>CM051234.1:134149999-135440100 GCA_027917425.1 Gastrophryne carolinensis | reverse complement strand
GTCCAAGAGACAGCAGTATGCGCCCACTCATCCTACGGCGCAGAAGCTGAATGTGCTCCTGTCCAAGTTGCTGGTGCTGCAGTCGCTCCCTTTTCAGGTGGTGGAATCTGCACCTTTCAGAGAACTGATGGCTTGTGCCGAGCCGAGGTGGAGAGTCCCAAGCCGTCATTTCTTTGCCAAGAAGGCAGTACCAGCGCTGCACACTTTTGTTGAACAGAAGGTGGGCCAGTCCTTGAGCCTGTCGGTGTGTAGCAAAATACATGGCAGCGCCGACATCTGGAGCTGTAACTACGGTCAGGGGCAGTACATGTCGTTTACGGCCCACTGGGTGAATGTGGTCCCTTTGCAGCAGCAACTTGGACAGGTCACGCCGCTTCGGCCTCCGCGCTCTCTGCCCATTGGGCCTGTGACACCGTGCGACTCGGCCTCCTCATCCTCCGCCATCTCCTCACCCTCCACTGTAGGCTCAAGTCTCAGTGCCCCTCCAGTCTACCATGTGTGCAGGGCACGGAGGTGTCACGCAGTGCTTCACATGGTTTGTCTTGGCGAACGGAGTCACACAGGGGAGGAACTGCTTAAATGTATTCATCAGGAAATCCAAACATGGCTTACTCCGAGAAAACTTAAAATGGGAATCATGGTTACCGACAATGGGAAGAACATTTTGTCTGCGCTGCGCCAAGGAAGCCTGACCCATGCCCCCTGCATGGCTCACGTCTTCAATCTGGTTGTCAAGCGGTTTCTGAAGTGTTCCCCCCATCTGCAGGACATCCTAACAACTTCACGGAAACTTTGCATGCACTTCAGCCACTCCTACACTGCCAAACACACCCTTCTTGAGCTACAGCGTCAGAATGGTATCCCCCAACATAGTCTGATTTGCGATGTTTCCACCCGTTGGAATTCCACCCTTCACATGTTGGACCGATTATATGAACAGAGAAAAGCCATCACGGATTTCCTGATGATCCAAGCAGATAGGGGGACTCCCCTGTGTAACTTCAATGTCAACCAGTGGCAGCTCATACGTGACACCTGCCGTTTGCTCAGGCCCTTTGAGGAAGCCACTTTATTTGTCAGTCGGCAGGATTACGGGATGAACGACGTGATTCCACTGCTTCATGTACTGCAGCACATGTTGGAAACCATGGCTGGTCAGGGCACTGGAGACATGGCGTTTACATCTTACGGCCACATGAACCCCCTTGGAGCTGAACTGGAGGAGGAGGAGGAGGAAGAGGAGGAGGAGGAGTTGCCCAGCGAAACACAGTTTAGGCTTGGCGAAATGGCTGGTTTATCTAGTCAGCGGACAGGAGAGGAGGAGCAGGAGCAGCCAGAGGAGCTAGAGGTTTTTGAGGAAGGAGAGACAGAGGACCCGGGCACACCGTGGCAGTATGCAGTGGAGATGGAGACAGGTAGTCCATCCGAGTCACTTGCGCAAATGGCACGAAGCATGCTCACGTGCTTGCGTAGTGACCCCAGAATTGTTTCCATCTGTCGGCGGGATGACTTCTGGCTGTCCACCTTATTGGACCCTCGCTTCCGGCACAAAATGGGGGCATTTTTTAAACCCACCGAGAGGGAGGACAAACTCAACTACTACAAAGACATTCTACGTAGGCAGTTGGCCGATGCCTATCTGCGCCATGGTCCATACTCTCGCAGGTCTGACTCGAGGGGACCTCTGCGCTCACCTTCCACTGCCATGGCCGCTGGGGGGGTTGGCAGCAGCAGCAGCAGAAGCTCCATCAGCAGCAGCAGCCTCAGTCTTCAGTCGCTAATGAGTAGCTTTCTACACCCGCATAGTGAGGCTACTCATGAGCAGCAGGAAGACCTGGAGCAGGACCTGAACCAGCAGGTCATGTCATACTTTGACATGACCATGCCAACACACCTTGAGGATCCGCTGGACTTCTGGGCAGCCAAACTTGATTTGTGGCCGCAACTAGCAGAGTTTGCCCTGGAAAAGCTGTCCTGCCCGGCAAGTAGCGTGCCATCTGAGCGGGTGTTTAGTGCGGCGGGGGCCATAGTTACGGCGAGGAGAACTCGTCTGTCAACTAAAAATGTGGAGAGACTCACCTTTGTCAAAATGAATCAGGGATGGATCAGCCAGGATTTCCACCCACCAATGCCTGATGCATGCGACTAGATTCAGCATGGTGCCACGTTTTACACTTTCCAAATGGTGCAAAACATATTTATGTCTTTAGGCCATTTTTTGGGCTCCTGCTGCTGCTACTGTCAACTCCTGCCAACTCCAGGGTGTGATTCATCCAATTTTTGGGCTCCTGAAGCCAACTCCAGTGTATATTTGGGCTCCTGCTGCTGCTGCTGCCAACTTCTGCCAACTCCAGGGTGTGATTCATCCAATTTTTGGGCTCCTGAAGCCAACTCCAGTGTATATTTGGGCTCCTGCTGCTGCTGCTGCCAACTTCTGCCAACTCCAGGGTGTGATTCATCCAATTTTTGGGCTCCTGAAGCCAACTCCAGTGTATATTTGGGCTCCTGCTGCTGCTGCTGTCAACTCCTGCCAACTCCAGGGTGTGATTCATCCAATTTTTGGGCTCCTGAAGCCAACTCCAGTGTATATTTGGGCTCCTGCTGCTGCTGCTGCCAACTTCTGCCAACTCCAGGGTGTGATTCATCCAATTTTTGGGCTCCTGAAGCCAACTCCAGTGTATATTTGGGCTCCTGCTGCTGCTGCTGCCAACTTCTGCCAACTCCAGGGTGTGATTCATCCAATTTTTGGGCTCCTGAAGCCAACTCCAGTGTATATTTGGGCTCCTGCTGCTGCTGCTGCCAACTTCTGCCAACTCCAGGGTGTGATTCATCCAATTTTTGGGCTCCTGAAGCCAACTCCAGTGTATATTTGGGCTCCTGCTGCTGCTGCTGTCAACTCCTGCCAACTCCAGGGTGTGATTCATCCAATTTTTGGGCTCCTGAAGCCAACTCCAGTGTATATTTGGGCTCCTGCTGCTGCTGCTGTCAACTCCTGCCAACTCCAGGGTGTGATTCATCCAATTTTTGGGCTCCTGAAGCCAACTCCAGTGTATATTTGGGCTCCTGCTGCTGCTGCTGCCAACTTCTGCCAACTCCAGGGTGTGATTCATCCAATTTTTGGGCTCCTGAAGCCAACTCCAGTGTATATTTGGGCTCCTGCTGCTGCTGCTGCCAACTTCTGCCAACTCCAGGGTGTGATTCATCCAATTTTTGGGCTCCTGAAGCCAACTCCAGTGTATATTTGGGCTCCTGCTGCTGCTGCTGTCAACTCCTGCCAACTCCAGGGTGTGATTCATCCAATTTTTGGGCTCCTGAAGCCAACTCCAGTGTATATTTGGGCTCCTGCTGCTGCTGCTGCCAACTTCTGCCAACTCCAGGGTGTGATTCATCCAATTTTTGGGCTCCTGAAGCCAACTCCAGTGTATATTTGGGCTCCTGCTGCTGCTGCTGTCAACTCCTGCCAACTCCAGGGTGTGATTCATCCAATTTTTGGGCTCCTGAAGCCAACTCCAGTGTATATTTGGGCTCCTGCTGCTGCTGCTGCCAACTTCTGCCAACTCCAGGGTGTGATTCATCCAATTTTTGGGCTCCTGAAGCCAACTCCAGTGTATATTTGGGCTCCTGCTGCTGCTGCTGTCAACTCCTGCCAACTCCAGGGTGTGATTCATCCAATTTTTGGGCTCCTGAAGCCAACTCCAGTGTATATTTGGGCTCCTGCTGCTGCTGCTGTCAACTCCTGCCAACTCCAGGGTGTGATTCATCCAATTTTTGGGCTCCTGAAGCCAACTCCAGTGTATATTTGGGCTCCTGCTGCTGCCAACTTCTGCCAACTCCAGGGTGTGATTCATCCAATTTTTGGGCTCCTGAAGCCAACTCCAGTGTATATTTGGGCTCCTGCTGCTGCTACTGTCAACTCCTGCCAACTCCAGGGTGTGATTCATCCAATTTTTGGGCTCCTGAAGCCAACTCCAGTGTATATTTGGGCTCCTGCTGCTGCTGCTGCTGCCAACTTCTGCCAACTCCAGGGTGTGATTCATCCAATTTTTGGGCTCCTGAAGCCAACTCCAGTGTATATTTGGGCTCCTGCTGCTGCTGCTGTCAACTCCTGCCAACTCCAGGGTGTGATTCATCCAATTTTTGGGCTCCTGAAGCCAACTCCAGTGTATATTTGGGCTCCTGCTGCTGCTGCTGCTGCCAACTTCTGCCAACTCCAGGGTGTGATTCATCCAATTTTTGGGCTCCTGAAGCCAACTCCAGTGTATATTTGGGCTCCTGCTGCTGCTGCTGCCAACTTCTGCCAACTCCAGGGTGTGATTCATCCAATTTTTGGGCTCCTGAAGCCAACTCCAGTGTATATTTGGGCTCCTGCTGCTGCTGCTGTCAACTCCTGCCAACTCCAGGGTGTGATTCATCCAATTTTTGGGCTCCTGAAGCCAACTCCAGTGTATATTTGGGCTCCTGCTGCTGCTGCTGTCAACTCCTGCCAACTCCAGGGTGTGATTCATCCAATTTTTGGGCTCCTGAAGCCAACTCCAGTGTATATTTGGGCTCCTGCTGCTGCTGCTGTCAACTCCTGCCAACTCCAGGGTGTGATTCATCCAATTTTTGGGCTCCTGAAGCCAACTCCAGTGTATATTTGGGCTCCTGCTGCTGCTGCTGCCAACTTCTGCCAACTCCAGGGTGTGATTCATCCAATTTTTGGGCTCCTGAAGCCAACTCCAGTGTATATTTGGGCTCCTGCTGCTGCTACTGTCAACTCCTGCCAACTCCAGGGTGTGATTCATCCAATTTTTGGGCTCCTGAAGCCAACTCCAGTGTATATTTGGGCTCCTGCTGCTGCTGCTGCCAACTTCTGCCAACTCCAGGGTGTGATTCATCCAATTTTTGGGCTCCTGAAGCCAACTCCAGTGTATATTTGGGCTCCTGCTGCTGCTGCTGTCAACTCCTGCCAACTCCAGGGTGTGATTCATCCAATTTTTGGGCTCCTGAAGCCAACTCCAGTGTATATTTGGGCTCCTGCTGCTGCTGCTGCCAACTTCTGCCAACTCCAGGGTGTGATTCATCCAATTTTTGGGCTCCTGAAGCCAACTCCAGTGTATATTTGGGCTCCTGCTGCTGCTGCTGCCAACTTCTGCCAACTCCAGGGTGTGATTCATCCAATTTTTGGGCTCCTGAAGCCAACTCCAGTGTATATTTGGGCTCCTGCTGCTGCTGCTGTCAACTCCTGCCAACTCCAGGGTGTGATTCATCCAATTTTTGGGCTCCTGAAGCCAACTCCAGTGTATATTTGGGCTCCTGCTGCTGCTGCTGTCAACTCCTGCCAACTCCAGGGTGTGATTCATCCAATTTTTGGGCTCCTGAAGCCAACTCCAGTGTATATTTGGGCTCCTGCTGCTGCTGCTGTCAACTCCTGCCAACTCCAGGGTGTGATTCATCCAATTTTTGGGCTCCTGAAGCCAACTCCAGTGTATATTTGGGCTCCTGCTGCTGCTACTGTCAACTCCTGCCAACTCCAGGGTGTGATTCATCCAATTTTTGGGCTCCTGAAGCCAACTCCAGTGTATATTTGGGCTCCTGCTGCTGCTGCTGCCAACTTCTGCCAACTCCAGGGTGTGATTCATCCAATTTTTGGGCTCCTGAAGCCAACTCCAGTGTATATTTGGGCTCCTGCTGCTGCTGCTGTCAACTCCTGCCAACTCCAGGGTGTGATTCATCCAATTTTTGGGCTCCTGAAGCCAACTCCAGTGTATATTTGGGCTCCTGCTGCTGCTGCTGCCAACTTCTGCCAACTCCAGGGTGTGATTCATCCAATTTTTGGGCTCCTGAAGCCAACTCCAGTGTATATTTGGGCTCCTGCTGCTGCTGCTGCCAACTTCTGCCAACTCCAGGGTGTGATTCATCCAATTTTTGGGCTCCTGAAGCCAACTCCAGTGTATATTTGGGCTCCTGCTGCTGCTGCTGTCAACTCCTGCCAACTCCAGGGTGTGATTCATCCAATTTTTGGGCTCCTGAAGCCAACTCCAGTGTATATTTGGGCTCCTGCTGCTGCTGCTGTCAACTCCTGCCAACTCCAGGGTGTGATTCATCCAATTTTTGGGCTCCTGAAGCCAACTCCAGTGTATATTTGGGCTCCTGCTGCTGCTGCTGTCAACTCCTGCCAACTCCAGGGTGTGATTCATCCAATTTTTGGGCTCCTGAAGCCAACTCCAGTGTATATTTGGGCTCCTGCTGCTGCTGCTGCCAACTTCTGCCAACTCCAGGGTGTGATTCATCCAATTTTTGGGCTCCTGAAGCCAACTCCAGTGTATATTTGGGCTCCTGCTGCTGCTGCTGCCAACTTCTGCCAACTCCAGGGTGTGATTCATCCAATTTTTGGGCTCCTGAAGCCAACTCCAGTGTATATTTGGGCTCCTGCTGCTGCTGCTGTCAACTCCTGCCAACTCCAGGGTGTGATTCATCCAATTTTTGGGCTCCTGAAGCCAACTCCAGTGTATATTTGGGCTCCTGCTGCTGCTGCTGTCAACTCCTGCCAACTCCAGGGTGTGATTCATCCAATTTTTGGGCTCCTGAAGCCAACTCCAGTGTATATTTGGGCTCCTGCTGCTGCTGCTGCCAACTTCTGCCAACTCCAGGGTGTGATTCATCCAATTTTTGGGCTCCTGAAGCCAACTCCAGTGTATATTTGGGCTCCTGCTGCTGCTGCTGTCAACTCCTGCCAACTCCAGGGTGTGATTCATCCAATTTTTGGGCTCCTGAAGCCAACTCCAGTGTATATTTGGGCTCCTGCTGCTGCTGCTGCCAACTTCTGCCAACTCCAGGGTGTGATTCATCCAATTTTTGGGCTCCTGAAGCCAACTCCAGTGTATATTTGGGCTCCTGCTGCTGCTGCTGCCAACTTCTGCCAACTCCAGGGTGTGATTCATCCAATTTTTGGGCTCCTGAAGCCAACTCCAGTGTATATTTGGGCTCCTGCTGCTGCTGCTGTCAACTCCTGCCAACTCCAGGGTGTGATTCATCCAATTTTTGGGCTCCTGAAGCCAACTCCAGTGTATATTTGGGCTCCTGCTGCTGCTGCTGTCAACTCCTGCCAACTCCAGGGTGTGATTCATCCAATTTTTGGGCTCCTGAAGCCAACTCCAGTGTATATTTGGGCTCCTGCTGCTGCTGCTGTCAACTCCTGCCAACTCCAGGGTGTGATTCATCCAATTTTTGGGCTCCTGAAGCCAACTCCAGTGTATATTTGGGCTCCTGCTGCTGCTGCTGCCAACTTCTGCCAACTCCAGGGTGTGATTCATCCAATTTTTGGGCTCCTGAAGCCAACTCCAGTGTATATTTGGGCTCCTTCTGCCCCTCATAGTGATGCCACTTCAACTCTCTGCAATTGTGCCGCTCTGCGATTCTATTAGCGATGCCTCTGATCTGCATGTGATATTTCTTAAAAGTATTATTTAACTAACCCAGCACGCATCCTGTGCGTGTTACAGCAAGGCTGAATGGTTTACAACCCTATTGAGGCTGTAGGAGGCTCAGAAATAGCCGTTTTTAATAGCGATTCGTCGCGAATTTATTCGGGTCGAAACGATTTTTGTCGGAAAATTCGGCGAATCAGTCGAATCGAATTTTTCAAAAGTTCGCTCATCTCTAATAACAATTATTTATGAATATTTAAAGATTGTTCCATTGAAATGCATTGGAGAGCGCCAGGTAGCGAGAGGTCCTACCTGTCGCTGTTCAAGGTCGGACGCTGGCGCTGTGGGCTGAGGCTGGAATAATGATGAATGAGTGGCTATCTGGCGCTATCTCAGTCGCTAAGCAGGATTGGCTTGATAAATGTGTGATTGTGGTGGGGAGCCGGCATTCTCGTGGCGGTGCCCGTCATTACCGGTCGCTCACCAGTCGCTACCTGTCGCTATTCCTTCATAAATAAGGGCCTAAGTTTATGTTGTCTCCTTCTATCCACAGCATAGTGCCCCAAAACAGTCTGTGTTTCTTTTTTTAAGCTGTTGCCCAATATTCATAAAAACACTAACAGGAAATAAAGACAAGAATGACAAATACTGGAGGGGTATTTCAGAAATAGTGACCTCTACATTATCCTGATACACTTACACAGTATAGCCTTTAACTTAACTAATACGCAAAAGAACATAGAAGGAAAAATGGTTACTATATCTACTGTTAAAAGGTTATATTTTATAAAATATTCACACAAAGATCAGAACCATGGACACACAGGATCAGAGCTAAATGATCAAAATACAGCCACACTGGCAGCGGTAGGAGTGGCTTATTCCACAACCTCGGCAGCTGCAGCACCCCCCCCCCCTCCGGGCCCATTTTATTAGTACCTTAAACAAGTAGAGAACAGAATGCTCCACTGGTAGGATTCCTATGCAGTTTGAGCGTATTTTCACTCAAATAGCTTCCAGATAAGGAAAAAATTACCTGATTATTTTCTTTCATTCAGGGACCTGGCCGCATTACAATCTTTGAGAACAAGTGGGAGTAATTCATGGGAAACTAATGTGATGATAAGGAGAGCTGATAATGAAATATTTGGCTTAAGACAGTTGATAGTAATTGTGTCTGATAAAAAAGTATTTCTGGTACGAAATGTTAGACAGCTCAAGAAACACAAATAGATTGGATCTCGTCGGTTAACCTGAGCAATCCTGAAATAATTACTGTCTTCCCCAGATCACACATCCCATTTCTCCTCTGCTTGTCTGTGTGCATCAGGACTCGAGCCAGCTCACTAAATTGTATTGGCATATCTGTGCACACGGGTTACATTTACTACATATTCAGGTTAAAAGCATTCAAATGACTCGTAGCTTCTAAATACATGAAAATATTTGTTTAATTCTGTACAAGGTGGCTCTAATGTGACAAGTAGAAAACATTAGACATGCAACAGTGTATGTATTTCAAGAAGTTTTCCACTTGCACTTGCTAGAGTGCCTAGAGTGCTAAATACATAATAATTATTTAAAATGATTTTAAAATAGGCTGCTAGTTAATGTATCTACTGTAAAACATTATGGCAGCCGCAGACATTGTTAGACAAACATACAGCAACCCTTTACCACCTAATCCCTGGCATCTGAACTGATAACTGCCATGTATGTTCCAGGGGAGTTGTAAGAAATATCCACATTGACCAGGCTGGGCATCTTGCAGTGGTTCCTAGGGCCCTGCTACTCCCCCAAACCCATTCCAATTGAAATGCCAATTGACTTTATATACCCTGTGAAGCCAGAAAATTGTGTAGGCATTGTACCAGATCCATGCTCCAGTGCTGCGATAGTAAAATGTGATCATTGGTGGCCAATGGGATTTGACAGTTGATACCGACCTCCAGCCAGGAATTCCTGTTAAGGCCTTTGGGACTGCTGCATCATGTGAAAAAAAAAATTGCCGGAAACTAGACTGAGCGTGACGGCATGTTAGCAGCCTAGGAGGTTCTCCAGGTGAGCAAATGTGGCACTGGGCAAGGTGCATGGACATCAGCCTGGCAAACCTAACTGGTTACTAGTGTTGGATGGTTTGGGTTTGGCAAGTTCGGGCTGAACTGAAATCAATGGGAACCTGAACTTTGGGAAGGCTATTCTGTCTCCATGTCCCCCCCCCCTGGAGTTCCCCTGGGCAGTGGCAAAATCGGCACTGTAAAAAACAATTGTGATTGGGGGGTGTGGAAGGGCCGTAGAGTGTGCATCAGGAAGCGACTATAACTTACACGAGCCCCACAATCCAGTCTCTGGTCGGTGGTCAGCGTTCCAGCTGTCAAATGGGCTACGGCCGGGGCCACAGAAAGATGGCCACCCTACCCATGAGTTAGGACACTTCCAGTGCCAGCAATAAGAGTGTTCTCACACATAGGATTGGTGGCCATCTTTCTTTTTCCATGGCCGCAGCCCATTTGACAGCTGGAACGCTGACTTGCAACCAAGTCTTGGATTGTAGGACTCAGCTAAGTTATAACTCCTCCCTACTGCACACTCTGCATAGGTAAGCTGAGTGAATTCAACCAAATTTTCTACGTTTGGGCCAAACATCAAACATGGACATCTGGCTGAAGTCCGTGTTTGAGTTTGGGAACACAAACTTGCAAAATCTGGTATAAACCTGAACTTTGCAGTTTTGGTTCGCCCAGCACTACTGGTCACCATTAGGGTGGTAGTCGCGTGGTCATGGTCAGTTCCTGGAAAGTGAGAATGTGAGCTTTTCAGTCTTTATATCGGGACTTACTTTGACAGGCAACCCTATGCGAGAGCTATATCAGGGTAATGGACAAATATTTCTTATCTGCTTCTGGGATGGAGCAGGGAGGCCACAAAACCAATGGCACCCTCTCCTTGCCCAATTCCTGGCTCCTCTCTTCCCATACACTCATCTGGTATTGGCCTTAAACTGTTTCTTTGCAAGGAGCTCAATGAGTAACACAGCATGGCTACAGGGCGTATCATGAAATCCTCGCTTCTGCCATTGGAGCCAGCTGCTGGCATGCCTATGGACTATAGGATCTCTTTAAAAGAAAGTGACAATACTTATGTATATATGAATCTACAGTATGATAAGTATCATGCAAGCCTCCCATAAGTATTTAGTTTATGGACTGATAAACCAGTGTAATGCATAGTGTATGCCTATATGTGCAATGTGAGGGTTTTTTAAAATAGTTTTTGGGTCAGTATAGTCAGAGTGAATTGGTTCGTAGTTGGTAGCATTAGAAATGTTTAACTTGCAATAAGCTATTTTAGCCCAGGAGCAGACCTCAGGTGGACATCAGCTCTGTAATCACTGGATGCCACTAATGCCGGAAAGCCAGGCTCAGGTGCATAGCGGCTCACTAATTGAAAAACATAAAGATACAGCCTTGGCCAATCTTCCTCAAACATACTCTCAGCTCAGGCTATTGAGGGATGCTGATGTTATCTTCTGAGATAATTGAAAACAAATTACATTAAAACCCTTGGAATAGACTGGAAATATATTTGCAATAGTGGAACGGGAGGCCATCTTTCTTTTGTTGTTGCATGTCAGATTACTCTTCAAATTCTGAACGAAAATATCATTTTTTTAAAATCTTTGAGCTTGAATTCATTCTGTTCATAGTATATTACAGGTTAAACATTATTTCAAAGACATCAGTTTGTTTAATGTATTAGGCTAAACTGAGCAATATTTTGTTCCCAATGTTACTTGTTGAATGACTGGATGACAAACTCTACTATTTCTAGAGTTTGCCTGGTTTTATGAGAGGGGGGAAGCTATGGGTTAATGTACACTGTGAGGTTTCACCAGTACACATCTGTCTTTGCATCTTGTTATTCGTCACTGACTACTTGTGGTTAGTACCTAATAGAGTGGTTCTTTGAACTTTGTAATTGTATCTTGTTAGCACAGATGTGCTGATGGAATATAATGCTTCATATCATATCTTGGAACCGGATCAATTTTACCACTGCATCACAATGCTTATATTAAAGTGGAACAAAACCCTGTGCGGCCGGCCCTGGAATCCCGATATGAGATGCCCCGCTGTGTGACCCCCCCCAGATCGGCAGTAACAGTCATGCGCAGGCTCTCGTTCAGTCAGAGCCGTTTGCTATGCCTATGTCATTTTGAAATGGATCCCCTACATCTTTGTGCTGTGCATACTTTCCCACCCCCTCGCTGCTGGGGGTGGGGTTGCTTGCACTCCCCATTGCAGACTTTAAGAGTTTTCAAAATGACATAAGCTTGGCAAACAGCTCTGATTGGATGAGAGCTTGTGCATGCGCTGTTGGACCAGGAAAAGGTAAGCTGTTACTGCCAATCTGGGGGGTTTCATGAAGCGGGGTATCCCAAATCAGGATGCTGATAGGACATGGAACAAAACTCGGGATAGACTTAGGCCCTTATTTAAAAAGGGATAGCGTCAGGTAGTGGCTGGTTAATGAGAGGTAGCGACTGGTGAATGCCGGACACGGCACACATTTATCAAGCAGAATCTGTTTAGCGACTGGGATAGCGCCATGTAGCGTCTGATTCATCATTTTCACAGCCTCAGCGAACAGCGCCAGCATTCAGCCTTCCACAGCGCCAGGTATGACCTCTTGCTACCTGGCGCTCTCCCATACATTTCAATGGACGATATTTTCTTCTCTTTAAATGGGTTTTTTTTTTTTTTTTTTTTTAAATCACATATAATTCTGTGACCTCTTCTGGCATTGAAATAGCATTTTTTTCATAATTTTTTCATTTTTTATATATTTCCTCAGAAATGACATTACAGGTCTGGCATTAAAGTGTTCATGTTACAATGTTGTTGCAATGTAATTCTATATGTTTTCGCTTTGTTACTAGTTGATAGATGCTTGAAAACACACTTTAAACACACCGCCTCCTGCGCTCTGGGCTTCAAACAAGTATTTTTCAGCGCCAGGGATTTGTGAGGCTGTTTTTTTGCTGAATATGGTGTGAGTCGGTCGCTATGAGCAGTCGCTAACATGCGCTCCCATACAGTGCTGTACTGGTCAAATAGCGACTCCTCACAATGTATTCAACATTACTGAACAGCGACTGAGTCGCTATAAACTAGCGACTCACGGCCGAGCACTGCGACTACTAGTGGGCGCTCTGAAAATGCCTGCTACAGACGCTCATCTGTCGCTACCTGCCGCTAATGATGAATCAGCCTCTTACTCTATGGTTGCTTTTGGTCCATCTGAGGAAAAGGATAGTTTTCCTTTTGGACCTGCTCAAAGAAACTCAAAGAGTCATCTGCAGCCTATAGTCTTGTTATCAGCAGGTAGCGTGATCCTTGCAGTTCAGTGCCTGCCACCCAGGGTTTTCAGATGCCGAAACACACCGTGGGGGGGGGGGGGGTCTTGGGTAGACAGGATAGGAGAGGAGGGGGCAGAGGGCTGCTGTGAGGATGGAGCAGTGTCTTCATCCCAAATTGGCATGTGAGCACTGACAAAGTAGGGGAAGAAGAGGGCGGGAGAGCATTAGATGGGGTGAAGTAAAAACAAAAAACCTGCTGGCCATCCTCCCTTAATGTCCTGAATCCTGACTCCAGCAGGAGGCAGCTCTCCATCTTCTGAACAACATGGCGTAATTGCAAAGGCTGTCAGGTTGCAGAGGCCGGGGAGCTGCCTGCTGCTTAAGTTGCGACTTTGTAACTACACACAATAGTCATGGTGCTGAGTCAACCCTGTGGTGTTGAACACCATTCCTTTTTTTCTGGGGGCCTCTCAGGTCATGTCTGTTTGCATGGTGTGCCAAGCTGATCACCTTGGATGCGTTGGAGATATCTAAATTTGATCTAAATGTAACCATCGATTAGATTAAGCCAACCAGGTTTTGGTTCTAATTTACTCTAAACCGAATCAGAACAGCAGCCTAAGCCATAATGGCAAAATGAGAGAGCAATCGGTGTAACTTAGCAGACTGCATAAATATACATTTCTTATAGCATGATAATAATTAGGGATGAGCGAATCGGTTCTAACGAACCTGAATTCGCTCCGAATTTCAGGGAAAATTCGATTCAGCACGAACCCGAATTTTTAGTGGTTTGTGCTGACCGAATTTTCCCTGAAATAAAAAAAAAAAAAATGCCGGCATGGTGGGAGTGGGGAGACCGGTTGCGCTGTCAGCGGGCGACGGAAGCCGGCTTCTGCCGCCCGCTGACAACGCAGCCGGCCTCCCCGCTCCCATCAGAGATGAGCGATTCGTAAAAGTTTGATTCGGAAGAACCCGAATTTCTTTGAGAAATTCGGCGAATCGCCCGAATCGAATTTTTGAGAAGTTTGCTCATCTCTAGTAATAATATGCAACCTTGTGCAAAAAAACTCAAGCTTTCATTTTTGAGTTCTATCTTTTTAAAAATGAAATCGCTAAAGGAAAATGAAAAACAGGTAGGTATTACACTTTCTTTGTCATATTTTCTATTCCAAAGCTATGTTAGAGTTTCCGTTCTTTATCCATGTTCTACAGATAATGCATTTTCAGGACATTTTTACAACCAATGGATATAAATGTATATCTTCTGAAAAAGCTTTACCATAGGCTATTATTTTAGTTCTTCAAATATTCATGAAAAACACCCTGCTGACTCTCCTGTCAAATACTCTTTCTAAAACTTTGATATTGTTGAGCTAAAAGGCTGTATACAGTTCTTAAAGAGTAAAGGCTATTTTACATTACAATTACAAATTATACATTAGTATGCTCTTTTTCTTGTGTATGAATTGATGTTTTAAAGGGAATTCTAGTGTAAAAGTACAAGGTACATATCTATCAGCAAATGTTACTTATAACTCTAAGCTTTATTTGTTCATTCTTGAATATAATAAATAGTATTATTATTATTAATAATAATAATAACAATAATAATAACAGATAATAAGCAAAACACATTGGTGAGAAAATCCCTGGGTGTTTCCAATACTGCTTTATTTTGTCGAAGGTCAGTCAATTTCAGGTTTGCTGGAGACACTTATGTGTTGTCCACTGGTTTCATAAGTCCCAGACCCTCTGTACCTGGTTAGACCACTGGAACAGGCCTTTATACACATATAGATGTCTATTATTAGATTTTCTTTTAAGAATTTATTCTTAAGAATTTAAGAACCGATAGCCTCGTAGCGGCAGGCAGCGTCTGGTGAACGTCGGGCGCTGTGTGCAAAACCATATTTAAGAAAGTGAATCTGGTGAGCGCCTCGAACAGCGCCATGTAGCGTCACATGTATTAATCCAGGTGGCTCAGTGTATAGCGCCGGCTCTCTAGGCTCAGGAGCGCCATGTAGTACCTGTCGCTCTGTAGCGCTCTCCCATACATTTCAATGGGCTTCATTAGTTGTGTATAAATAGCGTGTTTGGCAATTTATATATTTTTTTGGATCAAATCATTGTGTGACCTCTCCTGGCTGCAAACAAACACTTTTAAATATTTTATTGACTTTTTATATTGTTATGCAGAATTGTCATTACAGGTCTGGCACTAATTGTTATTGTCCCAGTGTTAAAACAATGTCATTCCATGTGTTTTCACGTTACTGATGTATATGTGTTCAAAAACAGACCTTAATCACACAGCGCCTGGCACTCTATGCTACCGCACCCAGCTTTAGAGCGCCAACGCTGTGTGTGTCTAGTGTTTTGTTAAATATGGTGTGGAGCGCCGAGTGCAGGACACACTGAGCTGGTGCTACCTCTCGCTCGCTGCAGCGCTATACTGTTTTTACAGCGTCCAACACACATCATATTCATCAATACCGACCAGGTTACTACAGCGACCGAGATGCTCTGTTACAGCCCCCGATACTCGCTTACAGCGTCTACTAGCAGTCGCTCTAAGTGCCGCTATACAGACACTCACAGGCAATACCTGGCGCTAGTAGTGAATCAGCCTCCACGTGTGATTCTTCTCTTCGTTCAAAATTAAAGATTTGTGAAAAAGTTCTCTGCAGTACCAAAAAATGCTTGGGCTATTACTTTTTACATTTCAAATACTTTTTCCTTTCTTATAGACCATTTGAAATGTGCTCCTAAATATGTGGCCCTAAATGTCTCTCAAAGCTTCTCAATATTTAAGTACCCCCCTAGCCATTAGTATGCCCCTGACAACAAGAAAAAGTAAAATTGGGCACAACCATCATGTGTGTGGATGTCTTTTCCATGATGTCGGGCTTTGAGTAGTGCTTCCTAACGGCAGCTTGCTCTTTTGCTGAAAAATCCTGAACTACGTTCGCCAGCCCAACATGATGGAACAAACATCCACTTATGCAGCACAAGCAAAGAAGATTTTTTATTACCAGGGAGATGTCATTGATTTATGATACTCATTGATACACTGTATGTATGTTATCTGTAGGAGCAGAGCGGCGTCGTGCTGCAGGGACCACTGGTGGGACAGGGTAACATAGCCAGGGCAGGGACATAAAACATGGAGGGTCTGTTTTATGGGCAGTATGTTGTCACACAACACTAAGGTAAAAAAGTTGTATGACAAACACATGCTTCCCTATTCCACCTGCCACTTGAAGGCTGCTTCATTACTAACGCCAGGTATTGCCAGATGAGTGTCTGTATAGCGGTGCTTTGAGCGACCGCTAGTAGACGCTGTAAACATGTAACATAGCTCCTCAGTGGCTGTAGTAACCTGGCCGGCATTGATGAATGTGATGTATTTCGGGCCCTCTAACATCAGTACAGCACTGCAGCGAGCGAAAGGTAGTGCCATCTCAGTGTGTCTGGCGCTTCACACCATACTTATCAAAATCTGGTCGCTATAGCATAGAGCGCCAGACGCTCTGTGATCAAAGTCTGCTTTTGAACACATATACACCAGTAACAAAGACAAAACACGTGGAATGACATTGTTTTAACACCATGACAATAACACTTTAGTGCCAGACCTGTAATGACAATTCTGCATAAAAACATAAAAAGTCAAAAAAGCTTCTAAAAATGTTTGTTTGCAGCCAGGAGAGGTCACACAATGATTTGAGCAAAAGAAAATAAAATAAAAAAATGTCAAACACACTGTTTAAACAGAAGCAAATGAACGTCCACTGAAATGTATGGGAGAGCGACACTGAGCGAAAGGTAATACCTGGCGCTCTGGAAGCTAGAGCACCAGCGCTACATGCTGAGCTGCCTGTAATAATACATTGGACACTATATGGCGCTGTTAGAGTCGCTCACCAGATTCACTTTCATAATAGAGGTTTTGTGTACAGTGCCCGGCGTTCACCAGGCGCTGCCTGTCGCTACAAGACACTACCTGGCGCTATCCTTTCTTAAATAACCCCATTGGTCTCCCCGCTGTGCTCTTCTATGCCGTCGCAGAACTAAGGCATTAAAAAAGCACTATCACGAATATTTGCATTAAAAAAGATAAATAATAAAATAGCCACACAATAGCTTCTAACATGTGTATAAATAATATGGCAATAGAAAAGGAAAAAAAATGTATGCCTTTTAAATTGTAAAATGATGCTGAATGGGGGGATCTGCTGGGTTTTGAATAGGTGGGTTTTGGGGGCACCCTTAAAGGCTGGAAGGCTTGGGTAATGGCAAATTTAATAGGGGAGGGAGTCCTGAATGAGGGAGTGAGAGGAGGTGATTGGGGTTGAGGACAGGAGGAGGTCCTGGGCAGAACCGAGATTGCACCTGGGTTAGTATTTGTTGATAAGTGAAATGTAGGCAAGATAGGTAAACCACCCTTAATCTTTCTAGTATACATACTATACCTCCTAATTGATCTTAAGTATTCTATGACACCTTGTGGAACTTAGAGTCCTGATCCTTTTTTGAATTTGCCCTTCCAGTTACAAACCTATGCCAGTCTGACTTCTAATCTAATCTGCATTGATGTTTTTCCCTGTTGTGGTCTGTGGTGCTCTATCTTGGACCTGTCTACATATAGGTAACAAGTATAGAATCTACCGAATATGGAAAGATGATTTGTTATGTATATTTGAAAAGGTAATGCTAAGGTAAGTGTTTCCCAGAAAAAAGGTGCTAGCTGGCAACATAGTGGCGGTAGTACAGCAGCTCCAGTATGATAGGTGCACAGAGCCAGCTGGCAGAGGGTGAATTTGTCCCGAGGCAGCAAAATCAGACATTTTACTCCCGACAGACAAGCCTACCTGTGTGACTTGATGTGTCCTCACCCTCCTTTACAGCCATGATGTGTCCTCACCCTCCTTTACAGCCATGATGTGTCCTCACCCTCCTTTACAGCCATGATGTGTCCTCACCGTCCTTTACAGCCATGATGTGTCCTCACCCTCCCTTACAGCCATGATGTGTCCTCACCCTCCTTTACAGCCATGGTGTTTCCTCACCCTCCTTTACAGCCATGATGTGTCCTCATCCTCCTTTACAGCCATGATGTGTCCTCACCCTCCTTTACAGCCATGATGTGTCTGCACCCTCCTTTACAGCCATGATGTGTCCTCATCCTCCTTTACAGCCATGATGTGTCCTCACCCTCCTTTACAGTCGCTCCCGTCCCTTTGCTGAAGCCCAGCAACTGGATTATGAATTGTAACTAGCACTTATTTTCGAGGTAGGGTTTATATTTACGCAATAGCAAAAAATGCAGAAAATATCTTACTAGGGGTAGGCCCTACTTTGGGGGAAACAGGGTAGTAGGAGTCTTTTGATAAAGGGGAGTAAGATTTTGAGGGGGGGATTCTCTCTTTGGTTTGGTAACATTTAATTATTGGTCACTTTAGGGTCACGAAGAAAATGTATTTCATATCCAAAAATATTTGTCAGTAAGTAAAACTGGTAATATAGAAAATAACCCTTGATGAAATATTTTGGGGGATCAAGATCTGTATAAAACTGAATTTGTGTACTTACTTGATTTCTGGATATATCTTAGGCTTTTTTGCATCAAAATGTGTATTGCATTTTAGATAGGTGGGGCCATATTTTGGTGGTAGGATGGGCATATCCACCTCTGAAACATAAGATATTTCCATTTTTTCTTTTAGCTTTGGATTTGTAACCATTCATTGAAATTTGTACAGAGCTAGGAACTTGCTAAACATACAGTGCATCAAATAATAAACCATCAAAAAAAGATCCTTAAAATTTTCTTACTGACTGCTGACTCCAAGTCATCTTGACAAAACAAGAGTTCAAAACATAGGAGAAAAAGGGTCCCATTTTATAATACTCAAGAAAAAGTATTTCACTGCTACATTTCCTGAATGCAAGAGTAGACAATAAAGCATAAAAAAGTTCAAGGATAACTACTGGAAGCAACAAATGTTCTAAACTCCAAAGCTCTGTCTTATCTGCGGCTATTGTATTCTGTTTTATGTGGCAGGGCAGCATAGGCATTATACTATACTGAATGGTATGCAGTAGCTTCCCGTTAACAGATCTTTCCCTGTGAGTGGGAGCCACGGTTTATTAGATTGCAGCTCAATGGAAATGACCGGGCACTGTCGTTTGGAGCTCTTTATTGTAATTAACCTCCTATGGAGATGGTCATAGATAACAGAGTGATGCTTACAGTTGAAATAGGAAAATTAATTACCCAGAAGTGGCTTACAGTCTTCAAAACATGCACAGTAGAAAGCTGAGGGAAATTAATCTGCAGCATTTTAAGCGGGCCATTATGCCCCTATTATGTAGTAGGTTGTTGTCATTTCAATAATAATGGAAATTCTATAAATGCAATGTTGTTAATGATTCTAGAAATATATAATTATATAGAGTACATATACCATTAGCCAAAAAGCTGACATTAAAACATGCACTATGGGGGCTTTCCAACTGATTCTGGGCATTTTGAAATGTTTTCCAATTCAACCCACAGTGTGTAAAACATATTGCAAAAATAAATATCTCCTGTGTCTGAGTTTTAGAACCAGTCCAACATTTTCTGGTTTAAAGCGGACCTTCACTCTGAATAAGAGTGTATCTTATGTTTCCCACACCCTGTACATACAGATTGTCCCCATTAAAAATCATCCTGCCTGCATCTACTGCATGTTATGAACCTTTAAACATCCAAGATGGCGGCTCATGGAAGCCGCCATCTTTTCAGGCAGCAAGTGCCTCCTGACTGTGCTGCTCTGCATTCTGGGACTGCTGACCTTTACCTGACCCCAGCTCTGCTCTGTCTGAGCAAAACACAGCTATAACCTGCCCCCCTGTACCTTATCCCACTCTCCTCTCCTCAGTAAGTGTGATGCTTCTGAGTCAAGATGGCGGCGCCCGTATCCTAAATTCCTGAACAGAGTTGCAGCCCAGTTGGGGAAAGAATAATAAGTCAGTGACTAAAAACTTAAAATATATTCATTTTAGATGCTGGGGAACCGTTTTTTAAGAGTTTGGGCTTTTCATTAAATCACGCTGAAGGTCCGGTTTAAGTAGAGGTTCATTTTGTCTGTTTATTTACAGTAAATACATTTCAAATTCCTTTCTCCAAATTTCCTTAAAGTGGACCAAAACCCACCCTGGAGTCTATGAGACTCCAGGACAGGCATACTCGCTCCCCCCAGGGCATCCAGTTTCAGGATGCCCCGCTGTGTCAAAAACTCACCTTCTATCCTGGTTTAATGGCGCATGTGCAAGCAGTGGCCGCATCCCCACTATCATCTTTAGCAGTGCGCATGCCAGGCATTTGTGAATGGCCGGCACGGGCACGCTCCCTGTTAAAGGGTAGCGGGGAAAGTGTCCGCCAGCGCACTCGGCTTGCTTTAGACAAGCTCTTGGACGAAAGGGCGGGAGTAGATCCGAATGCGCTGACTGACGAGAGGCCATAGGACCGAGGAAGGGTGAGTGAGACCGGGCGACCTGGAGGGTTTCACACAGCAGGGCATCCCCAATCAGGGTGCCCAGGAGGCAAAGACCAAAACCCAGGATAGTCAAAATCCTGGTCCACTTTAAAGGAGGTATATTGCAAGTCAGCTAATGAGAGGAAGGGTCACTTATACCCCAAACTGAATATAAACCCTATCAAACTTGTTGATTTCTTCACCTGGTAGAAACAAAATCCAGTGGTGTCAGTTTCTGAATGTATCAGGGGAGACAGAACCTGTCAGCCCTGATTACATTTCCTTCTATTAGAAAAAAACAAGCCTGTTTGGATATTTCTTTATGCCGGGTGCATGGGTGACCCCTTCTTTCACCTTCCAGCATATTTATTGGACAATTTTACTTTAGTCCTCCCATATCCCAGGCTACCTAGAGATTAAGTCATCCTCTGTTGCCAGACTATTTTTCACTATACCTGTTTAACTGTGATGGAATGTCTAGGGATTTTCCAGAAAGGTGATATATTGTTTTTTAGCAGAGTTTGCTCCTTAACATATTTTAATAATTTTGGGTAAAATGCACTTTCAGCTGGAGATTTTCGAAGAAAATACAACTACTTTGCGAACCTTGAATTTTTATCCCATTACATTTGAAATACCCCCAACAAACTATATTCTCTCAAAGTCCACACCTCAAGCTTTCTAGGCGTACAAGACATGTTGTTGTGGATGCAGTTTTCTGGATAAGAATCCTCTAGAAATTCACTGGTTGCTCAGATTTTCCATAATAAAAAAACAGAATCAAATTCATCATTTTTCCTCATTTTTTTCATCAATCATTTTTTTTAAAATATCAATATGCAAACAAGAAAAAACAAGCAAAAAAACATTTTAAATCACAGGTTTCCCTTAACAGAACAATACCCAACATGCATAGGCACTTTTAAACATTTGACTGTCAAGATTTTGTCACCCTCTATTGCAAGACCTTTTTTCACCAATTTGTGCTATGTATTTTTCTGGGATTTCCAGAAAAAATTATATATTTTTTTTGGCAGAGTTTGAATTTTAACATGAAATGTCTTGTTTGTAATTCTTTCAGTGCATTTGTACTATTTTTGTGTAAAACATGTTCAAAAAATTAACACATTTAAACTTTATAATCATATTGTGTGTAAAAGCCCCATTTCTTCTGATTACAATGGTACCACATATGTATTGATAGGTATCTACAAGCCTGCATAACTCTAAAGAGCTGTAGGCTGTTCTGCCCCCTATCCAGGCTTTGGGGAGGCAGGTAATGGGGCCAGGGGTTAATGGCAAGCCACATGCTGGCCAGCAGGTGACTTGGCAGCCCCCTTCTGCTCTGTGAAATGGTGTAGGGTACTCTTACCATTTCACAAATGGTTAAATGTAGAAAACACACACAGCAAAAAAGTAATTTATTAAAAGAAAAAAGTTTTTATTCTCTACTTACCTCCGCTCCAATGATGATCACTTTGTGCCCCACGCCAATCACATCATGCACTGTCACTGATAGCCGGAAGTGAACGGCAGAGACGGGTGCAGAGGACCAGAGCCCGCATCCGTTTCCACCAATCACTCCAGGCTTCTGTCTTGCTCGCTGCCACTGGGAGGGACCTTTTATAGGGCAGATCAGATTATGTCAGATTTGTGCCCACATTGTTGCATGTTTAGTGAGAAAGCATCCAAAATATAAAAGCTTGAACAACAGCACCCTATGGGGTATGAAGAAAATAATAACACAGTAATTAGCATTCCCCATAGGGTGCTGTTGTTGTTTCCAAACTTTCAAAACAATATTCTTATCTCATTGGAAAAATGATGTACCCCACGCGTGAAAATGCCACATTACATCACAATTTTCATCACAATCGTGGTGCAAACAGCAAAATACATACCCAAATGTGCACCCAGGGTTGAACTTGCTTAAATAAATATTTAGCGTGACCTACAATGTCAATGAAAGAAAAGTAGTGACTGAGTTACTCCTTTTTATTCTGTAGTAGGCTTTCAATGTCTTCCTAGCTGGTGATTCAGCAACAGTGAAATTCACCTAAAGTGAATTATTAACTACAATGCTAGAGCAAATCCCAAGAAACCACATCCCAGGGTATAAAAGCCTTTCCTCGGAGTGGCAATGTCATTCCCCTGATGGGATTTTGATAAAGGACCAGAAGCCACTTGGAGATATCACAGCCTTGTCAAGTTGAAAGATGTGTCAAGGGCATTAATTAACTTATTATTAACTTTTTTTTTAAAACACGAGGTTATAATTTGTACACTAATTGTACTAATTGTGCATGGCCTGGGGGTACCAGCCTCTATGCCTGGTGCAGCAGGCCACTCACCTGTGCATGGCGACGGACGTAGAAGCAGGTTTCTGGAGGATCTAGCATAAATGAGAAGCAATATGGTTTGAGGCAAAATCCAGAGCTAATTAGGACTAAAGATTAACCTTTTCCCTAAAGTTGTTCTTAAACAATTACATTTTTATAGCAGTTACAATGTATGTGCAATTCTAATACACCCTGAACCAAGTGATAATTTAGTATTTAGGTTAGTGTTAATTCTGACAGATTCCGTTCAATCACAAAAGAATCAGAACAGAACTATGGGCCAGACAGTGACACATCGGTGCAAATTAGAGTAGTAAAAATTATCATTTATATATTTTTTAAACACTTGCGCATGTTGCTGCACTGCAAGAAACACATTTACTAAAAAAATAGTGGTGCAGCAACATGCTGAGTATTTTAGAAATAATATTTTGCACTGAAATGGCATTATCTGGCAAAAGTGCTTGATAAATCAGGTCCTAACTATCTAAGCTCTATTGTTATTAAAAAAAAAAAAACTATTTGCCAGTTATTTTCCTTTACTTAACTACTTTGTAGTGCAAAAGTCAAAGGCCAAGTATTGACCAGTCGAATTTTAAAATAATTTGCCTAGCAACTCACCTGATGCAATGTCAATATTCAATAAAAAGAGTGAGAGCATTGCTATGTGTAGCCTAAAAAAATTGGAATACTTTTGAGTGGACCTGTACAATTAGTTTTATTCAGATTCATTTTATTTCAGATTCATTTCAGTAGTAGTTCTCAAACAACTTGTGGGGGAGCTTCTAAATACCAGCAACTCACAGTCCCAAATGAAAGAAAGCTTTAGCTTTATAAATCTAATAAACCCTAAATCTGGCACCTATAGCAAAGTCCCATCTAACTCATCTGTCGCTACCTGGCGCTATTACTGAATCGGCCTCTAAGATTAATCCAGGAAACACAATTATCAGGGTCATACCTTGCATAGTGTGTATGCACAGAAAAATGTGCATGAGCAAAGATTAGAGTATCAACATACTTTCGGTTAGCGGAGAAGTGCACACACATTTCCCCAACTCAACAGCTTTGGAATTCTCTTTGGACTGAATATTTGTATTGACCGAGGCTTCTCTTGTGACTTTTGAACCTAAGCCTCCTACCTTATGGCCTCAGCCTGTACTGCCTGCCTTTTGATCTCAGCCCGAATTGTCTCGTATAAACCAGCCTACCTCCTCCTGCTCCATTTTTGGCTGTGTCATCAGAGTCACCATTCCCAGGACCTGATACCCAGTCCCCAGTCTGGGAGTTACCGCAGCACAGTGTGTCCTCCCAAGCAGGGGGCTTCAGTAATAACTGGTATGTTTTGTAGATTCTGGGACCTGGTTAGCCAGGGTTTTCAGTGGCTCCGCCTACTATGCTCTATCAGCTTGCAAAACTAACTCTTTTAACAAGTAGCAGAAGGTTTTTTTTCAGGCATCATCGGGGCGTTGAGTCTCCATCCTCTAAGTCCTAGTCCTGGTAAGTGGTACTTGACAACAATATTTCATAAAATGGGTTACCTCACCAACTGTAGGTTGCAGTCTTTTGCCATGGTTTCTACCTGCATGCTGCTCCTTAGCCAGCCAGCACTCCCTCCCTCAGAACTTTAATAAAGTGGTAACAGGATTTGTACCCTGTAATGTATTGTCCATTCATATACAAGTGCAATGCCATAATCCTGCTCTACCCAAGGGGAACACAGACAGTGAACTATAGCTGTAGGGGGAGTCAGACTCGGGCATGCTCCTCCCACCTTATGCCCTTTGTCAACTTTGTAAAATTAACCATTTCAAAGAATATCAAAATCTCTGATTATATATAAATAGACTATGTATTCCAAGCAAAGACACTTTCTTTGCCTTACATTCTGGGTTGTGGCTGACCTGGGACTTTGAGTATTGCGCTTGCACTGGTTTGGTCCAAGACAGCTGTGGGACCACTGTGGCTTGCATTGGTTGCTCACGACGAGAGCACCAAGAAATAGATGGCTCTTGAACCACTTATTTGCATGTTCATGGACAAATGAAACTGAAAGGAGGACAAACTTTGGAACCCCGCTACAGATTCTACCAGGTGCTTCAGGAAAATAGATGAGAGGCACATGAGACATTGCTTTTGTGTCTACAAACCCTTTTAATAAAGCCTCCTTAAAGATAGGAGACTGAAAAGAGATTGATATAGGTTAGGCACATTGGCAAACAGAAGTGGCAGGGTGGTTTGGAGGCATGCAACAATATTTCTTGCCAAGCCTAGATAGAAATAAAATGGGATATCCCTTGGACACCAATACCAAAACCCCCGGGTGAAATGCCTGGTACAATAATATAGTAAAATCTAAAAAATAAAAAACTGACCTATTGGTTCCCAGCTGAGAGGAACTGCTGAGTCACCTAATCAGCACTGCAGCGGTGCAGACACAGTTACTAAAGCTCTCAATGAAAGCTTCCTGAGAGCCCTGCTGGCAGCGCTGTGGGCTACATGTTTTTTTTTTCTTAAATGTCGGTGGGGGAGGTGGTCAGTTTTAGACTGGAATTTCTTTTTTAAACATATGATATGTAAAAAATGGAGAAAATGTAACTAGCATTGTATTTATATTTGTATTATGTCCATAAGATTTAAGTGCACAACACTTTTGCACTTGTCTTCAACGCTCCAAAAACAGTTGAGCCAAAGAGTGGCTCTTTAAGCTGGACCAAAGCCTGGAAACCGAAACTGGAGTCAAAAAGATGGTTGTCCACAGTGTTAAACCTCCTGGTTTCCCTCTAGACTCACTTTGATCCTCTAGCAGAAGACTTTGAATATCTGCGGGTGCAGAGAGCGAGTGGGAATGTGAGGTGCTGCCTGGTGCAGCTTGAGGATTGCAGGGGGTTTCACACTAAGCGGCATCTCAAATCAGAATGCACGTAGTGAGCAATTTTTATGAGCTTTAACCCACTTGAATAATCCCCTAGTAATTTTCAGAATGTCACCTATTTTATTTTTCATGTCTGAAAACTATTCACGCAAAGTTTTAGGCTGTCCTCTGAACTCCTGAAAAATGCTTTGAACATTGTTAAAAGGCTTAATCTAAATTTTATTGACTAAAATGAAAAAAAAAATTGCTTGCTCTATTGGCCCACAAAACATGTACACAGAGGATTATAAATGAGGTAAAAAGAATCAAACAAACTTGATTTACCCTGAGGAATAATATTTGGATGAGAGAATAAATACATCTGGGAAGCTGGCTGATCAATGTAGTATTGTTTGATTAACTGCCATTAAATGATGCCTAAGTGTACATTACAGTATGCTTTGCTGTGTGGTTAGGGGATGCGGAATGTTGCTGCCATCTCATCAGCCCAAATCAACACAACATTTAAGAGGTTTTCTTTTTCTGTGTAAAAACATTTGTCATGTGTCATCAGCAGCTGAATAAATCATCTCCACACACTATCAGAGCCTTAAAAATCTCGAAATTATTTTAAAGCTGAACTTTAGAAGGAAAGCAAATGGTCCCTATAGCATGTTTCGTCTTCTAGTTTCCCAGGGCTTTGCTAATTGCTTTTTATTAATAGTGTTGCTGAACAGTCTTCTGTTTGTTTCACATGCAGTTGATGATTTTTTCCAAAAGCTAACCATTTATTGGGCTAATCAGAACTTGGCTGCTTTATCCAAGTTTAACATCTAAATCTGCTTGATTGGTTGTGGGGGGGCGGATCCCTCCATCCATCCTCACCCAACCAACCAACCAACCAACCAGTCAAACAAGATGTCCCACTCATCAGCCTTGCACAGTTGAAAAAATAAAAAATGTCCAAAACCCACTTGCCTACATGATACCGAATTATTGTCAACACTTGCATTGGCTCCTGCATCTACTTAAAGCTGAAACACCACCTCACCAATTTCCTCCTGGTTGCGGCCATCTTGAAGCATCCAGGGGGCTTTCTTCCTTAGCTTCCCAGTCATGCTGCTGCCTGGACTTATCTGACATAACTCACAATGCACTGTGGCAATAATCCCAGCAGCACTTTCTGTTTGCAGGCTACTGACAGTCCCATAGGATGCCATTTAGGGGGGTAAATAAACTATGGCAAGAGTTACAAATAGAAACATTAATTTTCATGTGCAGCAATCTGAACTGCCCTGGGAAGAGAAGTATATGAGCGCTGTTTCTTTTACGGGTGTTGGTTCGGTATAAGTACAAAACATAATAGTGAAAGATTTCCCTTCAGTGAAATATATCTGCTTCAAGCCCAATCCATCATCTTAAGCCATGTCATCCAATCTGAAATCATAGGGCCTAGTTTATGAAGTGTTAGTGTCATTTAGCGCTGATGGTTTACCATTTTTCCTCATAATTTTAAACTGATGCGTTCATCTTACCTCAACAACTGACAATGGTATTAAAAGCACTACATAGTTTTTAATCATACCTCATAACTGTAATGATACTAAACCAAGCAGCGCCTATAAGATCCACCACCAAACTCCGCCTCCTGTTGCCTCATTTTCTGAATCATGAGTCTCGTCTCCTTGCACCATCCAATCCTTTTCCCATGCACCAGCTCAGCCCCATCTATCCATGTCCCGCCATCTCATCCACCTGGCTTAGCACCATTCATTCCTGTCCCCCCAGCCTTGCCCCATCCATCCCATCCCCATTCATTCCTCCCCTCAGCTCTGCCCCATCCATCCCATCCCCATTCATTCCTCCCCTCAGCTCTGCCCCATCCATCCCTGCCCCCCTCAGCTCTGCCCCATCCATCCCTGCCCCCGTCAGCTCTGCCCCATCCATCCCTGCCCCTCCAGCTCTGCCCCATCCACCTCTGTCCCCTCAGCTCTGCCCCATCCACCCCTGTCCCCTCATCTCAGCCCCATCCATCCCAATCTCTCTACCCCATCCATTCCTGTCCTTCCAGTTTTGCCCATCCAATCCCCACCCTCCCAGCTTTACCAATCAATTTCTTCCAGCTCTGGCCCCCCAGATCTGCCCATTCATTCCTGTCCTTCTAGTTCTGCCCATCCATCCCTTCTCCCATCTCTCTCTCTACCTCTCTGCCCGTTCTGTCTATCTAATGCCTCTTCCTTACAGCTACTCTCCCATTCATCCTTCTCCCTCGAGCACTCTACTCTACACATCTATCACTCTTGTTACCAGATCTTATTGCCTATAACATTTTGGGTCCTAGTTCACCCCTGTACATGGCCTGTACAGAATGCAAGGGGGGGCTTAAAGCAGTGTGCTGCGGGCCAGAACTGTAGGTTCTGTGGGGCCAAACAAAAGCTCCTGTTTTTGGGGTGGGGGGGTAAGCATCCTTTTTTAGTTTTCCTTGGGGAATTTTTAACCCCCCCCCCCCCCCAGTGTGCTGATCTCTATCTATCCACCCCCACGACAGCCCTCTGGCCAGACCTACACCCCTCACCAGATGCCTTTAAATGGACCTTTACAAGAAGTGGTTGAGTATCCCTGGTATAGCCAATAATAATTAAGTAGCCATCCACTATCCATTGCCTGATGTTAATGTTAGTTGGTAGGTACTGAGTCAGTGGGGCGTTGGTGAATTTTATGTACTATAATGTGCCCCCACACTCAGTAATCTTGCTTTGTAACTTTATTTTGGATTGATCTGATTTCTAAATGCTTGTATATTTAATTACTACCACTGTTTTACAGTACCATGCTTGAATTCACTGATCCTTCTACTGGAGCCATTTCCTACTGTGGCAATGGAACCAAATAAAATATATACGAATTTCATATGTAGAGACATGCCCTAATACTTTTCTCTATGTAATGCATGTACTGTTCCTGTACCTCGATGATATTAATGTCTATCTTCTGTGGTGCTGTACAATATACAGAATATAGGCAGGACAGAATAATACAAAAGTATGGGGATAGAAAACAAAAGAAGCCCTTCCCCAAATTAGCCCAACATTGTGACTGCACAGCAAACATAGATAAATAGTAAACAATTTATTTAGTTAATACATAAATACACATAAACTCAACAATAAAATGCAATAATGAGGGAATACAACCCCTGTCACTAAACTAAAAATAAACAGTAGGAAACATGTGCTACGGTATTATGTGCACAGCTCTACTCCACACAATGAGTCCCATATGACTGGGGTTTGTGTGCAAATAGGCAATAATAGCCCAAATTAATAAGATAGATAAAGAATTTAAAATATGTGATAACAAATAATATGTAGTAACAAGTTACTACACTAGAAAATTGCTGCAGTGTACAGTCAAGATAATGATAATCTGCTTATATGACCATTGTATGCTTGCACATACATAGGAATTTGTGCTCCACATTGATCCCATGCAGTGCGAATAACAAATACAAGGGAACACACCTGTGAACACACTAGTGTGCAGTGAGTGTATACCTGTGTCCAGAATGGTTTGATGCACTAGCCTCAGTACCCGGGTTGCAGTTGAGTGTTAGGTTCTTTGCTCAAGAGCACTTTAGAACCAAACCTGCAACCTTCAGGACACACGATTGGTTCCCTAACCAAGGCCACAACTGCCCCATACAATTCAGATGGATAAAAACAAGCTGTCCTAAAATGTAAATAAAATCTGATCCTCACTATCTAAGGGGATATAATATAGGCAGTATTAATGTGAATGTGCCCCCACAGGATACATAGGGCCTTATTCATGAAGGGATAGCGTCAGGTAGTGCCTTGTAAATGACAGGTAGCGACAGGTAGCGACCAGTGAACGCCGGACACGGCACGCAATTACACATTTATCAAGAAGATTCTGTTGAGCGACTGGGATAACGCCATGTAGCATCCGATTCATCATTATCCCAGTCTCAGCGTACAGCGCCGGCGTTTATCCTTGCAGAGCGCCTTGTCTTACCTCTCGCTACCTGCCGCTCTCCCATACATTTCAATGGACATTCTTTTATTTCTCATTAAAGAGGGGGTTTTTATTATTATTTTTTTTAAAATCTCAAATAATGTTGTGACCTCTCCTGGCATAGAAAAAGCCATTTTTGAAAATATTTTTCATGTTTTATATATTTATGCAGAATTGACAATACAGGTCTGGCATTAATGCGTTCATGTTACAATGTCATTGCAATGTAATTCCATATGTTTTCGCTTTGTTACCAGTGGATACATGTTAAAAAACAACCTTTAATCACACAGCCTCCGGTGATCTGGGCTTCAGAGAAGCATTTTTGAGCGCCGGAGTTGTGTGAGGCTGTTTTTTTGATGAATATTTTGTGAGTCGCTAACATTCGCTCCCATACAGCGCTGTACTGGTCATATAGTGACTCCCCACAATGTATTCATCATTGTTGCACAGCGACTGAGTCATTTTGAACTAGCGACTACTAGCGGGTGCTCTAAAATGCCTGCTACAGACGCTCATCTGTCGCTACCTGCCGCTAATAATGGATCAGCCTGCCCGTCCCATAGAATCCCAAAAGAAAGTAGTGCACAAGCAGCCATTATGATGCTGTATCCATAGGTGAAAGTCCAGAGGGAGAGGACAGAAGTTAGCAGCAGAGGAGTCCTTCAAACCTGGCAACCGTGTGTTTTGTGGCTGTAACCACTGCCTCTGAAAGGTCCAGCTAAGTTTGTCCCCTAAAAACTCCCTAGATGCCCTATGGAATGTCGTGTTTACCATTGAGCCAGTGGGATGCTAAAGCCTGGACAGGACAGGATAATACATCAAATAGTTCAGAACGCCAACAAAATATACATTCATAACAGGAAACATAAGAAATTAGGGCTCTGCCCATGCGAGCATATACAATCTTATAGACAAGGGAGTTAAAATAAGATCACAGATTAGAGGCAAGTGCTCTGGAAGGTGTTAGTAAAATGGGCTGCTTAAAGGCCATGTCCAAATGCGTAGCGGGATCGTCAGAAAGGTAAGTTTTTAGGTCAATCCTTAGTTTTGGTCACTTTAAATACAATAGATGATGGTGAAGATGATGATGTTTGTCTGAAGAAAAGTGAGAACACATGGAATGACATTGTTTTAACACTGTGACATTAACACTTTAGTGCCAGACTTGTAATAACAATTCTGCATAAAAATATAAAAAGTAAAAAAAGTTTCTAAAAATGTTTGTTTGCAGCCAGGAGGGGTAACACAATGTTTTGAGCAAAAAAAAAAAAAAAAAAACAAAATTATGAAACACGCTGTTTAAACACAAGCAAATGAACGCCCATTGAAATGTATGGGAGAGCGACAGTAAGACCTGGCGCTCTGGAAGCTAGAGAGCCGGTGCTATACTCTGAGCCACCTTTAATAAGACATCCGACGCTACATGGCGCTATTAGAGTCGCTCACCAGATTCGATTTTATAAATGTGGTTTTGCGTACAGCGCCCGGCATTCACAAGACGCTGCCTGCCACTACGAGGCACTACCTGTCGCTATCCCATCTTAAATAACCCCCATAGTATGTAAGGCTGAATAAAACTTTAGTCCATCCAGTTCAACCTGTTTATTTGTAGTCTAGTAGCCATTCTAGGCCATTAGGCCATCATAGAAAGTTATGTAAATATATATATATATATATATATATAGATATTTCTATCTCTCTCTCTCACTCTATATATATATATATATATATATATATATATATATATATATATATATATAGATAGATATTTCTATCTCTCTCTCTCTCTCTCTCTCTATATATATATATATATATATATATATATATATATATATATAGATATATATAGATATTTCTCTCTCTCTCTCTCTCTCTCTCTCTCTCTCTCTCTCTCTCTCTCTCTCTTTCTCTCTCTATATATATATATATATATATATGTAGGCCCATATTGAATGAAATTGAGACAGATTTTTTACATGCTGAGTTAAAGTAAACAGCAGCAGGTGCACAACTCAGTGGAATCGAAGTACTCCTCCACATTTGAACATTTAAGAATTGAAAAGTGTGCATTCATTTGCCAAAAACATGTTGAGGCCGTTTAATAAGCTTATTCCTCCTTGCGATGATTCTTTAGGAATTACATTTTGCTGTAAAGGCCATATGTCAGGCTGTTAAGAGAGCTTTTTTTGTTCTCTCCTTCCTTAACATTCCTTATGAAGCTCTGTGTTACATTTTTACTATTTGGTTAACCACATAGATTTTTAATAGATATAAATGATTCATGCTGTGTTAAAAAAGCTAATAACTTTTTATGTCTGCCAAAATAACAAGGACATATTTTCCTTGAGCGTGTTTCAAGCCGGTAGCAGAATCGTATTGAGTTTTGTAAGGCAAAGCCCTATTAATAGCCTGGTTATAGGAGACAGAGATTGAAAGATTACACCATAGAGTGCATAGATATTAATGTTGCTAATAAATCATCCTGCAGTTTTTTTTTTTTACAAACAGCTGTAGCCTAGCAACGCAAAACTGATAAATTCACTTTTAAACATAATTTCACATCTGTCCAGGAAAGATTTATGGCTCTTTTTCTATTATGACAACAGGTAAGCTATCAATTATGTGCTCAATAAAGACTGCATTGACTGATCACTGGGTAAAACAGAATGAAGAACAGATTTTCCTCTTCTTTTGCTTCCTTTAATATAAAACAGGGCTGCAACAGCATTCATAAAAAACAAGCTATACATGATTTTTAACGTAAGTCCAAACACAGATAAAATAAAAAAGCTGCCGGAAAAGTGCTATTTATCAACTTTCATACTTCTAATTGTCCTAATGTGAGTACGCTGCATCTTATTACATAGGTCCTTGCATCTTATGTCAGTGCTTTACCTACCTCCATTTTATGTTTCCTAGTGTTTTCTTTTGTTGTTTTTCATTTACAGCAAAATAAACAATAGACATATGACATCCCATGCCGCTCAAGTTCAAGGTTTGCTATTCACTCTGCCACCTGTATCCAGGGGCCCCATACTTTATCTAAAAATGTAAGTCAGCTTATAAAATCTCTCATTAATAAGGGGATTCCAGGTTTTGAAGACAACAGGAGGTTTCCAGATGAGGAGGAGGCACTTCTGGGCATAGAATATTAGGAATCTAAGAAGGATCTTGTAAGGCACTTGTGAGCATTCACTATTGTGTCCACCACTGCTAGGAGGCATAGAGTAGGGGGGACTTCCTAATCATGACACCCAGGTTTGTGTAAATGAAGCCAATAACTTTGTCCCATAAACATACCACTTGGGAGCACTCCAATATCACATGCAGCAATGTGCCCTGCGACTGTCTGACAGCAGGATCCCCAGTCTTCTAGGTCTAGGTATAGAAGGCTAGATGCAGCCACTTGGACTGAATTAATCTATCTCTAGCGCTGATAACAGAAGAGTAGCAGTGATATGTAGCCTCCTAGCTATCCCACTGATCTGGTCTGAAATTTTTGTTTGCCATTTGTTGAGGGCTGTATCGAAAGAAACCTTGAAAGAAGTTCAAAGTATATGGAAAAGATGACCATCAACTTCCCGGGATCTCTCAAAGTGTCTTCAAGTAAACTCTGGGGGCCCAGGGTGTAGATCAGATCAGATCCCCTCCCTGGGCCCCCAGTAAAGCAAGCCAAATTTTACCATCACACTGTATAGGAAACTCGATTTGACAGAGCTGAATGCCTTCATGAGAAATGACTACTCTTGAACCAGAATTGATTTAAGATGCTTGCGAAGTAGAGAACAGTCTGCATGGATTTATGTCCATGGAACTTCCTGGCACAAAGCCCAACTGATCTGGCCCCACCACAGACAAAATAGGGTTGATTCACGGTTAGTGCGCCGGTGAGTTTGCGTACACTATTTGGAGCGCCAAGTTGCACTCAAGCTTCCGTCTGAATCATGGTCGTCAAAATGGGACGCGCTTTTGTTTTAGCGTCAATTTGCGCACTGGCATTTGCCATTGTGCCAATTTGTGCCTGAGATTTTTTTCCTTTTCACGCGCCAAATTGTCTCTGGTGCCTGATTTATGGTATGTTTAGAGGGCAGCAAAGTGTGTGCAATTGTGGCAATTTGAAGAGTGAATTTCCTCCAGCAAACAGTTGGAAGGAACTGCTGATTCCAATAAGTAACAGGCTTATTTCATTCCAAAAACATATGCCGGTAGCATCCTGCATGTTTATGAAAAATGAAAGTGTCAGCAAAAAAACACAAAAATTAAGGACCAAACAACACAAATATAGATATTGTGCCCCAAAGTTTAGCAAAAACAAAAACAATTACAAAATTATAGTTAAATTATTAAGCATTAATAAACAAAACAAACAGGGAGGGTTAAAACATTGGGAAAGTCAGAAACCCCCCCCCCCCAAAAAAAAAAAAAAAAAAAAAAATGGAGAATACAGGTTCTCCCGAGAATACACTCTGAAATGGCGAATGGATCTTTACAGAAAACACAGAAGCTGGAAAGATCAAATTGCTATGGAGAAACAGTAAAGGAAAGGGGAGAATCATGGGGACCATCGGGAGCAGTTAAGCTGGCCAAATGCACATGGGGCAGAGTCATTTGTGCTTCAAAACAGCAGATTTACCTTTCAGAAGGAGCAAATTGCGCTTCTCATGAGCACTTGCCATTTGGTGCGCTTCACACAAGCACAGTGGGTGCATGCGGAATCATTTGCAATCAGTTTTTTTGCGCACTGAGCATAAATCGATCCAAATTACTTTTTTCAGTCTGTTCGCCAAGATTTTTTTTGCTAGGATCTTAATGTCTACTGGTGTTTAATGCTGCATTGACATGTAGTGTCAAATTGGACTCTTTGTTCTTTCATAGGAGACATGTTCTGCTATAATTCTATGAAAGGTGCCAATTGACCTACAAGATGCAATTAAAAGGCATCTGTAAACCAATTTTAAAACATAATTACCTAACCTACCAGGCAATTGATCTCTGCTCTGTTCTTGCAAAAGTGTGTTGTTGCTGAATTCTTGCCCTCATTCTAAAACCATGCCTCTGCCCCAACTTTCTTTCTAGCCAGGCCTTCCTCTAAAAGGAAAGAATGGTCTGATATCTGCCCGCTGTCTGCATTACTATTTGAGCTGTGCTATTCAGTGTGCACAAGTGGCGGCTTTCCATAGTCCACAGTTCACGGCAATATAAAAATATACCCTTATATTAATGCTGTTGATAGGAGGTTTGGGGCTTCCAGTCTAATGCTCCCTCCCCCAGGCTCCTAGGGGTCTCCCACCCCAGGCTCTCAGTCTGACCCCCCCCCCATCACCCAGTATGAACCTCCTCTATGCCACATTCTGATCCATTTTCAAGTTGTGATTTTTCACCCCACATACGGTTAATCTCCTTTCCCAATCCCTGTTTGTAGTCCTCTATTCTCCCCAGTCTTTCAGTCTGAACCCCCTCTCCCCTCTCTCATTTCTCATTCCAAACCTCTTCTTTCCCCAGTTCCTCAGTCTGATAATCCTAATCCCCTATCTCGAGTGTAAGCAATCTTTTCCCCAAGTTCCTTAGTCTGATCCTCCTCTTCCTCTAGTTGCCCAGTTTTATTGCCACCACCTACCCATTCTTCCAGTTTGAGCCTTCTTTTTCTTGGTCTATCATGTAGTTCTAGTTGTGGGCAAGGCAGTGGGTGGGGGGGAATAAGAAGTGGATGGTGGAGAGTGAGATTTCAGTGATGGCCCCATAAATAACAGCTTGTTACCATGGACCCTTTAATAACTCAAAATAAATAAGCAGTTACAATCCATAACGTATTTATTAATAGATACAAGCCAAATTATTGCTATATTATATCATTATGCTGAGGATTTATACATAGAAAAGAAAATACACTGAGCGGATCCAAAGTTTAATCTAACATCTGGTAGAATCAAGGCCACTCTGCTCTGCAGACGAGCAGATAAGAGTTGATTGAACTTGAAATTTGCCCAGGATACATAATACTACAAGAACAAGCAGGGGATATGTTTACTGGGTGTATTTCTTCAGCTCAGAAGTGTAGCTAAACATCGGCAGCTGTGCAGCACTAAGCCTTTATTGTGGTTATTTAAGATGAAGTGCTAGTTCCCTTGTAGCGGCTTGTCCTGTACTGCAAAAAAACACAGAAATATTTGTACACTGTTATAGCACAATCTGTGCAATCCATATGGAAACTAGGCCATATGTTTGACTAAATATATACCATGCACCATTGTTGTGAATTCAGAAATGATACTTCATTTTGTGTTATCCACTGTAGTTTGGTCTATATTAATATATTTTGACTGTTGTGCATTTGCTTTTTAAATCAAGTTGCAGTAATATTTTATTATTAGTTAGTTTATTATTAATTAGTTGTTATTATTATTAACTTTGAAATAGGAACTTCATGAGAACTCAGTAGGTAGGTAGCAGAGCTGGAGGGTAATAGTTAACCTAATGAGATGTACACCCCCATATAACGTTTAGTAAATTGCTCCCCTAAAGTCCTCCACCGCCATCCTGATGATCAGCGGTGTATATAGATGTGTGGAATATATTTACAGATGTCCTGCTTACATAAGTGGGGGCGGGGGATAAAGCCCCTGCTAGCACCCTGCAGATTAGCTGAGGGCTTCTTTATGATCAGCACATCCAGCGGCACAGAATGTTAGAAGGAGATAAGATATTCCTCTTGCTGGCTGCATTAATAAAAAAAAGTTCCCAGCTGGGCAGCAGTGTGCCTGTGTCATTCAGTTTCTACACACACACGCAGGTTGTCAGTCTCTACACACACACACACAGGTTGTCAGTATGGAGACTGCAGCAAAGTTTGGAATTATCCTAAAAACAATTCCCAGACTAGGTTGAGAGAGTAATATGTCCCCGAAACATGGGGTGGGGGCTGTCTGTACACTGATGTGTGAGATGCCATCAGCCTCAGGGGAACAGAAGAGATGTGAGCATTGTGGAGGAGAGGAATGCTGTGTGCTTAGCAGGAGTATTGTAATTCTATATAACTATAAGGAATAATTGCACATAAGTTTAAGGCAATTTTGACTGTGGGAATAGGTCCTTCAGAAGCAGGACTCTCATGTGTAGCAAGATGACATCTCCCATATAGTGCAGCATCTGCATGCTATTTCACTGCATCTTCATGGGGTTACACCCTCTCAAATAGCTTATGTTACTGGTTGTTAGAGCAGGAGGGATAGGGAAGCAAATTTCTACGATTTATTTTTTTGACTGGAGGTCCATTTTAAAGTTAACGCCATGTGCATAAAACAAAAGCAGATCACACACTCTACAGAAGAATAACATGTGGGAGTTGCAGGAACAGTAAGACAACATGAACAAGCACTAGGTCAGACAGTAACTACCAAGGATCTGTGGAGAAGGACAAGGCCCAGATGTCATCACCAAATGTACTACTGTGACTGCTACCCCTGGGAGTTGGATTGTATTGTGCCAGTTGAACTGCTGGGAGCAACTGGTAACATAAGACTCCATACATGTCTCCATTCCTTCCATATGTGTGGAACTGTTTAGGAAGTTAAGGTTGGGATACATTTAACCTCAGGCTTGGGTTAGGTCCTAGGGGGGAGGCATCAGGGCGTTGGTGTACAGGTGTACTGTTACAGTTAGAGACGCCCTCCCACCTATCAGGATTGCAAGGTTCAAAAGCAGAGTCTGCAACAAACATTGCCACAGGACCTGTGTCATGTGATGTCAGAGGAAGCAGGGACTGGACGCTGCTACAGGAGGAACGGAGAAAGCCTCCCCCCCGCAAGCTGCATTTTATGCCTTATGCCCCCCGACATGCTGGATGCAACTAACCCCTGTAGGAAGCGCAAATTCTTACGTGGGCTGATGCTGCTGCAGTGATTAGATCAATCACTCATCCGCTGCAGAAAAAGAATGCAATGCCTCACAGCATGGAAATGAAGGAAAGCAGGAACCAAGTGGGTATTTTTTAACCCCTAAATTGAACTTAGCTCTGGGGGGCTTAATTTTCACCTTAGGTCCACCTTAAATATTGCATGTGCTGTTTTTTTAGACCACATTTCTAATTTTTTTATTTTGCAATGCAAAGCGTGGTAAGAAATGTTATTATCATCCCTAGATGCGGCATATGTAATATAGCATTTTGAACAAGCGATTGCTATCTAATATGCCACCTTACAGGTATAAATACTCAAACAGGGAGATGAATACAGGCGACAGTATTTACCATTACAATAGAGGGATGCTTTATGGGCTATCAGTGAAAGGGAACATGGCTCTACCCTTTATCATCACAGCAATGACAGCATTTAGGCGAGGATCACTTCCCTAAGTCTTGTTTGTCACATCCTGAGCCAGCTCCAGCCCTGTTAGGTGCCTGGCTCCCATCAGATCTCTGATTTATGGCCTTATCTAATCTACAGTGTGAGGAAGCCAATAATATATTTTCTTTCTGAATCACAAATTGGTTAGCCTCTCATTCCCAGTGACAGGACTGCTGACTTCTCTATATCTAAGGTGTAAAATTTAAATACTGACAACTCCCGAAGGTCTGCCCCATTGCAAGTAAAATTTATGTAATATTGTGGATTATAAATGTAGCCATCATAGTCTAATATTTTACAGCCCTGCGGAACTAGGCTGGATGGAGCTCTGTGCTAATAAATGCCTATAACATATGGTCTCCTGGAGATTCAAAGGCCATTGCATCCCATTCGACTTGATATTTTGCATGTCACATTCTTATTTCCTTTAAAGAATTTCCTTCTAAAATGATAGTGAAGGACAATACTTCACATTAAAGTTTAAGGAGTAAAAATCTGAAGCAAAAGTACTCTGTGTTCCAGCCAGATTTAAATGTAGAACCACTTACTGGAGAAGTCATTACATATGAAACCAACCTTAAAAAGAACCTATCATGGAAATCAGAATAATATATTATTACTGCAGTAGTAGCAAATGTTAAATATCTATTTAAAGTAACAAAGACGCATATGTTTCCTGTAGGGTACAAACGACATTAAAGTCATTGTCCAGGTATGCTAAGTATTCCCACTGTGTAGGAGTACACATAGCTATGTTCTCATTTTTTTCCATTTTGAAAGTGAAGCTATATTGCCAGAGTAACTAGAAAATAAAGTTACAATTCGTACAGTTCCTAATTTCTGTGATGGGAGAGGCAGGGCTGGGTGAGGCAAGCACACTGTGTGCATCACTGACACGAGTATCAGGCTTGTATTTGTGGTCAGGATCAGGGAGGAGGTGCTGGAGGCAGAGGATAAGGAGAAATTGCCCTTTCTCTCTGTGACCAGTGCAAATAGACAGTGTGGGACCGACACTGCATCAGGAAGGCTGGCAGGCAATGAGTTTAAGGTTTGACTGGTCAATCCCATTAGTCCCTGTTGTGGACTACTAAGCTACCCTACATCCAATTTAAAGGGCAACTAGGATAAATTAATGCAAATTTGAAATTAAACCGGACCAATACCCATTTTACAAAACATGAGTATCGGTCCGCTGCGGGGGACAGCCCAATTGTTGGGGTACCCCCATGACAACTCGCTGGGAAATGCAGCCTCGCAATTGGCCGGCAGCTGTCACATGACCAGTGTCTGGCAAAACAGAAGCCCAAGCATGGGAGATGTGACAGCCGCCGGCCAATCGTGAGACTGCATTTCAATTGGGGTGACCCCCCACAGTGGACCAACACCCATGTTTTGTAAAATCTGGTTTAAGTCAGGGGAAACCTCAACTACATATATGAAATACATACATTTTAAATAGGAATGCCAGTCAAAATTGACTATAGGTCCCTTTTAACAATTGCTTCAGGATTTTTATCTAGCGTAAAAAGTACAGGCCAGGTAATGGCTATAATAATGCAGAAAGTAGCTAGCCTGAAGCCATCCCATGTGCCTTTCCTTCATTTCATGCAGCTCGCTGTAGATACTGAAGCAGGGCTCCAAAATTTGCCCTTTCTTTCCTTTCTATTTTTTCTTGATCACACTCCAAATGTGGTTGCATGGCTGCCCCTGTCTCGTAGAGTTTCCAGCATGATTGAGCCTGGCAAGCTTGACCACTGTGACTAGCAAGACTCGTTACTGCTAAACATGCCAAGGGTTAGTGTTCTTCTCACCATCTCACCACATTTGTACATGGTCGAACAGGAATAGAATTAAAGGAAGGAGCAAATGTTGAAGCCATGCTATGGCATCTACAGAGCCCTGTAAGAGGAGAGACAGATAGGACAGACTTTAATTGAGCTCCTTGCTGCCTTATTATTGTCATTGCCTGGACATTCCCATTAAGAATCTGGCATGGAAATCTGTATGATTGGAAACAATAAATAGTTATGAAATGCATAACTCTATTAAAAAAGGGGTGGCTGCTGCATGGGTGCATCTGTCCCCCTTTAGACATAGGTCTGAGGGGTAAATGAGGATCTCTTTTTAATACAGAAATTACAGATATCATAGGGGTATAGATTAGTTTAGTGTCTCTGTGAACCAGGACAGAGGCATACAGTTGACAGCTTTCTGCTAAAATCATGACCTGAGCCCATTTCTTTCCTGCATCACAATATAATCAGCTCTATTGATGTGTTCAGGAGGAGCTCCATGCCTGTCTGTTCCCTCTAGCACCATTCACTGGCAGCAACAAAAATGCATCCTGTTACATATAGGTGCTACCAGCAGTGAAATGTGCAAGGGGCTGGAGAGAAAAGACAGGCAAAGGGCTGCTAGTAAGCAGGGGAGCCATGTTTTGAAATATTTGTTCTACTCTATGGTCATTCAATAACTCAATCAATCAAGGTTTATTGGTCTCATACCTTATCACACCATTCTGCCATGCAGTGAAATGCTCTTTTAGGTCTGTTTGGGAAGTCCCTTAACGTGTCCCTTCTCCTGACCAGCATAACTTTACATAAATTATTCTCTATACCACTAGCAAACACAATATAACATAGTGCAGATAAGTCATCAATATGAGTCATGACATGTTTCTTGATTTAAAAACCTTGAAAGGATTCTGTACTCTAGTTATTCATTTTGAGGTGTATAAATAAGGCACTCAAGTGATCCTCTTTAGTAGCTAGATGTGTGTTTTATTTAAATGGGCATGGCAGTGTTCCCATTATTTTGGAGGACACTATCCCCCATATGGGTGTGCTCTCTGGGGGGGCTTTTATTCAATTAAATTCCTGAGAATTAATGTACATGGCCCATAGCTAGCATTGTAATATAAGGATGCCATAGATTTCATAAAATAGATGATGATTTTTTTGTATATCTGAAAAAATGTATATATGTATATAGTATACTATGTGTTAAGTGGTTTTGTGCATACTTATATGCTCGTTGCCCAACGGGGGATACTTACCTCCCGAGACCCAGTCCCGCGCCGCGCTCGGACAGGTTGTGCTGCACAGCCTCTCACCTATGTGAGAGGCGGCGAGCCACTGCCCAGAAGCGTCTCTGCTACCAGCTGCGTAGGCCTGCGTTCCAGCTTGGAAAGCGGCCACGTCACTTCCGGCCGGAGTGCGCCCGCCACTCGCTGGTCTCGCAGAAGCGCGGGGCAGGGGAACGGGGAAGGGTGAGTATAAAACAGGGGCAAGTAAGCTTTTATGTCTTTGTATTTTGTTCATGACTTGCACCTACCTTATTGCTAATGTTTATTTACATTTGATGCTGATGCACTTTGGAAGCACTCTGACACTTTATATATTTATTTATATAGTATTATTAGTCATTGCACAGAGATTAGGGTACCCCACTGGGATATTATGGGATAAAATCCCCTCCCCCCGTTCCTCTCATTTGATGGCAGTTTATATGTGTGTTATATGTTTTTTAAAGAAATCTTTTTTAATGTGTCCTTGTATGTCATTTTGATTATGTAATAAACTTGCTATGGATTACATTCAATAGAGTGCCATTGTCAGTCTCTGGATATATCCCGCTTTGGGGTTTGGGGCACCCCTGGTGGTTGCATTATTTAAATGGACCATTTAAAAAACTATAAAATACTTTAGTTAGGTTCACACTGTAGACAATTAACCCAAATAAAAGTGGATTTTTGAAGGTTTTGGTAGTGGATCCCGTATTGTAATAAAGAGGCTTCAATGTCGTATGAACAAGATAACCCTTCTCTGCTTGGCTGGGAAGTTACTATTGTCATCTATGGTTACTATATGTCACACTATTTAATGTATCAATACCTAACAATGTTGTTTTGTTGAATTGCCTGTGTGTCAAAAGCTGCTATTCAATGTTATTTTGGTAGTTTTCACATTTTTGTTACTTAACTAAACTGGTTGCATAATAATTATCCAAAAATATGCTAGATAGCAGGTGAAGGAGTTTTTAGTCACCAATGTGTAACAAAAAAGTCAAGCATAATTATTTCTGGTAACGTTATCACCTCTGGATTTTTGTTCCAGAAGAAAACCATAGTGGGAGCATGGTGGCATTTTGTGCTGTATAAGTAACACCTTTTTCACTATCTAACATGTCTAGATAGATTCTTGCTATTAGACAATTTCATAATAGATTTAAGAGATTTCACTAGGGGCATCCCAATTTATGATGCTGCACAGTGTGAACCTCCTTGATTTTCCACTACTTACCTCGATCCCCAATACTACAGCTGTGACAAAACTTAGCCACATTCCACAGCACCCTGAAACATTCCTGCTCCATTAGGCCTGTTCAGCCCCATTGGCAGACATTTATTCTGCTTATTCTAGTAAATGTGCAGAGTGGGGATGCTGCCAGAGACCTGTTGCAATGTGGCACTGAGGCACAAAATAAGTAGTTTTTCAACTTTTTTAAAGTTTAAAGAGGAACATCAGAGGAGGTTAAAACCTCCCCCACACCTCACCGGACTGCTGCCCCCCCCTCCAGTTTTACATTCAAGCAATTCTGACTCACCTCGCTAGGGCATCCATCTTTGGGGTCCCTCGGATTCTAGCCGACCTTCCGATGGGCAGTGCCATCTTGCATCCCATCAGGCACTGCGCACGTCCCCCGATCTCCCACCTGCGCAGTGTCCATAAATGGGATGCAAGGGGAGGCGCTGAAAAGCTGCAAGACTTGATGAGTGGCACAGGACTTTGAAGAACACTGCTAAAGCAGGGCTGTCATTTAGAGACAGCTAAGCCAGCGGCAAGGGGGGGGGGGGGGAGAATCAGGCCCTGAAGCAGCCGCATCAGGTAGTGGCGACATCCAAAAGGTAAGCAGGGCCCGAATGGGGGTGGGGAGGTGGCCACATTCAACTTTAGGTACGATGTTCCTCTTTAAGAAGGAACATTTTTTTCTTAAACAAACAATGTTATTGAAATATTTATTTTCCTGTAGACAATTACATAATAGCAATTAATTTTCACTTTTAAGAAATACAATTAATCAAGCAGTATAGGTACAGTGCCCTCAAAACACACATACACTGTATACTGGTTATAATACATACAGATTTGTTCTTTCTTGGCTTTGCTTATGGCTAAATACTCTACACAGGATAGTTGGCTTTTGACAGGGATTTGGCTACAATTAGAGATTGGAGAACTCCCCAATGTTCGGGTTAGACAAGTTCAGCAGTTCACTTTGAATAAGGGGGGGGGCAGAGTGTGCAGCAGAAGCACTGCTGTAGCTTACCTGAGCCCCAATCCTCTTTTGTAAGCGGCAACAAAGTGGCAGCGGCAGCATTCCAAACTGGCTCCAGCTGGGGCTACAAAAAGAAGCACTGCTGCTTTGCGGTTCAAGTTTGCCCATCTATAGTTAAAATATAATGATATTATGTTGAATGGATACATGAGAAATTAGAGTCTGTTAGGAGTAATTAGAATGAAATTACAGATTGGATATAAATCATTCAATTCACTCCAAGAAAATACTTTCTGATGTGGAAAGCTTTTTAAAATGACACTGGGCAAAGAAATATATATATATATATATATATATATATATATATATATATATATACATATGATATATATATATATATATATATATTAAAACAAAACTAATTACTGGAACTTTTTTGCCGATATTTGAACTGTGATTCTGTTCTATATACCTAATACAAAAAAGAAACTGCGCTAGTTGGAGGTCACCAAATGATTGTTTGACTAAGAGCATTCTTATTAAGCCAGTCACTACATTTACATTGATAATGGTATAAGGGTATTTATCATTGTACTTAATGTGAACACGTTTCTTTTCTTTCAGAACACCTTAAAGAAAAATTAGAAGAATATATGTCCTATTACTCAAAGGTTAGGATTGTGCGCACTAAGAAAAGAGAAGGACTAATCCGTACCCGACTCTTAGGGGCGTCTGTTGCTAAAGGAGAAGTATTGACTTTTTTGGATTCTCATTGTGAAGTCAATGTCAACTGGCTACCGCCATTGCTGAGTGAGTATTGTGTTTATTGCATGATTATTTTCCCAATGGACCTCTGTGCAAGCAAGTCCTGTTAGCCCCTAACACTTAGTCCCAATAGAATACCTTTTGGACGTCGGAGTTTTCCGGGTTGCCAACATCCTGCGGTTCCCCCCCCCCCCCCAGCATTTTAGCCGTCTGTGACAGACGCCGGAGAGCTCAGCTGTGCAGCGTCTCTGCTGTGCTGCCCCACGCTGCCTTCATTAGCTGCTCAGAAATTTCACGGCTTTTCTATGTATCCTGTAGCCGGAGATGAGCAGCTTAGACCATACACTGTGCAGGCGTGAGATCTAGGGGTGTCGCAATGCTTGATTTATTATTATTATGTTTTTTTATTTTTTGGTAAAATGGACCCCATGAATCTAAAAATCCCCTTGTTTAACTATTGGTCTAGATTCTGATTTGCACCATTTATATTTACCAAATCAAAATCCAGTGCTGTATTCAAATGCGCACATTTGGCAGACTGTTGAGAGTGCGCAAAGTAGGGGAGGAGGGTATACCCGGGCCACATTTGGGTACAGCGCTGGATCACTAGGTAATTGACTTGATCTCAGACAGAGATCCAACAAGAAATTTGACTGCGTGCCTTTCCAATTCAAGATACCTCCTAAGAATCATTAAAGAGGAACTTCAGAGGCCTAAAAGACTCCAGGGCTTCCAAAGTTGCAGTCCATGGAGCATGCCGAATTGGGATGCCCCACTGTGTGAAACCCCCACGACCCCCCCCCCCGGAACACCCACCCTCTCCTGGAGCCCTCGCCAGGCCGTGCGCTCCAGCCGCATCCCTGCTCACCTCTAGCCGTGCCCGCGCCCAGCCTTCCTGAATAGGCGGCAAGGGCACGTCACGCCTGCAAGGTGGACAGGGGATGTGGCTGGCGGTGCCGCTCAGCTCCCTTTGGCACAGCTCAGCTGCTTAGCCATCTCGGCGGCTTAGCCATCAGTGGCGCCAAAAGGAGCTGAATGACAGCGAGCATGCTGATTGGCCGAGTCTGCACCGTGGGAGCTGAAGGAAGGTGAGTGAAACGAGGCGACCTGGGGCGATACACAGTATCACGAAATTCCTGTGTGTTGTTCCTCTTTAATACCGGAACCAAAAAAGTCAAATATGAATTTTGGCCTGGTTTAACACCTGTACACAGTTGCTTCTTACCTGGCTCTGGATTGGTTGGGGGAACCAAGTTCTCTTGGAAGGATCGCCCCCACCAGTTCTGGTATCTTGAGCACATTTACAAGGTATGTCAGATATACACGAAAAACTGTATGACTTAGAGGGGGGATCCCCCTCCCCCCGAAACCCATCATGCTTTACCTGATTTGATTACATCTGCAAATTGTGGATGTTATGACTTTCAATACTTGTGGGGGAGGCCGGCCGCACTGTCAGCTGTGCAAGTTGGCTTCCACCGCACGCTGACAGTGCGACCGGCCTTCCCCGCTCTGTGTATCGCACACACACTTACCTACATGCCAGCTTCTCCGTCGTTCTGGTCCAGCGACTGGCTGCAGGTGCAAGTTGGCTTGCAAGCCAACTTGCGCCCGCAGGCAGCCACTGGGTCAGAGTGACGGGGACACCGGCATGTCACACAGCACGGTGGGAGAAGTGAGGCCGGCCGCACTGTCAGCGGGTGGCGGAAGCCGACTTGCTTAGCAAAGGAGGAGTGTAGAGCCGGCTGCTCTGTCAGCTGAGAAAGTCGGCTTCCTCCGCGCACACTGGATCCAAGCGTGGTGCTGGAATGAGAATGATTGCGAGTTTTTTTTACCCACTACCCAAGGTACCAGTGAATTTCAGGGAAAATTCGGTCAGCATGAACAACCAAAAATTGTTTTTTTTTCCTGAATTTTTTCCTGAAATTCGGAACAAACTTGGGTTCTTACAAAACAGTTCACTCATCTCTAGTGGTGACCAAACAAATCCTAGAGCTTCTTCTCTAAGAGACAAACTATAGGTATTGGAGTGCTTAAAGAACTGTCACTTTCACTTTATGTAGGACTCAGAGTAGTTGGGCAGAAGTCTGCATGATTTGGGTTTTCTGAGTTTTCTGCAGCAGGCATAAGAGAAGGCTGCTGAGGAAGAAAAAATGTGAGTATCAGTGGACAGTCTTCCTCTCTCTGCTAGGCAAGAGTGCAGAATCCCTCTCCCAATCACCCCATGACAGGCAGTGTGCAGAATCTATCCCAATCACCCCACAACAGGCAGCATGCAGAATCCCCCCCAATCACCCCACAACATGCAGTGTGCAGAATACCCCCAAGAGCCCTATAACAGGCAGTGTGCATGATACTTTCCCTAGAATCTCAAACACAGATAGTGTGAATAATCCACCCCTCCAATCAACCCTTAACAGGTAGCATTCAGAACCCCCCCCCCCACACTGCTTTACAGGCAGTGTATAGAATCCGCGTCCCCAGTCACCTCCCATAGCTGACCATTCTCCTATAGCCTGGTTTGGTTGGCAGGTGGGCACACACTTTTGTGTATTTTCTGGAGTGAATAATTTTGACCATGTTTTGAACATATTAAGTTGCCATACCAGCAGAGTTGTTTGATGACAATAGAGAAAGTATGACTCCTGGGTATTAAAATTGGGGACGCTACTTGATCAGCCAGTTTGAGAACTTGAAAAGTGTTGGGAACAAAGAAGATAAAATAAAACTCTCTTTTGGAATAGAAGTCTGCGTTGGTCTCATTGCCTTAGATCTTAAAACCTGATTCAGTCTTTGTCTATCCCTCTTACATACTCCCTTTGACTGGAGCATTATCTGGATACTGCAAACCAAAATATATGTACTTTCCTGTGTCTCAGTGGTGGTGACAGCAATTGTGTGATTATGTATGGCTGGGGAAGCAGAAGACTGTATGCTAATGCATTTTCCCCTGGTAACACCCACTTATTTAAATCTTGTAGCTATTATGGTGCGACATTCCTTGGTGTGTTGGAAACCCAAACACCAAGTTTCCAACCTGTTCAATTTGCAGGTTTGGGTCGAATTAGATTTTAAAACTTTTTAAATATACTCACTTAAAAAAAGAAACAATCACCTAGAAAGACAAGACTAGACTCTGTGATGTCAATTTAGTAAGCAGCTTGAACCTGATCAATAGGTAATTATTGCAATGTCAGAGACAGGTCAGCAGAGGTGTATGTAAGCTCAGTAGCGTGGGTGCTCTGGTGCTTGCTCTGCAGACTTTTCAATAAAAGTGTTGTGTTTGACACAGAGATTATTTCCTGTGATTACACTGTTAGAATGCTTTATGAATGAACTATAATCCTTTGGAAGCTGGCTAGCTCATAATAATAGAAGAGGTGACGGGCTCCTTTTTAGAGATTATTTGTGATGGCTCATTGGTGTTACCGCACTCTACAGAGTAATTGTGCTTTGGTCTTTTCAACTAAACAGGCTTATATCAATTTCATGACTCCAAGGTAAAATAAAAAAAAAATTCTTGTTACGTGAGGGTTAATCCTGGCTGAAAGGTTTTTCCCAGACTTTTCCCTGTCTTTCAAGACATAATGTGATAAGTAAAAGTTCATCTTGAAATCAGTATAGATAAATTCCCCTAAATAATCTGGAAACAAAAGAGAGGGAGAAACTGATGGTCAAACACTAACACAAGAGCTTCTATAGCTGACACAGTCTTACAAGTTAATCTTCACAAAGAGAGGCACATCATCTGCTGAACACAGCATCAGCAGTAAACAGCAGCAGATGAACCTTTCAAAAACATCGCCTCTCGAACATATTCCCCTGTCACATTAATTTCTAAAAGCAAAATTAAAGCCAACCAGAAGCTGTCACAATCATAGTCTAACAGTTTCCTTGGCACAGTTCCATCATGTATTTACTGTGATGACATTTTGCTTTTATATACATGTATGCATTTAAGGTTTTTAATTGTATACATAACACCAATCATGGCCTTACTTTTTTGACTGCTGGGGGCAAAAATTACTGTTGCGTCAAAGAGGTGGGGTGGCCACTGGCAGCAAATTGTGTTGGGCAGTTGCACATTCATATAGCTCTGGATCCAGGCAAGAGTAACAGAAAGCAGTAGGTAGCGGCTGCAGGGGATGCGTGTGCCATCAGAATGCCCCCATAGTAGACCAACAGTCATTGTTGCAATCAGTAGTAAAACATGACAATTTAAAATTCTAGCCCCATGTTTTACAAACTGGGTGTTGGTATCTACAGCGTCTACAGTATTTTTCACCCTATAAGACAGGATTTGGAGGAGAAAAATAAGAAAAGTCTGAACCAAATGGTGTGCTAAATACCCCCTGCCAGTCTCTCTATTATAGACCACACCACCCAATCACACCCCAATCGCACTATTATAGACCCCACCTTACAGTCAGTGAGCGGTATCCCACGTTAAAGGCAGTGTGGGCATTCCACATTACAGTAAGTGAGCAGTATCCCACATTACAGGCAGTGAGAGGCATTCCAATTACAGGCAGTGTGCAGGCATCCCAATAACAGGAAGTGACCAGGCATCCCTATTACAGGACGTGTGCGGGCATCCCAAATACAGGCAGCGTGCAGCATGCCCCCCAAAAAACACTTACATTCCCCAGCTCCAACGCAGCCGCCTCCCGCGGACATAAACACACACACACACACACACACACGCATTGCCTGCGTCCGCTGCCTCCACCAAGTTCCCTGGGGCTCTGGTTCAGACTTCCAGGTGGGTGTGGCCTGTTACTCTTGCCAATGTCATTGGATGCTGGCATGAGTCACAGGCCACACCCTACCCGGTTGCCGGAACCGGGTCCCTGGAAACTTGTAGCAGCGAGCGATGGGCAGTGGCAGCTAAGGGGACAACAGCGCATGACAGCAGTGATGAGGGCAGCGGATGCCAGTAATGTATATATGTATGTGTGTGTTTTATGTCGGTGGGAAACAGCTGCTGAGGCGTGGAAGCTGGGAATGTAAGGTTTTTTTTTACATTCACCCAATAAGATGCATTGACATCGCCCACACACAAAAATAAGTGCATCTTATAGGGTGAAAAATACATGAATACTCCGCTGCTAGATATATTTTTCTGCTCCTCATGTCGAGAGCAAAATGCAGCCCCAAAATCGGCAGTCACATGGCCTGGATTTTGGGCTGGTGGTGGTGAATGTGTGTGGGGGGCATCAGAAATTGGGGTGCCCCCCTCACTTGGGATCACCCATTTATGGGTGTTGGTCTGCTTAAAATAAATATGTATTGAGTATTTGAAAGTACTATGAGAATTTGGGAAATGTCAATTTCTCTCATCTTAACAACAAAAGCCATATACTTAAAGGGGTCCAGTCTCCTAAGTAGCAATGCAGGGCGGGGAGACTGGACTTACACTTTAAATATGGTTTCCTTCTTTGCCAACATTTGTTGCTTTTGGTTTGCCTAAGCTACAAAAAGAAAAATACAAAAGGATTACTATAAAGCCTCTACATCAGATGCCATTGGATAAACAGTAATTCTAACATTGGAAAAATAACTCAACAAAAACAGTGGACCCCAGTTTAGCTAGCCACCGTATTACTGGATTAGAAGTTGAATTGGCACACCAAACAAATTAAGCCTGAATATTATCAGCTTGTTAGCAGGTATAGCAAATTGTCTATTACTAATGACCACAGATATTTCCCAGTTTTCAAATGCTTTTGTTTTGTAACTGCTAAAATAATTTTACCATATAAACATACTAGGAGGCCGATTCATTAATAGCGCCAGGTAGCGACAGATGAGCGACAGTAGCGTTATTTTTTGTAATATGAATACATTAATATCAGACCTGTAATATCAATTCTGCACAAATTGTTTTTTTTTTTTACCTTAAAAAAAATATCTAACATTGCAGAAGTGGTCACAGAATTTTTGACATTTAAAAAAAAATAAATAAATAAATAATAGCAATTAATTATGAATATTTAAAGATTGTTCCATTGAAATGCATTGGAGAGCGCCAGGTAGCGAGAGGTCATACCTGTCGCTGTTTAAGGTCGCTCGCTGGCGCTGTGGGGTGAGGCTGGAATAATGATGAATGATTCGCTATCTGGCACTCTCTCAGTCGCTAAGCAGGATCGGCTTCATAAATGTGTGATTGCGGAGGGGAGCCGGCGTTCTCGTGGCGGTGAGCGTCATTACCGTTCGCTCACCATTCGCTACCTGGCGCTATCCCTTGTTAAATAAGGGCCTAGGTCTGCAAACCAAAACCCTTACTGGTAGTTGAAAGGGTGGTTTTAGGTCTGATTTAAAATGTTTTCAAAGGTGGAAGTGCATGATTTACTATGGAAACTAAAAGCATATTTCACTTATAAAGCCAAACTGCTTACCAAATCTTTTAAATAATTTGCCACATTTATTAGGTGCACTCAGCCACTTTCTTTCTTCTGACAAAGATGATAAGAGGTATGCAAGGGAAAAACATACTCAAAAATACAGTGAATAAAACACTTACATTTAAAGTGACCTTATACCTAGACAGGAAGTTTATGTCATCACCTTTGTCTCCAGCCCAGTGCCCCAGGAGTATCATGGTGAATGGCAGCCATATGCTAATTAATTCAGCTCAACTAAACTGTCACATAATGGCATTTAGGTTGAAGTGCTCCCCAATGCTGTATGTGCTGTAACTGATGTATTGTCGCTGCTCAGCCACGGAGCAATATGGCTGACTTCCTACAGTTCATGTTGTTATTAATACTGGGCAGAGAATTTAGTAAAAAAAAGAAACACAGAATGTTTTGTGACACTGGGCTGGGAATAGAAGGTGACAACATAAACTTCCTTTCAAATTCAATTAAATTGATTGCATTATTGCAAGAAACGCTTGGGATGTAAAACATACAATCTATTTTGATTCAATTGGGGTGATTTCACACCAGAGATGTCCATTATTTTGTGAAATACCAATCATAATAATTTATTGTGGGAAGGTCATTGGCCTACTGCGACATGGTAGCAGTTATTAATTTTACGTCACACAAGTAAAAGTTACAGGTTGCCCTATAAGGTTCAGTTCATGCCTTATTTCTGAGGCATGACATAAAATACTTAATTACAGGAGTTTATAATTGCTTAGGAGGGAACATATGCTGGGTAAACCTAAACCTAAAACTTTCATCTCGTTGAGCAATACGCATCTAAAACAAGCTAAATCTGAAAGTGCAAGGTCCGCCAAACAGAGCAATATTCAACATGGTTAACTAATTTTAACCCCTTTAACTGCCAGCCTCCTTGATATTTTGTCACCCTCTGTTGACAGGCCATTTCTCACCATTTCTTTGTGCTAGGTTTAAATGTGATCTTTTTCAGGAATTTCTAGGAAAATTACATATTTTGTTTTTGCAAAAAAAGGTTAAACATTTTTTTTAAATGTTGTTTTTTTAAAAAATAAATTTAGGGAAAAAATGACCATATTGCATGTAAAAGCCCAATTCCTTCCGATTACAATGGTACCTGATTTTTAGCAGTAGCCTAGCGTTCCAGCTCAGGAGACCCCTCAAACTGAAAACATTTCCAAATAAAAAATAACTATCCACACTATCAAAGGTTTTTTGGGCGTGGATCCCTCCTTCCCAGTAAAACCAGCCTAAGTTATGGGGGCTTGTAGACTAGGGCACATCCCCTGGCCCTGAAGGCTACAAGCCCCCAGAGTCCTTGGGGGCCCCAGGCTCTTCTGTCTCCCCAGGGGAAACAGGTAATGGGGCTGGGGGTTAATTGCAAGTCAGCCCCCTCTTGCCCTGTTCACAAAAGGCTAAATGTAAAAATAAAACACACAGACACAGAGAATAAAGCATTATTTTTTATTATTACCTCCCATCCACGCCAATCACTCTGGCTTCTGCTCTCACTCATGCCTCTCAGGGGGAGGTGGGCTTTTTAAAAATGTTTTAAGGGTTAAAAACCCTTAACTTTTTTTTGGTGTGGGGTGTTCCCTTCCCAGTTAAACCAGCCTGGGCACCAGCTATAGGAGCTTGTAGATCATTGCACATGGGCCAGCCTGGGTGGCCCTGGCCCTTAAGGCTTTAATCCAACATATACATCGTGGACCATGGGCTCTTCTCTCCTCCTTGGGGAGGCAGGTAATGGAGCCGGAGCTTAATGGCAAGTCACCCGCTTGTTGCAGGTGACTTGTCAGTCCCTCAAACCTTGAGAACTAATATAGGGGTCTCATGGACGCCTTACCAGTTCACAAAGGGCTAAGTGGAGCAAAACACACAGACACAGAGAATAAAGTATTTTATTTATTTTATGTACTTCGACCTCTGAGCCATCCCCGATCATGCCGATCACTCTAGCTTCTGCTCCCACTCCTGCTGCTGGAAACCTTTTATACTGGCAGGTATGACAGGGCATCAAAGGTTAATTTAAACACACACACGCGCACACAAAGACACACAAATAGCAAAGCAAAAATGTCTACTTACAATCGATCCTTTGTCCCACGCCAATCTGCTGACACTGACAGCTGTTAGTGATAGGTGGATCGGAGTCCCCTGCCCCTCCACCCGTCCTCCACCGATCACTACAGCCATCTATCAGGTCTGCATGTGCTGGAAACTGCTTTAATATCGGGAGGCAGGGCTTTTAGTGGTCAGCAGCGCTGTCAGAATTGGGGTGGAGGCATGTTTCCTGTTGCTGGAAGATACGGAGGGGTCAGAGGGGCCTCGGGTGAAGAGAAGACCCGCACCAATAGATCCCAACAAAGGTGAGTGTGGATTTTTTTGCAATTAAATGGGCAAAAATGCCAGGTAAGTGAATTTCACGTAGCTGCTACTTAACTGCAGGAGAGACAGCTATGTGAAATTTACGTACCTGACGCTAAATGGGCTAAAGGTTCTGATCTGAGCTGATTTTTATTCTTTCTAATGTTAGCCAATGTGTTTTGTGGAAGAAGTTTTTACTATCTGCTGTTGGCAACATACACCAAATGCAGATTTAGGCCCTTATTTAACAAGGGGTAGCGCCAGGTAGCGAATGGTGAGCGAACGGTAATGACGCTCACCGCCACGAGAACGCCGGCTCCCCTCCGCAATCACACATTTATCAAGCCGATCCTGCTTAGTGACTGACAGAGCGCCAGATAGCGAATCATTCATCATTATTCCAGCCTCACCCCACAGCACCAGCGAGCGACCTTGAACAGCGACAGGTATGACCTCTCGCTACCTGGCGCTCTCCAATGCATTTCAATGAAGCAATCTTTAAATATTCATAATTAATTGCTATTAATGTTTTTTTTGTTTTTTTTAAATGTCAAAAATTCTGTGACCACTTCTGCAATGTTAGATATTTTTTTTATGGTTAAAAAAAAAAAAAATTTGTGCAGAATTGATATTACAGGTCTGATATTAATGTATTCATATTACTAAATGTTTTGAAAGACTTGTTTTTTTTTTTCCAAAAAATATGGTTGTTTGGGGGTTAAAAAACTACTTTTAACCCATCGCCGCCAGCGCTCTGGGGTTTAAACAAGCATTTCACAGCGCGAGAATTTTTTGAGCGTGATTTGTTAATGAATATGCTGGGAGCCGTTCGCTATGGCCATTCGCTGTCATGCGCTCCCATACAGCGCGGAACCTGGCAAACAGCGACTCCTAACCCCGTATTCAACATTACCGCACACCGACTGAGTCGCTGTCAACAACCGAACAACGGCCAAGCACAGCGAATACTAGCGGGCGCTGTGAAAATAACGCTACTGTCGCTCATCTGTCGCTACCTGGCGCTATTAATGAATCGGCCTCCCCATGTATGTTGCCAATAGCAACCTATTGCAGACAGATGCACAGAACACTGATGCTGGGCATGTGTAAGGTTGAGTGAGCTCTCTCACCTCAGCAGTGGCCATATCAGTGGTCTTCTGTTTATAGGACTCACTTATCTCTTTATGGTGTACAGACTTTATTGGATGCCCTGCTATGTGTGTATCCGCCAGATCGCACAAAAACTGAAATCAGAGCTGCAAGAAAAAAAAAGCTGAGTGGAGCATCTACCACTGGCCGTAACCCCACTCACCGCCAGCTGTGGATGTACACATGCCAGCTATACAGAAATGCCTCCCCTGCTAAACATATAGCAGGGATGTAGCAGCAGCCCAGAGATGCAGCTTAGGATCTCCAGCACTGGTGATCCACAAAGTTTCCCAATTTGGGATTCTCCATAAGGTAGGAGAACACTGGCCTAAGAGTTTTGTAGACTTTGGGTCACTTCCTGTTTTATATTAAAAAAAAGCATGAAATGGTCCTTATTTTCATGAAATAAATTAAGGCCAGTTTTCTGAATCGAGTCCCTGACAAAAAGTGAACCAAGATAACTGCAGTGGTAGTCTTGGACACCACAGTAACAGTAATATGGTAAATGCTTTGTACTTCTTGTATAATAGTGGCAATCCATCTTCAAGAATAGAGGAAGCCCAGTTGATTATGTCTTATTACAAGTAGAACCTGAGACCTAGGACTTGTTAACATAAAGTGTCTACTTGGGTCAGAGGACAGTTAATAAAATAGACCACTCAGCTTCCTTTTTTCTTTTGTAATATTGAAAACATTTGGTTTGGAACACCTACATTAGGAACATGGGTCATTGAGTTGGATGAATGGCCTTGTTCTGCACAGGGTGTTGAGTGTGTTGTAACTAGTTCTTACTGTAGAAGAAGAAACAGGGATATGGACATGCAGAAAGCCAAGCTTAATGTTCTCTTGGTAGATTGGTGTTATTAATTTTATTACAAGCATTCAGTGTGTATGCGGTCCTCAGAGGAATGCCACTAACAAAAAGGGATCAGCTCAGCACTAGGTGTAAAAGATACACTCTAGATGGAAATTAAAAGGGAAGTGCACTTATATTTCAAAAACCAGATCAGTTTTTATACCTCATGCTGAATTACCTGACTACCACAATATATATTTTTATTTAAATGCAATCAAGTGGCCTTTTCTCTGCCAACATTAACAAATGAGTACATGTAATAGTATTTACATGTAAAGTAGCACTATAGTCAAGTCACCACTTCTTCATTTATGGACTATGGTACCAAATGGCAGCTAATTAGTTGATCAACGGAAACCATTCGGGTTTGATGTGCAAGCCCACTTAAAAATCCAGATTGGTTACCGGCAGCCACGCGATTGCCAACCACCTGTGAGTGCGGAAATGGTAGTGGTATGGGTATAGGATCGCTTTAAATCAAATTGCAACTATGCACTCATTTTTATAAATATTTTACATTTAGATTATGGTTGTCAACATTGCCATTTCTTATTACCGTGAAACATGGATGAACCTCATCCAGGCCTCTTGCGCTGTTCACTGAGAGGGAGCAGCTTCTGCCTGCTTACACTGGATGGAACTGCTCACATTGTGGTGCAGGAAGGGGATGAGGTTCATACCATTCTCTGTTCCTAGCCGGCCTGTCTAGAAAGAAATCAGCAATTTCTCCATTTTTAGAAAGCAAACCGGAGGGCTGGCATGCCAGGGTGGCAAGGGAAGCATGATAAACTTAGCATACAGATGTTCTTTATATCTGTATTATGTTTTTAAATGTAAAGCTTCTAGTGTTATTACTTACAGGAATTAGCAATGTTAAATGTTTTACTTCATGTGTTAAGCCACACATTTTTTTTGGAAAGATTTGCATTGTTGTGTTAGAATTTTATGTTACTATTTTACGAATGCAGTTATTGAAATGACAACATTGACGACTTTATTGCCTTCCTGACAGTCTCCGTCGCTTGAATTTACCATAATAAAATATGCTTGTCAGCCTTTGTTATGTTACATTTATTTGTTACGTGTAATTATAGCCAAGAAAAAAAATGACCACTTTAGCAAAATGGAATTGTCTGTTATTTCTGTATACTCTTACGTAAAAGTCATGTCGGTCATTCGATCCCCTTACAAATTATTCCCAATGAGAGTTAGCTTGGTTGAAAATGTATGCTCGCTCAAGAGTTAAAGCCTGTAACAAGTAGCTTTGTAATAGACAATAGGATATTGACCACTGTGCTGAATTGCAGCTCAAATTTTCATAGCGCAGAGACCAGGAAGGCAAAAAATAAACTACTGCAAACAAAAAGGACGCCTTTTACAGATGAAAAGTAAAATCTGAACAAGAAGTTCTCTTTTATAAAATACATCAATGCATATTATTTCAAAAAAATATCGCTTTATACAAGAATACAATGGTGGCTTCAAAACTATGAAATACCAAGTGACAGCCACACAGCCTGTTTGTTTAAAATTTAGTATGAACTGACTCTAGAATATGATGTGCACACTGTTTTTTTGTTATTCTAAGCAACTATGGCTACTAGCAGTGGGGAAAGTTATTCTCCAATAGCTGGAGCAGTGATCATGAAGCTTTGTGGAATTAGGAACCAGTGGGCTACCTCTGTCAACCCATCCCTTACCAGAGGACCTTCCCGGATTCTAGGCTCAGTCTGTTGCTCAACCTCTGTGGAGGTCAAATGTTTCAGCCTATTAGATATATACAGGCTCAAGTAAAACCACCCCTCACCTGGTCTCTAACCCTGGCAACCTATGGGCAACAACAATGGCCAAATTGCCAAAAACTAGAAAATGTATTAAAGATCATATAAGTGGCACGCAATGTAATAGTCACACACAAAGATAAAAAACGGCTTAAGCCATAATTAAAAAAGCGCAGGGGCCCCTCAGACACTCCAGGTCACCACGCACCCTTCCATACCTCATCCAATCACACCTGCTGGCCAGCATTCAAACGTAGACTAAACTAAGTCTTCCCATAAGCTGAGAGCAAAGTTCCAAAACACTTAAGCCAGCAGATACCGTCACAGGGTTAGTAAATGGCAGGCATCACCACCATCAGGGTTAATTAGATTAGTAAGTTCACGTGTAGTGATAAAGGAAGCGGGAGCTGCAGGGGGCCGCGGATGGGGCTTGGCTATATGATGCCCACATATTTCCGTGCTGCGCCGCTACTCCACCGCGTTTTACCCTTCCCGGGATGGCAGATGTAGGTAATCCCCGTCCAGAGTCAAAACCGCGTGCTGGTTAATGTGAAGTATTTGCATACAAAGCCATGGCTATCTCAGTCGCAGGCTATGAAGGGAGACGCACTGGAGGGGGGGTGGCTGGGCAGCCCGTCACCAACGATCCTTTCGCCCCGCCCACCGAGGCTTCTTCAGGGTGGGGGGCGGCCACACTCGCTGGAATATAAATATATAAAGCTCCGCCTTCTTTTTTCATCCGCCATCCAATCCGCAGGAAAGCATCTCCTCTCTCATCATAGCGCATTCACCGGTTGGTCAATATGCCGGTCGTGACATTCGTCCCTCGATAGGGACGAAGGCTCGCTTTTTTACATATCTAAATGTCATTATTAATGCTTTCATTTACCAGCGAGATCTGGTGTGTTTCTTAAGGGAAAACCCTGCTAGCACCTTGGTATGAACACTAAATCAGGATAAGCACACGCTTCATCACGCAGCACTGAGATTGGCACATAGCATATACTCATTGTATTTACTCTTAAAATGCTATTCTCGTTTCTTAACCCTTACTTTCACTCCCTTCATCCACCCATATTCATCCATGCCTCAAAGATATGTCACCACACAATGGCTCACCATCCTTACAACATCCAGGGCCGGTGATGCAAGGAAGAAACTGTAGCGAATGTACTCATTATGCTACAGTTATATGGGACCCCGATTTAGGGGAAATATATACACAGGGAATTCTGTTTACTGCACTGTTTTTTACACACTTTTCTACACAGTTTTTACCCTCATATGAGAGGCCTATTGACAATAAACATATATATACCTAAGAGGTACTCAAGAGGGGGCCATCCACCAGTGCTGGATAGCTGTTATCTCACCATATAATTAGGCCGCACACATGCTGTAATATCTAATCAAAAATTTATTTATTCAAGGACACATAATGTGACATAACAGACATTAACCACATAAAGACATAATAAAATGTATATACATATATATACACAGATAAAAAGAGCGGGCCCTGCCGGTAAGGATAATGGGACTACCAAAAAACACAATTTAAATGTAAATAAACACTATTGAAATATGCCAGGTGTATATGGTTTGAGCTGTATAAGAGAAGGTGCAAACAAGTATATATTAAGTGAACGATCAGAGGATCGTGATTACGCAAGTTTTAACTAGAAAAAATAGTGCTGAAACAGAGCAAAAAGCCCTGCAGAAAATACTCCAGAGAGAGTGCAAGTGCAAAGAGTGATCAAAAGAGTGCTGTCATACCAATACACCATGGCATATATAATACATAACTTACAAAGATAGGGCAAGATTAGACATAATACTACCACCAATTAATGGGTCCAGATCCCCTGCAGGAGCCCGTTCCTGAACACCGACGCGTTGCGTGAGAGATCACTTCCTCAGGGTGTTACCTAAGAGGTATGTACAGGGGAAGAAACCTCAAGGCACGATACATTTCATCATAGGATCATTCCAATAAGATTTTTACACACATACCAAGGAGTGGGAAAATGAGCCAATCAGCATTTACAAAAAGGCATTGAGGTCCACATCAGTATCGAGGCCCAGCGGGGTCATGGTACCCAATTCAAAAATAAGCCGTGCCTCCTGTTGCAACAACCTTAAGTCATGGAAACCTCTTCTCCCCTCCATCTGCAATCTATAGATGCCACATACTTTAAGGCCTTTCGGTTCGCTGTGATGGTACATTTTAAAGTGTTCCGCTACTGGGCTTTTTTCATTTTTCTTATTGATATCCCGGACATGTTCGCCTATACGTACCCTCAATTCTCTTTTTGTTTTCCCCACGTATTTTTTGTTACATGGGCAACTCAGTAAATAAACGACAAATGTAGTCGCACAATTGATAAATCCTTTTATTGGAGCTTTACTTTTTGGTCCCTTGATCATAAAATTACAAGTGCGGCAATGTCCACACTTGTACGACCCATTCAACTTTTTAACATTTTTCAGTCCTCCCCTTGGAGTCGATTTATATTCCCTGTGTACCAAGCAGTCCCGGATATTTATTGCCCTTCTAGCTGTCAATAGGGGTCTAGGACCCACACTCCTTGCAACTGCCAGATCCAGCATCAAAATATGCCAGTGGGTCTGCAGAATGTTTCGGAATATTTCCCAGTGGGAGCTGAATTGTGTAATGAGGCGAACAGGTTGTGGCCTGCATAAGGGCTTGTCCTTAAACCTGAATGCAGGAACTAACCTAAAGGTATCCCACATCTAAGGTGGCATTATTTACAAAGGTTTTATTACACTTATGGGGATTCTTCCTTAGCGCCTAAATGATTTTACCATTTTATGGCAAACCTAGCATCATATACCGATTTGTTATCAAAGGAAGTTATCTTTATTTTTCATTCTAAAAAAAAATTCTCCTAATTTAAAAAAGAATTGACTGATTTCACCCAAAGTTTACCAAAATTCTGTTGTGATTCTCAACTTTTACTAGTGATGATCCATCTGGAAGGGAACAGGAAACAGAAAGGTCACCTCCTCCAATTGGTGTGCTTCACTGTAGCATGCAGCCGATTTCTGTCCTCAAAGTGAGCAGGTCTCCACTGCAGTACTGTAATTGAAAGATCACTCTGAAAAATGCTGCACCTGTACTCACCTTTTTCTAGTTCCATACCTAGTTTTGACTTTCTAGGAATCTTTAAAGAGACTTTTCAGGCAACAGCAAGTATAAGGCAGCAAGGAGGTCACCTGATACGTTTCCCATGTGTCTCTCCATTGCAGCGCTGGATAGAAGCTGTAGCAGTTCCCCAAAGTTTGCCCTTCTCAATTCCATTTCTCCAGGAGCAAGCTAAAAAAGGAAAGCTACTCAGTTGTCTCACAGCTTGCTCTGACCGCAGCAGTGTCTGCACATGACTCATAAAGCTGCATCACCTAATTTCTAGCTCTACCGCAACCCAAAACTACTTAGCATACATGTTATTTACATAGTATCAGATATTTTAAGATGCTTTGAAATGGATCATTTAGCACTGGTCCCCATGGAGGATAAAGGCAGGAAAGGATGTGCTTGTACAGACACTTAAACTAGAGGGGCATATTCCAGATGCCTAAGGTTCAGGGCTGGCGTCAGCACCTTGGCAAGGTGGGACAGCTGCCAGGGGCCCCCAGCCTCCAGGGGGCCCACTAACAGGCCCGGCCTTTGGAGTGTGCGACAGCGCTTGACTGGCGGCGGACTGAGAGGGCACTGCCACAGCTGTGCCCTCATCTCCTTGCGGCGCACCAGTGATGACTGAGTTGGCGGTGCAATTTCTTTTTCCTGCTGGGTGGGGACAAAACTATGGAGCAATAGGGTTCTGCTGCTGCCTGTGCTGTTCCCGCCGGGGAAAGAGGAAGGGGCCTTTAAAGAAGGTTATTTTTTCTTTTCTCAGGTCAGGTTTAAAGGGGTTTGGTGCACTTCAGAGTAGAATAAAAGAGTTTTGGTCCAAATAGCTTGATTTTGGACGTTCCTCAGTAATGTGACGCAACTCTACCACAAAGAGGCCCACTGAGACCATGCCGCCCAAGGACCCACATAAACCTAGAGCCGACCTTGCTAGGGGTGATTGTTATGGGGGCCTAAAGTCAGAGTGGGGACCTAGGGTGTAAAAAAGCTCAACCCACGGTCTAAACTAAACTATTGTTATAATGTAATGTAACGCTATTATTGTCTGTGCTTAGCCTTCCAACTGTTTACGTTCTTACAGAAACTGTGTTTCTTATTAATATTTTATGCCATAAACTGCTTCTGGAGACAGTGAGCAGCTATCAGATAATATGACAATTAAATATCAGTATGTGGTGTGTATCCAGCTCTGTTCTGGCGCTTAACATATTTACAAGAAATGAGCAGTTCCGCACAAGCCTGGAAAGCTTATTCGGCAGCACAGCATCCTTCAAAAGCTTCAAAAGAGTATTTTAGGTGGAGGTGCCTGTCTTTTCAAGTGACAGATTGAGGACAGCCTGCCGAGACTGAGTGACAGAGATATACAGGGCTGGTCTTCCGCTGCTCTCCCTTAGACGCAGCTACCCTGAAAAAGCATAATTGTCTCTAATCACTGTCCGGCTGCCTGACGCCTGGCAAAAGATAGCGCTTCACATCGACTTTCAAAAGTAAAATGCTTTGGGAAAACTGCAGTAGTTAAGGGAATGAAAGACAATCTTTTCATCCCTGAGAGATCCGCCACAGTCAAGCTTCAATAATATGATGAATGAGTGGACTTAACATGTCTTCCCATATTCTGTGCTCTCATTTTTCAGATCAGATTGCTCTCAACCACAAAACAATTGTGTGTCCCATGATAGATGTCATCGACCACAATCACTTTGGATATGAAGCTCAGGCTGGAGACGCCATGAGAGGAGCCTTTGACTGGGAAATGTACTATAAACGAATTCCAATTCCTCCAGAGATACAGAGAATGGATCCCAGCGAGCCTTTTGAGTAAGTAGGACAAAGTATAGCAAAGTTTAAAAAGTACAAGATGTGATTGTGATAAAAAGCTAACACGGCAAAAACAATCTAAGTGCTGAAAGGACTTATTCCAGGAATATATTTATACTCACCGGAAGTGTAATTTAAGGTTGATACTCAGAGGCAGCGGTAAATTATGTACTCTATTATCATACCTCCCAATAGTCTGAAAAGGAAATTGGGATCTCTTTTGGCACCAAAAAACTGACTTGAGATTCCCTCACTCTAATACATATTAAAGAAGGCATCCTCATTTGTAATGCCCTACTGCTCATCTCCGCGCCATAGTCTAAGTCCCCGTAGGCCCATATTTCTTCTCGCTCTGTCCCATGGCAGCCGTCCACATGACCTCTGGCAGACAATTCAGTTTGCCGGCCAGTGGTTCAACAGTCACCTGCACCCCCGTTGGGTGAACTTGATTGGCTGCTTACAAGTAATAAGGAAGGAACATCAGCTGCAGGTTCCCAGGCTGTGGGGCAATGATGAGTAGCAGAACACCCCCAATGGAAACACCCAAGTGCTATTAGAGCGAAAAGACCTTAAGTCAGTTCTAACTGGAGGTCCTCTTTAAAGTGGATCTATGGTCAAACTGGACCTTAGGTCAACTGAGTAGCCTCCCCTGGGGCCTTATGATTTGGGATGTGCCAGTGCCTAACAACTGCCAGAAATGGGCTTCTATTTACACCCTTTTATGATACTCTGATGCAACAACTATGGTAATTCCACCAGTTAAACCGGACCTTCAGCATCATTCAATGAAAAGCCCAAACATTTGAAAATGAATTCTCCAGCATCTAAAATGAATATAGTTTATGTTTTTAGTCACCTACTTATTATTCTTTCCCCCTCTGGGCTGCAACTGTGTTCAGCACTCTAGGATACGGGCGTCACCATCTTGCCTCAGAAGCATCACATACTGAGGAGAGGGGGCAAAAGTACAGGGCGGCAGGTTATAGCTGTGCTTTGCACAGACAGAGCAGAGCAGCAATCCTAGAATGCAGAGCAGCACAGTCATAAGACACTTCCTGTTTGCAGGCAGCCTGAGACTCCATGTACTGCCATCTTGGATGTTTAAAGGCTCATAAAATGTAGTAGATGCAGGTAGAATGATTTTTAATGTAGCAATCAGTATGTACAGGGTGGGGGAAACATATAAGATAGGCTCTTATTCAGAGTGAAGATCCGGTTTAAGAATTTGGTTCACCATGTGAGCGTGCACCCGATCGACCCCTGGTGGTCACATGCACTGCAAGGGAGGCGATGGAGCATGACCTAGACAGTAATTACGCCAGAAAGTAAGCACCAGAAATGATCTATTTAAAAGGCCCTCAGAACCTATGCTTATGTTGTGCTCTAATCACTTGTTTCTCCTCAGGGCAGTTTGATGCCTGAATGCAGTCTATATTAAAGTGACTGTCCAAAGTCATTAGGAATACTTTCCTAATTGCAATTGTTTTTCATTTCTAAGCATCCGTATATTTCTGAAAGTGTAAATGATCATATTGTTATATATCATCAGTATTAGAATGCATGTGCTACTAACAACAGCACTTTTTAAATGTAATTTTTGCAGTTAGGAGAATTTAGATCAATATAGTCATGAAAACATCTTACTCAGAATGATACTTCAGAGTTGTTTAAAGTCCTTTTGAAACATTTACAGGATAGTGTTTTCTTTTTAACTTAAAATGAAAGGCAATTTGCTCCAATAATTTAAATTATTTGTAAAATGTACATAGGGCCGGGCTCTGCACAGCGGGACAGTCCAGCCACTAACCCTTTCATTACCACAAATTATTAACTGTTAAGAGGCCTTTGTTGACATACAATTGCGATTGCATGTGTAAACCCCACACAGGTTCCCCGATTGTGGGGACTCTGCTTCTATTACTAGGACATTCACTGCAATATAATTCTGAATAACAATTTACCTGGGAAGCTGCTGACCTCCCTATAGAGCACTACACAAGGAAAGAGCCGAATTTGTTGAATCTCCATGTGTGTTCGACTGTCAGTTGAAACTAAATGGAAAAGAAAGTTGCTCCAACATTCCAAATTATTTAAACAATATACTGTATTTCGGGGCTATGTACAGTGGGAAAACAAAACTTTAATCCTTTTATTACCAAGCAAGCAACATGTCCTGCATATCCTTTATTTAGTCATTTAGTTGAAATTGTATGAGCAAACTTCACACCAAGGTGTGGGGTCACTAACTGTGGGGTTATAATAATAATAGAGGCTGGGAGCTGTGTCCAGTGGATGCACAAACAGGTAGAATGTGGGGAAGTATGAGAGTGAGGCTATGGGGGAAGCAGAGGCACCATTCCAGGAATTAGAGGAGCCATTTGAACTTACACTATAGAAGCAATTGCAGCAAGAGCAGTCAGAGGCTACAGAAGGGGAGGAGGCTGCTTAAAATGCTCCAGCAAAAGGACCAGTTTGCACCAGAAGTAAGATGTAGATGTGGGGTTTGTATAGTCCTAGTCGTTTTTTGTTATGAACCAGGTTTCCCTACCTGCATATTCTGTTGCAGGAATGAGCTTAAAAGAGCATGTTCTGACCCATGTGCAGAATGTCAGTGGGCAAGGCCTGTAAGCTAGAAATTTAACCAGAATAACACCCCAAAATTGAAACTTCTGCATCTGGATAGTGCACCCGGATTCAGATCCAGATTGCTGGCCAAAAATGCTGCCTAACCTTTTTTATTTTGAAGAAAAGACTAATTTATTGCAGTTAATGGCAGCTCCTGGGCGCCACGTGGCCCACAAAACTGGAATTTTCTCCTTTGTCGGTGCTGGCCCATTGAGAGCACACCAGCCCCCCCCCCCCATCCTAACAGGGTATGTGCAGATACATGGTGCTGACAGAGGCGGCTGGAGCGCACCACTCGCTTGAGAGTGTAGCAGCGCTTCAATTTTTGCGGCCAGAGAAACATCCATTTTTTAAGGGGAGTCCTGCCCTAGGTCTGTTCTACAGAGGTTCTATGATTGTATATGTTAATGTGCGCAGAAAAGACAGGAAGAAACAGTAGCAGTCAGTTGAGTCCAGCTGATGACAGCCAGAGCTCAGAGGAGAAAGACATCTGTGTCCACCCTGTGGAAAGTCAGGCTGAAAGAGGGCCTGAGCTCCTAGAGTGGGATTACAGCAGAGCGGAGTCGTCTCAAGTGGACAGAGAGTGCTGTGGGATGATGTGGAATCTCTTGACAATGATGTAACTGAAGTGTACTGCGCTGAAATGTACCATCTGAAGTTATTGCTGAAACATGAATAAAGTCTCTGGACAGGCGGAGGGGCCTAACAGTTGAACAGTTGGCTTCTCTGAGATAACAGTCACACAATTTCTTTGGGATAACACCAAGGCCTTAAGCATCCTCTGAGGGTCCCTGGAGCTACCTTGTGGCTTAGGTTTAGCCTTTAGGTTATAGTAGTACCCTACTGGGCTACCCACCACCTGCAACGACTACTGATTCTTACTAGTGCCCCCTTAAATAATCTCTTTCTCTTCCCTCCAAACACTATGCATAACCCACTTGCATGTCAGTCACATGACTCTGTCTCTTTCACATGCCCGGTCCATGTACTATTCTAAAACAATCTGGTTCTGGCCCCAGCTGCTAGCTCCAACTAACCCTTCTCTGAAATATTCCCCTCCCAGCTATATTCTCCCCACTACATAACGCTCATGATATACATAGCAGAACTATATTCTCTATTTACCTCAGCATAGCTGATCAGGACTCTATAGTCTTACTAGTGCATTATTCCTATACCAGCTTTCTCCCTATTTGCTGACCCAACTTAAAAGTCACAACCGTAATCCATAATCTAGGTGTATTGTATCCATTACCATAGACATGTAGTCTAACTGTAACCCCTTCTTCTACCCGTCTCTAACTATTCTACACCAACTTGGTACTCTCAGTACTCCCACTTCCCATTTAAGGCAGCTGATCTGGGTCCTAGTGCCTCCATGGAGCATTTTCTTCGGGCTAGCTTTCCCCTATACTAAATATCTTGTGGCCTAATACTCCAGATAGATCCCCTTTCAACAGCATTATCTAACTGAGGATTCCCCCCCTCACCTTACCTGGTAAACATGGTCAGCCCATGCTTTGTAACCTAGCTACCAATCAGAAGGCAACAAAAGTAAGTATGTAGCTAAAATAACATTGGCTGACAGTGTTACTTTAATATTTTAGATTGGCTAGTTTACATTTGGTGCTAGATAAGATTAAGTACTAACCTCCAAAGTCATGACATAAAACAAGATAGAAAGACTAGATACATAGATTAGAACAAATGCTACCTAGTTATACAGCTATAATTTGCACAATATTCATGCTTTTCCACTGCTTTATAGATTAACCTTGAACATATTCTCACAAGGGAAGCCTAAAACTGATTCCTAGCAATTAGCACCAACAGATGCAAAATCCAGTTTTAAAGCCACTGCCACAGGTTAATTGAGAATGAGTGATACATATCCACAAATGCACCACGAGGAATAGAAATAAGGAATGGAAAATGAAATATTCAGCAAGCAAGAGTATTAAATACCTAAATCAATTCTCATTCTCCTAATTTATGTCAGGCCTGCCTCCTTAAATTTTATGAAGCCTGTTTTTGTAATTCAGTTTATAGAAAATGAAGCCTATAAACTAGCTAGCAGCTGTATTGCTATATTGTATATTAAAATGCAGTGCATCAAAGCACTCACACCGAGGAAACAGGTAGTCATCATGGCAACCTGCTAAAAGGTGTTTTTGTGCCATGCTGGAATTGGAAGAGAAAAGCATAGCATCAAGGCGACTTCTGCAAAATCCATTAAACCTTTTCCCGACCTTGTTTACTTCAATTACCTGCCACTTTCTTGCAAAAGGTAAATCTCAGTAAAGCAGGCTGAACTTTATTTCCCTTTTTTAGATGTACTAAGACTAATATGGAATTCATTATCCATTAGAGAAGCTGAGCTGTGCCACTCCATGACATCTTTATTATATTATTGTGATGGAGCTTTACTTTCAATGTCAACATTTCAATCTTTGTGCCATCTTTATATCAAAATTTGCATGGGCTCAGGAAATAAGATCATTCACACTTTCCAGTTATTCGTTGGAATCAACAGTTGTTCTTCCAAGACTGTCACTTTTAGTTCAGTTTTGCATTAATAACTAATGTTTTGAGCTAGAATGTCAGATCAAGACAAGACAACTAATGAAACTGTTTTCACTTTTTTCATTTTTTTTAAACTCATTAAACATTATAGGGAATTTTTAAACAAACCAAGACACTCTTGAGACATCACATGTATATTCTAAGACCCAAACCACGCTGACATACACTGTGTTTTCAGCAAGATTTATTTCATTTTCATTAAAAGATATTGGTCAAGGCAGTTCACCATCTTGCGCCAAACCTTTTTTTAGAAATAACTGCCAGTCTTCTGCCCAGAAGAAGAGAAGCAAAACTGGGCAAAATGGGAGCATATAGCTAGTTTACTCTATGTTTGCCACTACAATTATATGTCCGTTTGCTGCTGTGTTCAGAATTTGTGCCTTACACGGCACACTAAAGCACAAACTAGCCAAAATCAGCCATTGTAAATCAGCCCCAGGTTTACTGTATATGGTGTATATAGTGTTGTCTAATTGCAGTGGAGAAGAGATAGATCTGGTATTGCTTGAATATGCCCTTTTTTTTTGTTTTGAAGTTAACCCAATCAAATGTCTGGAATTTTGAAGACCATAAAAACATACACCAATAAAGCCTATGAGAAAAAAATTGATCTTAATAAAAAACAGCACCAAAAAAAATTCTTGATGGGTTAAGTACGTAAACAAAACAACAACCCCCTGAACCTATCCATAATAGGAAAAACAACATAACAAACAGCAATATGTAATAAAAATATAACAAATTACTTATTGAAATAACAAAGTCAAACATTTCTGGTACATACCCAAATCTACCCCCTTTAAAAACTGACAAAAACAGACCCTAATCTGCGGCAATACAATCATATCACAACTATATGGTCCTAAATGAATGCAGAGTGCAACCCATAATAAGGCAGATGTTTACTGAAATGCACTTAATAGCTAACATAAACAGGAGGAAAATGAAACAAAGATCCTCACCAGTTAAGGTTAGTTCTCCTGTTCTCCTGTTTTTCCTAATATAAATAGGCTCAGGGGGTTGCTTTATATATGAATTTTCGGCTATAAAAAAATAAGGAAAGTAGCCAAATGCACCAAATTGGAGGGATGTTTTGCTAATTTAATAAAAAGGGTAAGATATTGAGCTCTAGATGGCAAAATGAGAAAGAAGCAAATGCCACAGCACTGTTAGGTCCAATAATGTTGCTCACACTTTTACAGAATCAAGGTATTTGCATGGCACCCAAAAGACCAGTCTAGTTTAATAAATCTTAGCCACTCATATTTCTTCTCACAAAAAACACATTGACACTAAAATTATTGTTAACAGTTGCAGTTAAAAGAAGTATAATAGACTGAAACAAAATCACATTCACAGTAAGCATCCAATCCAAAAATTCTACTCTGAAGCCTAACTAGTCTGCTCTTTTAGGTCCTTTAGACTGAAGCCTAACTAGTCTGCTCTTCTATATCCTTTACACTGAAGCCTAACTAGTCTGCTCTTCTATATCCTCTACTCTGAAGCCTAATAAGTTCGCTCTTCTATGTCCTCTACTCTGGAGCCTAACTAGCCTGCTCTTCTATGTCATCTACTCTGAAGCCTAACTAGTCTGCTCTTCTATATCCTCTACTCTGGAGCCTAACTAGCCTGCTCTTCTATGTCCTCTACTCTGGAGCCTAACTAGCCTGCTCTTCTATGTCATCTACTCTGAAGCCTAACTAGTCTGCTCTTCTATATTTTTTACACTGAAGCCTAACTAGTCTGCTCTTCTATATCCTCTACTCTGAAGCCTAACTAGTTCGCTCTTCTATGTCCCCTACACTGAAGACTAACTAGCCCGCTCTACTATGTCCTATACTAGTAAGAGATACCTAACACAAGATTTAGGAAGTCGCAGGCATGCTTGCAAGCTTTGAAGTCCTTTAAGATTTTGATTGTGCTGAAGATTACTGCAGAGCTCCAAAGCCTGTCAGTACTGCCCAATCCTTTTAGGCTGCCCATGTTTTTTTTTTGTTTTTTTTATGACAAGAAATGGCTGCAGAAATTACTGACAGAAGGGTAAGTTGCCCCTTTATAGATGAATGCACTATGTCACTAGATGTCATACTGTATATTATTGCATATTACTGTACATGAGGTAGAAAACGATGATAAGTGGTCCTCAGTGTATTACCAGACACCTCCTAGCTAACTATACTCCAGCAACAGACACTAATCTAACTATTCTGCAAGACTGAAATTGAAATTAAGCTATCCCCTGCCCTACTACCTTTGTTTTGGGCCAAATACTAGACTATGGTTAGTAAGTTTGCTAATGGGATGCCAGCTGGCTAATTCCTAGGTGGGTGAAATACACCCCTGATTTACTCTGACTAATGATTAGTTGGCCAGCGCACTATTGGAAAGCAGAGTAAGATAACTGAATTTGCTGTGTTCACTGTTTGGTTTTAATTGACTGAACCAAATAACCAAAAAGGGATGAAAATGTATCCTAACTTTGTGTTCTGGCAACCTCAGTAAGACCTGGATAGGTACATTTTTATTAAAATACTGTCCAAATATCACCTGTGGAAGTTTCCCATCCTTTGATCTATACTGGCAGGACAAAATTAGGAAAGTGATGGCTTCTTCCCAATTATATCACAAACAGCAACAAAAAGTTGAAGCTACTCCTATCCTTATGTGTCCAAAACTAGAAAAAATGTTCCACTGAGTCCCTCTGAATTCCTAATACCCCTCAAATGTCTATACAGCCTAAACAGAAATAAGAGCATAATAATAATTCACTGTATTTTTATTTTCTGTGTGTATTTTAGTAAACATTACAAAACTGTTGCCATATGCTATGCCTAGCATGACTTGACAACCCCTGTTGATAACAGCTTCAATAACTCTTGTTACCCATGTTTGGAGCCTTGTTCTTTTCTCACACTTTACAAAAGTAAAATGCTCTACTAGTTCCTGCCCACATCTTTCCCCCGACACATCTAATGAGATGTATTTCCTGTAACCTTCCAATGACATTACAATTACATTGCTTATACTGCGTTTTTACTACTTTTCACATAATATACTTATGTACATACTTACAGGCAACTTACTTTTGTTTAATCACCCTCTAGACCTCACATGTATCAATGTGATCAAATTATTCTATAGAAGGCCACTATAGAAGAAAGTACACATTAGTCCAGTCCCACTTGACTTGCAGAAACTAAGGAATTGTGCCAGAAAACATAAACATATTGTAGAAAGTACCTTGAACAATGTTGACTATGATCCAGGGTGAAGATTCCACAAAATAGTTTGGCCTACAGAGTTCTTAAAAAAGTCCAGCATTTATTCAAAGCATATTAAAATATGATCACATGCAGCACAAAAGCACACAGCAGCATGATAAAGTAATATTGATGTGTTCAAACCCATATTTATCATGACATACTGTAGCTAAAAGGTTTTAGTGTGTTCCCCTGTGAAACCCCGCTGTTCACAGACTTTACTCATCTCTCCTCGGTCCAACGGCGAATGTGCGTCCGCTCGTCCAATTGGCAAATTTGGCCGTGCATATTAATGTGCTGCTGGAGAAGCTGAGTGGAATCTCCAGCCGCACACATCGGTGGCATGTGTCATCCTTTGGCTATGTGTGGCCATGCACAGCCAGTTGTTGCTGGAGTGGCTGCTCACACCGAGAAGGTGAGAGTGTACTGCCGTGGGATTGGCAGAGAGGTAAGAATTGTGGGCAAACTCGGACATGGGAGAGGAATCACTTTAAATGTTCACCTGTCCCTGCATTTCCATCTACCAAGATCATCAGATCATTACTATGCAGTGTATTTCCAACAACTCCACTACCTAATGCATCCACTACAATAAAACCGACAGACATGGCAGGAGTGTTCATCCAATCCTGCACAATGCTGTCATTTTTTCTCAGGTGGAGAGAAGAAGGGACCAGCTCCATGCTGGATAGAATCCGACAACTCAACAGGCAGCGGTTGAGAATCTTCATTCCCCACACAATGGGCAATGCCAAAAGGGGAGATGATCTGTGTCTGCCGTAACTGTTCTAAGGTTGCTGGATTTCAGAAGAAAGCAGATAAAATTATGGCTAGACTGTCGCAATGGGGTTACTCACTCTCATTATTTACAGAGATGCAAACCTGACCCATTTCTGCAAGGTGATTTTTTTCTAGTCCTGCCCCTAGCACTGAACATTTTTCCTAACACATCTGGGCTCAGTCAATTAGCTGGCTTGAATATGAGTTCTAATAATCCAGGTGTGTTCTGGAAAATGGTCGGTTCTAAGTGCAGGAAGAAAAATCTTAAAGCTTGAGGACAGACAAGCCGGTTGTTACCATTGTTACATCTTATAGCAAAGAGTTCTGAGCATCTAATATGTCTCCATGGACAGAATTGCAGTGAACCTTGTGTATTTACTGTGTATTCAGCCATCTGTTCATTATGTTATCATTGAGAACCCACTAGGGTTGCAAACGTGTTGCCACTGTTTTATGATCACTCTATGATGTCTGCTTTTAAAGTTATTCTTCACCCAGAAAGGTGGATTATGTAGTCACATTCTATCCCCAGCCCAAAACTGTGTTTCTTTTTTTTTTTTAAATAAACCCACTAAGTATTGTGGCAGAAAGAGTTTTTTTTGGAATAACCCTTTATCGCTCCATGAAAAGCAAATGTAGAAATAGAAAAAGTGGGACCGGGAATGGTCCAGTACATTATTACTAAGATTTGTAAACCACCCAGGAATTGTGGAATTTTACCAGAACTCAAATTAGTAAAACAAATATTGAACTTATATTAATTACACGTTATATTGGTTTTAATTTTCTTAAAAGATTAAAAAAAGGCAAATTTGCCTGAATAAAAGCAATATATACCAAGCACAAATTATTTCACAATTCGACGGTTTGCATTTATTAGGTCAGTACAATCGGGTTAATCATAATGTCATGTTTCTGCTGCTCTATTTTTCTGCTACAAATGTCAATTAGAGATGAGAAGACTTTTGTCCCAACATCTTTCCATTGACTTCATCAGGGGACTTGCTCAGATTATCTAAATACTCAGAATCATAACAAAAACCCAGATAAATATCCCATTCAAGACGTACTTGTTGGAATGTTGGTTTAGACATAAACATACTTACATAAAAGATGCTGCAATGAAAAATGGGAAAGCAAAACTGTGGTCTATTTATTTTTATATAGGCTTTTGCACAAAAGTAATATAAACACTACCAGATGCAGTAAAGCATTCTCATGGCAGCAGTGCTTCCTGGTGTTCTTTAGTAATGATTCATTCAGTCACACTCTCACACGCAGTTCTAAAGCCGAGAGCATCCCCCTCACACAGCAATACTGACAGACTGGAGAGTGAAGGTACGGCCTTTTAGACAAGCATATGGCACAGGGGAGTATATATATATATATATATAACATAATTAAAAAAACAGACACAATGACCACCAGGGGGCACTGTGGGCAAGCTACACTCTTATACCTATCCAATTCATATACTAATCATATAAATATCATAATTGATTACCATGCATTTCATCATGTACATAAATTCAATAATCCTAATATAAAGTGCTAAGTGCTAACAAGGGTGAAACCTATTATTACTAACTGAGGACCGCCAAAAGCAGAAAGAAGAAATCAATCAAAACATACACATGTGTGCTCAAATAAGTACATTACCCATCACAAGATGCATGCCTGACAGCCCGTCCCCCTGCCCCAGCCAACGCGTTTCGTAACGGTAGGGGACCCGTCACTTCCTCTGGGCAAAAGGTATTAAATTATGCTGTATGTGGCAGTTTAGCTTGTGCTTTATTCAGTTATTATAATTGGTAAGTCTGATCCCGTCCTGCCCTTGTCAGCCTGTCAGCACTGATAGGTGAGGGGGACCCTGCTCACTCCTTCCTCCTACCTCAGACATGCTGTGAAAATAGCTTTCAGTTTTGAAAGGTAAGCAACCCAGTTTACGCTTTCCCCCAAGACAAGTTTCTGAGTTCTACAGCCATGTTGTAGCTCTTTCATGATTTTAATTTCCGCTTGGAACTAGGGATCCACAATTTTCAATAAACATCTTAAGATAAGACAGCTAATTACTATTAGCTTTGCTTGTTTACAAAGTAATTTAAGAACCATCATTAATCTTGTAAATAGCATCACTAGCCCTCTTTGTTGTGTGCTTCAGTTACATGTTTAGTTTTTATTTTTTAGAACAATCCTTGTGTTTAATTTCTGCAAAAAGTACAGCGGTTTCCAACCTTTTTCAATCGAGTACCGCTTCCTATTTTCTTATTATTTCAAGCAACACCAGGGCGGTACATATAAGTTGTCAGTCAACTAAAACCAGGTTAATGAAATGCACAGTATTTTTTTTATTGGAACAATTTTCTAACATTCTAAAAACTTTTTCTCTGGGAAGGCAAAAAGATGCAAGTGACTGCAATACTTTGGTGCTGAGGCAGGATGCGGGGTTACAAAGAAAAACCTTAACTTGCCTGTGGTCCAGCATTGTTCTCCTGGGCACTTGTAGCTGCCGTACCGACAGAGCACAAAGCATCATGCACTGTGTGCATGCTCCTGTCTGTCCATTCACTTGGGCTAATTGGTGGGCAGGAGAATGCACAGAGCAGGGTAAGTCTCACTTTACACCCTACACATGGGAATATTTCCTCGCATTTAAGCAGCAGTTGGGGAGTTAGGTGCTTTGCACAAGAACACTTCAGTTATGTCCCAGACATGAAGCGCCGCCCTCATAAAGAGCTCCATGCTCAATTTTTGCAGAATCGTTTAATCGTATTATATGCAATTTTGCATTGGCTGATGCCTAATCTATTTAGAATCCACAAGATTACACAAATGAGAAAAATGAAACTACTGAAATGCCAAAGTTTGCAGTTGACACACACACACACACACACACACACACACATAACTAAATATAATAATACTGGCATTTTTGGGCCTAAAAACTGCAATAGCAAGAATAAAGAATCCAGGTCACCCGTTGCCTCAGGTATGCCACTAGAATATTCCAATATGATATTGATTACTATTCTTAGAATCTAAGTCAACAGAAACTAAGGATGGCAAAGACTTTCTGTGTAAGGAATAAAAAGACAAATTGTATTGAGTAGATTTTGCAAATCATTCATTAAAGTTCTTTGGAATATTTATTTCTGTGGCTACTGTTGGTTACACCAATTATTGTATCTGATGAGGAAAACTTCAATTGTTAGGTACAGGTATCATGAACAAAAAGTGGTATTATATTTACTTGGTAAACTGTACCTTCTCATTAGATTAATATTAGAGATGAGCGAACACATTCATGTTGTAGCCTCCTTCAAGCAGGGCATGAGAGGGCCCCTTCCCAGGAGGATACCGCTTCCCTCCAACCTGTAACATGTGTAGACATGCAGTGGGCTATACTCTGGAGGGGGTGTACATTTCTCACAGAATGCTAGCCTGGGTGAGATAAGAGATCTAGGAGGGTGTTCACTTTAGTGCTTTAGAGCACGTATGCATTTTCTTTCATTTTTACTAGGGCCTGGATTTCTATGGAATGGCTGGTAAGGTTAATAGTGAGACCTCCCGTTCCCTTCCATCCAGACCAGGGTGTGCCTGCTTTATCTCAGCAGCACAGGGGGCTGTCCCTTGCTCATCAGTGGCTTAAAATGCCTGCTTATGTCCCGGAGATGCGGGTGAAACAGAGACAGACAGTGTAGTGCTGAGTGTAGAGCCAGAGAAAGACTTTGCTGCATGACTAAACAAAATGGACTTTGTTTAAACTGGTGAGGAAAACACTGTTTATGTTGCTGGATATATTGCATCTATTGTTATATAAGAGACTTTATTTTGGACTTTGTGTTCAATAAACCCCTTGTTATTTCACCTGAGAACTGTTTCCAGAGTCTGTCATTGCCGCTAGCAACTACGATCCTGACACATGCTTCATGTATGCTTCTGTTCCGGTCCATGTGTGACTGCGCTGTGCTGGACAACTAACTACAACACTTTTCTTCAGGCCATAGGGAAAGCACTTTTTGGTTATATAAAAAGGCTGTAAAACCAAAAAGAAATACCCCAGCTCCTAAAGCCCCACCAGCCTGGAACAAATCCAACAAATAAACTGGTAAGGAAAACGCTGTTTATGTTGCTGGATATATTGCATCTATTGTTAAAAAAGAGACTTAATTTTGGACTTTGTGTTCAATAAACCCCTTGTTATTTCACCTGAGAACTGTCATTGCCAGTAGGAACTCGGATCCTGATACATGCTTCATGTATGCTCCTGTTCCAGTCCACGTGTGACTGCGCTGTGCTGGACAACTAACTACAACACTTTTCTTCAGCCCATAGGGAAAGCCCTTTTTGGTTATATAAAAAAGCAGTCAAAGCAAAAAGAAATACCCCAGCTCCTAAAGCCCCACCAGCCTGGAAAAAATCCTACAAATCTGTTCAAATGCAAATGTATGGGAAGTAGCAGGGCCACACCAAGGCACCTCTTTTTCCTGCTATCCTACTTTTAACAGTGAGAGCTGCCCCATTTTGGGACATACTGTATATAGCAATGGATAAACAATGGAAAGCTGAACTGAAATGAGGCTGTCTAGGAATCTAACCATTTACCTCTGGGGAAGAGTGGGAATCACACACTCAAATATTGTGAAGGTTCTCATTCATCCTGGACATGGTATATATGTAGAAATAAATTTATGCTAGCCAGAGAAGGTAGACTGGAGTTATCATTTATTGTTGCCAGGTTCCTGTAAAGGTCACTCTATTTTTCAAAAAATACAAAAAGCAAGTCCAGTTGCTTTGATGTACAGCCTTTCCAGCCAATTGAAAGTCCCAAATGACCAATGAGTTGGGCTTATCACTAAGCTACAGAGAGATAAGTATATAAGATGCAAAGCAAATTTAAATAGGTATACTGCATAATGCAATTTGGGTCTCTGAGTTAAAATCTGAAACCTAGTTGGCTGCCCCAGGTAGTTTGGCTTCAATCCTCTTTTTACTGAATAAACCTGCTGCTATAATTTAAAATGCAAGTTAAATTTCTAAGCAATCTAGTAGTAAAAGCAAAACAGTTTTCTGTGTTTGCAATGAGTGCCAACACTTGGCTTCTTCGCATTTCTCTATAGAAATTAGGTAAACAAGTTATTAGCATGGTCCTTGCTGCTTCAGTACTAAGGCTTTCCATTCATTGTGTGCAGTAGATTCTACGTATTAAACCTTCCTGCCATTGTTTTGAGTCCCTATACCTTGTATACATGGACTCCCGGCATACCAGGTGGCTGTCCTTTGCCAGGCAATAAAGTGTGTAAGCTTCCAGGATGGTGGGTAGAACACAGCTGTTTCTACGAGAGCCAAATTGGAATATTTAAGAGCAGACACAAATTGAAATACAGCTCAAATCAGTGCTCATTAATCACATGCATAGTCATTAAAGCATTTAGGGGTGAAGGGACTTTGTTGCTATAATTAGAGTGCTAGCGAGACACTAGGTTTATTTCGTATTCATATACGCTTGTTTTAAAATGAATGTGATTGAATTAAGTGCTCTCAAGCACTTTAATTACAGGGCACTAACACAATTTAAATCTTTTTGGTGGGCACAGATGTTAATAAAAATAAGTACTAATAATAGTTTTTTTTTTTCTCTTCCCATATTTATCCAGATTATTGAATTTGTTATTTAGATTCTGTTGGCAACCCTAATGGTGACTAACTAGGGTTTATAACCCAAGTGTTTTTTACTCCACAAATTGCAGATATAGGAGGATCGGGGTGCGGGGGGGAAGAAGCAGCCCACATTTTGGAAAGGGAGATGTAGATACAAAAAAATAAAAAGATGATATGGGGGCACTGATGGAAATGAATCAAAGTAAGTACATACAAAAATAGACAAGACAAAAGGGTACTTAGAAATGGATAAGCTTCTATTAAATCTGTTGCTGATAATTTAGACAGTGGAAGACAACAGACTGGCAAAGAAGGAATAAGGATATGGTCCACAGTGAATAATACCAATACAACTTGGTGGAAATTCATGATGCTTTCCCTTATTGCTGTGGCTAGACAATCTGCAGCTAGGTCTTTTGGGATGCCCACATCATCTAAGCCAAGCCTCATTCTGCCATTAGGCTTATAGTTAGATAGCCAACATCATGCTACTGGAAATAGATATGTAGTACCTACAGTAGCTAGAAGGATTTGGAGGGGACGGAACAACATTATTTGTGGTAGCACAGTTTCTGATTATATTATTAATTTTACAACAGTAATGTAAGAAAAATTAGTGCCAAATGAAGCCTAGTAGTGTTGTAGCTTAGGAACCTGTCTTTATAGCGATTACAGCATATTAGCAGCATACAGTATAAAGATTTAATGTTTAAAGGGACAGTCCAGGCAACGACAATAATAATGCAGCTTACCTGATGGCTGTCCCATGTGCTTCTTCTGCATTTCCCACAGTGAACCCGCCGGGTAGAAGCCTTTTGATTCTATTCCTCCAGGACTACACAAGAATGTGGTCCCGCAGCTGTCTCTGACACAGCAGAACGCACAGAAAGTAAGAACTTACAGTGTCCCATTTTAGTATTTGTTATAAGCCTTTTTAATTTTTTTACAAGGCATAGCACTACTTTTCTCAATGGGAAAAGGTAATTCTACTTACTTGTAGGCCCCTATTAAAGTGTATGTCTAATTTCAGTAATTTTACAATGTAAGTTGTTTCTTTTTTTAGAGGTTTTGAAAGCCACCAGTTCATTATATGGTGCCCAAGGGACAAGGTATAAATCACTTTGGGGGTTATTCAAGAAGGTATAGAACCAGGCAGTGCCTCGTAGCGGCAGGCAGCGTCTGGTGAGCGCCGGTCGCTATACGCAAACCACATTTATGAAAGTGAATCTGGTAAGTGACAGTAACAACACCATGTAGCGTCCGTATAGCGCCGACGCTCTAGCTTCCAGAGCTTCTGGTATTACCTTTCGCTCGCTGTCGCTCTCCCATACATTTCAATGGCCAATCATTTGCTTGTGTTTAAACAGTGTGTTTGATATTTTTAATTGTTGTCACAGTGTTAAAACAATGTCATTCCATGTGTTTTTGCTTTGTTACAGTTGTATATGTGTTCATATAGCGCCGACACTGTGTGTGCTTTTTTTGATAAGTATGGTGTACTGGTGTACTAGCGCCCAACACACATCACATTCATTAATGCAGGCCAGGTTACTAGAGCGACAGCGCCCGATACCCGCTTACAGCGTCTACTAGCAGTCGCTTTAAGCGCCGGTATACAGCCGATACCTGGCATTAGTAATTAATCAGCCTTCACGTTTTATTATTTGACTCTATTAGCTCTGCATAAGTACAGTATTGGTGATGTTGGAAATGATGTGTATGTTCTATATATACTGAAGTGTTGGCAGCTTGCTAACATAGGTTGTTTTTTATGCAATTTCCTTTTACACACCAACAAAACAATTCTATTTAGACAATCTCACCTATATTATTAGACATTGATTTACATTCTTCTGTTCACCTTTATCAGCTATGTTATATTTGTTGCCAGTGATGATGAGTAATTTGGCTGATTTGATACCTGTATGTATGCCATTTTTCTAAACGCCTCCATAAGAAAATAAATGGACTGCATTAGTTATGGTATATTATACATTAGTCTGGTATAAACAGTGGATGTTCTCCTGTATGCAGCAGTACATGCACATATAATCAATAACTATTTATTTGTCCCATTTCTGTGCCATTTGTGTGTTGTACAAGCAGCCTGGGGCAATTCACATTTTTTCCCACTGAGCTGTTTGCCACCCGCCATATGTCACTGCCCATGGCCTGTGTCCCTACTCCTAGGACTATGTTCATGCTTTCAGCTCTGCAATATACTTGAAAGATCTTACTTCTTTACTACACCGTGTCTTAAACTAGCATTGCATCAAAAATTGGCAGAAACATAAAACAATTTATCAAAGACAACCACCAGATAAGGATATAAAAGATTATGTGTTAATTTGTTAATTCTGTTATTTTTTTTTTAGTAAATTACAATAGTTATAGTGAACCTAGTATATACACTGTAGATCCAGAACTATATATTATATAGTACCTATGTTTTATATATATTACCTAATACTATCCAAAATGATACAATCAAATATAATACCTACATTTGAGATTGTAACAAAGCACCAATAGTTCTGGTGATTAATAATATTAGATGTACATGTGAAGCCCCTTGTTCACTGTAAGGGAGGCTGGATAAAATAGGCAAGGAGAGGGAAAGCCCCCCTTATACCTTGAAAAATCTGCACACAAACTGTAAAGAGAGCTGGAAGCCATTGCCCTAGAGTGTGAGGGGAATTAGTTACATGGGAGGTAAGGTAAATTTTATTTTACTGGTAGCATAAAGATGCTCTTTATCTGTCTTGTTTCATCCAAGCCATATAAATGCTGGTGAATGTGCAAGGGAAAGCCAGGTCTTTTATTTGGCTCTAGCACATTTGTATAAATAAATGACAAATTATCACAGAACCTGCAAGTGAATGCTTTGAGTATGAATGTGGTTTAGCTGAGCTAAAAACTTGGCCGTAACTTGCTGTAGAACCTATTGTTCTTGGTATGCCATGTCCTTTGGTGGCTTTTGCTTTTATCAGTTATTTTAAGGTACTTCCCACTGTCCCCTGCCAGTAGTCTGCATGTCCTTGCACATACTTACCGTCTCCCCCTTGTTGGCATCTAGGGCATCCTATGTAGTCTGCATGCTCTTGCACATACCTTCTCACCCCTGCTGGCATCTAGGGAATCCCATTTAGTCTGCATGTCCTTGCACATACTTACCTTTGTCCCCCCTGCTGGTATCTAGGGTATCCCATGTAGTCTGCATGTCCTTGCACATGTTCTTGTCACTGCTGGCTTAGGAGCTCACTATGCCACACTATGCCACAAAGATGCATCCCCACAACACATTGGACGTTAAAAGAGTGGCTCATCTTGTGGGTGCTGAAAAGAAGCAATAAAAAGGGTCACTAGACTGGCAACAACAAATGAACAGCAAAAAATAAAAGAAAACAAGGGCCAAATGGGACACAGGAAAGCTGTTTGGGGGAGGGGAAGCTAGGCTAGTCTCAAGAGAGGAGAGTGGGCTACAAGGAGGAGCAATGTGGACCTAAACAGTACAACTGATGGTGCCCATGACACTTTGCATATTCGATATTCCTAAAAATCCCAACCTCACTGCGTTCCAGACTGCCATGCTGTCAGAGAAAGAGATTTTCCCTGCAGGACAGCCATGCCATTGAGAAATTTAGCGAAGGCTGGGACATGCCAACTCACCATGCCCCTAGCACCTGGAAGTAGCCATTTGCAAAAAAATTGGAAGCAGCCAATCAATTTGGTCCAACCTCCAATTGCATGCCCCCTTCTTGTGGCGGGGGCCAACCATAGCCGCAACTCTGCGTAAAGCTTCTCAAGAGAAATGCGATTCAGTCGGGTCAGTTCAAACATCTGCTGATCGGTCATGTGATCAATGTCCAGGTGATGGCGGGTATGCCTAAGCTCTGGAAGGCAAAAATATAGCGTAAGTTTGAACCGGAAACCTATGGCTTTGATAGGTCTGAAAATGCACAAATCAGGGCTCAGAATCATGCACAAGTGCAGACTAAACACGTCAGATTATGGATGCATGGATGCATTGAGTCGTAATTATATGGCAAACACTTGGTTTGGCTTACGCATATTGTAATTTCCCACAAAAAAGTATAACTCAGCCAAAAAAACAAGGCTCAGAATCACCCAAAACGGATAAGAGACCAAATATGGTCCTTTGACGTCATTCCCGCTGGCAGAAATGGGTGCGAGAGAGGCTTTGAATCAGGCCCATTGCCTTCGAGAAAATAAAATCAGAGAACAATCCATACCACCATATTTATCCCTAAACAAAAAGTACAATGTATACATAACAATGTAGCATACCATGAAAAAAGCCATGAAAAAAAGGCATTAACATTTTAGAAACTCATTCCCATCAGATGGATGTCATGTGTATTTCTGTCTCTCTGTGGTACAATACAGTGAGAGGTTACCCTTGTTGGCTTCATGAGTTCCTTTAGCCAATCTACTTAGATGTTTTGTTTTCTGGGCTACAGAAACAAGACATTAGCCTGGCAAACATTTGGTGTGAGCTTCTTTTAAATCCTGTTTCTCAGCTTGCCTTTAACCCTTTAAGTGCCAGCCTACCTGCAGCATTTCCCACTCCCTGTTGCCAGAGCATTTTTCACTATTTTGCGCTCCCCATGTTCAACTGTAATTTTTGAAGGGATTTTCTGGGACTTCCCATAAAAATTACATATTGTTTTTTTCAGCAGAATCTGGGCTTTAACATCCTATCTCTTGTTTATCAATTTTGTAGTTTTATCATAATTATTTTGGGCAAAATATGTGAAAGAAAATAAAAAATACACACGTTTTTACATTTTGCAGTGGTTTTTTTTAATCGAAAATAAAGGTTTTTCAATAAAAACATATTGAGAGTAAAAGCCCCATTTCTCCCGGTTACAACGGTACCACACATGTATTAGTAGACACCCTTTCCTGCCCAGGAGACCCCAGAAACTGCAAAGAGCGCTAGAGGAGATTTTCAGATAAAATACAAATACTTTGCGCTCCTCGCAGTTTTTCAAAAAATACAACCCTTTACATTTGAAATACCCCACACAAACTATATATTTTTGGAAAGTGCACACCTCAAGGTTTCTAAGCATACTAGGCTTGTTGGCGTGGGTCCATTGGTTTGAACTCTATTGATTGGCAGAATCTCTGGTTCCAAAGGATTTCCCTAAAAAAAAAAGCAAAAAGCAGATTCAAAACCATATTTTCCTATAAAAACAATAAGCAAGCAAGAAGTAACGCAGTAAATCTGAAAGCACAACATCTGCTGAACAAAATAATACCCCACATGCATAGGTACTTTGAAGTGTAGAGTTGCCAAACACCCCAAAGTCCAGCATGCGTTTGAGGGTAATTTTACTTGAAAAAATCAGCGGCGCACACAAAGTGCGCACCTTGCAGTTTCTCCAAATTTACAACCCTTTACATTTGAAATACCCCCCACAAACTATATATTTTTGGAAAGTACATACCTCAAGTTTTCTAAGCCTACTGGGCTTGTTGACGTCTGGGACTTCCTTCAGAATATATTGATTGGCAGAATCTCTGGTTCCAAAGGATTTCGCTAAAAAAATAAGCAAAAAGCAGATTGAAAAACATTTTTTCCTATAAAAACAATAAGCAAGCAAGAAGTAACGCAGTAAATCTGAAAGCACAACGGCTGCTGAACAAAACAATACCCCACATGCATAGGTACTTTGAAGTGTAGAGTTGCCAAACACCACAAAGTCCAGCATGCGTTTGAGGGTAATTGTACTTGAAAAAATCAGCGCCGCACACAAAGTGCGCACCTTGCAGTTTCTCCAAATTTACAACCCTTTACATTTGAAATACCCCCCCCAAACTATATATTTTTGGAAAGTACATACCTCAAGGTTTCTAAGGCTACTGGGCTTGTTGACGTCTGGGACTTCCTTCAGAATATATTGATTGGCAGAATCTCTGGTTCCAAAGGATTTCCCTAAAAAAAAAAGCAAAAAGCAGATTCAAAACCATATTTTCCTATAAAAACAATAAGCAAGCAAGAAGTAACGCAGTAAATCTGAAAGCACAACATCTGCTGAACAAAATAATACCCCACATGCATAGGTACTTTGAAGTGTAGAGTTGCCAAGCACCACAAAGCCCAGCATGCGTTTGAGGGTAATTGTACTTGAAAAAATCAGCGCCGCACACAAAGTGCGCACCTTGCAGTTTCTTCAAATTTACAACCCTTTACATTTGAAATACCCCCCACAAACTATATATTTTTGGAAAGTACATACCTCAAGGTTTCTAAGGCTACTGGGCTTGTTGACGTCTGGGACTTCCTTCAGAATATATTGATTGGCAGAATCTCTGGTTCCAAAGGATTTCGCTAAAAAAATAAGCAAAAAGCAGATTGAAAAACATTTTTTCCTATAAAAACAATAAGCAAGCAAGAAGTAACGCAGTAAATCTGAAAGCACAACGGCTGCTGAACAAAACAATACCCCACATGCATAGGTACTTTGAAGTGTAGAGTTGCCAAACACCACAAAGTCCAGCATGCGTTTGAGGGTAATTGTACTTGAAAAAATCAGCGCCGCACACAAAGTGCGCACCTTGCAGTTTCTCCAAATTTACAACCCTTTACATTAGCAATACCCCCCACAAACTATATATTTTTGGAAAGTACATACCTCAAGCTTTCGACGCCTACTGGGCTTGTTTGCAGGGCATCATTTCTTGGGACTCTCTTGATTGGCAGAATCTCATCTTTCAAAGGTTTACCCTAAAAAAATAAGCAAAAAGCAGATTGCAAAACATTTTTTCCTATAAAAACAATAAGCAAGCAAGAACCAACGCTGTAAATCTGAAAGCACAAGGTCTGCTGAAAAAAACAATACCCCACATGCATAGGTACTTTGAAGGGTAGAGTTGCCAAACACCCCAAAGTCCAGCATGCGTTTGAGGGTAATTTTACTTGCAAAAATCAGCGGCGCACACAAAGTGCGCACCTTGCAGTTCTCAAAATTTACAACCCTTTACATTAGCAATACCCCCCACAAACTATATATTTTTGGAAAGTACATACCTCAAGCTTTCGAAGCCTACTGGGCTTGTTTGCAGCGGGTCATTTCTTCAGACTATATTGATTGTATACTCTTTACTGCAGCCGTAACATCATATTATAGGATATAGCTGAGGAATCCCATTATAAGATCAGTGCAGTGATCAATGACCAATATCAGGAATCAAGAACCTGAAATTGGTCACATTTTATCATCACATGCCATAAGTAACCAGCTGCTCCTGCTCCACCATTTCCCATCGGAACAGCAAAAACAAACAAAAAGAAAATAATATAATGGGAACACAAGATACCTAATTCCTAAAAGGGGCCTACCTACCAAAAAAAAAATGCATTGCTCAATAATTTAGTTGAGTATGGTATACCTCAAAACAATCTTCGAGGCATAACCCGGGTTGGCTGGGACAGGTCGGGCAATAATACCGCACATCTCTTCTAATGCCACGCTTCCTACAAACCCTACAAGCTCTCTGGGGATACCGCTTTCTACCAACTTCGGGAAGCAACTTTATAAAGTGCTTCCCTACTAATCTGGCCTGGTTGTCATTGCTAGCCAGATCTGGTGCTTCCGCAGTATCCCCAAACAACAAAGCAGGGAGTAACTGCTGCTGGTATTTTATGTACGATAAATTGGAGCCTGGCACTGCTGCCTTGAAGGCAACAAAGCTGTTGTAAGTTGCCATTTGGACCAAATGAATGGCAACTTTAGTGTACCAGGCTCGAGTTTTTCGGGTGGCGTTGTAATAAGTTAATATTTGGTCCGTTTTATCAACGCCACCCATGAATTTATTATAATCGGTTATGCAACGTGGCTTTTGGGAAGGGGCTCGGGGACCACGTTGCCTTACATTCACAACTGACTCATCGTGGAGTGTTGTCAGAAGGAATACATGTTTTTTGCCCATGTATTTCATGGCCAGGACCTCATCGCTTCTTAGAGCATAAGACTCCCCCCTTTTTAATTTTTTTTCAAGTAGTGGCCTGGGCAACCCTTTGCGTTTACGGTTGATGGTGCCGCAGGCCGGGGTATCCAACCAATAAAGGGCGCGAAATAAGGGGATGCTGGTATAGAAGTTGTCCACATATAAGTGGTAACCTTTACCCAACAATGGAGTCATGAGGTCCCAAACGATCTTTCCACTTATTGACAAATCAGGGGGACAACCAGGGGGGTCCAGATAGGTGTCCTTTCCCTCATAGATTCGAAAATATTTGATGTAGCCGGTCACACTATCGCATAATTGGTAAAATTTAATCCCGTAGCGGGCACGCTTGCTAGGGATATATTGCCGAAAAACAATGCGCCCTTTGAAAAGCAGTAGTGACTCGTCAATTGATAATTTTTGGCCGGGGGTGTACACTACTGCGAAGCGATCTGACAGGCTGTTGAGCAGGGGCCGTAATTTATGCAGCCTGTCGTGACCGGGCTCACCACGGGGAATAGCAGTGGAATTGTCGTTAAAATGCAGAAACCGCAGTAAAATTTGGTAGCGGTTTCTGGACATTACGGCCGGAAATAATGGAGTTGCCAATATGGTTTGGGTATCCCAGTAGGACGAAATACTAAATTTTTTTAGGATACCCATTGCTAGAGTGAGCCCCCAAAATTTCTTTATCTCACTCAAATTTGTGGGATGCCATGCCTGAGCTCGGGCGTGCCTCTGCTGGGGGTTTTGCGCTAAGACCTGCTCGGCATACAGATTGGTAAAGAAGACCATATCCATTAGGATGGCTTCTGTGAGGAACAATTTGAAAAAGTCAATGACACCAAAATTTGTGGTGTCTACATTGACCCCGGGGACCGAATCAAAAGGGGGAATTTCGGGGGAAAAATTATTAGGAGGCCTCCACGCAGACGCTCCTTCACCAGCTGCAGCACTCGATGCCTCACCCTGCACTACACTCGCCTGAAGCGTGGCCTCACTTTGTGCGGTACTATCCCTTCTAAGGTGGCTACTACTGGCAGCACTGCGCGGCTGTGTGTCCTCAGTAGAGTATACACTGTCTGACTCGCTATCTGATGGGAAGAACTCGGACCCTGACTCACTAAAATCTTCCGAGTCAGACGCCATCAGGTAAGCCGCAGCTTCCTGTGCAGTGTACCGCTTACCAGCCATACCCCAATGCAAGAAAAAATCTAAAAAAAATTAAACTAAAGGCTACAACTAAAGGCTACTACTAAAGGCTACAACTAAAGGCTACAACTAAAGGCTACAACTAAAGGCTACAACTAAAGGCTACAACTAAAGGCTACAACTAAAGGCTACAACTAAAGGCTACAACTAAAGGCTACAACTAAAGACAAATTACAAAAAAATACAATACAATAAAACAAAGCAAAAAAACAGACAAAAAATACAATACAATAAAACAAAGCAAAAAAACAGACAAAAATAGAAATAAAAGTTACAACCCGATGAGAAGTGGTGGAGTCAGGAGCAGCAGGTCACGGGATCCCAGCTAAGCAGAGAAGGGGCCAACGTCTCCAAAGAAGGAAGGGGCCAACAATTCACCAAAATCCAAAACACCTAAGGAAAAAAGGAAAAAGTTAAGATTAGGGAGTGTGGGTGAACTAAATGCCTGATAATAACTACCTGATCCCCCACACAGCACACAGTGACCTCCCCCTGACCCTGCCTCCATTAGGATATTGGGGTGTGGGGTGCACCCCACCCCTTTCTCTTACCGTCTCGTTGGCGGCTGTGACCGGCATCAGGAAGCCCCGGGACCCCCAGTTCTTCTCCACCATCAGCCGGTCCCACACAGTACCACCCGCCAATCGCCGCCCGCCGATCGCCACCCGCCGCCCGATCGCCGCCCGCCACCCGCCGATCGGTGGGTGGCGATCGGCGGCGGGTGGCGATCGGCGGGCGGCATGTTCCTGACGGGTCCATGCTCTTCTGCCGCTCCAGCTACAGCTGCTGCCCACCTGACGCCCACCTACCTGCTAGCCGCCGCCCGCCGATCGCCACCCGCCGCCAATCGCCACCCGCCGCCCGATCGCCGCCCGCGATCGGCGGCGGGTGGCGATCGGCGGGTGGCGATCGGCGGGCGGCAGGTGGCGATCCATTAGGTCCCCCCCCCAAAAAAAACCCCGATCCCACACACTCCCCCACACACTCCCCCACACACTCCCCCACACACTCCCCCACACACTCCCCCACACACTCCCCCACACACTCCCCCACACACGCACACACAGCCACTCCTGGATCCATGCTCTTCTGCCGCTCCAGCTACAGCTGCTGCCCACCTGACGCCCACCTACCTGCTAGCCGCCGCCCGCCGATCGCCACCCGCCGCCGATCGCCACCCGCCGCCCGCCACCCGCCGATCGGCGGGTGGCGATCGGCGGCGGGTGGCGATCGGCGGGTGGCGATCGGCGGGCGGCAGGTGGCGATCCATTAGGTCCCCCCCCCCAAAAAAAACCCCGATCCCACACACTCCCCCACACACTCCCTCACACACTCCCTCACACACTCCCTCACACACTCCCTCACACACTCCCTCACACACTCCCTCACACACTCCCTCACACACTCCCTCACACACGCACACACAGCCACTCCTGGATCCATGCTCTTCTGCCGCTCCAGCTACAGCTGCTGCCCACCTGACGCCCACCTACCTGCTAGCCGCCGCCCGCCGATCGCCACCCGCCGATCGCCACCCGCCGCCCGATCGCCGCCCGCCACCCGCCGATCGGCGGGTGGCGATCGGCGGCGGGTGGCGATCGGCGGGTGGCGATCGGCGGGCGGCAGGTGGCGATCCATTAGGTCCCCCCCCCCCAAAAAAAACCCCGATCCCACACACTCCCCCACACACTCCCTCACACACTCCCTCACACACTCCCTCACACACTCCCTCACACACTCCCTCACACACTCCCTCACACCCCCAGACACACGCACACACAGCCACTCCTGGATCCATGCTCTTCTGCCGCTCCAGCTACAGCTGCTGCCCACCTGACGCCCACCTACCTGCTAGCCGCCGCCCGCCGATCGCCACCCGCCGATCGCCACCCGCCGCCGATCGCCACCCGCCGCCCGATCGCCGCCCGCCGCCCGATCGCCGCCCGCCACCCGCCGATCGGCGGGTGGGGATCGGCGGCGATCGGCGGCGGGTGGCGATCGGCGGGTGGCGATCGGCGGGCGGCGATCCATTAGGCCCCCCCCCCCCAAAAAAAACCCGATCCCACACACTCCCCCACACACTCCCTCACACACTCCCTCACACACTCCCTCACACACTCCCTCACACACTCCCTCACACACTCCCTCACACCCCCAGACACACGCACACACAGCCACTCCTGGATCCATGCTCCAGCTACAGCTGCTGCCCACCTGACGCCCACCTACCTGCTAGCCGCCGCCCGCCGATCGCCACCAGCCGATCGCCACCCGCCGCCCGATCGCCGCCCGCCACCCGCCGATCGGCGGGTGGCGATCGGCGGCGATCGGCGGCGGGTGGCGATCGGCGGCGATCGGCGGCGATCGGCGGCGATCGGCGGGCGGCGGCGGGTGGCGATCGGCGGGTGGCGATCGGCGGGTGGCGGCTAGCAGGTAGGTGGGCGTCAGGTGGGCAGCACCGATCGCCACCCGCCGATCGCCACCCGCCGCCCGATCGCCGCCCGCCACCCGCCGATCGGCGGGTGGCGATCGGCGGCGATCGGCGGCGGGTGGCGATCGGCGGGTGGCGATCGGCGGGCGGCGGGTGGCGATCCATTTGGTCCCCCCCCCCAAAAAAAAACCCCGATCCCACACACTCCCTCACACCCCCAGACACACGCACACACAGCCACTTACCTCCAAGCCAACAAGAAACCGGAGAAGAGAAGACCGCCAGAAGTTTATATAGAGGAGGCGCCGGCTGATGACAGCAGCCGTGCGCCCTCCTCTGATTGGCTCCAGCGACGATCCTGTTGCCGGGGTGAGCTCAGGGTCACCTCCAGGTGACCCCCCCATGACCCTGCTACAACGTGAAGGCGGTATCCGGGCAGATCTCAAGCAGCGATCATCAGGAGGTGAGTGAATGTCAAGCCCGTAGCACCTACGTGCTTGGCACTTAACGCCCAGCCAAGCCAGCACGTAGGTGTTACGGGCTTGGCAACCAAAGGGTTAAATGACATTTTATTCTGTTTAAAGGATGGCCTGGAATCAACTGCTGCAGAATTTTGAATATGCAGGCCCTTGGCAACATTCAGAATGACAAGAATTGTGTGAATTGATAAACCTGCAGTGTGCTGAGAAAGATAGAAAGTAGCACAATTACAGAATGTTGTAGATTCTGGATGTCGCTCGTGCAAAAATGTTCAAGGTTACATGAGGATGTGTTCTTGGAAATAGCTATACTGGCACAGCTGTGGGATATGGGGCACAGAATAGCAGTTATTAAGGATGCTTATGCATTATAGTTTATGGGCTTGTCAGGGACAAAGGTGATGGATGATGGTATGCAAAGTACAAAATCCATAAGAACCAGTCAGATTTTACCTCTTATTAGTTTAGCTTAGACAGCCCAGGAAAAGATTACTTACTATAGATTACATTGTATTTTGCTGCTTCTTATTGACAAACAAAATTCGCATATTTTTTTTTTTATAAAAAGGTTGATAGAATGAGGCTCAAATATGATTTGAAACTGTAGCTGTAAATGTAAAGCACACAGGAGTAGTTTAAAAAGTTGAGCTTTTTTCTACTTGTTCTAACTACAGTAGGTTGCGTACATTTCAACCTTGATTCTTGTTGCCTGATATGCCTGCCTCTCTCAGTGTGTCACTGCTTTGGACCCATTGCTAGTGAGAAGCTGGAGCAGGGGAAATCTGGTTCTACCTATTGTCCTATCTACAGTAGGTTGTGTAGTCTTTCAGAAAGTACATTTCAACCATGATTCTTGTTGTCTGATATGCTAACCTTCCTAAATTATTCTCTCACTGTGTTACTGCTTTGGACCCATTGCTAGTGAGAAGCTGGAGCAGAGGCAATCTGGTTCGGAAGCCCTCTGGCCGGATAGTCCCTAGTATAGTCCCCATTCCCAGTGTATCCCCTCAGGTCCCTCCACTCCAGTGTCATCATTAATAGTTATGGGAGGATTCCACAAAAGGTCCCTCCTCTGTGGTATATAAACTTTTCTGCCCTGGTGGCATGCCATTTGTTTAGTGGGACACCAAGGAACAAGAAGGCCAGCAGCAGACCAGAGCCCACCGGACCAGCAGACTTGCAGAGAGTAAGCTGCCCCTAGGGAGACAAATGAAGCAAGACATGGTGAAGGTGAGTTATTTTCTTTTTATTTTAAAACAGCGTTTTGGGAAGGGTGATTATGAACAGGTAAGGGGTCCGAGGGACCTCAGCCAGACCTGAATAGCAGGGCCATCTCTTTGTGAACCTGGGCCAGAAAATGACTGCCAGTGGTCTGGAGTTCTCTTTTTATTTTAGGTCTAACAAGAGGACTTTTTGATAAGATGGGTGTTGGATAGCTTTAAAGGTTTTTTTCTATTCTTAACCCAAATTCAGGCCCCCTTGATCCCTAAAATGTATTATGTTTTTATTTTAACAATATACTAATGTCTAAAATCCCTGCCCAGTAACAAAGCCTTGATCACCTTGACAATGTCATAGACGAAACGGCCGTCGGTGAACCGATTTTCTATCAATTTTACAAAAGCTTTTCAAAGATTTAACTCAGGCAAGAACTTTGCTACTTTCCAGCTGCCTTTGCGGCTTCAATTTTAAATCCAGCTGCGAACCGGCTCTCCTCTCCGCCCGCTGCCTTACCCACAGTCGCCAGCTCAGATCTGACTACCCAAGGCAGCCAGACCAACGTCCCCTACACTTCTCCAGCCCAGAGGAAACCTCAGCACTGCTCCTGCCTGCGCCCTCTGCTATAACCGGCTTTTCCGTTTTTCACCTGCACCATCTGTACTACAACTAATGCCACAGCCCATCCAGGCTGTGGTGGTGAGTAACTAGCTTTGAGCATCAACTGTACTAATTCTCCTAGCAATTTTGATCAACTTACTGAAATGCCATGATACCTAGTTGTTTCTGATTTAATTAAAAGGTGGAAACACCCCCTCAAACAAAACTTCACTTTGGTAATACTATTGCATTTGTTTATTCATACTTTTATGTATATATACTAAACTATTTTTCCTCACAGGATCACGGAGAACATTAACCCTTTATTTACTCTCCCTCTTAACCTGCCTATTTTATCCACAGTGCACCTACACTAATCTTTTCTCCACCTAGGTCCACACCTAAGTTTGAACAGATTAACCCATTTATATTTCTCCTAGGGGATACGGGTTTTTCCCTCAAGTAGGAGCTGCTCAAATTATCTAATTGGGCTTTCCTCAATCCAACTCATGCATGGGATATTATTTGCAGTAGTATCATCTAAATTGTGCCTCATTTGCATAAAGTGAGCTAAAGAACCCATATAGCAGCTCTGCCTTTTCTTGGTAGCCAGTGACCAACTTAACAATATCACTAATTAGGGTATCTACCTGTTCTGATTTGTGTTTATATATTTAAAGAAATGTTTAGGTTTGGTTTTGCTTTCTTTGGCCACATCTTCATTTCATGCCTTTCGTGTCAAATTGAGCGAATGTAAAAAAAAAAGTAAAAAAAAGTATACTTACATGAGTCTCACACCCGCTGTCGTCACTCTGGCTTCCAGCACCGCCACTGCCTCTCGGGTGTCAGCGCGTGATACTAAAGAGGCAGTGGCAGTGCCGAAAGCCAGAGCTGGGACAGACAGCATGTAAAAAAAAAAAGTAAAAAAAAGTATACTTACATGAGTCTCACACCCGCTGTCCCCACTCTGACTTCCAGCACCGCCACTGCCTCTCGGGTGTCAGCACGTGATACTAAAGAGGCAGTGGCAGTGCCAAAAGCCAGAGCTGGGACAGACAGCATCCCCGCTCTGGGTTTCAGTGCCACCACCGCCCCTCGGGCCGGTGCGTGCTGACACTTGAGTGTTTGTATCAGCGCACACTGACACCAGAGAGGCAGTGGTGGTTCTGGAAGCCAGAGTGGGGTCACAGCGTCCTGCTTATGGGGAATGGGAGGGGGATGCCACACTGCTTATGGGAATGGGAGGGGGGATTCCACACTGCCTATGGGGAATGGGAGGGGATGAATGCCACACTGCCTATGGGAATGGGAGGGGGAAATGTCACACTGCCTATGAGAATGGGAGGAGGAGGCCACACTGCCTATGGGAATGGGAGGGGGATGCATCTTGCATATGGGGAATGGGAGGGGGGCGCCTCACTGCCTATGGGAATTGGGAGGGGATGAATGCCACACTGCCTATGGGAATGGGAGGGGGGAATGTCACACTGCCTATGGGAATGGGAGGGGGGATGCCGCATTGTTTATGGGAATGGCACCAGAGAGGCAGTGGTGGCGCTGGAAGCCAGAGTGGGGTCACAGCGTCCTGCCTATGGGGAATGGGAGGGGGATGCCACATTGCTTATGGGAATGGGAGGAGGGATTCCACACTGTCTATGGGGAATGGAAGGGGGAAGCCACACTGCCTATGAGAATGGGAGGAGGATGCCACACTGTATATGGGGAATGGGAGGGGGAATGCCACACTGGCTATGGGAATGGGAGGGGGGAATGTCACACTGCCTATGGGAATGGGAGGGGGGATGCCGCATTGTTTATGGCAATGGCACCAGAGAGGCAGTGGTGGCGCTGGAAGCCAGAGTGGGATCACAGCGTCCTGCCTATGGGGAATGGGAGGGGGATGCCACATTGCTTATGGGAATGGGAGGAGGGATTCCACACTGTCTATGGGGAATGGGAGGGGGAAGCCACACTGTATATGGGGAATGGGAGGGGGAATGTCACACTGTATATGGGAATAGGATGGGGGAATGCCATACTGCCCATGGGGAATGGGATGGGGGGAATGCCACACTGCATGTAATGGGGTGTTTTAGCACAACATTTGACTTAGAATATTTTTTGTCTTATTTTCCTCCTCCAAACCCTAAGTGTGTCTTATATCGCAAAACACTTGTTCATATGATTTATTTACTACTTTACAATTTGCAACGGTTACTGCTGAGAGATCTGATTAGTAATTTTTAAATGCCCTTTTCGTGTTCATTATTTCCCATTTAACTGCAGGTTTCAGCCAGGTGGAATTTAATTTGAGTTGCTAATACTTGTTACCCATAGGAATAAATTGTTGAATGTTGGGACTCACAATTGATTTTAAGCACTCCCATTTGTCATCTGTTTTTTTTTTATTTCTTAACAAATGTTCCGAGTATATTTCCTGGAGTGCAGCTCTGAACCTGGGGAAGTTGGCCTTTCTAAAATTTAGTGTTTTTGCCCTCCCAGCCAGGGAATGTTTTTTACAGTTTATGTTGAATGCAACTATATTGTGGTCACTCAGTCCAAGATTTTCTTGGACTGACAGCATTACCACTGTACCAGCCTGTGACGCCCGCTCTATCTGTTTATGAAGCTGACACTCTATTTTCTCAGTTATGTTGGCGGGTTTATAGATTATGCCAAATGTATTTTAACATTGTTGGCCGCTGTATTTTAACATTTTCGGCAGCTGTTTCATCTTGCTCCAGTGTTTTAAGCCATTCTCACCATTAGTGAGATTGAGTACCCCACTGTCTGGGGTTGTCTCTATTCTATTCGCACATGAGCTGCAGGTGAGTGCCCTTCCTCTTCAAGATGCACATCCAGCCCTCCAAGTCAGTTAAAGCCATTCAGGGATACCTACCACCTTCACTACAATGAAGTGGTGTGTCGAGTCTCAGTATGCCCTTTCATTGCACTAAATAGAGTGGGTGTACTCCAGATACTGGGACTGACATGCAAGGGCAGTCATCCATCTTGGAGAGGGCAGGGGCTCACCTGCAACTCAATCTTGAATGGAGACACAAGACTCAATCAATCAGTATGTTTTAGAACACAGAATGAATAGCTACAGGGAACAAAGGGTAAGACTTTCACTTTAAATGTAACCCTCCAATCCCAAAACTGATAGTGGTGGTAATTATACTGTTCCATTATTCTCATTATAGCTTTGCACTTGAATGAGGGGCATTTTGCTCTCCTATTGCTTTTATTTAATACATGGCACTAGTTACATTTTACTATAAAATAAATATCATAACATTAGCCACCCAGATGTGCAATGCATAGGCAGTGGCTTGCCAAGTGCCTTGATGTGCAGTCTTTGTAATATTGTATATATATAGGCTACGGGTTTAGTTGTTAAATTGTATGCAAATCTGGCTTAGCCAGGCATGAGTTATTATTGTATAAATCATTGATATTTCTATTGATGTTTTTTATAATAAGAATTTTTACATATTTGGCTGTATTGGTTCCAGGAGACATTGATTATAATTGTTTACAGCCCCCTCTGTAGTGATGGCACTCTAAAAGCTGGCATCTAAGCCCAGCAAAACCCTTCTGGCACCAGCCATTATTCTGATTATTATGCTGCATCACAGCTCCAAGGGCCACGCCCACTTGCTTCTGAAGAGAAATCATTAGATAAAAGTGTAGACCTTGATATCTTGGCCATTTCTTCTTAATTTAACAGTGCCTGGAATTGGCCTATAGGCAAAGGTTTCCCCCGGGAAACTATTCAGTACAGATATTGCAGAAACTACAAGAACAAGGGAATCTACAGAAGATTTAATTATATTTATTTACTTTACCTACTGTAAATAATTCAGTCCACAAAAGCCTTGATCGGGGCTTTTTATATCTTGTTTTGTACAGCAGTATTTACATGATAATCGTGTAGTGTATAAATGGTATAAAGAAGTTTAGTTTTTCATTATACCTTTTAACTTTTATGATGCAGGTCAAGATAGCTCATGAAAATTCTCAGTGGTATAAAATCTAATGCTTTACCTACAGCATTGAAAGCCAAAAGAAAGCTTCCTGGAGTATTACCTCCATCTAGTGGTACAGACAAATGTTTTAATTACAATTTGCAGTAAGTAACAGTAACATAGGAAATATAAACATATGCGATACTCATCACTGCCCCTTTTTCTTGTTTTTCTCCATACCAGTCCGTCAGAGACCTCGCATACTGTTGTATTTGAAGGTACATTGTCACTGTCCAAAGAAGGAAGACAGTAGGAGGGAAAAACAGCCTATGTAGTAAACATGCTTAAATGTCTATTCTAAAAAGAAAAAAGAAATAGGGAAATATGATTCTGCCTGACTGTCATAATAACTAAATAATTTCGGGTTATGCTGAATATCTGGTGTAGAAAGTTTACCTTTGGGTGTACTTAAAGTGGACCAAAACCCACTGAACTTGTGAAAAACAAATGGGTTAAAGCCCCTGCCTATACTCACTTCTTAGGATGTAGGACTAGAAATGAATATTTTTGCTTTTTGTTTCGCCCTGGAACATTGATTTGTAAGATGGCAGGTGATCAGTCATTGCATAGATGTGGTAATGATATCATTGCCACACACAACAGTGGTAAAGAATGGAGTGGGCGGAGCTTTACAGCTAAAACAGGCACCATTACCTGGGATTAGAGTGAAGCGGGAGCAGTGAAAATTGGAAATGGTGCTCTTCATAGGGGGAGCAATTCAGGGGATGCAACTTAAAAATGCGGGTTTTGGTCCGCTTTAAGGTGTGAACTGAAGTTTACATCTGAATGAGCTTTTTAATTTGATCACACAAAAAAACAGAAATGTTTTATAGAATTTTTAGTGTGTTCAAGAAAATAGCTCACTCAGACGTAAGCTTCAGTTCACACCTGAAAGCACATGAAGGTAAACATGCTTCACCACTATTGTACTATTATCACATTATTATTATTATTATTATTATTAATAATATTATTCAAATTATCCCATTGTCACTACTTTTAGACGGGGTGCCCAACCTTTCTTACCATGAGAGCCACATTCATCACTGAAATATGGCTGGAAGCCGCATTCTACGTGAACAGATATGAACAACAATTACAGAATGTAAAGGTTCAAACTTGAACAGAATCAGGCAGTCAGAGAAGCATGTCAGCTTACCACTCTTCCCAGCATGCTTCCTCTGTGCCAGAAGCTACAGGCAGAGTGGGAAACAGCGTACTGTGCTGTAAAAATTACTCTGACTGCCCATCTCTGTATTAACCCCATGCAGGACTGACAATGCCCAGTCCTGGGCACCATGTGACCCACCAGGCCTAACAGTGTGGTAACACCAATTTAGTTTGTTCTGTTAGTTACAGGTTGAGGGTCCCTGACTTAGAATGACTGAGCAGTCAGAAATTGTCTGAGATCTACATACCCCTTCCAGGTAAGTAGATCTTTAAAGGCAGTCTGTTACAAATTTGTCTCCATATGCTTATACACCTCAACCGAAAAAAAGTCCCCCCAAACTTGTGGTTTTCCTCTGCTGGTAGGACTGAAATCTAGGGTAACCAATTTTTGAGCATACCATTCCACTTTTACGGGGGACAACATCTCAAACTGCTTTTGTCTTGAGGAAGAGTGCTGTAGCTTTACCCATTTTAAGCATTGCATAATGGGTAAACATCTATATACATCAACTGAGATGAAATAGCAATAAGCTGGCTTAAAAAAACTGGTTTAATCAATCCTCTCCTGTAAAAGCAGAATAGTAAATATCACCCCTGATTCTTCTTCCTTCCAGCAAAAAAAGGAAACAAGTGCTGCTGGAATGTATATTTTTTATGACAGCGCTCCTTTAAGAATAGTTAACAAAGCAGCAGTTCCTGCTGGGAATTTTTTTATTCAGTTTTATGATTTTAGTGTAAAGAAATTAGGGACACATGTTGTAGATTTTGTTCCTGTCATCTGCTTGGTGAGATTCTTCATTTTATTTCCACCAGAGACTGAATGTTGATTTTCAGAAAATGTACAGAAAATCCATAGGGACCAACTGAAAATGTAAGATCCCCAAGAGACGTTTGGGTGTTTAGATGTTCAGAAATGGCTACAAGAAATAACGATAATATGTTGTGCTATATAAGCTTTTAGGAGCAGTAGAAAGCAAAGAATTGAGGGGATGCCTTTTAAAAGCAGACCGCAATTAAAAGTTTAGTAAATTGCTCATCAAAACCTTCCTCTGGCAATCAGTGATATAAGCTACTTAAGAGGGCCTAACCCTATGCAAATGTGGTAGATGCTGCTCTCCTGCACTACAAAGAACCTGCCATTTTGCTACACACCTGAGAGCCCTGATAATGTAGAACTCAGTGCCACAGTCAAAACGTCATTAAGGCCCTTATTTATGAAGGAATAGCGACAGGTAGCGACTGGTGAGTGGCCGGTAATGACGGGCACCGCCACGAGAACGCCGGCTCCCCACCACAATCACACATTTATCAAGCCAATCACCGGGCTTCCGGCTGAGGTCAGGTTCTTGCAAAGTTCGGTACGAACACTGTCCTGTTTATGGACTGAAGTGGCTCTTTATATTAATATATTTAAGAAAGCCATCAGACCTATTTTATCTACGAGAACCAGTTTCTACTGGGGAATTTTAGAAAATGGTGAAGTTATCTAAATTATTTATTTAACTTTGGCTGAGGGCTGAGTATTGAAAGATTTAAAAGCCAAAAAATATCTTCCACGCTGTACAAATTATATACCTCACCTGTAGAATTGTCCCATTGCAGTGTTTAGCAGGAACATCTTAAAAATGTTCTATCAGAGTGTGAGTGCAACAGGAACTGGCTTTACTGGAACATTAATGCAAGAGAATGTCACCTCACATGGTGGCTAACATAGACAGGGAAAAGAATGAATTGCCATAGAGCAACTGGAAGCACATAAAATAACAACACAGCAGAAAAATGCATAAACTCTACAGTTAAAAAGCAAAAAATGGGGGACCCACCCTCCCCCAAAAAAGGATACCGGGTACCTATTGAGTGGCACTACTCATAAATGTGCAAATAAGAAATTTATTATCATCAATCATTACAAAAAGAATTGCCCTGATGAAGTAGTGCAGGGTCACTACGACACGCGTTGGCTCTTTATCCCTGCAGGGGTACCCCGGTTGGTCTGACTATTTGCACAGTTATTATTTTTTTCACTTTGCTCTATTGTCTGATATTTTGTTTACTCCTTCCGCATACCCTGGCTAGTCCTCCTGTTGTATCCTGAGTGTTGTTGTATTTGTTATAATGTAAGTGTTTGCACTAGCACAACTGCACAATTTATTGCTGATTTGCACATATTTTGATATTTGATATAGGTTATGCTTGTGGTTCAGGTGGGATTTTAGGGTGTTATTATGAATTTGGCAGACCTCCGGCGCCCCCTGGTGTTTTTAGACTGTAATGTCATGTCCTTTGTGTATATGTAATATTGTAGAGTGTCATGTCTTTTTGTAATGATTGATGATAATAAATTTCTTATTTGCACATTTATGAGTAGTGCCACTCAATAGGTACCCGGTATCCTTTTTTGGGGGAGGGTGGGTCCCCCATTTTTTGCTTTTTAGATTTTCATAGTGTGATCCCGGGTGAGTAGGCACACGCTTACTTTGATTATACTTTAGACCGTGTGTACAAGGCTAGTGCTGCCCAGTTAGTTTGTCTACTGTTTGTTTCTAAACTCTACAGTTAAGCACTGGTCACAGCGCCATCTAGTGTCATAGCTGTAAACTTTAGTAAATGTAGCAAAAGTCACTCGAGCATAGATTAAGCTGGAATCTGTTGTTCAGTTTCTCCAACAAACTCAGCCTTTCCAGAGGCTCTGAAATCATTTGGGTGACTCCCATTATTTCCACTAATGCAGAAAAATCCGGTGCTTAGCTGCTGATATATATATATATATATATATATATATATATATATATATTCTATGCAGTTTAGATCTCTAGGTGGCAATTTTAGTTGGTTAAAAAGAGTTAATAGCATTTGGGTCTCAATGTTAGAGACTACTTATATGTGCATTTTGAGTTGTAATTATTTTATAAATAACATCCTATTTTTACTACAAATTAAAGTGGGGATGGATGCATGCTTGTTTAAACATTAAACATATTGCAAATCAGCAACAGACAACCAATTGCCTAAGTCTATGGCATACATGAAATAACTAGGAGCAATAACGTTGAGATTGGCAGGGGGTACATAGTGGCCATAGGGAAATGTATCATTTCCATCTGTCACGGTTTTATTTTCTTAGCAAATTGTTGAACAGATGCAAAGGCATGATCAATATAAAATTTGGCATAATCAACAATATTTAATTAGTTGCAAAATGAGGATTAGAAAGGAATGTAGTGATGTGCCAGCTCAAAAACAAACAGTTTACACAAAATACAGGCTTTTTCCAAAGTGTAACCGAAAAGAAAACTTTGAATATTTAATAAGTTAGATAAGATGCAAGGTTTTCAGTGAGTCCTTCCATAAGATTTAGAGAAACTCATCACATTTTAGAGAGTCCTTTCATACTTTAATAAGTACCTGTGCATTGATTTTGGTTCCCTGCAGTACTACTTTCCATTTTTTAAATATCTCAAGCACCTCCGGGCTGGTACATGTGTTGTCAGCACCTGAAATACAGTTAAAAGAGACCAAACCACCATATAAAGTTTATGAATGCACAGGACTGCACAAAATTCTCATTAACTTATGAAGCAAATCAGATTTGGGTAAAGTTTAGAAGGAGGCAGATCAGGTTGGGGTACAGATCATTCTGCAACCTGGCTAAGTACTATCTAACAGGACCTCAAATACCACCCGTGGTACTCATACCACTATCCAACTCAACACACAAAGAACTGCAAAACAAGTGATGTTTTTCCCTTTTAGGGAAAGGGCTTTGTTTTAAGTGGTTTTAGGTTTAAAGAGGAACATTTCAGTTATTGGGGAGTTATTAAAAACTCCCCCAACCTTGCTCCCCACCTGCCCCTCCGGTTTCGCAATTTACAGCTTTGAACTTACCTGTCCGGTCGCATCACGCTCCGGCATCCCTCGGTCCCGCGCCTTCACCGTTGGGCAGCACCATCTTGCCGTCCCCTCGGATCTCACGTGTCTCGTGTCACTGCATAGACTGTGATGGCACTCAGCGCAGAAGAGCACGGGATCTGAGGAGCAACGTGTGAGTTTTGAAGAGAGCAATGCTTAAGGTACTTACAGCTAAGCCCGCTGCCATCAGTCAGGGGGGTTCAAAGGGGTCAGGAATGCTGCCAAATGTCTGCATTAACGCCGACATCCAAAAGGCAGTGAGGGAGGGGGGGATCTTCAGAGAAGAACATCAGAAAAGGTCTGATGTTCCTCTTTAAAGCAGCACTATCGCAAACTAGTGTAATATTAAAAATCCATATAAACACCTCAGCTAATGAGAGAAGGGGGTCTCTTATATCTCTTATAAGCCCGGAAAGAATAAAACTTCCACCAAGCTTGTGGTTTCTTCTCCTGGTAGGAATAAAATCAGGGGTGGCAGGTTTGAGTGTATCAGTATTGACAGAACTTGTCACCCCTGATGTCCATGTCCTCCTATTAAAATAAATAAAACAAGTCTGGCTGGATATTTCTTGATGTCGGGTGTATAAGTGACCCCTCCTCCCGCCATCCAGCATATCTATATGGATTTTTTATCATTGGGCCATTTTTCTCAATAGTGCTCCATACAGCTTCATCCTTGTCAACCTCCCTAGGTCTCTATTTCATGGTCTGTTCAGCCTCTTGGAAGTTTAATGAATACCCTTTGGTGTAGAAGATAATCTGGTCGATTCAGAGCCTGGGGCAAAAACTTGCTTCTTTTTTAGTCACTTTCATTGTCTACCAGGTGTAAATTGTCACCAGGCTCTGAGGTAGACAATGAAAATGAAAGAAGTCTTTTCTCACCAGGCTCTGAATCGACCCCAATAAGTTCAAAAATGATTGAGCTAACCACAAAGTTTTGTAACTCCTGCTGTGGTGAATATTCAACAAAATGGCATCCCATGGAGTTGCAGGCCGCCTGAAAAGAGGAAATGCTGTTGAGTTTCCTGCCGCTTTGCATTGTGGGTTATGTCATTTGAATCCAGGCAATAGCACCACTGGGATACTAGGAAAGAAAGCTCCAACATGGCCACTACCAGGAGAAAATCTGTGAGGTGGTGACTCAGCATTGAGTGGATGCATGAGCAAATGTATATGCTCACAATGATTCTGTATCATGCATGCAAATGAGGCAAGTGAGTTTTCTTTGTCCAAATGTGCAAGGCCATTGGTCCAGTTTAATTTTCAGCAACGTCACTACATGTTTAAGCTGGGTATCCACCATGGATATATAGTATAGGCTTTAATGTAGGAAACATCTTTAATAATCTCATGAAAATAAAGACTTTCCATAAGCTAAACATATTTAAAATAGCTAAAAAAAATCTTCGGCTATTCCAGGCACAGCTTCTCTTTACCTGCCCAGAGCTAACAGGCAACATTTTTAAATCACCGATTCTACTTGCCCCATCCTAACTGTCAGGGGCTGCATCTTTCATTTACCAGGATTTTGCATTACCTAATAATCCCTATATAACTTACTCCATTTGCTGACCTATTTTTCACAGTCCCCAAAATAAGTTCCCTCATGCATGGGAGATTCACTCTGCTGCTTAAAGTGGACCAACACCCAGGATTTTGACTATCCTGGGTCTTGGTCCACTTCGGTGGGGCACCCCCGATCGGGGTGCCCCGCTGTGTGAAACCCCCCCCGAACCCCCCGAACTCACCTCTCCCCGCGCCGACGGACAAGCCGCGGACAAGCGGCTCCTCCGCCGCCGCGTCCCGCGCGTCCCTCTTGACGTGCGCGTGCCGGCCATTCACAGACGGCCGAGGGGGGCGCGCACGTCTAGAGGGGCGCGAGGGAGGCGGCGGCGGCCGGTCGCCGCCGAAACTAAGGCAAGGAGTTTGGGGTGTTTGGGGGGGTTTCACCCCGCGGGACATCCCGATCTCGGATGTCCCGCGGGGAGGGAGGTGATCGGCCCGGGAATCTTATAGATTCCCGGGCCGATCACCGGTGGGTGTTGGTCCACTTTAAGAGGACCTGCAGGAGGGAAGGGGCTCAAAAGAGCTTTTTAAGAAAAATAAAGCACAGATGTATGGAAGATGCATTTCACATTGGAATGGTTGACTCTTTAAACATTTTAAAAGAGTGGCCTGATGTTTGCTACCACAGTGTTTGCCCCCCTTCCTGTCTCTTATTTATTCATTTACTTTTTGTTATTACGGTAGGTGCGCATTAATTTTTTTCTGTGTTAATGCTGTTTCCATCATAGAGAACTTACTACCAAATGATTTAATTGGGCTACAGCCTATATATTTGCAGATCTATGACAACCCAATCACAATGTTTGACTCCAAGTTAGTGGTACATTCTGTTTGGAATATGTTTTTCTTGCTTTATATAATATGATCCCATGTACTGTAGTTTCCGCCCTATAAGACATGCCTGCCCATAAGACGCACCTAGGGTTTGGGGGAGAAAAATATGAAAAAAATATTTTAAACCAAAAACGCACCATTACAGACAGTGTGGCATTCCCCAATCCCATTCCCATAGGCCTTGTGGGATGCCCCCATTCCATAGACAGTGTAGCATGACCCCATCCCATTCCCCATATACCCAGTGTGGCATCCCCCTCCCATTCCCTATATAGGCAGCGTGGCATTCCCCCCCCTCCCATTCCCATATAGGCAGTGTGCACCCCATTATCATAAGCAGTGTGGCATTCCCCCCTCCTATTCTCCATATAGGCAGTGTGCCTCCTCATTCCCATTGGCTGTGTGGCATCCCCCTCCCCCCATTAATATAGGCTGTGTGACATCCCCCTCTCCCCCCATAGGCTGTGGGGCATCCCCCTCTCCCCCCATAGGATGTGTGGCATTCCCCCTCCCCCCATTAGTATAGGGTGTGTGGCATCCCCCCTCTCCCTATAGGCTGTGTGGCATCCCCTCTCCCCCATTTGTATAGGCTGTGTGGCATCTCCCTCTCCCCTAATAGGCTGTGTGGCATCCCCCCCTCTACCCCATTTGTATAGGCTGTGTGGCATCTCCCCTCTCCCCCCATTTTTAAAGGCTGTGTGGAATCCCCCTCTCCCCCCATAGTCTGTGTGGCATCCCCCCCTCTCCCCCCATTTGTATAGGCTGTGTGGCATCCCTCTCTCCCCCATAGGCTGTGTGGCATCCCCCCTCTACCCCCATTTGTATAGGCTGTGTGGCACACCTCTCTCCCCCCATAGGCTGTGTGGCATCCCCCCTCTCCCCCCATTTGTATAGGCTGTGTGGCATCCCCCCTCTCCCCCCATTTGTATAGGCTGTGTGGCACACCTCTCTCCCCCCATAGGCTGTGTGGCATCCCCCCTCTCCCCCCATTTGTATAGGCTGTGTGGCATCCCCCCTCTCCCCCCATTTGTATAGGCTGTGTGGCATCCCCCTCTGCCCCATAGGCTGTGTGGCATCCCCCCCTCTACCCCCATTTGTATAAGCTGTGTGGCATCCCCCTCTCCCCCCATAGGCTGTGTGGCATCCCCCCCTCTACCCCCATTTGTATAGGCTGTGTGGCATCCCCCTCTCCCCCCATAGGCTGTGTGGCATCCCCCCCTCTACCCCATTTGTATAGGCTGTGTGGCATCCCCCTCTCCCCCCATAGGCTGTGTGGCATCCCCCCCTCTACCCTCATTTGTATAGGCAGGGCGGCATAATAAAAAAAAAAAAAGTAAAACTCACCTCTCCGCTGAGCGGTCGGCTCCGTGAATGGGGTGGGCGTGGCCTGCACCACGTCAGCGCCGGCACAGGCCACGCCCACCCAATTCACGGAGCTGGCCGTAAGAAGCAGCGGCAGGCTCTGTCCCGGCCCCGCTGCTGCAATCGCTGTCTTTTACCGGCAGCAATTGCAGCGGCGGGGCCAGAGACAGCGCCCCCGCTGCTCCTCCATCTGCTGCTTCTTCCTGGGCACATGCAAGCACCCAGGTCAGGGCAGCAGGTGGGCGTGGCCTGCACCGACTTAGTGCAGGCTGCGCCCACCCGCTGCCCTGACCTGGGTGCTCGCATGTGCCCCAGGCGGAAGAGGCAGCAGATGGAGGAGCGGCGGGGGCGCTGTCTCTGGCCCCGCCGCTGCTATTGCTATTTTAAAAAAAAAAAAATTTTTTTTTTTTTACATTCGCCCGATAAGGAGCACGGACATTTTCCCCCCATTTTTGGGGAAAAATAAGTGCGTCTTGTAGGGCAAAAAATACGGTATTTCTCCAAAAAAGGAGTGTACATTATGGGCATTATTTAAGAACCACGTAGTACCACGTAGCGCCAGGTGAACACCAGGTGCAGTATGTGAAAACCATATATATGAAAGTCAAATTGGTGGGTGCCTCTAACAGCATCATGTAACGTCACATGTATCACCAGCGGTGGCTCAGAGTAAATCGCTGGTGCTGAACATAGAGCGCCACGTAGCACCTGTAGCTCAGTTGCTTTCTCACATACACTTCAATGGTGTTTAATTTGTTTGTGTATAAATAGACTTTGGATCCACTTTTTCCAACTATTTTGGCTCTCCTGGCCAGCAACCAAAGACTTATATTGTCAAATATTATTTTTTTTTACATTTTGTCAGAATTGTATGTGCAGGTCTGCCATAGTAGTGTTACAGTGTATAAACAATGTCATTTCATGTGCTTTCTCCCTGGTGCTGGTGTATATGTGTTCAGAAACAGACATTTTTTATATAGTGTCCGGCGCTCATCACTAGAGCAACCAGTTTTATAGTGCCAACACTGGCTTTGTGATTTTTTTCTTAAATATGTGCTTCACCGACGAGTGTTGGATGCACTTAACTGGTGCTACCTATCGCTCCCTGCAGCGCTGTCCTGTTGTTATATGTAGGGTCGTCTTGGGTGGCATTTATTCATGGAGGATGTTGTAGAAGCCATCACATTTATAGATGCTGGGTAGGATACTACAGCGTCACTTGTCCAGCGCCAAAGCTACGTTAAAGCGCCAGACACTCATTTGCAGCGTACTTTTGCGGTCGTAGACATCGGCCCTTATTTATGAAGGAATAGCGACAGGTAGTGACTGGTGAGCGGCCGGTAATGACGGGCCCCGCCACGAGAACGCCGGCTCCCCACCACAATCACACATTTATCAAGCCAATCCTGCTTAGCGACTGAGATAGCGCTATATAGCCACTCATTCATCATTATTCCAGCCTCAGCCCACAGCGTGAGTGTCCGACCTTGAACAGCGACAGGTATGACCTCTCGCTACCTGGCGCTCTCCAATGCATTTTAATGGAACAATCTTTAAATATTAATCATTAATTGTTATTAATTGTTTTTTTTTTTTTTTTATGTGAAAAATTCTGTGACCACTTCTGCCATTTTAGATTTTTTTTTAGATTTAAGGTAGAAAAAAAAATGTACAGAATTGATATTACAGGTCTGATATTAATGTATTCATATTACCAAATTATTTAAAAAACTTTTTTTTTTTGGTTTCCAAAAATATGGTTGTTTGGGGGTTAAAAAACTACTTTTAACCCATCGCCGCCAGCGCTCTGGGGTTTAAACAAGCATTTTACAGCGCGAGAATTTTTTGAGCGTGATTTTTTAATGAATATGGTGGGAGCCGGTCGCTAGGGCCAGTCGCTATCATGCGCTCCTATACAGCGCGGAACCTGTCAAATAGCGACTCCTCACCCAATATTCAACATTACGGCAAACCGACTGAGTCGCTATCAACTACCGAACAACGGCCAAGCACAGCGACTACTAGCGGGCGCTCTGAAAATGCCGCTACAGTCGCTCATCTGTCGCTACCTGCCGCTATTAATGAATCGGCCTCATAGATGCACAAATGACAATGCATCTTAAATCAGCCATATCTAAGACCAATGGGAACCCTACACCCCCCGATCAACTGTTGACTTACTCTGGAAAGCTATTATATGGCTTAAAATAAGAAATATAAAAACAGAAATCAGCATTTCTAGCTTTACCTTTCCCATTATATTCTAAAAAAAAGAAAGCATGAACTAACTGATTTAGTCATCACTTGCAAGCTTTTAGCACATTTGTGTTTGTTTCAAATGTCAGTATACAAAATGATTTAGATCTTTGTTTCTGTCACTGGCATTGTCATTGTGTGAAGAATAATTGTCTCCATATATCTAATGTTCATACTGGAAAATGAATCACATAGTAGACTGGAGCTGTATTGTACTTGCACTAACAATAATAAATATGTAGCATAAATATGAAAGAATAGATTACTCCTGGAATATTCCCCAGGGCATGTCGCAGCAATGTATTTATGGTATGATACACTACTGGTATTTGCTTTTCATGGCAGACCAAGCATAAATAGTGTATCAGACCATTCTGCCACATATAAGTTACTGATTAATATTGTGCTGCCAGTATGGTTCACTAGGAGAATCTGCAGATATATACAAAAAAGTCAAATAACAAAAGTTTCATCAATTCTTATTCCTGAATGAAATAATGTGAGTTAAAAGGAAGCGGGCTATGCCTTGGATTCACAATTACACATTAATATTATTTTTGTTCATTTTTAATGTGGACCAAAACCCAGGATTTTCAATTTCCTGAGTTTTTGTTTTTGCCCGATTTGGGATGCCCCATTATATGAACACCCCCCCCAGTCAGCACCAAAAATGGCACCAATCAGAACCATATGCCATGCATATTAATGATTGGCACGTGGCCCTAATTACACAGAGAGCCCAAAATTAGTGCCAGTCGGGGGGGGGGGGGGGCTAACACAGAAGGGGCATCTCAAATAAGGATGCCCCAGGGGAATTGAAAAGGCCATTTCAGGTGTTTTTATACTCTAGGGCCTTTTGTTATGCACAATAGAGACCTTAATATACATTTCATCTTATAATGTAACATATTTAAATTGAAGACATTGAAGAGATTTGAAGAAATATCACCTGTTTTCTAGAGCCTGAAGAGATGGACAGATCACAGGGGATAGGCATCCCCTATCCTACCCCCCCCCCCCCCGTATACCCCTGCTGCAAGGCTAGGTTTTGTACTTTTTCCTCACTTTCCTGGCAAGTTCTGGCCTTGGAGTCTGGACCACATGACTGCCGGTGGCCAATTATGGGGCCTGATCTCATGGCGGGAGCAAAAAGACCAGTCTTACAGTGTGAGTATTTGCATAGAGGGTTGAGGGGGGATTTTTCCAGTTTGTGTGAGACTCATATTTAAGGGACATTTTTTCCCTTGGTCTTAAAAATGATTGTATTAGAATTATGATAATGTATATAGCTGTTTCCCTATAAGACAGATCACGGATCACTCACATTAAAAGCAGGAGATCCATTTTGCCCTGCATGTAAAATACAAAAGTGATGGGTGGCAGGTAATAGTGGTAACATATTAAACATTATTGTTAGCTGGAAGAATATTAATCATCCTTTATTTCTGTCCTTTTCTGTGAAATAGAAATGGCACATGATTTTTTTAATTATAGGGTAATTCCACTTTGGATGGCATTTTTAAAAGTTGCCATTATAGTGTGACAAAATGATGGTGATCATTGTACTGAGTTTATCTGTTGTTTTTTTTGAGTTTCTATTTCTTTGCAACTAAAGATGAGTGAACTGGTTCATCAGAACCCAAGTTCGTTCCGAATTTCAGAAAAAATTTGATTCGGTACGAAACCAAATTTTTTGGGGTTCGTCTTGACCGAATTTTCCCTGAAATTTACTGGCACCTCGGGCGATGGGTAAAAAAAAAAAAAACTCACCACCATCTTCGTTCCAGCACCACGCTTGGATACAGTGTGCACGGTGGGAGCTGACTTGCACAGCTGACAATGCAGCCAGCTCCTCACTCCTCCCCTGCACGGGGGAGCCGGCTGTATTGTCATCTGTGCAAGTCGGCTTCCACCACGCACTGACAGTGCCGCCAGCTTTCCCAGCTCTCACTGTGCTGTGTGACATGCCAGCTTAATTCTGGCCCAGAGGCTGGCTGTGGGTGCAAATTGGCTTGCAAGCCAACTTGCGCCTGCAGCCAGTCGCTGGCCTAGAACAACAGGGAAGCCAGCATGTTGGTAAGTGTGCGATACACACAGCATGAATGGAGTGGGGAAGGCCGGTTACACTGTCAACAAATGTGTACCAAAACCTGGGATTTTCACTATCCTGGATTTTTGTTCTTGCCCGATTTGGGATGCCCCACTGTGTGAAATATTAATTATTGGCATATGGCCCTGTTTACACAGAGAGCCCGACATTATGGAAACTGGGGTGCTAACACAGAGGAGCATTCTAAATATGGATCTCCCAGGGAGATTGAAAGGCCATCCCAGGTGTTTTCATACTCTAGGGCCTTTTGTTATGCACAATAGAGACCTTAACCCTTTAACCGCCAGCCTACCTTGAGATTTTGTCACCCTTTGTTGCCAGACCATTTTGCACTATTTTGCGCTCCCCATGTTTAACTGTGATTTTTGAAAGGATTTCCAGGGATTTCCCAGGAAAGTGATATATTGTTTTTTTTCAGCAGAGTCTGGGCTTTAACATGAAATGTCTTGTTTGTCATTTTTTAGGTGTATTCTCAATATTTTTGGATGAAATATGTGCAAAAAAATATATTTTTTACAATTTGTAGTGTTTTTTTGTAATAAAAAATAAGTTACGTTTGTCAATAAAATCTTGTTTCGTGTGAAACCTGAATTTCTCCCGGTTACGGCGGTAGCACATATGTATAGGTAGACACCCTTTCCTGCCCAGAAGACTCCCCCAAACTGAAACAACGCTTTAGGAGATTTTCAGATAAAATACAACTATGCTTTGCAATATGCGCACCTTGCAGTTTTTCAAGAAAAACAACCCTTTACATTTGAAATACCCTCAACAAACTATATATTCTCTGAAAATACACACCTCAAGCTTTCTAGGCATACCAGGCTTGTTGATATGGGTGCAGTTTTCTGGAAGTAATCCCTCAATGTATTCCTTAGTTGCACAGGGTTTCCCTAAAAAAAGAATAAAAAAGCAGAATCAAAACCACATTTTCCTAAAAAAACCTATATGCAAACAAGAAAAAAACTGAAAATCTGAAAAAGCAACATGCCCCGAACAGAACAATACCCAGCATGCATAGCTACTGTCAAGGGAAGACAGTGATAAAATGTATGCCCGTGGTTTCGATTCATATTCACAAAACTTTTATTTTTAAAAGTTATTTAATTTAAAAAAGCTAAAGGATAATTAAGTGAGCTGAAATAAAATATTTTGGAATTCGGAACACTTGGAAAAAAAAAAAAATGTAGAAACCTAGAAAAAAAAAATATACCGTCTGCGATAAAAGAATACTACCTCTAATAAATTAGGGTTTAATAAAAATGAAATACAATTTTATTCAGCAGAGAAAAGGGATTCATTAGCTTTAGTGTTTGGAAGGTGATACATTTGTCTTTGTCTGAAATTAACATAAGGATGAAAAAGTGACTCATAAGAAAGTATGCCATTGCTCCTATTCCTAACCTATTGTAGATCATTGCAAAAAAGGAACTCTGTAATTAAGTTTTAAGGCCGTTAATGTTTTTGTCTAGCTTGGAAATGCAGTACAGTATATGAGGCTCTAGATATATGTGTTACCATAGACAATTAAATTACACCACTAGAAAATTGCAGTACATAGGTGGAATAGGGGGCATACATAAGCAACAAACCAATTGATTTATTATTATCATTATTGTTTATACAGCATCCTCTTCTGTCTTGGTGCCTTACACATTACATGTCTCAATATAAAATGACGTGCAGTTTAACAGTAAATATACACAATCTATATGACCTGCAGTAAAAGAAAGAACCTTGTCTAAATAAATCCATTAGGACAGGGGATAAAAACAATAAAATTGTGAATCTGTAATTGATAGCATTTCCTAGTCTGGTCTGTGTTGCAATAGTGACTCTGAAATGTGTTGTCCAGGTTAAGTGCAGAAACCAATAATTGTTGGCTTACCTGCCATGCAGAGGGTCAATCTTGCTTCAAAAGTTGTTGTGAAGATTTATCCCTTTTCTAGTAAAGGCCCACCTTTCAGTGCTAGAAAATGTGGTCATGAATAAATAAAATCCAGGGGCTTGGCTACAGAAGAAAGGATGGGTCTCAGCAATAACACTTTTATTCAGAAGTTTACTGAGAAGAATCTTCTGAATGACAGGTACACAAACAATAATTGGTTTTTAACCTTAGCCTGGACAATCCTTTCCAAATGGACCAAACCCCTCCTTGGCCAGCTCTGGAGTCTAAAAAGACTCCACGGATTACAGATTGCCTCTCCCTATATCTCCCTCACTGTAAAAAAATTGCTTCCATATAGTACTTATATTGCCATGCTCCCACCACGCATCCACCAGCCGTATCCATGGCAAATTTTAGATCATCCTATCCAGCTCGATTTTACAAAACCCGGAAATGGAGAAGGATGAGTGATCATCTCTAGGAGTGGGGGACCTGCTTTTTTTAGGGGGGCTCATGGGGGATGTTAAAAGGGGTTTGGTTTGTTTCTGGTCCTGATGGTGCTTTGGGAAATGTCTAACTTTAACTTACAAGGCTCTCCCCTGATCAAGCCCCTTCCTACATTTGATCACTTATACAATGATACCCCCTTAAAACAAAAAAAAAAAAACTAAATATAGGGCCTCCCTCTTCAGGAGGGGAAACCCCCACACTTTTTTTTTCTTTTTAAGGGTTAAGCCCTTATATATATATATATTTTTTTTTTTTAAATGGCTTGGGTCCCAGTTATCCAAGCAAAGCCAGCCCAGGCACCAGCTATGGGAACTGGTAGGCCAGATCATGGAGGCACTTTGGCTGGCCCCTGGCTCAGAAAAATACCATCCTGTGTAGCCTATATGGGCTACGGGCACTTATGTACCCCCCCCCCAGGCTTCGGAGTTGCAGGTAATGGGGTGGGGGGTAATGGCAAGTCACTTACTTGCCAGTCCCTCCTACCCTGTGAACTGGTATAGGGGTCCACCACACACAGAATAAAGTATTTTATTATACCCCCTTTACCTGATCCATCACGGAGTGCTTGCGTCAAGTGCTGTTACTGCTACTGAAAGCCGGATTGATCTACAGAAGCCAGGCTCAGGGCAGAGCTGCCGTGCACCCAGCTTTCGCCGATTTCTCCTACTTCTGACATCTCACTCCCTATTGCAGGGAGGGCCCTCTTATACCAGCAGAGTGAGTCACTGAAAGGGTAAATGAAGTTACCTTAGTGCCCCTGTGAATAAGGGCCCTCCCTGGCACAGAGTTGCAAGGAAGGGTGTCCACTTTAACATTGTAGAAAAGTGTGAGTTGCTACTGCTACTGAATACAAGCATCAAGCCTTGAAAATGATACTACTGAGCCATAACTTGACTGAAGCCTCAATAGTTATAAATTCTGATCTGCACAAGTGTTTCAGATCAGTGACTCACTAAGCTTTTAAGCAAGTGGGGCAACACCACAGTCAGAAAACCTTCAAAAGGAGATCCCCAGTGTCAGGTCCTTTATTATCCTCTTATAGGTTTTGATTTATCTGGGCAAAGTCACTGCAGAAAAAGCTAAAATCACATCTCTGGTAAGAATGGGGTGTTACAAGTACAGATTTATGATACCTGGTGCTGAAGGACAATACAACCAAAATATGGAAAGCTATATAATCCGAAAAGGCAAATTACATCCCCCTGACCTGCTGGGGGGGGGGGGGGGAGTTCGAGGGGTTAATGGAACTGACGTGTGAAGGTAGAATACGTGCACACTAAGGATGGGAAGTTGAATTGAGTGTGATATAGAAGGGGCGCATTGCCAAATAGCCCTGGGTGAAATCTTTGGCACAATAATTTGGCTTAGCTTTGGCTGATTATTGAAAACACTGTCCATATATTCAGAAGGGTAAGACAAACAGCATGTGTATTAGTAGCATGTGGGGATTGTTACATATAAATGTGGTAATGGGGTGGTACGATGGAATGACATTGAAGTGTAAAAAATCACTCTAATGGAGTTTGTAAAGACAGGGTGTAACCCTAGAACATATTAATTACGCTGTTCAAAATTCGATTCCTAACCTATTCATTGTGGTTCTCCACCAGTTTTCAAATCACTTCAGTGGCCTGCGCTCTTCAAAAGGTTGAGCACTCCTGGGATAGACACCCAGGGTCGGCGCCAGCACAGGGCAAACCTGGGCAATTGCCAGGGCCCCTGGCATCTTCATGGGCCCACTCAGGCTCACCCTTAGCCACAGTATTATTTAACAGTGGACCCAACCACCAAATGCCAGGTGCTGTGTGCAGTCCTGCTCATGGCTGGCCTCAGCAACAATGGAAAAGGTGGCATGGAATGGAGGGCAATTGATGGAAGCACGGAAGGTGGCGAGAACCAGGTGACAGCTGACAAGAACTGAAGGGCCATCAGCAGCAGGAGATGACCCATTTGTGGTGACATCATGTGACTCACTACTTTGGAGCCCATTAAGACTCTCTTGCCCAAGGGCCCCCACAAACCTGGAGCCAGCCCTGCATACACCAGTTTGCTTGGGGGTTGTTTACCCTTTGATGATCTAGAAAAAAATAATAGAAAAAAGTACATCTCAGGGCTATGCCTCCACTGACTATAGTTCAGTACCAAGGCCTGTCAAAATAAAAATATAGAAAAGGCATGTTTACTACCCCGTTTCCCCCAAAAATAAGATCTACTCTAAAAATAAGCTGCAACATATTTCAGGATTATTGGGAATGCTATAAATATAAACCCTACCACCAAATAAGCCATTGTTACAGAGCAAATAAGGCAATTGCCTGAGGCACCAGAACCAAAAAGCCCTTATCATGGTCAGGGCCATTCCCTGCATGGAGCACTAGGTATCCCAGAGTGTTAGCAACCCGCCATGCTAATATGACACAGGTGTCACATGACAGTCTGTGTCATTTTGTGAAGATGTGCAGATGTCAGGGCACCGCATACAGGAGCCAGTACTTCTAAGTATAAAATGCATTTCATGCTGCTGCACACTCTGCAGTGGCGTCCGTCTGACACCAAGGCTCACGACGGGCGCAGCAAAATCCATAGCAAATATTTTTTATGCAATGTCCCTCACCAGGAACATGGGGGGGGGGGGGCTGGGCTGCCATATTATGGTAGCACTATCAATTTTGGAAAGAAAATAAAAAAACAAATGTAGTTTGTCTATGGAAAAATAGACCATTCCCAAAAATAAGCCCTAGCGCATCTTATGGAACAAAAATGTATTTCTTAATTCCTGTTGTATTTTTGGGGTAACTTGCTATCAATAATAAGTATTGTCATTTTTTATGAATTGTTTATCCTATGCTGGGTCATCACCTTTGCACTAGCACTATTTAAAGTCTATCACTTGATATCATTAAGCATCTCAGAATAAAAAGTGTTTCCTATTTCCTTTTGTATTACTTTGGTGTGATTACATTCAGAAAATCAATTTAAACATCATTATAATGGTGTTCTGTAAATCAAAAGCCAATTGCCATGTTTCACTGCATTCATGAAATAGAGTGAATTCCCCTAGTCTTCATCGGCGTATCCATCCTAACAACTCGGGCTTTCTGCTAAAGTATGTGCCAGCTAATACATTCATTGACCTCAGTAAAGTGTTCCCTGTACTGATCATCATCACCTCCTTTCAGCTCAGCATAGCGCTACCCACATTTGCAGCTTCTAAAACAATATCTCTTAACATGCTGCTTTGAGGTTAAGGTTGGGCTCTCAAGAGCCATTGCACATAGGCATATTTGACTTTATAATGGAAGTTCTAGCCCCAGCTAATTCTGGAATTAAACTATTTCAAACACTTGCTTTGAATTTCTGAACACTCTTGGTTTTTAATACAAATGTATTCTGCTGTGGGTTTACTGGAAAGATTTTCTTGGACTAATAGTGCTGGATGTGGGTCATTTTTCTGAATAATACAAGCCATATAAAAAATGTATATTTTATGCAGTTATCCCAAAGAAACTAATTAGATTCAAGATTGCACCATGTGTGTATTTGTCATAACAGGCTGGTATGAACTTCATGTTCTGGATAAATATAATGCTCCAAACATTCTTCTTTAGAGATACGTTTGTGGACTTTCCCAAAAACTCTAGGACCAGCAGTTTAAAAAGTAATTAGAAGGTCCAACACTATTAATCATCCTCCTGCAGAACTGTTGTGAAGCCAGGAGCTGCACTTCTGGGTTCTGGCTGGTGTCTGGGCGAGACGACCAGTTCATATTGAAAATAGATGTCTCCATACACAGCGTTTAAATTCTTGGTGTAAAGATGTGCCCATTGTTTTAAAGCTCATGGCTTCACAAACCAGGGATGTGGGAGTCTAATCAGCAGGGTGTGATCAGTGGTCAGGTAAGTGAATCTTCTATTTACCTCTACTTTTGTAAAAGTCCACAACTTTTTCTTTTAAGGGCATGAATTATAACAGCAAAGGTTATGTATGGCACTGTGCATTGATACATCACAGAGGTATGAAGCCCTGTGCCATAGTCACAGACAGGATGACTCAAAGTGAAAATTGGGGTACCACGTTTTAATCAATTTACCTATTTTACACCACTAAGCACCGCAGCATGCGCCATCAAAGAATACAATGCTAGGAAATGCAAAGAGCTTGATGCAGAGTGGCGAGTTGGTCACTTTTTTACAATAACTAAAGATCACTAATCGCATTCTTTATTAACACTTTTGCTGTTGTTTCATAACATTTCTTGTAACTTCCTATACAACGAGGATGCATGCACCAGTGTTATAGCTCATTTTAGGGGGCACCAGTGTTTGGTGTTAAGGGTATTTAACGCTCCAATCCCCCATAAAATTGCCCCCCCCCCAGGGAGGGGGACCCTACACTAATTTTGTTTTGTTTTGCTTTTTAACCATTTATAGTGTGGATAGTAGTTGTTATATTTTATTTGTAAATGTTATAAAGTGCTTTTTTAAGTTTGGGGGGTTGCCTTGGCAGGAACAAGGGGTTACCAATACATATTTGGTACCATTGTAATTGAAAGAAATGGGGTTTTCACATGATTTTAATCAAATCTATGTTTTATTTAAAATAAACAAGACAATTCTGCTTTTCTTTTACAATTTTTAGGGAAACCCGGGGCAACCAAAGAATTCTTTGAGGGATTACTTCCACAAAGATGAAGCCACTACAACAAGCTGGGTATGCCTAGAAAGCTTAACATATGTACTGTTAGAGAATATATGGTTTATTGGGGGGGTATTCCAAATGTAGAGGGTCATTTTGGTAGAAAAAGCGCAAGGTGCGGACTTTGTCTGCAGAGCTGAAATTTTTAAGTAAAATTACCCTTATGCACATGCATTACTTTGGGGTGTTTGGCAACTCTTCCCTTGACAGTGCCTATGCATGTTGGATATTGTTCTGTCCGGTGGATCATCATATCAGCTGAGGCTGGGGAAGAGAGATGGAGTGCCGTGGCATCTATCTGTCCAGCCAGCGCACTAAACTTCTGAGATTGTTTTCTCAATTATCCCAATTAATTATATAATGGATAATTTAGAAAGGTTTTAGAATCAAAGTGCTTACATAGATATTGTTAGAATCATATATATATCAAAACATATCTATAGGCATTAAATATGAGGATTATTTATGTTATATATCTTCCTGATACTAAATAAATACATCGAAACGTACTCATTAGAAGAATAGGGGATTATGAGTTAATTTATTTTGGTGATAATGTATGATCATGTGTGCTAGTCTGTTATATTTGTTTCAGACATAATTTGTTTTTCATGTTCATTCAGGCCCAGGTGCCCTGATGCTCTTAGGATCTAGATCCATCTGGCCTCGCTCCTCAGGGTCCGTACCTCCACATCGTCCCCTCTCAAAGTGGGATGTATGTCTGTGAGACCGTGAAAAAGGAGGCCTGATGGATCCCCTCCATGTTTGATTTCAAAATGGCGGCTTATAGGTGTGGAGATGTATAGTTTTCTCATATTGTAAACATGTTCATATATATGAGAATTGTGGTTCATCTTGCCCACATAGAATCTGCAACTTGGGCATGTTAGCAGGTACATGTTCAAAATTACAGTTGATATAGTGTTCGGCTCTTTTTGTTGTGCTATTAGGTAAGAAAATACCAATTTTTAAGTATATATAAGTAATACATCCCCCACAAGAGTAAGTACCAGGAACGTGATAACATTTTTCTGTCCTGTATCTAAATAGTGAATTTTCACTAATCTGCTCCTCAGGCTTCGTGTTTCCTGAAGGTCAGTTGTGATCTTTCCAATATAAGGGATCACAGTATGGAGTCACTTTTTAAGATACGCCAATGGTTCTGTAGGATTTGACGAATGCATTTATGTTGATTAGTAAAGGTTAGTATTAGAGCAGGACCCATATTTGTAATTTGTCTTCTTTTGTCTTTAGTTGATCTGTTGTATAAAATTTCTTCTCTACTGAGGTTCTTAACCTTATTAGAAGCTATTCGCAGAGTGTAATTGCTTTAGCCTTTCAGCCTCAAGCAGGTACGAATTTAATGTGCCAATTGCAAAATTCAACATAAGGAATGCTAGGAATGAGTGACTCAGGATGAGAGCTTGTTGCTCTTAGTATGGTGTTGACACCTGTAGATTTCCTGTATATGTTAGTTAGAGACTTAGAGTTGGTTAGAGAGATCTAAGTATGCAACAGTTTGTTCTTCAAAATTTAAAGTTAGTTTCAGATTGTCCTGATTACAGTTAAGGGTTTCCAGGAACTCCCTCAGGGTGCCCACTCAGAAAATGAGAATGTCATATACGTACCTGTGCCAGGAGACACGTGGCAAAGTTACCTATCAAGACTGTTCTAGCCCCACAACCTCCTCTCTCAACCACCCAGGTACAGGTTGGCATAGGATGGGGCACACATGGTCCCCATCGCCATACTCTGCACCTGGTGGTAGAGATGATTATTGAAGAAGAAAAGGTTGCGGGCAAGTACAAACTCTAGCAGGTATAGCAGAAGGATATTATGGTTGTGATGGTTGGAACGGGGGATACTGGAGTAGAGGGCCTCCATGTCCAGGGTGGCCAACAGCACACCCCCCAGCATGGTTAGCCCATCCAAAGTCCTGAGAATATGGGAGATATCTCTCGTGTAAGATGGTAAGTTTTCCACCAGAGGCTGGAGATGGTGGTCCTCATAGGGCGCTGGTACCTGGCCAGCCTGGACACGGGGTCCCTCTCATACCAGTCTGGATTGAGTAGTATGTCATAACACATACCTTCATATTAGTCCCAGTCCATCACAACCACATTGCCCCCCTTGTCAGCTGGCTTGATTCCTTCATGGCACCCTAGATCTCTAAAGGGTGCATTCCTGCAGCTGGATATTCCTGTTTTAAGATCTCCTGTTACAAATTTTAAAAAGGTTACCCCATTGGTCTTACTGGTAACCGGAGGAAAAGATGTTGATGGTTTCTTAAAACAATTGTCATTGTCAACAAGTGTCATCTATATTTGCAGAGGATTGATTTGGTCTAGTCTGTGTTGAAATCATATCTGAAACATCAGCACCTAATCCATGTATATTACGGAAACATTCCTGTTCCTCTACACCTAAACCAAAAGATTGTGGTTTAATAATATGTAAGTTGGGATATTTGTTGCCACGTATATACTTCAAATTTAACATTCGAGCAAACAGACACAGATCCTTAATGAGTTCAAATTCATCAACATTTTGTGTTGGGCAGAAAATGAGGCCTAAAGAGAGAACATTGGTTTGATCTTCAGTTAAAGTTGTAGATGACAAATTCGCTACATTGCCTGTGGGAATAGTAGGTTGTTCTAACTTAGGGACGCTTTGTGTAGTATCGGAATTCTCTTTGCTGGGTGACTGTTTCTGTCTGACAGATTTGTTAAATCTTTTTTTCTTATGTCTCTTATTTCTGGCCTTATTTCTCTGACGCTTAAAAACATCTGTTATCTACTATCTCATGTTATTGTGATATAGGTGGTGAGGGGACCTCTGTCATTTTCTGGCCTTCTCTACTAAATTTTTTATTAGTGGGAAGTTCCTAGTTCCTTTGTGGAACTGTTTTTTACTTTCATGTCTCTCTAAATGCGAAAAGTGTTTACTATCCCTTGTGCATTTGCTCCTTGTGTTGCCTCTTTCTCTAGATTCTGAAGTATCTGAGGAGATATCCTTTCTTTTCTGTTCTGTTTCTGTTCTGTTCTGTTTCTGCTCTGTTCTATCTCATTTCCTGTATGGTTGCCTACCTCTAGTAGCTTCCCTTCTTTTTGCTCTGCCAAATTTTTATTCAGCTTTTCAATAGCTTCATTGATTTGGGCATTCCTTTTTTCATAGATCAGGTAGTCGTTATATGCCCCTACATTTTCACGTTTTCTGTATTTTCACATCTATGTTTTCTATATATGTCTGGTGATGTGTGATTGTCTCCCAGTTTTTCTAAAATTGAAGGGAATAATTTAATTATTAACCCTTTTGGGGCAATTTGTTCTTCTACATATTTCAATAAATATATTTTGTCCCACCACAGTTTAGATTTGAAATGTAAAGCGTTGTTTTTCTTGATAAACTGCATAGGTGTGCATAGCAGTTTTATTTTATCTGAAAATCTCCTAAAGTGCGGTTTCAATTTGCAGGAGTCCTGGGTAGGAAAGGGTGTCTAATAAACATGTGGTACCATAGTAACTGGGAGAAATTGGGCTTTTACACATAATACTATCATTTTTTATTACAAAAGAACACTACAAATGGTAACAAATAGTTTTTTGGCACACATTTCACCCAAAAATATTGAATTTATTAAAAACTGATAACAAACAACACATTTCATGTTAATATATTAAAGCCCAGACCCTGAAAAAACAGTATATACAGTTTATGGGAAATATCTGGTAATCCCTTCAAAAATCACAACCGAAGCAAAATAGTGAAAAATGGTCTGGCAACAGAAGGTGACAAAATCTCCAGGTAGGCTGGCAGTTAATAGGGGAATATGGGCCCATTACCAGAACACAATTTTAGCCCTGTATAAGTCACTGGCCAGATCCCATTTACAATGCTGTGTACTGTTTTGGGCAGTGGCCAGAGCAGGTCTGTATTTAACATTAGGCACAACTAGGCACCGACCTCGGGCGGCCAAAATGTGCAGGGGAGGGGGGGGGGGGGGGGGCAGCAGGGGCATTAAAAAACTTTTCTTTCAGCATTTGCATTTCACTATTATTGGTATGGGCCCCAGCAGCATGACACAGACACTGCTGTTTTGTGTTTTTTTTTTTTTTGTACAATTTTTACAGTTTGTGGTTCAGTTGATTTTCTCTTCCCTGTGTCCCCCCCCCCCCCCCCCCCCCGCACATGGTATGACCCAGTATCTATTGAGGATGCACAGTGGAGCTGGACTGTGGTGCGGCAATGTATTGTATAGGCAGATTGAAGTTTCTTTGCATGGCCCCTCCCTGACTCAGCATAGGCAGGAACGTGGCTGACCTCCCGGGCTGCTTCTTTTCCACACAGCACAACTACAAAGATTAGAACTAATGACACTGACCAGCCAGGCTGCAGCGCCCCTCTGGGAACACCAATAGAAGAACCTTCAGTGATTGGAGGCTGCTCTGAACGTGGGTGACAGTAGACTGATCTGCCGACTGATCAGAGAAGGTTCTGTGTGTTCTCCCCCTCACCCGTTTCTGCCCTGCTCTGCCTAATTTGCACATGTCTGTGTAAAACAGAGTTCATGCCCTATCTAGCAGGAGTAACCCGCCCCCTCCCCCAACGTCATCAACAGCAAGACAACGTCATCATCTGCTGTGTCTCCGGGGCTTTGAAATATCAGAAAGGCAGCGCAGGGGATGGAGCTGCTCAGTAAGTGTGTTTAATAGCGTGATGGAGCCTGTGTCTGCTTGTGTCATTTACATAAGTGTTATTGTAGACATTTTCCTGCCTTCTGTGCTCTCTTCTGGCTGCCCATTCTACTGATATCTACCGTGACAACTTCCTGCAAGTCCTCCTTTCAGCCTCTTTCATGTGCCATTTTCTCATAATTTCTGCCTTTTTCATTCTAGTCAATTTCCCTCCTCGTTCCTGCTCACTGTGCCTCCTTTTGGCTGCCAATGTCCCTTCTTTCTATCCCTTCATCCTGCCATGGTTGTGCAGCCAGCTGTTCCCACATTGCTGCTGCCTGTATCCCCCCCTTTTTCCCTTTCATGCTAATAACTTTCCTTCTGTTATGCCCCTCCCTGATGGGCACTGTGCCCCCTTTCTCATTTCTGCCCCCTCTGCTGTGTCTTTTTATCCTTTCTGCACTATCCCTCCCTGATCTGTGCCCACTGTGTCCTTCTCCTGCCAGCTGCTATTTCTTCTTGAAACCAACTTTTTTTCCTTCTGCCACTTTCTGTTGCCCCCTTTCCCTGGCAACCCCAGACCCAACAGCCCCAATACCTACCACTTGCATTTTTTTACCTATAGCTGTCATTCACATGGCAACCAACAGCCAATCAGGGTTTAAGGCCACTAGCTGAACCTGTTAGAATGCTGGTGGTTATGTGAACAGCAGGGAATAGCAGCAAACATGGAAGTGATAAGTACAAGGCAGACTGGCAGGAGGATGTGCACCAGGACAGTGCTTAGAAGGCAGACGGACCTCAGGGCCTGTATGGCTAGAGATCCCCTTTAAAGTGGATCAAAAGTGGATTCTGACTATCCTGGGTTTTGGTTCTTGCCCCAATCCGGGATGCCCGACTGTGTGAAACCCCCAGGTCGCCCAATCTAACTCACCTTACCCCAGTCCTACTGTGCACACGCAGCCTCTCATCCAGTCAGTGTGCTCGGGTTCGCTCCCACCTGGCGGCCACATCCTCCACTGACCGCTAACAGGGAGTATACCCAGCCATTCACAAATGCCTGCCGTGGGCACTGCCCTGCTGAATGGATAGTGGGAATGCGGCTGCTGCTCATGCATGCCTCGTTGACCCAGGGATCTTATAGATTCCAGGCCTGTGGGGCCATGGGTTTTGGTCCTCTTTAACAAAGGGGGGGGGGGCGTGTTGCCAAAACGTGCCTAGGGCAGCATGAATCCTAAATAAGGCCCTGGGCCAGAGCCTATATGAAATATTGTGTATCAATTTGGGCACAGGTGTTTAAGAACACACATACAGCATCGGCGCTCTAAAGCTGGGCGCTCTAGCATAGAGCACCAGATGCTATGTTTTTGAAAACATATACACCAGTAACAAAGTGAAAACACATGGAATGACATTGTTTTAACACTGGGACAATAACACTTTAGTGCCAGACCTGTAAATAGAATTCTGCATAAAAATATAAAAAGTTAAAAAAAAAAATGTATAAAAGTGTTTGTTTGCAGTCAGGAGATGTCACACAATGATTTGAAAAAAAAATGTTTAATTGCCAAACACGCTATTTATACACAAGCAAATGAAAGCCCATTGAAATGTATGGGAGAGCGAAAGGTAATACGTGGCACACTTGAACCTAGAGCACCGGCGCTATACGCTGAGCCACCTCTGGTAATACATGTGACACTACATGGCGCTGTTAGAGGCGCTCACCAGATTCGCTTTCTTAAATGTGGTTTCCCATACAGCGCCCAGTGTTCACCAGACGCTACGTGCCGCTACAAATCACTACCTGATGCTATCCCTTCTTAAAAAAAAACCAAAGTGTCTCACCATCCACCCTTTTTAGTAAACATGGCTTCACATAGCTTACAATGGGAAAAAAATTAAATTCTATGGGCTTTTTCATATTTTTTAACAACTGTTAAGCATTCACATCATTTTTTTACCCACTGCAGCTTTTAGAGGAATGGCTTGTCCCTTTAACTTGCTATCTGTTGCTATATAATTTTAAGCTTTGGATTTGCTGAGCCCCAAAGGTTGCTGTGTAATTACTTTAGGGTCTTACGTTTTTTAACAATGGTCATGCCTCTTGTGTATACAACTCATAAGATGACGGATGGCATGATAAAACCCTTTTTTGCTTACTTTGGGGTTTTCAGTGGCGGCTGTCTCTTGTAAGGAAAAATCAAGAAATAACAGAAGCATAAAAACTCTTGCAAGACAGTTTGTTTTCCAGTAGAAATAACTGCATCTTAATGCTCAGTAGGTACTCAACTTGAGGATATGTAGTATGAAATTAATTAAGCATGGGCATAGATTAATTAAGATTTCATTTCCAGAGCAATTTACTTTCCCATTCATTATCTAAGGACCGAAAAGCATTTTCAAAAACAAAGCTAGAAGTTCTTTATTCTTTGCTATTGTTGAACTTCTGAAGGTCATTGCACAGTATATACCTGTAAGCATTGCGCAAAGTTCTTTACATGATACAGGTGAAATGGATAGTTGTAGAAAACATTTTGTTGGTTTTATTCCTCTTTTTTGCTTGAGGTAATATGTTACCTTTACATGATGGATCGCATTATTTCTCATTGATGAATGATTCAATGCATGGACTTTAACATTCGTATCATCAATCCGCTTCATTTAACATCAGCCAGAACATGATTGGAAGACCTTCATGTCATCTGTGACTCACTTATCCAAAGGACACTCTACTTTCAAATTTCTTTAGGGAATTTAAAGTATGTCCTTTGTAGCAGGTAACCCGTTCATTTTTATTTGTCAGCAGTCATTAATTTCCTACGTTTTTTTTTGGTTGAATTAGGGCTAAAATGTAGGCTTGAAATGTAGGCTTTTTTAACTAGTCCCTTGTCAGCATTAGAGCAAACCTAGCAGAATCCCCCCATCATCCCATAGCAGACTGTGACAGAATCATCCCATAGCAGACTGTGACAGAATCCCCCCATCACCCCATAGCAGACTGTGACAGAGCCCCCATCATCCCATAGCAGACTGTGACAGAAACCCCTATCACCCCATAGCAGACTGTGACAGAGCCCCCATCATCCCATAGCAGACTGTGACAGAAACCCCTATCACCCCATAGCAGACTGTGACAGAGTCCCCCATCATCCCATAGCAAACTGTGACAGAATCCCCCCATCACCCCATAGCAGACTGTGACAGAACACCCATCATCCCATAGCAGACTGTGACAGAAACCCCTATCACCCCATAGCAGACTGTGACAGAGTCCCCCATCACCCCATAGCAGATTGCGACAGAGCCCGCATCGTCCCATAGCAGACTGTGAGAGAGCCCCCCATCATCTTCTATAGCAGATTGTGACAGTCCCCCATCATCTTCCATAGCAGACTGTGACAGAAACTCCTATCACCCCATAGCAGACTGTGACAGAAACCCCTATCACCCCATAGCAGACTGTGACAGAAACCCCTATCACCCCATAGCAGACTGTGACAGAGTCCCCCATCACCCCATAGCAGATTGTGACAGAGCCCGCATTGTCCCATAGCAGACTGTGAGAGAGCCCTGCCATCATCTTCCATAACAGACTGTGACAGTCCCCCCTCATCTTCCGTAACAGACTGTGACAGAGCTCCCCATCCTCTAAAGCAGGCTGCGTGGGCTCATCTGCTTGCTGGCCGGGCTGGGAGTTATTATTATTATTTTTTATTTATATAGCGCCATCAACTTCCGTAGCGCTTTACAAGGTAAGAATACAGACAAGGTAAAACATATAGCACAGAGAACAATACAAAATTCGAAGCCACAGGTTAAAACCAAGTGTTGTGAGCACAGGAGACAATAGGGAGGAGTGCCCTGCCCTTGCGAGCTTACAGTCCTCCCAGCTTGCGGCCATTCCCTGTCGCGGCCTGCCCCCCCCCCCTTACTTTCCTTCCTGATTGGTTTGGGGAGTGGGTGGGGGCAGCAAGATTGTCGGCCTGCTGGTCGAGCTGAATGGCTGTGGAGAGGGTAGCATATAATGTACAACAGAAATGTCTTCGTCTTTGGAATGGTATAGTTAAATATACATTATTTATGTAGTGAATCTGTATTTTCAGCACGTATGACCTAGGCCTGTATTTAGAAGCATTGCGGTGGAAAGCAATAGCGGCTATGCGGTATTCTCTGTGTTAATGGAGGCGGCCGGTGAAAGGAGCAGAATGTATTCTGTGCACTCTGAAATTATCCTGTGTGAGTGGCATTTTATCAGACGTGCAGGAAAATATGATAGGACAGAATATGCCTGTCACAGGATATGTGTGACATTTGGCAGATGCGCTGTCTTATTATTCCAGTGTTTTCATTCTAGGATAAAAAAAAAATCATAGCATATGGTGTCTGGTAAATTCTCTGTCTGCATCTTTGGGTATCCACAGGATTGTTCTTTGTTCATGGATTATGGTATAATACATATAAAACAGCTCCTGAAAGGAGAACATGCCTGTCAAACTAATTGCCAGCATCTAAAGCTGATAATGTACATTATCCATCACATTTTTTATGGTCCTTTGGTATTTCCAGCTGCACCAGCTCTGCTTACTTACCCATGCTGCATTCTGTGCCAGCCATCGCCATTCCTTCTTAGTTATATAAGCATCTTTAGTCAATAGAGAGTTTTGCCTGAAGCCCATAGACTGGAGCTCAGCTGTAGGTAAAAAATTAAAGTGGACTTATCACCATGATTTTCACTACCTTGTCCATGGGGAATTCCAATTTGGATGCCCCACTGTGTGAAACCCCCCAGATTGCCCACAGAACTCACCATTCCGACATAGCGCATGTGTGGGGTCTCATCCAATCAGTGCTTTATGTAATACATACTTATGTACAGCATAAATCACAGTTTTATTTTTGTTTTTTTTTTAATATTCTTTATTTAAAGATTTAGCAGTTTTAAACATTACAGACATTTAAACTTACAGTACTGGACAAGGTGGGAGGGGGAAAGGCATCTAAGAACACCATTCTCAAAGCATGAATGTCATCACAAATGTGGACCAGTATCTAACACTTTACATAGTGGAGGGGTCGCAATTTCAGCCCCTACATGGGGGTGTAAGGTTCCTGTATGATCAGCTCCTGATCTCCACTGGTAAGTGTTATGCTATTCTGGCTTACTCAGGGTAAGCGATCTCCTCCTCGCACTGAGCGAATGTATTCTATCACGCTATTTTCCAGAGGGGGACAGTTCTTTTCAGCGCTAGGTGTATCCATTTGTCCGACCCAGGGAGGGGAAGGGTAAAACACGAGGGGCTTGAATGAGTTGAGGGATGGAGGGGGAAGGGGGGGTGGGGATAGGGTATATGGTATACGGCATGTGGGACACGGCTCCTAGCCGGGCACCTACCACATCCCACCTGCAAAAGGCAACACATGAACTCACCCGAGTTCCCTTCTGCCTATGTAGGTCGAGATAAGCCAGCAGCGCGACCGCGACCCATGGTCTATTGCTCAAACAGGTTCCTAAATTCTGCCGATTCCTCATATATTAGCCAGGGCAGCCAAATGGCTCTGTACTGCTATAAGTCCCTGTTTTAAATAGAGCACCAGCATATGTTGTATGGGCAGCCGCATCTTCAGTCTCCCTGCAGTCTGTGGCATGTTCTCTCTCCCCTAGCCTGGGGTGTGGGTGAATGCCCCAGCTGCAGGGATGCCGGAGATGGGGCTGCAATATGCAAATTCAGCATGGGAGTGTGGGTAAGGTATGTGACTGCAGGCCTACATTGGGCGGTTGCACAGTGGGGCATCCCAAATGCAATCTTTTGCATTTGGGACAAGGACCTATCACCAGGATAGTGAAAATTGTGGTGATAGGTCCACTTTCATTTTACCTACAGGCGAGTTTCAGGATAAAGTGAAGGAAGGAATGCCGATGGCTGGCACAGTAGGGGCACTTAGTCAGCTGGCTCTGGAGACTTTTAGACTCCATGGCTGGCAGTGCAGTGATAGGTCCCCTTTAATGAATCCTTTGTCCTAACAAACTTCCTATTCTGTGCGAGTAAGAAAATGTCATTTTGCTTACTTTGTTTTCTTTGTTTTTCCAGATAATCTCAGCTAGTGTTCTCCTACTTGCTGAAATTAGGGCACAGTTTAATAGCACCCCCACCCCAATAATTGAACTTGGAGGGGGGGGGTCACAAAAATATGTAATAAATTAAAGAAAAACATTGGCTGTAGCTGGACATTGATGAAAGCGTTCATGTTAATACATAAGACGCCTCTGGGGGGAGCCCTAACTAAACCTGCAAAATAATAATAGAGCTGGAATGCAGCATTGCCTAGTTATGTCCTCTAATTAGGTGGATTATTTGATTTTTTTAAATTCCTTGTAGTCAAGACAAACCAGAGCTCATTCTAATTTAATGGGCATAACCAAACCAAACCAACAGTCTTACACAAAAAAACAAACTCACTTAACCCCATCTGTATGCATGATACTGAATCATTGTCAGCACTTACATTTGCTCCTGCATCCATTCACAGCTGAAATGCTGCCTCACTGATTTTCTCCTGGTCGCAGCCATTTTGGAGCATTCATGAGGCTTCCTTGACCAGCATCCTAGCCGTGCTGCTGCCTGGACTTAAATGACCAATGTAAAGCGCAGGAAACCCCGCAGCACTTCCTCTTTGCAGGCCACTTGAAGATTCATAGGTCAACATGAGGGGGAAAAATCAACCACAGCAGGAGTTACATATAGGTAAAATCATTATGTTATTGTTAAGTCTGGGTTGCCCTGGAGAAGGATGCATATGAACATTGTTCCTTGTAAAAGTGTTGATCTGGTTTAAAAATAATAAATACTATAATTACTCTGAGTACTTTAAATATTCTAAAATTCAAAATCTTTTTTAACACTGTCAAACCTAATGCCCTTTTCTGACCACACTTCTGTATTTTAATTTATTTTATCTTTCCAGTAATGTGTTATTGAAGGTTTTTTTTTGTCCTAAAGTGCATCTGATGGCAGCAACTACATTAAATGTCCTGTACCATTTAAATGGCTAGTTATTTATTCTGTCATTTGCTGTCAGTGACCTGTGTAAATCTCCCTCTGTATTTACCCTCTGAGCTGGCAGCTTATGCAAAAGCTGAAACCTTTCTTTCAACCCTGTCCAAAATGTCATTCATCAAACCGGGCAAATTGACTATGTTCAGCTTTTCAAGGCTACTGGTGTTGAATAAAATATATTGTGTTGCATTGTTAAAATATGCTTCAAAATAATCTCGCTCAGACACTTTTTACTAAAGGTTACATTATTTCCACTAAGCTGCCCTAATCGCATATACAGTGTTACTTGCGCTTGCCTACTATACTTTCAAAACCTTTGAAATGTTTATAATTGCACTTTATATGGCATTTGCTGCTCAGCCATATACTGTGCGATTATCATTTTTCTTATGCTAATATTTTTAAAGGGACTCTAAACCCAATGGCAATAATTAGCCAGCAAGCAGCTCACATGTGAACCTCTGTCAGAGGCTTCAGACAAGATTATTTCAATAAAAGATTGTCCCATGTGCCTCTCATCCATTTCCTGCATCACAGGGAGGAAACAGTAGCACGGACCTATTGTTGGCCATTTTTTCCATTTTATTCCTTTAGGACCAGACAAAAAAAGTAGTCCTACAACCAGGTCGTCCTTTGGTGCTCTCAGTGTGAGTGGGAATGGCAATCCACTGTGGTCCCACAACTATATCTGACCACAGCAGAGCAAGCTCAAGACTCATAAAGCTGCATCATAACATGCCCTTCCCAACTTAGCCATGACCCAGAAATTCAAGCAAATAAATCAATTTTGCCTAGAATATACGAGATATTTACATGCAATCAGAGATTTTCAGGTGCTTTAAAATAGCTCATTATTCACTGTTCACAAGAGGAAGAAGGTGGGAGAAAGGTGGAGGCTAATTAAAGACTAGCATCACGTATTGCAATTTGAGCGTCTATATAGCGGTGCTTGAGCATCCGCTATTAGACGCTGCAAGTGGGTGCCTGGTGCTATAACCTAGCATAGCGGGCAGACAAGTGAGGCTGTAGTATCCTGTCCAGCAGTGATAAATGTAATGTCTGGAGGGCGCTGCAGAATCACTCTTCCTGAATCAATGCATCTGTAGCATCCCGAGGGAAAGCAGCCCAGAGCAACGCCACATATATCAACAGGACAACGCTGCAGTGAATGATAGGTAGCTCCAGTTAAGTGTGTCTGATGCTCGGCGCTGAAGGCCATATTTAAGAAAATCAAACTCCAAATTCAAATTCCAAAAATTTGCTGGGCAGGAGAGGTCACACAATGATTATATCCTAAAATTGAGAAAAATAATGAATGAAAACGCTATTTATACACAAGCAAAAACACCATGGGATAACGCTGCTGAGTGACAGGGGCTAAACATACAACGCCGGTGCTTTACAATGAGCCGCCGCTAGGAATACATTCAACGCTACATGACGCTATTAGAGGAGCTCACCAGATTGACTTCACCTGATGCTACGTGGCGTTAGCATTTCTTAAATAGCCAAATAATCCCCCTAGTGTTTGCCTGTAGAGGGACTTGGAGAGAATTTAAGTGTCTTTTTCTTTTTTCAATTGGGTTGAAAGTCTCTTTAAGCTACTGCCCTGCATGCAAGTGGGAAGTTTGAATCCCATCTTCGCACTTTGCCGCTGTTCACTCTTCAGTGAGAGACCCATTTCTGTTCAAAGCTTCCCTTGCATAAATGTGTTTGAGGCAGTGAAGTATGGTGGGAAAAAACCCTAATTTACCACATCTTCATTAGATTCTGCCACTAACAAATGACATATCCAAATATTCTGATACTATTTTGATACTTAATGTTGATTTACTAAAACATGCCTAATGTTTTAGTAAATGTGTTTCTTGCAGCGCAGCAAAAAAAGTTTATTATATTTTTAACAACTGTAATTTGCACCGTTGTGGCACTGTCTGACAGAAGTGCTTGAAAAATCAGGCCCTTCATGAGCAGTAGTGGTGCTATATGCGCTTTGGGAGAGATAATGCTTATGATCAGAGATGAGCGAACTGGTTCGTCAGAACCCAAGTTCAATCCGAATTTCAGTACAAATTTGATTTGGCTCTAAACCGAATTTTTGGGGGTTCATGCTGACCAAATTATCCCTAAAATTCACTGGCACCTCGGACGGTGGGTAAAAAAAAACACCATCCTCGTTCCAGTGCTATGCTTGGATCCAGTGTGCACAGCGGAAGCATGGGGGGAAGGGGGAGCCAGCTGCATTGTCAGCTGTGCAAGTCAACTCGCGCCTGCAGCCAGCCGTTGGACCAGAACGATGAGGACGCTGGCTTGTAGGTGTCTGACAGTTGACAGTGCAGCCAGTGCAGCCAGTGCAGCCGGCCTCCCCCGCTCCCACCGTGCTGTGTGTATCGCAGAGATGAGTGATTCTCAAAGGTTCTATTTGAACAAACCTGAACTTCTTGGAGAATCACCCGAATCAAATTTTTAGGAAGTTCGCTCATCTCTACTTATGCTCGACACTCAAATGAGGGCAATAGCAGCACTATCACTTCCAAAACCCTGCATACAGGACTTTTGCCAGGCAATAAGAATCTACGTGCAATCGCCAGACGCATGTCTTAATGGGCCCATTTTGGCGGCGATTCCGGGTCAGTCATGATCACATTGCTACTGAAGCACATCACCCTGGTGTGAACAGGGCCTAGCTGAGGTGTGAAAGACCTACAGTATTCTTAGTAGATAGCACTTTGTGGTATTTTATCCTCATTTTATAAATTATTTTATTTTATTGTTGTGCTTTCTGCTTTCTATTATCTTATACAACAAAGTCAGCAATTAATTATTTATATTTGCCCATACAAAAGCAAATGCAACCACTGACAATAATGCTTTATAAACCTTAATGTCATTCTTGTTGTCGAACTATAATCCAAAAATCAAGTTTGTTGGTTAAAGAAAAAAAAAACCTTTTGCTTCCTTGTTTGCCTCTCAAATAATGGAGGGCACTCTACTGCAGTCCAGTCACAGAGGTACAGGGAATATATGAAAGACACAGCTTGTACACTTTCAGGTCCCAGCTTCAAAGTACAATGCAGCCTTGAAAATGTGAGGCTTTGAGTCTGCTTTCATTTCCTCCTCCTCCTCAATGGTGATATAGTAGTGATTCAGCTTTTACACTAATATGTAAAGACATTTTATGGTACAGAATGATGTAAAAAAACAAGATCATTTTTAATGAAAATTCAGTTTCCAGTATGAATTCTTCAGTTTCTTCAATCTGCTTCATTCCATTGACACTGTGTAGCCACATGGCGTACCCAGCTCTCTCATCCAACAGTACTGATGCATTGCAGTTGCCGACGCACTTAGGCCAAATGCCACATGTGAATAATCTGTGTCTGTTTGACCCCTCGGAATACAAGGCCTTCACCATTGTTCTACGCCCCACCATGTGCCTTCAGTTGAATGTTGCCTCTCCTGTCTGTCTCCTGTACTCACCTTTGCTTGAATGTAAAGCAGCAGACCTGCATAGGCAAATGGCATAGCTTTGCATTGCATGGAGACTTACTCTCAGAATATAGTCCCATAGACACTGTAGGTGCCATGTTAGTCTTTTGCATGGGTGTTGGTTTCTGTGTGACACCCCCCCCCCCTGCGCCAAGGCGCCCCAGAGCTAGTGTGCCCCACCAAACCCTGGAAGTGTGCTTGCGTCCATATGTCCATATGTAGGCAAGAGGTTCAATGTTCCTATGTTGGCCTGTAAAATACACACAAATGAGGTCCAATTAACCAGCCACTTATGTATAAAAGGACACACCTGGCCCACAGCCTTTGAGGCCAGTGCTTCCTTTGTATCTCCAGAGCTCAGAACACAGGTATGGCCCAGGTAGCCACAGGTACCGCAGCCCAAGCCCAACTGTTCTTCCGTCAAGATCATGACCACACAGAAGCCACCCACCAAGTGAGGGGAGCACAGACACTGATGGGGTAAATGTGTGTCTGTAATGAACCAAGGGAAAGGGCAGGGTGGAGTGAGTCAGTGGAGCCCTCATTACTTTAAGCATTTTGGGACTGTGTGGGCAGAATCCATAATTAATGATTCTATTTCTCAAAGACTGCAAATTTAATGGATGCAATACAGGAGCTTGAGGAAGACAGCCAGCAAAGTGTGGATTACACCTCGAATATCCTGCTGACATTCTTCTGCGAATATCCTCCTTTAGCCAAAACACGAAAGGAGGTACACAAAAACAAGCAACAAGACACAAATACATAAACAAAAATTAAGCAAACAAGTTGTTGACTAAATGCTGAAATACAGTAGGCTATGAGGCCGATTCATTAACAGCGGCAGGTAGCGACAGTTGAGCGACTGTAGCGACATTTTCAGAGCGCCCGCTAGTAGTCGCTGTGCTTGGCCGTTGTTTGGTAGTTGATAGCGACTCAGTCGGTTTGCCGTAATGTTGAATATTGGGTGAGGAGTCGCTATTTGGCAGGTTCCGCGCTGTATGGGAGCGCATGATAGCGACTGGCCATAGCGACCGGCTCCCACCATATTCATTGACAAATCACGCTCAAAAAAATTCTCGCGCTGTAAAATGCATGTTTAAACCCCAGAGCGCAGGCGGCGATGGGTTAAAAGTAGTTTTTTAACCCCCAAACAACCATATTTTTGGAAACCAAAAAAACAAGTTTTTAAAATAATTTTGTAATATGAATACATTAATATCAGACCTGTAATATCAATTCTGTACAATATTTTTTTTTTTTACCTTAAAAAAATTATCTAAAATGGCAGAAGTGGTCACAGAATTTTTCACATTTAAAAAAAAAATAAAAAAAAAATCATAACAATTAATTATGAATATTTAAAGATTGTTCCATTGAAATGCATTGGAGAGCGCCAGGTAGCGAGAGGTCATACCTGTCGCTATTCACGGTCGGACGCTGGCGCTGTGGGCTGAGGCTGGAATAATGATGAATGAGTGGCTATCTGCCGCTATCTCAGTCGCTAAACAGGATTGGCTTGATAAATGTGTGATTGTGGTGGGGAGACGGCGTTCTCGTGGCGGGGCCCGTCATTACCGGCCGCTCACCAGTCGCTACCTGTCGCTATCCCTTGTTAAATAAGGGCCTAAGTATCTTGGGAGCTACAGCAGGTGTTGGCTCCTCCACATATGCCAACACATTCTCCATTACAGCAAAATTGTGGAGGGCGATACAGGCCATGATGATTTTAACAACCTTGTTGGGCTTGTATTGGAGGGTGCCCCCTTTGTGGTCCAGACAATATAACTGCAACTTCAATAGACCAAAGACGTGCTCCGCAACTGCCTGAGTGCGGAAATGTGCCGCCGTCTGGGGCCTTTGAAAGGGTGTCAGGAGCCAGGGAAGCAGTGGATAAGCAGATTCACCTAAAAGGACATCAAAAACCAACATTAACACAAATTAATTACCAAGACAAGTCCTAAGTGCAACCAGTAGGAGACTGAGCAACACATTTTGAAGAAGCCAACAATTTAGAGTTGCCTAGTGCAAAACAGAAGGCAGCATACATGGAAAGGGGTTTGATTAGCTTCAGGGAGTAGGTTTAATAGCCACATGAGCACAGTAGTAGTGATGCAGGGCAGGATTAAAAGTAGCAACACAGCTAGAAAGGGCAAATAAATGGCTAAAACAGTGGAAATTCAATGCTAACAATAGAATAAAAGAATAGACACACTTACCCAGAAGGCAACCGCCACTCAGCTTGCCACTCTCAACACGGGTATATAAACTCAAACTCCAATGAAAAAATGAAGACCTAGTCCCACAACGCATTGGACATTAAAAAAGTGGCCCATCTTGCAGTTCCTGAAAAAATCCAAACAATCAGAGGGTAAATAGAGTGGCTCCAAGTAATAAATTGCAAAAAAAATAAAAATGACAAAGGCACAACAAGGACACAAGGCTTAGGGGAGCTGTGGTGTAGTATTAAGATAGGATGGGGGGCTAGAAGGTGCAGCAATAGTGGCCCTAATCATACTGAAACATAAAATCTTGATCAGCTGGGGGAAAAATGGCCCCGTGTGTGCAGTCGGGGGGGGCCCATGACATTTGGCATATTTGCAATTTTGAAAAAAAACCCAACCTCACTGCGTTCCAGGCTGCCATGCTGTCAGGAAAAGAGATGTATCTCTCCTGCAGGACAGCCATGCCATCAAGAAATTTAGTCAGGGTACGGCTCAGTGAAGGCTGGGACATGATGAATGACAGTGCCCCTAGCCTCTGCAAGGAGCCATTCGCTAAAAATTGAAGACAGCCAACCAATTTGGTCATACCTCCAATTGCACCCCAAAAGCTTCTCAAGAGAAAAACAGTTCAGTCTGGTCAATTTGAATACCTGCTGATCAGACATCTGATCAATATTCAGGAAAGTACGAGTATGCCTAATCTCTGGAAGGTAACTGGTTAACATCCCCCCCTGTTGAAGATGCTCTAACACTTCACAGAACTCATCAAGGGGCTCCATTGCATATGCCGGTATGCATCTACATTTTCGGCCACTCCCCTACTGGCACTATCAATCCACCCCCTGCTGTTGTGACAGTGCTGGAGAGTGCAGCTTCACACACTGTTCGCTGGCAGAAGGTGCGCCAAGTATATGCTGTGACAAAAGGGACAAACACGACCATCTGCATGGCTGGTACAATTTGAAGCACCAGAACTGAGCTGTGAGGAGAAAAGCTGCGTATTTTTTATGTTTAATGTCTACAGATACCCCTTAAAGCAAACCTAAGTGGCTGTGTGTCCACGTAGACACTACTTGTCCCCCACCCCAGTGCAAAAACATCTTATTGCTGAGCACCTGAAACCCTGCTGAAAATTGAAGAACCAGGGTGCACTAAATTTAAGTGACTGCTGAGTCACCCAATTAAATTTGAGTCACTAAATCTCATAGTATGAGCTTCACGGGGCTGCCAATGGTAACCCCAGGAGAGGCATTATGGGTAATATTCTTTTAAAATACTCAAGTATAGCATGGGGAGGAGGAATTGGAGGAAAAGGCAAAATAGGCTTTTGATCTGTTTAACTCTCTGCCACTAATCCCAATTTGTCCATCTGCTTACTGAGTGCTAAGAAGTCGCCCTTAGAAATTCACACTGTTTTCAGATTTCCTAGCAGACAATAAACAGAGCGGCATCCAAAATCAGAATTCCTCAGGAGAATTAGGCAGACTAAAATTCTTTAACAGGTCTTAGACCTAATTATTTTTACTTCTTCTACACCTCTATTCTATCGTAGTGGTTGCAAAATCTGGTTAACACCCTGCATTGTGAATTACTTCATCCTATTGTATGGTAAACAATAAAATGAGGGAATGAGGCAGAAATTAGAAGAATGGCCCAGGGTGGACCAATTTTTTTCTTTTCTCCTGATTTATCCAAAACATAACAGAAACTTTTTGGTTATTTATTATTAGAATGCACTTGTCAACTATGGGGGGAAATTTAAGAAAGGATAGTTCCAGGTAGTGCCTCGTAATGGCAGGCAGCGTCTGGTGAATGCCGGACGCTGTACACCAAACCACATTGTAGTGTATTGTAGCATTGTAGCTATGAAGCGTCTGATGTATTATTACAGGCGGCTCAGCGTATAGCACCAGCGCTCAAGCTTAACACAGCGTCTGACACTCTATGCTATAGCGACCAGATTTACAGCGCCAATGCTGTGTGTGTGTCCTTTTTGGTGTATGTAAGTATGGTGTGGAGCGCTGAGAGTGGGTCGCACTGAGCTGGCGCTACCTTTCGCTCCCTGCAACGCTGTACTGGTGTTAGAGCACCCAACATACATCACATTCATCAATGCCGCCCAGGTTAATACAGCGTCTGAGACGCTCTGTTACAGCACCCGATACCCGCTTACAGCGTCTACTAGCAGTCGCTCTAAGCACCGCTATACAGACGCTCATCTGCCGATACCTTGCGTTAGTAATGAATCAGCCTCCACGTCATTCTCTCATTTTAATATAAACTTAGAATTACGTGTAAAGTAGAGTCAGCTTCTATTTCCATATGGTATGGTTTTTGAAAAAGGTCTTGAGACTAAATTAAATTGTGTTTCTAAAGTATTTCTTTTTGAAAATGCAATATAGGTTTGATTGAATTTTTGAATTTAGACTTTATTTAATCTTAAGAAGGATGTCTTCTTAGGTCTTTTAATACAGTGAAGATCATCAAAGTATTACTTGTAAAGCTCTACAAAACATTCAGAAGTAAAAGGTTTAAGGTGCATTTTTCTTTCTGGTACATTATCTCCTTATGGAATTCTCAGCCATCCCTTTGAAAATGTCTACAGGTATAGAACTTCATAGTCCTGCCCAAATATAACATAAGACATTTAAAGCATACAAATAAAAGAGAAAGAAAGACAAAGTAAAGTTTTTTTCTTCCAAATGTGCACCCTTACACAAATAATATAAGCACTAACCTTGGGATGTATTTATTAGGCAACAATGCTTTCTTTCCAATTTACTGAGTCAGAAAAGAAGTCCATCTTTTTTTCGACACACCCAGCTGCCCCCACCTCAAGGAGGCTCAGTTTGAATGAAAATATAAAATACATACTCAACTATTTGCTGCAATCTTCCTCCAAACACCCTGGTCTCCTGGGCCTCTCTTGTCTGCTGCTGCTCAAAATCACAGCACATATTATTCGCACTGCTAACATGGCACATTGCCAAGCCACCAGGGTGATCAGAAAAATAATGTGGTGTCTAGGTGAGTATCTTTTTTCCTTTCATATTCTAATCAGGCTTGGGAGGGACTGGCGGTAGGAGCTGTGTAAAGAGGTTGGACTTCCTATGAACTAATTAAAGTTGTAGAAGTTGCTAGCATTCTTGCTAGTATCCTTATTGATGAACATTCTGAGAATTATTAAGACCTAGGCATTTATATCCTATGGACTTTGTGAAGTCATTTAAATCTTTCCATTATGGCCTAATGGGGAAATTAAGGTCTGTAGAGTTATAAAGTGGAGTTGTAAATAGACTGAAAACTGGCAGAAGGTTCTTGTGCAGAGATATGTGGTAAATAATTCCCATTCATGGGTCAGTGCTGGGTCCCCAGTTTTTTTAAATATTTTTATAAATGCAAACAGCAATGATGTCAGCCAGACCTAATAATAAAAATAAAACCATAGTAGCTCGACCTGACATATTGTGTATTTGTACTATAGATAAATAAATATATATATATATATATATATATATATATATATATATATATATAACTGTTGACAGTAAGGCTGCATTGTTTGCAATTACAGCAAGAGCAAACAGAATCTGTAAGACAGAGAGTTTGTTCCTGTTTGAAGCTCTAGTCGATTGGCGTTACATTGTTAAGAAAGGATTTACAGATCACAGTTTTTGACGTATTTTGAAAGACAACTAAAGAATATAAGACTAGCAAGCAAATTCAAAACATCTTTATAATTAACATATTTTTGACAGCTTTATTTGACAGTTTCACGATAATACCATGGTACAATGGTGGATATAGTATTCAAGACAAGTAGGCTCTGCAATGCCTTTAAATATTCATTCAATGGATTTACTGTACCAGCTTGCCCACTGAGTCATGAACAACACCTACCACAATTTACTTGTTTTTACAATAAAAGAAAGATTTTTTAACTGAAGTTTCTTAAAAAGGAAACTTGAAACTTGATAGATTAATTGAGCTAATTACTAGAAGGGTAACTCTTAGAGAGCTTTCCTTCTTCAAGCTTTCAGCATTCTTTGTTTTACTTGGTTGGGTGTATGAGAGCCATTGGTGCAACTAAATGTGATGGATCCCCGGTGTGAACATTAAATGGAGCCCCACCATGGCCCATACAGTAAACTTTTAACTCAAATGGATGCAACTAGACATTTAAAGACTGAAACAGCCAAGACAAATGGTGCTTTCTATAAATCACGTGTCAAATTCAAAGCCCAGGCGCCAGATGTGGTCCTCAAAGCCATTTTATGTGGCCCTCTGACAGGTACCATATGGCAGTGGCAGGGTGTCACCCCTTTGAGCTGGCCTGGTCATGCTGAGGCACCAGTAACACATTTAGATGCCTGTGTGTGGTGCTGCCAAGCAAAACACTGGTACGCTGTGCTACCACCACTAGCGGTCTAATCTATTTTATTTTTTTGGGGGGGGGGGGGAGTAATGTCTGCAATTGCTCTGTGTCTCATCTAATCCATCCAACTAACTGCCACAGCAGAGGTTATTGCTAGCTATTGCAAGGGGTGATTCTAGTGCTGCCCTGGGCAAAATAACCTGCATCTTTACTGGGAAATAAAATTCTGTGGCTGCCCTGGGCAAAATAATCCAGTGTCTGCATCTGTCCTTGGCAAAAAAAAGCTTTGTGCCTGCGAATAACAATTATGCATCTGACCTAGGCACAATGATTCTGTGGCTGTCCTTGGCAAAATGATTCTTTGGCCATCCTTGGCACAATGATTCTGTGGCTGTCCTGGGCAAAATTGTTCTGTGCCTGTCCTAAGAGAAAATAATTCTATGTCTTCCTGGGCAACATAAGTCTGCATCTTCCCTGGGCACAATAAATATGTGATCATGCTGAGGTGGGCGGAGCTCGCCATGGTTCAGTGAGGACACGCGGGCGGACTGCTCCCGGCAAACTTAGCAAAGCTTAGAACCCTGTGAACTTCCCCATAGATTTTGTAAGGTTTTTTGTATGAAAAAAACCTGCCTGACTTACCCTGATGTGGAAGAGATGGTGGCAGTGAGGTGGCGGGGCCCTGCGGCTGGAGAGCGGAGCTGACCGGTGTGAGAGATGGCGGGATGGTGACTGCTTCTTAGTGCGCTCCCGTCGGCTGAGCTGCGTGGATTAGAGGCGGTGCAGCAGCGTGTCTGGACGACGGGCTCTACTCTCGGCGGAGCACCTGTGCTGCGATTGTGAGTGTGGCTGGACTGCCCCGTTCTGAAGGCAGCAGCGCGGTGGTCTTCTGAGGTCGGGGAGCGAGCCTGACTGAGACGGGAGGTGGTGAGGCTGCGGTTGCTCCTCACCTCCACACCTCCGGTGCTTGAACTGGGCGGCCGGGAGACGGCGGAGACAGGGGACGGACGGCGGACTTTGTGCGGATCTTGTGTAGCACTGCTCCTGTAATGCATGCGGGAGCCTTGGAGGGCTGAATTCCCCAGGCGTGAATGCTGTGTGCGGACCTGAGCAACCGCTTTTGTGTGACGGCTAGAGGCAGTGGCTGGAGGCAGAAGCAGAAGCGCACAGAGGAGAGAGCAAGTAGCAAAATTTGATTACTTTAAACCTATGCTATTGTATTTGATACATTTAGCCCCAGTGAAACAAAACTGTATTTAACAGAGTATCCATCATTGTTTACATATTTGCAATGCTCCTCTATTGGCATTAACTTTTAGATACGAATCTGCAGAGGACAATATTCTGATCCAGCCTTATCTAATGCAATTATTACCATCAGCTGACCTAGGCATTACACATACATCAGCCAACATATATTGAAGGCCTGGTTGATATTGATGCATCCTAGCAAGGCCGTTATGCTTTAGTAAGCGGATATATTTGCCACCTGGTGCTACTTGAAGATAGACACAAGATCCCATCAAATATTCCTCTTCAGAGCAGCAACAGCTAGTAATTCAGACTGTCCGGGTTCTAACAGTAATTAGACTGTCCAGGACTCAATTAGCAAACTAATTGTGTGACACTAGTAAAGGATAAATATAAGATAATATTCTAAAGTGGAATATCCCCTCTCTTGCTTTGAAGTGCAAACTTTTTTCACCAGCCAAAGAGAAAAAAAGGGAAAAGGGAAAAAGGGGAAAGAGGGGAAAAAAAAAAAAAAAAAAAAGGAAAAGCTCTTAAGCAGAGGAAGGCCTCCAACCAGATAAAAAGAGGAAGGCCTCTAAACTAGATAAAAGAGGAAGGCCTCCAACTAGATAAAAAGAGGAAGACTTCTAACCAGATAAAAAGACAAAGACCCCCAATCAGATAAAAAGAGGAAGACCTCCAACTAGACAAAAAGAGAAAGGCCTCTACTCAGATAAAAAGAGGAATGCCTCTAATCAGATAAAAAATAAAAAGCAAGGATCATTTATAAAAGGAGAGGAGATCCATATAATTCTTTAACCAGATCCGGCCATACCTGCTTTACCAAATCTCTAATTAAGTATAGCAGATTTGGCACAGACCCGGAATAAAACTAAAGTCTATAACGCCTGAGGTCTACACCACTCTACTCTTTTTAGCCTCTGCTTCTCCTTGATTTCTAGAGGTATTATTTGCTATTATCCCCTAGTTTTGTGCATAACGTCTCCGGATATAAACTGAAATTGAATTTGGACTTGGACTAAAAGTTTTAGAGATGGGAGGAGGATCTAAACCCAAAGATAAAGGTCAGACGACCAGAAGCACAGCAGCCTCTACTCAAGGAGATCTAAACCGATATATATCAAAACCTACAGAAACTACTCGAGATTCGAGCTTCATTGGTGGGACCCCTCGGGGGGGACGCACGAAAGATCTGGCAACTGGGGAAGAAGAACCTACAAACCCAGGTTGCCCTGCCCCCGATAATACTTTATCTGATATCTGGGCATTTATGCGGTCTATGCCGACAAAAGAAGATCTCTCCCTGATCACCCGTTCCATTGGTGAGAAGCTATCTGAAGAAGTGAGCCTCCTACGTGGAGACCTTAAACAATTAGATGCTAGGCTTGCTGGGGTTGAACAGCAACGTGAAGAAGACAGAGTTACCATTCAACATCTCACACAACGTCTTCAAGTGCAAGAATCTGTAACAGCTACATTGGCTCTCCATCTGGAAGATATGGAAAATCGTAACCAACGTAACAATATACGTATAAGGGGACTTCCTGAAGCTACACGGACAGAAGATCTTCTCCCCACTTTACAAGGAATTTTTTCCACTCTATTGGGGGAATTAACAAGCAGCGATGCAAAAATAGAAATCGATAGGGCTCATAGAGCAAATATACTTCCTCCTCGGCAGAACGACCCTCCAAGGGACGTTATATGTAAAATTCATTACCCTCAAGAAAAAGAAGCAATTATGGCAGCAGCTAGAAACAAGGGCTCACTGGACTTTGATGGGGCAACTCTCTATTTTTATTCAGACCTTTCTAAAGCCACATTGGCGAGACGAAGAGCTCTAAGACCATTGCTTGAGGCTCTTAAGCAAAATAATATTACCTATAGATGGGGATATCCCTTCGCCTTAACAGCCGCAAAACATGGCAAGACCTTTACTATTCGTAAATATGAAGACCTCTCAGGCTTATTTAAGCATTTCGATTTGCGTCCTGTTCAAGTACCGGATTGGCTTACTCATTCCCCGGAGACTAATTTTTGGCGATCTAGAAGAGAAATGGAACCTCAATCTAGAAACTCATAAGAAAATCTGATTAGAAAAGGGAAATGTGACAACTGAGCTGAGAATATATCTCCCCTTGGATCTATTTTCCCTTCCTCCTCACCCTCTCCCTTCCCCCTCCCCTCCCCCCCCCCTTTTTCCCCTTTTTTTTTTTTTTTTTTTATTTTTTTATTTTTTTTATTTTTCTTGTAATATATTGTTAATTATCTGTTCATTTTCCTATATTTGATGTTCGACGATTGATGATCGGTGACCGAGGGTTGTAGATTACTGATTATCAATCATCTTGCTGTGATATAAGCTCGGACGATTTACCGGCTTGACATATATAATTGATCACATTGGTGAGGAGGCTGCACTTTATAATTTATAGCAATGGAGATCCCTACTCGTGGGTTGTATGGGCTGCGGGGCCGCGGGCTCCTCAACCCACAACGGGACTGTCATGGATGACCGGACCTGTGGGGGGCTTGGGGGGATGAGGGGATGTAGGGAACTGGGTTCGTCTGGTCCAGGTGCCTAGATATTATGGGGGGTCTGGAAGGTATGAAATGGAGAGAGGGGGCTGGCGGAGGTTGCGGGAAGGTGGATCGAGGAGAGAACTATATCCCTCCCCCCCCTTTTTTTTTTTTTTTTTTTCACTCCGGTTAGTCACTTAAGATAACTACACTTATTTATTTTTAGAGTTTTTTTTTTTTTTTTTTTTTTTTTTTTTTTATATTGACCACGTATATAACACAATAAATAATATCTCACTTAAAGTTTATTAGTAAGGTAGCACTTGTTGTTGCACTTGGAATATGCTAGGCTTTTAAATGGAATTCCCCTTTTTTTTTTTTTTTTTTTTTTTTTTTTTTTCTTTGATAGGTTGTATAGATCGTCACCTTTTACTGGGTATAAACTTCTTATATATATTTATCACTTATATGACACAATAAACAATATTTCACTTATAATTAAATAAGGTTGCACCTAATGTTGCACTTGATATATATATTTCCCAATGAGGGGAGGAATATAAAATTTTTTTTTTTTTTTTTTTTTTTTTTTTTTCTCTTTTTCTCTCCCTGGATTGCTACCCGCGCCAGCCGTTACCCCCTTGGCTGGATTATTATAGGGGATTGGGTGAAGGTGGTTGGGTTCTTGGACCGGATGCACACGGCCCCTATGGACGCCTCCCTGCAGCTTTCCCGCTCCCGGCTCTCCGAGGGGTATGGGTGGTTATGGAATAGCATCAATGCTGGTCCGGATGTGTGGTGAGGAGCAGATGGCCCTTAGTACACAGGCACTGGATAGGTGGTATTCGTGTTGTGAGGTATGGGGATGGGCAGCCTCGGTTTTGGGCATAGGGAAATGATTTTTGTCCCTTTTCCCTTACCCCTCCCCCTTTAAAATTTTTTTTTTTCTTTTTTTCTGTTTTGTCAGGATATGACTATGCAGTTAATTTGCACTTGTTTTCAGGGAATGGTAGTAATATTAGTAGTGCCCCTTTGAAAAGAAATATTTTCGAAATTTGAATGTGACGGGGCAATGATACGAGTAGGGGTATTTTTGGTTAGATATATAATAGAAATTGAGCATGGATTGGATAAGGGATAATTCATAGGCTTCTAGGATCTATAGATAATATACGTTCTAATAGCATATATAGCAGACCGGGAAAAAAGATTTGTTGCCGGGAGCGGACACCACACTGGTTTGGTATCAGTAAACTATTCGACCACTGCCCGGGTTAGTGGTGTTCTTAGACCGTGGTTTCTCTGCCCCTACATCTTCTGGGGACGACGGGAGTTGAAGGCTGGAAACAGGTAGTCTGATGCGGCCTTGAATTCCCGGTAAGCCCCTAGAGAAGTTTCGTCACGGGCAGAGCCCGTCTCGGTGATTAACGAATAGTTCTTTAAATAAAGAGGGTATTCTCTCCCTCTTTCTTCCTCTGTCCTTTTTTTTTTTTTTTTTTTTTTTTTTTTCTCTCTAGTATCAGGGGATATTTCAATTTAAACTACCAAGATGTCTAACAATAGAGGTAGTCCACGAGGGATGCGAAAGAGCAAGGACCTAACACCTTGCTTGGCGCAAAACCTTAAAGCGATATCGATTAATGCAAAGGGGTTGAATACCCCATTAAAAAGATCTAAACTGTTTCAGGAATTAACTAGACTTAAAGCAAATATTGCATTTATTCAAGAAACACATTTTAGGGGAGGAGGGGCTCCGAGATTGGCCTCTAGATCTTTCTCCCAGTCATTTACAAGTAATGCACCAGACGTTAAAGCAAGAGGAGTAGCGATTCTGATCGCCAAAAATACCCCCTTTCGGGTTGAGGAAAGAATAGCAGATGAACAAGGGAGGTACTTGATTCTCAAAGGCTCCCTGTATAATAAAAAATACACTTTGAGCGTGGTATATGCCCCTAATTCGGGACAGGTGACTTTTATTGAGTCCTTTTTGAATAAACTTATGGAAGTACAGGAAGGCCCTATCATTTTGGGGGGAGATTTAAACGTGGCATTAGATCCATTATTAGATTCCTCAACGGGGCGGTCATCAATGACATATGGGGCTTTAAAGAGAATTAAGAAAGCCCTTCATGAGGCTCAACTCTGTGATTCCTGGAGGATTAAATACCCTAGTGTTAAAGACTATTCTTTCTATTCTTTAGCACATGCCACATACTCCAGAATTGATTATATCTTGATATCTCACAGCCTTTTGCCCCAGATTGCGTACTCCAATATAGAGGTCATGACTATGTCTGACCATGCACCAGTGACCCTTACCTTAGCCTTAACTGGAGGCCCAAAAGGAGAATGGACATGGAGACTGAATGACTCTTTATTACAAAATGAGATGCTAAATCAAAAACTTCAGAACACGATTAAAAATTATTTTGAAACTAATAAAAGTTCAGACACGTCTCCATTTAATAACTGGCAGGCCCATAAGGCAGTAATTAGAGGTGAACTTATTAAATATGCAACTGAGAAGAAGAGGGAACGAGAGCAAGAGCTACAGAAACAAATAGAAAGAGTTCAGAAATTAGAAAAAGCCCATAAAGCATCATTGGCAAAAAATAATCTTTTGGCACTTACTGAGGCTAGATTAACATTGAACTCACTTTTGTCCCTAAGGGCGGCGTATATTATAAAGCGATGTAGAAGGTTTTATTTTGAATGGGGTAACAAAAGCAGCGCCTTATTGGCAAGGGCGCTTAGGAAACAGCAAACTTTAAATTTTGTAGAAACCATTGTCAACACACAACAAAAAAAACTGCATAGTACACCAGATATAGCTAAGACCTTCCAGCTCTTTTACCAGAAGTTATATAATATCCGCCCGGACGGATTAGCTCCAACACAGGATCATATGGAATTGATAAAGAAATATATTGAGGAGTCGGGGATGCCTAAGATTGGAGTAGATGAGAGAGAGAGATTAGAAAGTCCCATCTCTATAGAGGAGTTAAAAGCAGCAGTTAAGATCTCTCCAAATGGAAAAGTACCGGGACCAGATGGATTCACTATAACATATTATAAACAATTTCTTTCATCACTCGCCCCGCACTTTCTTTCGGCGTTTAATTCATTAACTACAACCCCTGCTCAGACTAAGATTCCAAGTGAGGCATTATTGGCACATGTGGCGATAATCCAGAAACCAGGAAAAGACCCGCTTTCATGCGGAAGTTATAGACCAATCTCATTATTAAATGTAGATTTAAAATTATACACGAAAATTTTGTCCAGTAGACTATTAGGGTTGCTGCCGGAGCTAGTAGATGGGGATCAGTCTGGATTTATACCAGGAAGAGAAGCCCGCGATAATACAATCAGAGTACTGAATTTGCTGCATAAGATTAAGCAAACTAAAGAACCGGCCATCTTCTTATCTACTGATGCCGAGAAGGCATTCGACCGGGTAAATTGGCAATACATCAGAGCAGTTCTCGAGCATATAGGTTTAGGACCCAAGGCTATACAGATGATCATGGCTTTATATAAGGACCCTAAAGCTAGGATTAAAGTGAATGGCACTCTTTCTGAACAAGTAGATATTAAAAATGGTACCAGACAGGGCTGCCCTCTCTCTCCAGTAATTTTTGTTCTATCTATGGAGCCTTTCTTATGCAGGATTAGGGGGCAAGGAGATATACGAGGAATTTTAGTAGACTCACATACACATAAGATATCAGCATATGCCGATGATCTCCTATTTTTTCTTGCAAATCCGATAGTTGGCCTACCAACTTTGTTAAGGGAATTCGAGCACTTTGGCAGGCTATCGTATTTGAAAATAAATTACGATAAATCAGAAGCCTTGGGGTTAAACCTGTCCTTAGAAATGGAGACGCAATTAAGAACATCATTCCCTTTTAAGTGGCCTTCTTCAGCCATTACATATCTAGGCACAAAGATTACGAAAACAGTAGATGAGATCTATGCAGCAAATTTCGGTCCTCTTTTCTCTAAAATTAAAAATGATTTGACAAATTGGGATCTACCCACCTTTACGTGGCTAGGGAGGATTAGCATTCTTAAAATGTCTGTATTGCCAAAAATCTTATACTTACTGCAGGCCCTCCCGATTGGGATCCCTAGAGCATACTTCAAGTCCTTTAACTCAATATTTAGTAAATTTATTTGGAGGGGACGTAAACCTAGGCTGAAACTCCGAGTGCTATTCAGAACTAAACAGTTAGGAGGGTTGGCGTGTCCAGATTTAATGCGTTACTGGCAAGCGATTCATCTCCAACGAATATTAGACTGGCACCATCAAACTACAAAGAAGAAGTGGGTAACTCTGGAGGCGTCTTGGCTTCACACCCCTTTAAAAGAGGTACCGTGGGCGACTAGAGCAGGGAAAAGTCTGTGTAAAGATCACCCACTTATTTCAACTACATTGAAAATTTTTGAAAAATTAAGAGATAGAAAAGGAATATCTCCTTGGCCAACCCCTCTGACGCCATTGATCCACAATCCATTTCTCCCTATAGATATACTTCCAAGTCTTCGTAAAAGCTTTGAGGAAAAAGGTGTCCCCAGAGGACTACATATTATCCAATCCTCTGGATGGGCGCGATTGGATGAATTGAAGGATAGATGGGATACGCCATTATTCGATCAGTGGCTTTTGTTTGTCTTTCAAAGCTTCCTTTTGAGCCTAGGACCCAGACAGGTATATCTTAGACCCCTCACCCCATTTGAACGACTGGCAAGAGAGGAAGATCCCCCCACGCACTTAATTTCTAAAATATATGCTCTGCTGGAAGAAGATGGGGAAGATGAAATATTGCGTTTTCGTTCAAATTGGGAGAGGGACTTGGATAAGCAGCTCACGGCAGAACAGTGGAAGTATATTTTCCTGGCTACACATAAGACTTCAGTTTCATCTAAAATCCAGGAAACTAATTATAAGTACCTCACAAGATGGTACTATACTCCGAAAAGATTACATGGTTTCTCTCCGACTCACCCTGCTGAATGTTGGAGATGTCAAGGAGCAATAGGAAGTTTCCTTCATATTTTCTGGAACTGCCCAAAGGTTGTTCCTTTTTGGCAGGCAGTAGCAGACATCTCTAGTGAGATTTTGGGGAGACCGATAACTCGAGATCCCTCTCTATTCCTTTTACACCTGTCAGATATGCCTTTGAAGACCTATAAGAGATCTCTTTTGAGACATCTCATTAATGCAGCAAAGATAACGATACCTAGGTTATGGAGATCTGAAGCAGCCCCATCGGTGAGGGAATGGATAGGAGAGATTAATCATATTATGGAGATGGAAGAACTTACCGCTGTGGTCCATGAGACCAAGACACAACACCAACAGGTATGGTCACCATGGTATATTTTTAAAGAGACAGTAAGATTTGAACAATTAATGACTGTGGATGTTCCCCCCTCACATCTCTCGTAGCCCCATTGATTAGCTGATGATTGATACAATCTAATTTAAAGAGACAGAACACTTATAGACGAAATTAGAAAGCTGAAATAGGTCCCTGATTATGTTAGGGCATAATACTCAAGGCAAGAACTATCCCCCTGGTCTATCACCTTTAAATTTTTCCTTTCTTCCTTTTTCCTTTTTCCTTTTTTTTTTTTTTTTTTTTTCTTCTTCTTATTTTATTTACTATCTTTATCTTTATTATTTTCATCTTTATTATATTTTATTTCCTTTTCTTATTAGATATAGTAGATGAAGTATCTTAGGCTGATGATTTAGGCTGATTAGCGATATATGATAATTTACAAATATGTTAAATGTCTAAGATATTGATGATTGTAACATTTATGTTATATATGTATATATAAGAATGAGATAAGGAAGGAAAGAGAAAAAGAGAAAATAAAGAATTTTAAAAAAAAAAATATGTGTTTGTCCTGGACAAAATAAGTTTGCATCTGTCCTGGACAAAATAATTTTGTGGCTTAACTTGTCAAAAAAATCTGAATCTGTCCTGGCCAGATAATTTTGTGGCTCCCTGAGGCAAAATATTGGCGTATATAATAAATATGGCGTATCCTGCACAAAATATTTCTGTGGCAAAATAATTCTGCTTCTGTCCTGTCAAAAATGAATTCAGTGTCTGCATCTGTCCTAGGCAAAAAATCTGCCTATCCTGGGCATATTAATAATCCTGCATTGGTCAAAATACTGTAGTTTGGCATTGTCTTCATCTGCCCTGGGCAAATAATCAGTACTCAGACAGCTCTATGGAGATCTACAAAACATGACATGGTGGCTCATAAGGAGGGGATTTGTCAACTCTGAGTTAGTACCCCTTGCGATGCGGGTACCTTAATTACCGTGTGAGTTCTGCCCACTGTTTTGGCCTTAAAACTGGCCAAAAATTGAGCATATTGTCAATCCTTGTTTCTGGGTCCTCAGCAGCTTCATCTGCTCATGCACACCACAGCAGGTGACAAATAGAGTAGGACAAGTATGCAGTATGATCAATTTTCATATAATCCTGATTATACAGCTGGGAGACATTCCAGATAAGGGTGTCTATAGGGTGTAGTCAAGTTAGAGTTTAGCTATAATAATGATGAGATTATACAGCAATGTAAAGGAGCTTAGCGAATATTAAATACCACCCAACACCCAAAAAAACAGAAACCCTGTTTGTTAGATTATTTGGTCTCCATGGTAGTCATCCTAATAGAAAATAATTTATATATAATAAAAAGTTATAATAGGTTAGTGTGCAACTTTGCCTGATCAAATAAAGTCTTTAAAGTCTGTAGGCACTGAATGTGTTATTTTTCACCTTAGCAATGACCTCAAAATGCAGACCATTTTTTTGCTTTACATACTCCAATAACTCCCTACATTTTATCATTTCCTACTGTGATGAAAAATATTCACACCTTTACTTGTAACACATAATTGCTTGTTTCACATCAGTGACCATTTTTTCAGAGAGTGTCTGGAAAGCATTTGCCAATTCATCAAACCAAATCCAGGAACAGAAATAGTCAAGCAGAAGTGAAGTGCTGCAGGAGAGCCACATGTTACATGATTTACAAACTCAAATCTTGCAGCTGACATCTTTATTGCTGGGAATTCAGCCACTTTCTATGCCGGTTTTATACTTTTTCAGAAGTTTTATTTCAGTTAAATTTCAACGAAATATTTTGTGCAGTTTGCAGCTACAGTATTTAGGGCACCACAGAGTCTGGAAAGCCATTATTGAACATTGTTTAACCAAGTATCAAACCAAATAATGTTAACAAGTTACATGCCAAAAGACCCTCTGGTATATTTTTAAAGAGTGAAACCAAAATATATCTGTGATTTTTTAGGTTCCCTACTAGGGATGAGCGAACCGGTTCGGACGAACCGGAATTCGCTCCGAATTTCAGGGAAAATTCGATGCGGCACGAAAACGAATGTTTTTTGGTTCGTGCCGATCGAATTTTCCCTGAAATAAAAAAAAAAAATGCCGGCATGGTGGGAGCCGGCCTGCCCGCTCCCACCATGCCGGCATTTTTTTAAAAAGCAAACACTTACTTGCATGGTCGGAGCGTGGAGGCCGGCGCCGCTCTCAGGCGCCCTCTGATGACGCGCCCTCTGATGACGCGTCCTCTGATGACAGCTGAGAGCTGCGCCGGCCTCCACGCTCCGACCATGCAGGTAAGTGTTTGCTTTTTAAAAAAATGGCGGCATGGTGGGAGCGTGCAGGCCGGCTGCGCTGTCAGCGATTCGTGAAAGTTCGATTCGGGCGAACCCGAATTTCTTGGGGAAATTCGGCGAATCACTCGAATCGAACTTTCAAGAAGTTCGCTCATCTCTATTCCCTACATACCCTACTGAAAAGAGATGTGGTTTGTAGAAGCTAGGATGGTCTACCTAAATATTTTTAAATTGTACATTAGTGGCTGAATGATTCCTGTGCTGCATTTCAATACAAGAGTCCTCATTTAGAATCTAACATACTTGCAAGACAATTGGCATTTGGCTAAACTGGCCCTCGTATATATGCTTCAAGCATTAGATTTTATGTTGAACTATTATATTATACTAAAGCTTTAAATCAGACCTTCAGCGCGATTTAATGAAAAGCCCAAACTCTTAAAAAACGGTTCCCCAGCATCTAAAATTAATATATTTTACGTTTTTATTAACTAACTTATTATTCTTTCCCCCACTGAGCTGCAACTCTGTTCAGGAATTTAGGATACGGGTGCCGCCATCTTGACTCAGAAGCATCACACTTACTGAGGAGAGGAGAGTGGGATAATGTACAGGGGGTGGGGTTATAGAAAGGAGCACCCTGCCCCCGAGTCTCATTCTTCAATAAAAGCAACAGGTAACTGGAGAAAAATCAAGGGCCCGGGGAGTCAGACAGCAGTCACCTGATTTAGGTGGTATAAGAACAAAGCCATAGTTATTTGCAATCTGAGGTTGTCGTGTCACAGGCAAAGAGGAGGCAAGTCTAATAATGATTTGGGTGAACCAAGCATGCAAAGTGCAAACACTGATCCAAAAGAGCAAAGTCCAAAATACAAATCTGGTTCAACACGTAAAAACAGACAGAGGAGGTCCAAGGTCATAGGTCAAAGACAATCCAGGTCATACATAGTAATCCAAAGATTGCTGAATACAGGTCCAGAAACCAGAGGGCACATAAGCATGAACACAAAGAATCTTGTGGTGCCATTTTGTTATGTTTTGTGGATCTCTTGAGGCAAGGGTTGGGGAACACTTCCTTAGAATTTGCCCAAATCGATCCAGACATCATATTATTTTATTTCATGTACTGCATGCATGCTATTTAGCATGCTCAATGGCGTTCTAAGCAGGCCATCAACCAGCTTTTCCATGTTTGGGACGGATGCCGAACTCGGACTTGTGGCTGAAGTTCAGGTTTGGGAACCCGAACTTGTAAAGTTCGGTACGGACCTGAACTTTGTGGTTCTGGTTCACCCATCTCTATCAATCACATATTTCAGTCAGCTGTGAAGCTGTTTACATTGTAGCACAGCCCACAGCAGGTAGCATCAATTACATTGTATCAACAGCTACTCACCTGGCTGTTTATAATGTAACACAGTAGGGAGATGGCAGGCTTTCTGCAATATAACAGCTTCACTCCTGTCCTGCTAGGTGGCAGAAGCAACAGTTTTATTATGGTCAGTGTATCCAACTGCACCATGAACCTTCCTGGTGACAAATTTACTTTAAACTGAACCAACACCCTTACAGTAACAGTGCTCATATGCATCCCTCTCTGGGGAAATTGAAAAAATATAAATTAATTTACCCTTTTTGTAAATCTTGCTACGATTTCACCCCTCAATGGCATCCTATGGATCTGCCAGTCTGTATGCAGTATCATGCTTGCAAATGGGGCAAATGAGTTTTGGGGAGTTTGTTTTTTAAACAGCGCAAGGCTATTGGTCTGTTTACATGCAAAGGTCATGTTCAAGTATGGAAACACTATGTCTGTCAAAGTAACATGCCTACAAATTGGTATAGACTGCTAGTAGGTAAAGATAACAGTAAAATGGGAGAAGGTTCTCTGAAAGCCTCTAGCATATTAAGCATAAAACAGTTGGTACCAGAAACTTCATAAAATGTGACTTTTATTAAATGTGTATATGTATTTCTTGGTCCCCGTCTGCTTGAGGCATGACTAAGGGGACAGACAACAAAATGTATAGCATTGGTATCTATCATTGAACGTGAGTTTTATGGATTTTTTCATGGAATCTGAACATATCAATTTATTCAAATAAATGTAATATTTAAGGAAGATGCTGGTACCAACTGTCTCATGCTTAAGACGAGGGTGAGAGATACTTCAACAATGCTTCTGACAATAGCTGGCCTGGGAATGTTGGAAAAGCAGTTTTTGGTATTAGTATGAGACCCTTCAATAGTATTAATATAAACCTACACCCTGTTTATAGCAACTTATTGCTTGTATGTATAAATTCCCCTCTCATCATAACCGCCCCCTACTGGGCAGCCAGCACATTCCTAAAGATGTCGTATACTGGTAGCTGGTATAATGAAAGGGGATTTCAAAAAAGATTTAGGGCCTTATTCATGAAGGGATAGCGTCAGGTAGTGCCTTGTAAATGACAGGTAGCGGCAGGTAGCGGCAGGTGAACGCCGGACACGGCACGCAATTACACATTTATCATGCAGATTCTTTTGAGCGACTGGGATAATGCCATGTAGCGTCCGATTCATCATTATCTCAGCATCAGCGTACAGCGCCGGCATTCAGCCTTGCAGAGCGCCAGGTATTACCTGGCGCTCTCCCATACATTTCAATGGACTTTCTTTTATTTCTCTTTAAACAGGGGGTGTTTATTATTATTTTTTTTTTAATCTCAAATAATGTTGTGACCTCTCCTGGCAAAGAAATAGACATTTCTGAAAATATTTTTCATGTTTTATAAATTTATGCAGAATTGACATTACAGGTCTGGAATTAATGTGTTCATGTCACAATGTTATTACAATGTAATTCCATATGTTTCTGCTTTGTTGCTGGTGGATACATGTTAAAAATCACCCTATAATCACACAGCCTCCTGCACTCTGGGCTACAGAGAAGCATTTTTGAGCGCTGGAGGCTGTTTTTTTATGAAAATGCTGTGAGTCGGTCGCACTGACCAGTCGCTAACATGTGCTCCCATACAGCGCTGTACTGGTCATATAGCGACTCCCAACAATGTATTCATCAATGCTGCACAGCGACTGAGTCGCTATGAACTAGCGACCCACGGCCGAGCACAGCGACTACTAGAGGGCGCTCTGAAATGCCTGCTACAGACGCTAATCTGTCGCTACCTGGCGTTAGTGATGAATCAGCCTGTTATACACATGGGGAGGGGAGTGGTGTCATTACAAATAGGGTTTAGGTCCCTTTTACTGTGGCTACTTTGAGTGTCTAAAGACACAGCTGGTAAGCAGATACATGTTGCCTCCCCTCCTCATTTTTGCTGACATCCATCCATTTCTGCACTTTTGTCAAACTTGGGAAAGTGGGAAAATTGCAGGGGGAAGTTTTTTTTTTTTTTTTCTATAACCTATCATATTATACAATTTAATTTCACAGGTGTTTGATGATAGTTGTCATTTAATTGCTGCTTTCTTAATGGCCCACCATGTATTACTGCAAAAAGAAAGGCTTGCAAGGCACTACAAAAAAGATGGTATCTCTGGGGGTCATGCTAATTATTTAGCAAAGCAGGGTGCACCAGTGGTGTGTGCCTTGTGGTGTGAATAGCAAACTGCATCTTGGTCAGATTAATTTCAATTTTTTTTCCCCCTGTGCGTGCCCTTCTTCTCTTCTGATGCCCTTTGTACTCACCTTTGCCCTCCCCTTTTCCAATGTATTACTTGTCTGTCCCGTCTGGTTTCCCTCCTCGTCTCTTGTGGGTGATGTGCGGTTTTACCGGGTGTGGAGTGTGCAGCAGCATAGGGTCTGTTATACATCTGTGATGGCGGTACGAGGTAATATACTCATTCTGTTTATGGGAAGTATGCATGTGGATGTGTATGCACTGACATTAATAAGGTTACTCTTCCCTCCTTTAATATCTTTGCTAAGAAAATAGCAGAGGAATGTGCTGCCCATACAATATAGGCAATGAGCCCGCATGATGATACCTCTGAAACCTCCGTCTGTGGATGGTACCCTGATATACATTCATAATAGATTGCGGATGATCGTTATACGTTTTATATCCATCTCTGCCTGAAATCACAGCCTGAACAGTGAAACAGTGAACAGGCATAACAACTGCTGAAAGCGCAAAGCCCATACAGGGTTAATGACAAGTACCTGAGGTAATCGCGCTGCAGGAAGTGTGATGAAATAAAAGCCAGGCCATGATTGGCTCTTGCCACCCTGACGAATTCCCAGTAGGCGGGGCAAAACGGCGTTGGTGGACGGACGGCCGGGCCACGCACTCTCCTTAGCTCTCCTCACCACACAAGCTGGCCGGCCATGACGCGATGCTGACTATGAGAGACACGAGACAGCGCAAGATCACACCACTAGCTGCGGCCTAGGAGAGGTATTGCAGGTGGTCGAGCTGCGGTGACTAGGGTTGGAGGCCAGACGCATCTGCACGGCCAGACTCAGCGCGGCTCCCGCACGGCGCTATCACACTACTTATGTGGCCTGTGTAGCTATACTCCAGTATTTCAACTGTACTGCCATCTTATCAGCATTGCTAATTCTGATACACGGAGGACTTGAGCTTGCTGTGAAGTCTTTATTGAGCTCCTGCTCTTTGGCATACTTATAAGCACTAAGCACCTTACCTCAGATACAATGTTTTGATGTGGCTATTACACACCTAGGAATTTGAATCCAGGCTATAATTAGCACCAAGCACTTTATTTATCCATCTCTTGGACTTTGCTGCTATTTTGCCAGTCTGAGCCTGAGCCTTGTTTACAATACAGCACCAAGCACTTTACCATACCTCCCAACTTTTGTATATGTGAAAGCGGGACAAGCCCCGCCACCGACCACGCCCCCGACCCCACCCCCACCACGCCCCCGACCCCACCCCCACCACGCCCTGACCACACCTCCTGTCACGCCCTCCAGCAATGTCGGCTGCCTTCACCCCTGCATGGAAGCCTGCGTAAGTCTTTTTAATCCCCAACCCAGCCCCCCGCACCCGCCCCCTGCGCGCACACCCGCTCGCCGGCCGATGTTAATTTAGAAGGAGCCGGCGTCATTGCGGCCCTGGACACACCGCAACGGCGCAGGCTGTCCCGGGACATTTCTTAATGGTCCGGGACCGCGGGATTTCCTGCAAAAATCGGGACAATCCCGGGAAAATCGGGACAGTTGGGAGGCATGACTTTACTACACGTGTGAAGCGGCCCTTCGAATGTGATTAACCCTCCGTTATTGATCGCTAGAGCCCAGAGTGTGTAATATTGGCTGGCCAGCCATTAGCCTTGCGGATGTGTGGTGGTGTGCATGGCTATATGAGGGGGCATGGTGTGTATGGGGGCCCCCGTGTCTATTCAAGCTACGCTAGCGTTTTAATTTTTTAGGGACATTGGGGTTTATATGTAAATGTGCCAGTATTCAATAAATTCAGGTGTTGTTGGTTAAGCAGCCGTGTATGTGAGTTCTTGCTTGGAAGTGCCAGCCCTATCAGAACCAATTGTCTTGTATGTGTTTTTGTGTCTGTATTCTTGAGGTTTATGGGCGCCCGATATGCATCAGGGCAGTGCACCAGATTATTAAATACATGTTGTCCCTGTGGGTTTTAAATATGGTAATTTAAATTCTCCTTAATTTTAACACACAAGAAAGTGCAATAAAATGTTTGTTTTGGATTCTCTTTAAAGTGGACCAAAACCCACGGAGGTCAGCTCCGGAGATTCCCGGGCAAATTGATTCCCTCCCCCCAAGGCACCCCGATCAGGGTTGCCCCATAAACTCACCTTCTTTTTTGGTCCAATGGTGCATGCTTGACTCACGGCCACATCTCCGCTATCCCACTAGCAAGGTGCGTGCCCGTGCCAGGCATCTGTGAATGGCCAGCGCAGGCACGCTCCCTGCTAGAGGGTAGCGGGGGATGCGTCCGCCAGCGCGCTTGGATCCGCTCTCCTTAGACGAATCGGATCAGAGTGCACTGATTGGACGAGCGGCCACGCATGCATTGTAGAACCAGGGGGTTTCACACGGCAGGTCACCCCCGATCGGCGTGCCCGGGGGGCAAGGACCAAAATCACATGTACCTGTGTTAAAGCATTTTTACAGGTGAGTAATGTTTTTTGGGGGATCTTAAAAACAACAGGGCACTATGGAGTTTGCAGAAAAAAACAAAATATTCTACATAGCCCACAGGGTGCTGATATTTTCCTTAACTTAAAAGAAATACTCTTATCTCATTGGAAAAATGATGTCCCTCACCTTTAAACTTGTCCCATCACATGTGCAGGTAATATTTTTGGGAAAAAAGAACAAGAACATTTTTTATTGCACTTGTGTGCCTGAATTAAAAAGCTCACCAAGATACAGGTCACAATTCACACTGCAATGCACACTGCTGGTGTACTATGCTTTACCAAATAATTAGCATCACCCTCTCAGTCACCTTTGCTCTACTCCACCCAGATAGTGTCTTTAGTCCATGGACTGTTGATTGGGTAATGTTTATTGCTTATTGCTATTAGTATTTTAGAAGAGTGTTTATTGTTGCCAATATTGCTGTGGTGTATGCCCTCGGCTTTGCCTCTCTGTTTTTTCATATTCACGCACTGAGCACTTTATCTCAGCACTTTATCAGCGCACCTTTGTGTATTTATTCAGGGACAATTGTCCCTCTATTTAATTTTCTTGCAGACTTTGCACACTTTGGATTTTCTTGCAGACTCTGCAGTTTTTGCACATTCTAAATTTTGGAACATCACTATCTCTCCATAGTGCACTTTGATCTTATGCACAAGCACTTTCTAGTGGGCAGAGATCCCGGGGCATTCAACGGCAAAATATAACATTTATGCAGTATACTTTTGATGAGATCAGGTTATAATTAGTCTAGCAAGGTTCACTCTAGCTCCACATCAAGTTTTTTATTGTTTTTAATGGGTGTATGTGTGATCTTTTGCCCCGATGTATTGAATGGATTGTCTAATCTAATAAAGCATTTATTTTAATATACCTTAGTGGGCGGCTGTATTATATTAGTGGGGGCATTTGTGGTCTGTGCTGGCAGTCCACTTTACTTTTCTGTTACTTTTTACTTACTTAACTTTTATAGATTTAAGTCAATTATCTGTGTGCTCTCGCCTGAACAGAAAAAAAGAAATGTCTCCCTTGCCATCTAGTAAGTTTTTTGTAGATTTCTTTTAAAGTGGACCAAATGTGGCCCTGCAGTCTCCCCCTGGGTATCCAGGTGTGTGTGAAAAACCCCAGGTCGCAAGCAGCGGCCACCATCTGCTATACCTCTATCAGGGCGCATGTCCATGTCAGGCATTTGTGAATGGTCTGCATGGACACTTACCCTGTTACAGGGAAGCAGGGATTCGCCCGTCGGAGTGCTCTGCTTTACTCGGCTCTTCTCCACTAGACTTGCTCTTAGGCGAGTCTGAGATGGTTTGACATGAATGCAGCTGAGCATGCTGATTGGATGAGTGGCCCAGGCATGAGCAGTAGGACCGGGGAAAGGTGAGTTTCCTGGGAAACCTGAGGGGTTTCACACAGTGGGGCATCCTCAATCTCGGTGTCCTGGGAGCAAGAACCAAAACCTAGAACAGTCAAAATTGGTCCACTTTAATATTACATAATTTTCATGATATCTACTTCAAGTAGACAAACCATAGTTATAGTATTCTTAGGCCATGCTGCAGGGGCCAGCAACATTGGAGACCCTGTTTTATAATTTTATTTAAAGGGACCTGGAGCCAAACGTGTGACATACTTTATATTGCCTTTTTGGACTTTTTTCCTTTTGTTGAACATGTCTTAATCAATCTTCAGACAGCAGATCTGGCAGAGCCACGTGTAGTTTTTTTCCGTACCAACAGCTCCTTCATTACTGCATGCTGATTAATTATTCCACTGAGCAAGAGGGAGGAGACACAAGCTGAGTCAAGCAGGTCATTAACATCAACAGTTTTATGATTATTCTTGTACAACTTTTCCCTCTTACAGAGGCATGCTAAGCAGTGGGGTTGTTTGAAGATATAAATTAAGAAGATTTTAAAGGGCATCATTGTGTTTTTAGCTCTGAACATATCTGAGCAGTTGTATACACGTGTGCCGTCCTTTAGACTAAACTGCACATCATTAAAAAAGCATACGATAACTTTAAAATATGAAGCTAGTTCTCTTAAGGTTAAGGCTGAAACCTTGCAAAGCCATGCAAGATTTATTTAACACCTTCTCAGCACCCTGTTGTAAAAAGAAAAGAAATTTGGCCACATGATTTTACTGTGATTTTAAATCCTCATGTACCTTCCTTCATGATCTGTATCTTCACTGCAATAAATATACTGTAATAAAGCTATTTCTATTACTACCTGATCCCTTCTTTATTAAAATGATAAAAAATGCATTATATGCAGGTTTTCTCAAATAAATTTCAAGCCATAAGTCTTTAAGCTCACATATTTATACATTCAAGTCACATGAATTCTGGAATAAAGAATGGCTTTTTACATAGTCTAAATTTAGAATAAAAATATTATCCTTCAACTAAAAGTTACTATAAGTTATGGCTTGGACTAGGGTCCCATCCTTGACATAGATAAGTGCCAAGCTTCTACAGTGTTCAGAGTAGGATAGTGGGTGAGTTTTCTTTACTCAAAATACAAATTAGGGGCTTTGGGGAGTGAAGTTTGGGAAAAGACTGGAGGTCTTCAAAAAAATGAATGTTCGGTTTTGTATGGGTGATCACACCTAGTTAAACATAGCCCTGGGTGCTTTTTGTTGCCTTATCTTTTTTACACAAGCTACAATGCATACATTGCAATGCTCTGTATTAGTTTATATAACATTATAAAATAAAAATAATTGTGTCCCTTACTAGTGCACACGATAATAGGATATAATTAGTTACTCATATATCCTCGGGGGAGTAAAACTGGGAGGGTCACTTGTTGAGAAAGATCTGGGATACTGGTAGATCACAGGCTAAATAACAGCATGCAATGCCAAGCAGCTGCTTCCAAGGCCACCAAGACACTATCATGCATTAAAAGTGGCATAGAATCACGGGATAGGGATGTAATTTTGCCTCTTTACAAGGCACTGGTGCGCCCTCACCTGGAATATGCCGAGTTAGATCAGAAGTAATTTAAGTAGGACTTTGGTTAGGTAAAGTTAGGGCAAAGGAGTAATCAGCCCAGTAAACTCAAGTTCTTCCCGATCCAACGGCACATGAGCAAGCAGCGGCCACCGCCTGCTATACCTTTAGCAGGGCACGTGCCGTTGTGAATGGCCTGTGTGGGCACTCACTCACCTGGCTAGACTTGGCTCTTAGCAGAGCCTTAGACAATTTGATGTGAGCTCAGCTCACCCCTGATTTCCTCTTCCTGCCATTAAACTAAAGGAAAACAAGCCTGGCTGGATATTTCTTGATGCCGAGTGTATAAGTGACCCCTTCTCCCACTATCCAGCATCCATTGTATGGATTTTTATAATTGCTAATTTTTTTGCGATATTGCATTATTACTTTAAAGTGGATTGAAACCCCAAAGATTTTAGGCCCAGCCGCTCAGGGGATCCTATAGCAGGATACAATGCTGTGTGAAACTCCTAAGTCATCGGTAAACTCACCTTTCTCGGGTAGTTGTAAACACCGGCCACCACATGTCTGGCTTCACTGTAGCAGTGTACGACCCCCGCGCCCAGCGCACGGCTAGCCATCTGGTGCACGTCAAGTGGCAGTCGGGCATGGCTTCAGCGGTGGAAAAACCCTGTTTTCTTTGAAAACCAGGTCACCACCCAGTCATCAGCTTTGCCCAGCTGGGATGAGCAGTGAACTCAGAAACGTTCAGAAAAGCTACAGAAATGTGGAAAGGTGAGTACATATGGCTGATTTTAGTCATTATTAGATGACTAGTGGCAAATCATCAGATTCACAGAGGGTAGGGTAGATGGCAGAAGGGCTGCGTGGGTGATATGTAAGGAAAATTTTGAAAAAGTGTGAATTTAGAAAACTGTATTGAGAAACAGCCAGGCCCTGAGAACAGTACAAAACAAAATGTTAATATAGTCAAAATGTTCTCTCTTTTCTCAAAATTATCCACTTTCAATAACACTCCTAGACATTTTATAAGTCATGCAATAGGTTACAACTTTATCATTTAGGGTTACATTTAGGAACAATGCCCACCCCACTGTGAATTATAGAGACAAAGTCTTGTGCTTACTGGTCATGGGACCCCTATATGATTATTAATGTTCCTGTATTTCACAGATGGGGTCTTGAAATCCGAAATTAGTAACTGAATAAAGGTATTTTTATATACTGAGAGATATTTTGTAGTGATGATCCGGAGCAGAGTCTATCTGTTTCACAAGCCATCCAGTCGGATAGACCCAAGTATCCGATATACAATATCTCTGGGTCCCACTACCCTGTTTAACTGGGTTGAATGGGGGTTCCTTGTACCCTTTACCAGTTCACAAACAGTTAAAATCAATTTTAAAATAACAAAAGAACTTATCTTCACAGCATCCTCCTTCATCTGGGCAGCGCCCTAGAGAAACAGAGAGAGATTCTCTAGGAAATTCCTCCAATGCCCCTTCCCTCTATTGAAATCATTAGTGACATGGGAGGATTCCACAAATGCTCTACCTCTGTTGTCTAAAAGTTTACTTCTGAGGTGGACCAGCCACAAGCCTGGCACGCGCAAAGGCTGGTTGGGGGGGTCCTGTGTAGTTCCTTACTACAGATGCTAGCAGAGTGGCTACAACAGCCACACCCTGGTGTGAAGCAGATGACAGCTGCTGGATGAGGAGAAAGACCCCGACACAATGGACCTGCAGGAGAGGACACTGCCTGGAGGGGGACAGATGAAGGAAAAGTGGCGAAGGTGAGTTTTCTTTCTAACCATATTTTATTATTTCCTAAAGAGGAACATCAGACCTTTTCTGATGTTCCTCTCTAAACATCCCTCTCCCCTCTCTACTGCCTTTTGGATATCGGCGTTATCTAAAACCTCGACATCCGGCAGCATTCCTGGCCCCTTTGCACCTCCTCCCCCCATAGCCATCTTAGCTGTACTCACCCTTTGCTGTTCCTCTTCAAATGTCCCACACCGCTCTTCAAATCTTGTGGGATTTGCTCTGAGTGTCATTGCAGCCTATGCAGTGACACTGCACATGCGCAAGATCTGAGGGGCGGCACAGAGCATGATGGGACCCCAAAATGGCACTGCCCGACAGAGACGGCGCAGGACTGAGGGATGCCGGAGAACGATGCGACCGCACAGGTAAGTCAAAGTTGTATAATATGAAACCAGAGGGGCAGGGGGGCCGAGCAAGCAAGGTTTTGGGAGTCCAAGGCACCCTATAACACCTCACATTGAGTGGTGGACGGCATGCCATCTGTCTGCACTGGCGGGTGGCATGTTGGATAATTTGACCTGAATATCTGACCTGGTATTCTTGTTTACGTGAACCAGATGGAAACAAAAAAAAATCATGTCAAATCTAGCTTCAGGGGGAATCCATAGCCCATCACTCCTAATAAAGGCTCAGATCAGGTCACACATTGCTGGCTCAGCGCAATATTACTTCTTGGCTTGCCTTGCCACCATTAGAATACCACAATACTTTACAAAACCAATTGTTGGCACTAGATTAGTAAACAGGCTGCTTGCCCCCTGTCATAAACATCCATACTAGAGATGAGCGAACTTTTGAAAATTTCAATTCGACTGATATGCCGAATTTTCCGACAAAAATCGCTTCGACCCGAATTTATTCACGGCGAATCGCTATTAAAAACGGCTATTTCTGTGCCTCCTAGAGCCTCAATAGGGTTGTTAACCATTCTGCCTTGCTGTAACATGCATAGGATGTGTGCTGTATTAGTGAAATAATACTGTAAATAATTATCACATGCAGATCATAGGCATCGCTAATAGCATCGCAGAGCGGCACAATTGCAGAGAGTTGAAGTGGCATCACTATGAGGGGCCCCTATAGCGCCTGAAAAACACACCCTGGAGCTGGCAGCAGCAGGAGCCCAAAGATTAGCTGAATCACACCCTGGAGTTGCAAGCAGCAGCAGCAGCTGCAGGAGCACAAACATTGCTTTAAAGAGACACTGGAGTTGGCTGCAGGAGCCAAAAAATTGGATGAATCACACCCTGGAGTTGCAAGCAGCAGCAGCAGGAGCCCAAACATAGCTTGAAAGAGACACTGGAGTTGGCAGCAGGAGCCCAAACATTGGCTGAATGACACCCTGGAGTTGCAAGCAGCAGCAGCAGGAGCCCAAACATAGCTTGAAAGAGACACTGGAGTTGGCAGCTGGAGCCCAAAAATTGGATGAATCACACCCTGGAGTTGCAAGCAGCAGCAGTAGGAGCCCAAACATAGCTTGAAAGAGACACTGGAGTTGGCAGCAGGAGGCCAAAAATTGGATGAATCACACCCTGGAGTTGCAAGCAGCAGGAGCCCAAACATAGCTTGAAAGAGACACTGGAGTTGGCTGCAGGAGGCCATAAATTGGATGAATCACACCCTGGAGTTGCAAGCAGCAGCAGGAGCCCAAACATTACTTTAAAGAGACACTGGAGTTGGCAGCAGGAGCCCAAAAATTGGATGAATCACACCCTGGAGTTGCAAGCAGCAGCAGGAGCCCAAACATTGGCTGAAAGAGACACTGGAGTTGGCAGCAGGAGCCCAAACATTGGCTGAAAGAGACACTGGAGTTGGCAGCAGGAGCCCAAAAATTGGCTGAATGACACCCTGGAGTTGCAAGCAGCAGCAGGAGCCCAAACATTGCATGAAAGAGACACTGGCGTTGGCTGCAGGAGCCCAAAAATTTGATGAATCACATCCTGGAGTTGCCAGCAGCAGCAGGAGCCCAAACATTACTTTAAAGAGACACTGGAGTTGGCTGCAGGAGGCCAAAAATTGGATGAATCACACCCTGGAGTTGCAAGCAGCAGCAGGAGCCCAAACATAGCTTGAAAGAGACACTGGAGTTGGCAGCAGGAGCCCAAACATTGCTTGAAAGACACACTGGAGTTGGCAGCAGGAGCAGCAGGAGCCCAAACATTGCTTTAAAGAGACACTGGAGTTGGCAGCAGCAGGAGGCCAAAAATTGGCTGAATGACACCCTGGAGTTGCAAGCAGCAGCAGCAGGAGCCCAAACATTGCTTGAAAGAGACATTGGAGTTGGCAGCAGGAGCAGCAGGAGCCCAAACATTGCTTGAAAGATACACTGGAGTTGGCACCAGCAGCAGCAGGAGCCCAAACATTGCTTGAAAGAGACACTGGAGTTGGCAGCAGGAGCAGCAGGAGCCCAAACATTGCTTGAAAGACACACTGGAGTTGGCAGCAGGAGCCCAAACATTGCTTGAAAGAGACACTGGAGTTTGCAGCAGCAGCAGCAGGAGGCCAAACATTGCTTGAAAGAGACACTGCAATTGGCAGCAGGAGCAGCAGGAGCCCAAACATTGCTTGAAAGACACACTGGAGTTGGCAGCAGCAGCAGCAGGAGCCCAAACATTGCTTGAAAGAGACACTGGAGTTGGCAGCAGCAGGAGGCCAAACATTGCTTGAAAGAGACACTGGAGTTGGCAGCAGGAGCAGCAGGAGCCCAAACATTGCTTGAAAGACACACTGGAGTTGGCAGCAGGAGCAGCAGGAGCCCAAACATTGCTTGAAAGAGGCACTGGAGTTGGCAGCAGCAGCAGGAGGCCAAAAATTGGCTGAATGACACACTGGAGTTGGCAGCAGCAGCAGGAGCCCAAACATTGCTTGAAAGACACACTGGAGTTGGCAGCAGGAGCAGCAGGAGCCCAAACATTGCTTGAAAGACACACTGGAGTTGGCAGCAGGAGCCCACAAACTGGCCTAAAGACACACTGGAGTTGCAAGCAGCAGCAGCAGCAGCAGCAGGAGCCCAGAATTGCCAGAAAGATACACCCTGGAGTTGGCAGCAGCATTAAGAGAACATATACAGATTTTTGGCACAGATATCTTATCCAAACTATATTAATAAAAAGTAAGAGTAACGTAAAGCATTTTCTTAATAATTACTTGTGATCTGATGCGGAGGAATGTCTGTAACTGGAGAGCAGCGCCTTAAATCTGTTTTGCACGATCCATATTTCTTTAGTGTTGGTCTGGCCCCATGATCAATCTACTTTAATGCATCAGGCATTGGTGGGTGGAAATCTTGGCTGATCTATGCCCGATTCATTTCCACGCAGGCCAGTCTCTGAAAAAAAAACATTTTTGAAGCATACTGGAGCACATTGAATTGCTCTCATCAGAGCATCACTTACGCACATCTAAGAGTTTCATCACTTTGTTCGTGTTAAAGTCTTCAGGGCCTAGTTACTACTTAGTGAAAGACCATAGATAGTTACACACCTGCTGCTCTTATCGACAAATCCTGTTTTAAGTGTGTTTTGTCCTCCCTTCATATACGCACTAAGTATGTCAGGCAGAGAAGTGGCAGGATGGGCACAGAGAAGTTGCAGAGGCCTAAATTCATCAAGCAGAGGTTGCAGCAGACTAGGGGTGAGTGGCAGCAGGAGTCTCAATGAGAGGACTGATCTCCTGGGATCAGCTACCGGTCGTGTCTTTGGCCAGCAACCCATCTACCATCATCCATTGGTTAACACGATCATCCACTGCATCACAAGTGACATCTGACACCCCCAGTCAACTGTCGGTTATGTCTTATGCTTAGGGTTCAGCTCCACTATTCAGTGAGGACGATCTGATAATCAGAAAAATCAGCAGCTACTGCCCAGCCAAGAAGTGCAGGAGACACTCGCCGCTTCTTCCACTAGGCGGGCAAGTAGTGATGAGGAGAGTGGCATGGGAGGTGGTGTTGCAAGCGTTTTGGCTTCTTAAGCAGACACTGTTGAGGAACCTGAGGAGGACATCAGTGAGTTTTGAGGGCACTTTTAAAGGCTTAGAGTGATGGAGAGTGACAGATTTAGCGGCCAGCATGGTGGCAGAAGGGGAAAGTATGGAGGCAAATGTGCTCGGGGTAGACCACTTGCGCAGCAGGCTATCTTCCGCAGGAGGTTAACATGGCTATATGAAAGATGTGTAGGCAGAAGGTGAAGTGTGGCCAGGGTCCCAATGTTGGACCCACAGCCCTGCGTCAACATTTGCAGCGTCACCATCAAGCGGCCTGGGAGAGTTGGCTCCAAAGTGGTGGTCCAGCCTGCTGCATTACCCAGTGGCACGCCGCTCTCTGTTCCAGCCAGCCAAGGCTCCACCACCTCCTGTGTGTCATACCCATTCTGTCACTCCAGATGCTCCTCCTCCTCTTCATTTGAGTCAGTCATTCCGCCAGCAATCCATTGGCCAAGCCATGTCCAAGAGACAACAGTATGTACCTCATCCAATGTGCAGAAGCTAAATGTGCTCCTGTATAAGTTGCAGGTGCTGCAGTCCCTCCCTTTTGAGTTGGTGGTCCTTTCAGAGAACTGATGGCTTGTGCCGAGCCGAGGTGGAGAGTCCCATGCTGTCATTTCTTTGCAAAGAAGGCAGTACCAGCCCCGTACAATTTTGTTGAACAGAAGGTGGGCCAGTCCTTTAGCCTGTCAGTGTGTACCAAAGTGCACAGCAGTGCCTACGTCTGGAGCTGTAACTACGGTCAGGGACAATACATATGCTTTAAGGCACACTGGGTGATTGTGGTTCCTGCACAACCACAACAGCAACTTGGACAGGTCCCTCCGCTGTGGCCTCCACGCTCCTAGGCCTTTGTGCCTGTGATAGTACACTTGCACTTAGCAATGGTGTCACAGAAAAAAAGTGGCTAATTGTCAATTACATATTAATAGTTTAAAAACATTTATCTTATTTGAACATATTTATAATAATAACATATAATAACATATAACATAGCAAAAATAAAATCTAACATAACAGTAACATATAAAATGTATCAAAAAAAATTTTTTATATATATTTTTTTTCATATTTTGTATTTTTTAAAAACATATATATATATATTTTTTATTTTTTTTATTTTTTTAAATATTTTTTTCCATTGACTTTTTTTAATATTTTGTGAATTTTTGTACCATTTTTTTTCCATTTTTTTTTTTTTTTTTTTTTTTTGCATTTTGTTTTTTCTAAATATTTTTTATTTTTTTTTATTTTTCCCAGTGCCCTTCCAGCCTACCATGTGTGCAGGACACGGCGGTTTCATGCTGTTCTTCACATGGTTTGCCTTGAGCCACAGAGCCACACATGGCAGGAACTGCTAAAAATGAGAACTCAATAAATTAAATCATGGCTTACTCCACGAAAATTGCAAATGGGACCCATGGTGACTGACACTGGGAAGAATATCTTGTCTGCGCTGTGACAAGGAAGCCTGAGCCATGCGTCCTGCCATGGCACACGTGTTCAATCTAGTTGTCAAGCGTTTTCTGAAGTCTTCCCCCCATCTGCAAGACATCCTAACAACGGGAAGGAAACTTTGCATGCACTTCAGCCACTCCTACAGCGCCAAGCACACCCTTCTTGAGCTTCAGCGTCAGAACGGTATCCCCAAACATAGTCTGATTTGCGATGTTTCCACCCGTTGGAATTCCACCCTCCATATGCAGGATCGACTATAGGAACAGAGAAAAGTCATCACGGATTTCTTGATGATGCAAAGGGATAGGGGGACTCCCCTGTGTAACTTCAATGTAAACCAGTGGCAGCTCATACGTGACACCTGCCGTTTGCTCAGGCCCTTTGAGGAAGCTACTTTATTAGTCAGTCGCCAGGACTATGAGATGAACAATGTGATTCCACTGCTTCATGCACTACAACACATGTTGGAAACCATGGCTGGTCAGGGCACTGGAGACATGGCGCATACATTTCACAGCCACATGAAGCCTGCGGGGGCTGAAGTGGAGGAGGAGGAGGGGCACAGCGAAGCACAGTTTAGGTTTGACAAAATGGTCATTTTATCTAGTCATCTGACAGGAGAGGAGGAGCAGGAGTAGCCAAAGGAGCTAGAGGGTTGCGAGGAAGGTGAGAAAGAGGACCCAGACACACCGTGGCATTTTGCAGTGGAGATGGAGACAGGTAGTCCCTCCGAGTCACTTGCACAAATGGCACGATGCATGCTCACGTGCTTGCGTAGTGACCATAGAATTGTCTCCGTTTGTCAGTGGGATGACTTCTGGCTCTCCACCTTATTGGACCCTCGCTTCTGGCACAAAATGGGGGCATTTTTTATACCCACTGAGAGGGAGGACAAACTGACCTACTACAGAGACATCCTACGTAGTCAGTTGGGCGATGCCTATCTGCGCCATGGTCCATACTGTGATGCCCAGCGGGACACCAGCCTTCTGTAAGCAGGCAACACCCAATCTCCACCGCCGCTTCTGCCTATAGTCAAGCTCCCATTTGCCGGGACGCTAGGTACGCCTCACCGGACACGGTTGCCCCCAGGTCTTAATAGGCGCAAAGGATGGCTGCTTATGGCCGATGAACCACAAGGGTATCCCGAAGCCGAGCTCGTTCACAGGTAGTCAATCCGGAGGGTGCGTCAGAGTACAGGGATGAGACAGGTGCGTAGTCAGGAGTAGCCAAAGGGTCAAGCCAGGAGGTCAGAGATCGCGGGGTATCCAGAGGGGCAGGCAGCTTCGTGGTCAGACAAAGCAGAGGTCAATACAGGCAGCAGACAGGAATGGTCGATCAAGCCGTGTCGGAACTGAACCGGCACAAAATGGGGGCATTTTTTAAACCTGTCGAGAGGGAGGACAAACTGACCTAGTACAAAGACATTCTACGTAGTCAGTTGGCCGATGCCTATCTGCGCCATGGTCCATACTCTCTCAGGTCTGACTCGGGGGGACCTCTGCGATCACCTTCCACTGCCACAGCTGCTGGGGGGGTTGGCAGGAGCAGCAGCAGCTCCATCAGCAGCAGCCTCAGTCTTCAGTCACTAATGAGTAGCTTTCTACACCCGCATAGTGAGTCTACTCATGAGCAGCATGAAGACCTGGAGCAGGACCTGAACCAGCTGGTCGTGTCATACCTTGACATGACCATGCCAACACACCTTGAGGATCCGCTGGACTTCTGGGCAGCCAAACTTGACTTGTAGCCGCAACTAGCAGAGTTTGTCCTGGAAAAGCTGTCCTGCCCGGCCAGTAGTATGCCATCTGAGCGGGTGTTTAGTGCGGCGGGGGCCATAGTCATGCCAAGGAGAACTTATCTGTCCACGAATAATGTGGAGAGACTCACCTTTGTGAAGATGAATCAGTCATGGTTCAACCAGGATTTCCAGCCAACAATGGCTGATCCATGGTAGTAGCTGATGCATGGTAGCTCCTTATGCTGCTGCCAACTCCAGGGTGTGTCTTTCGGGCAATATATGGGCTCCCTATGCTGCTGCCAACTCCTGGGTGTGTCTTTCAGACAATATATGGGCTCCCTATGCTGCTGCCAACTCCTGGGTGTGTCTTTCAGGCAATATATAGGCTCCCCATGCTGCTGCTGCCAGCTCATATGTTTGTCTTTCAGGCAATATATGGGCTCCTAATGCTGCTGCTGCCAACTCCAATGTGAGCACTCTTAAAAGACTCATGCCCCCCCCCCCCCCCCGGTTAAAGGCAATGGCTGCTGGAAATTTGACAAAGTGACTTTCTTTACAAAATGCAACCAGTTAATAGACAGGTATTCTTGAAATATTACTGCTAGTGTTTGGGATGCCCCCTCCTCACATACAGAGGAGGCCTCCCTTGATTGTGGAAAAGTGACATTAATTATAAAATGCAAGCAGTTATTAGACAGGTACTCTTGAAATATTACTGCTAGTGATTGGGATGCCCCCTCCTCACATACAAAGGAGGCCTCCCTTGATTGTGGAAAAGTGACGTTAATTATAAAATGCAAGCAGTTATTAGACAGGTAGTCTTGATATATTTATGCTAGTGTTTGGGATGCCCATGTGGGCTGGGGTTTTTACAGCAGACACAGAAACAATTTAAACTGCGATATATTTATGAGAAACAGCCTTTAAAAGCTGCTTTAGTGTAACAGATAGGGTCAAATGTGTAGGTTTGGGATACCGTGCGGCCTGGTGTTTTTACAGCACACACAAAAACAATTCAAACTGCAATATATTTATGAGAAATAGCCTTTACAAGCTGCTTTAGTGTAACAGATAGGGTCAAATGTGCAGGTTTGGGACACCGTGCGGCCTGGTGTTTTTACAGCACACACAAAAACAATTCAAACTGCAATATATTTATGAGAAATAGGCTTTAAAAGCTGCTTTTGTGTAGCAGATAGGGTCAAATGTGCAGGTTTGGGATACCCTGCGGCCTGGTGTTTTTACAACAGGACAAAAACCAATTCAAAATGCAATAGCTTAATAAAGCTGAGGCTGAACAAGCGTATTTAGTATAACAGATAGGGTGCTACGTGCAGGTTTGGGATACCCTGCGGCCTAGTGTTTTGGCAGCAGGACAAAAACCAATTCAAAATGCAATAGCTTGATTAAGCTGAGGATGAACGACGCTTATTTAGTATAACAGATAGGGTGCTACGTGCAGGTTTGGGATACCCTGCGGCCTAGTGTTTTGGCAGCAGGACAAAACCCAATTCAAAATGCAATAGCTTAATTAAAATGAGGCTGAACAACGCTTATTTAGTATAACAGATAGGGTGCTACGTGCAGGTTTGGGATACCCTGCGGCCTAGTGTTTTGGCAGCAGGACAAAATCCAATTCAAAATGCAATAGCTTAATTCAAATGAGGCTGAACAACGCTTATTTAGTATAACAGATAGGGTGACATGTGCTGGTTTGGGATGCCCATGTGGGCTGGTGTATTTAAAGCAGACAAAGCCCAAATCAAAATGCAATAGCTTAATTAAAATGAGGCTGAACAACGCTTATTTAGTATAACAGATAGGGTGACATGTGCTGGTTTGGGATGCCCATGTGGGCTGGTGTATTTAAACCAGACAAAAAAATATTAAAACTAATCCAGTTATGAGAAATGCTTGTGTGTAACAGATAGGGTTAAATATGCCACTGCATTGATAGGATGCACAGTGGCAAGGCAGGTTTACAGCACAAAGAACTGAAATTGAATTGAAAACTGATCTGGCTAATGAAAATAAAAAAAAAAAATGTCCCTGTCACTTCAATGCTGTCCCTGCCTGGATCGTTCCGGTTTTTCCCTATCTTTCACTATCTTTCCCTGGTTCTGTCTACTTCTCTTTCTGCCTCTCTGTCGGTCTCTCTGATTCTCCCTACCTATCTCTAACTCTGTCCCTGTCTGTAACCAGCTCTGCTCTGGCTGCAATACAACGCTGAACTGCGCACAAGGAAAATGGCTGCCGGTTTATATTGCACGGTGACGTCACCGGGCTTCCTGGCTGCTGATAGGCTGCATGTGACTTTCCCATGATACCTTGCCCCAGGGAATATGTCCGGACATGTGCTTCCACCATTTTAGAATGCCTGTAATTGAAATAAATGGAGTTTAAAGGAAGACTTCGATCGATCGAATCCCGGGGAAATTCGGATTCGTTCAGTATCGAATTTTTCCTGAAATTCGGAACGAATTCGGGTTCGTCCGGATCGATTCGCTCATCCCTAATCCATACCTTACTGCCTACAGCATTTATAAGTGTATGAAAAAAAGCAATACATTTTGCTTGATGCGACTGACATCTCCTCTGTGTTTGTTAATTTTCTGGCCACATCTCCTGACGGTATCCCAGGAGGCAGGCAGTGTTCCAAATCAGCTTATTTCGTTTGAAAATAGAATCCTGTATTCAAATGGCATTTCAATTTTCAAACATCTTCCTATAATACCCAGAGGCATATTAGGTAGTCTAGTTTTTCATATTATAAAATTAGATGTATATTGGATGTTATTACCTTTGTCAAGCTTTGACACATCAGCCTCATAGCGTTCTTTACCCCGATGAATAGATCAGTAACTTTCACATGTCCACTTTCATTTCGCCAGCTGAATTTTGTTGTTATTTTTCTCACTAGTATTAATAATTACATTTCTGTTATAAACCTATGACAATACCTCTTGGGTTCCTGTGTGTTGTTTTTAATGTGTGCAACTATTGCAAAAGATTAAACTTTAAAACAAACTTGTCCCATTTCTAAATGTAAATGCATGATGATGCCAAGATTCATTTTCAGTGATTATTGATGACTTATTGTAGCAGAAACATTGAGTTTTGCTTTGTGCATTATAAAAAAAACAACATTTTTCTAGAAGGCGACCAAAAAGGAGATATTTAACTGACTGTGAGGCTTTTTAAATATTATAACTAATGAGAATTGCAAATATCATTATAGCAATCATTAACATAGCTGTTTCATATGCAGTCCGTGTGCTGTGCGGTAGAGAATACAGACCATTATTCTTTCAGACTATTTTATTCATGATGTCCACTTCATTAGCAATACATTGTTATAATCTGATAAGACTAAAATGAAATACATTTTGCTACCGTTAATGCGGTTAACTCCTGCTAGGCACTGAAAAGTTTGTGTGACGCATAACAAAATACAGAAAATAAGAAACTTTTTATTAGGAAGCCGCAACTCAAATCCAAGATTGGTTGATGTGTTCACAGCCTTTTGACCTAGACATTAAAGGAGCACTATCGTATAATTGTGTAATATTAAAAATACGTATAGACACATTGGCTAATGAGAGGAGGGGTCCACTTATACACCTCCCACCAAGCGTGTGGTTTATTCTCTCATGGTAGGAATAAAATCCAGGGGTAACAGGTTTAGCCTATTTCCTTCCGCTAAAAGAAAGAAAAACAAGCCTGGCTGGATATTTCTTGATTCCTCCTGCCATCCAGCAACTTTATAGGAATTTTTATCATTGGGCCATTTTTCACAATAGTGCTCCTTTAAATCAAACAAGCTTAAAAAATAAAAAATGGCACGCCAAAATGTTTGTTGGAATGAAATTGTAATGCATCAGCCAAGAAATAAATAAATAACAGTTGGCCATCACAATATAAGTTACCGAAGTCCCTTGCGGACCAATACTAGCATACTAGAGGGCTGTGGCCTGTGTAGGGACCACTGCCATTAAAAACAATGGGCGCCATCATACACAGCCAACTTGCTATGGCGGTGCCCATTGTCTTCAATGGGAGCTAGCCATACACACACCATAGCCACCTGCTGACCCTGCTTTACAAAAAAGTGCTTGAAGTGGCCCAAAACCAAGGATAGTCAATAGTTAGTAAATAGTCAACAGTGGCAACACTGGATTTTTCTCTAAAATATGGGCTTTAGCGCAGAGCATTGGACACACTTAACTGGCGTTACCTAACCTATGTTATAGCTTCAGACACTCATTTGCAGAGTACTAAGCGCCGCTAAATAGACACACAAAAGGCAATACGTGGCGCTAGCCCTAAATCAGCCTATAAACTTCACAGACAATGCAACATATAAGGCACGTTGTTAATCTAAGGGCCTGAACCAAAACCCGCTGAAATACATTTGGCCAAAGCCCCTGTTGATACTCTCTTTTTAGGGTGTAGAACTAGAAATGGGTATTTCTGCTTTTCGAATCATCCGGGGACACTAATTTTTTACTGTCACTCTCTGTAAGATGGCGGGTGATCAGTCATTGCATAAGTGTGGCAATGACATCATTGCCAAACGCAACAGTGGCAATGAATGGAGGAGGCGGAGCTTTACAGCTAAAACAGACGCCATTATCTGGGATTAGATTGAAGCGGGAGCAGTGAAAATGAGCAAAAGGTCCTCCTCATAGGGGGAGCAATTCAGGGGATGCAAGTTAAAAATGTGGGTTTTGGTCCGCCTTGATAAGCTCTTCTGCCAGACAATGTCACATTGGTGCAACTGAAAGAAGTGCAAAATATAATTTATGTTTCTTTTTTTTTTTAAAAAAGCGTATTGCTGTACTGCAAAAAAGTTTTACTAAAACATTAGCAGTACAGAAACATGTTAAAAAAAAAAAAAAAAAATATATATATATATATATATATATATATATATATATATATATATGTATATATATTGTATCACTCTAATTTGCACCAGTGTGGCATAGACTATCCAATAGTGCTTGATAAATCAGGCCCAATATTTACTCCACCCACTATAAACTATGTTCTAGCAGTAAATTATTATGTACATTATTAGCTGAGAATAACTAAAGCTGATATGTGGCAATGTTGTTCAGAGATTTTTCAGAAAATTAGAAAATCACAATGACACCATCAACAATGAGCCATGAACGTTTCACCATGATGTTTAATTTATTTGAATACTTTCTCCTCAGTAACCTCTGAACACATTTCACATATATCATTTTTAATACATAAAAATTGAAATAGATGTTGGCTTCTACAAAATACTTTAAAACAATTAAAATGCTAAAAGCTTCTGTCTAATCTTCCATGTAAGCAGACTTCACTAGCTTTCCATAAAATAATTGCAAAAGACAAGACTGGTGTAGACAAGAATTAAAAAGTGGATTAACTTTACATCTGAATTATTTTTATTCATTTTAAAACATGGTGCCTAGCACACTGTAACGGCTACAGAGTAAATCAGTGCAATGTTATTCTCTTCAGATCATCAGATGTTTTCTCAGCTGTAAATGTAAATGCAAGAAACAGCCAAGTATCTGTATAATTCGCCGTTGCATAGTGACATTAACAAGAATTCCAGTTAGATCGAAATCTATCATATCCTTCCACCAGCTCAGCCTCTATTTCTTCCCAACATAGCAATCATTGTCAATACCACCCCAGTCATTTAAGTTCTTCAAATTCAGAGCTTAGGGCTTGTACTTTATACTCCTTCTATTATTCGAACACACTGCTTAACCCAATAAAATGACAGCATTTACATAATAATCAATAACCAAACTGGACATTGCAATAATCTCCTCTATTGTTTAGCAGTGAACAGACTGCATTTCTCTTGTATCACATACTGTGTAAAATGAAGCCATGTCCCCTCATTGATTGATGTATAGGCGATAGGATGTAACAGTTACAACAATATAAACACTTTGAATAGGCAAATGAATCATTTATTGATACATATCTGCATTTTAAACCTCAAAGAAGGAGGATAATGAGTGACATGAACTCAAAAGAGGGACAGTCCCTCCAAATCAGGGACACATGGGAGTTATGCATTCAGCTCCCCATTTATTTCACATGTGCTCTTCTTCAACGGTTCACAATAACAAAAGAAAATATGTGTCCCTGGCCTACAAGGCTTTCTCCAGCCTGGCTGCTCAATGTTGGCCCATTAACCCAGGATTTTGACTATCTTGGGTTTTGTTGCTTGCCCCTGGGGCACCCCAATCAGGGATGCCCCGCTGTGTGAAACCCCCCCGATTGCCCAACCAACTCGCCTCTCGCCAGTCCTATGGCGCATGTGCAGCCCTCTCGTCCAATCAGCACAACCGGATCCGCTCCTGCCCCTTTGTCTAATAGCTCGTCTAAGGCGCCTGCCACCCCGGATGTCCTTTTCCTTCTATTAAAAGAAAGAAAAATGAGCCTGGCAGGATATTTCTTGATGTGGTGTGTATAAGTGACCCCTCCTCCTGCCATGCAGCATATTTATATGGATTTTTATCATTAGGCCATTTTTTCGCGATAGTGCTCCTTTTAAGATTGAGTTTGAACTTGCAGCAAAAGTTCGGTTCGGGTCCCCGAACCCTATTGAAGGCAATGGGCATCTAAACTTGGTGGGCCCAAAAATGGCTGTAAAATGGGGGTAACAAGGACTAGAGGGATGCAAATGGGGGGGGGGCAGCAGAGCGATTGCCCGGAACAAAATGGGGTATGGGAAGTACTCAAATAATGACAGAAAACAAGAAAAATGAAGAATAGCATAACTTTTTATTTTTTCATTGTATTTTTTCAGTTTTAAGTATTTTCCTAAATGCCTCTTTAAAAGGCATCCTGTTTAACATTGAAACTGCCTGCGGGTTAATTTTTATAAATTTCTTGTTTTTTTTTTTTTTTTGCATTCTTTGCTAGATACAATTTTTATCTAATGAAAAAATGTTTGTCCAATTTTGGACAAATTTTGTTTTAATGAATGCAGAAATTTTGTTTTAATGAATGCAGCTGTGATGTCAGCAATGACGTTAGGGAGATTCCATGGAGGCCACACCCCCAAGTATAAAACCCGCCTCCCGGTCCTCCCTTTAGTCCCCCATTGTAAACAATAAGAGCCTTTTGTCGAAAGGCAAACAGCTCTGAATTGATGAGAGCCCCACATGTGTCCGTGGATTCCACCCATCCACTTGTGACATGTACTGCTTACATCATTCACTGCAATAGCGGGAGTGTGCGTGGATGCAGGGGAACCTAATCTTAGGATTGGGTAAGTGTTAAAAAGCTAGATATTGCTGAAGCATGTGCAGAGGAGGAGTGGTAAGTAAACCTAAGCATAGGGTAGGAGCGAATAACGAGAAAAAAATCACAGTGATTCTGGGGGGTTTGACAGTTGGGTATTCCAAATTTGGATGCCGCTGGGGAGGGCTTTTAGCCAGCCCTGGTATTTTTTAGACTCTATGGCCAGGTGGACAGGGTTTTGGTCCACTTTAAAGAGGAGCAACCAACCGGCCTAGATTCTATAAGAATTGGGATGCCCCATTGTGTCAAACTCCCTGAATTGATCAATTTACTTACCTCTTCCTAGAACCCTCACTCTGCCCCTCTGAATGGCTGGGGTGGGAGAGTGCACATGATGCCGGAGATGCAGGGGATGTGGGGATGAAGTAGTCATAGCCGATTGCTCTCATTGGATGAGAGCCTGCACATGCGTTCTAGAGGTTTCACACAGTGGGATGCTTCTGGGAAAAGCCATTGACCTGGTATCTTTTAGATTCACACACAGACAGAGACTCAAAGACAGAGACTCACAGACAGAGAGATTCACAGAGAGAGAGAGAGAGAGTCAGAGGCAGACACACAGGCTGACATAGAGAGAGACAGACTCTCACAGAGACGGAGGCAGAGACGTACTCACATGTCAGTATATAAAGCTTCTCAGCACTACTGCAGACTTCCTACTCTCTCCTCATAGCCCCGGAGACTCAGGCAGCAGAGTGATGATGCACCTGGAGGGTGGAGCCTGCTTAGTCAGGGAGACACACACTGTAAGCGGCTTTGCCTGTGCGGCCCTGGCTACTGCACGATAAACAGCGTGGCTTTCCCTTCATGTTCCCCTCACACAGTGCTGCTGCCCTGCCATCTAACTTGCGCAACTCAGTGCCCAGGTTGGCTGCCCCCCCTGCCCCCCCCACGATACATCCCTACTGTATCTGTATGCCACCACACTGCGGCACTCTCCATGGGACCACATGGAATTATGGGAGGATATTTATTTTCTCCTCTCATCATACCGCACATGTGCAGGCTGTCCTCTATGCTGATATATTTACATGTTAAGCAGGGTGTGAGTTTCTGTACTGTAGGTATGTTTATTGCCCATAAAGCAGAAATACTGTAGATGGGCTGTTGTTTTTTTACAATAAACACACCCAGAGCCCAGAAACACTCAACCTGCTTCTCTTATCAATGTGTAAAGATTAACCCACCTCTCGGCTTGCTGATGAAGACTGAAGCAGCTGAACTTCACAAAGGCTGTCAGACAATAGGAACAGGGCAATGCTACACAATACAGGGCTGTACACACCCCACTCAATATCTAGGGCTGGGGGCGGAGTGTACTCACACTTGGCCCTAGCATGAGTGAATGCGTGATTGCCACTTGGACACATCCTGGGGGAGGGTCTAGCAAAAGTATACATGCTCCACCACTGCAAGGAGCGTGATGTCACAGGTAAAAGGCGCTTGCTGCCAGGAAACACCCCTGGCAATCTGTTGATAGTCATCAGTACCGGAAGAAAGCAGACATGTAAAGGTGGGCTCAGGCAGATCACTGGCTATGCCTTTCCTGTGACTATCTGCAGAGAGACTCTTTACCTGAAATCCTGAAGAGTCGGGCATTCCAAGTCTGACAGGGAAGACCCTACACTCTCCTCCCTCACCCAGGTTTAGTATGTTCTGCCCCCCCCCCCATCCCTCGGTGATGGGCTCTGACCTCATTTTACCTAATCCTTCCTCCATCCATGCCACCCAGACAGCCACTGATGGAACAGATTGTTCTCCACACTGCAGCACTGTATTTGTGTGGCATGGGAGCGGCAGCTCACTTGCCTGTCTGCCTGGCACATTCCTCTGATCCCTACTTAGCCACCTGCATATGGATGTATTGGACTATTTCAGTTCCTTTTATAAACAAAATCCTAGTGTCTTGCAGTGATGAAGTGGGTGCTGTTACCCATCACAACCAATCAGCAAGTGCTTGTCTTGTGCCAAAATGCTGGCCATACATGTGATGAGCTAAACATACAGTGTGTGTGTGCGTGTGTGTGTGTGTGTGTGTGTGTGTGTGTGTGTGTGTGTGTAATAGTGACTAGTTTACCAGAGGCCAACCATTTGAGGAATACAAGACTTTTGGCTGCCAAAATGACTGGTAAAAGTTTCCTGAAAAATTGAGAAGACTAACATTCTGGCACAAACAATTAATCTAGTGACACATCCATAGAATCTAGGAATCTTGACTTTAGAGCTCTAGTATATGTAGTGTAGGTGTCATGTTCTGCCATACATATGGTATTTTGAAATAACCAAATAATGTTCATCATTTTAAACCACAAGAAGTCTAGTTAAAAAAAACACTAGCAAAGCAATGGGCAATAAACAGACGACAGACTAACAAACCACTATACTGTTGTGAAGTCTTCCTATCTAAGGCCACTCATTTCATTAGCTTAGCACCTGGTCATTGCAGAAAGAGTAATGCAATTTGCCAGCAAGCCATTATAGTTGCCACCTGTCCAACATTTAAAGTCTATTGACCCATTTTTATATTAAAACTAAAGCCCGCTGACAAAAAAAATTGAAGTTGCTGAAAGACATATGACATTCCGAAAGACTGCCAAAGTTGTCCATCTTGATAGTCAGTTGTGCACTGTTCTAACTGCGTTGCCAAGAGTGCAACACACCAAGCATAAACTGATGCATTTAAGACATCTACTTGTGTGTTTCTTTCTACCTTTTCTCTTAAAACATTTTTATTTTTTTTAAATAATGTCAGATTTGGTGAGTTGTTTACCCTGATGTGGCTCGTCTTCGGGGGAAAGGTTATGCTGGGATACACACCCATCCATCTCTCTAATGGGCACAGGCAAAATCTATCTTTTCATTTTTGTTTTTAAGGTCTCCTGTCATGGCCGGTGGACTTTTTGCTGTTAAGCGGAAGTGGTTTTGGGAACTTGGAGGTTACGATCCTGGCTTGGAAATCTGGGGAGGAGAGCAGTATGAGATATCGTTCAAGGTAATAACGTACTATGTTATCTTTATAAAACAAGTTGACTCATTAGAAACGATGGCAATGTGCTCTTTTATTTGGTGTGTTACAGTTCTATCTCATTAAATGTATTTCGATTTGTTGACATATAATTTGGACACCTAGATGTTGCACAGTACATCATAGAAAGAGATTACTTTAGCACTGCGAAAGCTGCTTTAACAACTAGGGTCAGAGTTTAAGCAAGTCTGTAGTAAACCATACCACAAGATTTAGCAAAGTCATCTTCCTGTCTGTCTCAGTTATTTAATAGGATATTTCTGCTTGGCCCTGAGGGAATATTGTGGGTTTTACCTTTTACTTTAGAGGTCAACTGCACTTTAGCTGAAGAGGGCACCTGACCTATTTGGGCCTGCTAATAAGCTCCCCATACTTGTGTGGAAGATTTAGCCGCTTAAAAAGTTTTAGTTGTACTGAAAACTAAACCAACTGGAATGATCTTAACACATAGTCAAAAATATGTGTTATGTCTGTACATAAGCTGTGTGCTCAACTTCTAATGCTTGTGATGACTTGACTCACTATTGATGTTTATTGGTAATTTTCTTCTTAAGATTGTGGCTCTTCGTAAAATTGTTAGGGGAGGGGGGACTCTTGACCCCCAGTTTGTACACCTTCAAGAGATTGCACCCAGTCACATGGTTCAGATACATGGATGAAACCTTGGGTGAGATACAAAAGTGATAGGTACAAGCTTTCTCAGATCACATAAACTCGGTGGTCTACAACATCAAGTTTAACATAAAGGACAACAAACTGGCCTTTTTAGACATTTTGGTAAACATCAGTGATTGTGGACGGCTGAAAACAGATCTACACACAGACCAGTACCTAAAGGTTGTATTCCACCATCCTTGAAAACACAAACTGGGGGTCATCTGAACTCTGCACCACAGAGCAGAAAGAATTACCACCAACATGAAAGCTAAGGAAAAAGGAATCAAACACCTTAGAGGAGCCCTTAATATGTTTGGATACCCAGAGTGAACATTTGTCAAAACACCAGCAACACTGGGAAGCCAGACAGAAGAAAAATATGGACATCCGTTATGATAGCGGGATGTTGGAAAAACTTAGACGAAACTTTAAAGCTGAACAAAACCCAGCAGCGGCCGTCCTGAAATTTTAAAGATCCTGGGGCGGGTGCTGGCTTTTCTCTGTGTGAAACCCCCCAGGGTGCCTGTAAAAACTCACTTTTCCCCGCTCCAAGAGTGCATGTGCGGGCTCTCATCCAATGTGACTACATCATTCGGCAGGCGGCTCATTGCTGCTGCATCTCTTGCATACCCTGCGTCATGCAAGACCTCACATCCGAGCCATTCAGATAGGGAAAAAAACAGGGAAAGTCGCATCCCTGTCTGCTTTTAAACTAAAAATACACTGAATACACAGAAGATTCATTGCTGAAACACAAGAAGAGCAACATTGAGCAGTGCAGTGAGCAGTGCCCAGATTGGCTTTCTTCTGGCCACAATTCAGTGTACCTATATCTGAAGGACACAGTGTATTCCTTTGAGAACAGATTAAAAGTTCACAATTTAGATACTGAAGCTGACAGGTTTAAAGCAGACCAACCAGAGCCTATGCAAGGTTAAATTAAAAAAAGGACCCATGTTTCAACTTCCCTTAGAGTCCTGGTAATACATTGGATAAAAAACACTTCAAAGGAAAAAGAGGGAAATTAAGGGAAAGTGAAATCTTCTTTTGGCTTTTATCTTTCTTTTAGCAATACGCTCTTACTGCTCCCAGCATGTGATTGTGGGAAGGGGGGCTTAAACAGTCAATTTAAAACAATGATACCCTGTCAGAAACCAATGACATACAATTGCATACCTGGGGAAAATGAACATGTAAATCAGTATAACAGGAATACCAAGCAGCATTGAGGGCAGATAACATCCAAACAGTAATGTATCTGAGGTGGGGGAGCAAAACAGTTTGAGTTGTTTTTGGGGGTTTTGGTCTGGGCTCTGGGCTCTGCTCTAAAAGAAGTGTGAAAGAAGCCATTTATGTGAAAATGAAGAAGTCAAGTTTTTATAGAGGCGGGGGGCAACACCGATTGTCTGAATATTTAAATGCAAAATTTACACATAACCATGGTAATGCAATCAACACCTCACCTCCCTACTGATTGGAGTTACTATTTATTGCTGCCAAATTCCTATACAAGTTAATCTGAATTGAAAAAGCCAATGGGACTTGTGAATAGAGATAGGGGAACCCGAACCGCAAAGAACTCGACGACCCCGAACTTTGGGGGGTTCGCCTATCCCTACTTTTTGGTACCAAACAGTTGCAGCAGCAAGAACTTCTGGCCGAATCTGGCTACAAAAAGATGGGGCTGGCTTCCATGAGTGAGGACACTCCTATTGATGGCACTAGGAGTGTCCTCACTTAAAGCGGACCAACAGTCAAAAATGATTTAAACCAGAGCAACACAACAAACAGTGCTGACATGCATCCTACCCCAGGGCAATTTAGATTGCTGCACATAAAAATGTATTTACCTTTTTCTAACTCCTGCTGTCGTAAGTTTTAGAAACAAGATGGCGGCTCATGCATTTGCAGGCCACCTGCAAACAGGAAGTGCTCCTGGGCTTCCTGTTACTGTGCATGGTCAGTTATGTCAGTTGAATCCAAGCAGCAGCATGGATGTGATGCTGGGAAAGGAAGCTTCAAAATGGCCACTCCTTTTCTTTTCCAACTGTGCCAGGCTGTTGGTCCGGTTTAAGGGAGTAGCCTCCCCTCACCACAGCCACCCACCAAAGTTCTGGTCCCCATTGATTTCAGTGGGGTACAGGTTTAGGGTCGTATCCCTGAACTATTCAAAGTTTGGCTGAACTTGCTGAGTTCAAACTTTTGGTGGTTCACCCATCCCTCGTTATGAAACATCTTCAAGAAAATAGAACAGCAAGTCCAGCTGCCTTCATTTGATCCTACATATATCACATGATATAAATGAATGAGAACCTTCACAGACACTCCTATTTAGAGTTCTACAGCTTATATTGAAACGCTTGCACATATGCAGTATTTACAGTATTAAAATGTTGAGCGGTGATTCAGCCCTTCCTTTAGTGGTGAGCATCTTAACATTTTATTCAATGCCCCAAACGAACATGTCATTTAGGGTTGTATGTACTATAACTGAATAAAAAAAAACTGAAAATAGCATAAATACAAAGCTCTATCATATATTGTTAGCATTGAACCCTTTCTTTACACTGTAGGTGTATGAATCGCTTGTTATAGTGTTGGCTTTAATACTAGACTCCTGTAAATTGCCCCATTTTCTACTACATTGTAATATGTCACCAAAAAGCAAATAATTGGAATCTGGTCATGTCTTCCTCTTGCAGAAACCATGGGAACAGCATCAGAAGTCAGGAAATAAATTGTCCAGGCTGGTTTCTTTTTACTGACAGATTGTGTAAAGTAAATGTGTAGTTAAAGTGTTCAACTGGACTGCTGAACTCTAATTAATGTATTCTGACCTCAGGATTATTGTCACTCACCATCACAATAGTGCACTTTCAGCAAATCATCGATACAAATAGACTCCTGCAGAGGCGCGCTGATTAGTATTATACTTGTATAGAAAGACATTATGCTTATAAATAGACTGCCTTCACTGTTACTAGCATCAAAATGAAAATAATCCCAGCCTTTTTCTACTGTATTCAGTGCCAATTGGTGTTAGAGGAGGAAAGGAGAATAGGGGAAATCAATTTAAATTTACATTAGGTCTATTAGGTGTGTTATCGACACCTGGATCCTTCTCCATCAAGGATTTCCCTAATGTGACTGCTCCTAATTTGTATACTGCATACTACCACTGGCAAGGTGTATGGTCAGCAGATCAAAACTAGAAATGGCTGCGTGTTCCCCCTAGTGCCCAATAGAGAGACTCCTGAGTCTGGTCACTGGCACTCTAATGCAAACTGCTTCTCTGCTGCTCTTTGGATATCCAGGGCCTACACCCTTCGGCCAGCTCCATCGACCAGGCTCCACAGCCACCTAACAGAGCCCATCTGCCACTAACCAGGCCCTGTCAATGATAACCAGGGCCAAGCCATCACCAGTTAGGCCTCAACAACCATGGCCAAACTGCCACCCACCAAGCCCTGATTACCCACCAAGTCCTGACATCAACCAAGTCCCACATCCACTAACCAGCAATAACCAGAGTTCGCTGACATTGAGCAGGCGATGGGGGGTATAAAGTTAGTTCTGGGGGGGTTATTTAATCTGAACCAACAGACTTGCACGGTTTAAAAAAAGAATTCCAAAAACTCACCTTTCTATTCCTCCTGCATCTATTGTTTTGCTGATGTACAAGAAAGCTAGTGCCCAAGATGAGGTTCTATTTTGCTAACAGCGTTCTGTTTTGCTACTAATAAACCCACGGTTCAGATATTGTTTCAAAAAGATCAGAGCATAACAACAACACAGATGTACTTATAATATGAAAGAATATATATATATATATATATATATATATATAGAGAGAGAGAGAGAGAGAGAGAGAGAGAGAGAGAGAAATAGAGAGAGAGAGAGGGAGAGCATAGTTATTAATATAGAAACAAGGTAAAACTTACAAAGACAACCTACATCACCACAGAGAGACTGTCAGGCCGGAGAGTTCTCCAACATGAACTCTCCACCAGGGGAGCAGAGGGTTCCACCAGAGCAAAGACACAGACAAAGGAAATGCTGTAAACAGGGGGGTTTATTAATAAGTCGAAGGAAACAAACAAAAAGATCTTCAATTTAGGGGGGTCAAAGACAAGGCTAACTAGAGGAATAACTAATAAAGGGAATAACTGAAGCCCTAAGGTGCTGGCGCACTCACCCAAAGGCTCACAACAGGTGCCAACAGCAAACAACCTCAGGGAAGCCAGGGAGAGACCTGCTTGCCACAAGACTCCACGGGGGTACAGACTCAGGTTCCAATACAGATACAACACAGCAAACAAAATCCTGCTGCACCAGATGGAGGGCTAAGCCCTTTAAATAGCCCTCACACCAGGTGCAGCACCTAATGGGGAGAGAGAGCAGCCAGAGCTCTGCTGACACCTGCTGGTGGGTAACGGTTTTGCAGATGGGTAAGAATTGACCCCAGCCACCAGCCTAACCCAGGGTTCCAACTAGGGATGAGCGAATCGGTTCTAACGAACCTGAATTCACTCTGAATTTCAGGGAAAATTCGATTCAGCACAAACCCGAATTTTTAGTGGTTCGTGCTGACCGAATTTTCCCTGAAATAAAAAAAAAATGCCGCCGCCCGCTGACAGCGCAGCCGGCCTTCCAGCTCCCACCAGAGATGAGCGATTCGTTAAAGTTCGATTCGGACGAACCAGAATTTCTTTGAGAAATTCGGCAAATCGCCCAAATTGAATTTTTGAGAAGTTCACTCATCTCTAGTTCTAACAATACCCCCCTTCTCAGGAGCTGGTTCCTGAACGCTCCTCCCCAGAAAGCAAGACCAAACAGTAAACGCTCAAGTCCATGAAATGAAAAAAGACCAAAATCCAGGAATGAATCCCACCTCTGGGATCCACTGTGGAGCTAGAGTCCATAGGAGAAGGGATCCAGATGGTTGGCTAGGTTACACAGGTCCTGGATGTGGGTTCTAGACAGGGCCCGGGTGCGGATTCAAGATAGCGTCCGGGTGCGGATTCAAGACAGGGCCCAGGCGTGGATTAACCCTTTCGCTGCCAGCCTACCTGGAGTTTTTGTCACCCTTGGTGCCAAACCGTTTTGCACTATTTTGCGCTCCCCATGTTCAAATGTGATTTTTGAAGGGATTTCCAGGGATTTCCCAGGGAAATGATATATTGTTTTTTTCAGCAGAGTCTGGGCTTTAACATGAAATGTCTTATTTGTAATTTTTTAGGGGTATTCTCAATATTTTTGGGTGAAATATGTGAAAAAAAAATAAAAAAAAAATACATTTTTACAATTTGTAGTTTTTTTTGTAATAAAAAATGTACGTTTTTCAATAAAATCTTATTGCGTGTGAAATCCCAATTTCTCCCAGTTACAGCGATACCACATATGTATAGGTAGACACCCTTTCCTGCCCAGGAGACTCCCCCAAACTGAAACAGCGCTTTAGGGAATTTTCAGATAAAATACAACTATGCTATGCAATATGCGCACCTTGCAGTTCTTCCAGAAAAACAACCCTTTACATTTGAAATACCCCCAACAAACTATATATTCTCTGGAAGTACACACCTCAAGCTTTCTAGGCGTACCAGGCTTGTTGATGTGCCCATAGTTTTCTGGAAATAATCCCTCATTGTATTCTTTGGTTGCAAAGAGTTTCCCTAAAAAAAGGATAAAAAAGCAGAATCAAAGCCACATTTTCCTAAAAAAACTATGTGCAAACAAGAAAAAACAAGTTTAGTCTGAAAAAACAACATCCCCCGAACAGAACGATACCCAACATGCATAGCTACTGTCAAGGGAAGAGTTGCCAAACACCCCAAAGTAAAGCATGTGCGTAACAGTGATTTTACTTGAAAATTTCAGCTCTGCAGACAAAGTGCGCACCTTGCGATTTTTCAACCAAAACAACCCTTTACATTTGGAATATCCCCCATAAACCATATATTACCTGAAAGTACACATGTTAAGCTTTCTAAGCGTACCCAACTTGTTGTAGTGGGCTCATCTTTCTGGAATTAATCCCTCAAAGAATTCTTTGGTTGCGCAGGGTTTCCCTAAAAAATGTATAAAAAAGCTGAATAAAAAACACCTTTTCCTAAAATATAAATATGCAAACCAGAAAAAAACAAGCTAAGTCTGAAAGTGCAAGGTCCCCCGAACAGAACAATACCCAACATGCATAGCTACCTTTAACCATTTTAATTGCCAGCCTACTTGAGATTTTGTCACCCTCTGTTGACAGGTCATTTTTCCCCATTTTGCGCCATGTTTTGCGCCATTTTTGCTGGAATTTTCAGGAAAATTATACATATATTTTCTGCAGCAGAGTTTAGGCTTTAACAAGAAATGTCTTGTTTGTAAATTTTATTTTGTTTTTTACAATATTATTAAGTAAAAAATAAATAAATAAATAAATAAAAATTTTTTTAGAAAATTGACTCCTTTATTTCAAATAAAAAATGTATTTTATTAAGGAAAATCATATTGCATGTGAAAGCCCCATTTCTACCGATTAGAACGGTACCACATATTTATCGGTAGCCCCCCGTTCCTGCCCAGGAGACCCCCCTAACTGAAACAAGTACTTTATAACATTTACAAATAAAATACAACTACCATCCACACTACAAAGGGTTAAATCGAGAAAAAAAAATGACATAGGGTCCCCCCTCCCAGGGGGGCGGACCCCATTTTTTTTGGAATTTTAAGGGTTAAAAACCCTTAAAAATCCCCAAAAAAAATGAAATGGGGTCCCCCTTACCCATCATTACCAGCCCGGGACCAGCTATGGGGGCTTGTAGGCACAGAGTGGGGGGGCCAGCTTTTGTGGCCCCCCCACCCTGCAGCCTACGAGCCCACATAGCCTGTGTGGGCCCGGGCTCTTCTGCCCCCCCCTGGGCTTTGGGGAGGCAGGTAATTGGGGGTGCCGGGGGTTAATGGCAAGTCACCCGCTGCGGCAAGCGGGTGACATGCCATCCCCCCAGCCTTGTGAACTGGTATAGGGGTCATGGACCCCTTACCAGTTCACAAGGGGTTAAATGTAAAAAAAAAACACAGACACACAAAAGAGAAAAAAATATTTTATTAATTTTTTTTTTTACACTGTACTCACCTCCCATCCATCCTGGAGCACTGTGTCCCACGGCGATCACTGGCTTCTGCTCACCTGCTGGAAGCCTTTTATAGCTGCTGGATGACAGAACACAAAGAGTTTATTAAAAAAAAAAAATGACATAGGGTCCCCCCTCCCAGGGGGGCGGACCCCATTTTTTTTTGGAATTTTAAGGGTTAAAAACCCTTAAAAATCCAAAAAAAAAATGAAATGGGGTCCCCCTTACCCATCATTACCAGCCCGGGACCAGCTATGGTGGCTTGTAGGCACAGAGTGGGGGGGCCAGCTTTTGTGGCCCCCCCACCCTGCAGCCTACGAGCCCACATAGCCTGTGTGGGCCCGGGCTCTTCTGCCCCCCCCTGGGCTTTGGGGAGGCAGGTAATTGGGGGTGCCGGGGGTTAATGGCAAGTCACCCGCTGCGGCAAGCGGGTGACATGCCATCCCCCCAGCCTTGTGAACTGGTATAAGGGGTCTCATGGACCCCTTACCAGTTCACAAGGGGTTAAATGTTAAATAAAAAGACACAGAGACATAAGATATAAAAGATCTTTATTTTTTTTTTTTTTTACTTTACTCACCTCCGATCCTGTGTCCCCCGGCGATCTCCGCTGACAGCCTGCTCGTGTGTTTGAAGGAGAGAGCCTGGGGAGGAGGGGGGGCGATCTCAGCCCTCTCCTCCTCCCCATCTGCCCTCCTCCAGGCACACGAGCAGACTGATTGTCTGTCTCACGTCCCGGCAGTAAGAGGGCTGCTGGCCTGGCCCCGCCCCCCAGGGGGCGGGGCTAGCAGACCCGTTCCAGGAAGTGGGGGGGGAGGGCAATTTCTGCCCTCTCCTCGCCACCGAAGAGGCTGGGGGGGGCGATCGGAGGCCCCCCCAGTGAAGAGGACACCCATCGGGAGACAGCGCGGCCTCAGGTAAGGAAATGTCATTTTTTTTTTTTTTTTTTTTTTTTACATTTAGCAGCTGCTGCTGCCGAAGCGGGGGGGGGGGGGCTATTCCGGGGGCTCTCCTGGAGCCATCCGACCCCCCACGGGGGATCGGATGGCACCAAATTAAAGGGGAGACCCGGCCGGATCCAACGAGGGGTCAGGTGAGTATTTTTGATTTATATTTTTTTTACTGTCAGGGGGGAAAGTCAAGCCCGTAGATTCTACGTGCTTGGCACTTAAGTGGAGTGGAAGCGAGCACGTAGAATCTACGGGCTTGGCACTGAAAGGGTTAAAGACAGGGCTGGTGTGCAGATTCAAGATAGGGCCTGGGTGCAGATTCAAGACAGGGCATGGGTGCGGATTCAAAACAGGGCCCAGGTGCAGATTCAAAACAGGGCCCGGGTGCAGATTAAAGACAGGGCTCGGGTTTAAGACAGGGCCCGGGTTCAAGACAGAGCCCGGGTGTGGGTTCAAGACAGGGCCCGGGTGCAAAGCACGGTCCGGGTGCAGACTCAGAGCCCAAGTGCAGGGCCAAGGCAGAGGGTGCAGATTCAAAGCCGGGGAGTCCTGAAGCAAGTTGGTAGCAAAGCCCGGGGGCAGACTCAGGGTAGAGCCCGGGTGCAGACTCAGAGCCAGGGAGTCCTGGTGCAGGTTGGTAGCAGAGCCTGGGTGCAGGCTATTTCTGGAGTAAACTACTTCTCAGTTGAATGATATACACTTGTGTGTGTTCTTCATTGGCATAAAAGCCACACCCCCGTCCAAAGCCAGGCCCATACACAAGCTACATGATGCATTTGTGGCACAGAGGCCAAACAACAAAGCAAAAAATGGGTACACCTCCCATAAACTCAAATCAGCAAATATGCAACAACCACCCCCCCAATGTTCAAGTCCACTGGACCAGTCTCTTGGCCAATGCCACACCCACCTAATCTGTGCTGTTTGTTCGTTCTGCCTCGGTAGTAGGGAGATTTTCCTGTTCCTACCCAATGCTCCAGCAACTCCTCCATCCTCTGGTTGTGGCGATGCAATGCTCACAGTGTCTCTTGCATGGTGGTGGCCATGCTCACCAGTGGGTGGAGATCCCTGTGTAGCAGGATGAGTTGACAGTGTACAGTCAGGCAGAATGCCCTCTGAGTCTCCAGGAAGGTTGCCGTCCATCTCCTGCCACAGCTCCTTACACATGCCCGCTGTGATTGTGCTTTTCGCACTGGCCGTATAGCATTGCCTCGCCACGGTTTTCTTCATGTCCAGGGCATGGCCATCTGCTGTGCAGGGGGCTGGGTGGGTGATGGCTCCCGCAATGGCTCTGTTCCTTCCCCAGTTGTTGAAGTACATCCAGTGGATTGCTTCTCCTCCATTTCTATAAATATTGAGCAGGATCTCGGGTTCCTATGGGCATAGCAAAGAATACTGTGATTGTATAGTCCCAGTTCTGTTAACAACCCATTAACTATCCACTGTTTTGTTTGTTTGACAGAAAATTTCTAAGCAGACTTCTGGGCTCTGGTGCTGCCCCCAACTCCTGACCTTGCCCCAGCTAAACAGGTTGCACACCCTTGCCCTTCATTTGTGTGCCCATGTTGCAGGGTGGAAGTGTAGGCTATCAGTGTGCATGGTGCCTTACCCCTTGGCAAAAGGGGATAATCAAAGAATCACATTAGCCTCCATGCTTTTTAGTCCGGATGGGTGGACCAACCACTGGGTAGGCCATCTAACCAGACACAACAAAAACACCCAAGCAGAAGTGGTATAAGTACACATGCCATAGACTGGAGGGGAATGACACATGGACAACACTACACAAGGCCTAATGGATGACTCCACTTGCACATGTCCCCACATGTTCACATATACCAGCAGAGTGCAGCGGAGTCACTTGTTATGTGGAAAAATCAAACACCTCCGAGCCAAAAAAGCAAGGGAGGGCTTACACATAGGCACCTGATTACCAGTGTGCTGCGCATACATGCACATGGGATGCCACAAGCATGCACATAAGATGCCTTGTGCGTGCATGCATGCACATGGGATGCCACAAGCATGCACATAAGATGCCTTGTGCATGCATGCACATGGGATGCCACAAGCATGCACATAAGATGCCTTGTGCATGCATGCACATGGGATGCCACAAGCATGCACTTAAGATGCCCTGTGCATGCATGCACATGGGATGCCACAAGCATGCACATCAGATGCACTGTGCATGCAAGCCCATGGGATGCTCCAGTGCATGCATGCACATGGGATGCCACAAGCCTGCAAATGGGGTGCCCTGGTGCATGTATGCAAATGGGGTGCCCTGGTACATGCATGCACATGGAATGCCCTGGTGCGTGCATGCACATGGGATCCCCGAGGCATGCATGCACATGGGATGCCCCGAGCATACATGCACATCGGATGCCACAAGCATGCACATGGGATACTGATGCATGCATGCACATGACCATACAACGGAAAACCCATGTGCTAGGCAACCCATATTCATGCTCCGGCCACCCCATTTGCAGCCATGCACAACAGCAATGGCTGATGACAACAGCTAAAAGGTAGCTACTTCAGAAGGGAGACAGAAATACTTCAAAGGGTTAAACCCTTAAAAATCAGAAAACAATGGTTTGGAGCCCCCCTGTGCAGCAAAACCAGCCCAGGCACTAGCTATATGGGTTTGTAGCCCAGACCTCAGAGGCCTAGCAGACGGCCCTCAGCCCTGAAGGCTACTCACATGGGCACCTAGCCTTTGGGGATGCAGGTAACAGCCAGCCAGCGGGTGACTTGCCTGCCCCTCCTGCCCTTTATGGGCATCTCAAGGACCCCTTACCAGTTCACAAAGGGTTAATGTAAAAAAAAAAACCACACCACATTAGAAAAAGTCCTTTATTAAATATTTTTTACACTAACATTTACCTGCTTCCTCGCTATCCACCACCGAGTGGTGTCCTCATCTGTCACGCCTTCAGCAGAGAACAGTGCAGAGCAGCAGTGGATGGACCAGAGGACAGCGAGGGAGCAGGGTTCTTTCTTCATTTAAGAGTTTCAAGGAAGTAGATGATTCTGATTTAGATCATCCGATTTCTTAATTTGGAGGTCAGGTATGTTGGGTAAACACAAACAGCAGTTGGATGCCGCAGCAGAGAAGGGACAACTCTGGCCAGGACTCAGCTGTGCACCTACATTTGAAGGACACAGGCCATTCCTTTGATGACAGTCAGGTTCCCATTTTAGATAATAAATCTGACTGTTTTAAAAGAGGTACAAAAAATGTGAAAAATGAAGAATCCACGTTTGAATATAGGCTGTCAGACCTATTGTCTGGGATTACAACGCTGTGTTAATACCAAAGGCAGCTACTAATTCTCCGTAACTCCAGACATGCTAGTGCAATCAACACCTGAACTTCCTACCTAGACAAAGAATGTGGATTGAAGTTACCATTTATAGCTGCAGATTCCTGTAGAAGTCACTCTGAACTGAATGCAGTTCAGAGACCCCATTTCTGAATGGGTGAACACTTAGGGCCTGAATTATCAAGCACTTCTGCCAGACAGTGCCACGGTGCGAATTAGAGTACTAAAAAATGTAATAAAATATTTTTTTTTACACCTGTGAATGTTGCTGAACTACCAGAAGCGCATTTACTAAGACATTAACAATGCAGCAACATCCTGAAAAATGTATAAATCATATTTTGCACTTCTCTAATGTGCACTGAAATGACATTGTCTGCCAGAAGTGCTTGATAAATTAGGCCCTTACTGTAACCCCCCTATTAGACTTAGTGCTGGATAAGGGAGGGCGGATGGTATTTTTATTATAATTTCCTGCTTTAAAGCGCTTTACAAAGAACTGAGCTTGAAAAAAATGCAATACACTGTAATTCAGTGACATCAATATGAAAATATGATTAGCAAACCCATCACTCTGAGACTGACAGCAATTGCAGATATTTCTAATTATTCAGCTGGTGTGTGCGGTGTTTTAGCAGCAAGCTCTTGGTCGGGTCTAATAGAGGATGTCACTTTAGATGCCTCTTTCGGTCACATTTGGAAGGAAAAACATATAATGATGTTGTTCAGATTACCACATAAATTATGTGGAATGTGTAATTTGTTCACAGCGCCGCTTATCAGCTGGATATGGAGGTCGGCCGCTGCTCTGCTCAGCTTATTGGCCGCGTTTGTAATAGATGGATCCAGGCGATGAACACCAAGAAATAAAAACTGAAACATTGCAAGTTAAATGTTTTGCACTGCAGAATTCAAGAATATTTAGGGAGAAATAATAAAAAGGAAATGATTTCTATAAGTGCAAAGAAATGAAATAAATACAAGGACACATGCAGAGCTGACTCGGGTCTACTTATTCGAATAAATAGCATTTTTATTAAAGCTCGCAGAAGCCTCACAAAAATGATAGTTCATAGAGCAGGTGTATGGTACATTGGATAAAGGGGGGTAGAAAACTGTGTTTTTTGCCGTCTGTGACCCCAATGGGGTTAAGCTTAGTGTTGGCCTTGGGTTAAATGTGATCCTGTGGAAGATGGTGGAAGAAAATGCCCCCCAAATGCACATACATATGAAAACAAGGACTGTAGAAAAAAAGAGAAAAGAAGGGAAGATGAAAAAGTGGAAGTTATGGATAAGGAGAGTGAAGAAATAAGTGGAAAACCAATCAAGTAAAATGGAGAAAGACTGATGAAAGCAAAGTCAAGAAGTTAATGACTAATTAAGAAGAAAGTAAAAATATGATTTTTTTTTTTTTTGCTCAAATCATTGTGTGATCTCTCCTGGCTGCAAACAATTTTTAGAAACTTTTTTGACTTTTAATATTTTTATGCAGAATTGTCATTACAGGTCTGGCACTAAAGTGCTAATGTCACAGTGTTAAAACAATGAGGCCGATTCATTAATAGCGGCAGGTAGCGACAGTTGAGCGACTGTAGCAGTATTTTCACAGCGCTCGCTAGTAGTCGCTGTGCTTGGCCATTGTTCGGTGGTTGATAGCGATATAGAGTCGGTGTGCAGTAATGTTGAATATGGGGTGACGAGTTGCTATTTGACAGGTTCCGCGATGTATGGGATAGCGACTCCCACCACATTCATCAAAAAATCACGCTCAAAAAATTATCGCGCTGTGAAATGCATGTTTAAACCCCAGAGCGCTGGCGGCGATGTGTTAAAAGTAGTTTTTTAACCCCCAAACCACCATATTTTTGGAAACCAAAAAAAAAAATTTTGGAAAGAATTTAGTAATATGAATACAATAATATCAGACCTGTAATATCAATTTTGCACAATTTTTTTTTTTTTTACCTTAAAAAAAATGAACTAACATGGCAGAAGTGGTCACAGAATTTTTCACATTAAAAAAAAAAAAAAAATTAATAACAATTAATTATGAATATTTAAAGATTGTTCCATTGAAATGCATTGGAGAGCGCCAGGTAGCGAGAGGTCATACCTGTCGCTGTTCGAGGTCGGACGCTGGCGCTGTGGGCTGAGGCTGGAATAATGATGAATGAGTGGCTATCTGGCGCTATCTCAGTCGCTAAGCAGGCTTGATAAATGTGTGATTGTGGTGGGGAGCCGGCGTTCTCGTGGCGGTGCCTGTCATTACCGGTCGCTCACCAGTCGCTACCTGTTGCTATTCCTTCATAAATAAGGGCCAATGTCATTCCATGTGTTTTCGCTTTGTTACTGGTGGATATGTGTTCAAAAACAGACTTTAATCACACAGCGCCTGGCGCTCTATGCTATAGCAACCAGATTTAGAGCGCCAACGCTGTGTGTGTGTCCTTTTTTGTTAAATATGGTGTGGAGTGCCGAGAGTCAGACACACTGAGTTGGTGCTACCTCTCGCTCGCTGCAGCTCTGTACTGGTGTTAGAGCGCCCAACATACATCACATTCATCAATGCCAGCCAGGTTACTTCAGCGTCTAAGGCGCTCTGTTACAGTGCCTGATACCCGCTTACAGCGTCTACTAGCGGTCGCTCTAAGCAACACTATACAGATGCTCATCGGGCCGATACCTTGCGTTAGTAATGAATTAGCCTCTAGGTCTCGTATATGTATATGTATACTGTACTGTGCCATGAAAATAGGGTATGGCATTGCAGGAAGGCAATAGGTGGCTGTCGAAACGCTGGTGAGCGCTCTCCTCAGACATCAGTGTGAACTTGTTATTTATTAGCTCTGTACTCATTTGACATTCTTCTGTGCTGGTCATGGCTCCTAAGTTAAACTGCTATGTAGAAATGTTATATTTAAGGCCGCTTGTACAGATCAGCCCACTTTCTGAAGCAAATAACAGTGTATTATCAGCTCCAAGCACATTTTTACTAGCCTGTGTGTCATATTTAAAGGCTACCTGCCACCTACACATAAAAGCACATTTTACACATGTCTAAGCATTAAATAATAAGGTGTGTTACCTTGAATGTGTATTGAAGTGGTATAAAGTTCTTCTAAAAGACAGATAGAAATACTTTGAATGCTGAAAACGAATAATACAATCACGAGATGATACCAAAGCATACTTTCAGCTACAGATTGGTGCATCAAGCAGTGTCAGGAGCTGACAGAATTTTATTTTAATGTAATTTCATTTGAAAAAAGAAATGAAATGTGTTGGAAAAGAGCAGTTGATTTGAGCATATTAGAGTTACTATAAGGGGTAGTCTGACTTGTCCTAGCATTATAAAGGGTCACTCTAGATGCTGTTAGCTGCAAAGATGAAAGTGCCCTCCACAAGCACAAGCACACACTGACAACATTACACGAGACGCAGCGTATAAATAGATGCATACACATGTGACATGGCACATAGCACAAAAACAAAATCACAGTCCCAATTTTAATAGATAGCACAAGAAATAGTTTACAGAGAACTATGGCCGCACCAACTCATACATAGGGTGTGCTACACTGGCCGTATCAATATATGTTTTACCCTGGGAGGGAACCCCACAGTCCCCTCAAACCCACCAGAAACCACAGCACCGCCCAGATTAATAATAAAAATATATCCTATTTTATTGTTGAACAAGGATCCCATTTACAAACATCTAAAACATCCTAAAAAGGGTCACAACAATGACCACCAGGGGGCGCTTTATACAGGCTCCTATCTCATATCAACCAATATATTGTGCATATACATACAACACCATTTATAGTGCATTTATCATGTACATTAAATAATTACATTTAAAGTGCTAAGTGCTAAGTGCTAAACCTACAATTATTGTAGGACCGCCAAGAGCAGAAAAAGTTAAATACATCAAAACCATATGCATATGTGCTGAGTCAGTACATTACCCAAATACGTAGTCTGCCTGTCAGTATGTCCCCCTGCCCCTAGCCAACGCGTTTCGTAACGGTCGGGGACCCGTTACTTCATGGGCACCAATTTTACAGGCCCGTCCTAATGGCCATCCTATATACTCACCCGCCCCGCTCCCCCGCCAATGACAGCCGCCCGTGGCCGCGCCGCTGCACGCAATCAACATGGCGGAAAGGACCAAAATAAATAGCAAGGCATGGTGGTGAGGCCCGCCCATTGTTCAAACGAGTCATATGACAAGTTATCCACTAACACTATTAGTGCAAATCGCAGAAAGACGGCACGCACACTATTGCGCCTGATAATCACCTATGGTACAAACTCTGTAAAAATCTTCTTTGTTTGTTAAAATTAACTTTTTATTGCTCTGTGTCTTTTATATATACAGTATAAAGAAAGTGTTTATTTTGACTGTTGCATATTTAGAATGATGCTCCCCAAATAAGGGAGGGAATGTGGTAAACCTAGAGTAGGTTATCCCCAAGCAGACTCCACTTTCCATATTTCCACTGCTGTCCATGCAGTAAAAAACTATGGCACTTCTAGCCTGTAGAAATATTTTCACAAAGTTCCGCAGATTCTATTTTCCAGATTTAGTGCTGACCAACCAGGTGCCAACAGCACATCTCTCCCCCGAAATAGCTCACGTCTCACATGGAATTTAAGTCATTGCAGGATGTCCCTTTCTTGGCCTTTTACTTTTGTGGAAATTTCGGTTCTCGTCAATTTTTCCCCCTCGTCTGATTCAGCCTTTTTTTCTGCAAGAATGTTTGTGTGAAAGGTTTTAATTTTTAAGTGATTTTTTTATTTGGTAGCAAGACCTCCAACAAAAAAACGTTGATAAAGGGGCTCTGAATCAACTCTAAGAGAAGCAAGGATGGGGGGAGAAGAGTGGTGTCAGCATGGGAGCCAACAGCACTGAAACCAAAAGACAGAGGAATTAGTCTGTGGGCTGACAAATAAGTGCCATTTCTTTTCTGATACTTTATGTTTCGGGACTTTAAACTGCCTTGCACAGTTGGCAAAAAAACTGCCCTCCCTTGCCCCATCTACACGCATGATACTGACACATGACACTCACATTTGCTCCTGTATCCACTCAAAGCTCAAACACTGCCTCAACAATTTTCTCCTGATAACGTCAGTTTTTTAGCCTTCTGGTAATCAAGGCCACTGGAGAAAGGTGGGAGGATATGAAGCACAGCAAACAACATGCTGCTCTGATACAATGTGCCAGGTGACCGAGTCAACAAGATGCAGTTATACTGTATTTTGGGATTACAGCATTGCTGGCAGAAGAGCTTACCGTAAATACTCGAGTATAGGTCGACCCGAATATAAGCCGAGGCACCTAATTTTACCACAAAAAAATGGAACAAGTTATTGACTCGAGTATAAGCCGATGCGGCTTTTTTCAATTGGAATTGGAGTTGACACACAGAAAGAGAGACACACACACACACACACACACACACACACACACACACACACAGAAAGGGACACACACACACACAGAAAGGGACACACACACAGAAAGGGACACACACACACACAGAAAGAGGCACACACACAGAAAAAGACACAGACACACACACACACACAGAAAGAGACACACACACACACACACACACACACACACTGAGGGTACCTGCTGCTGCTGCCGCCGCCGCTCTCAGAAGCGCAGGTGTCGGGGGTCAGGGTTTGGCCGAGGTTACCCTGCAGAGGGGCAGCGGGGTCCCCCTCCCCTCCTCCTCCTGCCAGTCGCTCGGCACACAACACCCTCCATTCAGCTCCGCCTGGCAGCCGCCAGCCGCCGCCGTTCTCATACACACACCAGCACTTCCTGGCTGTTGTGTGCTGGTCGTTGGTGGGCGTGCCCCATATGGCCGGCATCCAATGAAAACATTGGACGCCGCTCATTGACGACCAGCGCGCAGCAGCCTGGAAGTGCCGGTCAGTGTGTGAATGTGTGTGCGTGTCTGCGTGTATGAGAGCGGCGGCAGCGGCAGCGGGTACAGCAGGGACCCGCGGCGGCAGCGGCAGCGGGTACAGCAGGGACCCGCAGCGGCCGCCCCTCACCCTCCAGCATCTGTTAGGTTCAGGGTTGCGGCCTTCCCTGGCAGTCCGCCCCTGGACTCGAGTATAAGCCGAGGCGGCTTTTTTCAGCCCAAAAAGTGGGCTGAAAAACTCGGCTTATACTCGAGTATAAACGGTATATCATTGGGTGGGTACATAAAATATAGATCCTCTTTACAGAGGACAGCCAACTTCCCAGAGAGGTCTTTTTAGGACAGTACCTGACATAACTGGAAAATAGGAAGTCTGATCTAGATACACTTTTTCCAATTGAAAGTTCTGATGCTTGGTTAAAAGACTGCAGATCCAGGTTTATAATATCAATTCTGCCTTAAAGAACATTAAAAAAAATCTGTGGGAGGCCCTATTAGGTAGAGATGCGCATACTCAGCACCTTTATCTTTATCGTCACTAAGCAAACTATATGGAGAGCCTGGCTCAAACCAAATCTGGGAATTAAAAAAGTAGGGTCTCAAGAACAATAGTGAACAAGATACTGCCCTCAAACCTACTTGAAAGACAAACACCTTTCCAATGGTATTCAACCCCTGGATTGACTATATTAGTAGTTAGAACAGTAGGTGCGTTATTATGAATAACTTCATGCATTTGTGGGTGGGGGTCCTAGGCGTGTGCAGCTCCTTTCCTTTCTTTCTTTACCTTCTTTTGCTTTTCCATTCCCTACCAATTTTTCTCGCTTTTATTTTTAGCTTTTATCTATTTCTCACTGCTCAATCTGTTGTTTTTACTTAAAGGCTCGAGTTTCTAGTACTCTACAAAGCTACTGTAAAATAGTTTTCTCCCTGAGCCCATGTGTGATAGGCCATGGTCTCTACCCCTACAGAGCTCACTAGGCACACAGCATAGGTTTCTGTCTATAATGTTCATTTGAATTAGTACTTTTACTGAGTTGATTTGCTAAATTACCTTAGCTCATATCCCTATCCATGTTTACAGGGCTGGCATTAGGTTTATCTGTACCATTGGGCAATAATCGTATGGGCCCTTCTACAGTGTGACACAACACATGTAGCACTCACATTGCATATTAAATAGGCAAAACCCACTAAAAACTCTGCACAAAAAAACAGAAAGGTAAAGTCCACTTTCAATATCTTCAAGTTGCTGAGCTGACCCAGTTTTTTTTTTTTTTTTGCTTTTTATGTCAGCAAATGTGTGTTTTATGGAGGCGGTTTTCTTATCTCCAAATTTTGAGAAAACCCAGCACGGCCAGACCCTGCAGTGAAAAAATATTAAAACTTAGCTTTTACTATTGTTAGTTGAAATCAGTAAATAAAGACACTTATATGGGGATACAAGATCCCATTTCCCATACCCCTCAACTGCAGCATGTTTCAGGGGTCCCCCTTTGTCAAGCAGTTCACTGCGCATCGCAGTTGTGGGGTACAGGTAATGGGACCTTGTGTCCCCATGTAAGCGCTTTATTTACTGGTTTTAACTAACAATAGTAAAAGCTTGATGTTTTTGATGTTTTTTCACTGCGGGGTCTTGCCCTGCTGGATTTTCTCAAGATTTGCAAAATATGTGTTTGGGGATCCCAGCGAACCTAACCCTGCACCAACCTAACCCTGCTTTAAAGGTCAAGCATTGGAGCTGTGCGGAACTACAGCTTCTCCGGATTTTACTTATCTCCAATTTATTGCTATTGGTAACATTAAGTCTTTACACCAAGAAGAGACAAGTGAGCCCTGTGCACATCGAGCGCTGCTGTTATGGCTGCTGCTGAGGTGAGGGAGCTTGCATATGCTTAGAAGCAGCATTCTGTGTCTTTTTGAAGATCTTGTTGTACAGTTGCCAATAGCAACAGATTGCAGGAAGTGAAACCACCTCCACAAACACATTTGCTTTCTGTTTAAATATTGGGGGTCCTAAAGCTTTTCCTGTGTTTAGGCCAACCTAAATTTCTTTGCAAAGCAAATGATAAGAAATCTGCATCCTTGTTCTGGTGAGACCTTTATTGAGACTGATACCTTTTAGTTATATGCTTAAAGTGGACCAAAACCCAGGATTTTCATTACCCTGGGTCTTGGTCTTTGCCCCCCGGGCACCCCGATTGGGGGATGTCCCACTGTGTGACAGCCCCCAGGTTGCCCAATCTCACTCATCTCCTATGGTCCTATGGTGCATGTGCAGCCTCTCGTCCAGTCACCTCGCACGGATCCACTCCCTGCCCTCGTCTATAGTGAGCGGATCTGAGCATGCTGGCGGCCACATCCCCGGCAATCCTTTATCAGGGAGCATGCCCACACCGGCCATTCACAAATGCCTGACACAGGTGCGGGTCCTGTTAAAGGGATCACGTATGTGACATTGGACCGGGAAAGAAGGTTAGTTTTTGGGCCATCTGGGTGGTTTGACATAGTGAGGGAGCGAGTATGCATTCCCTAGACTCTCATAGACTCCAGGGTGGGTTTTGGTCCATTTTAATATTTCAAGTTGCTCCTAAGCCAGTTCACACACTAAATGGTTATGGCAGCTATCAGGCCCAAGGCACAACAGGCCCTGTCACTGGCCCAGATTTTCCTTGTTCTGACACCACCATTCACCTGCACAAGGTAGAGCTTCTTTCACTGTACTCCCTTCACTTTTATATATTGATTTCTTTGGGAATTTCCCAGGTACATCTTAAATGTAAATGATTAAAAATGAAACTGCTTAATAGAACAAATACCTGAAGCCAAATCCCTCAATATAAGGAAATGTTTTCTCAGATCAGTAGACCTGTTTTTGCAGCAGATTTAGGTGCGTACACCTTAAAATGACACGTCCAGCAAGCATGTAGGACCATGGTTATTTGGTGGTGGTGTTGATCATAAACACAATAACTTCTGTGCCTTTGTTCATGGATTTCGATTTGTGTATTCAAGATGTAATAAACACACACACACACACACACACACACACACACACACACACACACACACACAAATTAATAGTTTGAGGACAATTAAGGAATCCATAAATATAAAACACTAGCTGTTTAATTGAATGGGTTGAATTTTATGGCTAACAGCAGATGTTCTTAAACATAGACATATTTTACTTCTAGGAATCTGACAGACAAATCAATCCCTAGCTCCGCTACAAGTAAAATGTGCCACTTTCTCCAGCTTTGGGGAAAATAACATGTGTATTGGAATTGATCTAATGGCCCAGGAACTTGACTAATGATGGTGGCTTTACACAATTTTAGAGAGAACATAAGCTTAGAAGTGACAGTACATTAAATTAACAAGTATATCTAGAGTGGCATGTTCACTCTTTATGTATTAAGTGCACTCTACTCCCTGGGAAGTTTTTGCAAAAAGCACAGATGCATCTGGAAGTATAAGTAAGTTTAGGTCACAAAAGCCCAGGTGACAGGCTGCCAGCAGCTTAGTAAAAAGCCTACATAAAAAATAACCAAACCTTTTTACATTAGCTGGAATGACAAAAATAAAAGTGAGAGCCTGGAAGGAGGTATATTTCATTTATAGTGGACTTTCGTCATTTTCTAATAGTGAGAATTAAAATATCTTGCAGGTTCAGTGACACTTTAGTTTTTTAGTGATGATTTGAAAGAGTTGGGATATACGCTACAAGAGAATGTTAATGACCATATGCTCACTAATATTGCCAGAGCCCATTGTGATGCTCATTTGGAGCCATGGAGGCTGTTTCATTACTAACGCAAGGTATCGGCAGATGGGCGTCTGTATAGCGGCGCTTAGAGCGACCGCTAGTAGACGCTGTAAGCGAGTATCTGGCACTGTAACATAGGGCCTCAGTGGCTGTAGCAACCTGGCCCGCATTGATGAATGTGATTTATATTGGGCACTATAACACCAGTAGAGCACTGCAGGGAGAAAAAGGTGGTGTCAGCTCAGTGCGACCGACGCTCAGCGCTCCACACAATACTTATCAAAAAAGGACGCACACACAGCGTCGGCGCTCTAAATCTGGTTACTATAGCATAGAGCGCCAGACGCTGTGTGATTAAAGTCTGTTTTTGAACACATATCCACCTGTAACAAAGCAAAAACACATGGAATGACATTGTTTAACACAGTGATAATGACACTTTAGTGCCAGACCTGCACATACAATTCTGCATAAAAATATAAAAAGTCAAAAAAGTTTATGAAAAAGTTTGTTTGCAGCCAAAGAGAGGTCACACAATGATTTGAGCAAAAAAAAAAAAAAATTAAAAATGTCAAACACGCTGTTTAAACAGAAGCAAATGAACGGCCATTGAAATGTATGGGAGAGCGACAGTGAGCGAAAGGTAATACCTGGCGCTCTGGAAGCTAGAGTGACGGCGCTATACGCTGAGCCGTCTGTAATAATACATCGGACGCTACATGGCACTGTTACAGTTGCTCACCAGATTCACTTTCATGAATGTGATTTTGCAGACAGCGCACAGCGTTCACCAGATGCTACCTGGCACTAACCCTTCTTAAATAACCCCCTTACTAAAGTGTCTAAAGGCCACCATGGCAGCTGAAAACCTGTTCTCTAGTTCATATTTGCAGGAGAGGTACTTAATTAGCTATGCATTAATTATTCAGGTAGCATATTCCTAATTGCTAATATTTATCGGTTTTGTTTGATAAATGCATAATGGTATCTTTCAGGAAAGGATTCAGATTGTGTAAGGTGGTATGAATCGAGTTAAACCGGTAGTTTCATATATCAAATCTGGATTTTCAGCAGAGGATATATTCATGGTGCACTATCCTGTGTTCATGTTTTTCAGTTAGATAAATCGAGAATACAAAGTATACTTCTGCATTGTTTTTGCTTCCAATGGCAACTGTTGCTTACTTACATGGGATGACATTATAATAACAAATAATGGGTAGTGGAATCATTTGATTGAACAGGCAAGGACATATGGCCATGAAATCTAATCAAATTTCAAGAAAAAAATGTGTCCTAATTAAGAACAAAAATTGCAACACATTGTCAAAACACACAGACTATTTACCAGTTTATGTTCTTATCCCTTGGGTCCCTCAATTCAGCTTGGAACGACTGCGCCTCTCTAATGCTAATCCTTTACCCTACAATTAGAGGCGAGATCCCACTATGCTTTTTATCACCCCATTTTAACATCAAGCCCTGCTATGATTCCAGTACCCCACAGGAATTTATATTTAGTGGGTTATATTTTAAAAGCTGTATGAGATGGATGGTAAGTTGTAGTATAATTAGGGTTACAAACTGACCTTTGGTGATATATACATCTTAGAGATGAGATACCTTTTAAAAGTTCCATTTAGGTGATTCGCCAAATTTCCTTTAAAAACTCATGTTCATCAGAATCAAACTTTTACGCACTTCGCTCCATCCTCAAAAATGAAAAAATCTAAACATCGGGTCTCCCTCTCCAGCAGGGGAGAACCCCACGCCTTTTTGTTTGTAGATTTAAATCCTTAAAAATTAAAAAAAAGTGTGGGGTCCCCCACTCCAGTAAAAGCAGCCCAGGCACCAGCTAAGGGGGCTGGTAGACCAGGCGCAGATGCTAAGCAGTCGGCGCCTCAACTTGTGCACGCATATTTGAGATTTTACTTTAATTTCCTGTTTAATATTTGCTCCCATGTAATTATCCTACTAATACAGGGATAACTGTTCCTAAGTCAACAATGAGTTGTAGATAAAAAAGATAAGTTCATAATTAAATCTGATGACATTTATTAGTACATTTTAATAATGTTTGTTTGAATGTGACAAGAACCTTAAGTAAATACAGATCACCATATTTTCGTATCTACATTAATTACAAAAGAATACGCTATATTAGCTTACCCCAATGTGCTATAGTCTTACAGTAAAATATCAAATTTGACCTGTTAAGATAAAAATTAAATATATATGTAAACTATAAAATGTAGCAATTCAAAAGTACCTAAGCCCCTATAGTTTACAAAAGATTGCAGCTTGTCCAGGAATATCCGGTTTGCAAAGAGATTTTTTAAAATGCTACAATTCAAAATAAATGAAAAAAATAAATGCAAAATAATGAAAGTAAAAGTGCAATTAAAATTGATTGCAGAGCATTGATTGGCTGAAACCACATGAATCTACTTCAGTCTTGTAATCCCCTAACCATTAATATATTCTTACCAGATTATGGTGTTCAGATTGCTTATAAATTATTTCCAATCGTCATACTTTACTTCCGTTCCTCATATATTTCATGCAGATTATAGTGTTCAAAGTGCTTATGAATTATTTCCAATGGTCAGATTTTACTTTCATCCCTTATATGTCTCATACCCAGATTGGCATAAAAAGCAAAAATGGCAATATAGCGTATGCATATAGTATTGTGCATAAAAGCCAAATATCTTCTAACTTTAAAAGAATGCAGCTCCCATTTCAACATGATCTTATCTAATTTAATAGCCCCTGTTATTTCCTATGTGGCACTGAGACCCGTGATCCATTATATAGGCCACATATGCCTACTGCTGCTGTTTAAGAGAACCAGTAATTAGAGCTGTAACTTCTGAATACAGTAGGCAGCCTGACATATTGATTGCATTTTTTTCATCCTTTTCCCAAGATGACCATGGTTTTTTGTTCATAAACTTTACACTGGTTCAGAGCTAATAAAGCTTGCTGCTTGTGCTAGTCTGGTCTTAGGTTGAATAAGGTAACTGTGTGATATATATATATATATATATATATATATATATATATATATCATATCATCCATATGTTATTAGCGCTTGAAAAAAAAAATCATACATCTGCCAAAATAGTTAATCAAGAAACAGAAATGCAACCTGTTGGCAATGTATACAAGAACATCAATGGAATATTAATACAAATGTCTTAGGGGGTTATTTAAGAACGTATAGCGCCAGGTAGTGCCTCGTAGCGGCAGGCAGCATCTGGTGAATGCTGGAAACCGAATCTGGTGAGCGCCTTTAACAGCGCCATGTAGCGTCACATGTATTAATACAGGTGGCTCAGTGTATAGCGCCGGTGCTCTAGGATAAGGAGCTCCCCATTGAAATGTTCCATACATTTCAATGGGGATTCATTAGTTATGTATAAATAGCGTGATTGGCATTTTTTTTTTTTTTTTTTTTTCTCAAATCATTGTGTGACCTCTCCTGGCTGCAAACAAACACTTTTTTTTACTAAATATAAATTTTTGGGAATTTTTATATTTTTATGCAGAATTGTTATTACAGGTCTGGCATTAAAGTGTTATTGTCCCAGACTTGTTAAAACAATGTCATTCCATGTGTTTTCGCTTTGTTACTGGTGGATATGTGTTCAAAAACAGACTTTAATCACACAGCGTCTGGCGCTCTATGCTGCAGCACCCAGCTTTAGAGCGCCGACGCTGAGTGCGTGTAATGTTTTGTTAAATATGGTGCGGAGCGCCGAGGGCTGGATGCACTGAGCTGTCGCTACCTCTCTCGTTCGCTTCAGCGCTATACTGTTGTTAGAGCACCCAACATACATCATATTCATCAATGCTGGCCAGGTTACTAGAGCAAACGAGACGCTCTGTTACAGCGCCCGATACCAGCTTACAGTTTCTACTAGCGGTCGCTCTAAGCGCCGCTATACAGACGCTCATCTGGCAATACCCGGTGTTAGTAGTGAATCAGCCTCTTAGCAATTGCAGAGCCGTCACCATTTACCAGATTGCCAACTACACGTTCTGTAATGCAACGTGGAACGGTGGAAAGACAACACTCTCTGTGATAAATAATCTCCAGGCCTTAGGTACTCTTCCCTTGCAATTTGGTTGCATTTATGTTGCTTTTCAGGGTACCAGAACTCAATGGCCTCGATTCAATAAGGATTGAACAAAAATTCTCACAGTAGTAAAAAATTCAATTCATGAGAAAAAGCCTGAGAATTTCACTGTTACTGAATCACCAGATAGGAAGACAATGAAAGTCTATGGCACTTTTTTACTCCTAAGAAAAGTAGAGAACTGTTTACTCCTTTCTACACTGTAGTGAAAGCTGCCATCTACTTCCATTGCCTTTTTATCTGGTGATTCAGTAACAGACATTCTCAGATTTGTTCTCATGAATTGAATTTTTTACTACCGTGAGAATTTTTTTCAACTCTTAGTGAATCGAGACCAATATCCCTAATTAACTTGAAGATTTCAGGCGTATGGAAGCCTCAGGAAACTACTCTTATACTTACAATAGGCATAGTCAAGCAACAGTAATCCTAAACGAAAGAGACATGATAAAGCACAAAAGATCATATATTGAAAGTAACGGAAAGTAATGGAAAAACTAGTCTATATGTATCTGACCTCCTACATACTCAACCTCAAACATCCCCACAGGCTGAATAGTGGCCATCAGCTTCAAAGCTTAAAGTACACTCCTGACTAGTGATGCGCTTCAGACCTGAGCTGCAACTAGATTTGACCTGGATCTTGCCGATTTAGTCCAGTTTATCCCATTCAAGATTTTAGAAAAATCTGGGTCACATAATCCAGCATGCCACCCGCCGGTTTCAGCCATCTGGGGAATAAGAATAATAAAAATAATAATAAAAGCTACATTTTGAGGAAATGCTGGCCATCAATATTGTTTTGGATTATAGCGAGGGACGGTGGAGTCCCTAGCTCTAAACTCTTCTCTTCTTAAAGGTATAGTTTGAGCGGTTATCATTGACTTTGTTTGTGACTTAATTTAACAAAAGTGGATATAAAAGGACAGCCTGAACCCCAAAATACAGCCATGTCTGTGAGAGCATGAAAAGAGGCAAGAGATCTGGTGATCCACTTATCAGAATGCCCCTGTTAAGCAGACCATAATCCAGATTTCCTGCCCGTGGTCTCTGTTCCAACTAATATTTATTGCCTGTACCAAGATTTAAAGCTGATAAAAATGAGAAGGTGGGATTGGGCTGAGTTAACTGGAGATGCAGCTTATAAACAATTCATGATAAGTTCAAATCACCTCTACAGCTAAACTACAGACAAACTGTGCAAATTATCATAAGTAAAAAAGGAAAAAAAGGAATACTTTTACTAAGCAACAAATGAAAAAAATCAATAAAAGATATGAGAAACACTTTATTTTATTGTTATTTTTACAATATGTAACTAATCCAGACTCCTATCTTTCAACAAAACTGCTGTCACTTCAGAGAGGAGTCTGCATGAGTTGATTTCTTGCCAGAAGCACTGTTATTGGATAGCCACAGTTTATACACCGAGTTACAGCTTGCGGGGGACCTGGGGAGCTCAAAAACCACTCTGAGAATATCATCTTCAAATAGTCTAGTGATATCAACATACACACATTGAACAGCTTACAAGTGACAGCAGACGCCGCGCTGATGGGACATCGGCACAAATGATATGTCTTTGTCCTCGGTTTCTTTGTGCATATTATGCATAATATAGAGGTTCCATAGCTCTAGCTAGGTGTCATTTATTTATGCACATTCTAACAATATTCTGTTTGATATCAGTTCATCCTATAGGTATGAAATCATTTGGCATGACTGAACACTATTATCTGGTATTTTTTAGGTATGGATGTGCGGAGGACAAATGTTTGATGTTCCTTGCTCAAGAGTTGGCCATATCTACAGAAAGTATGTGCCTTACAAAGTTCCAACAGGCACAAGCCTCGCAAGGGTAAGTGGGATTTCATAGTACTTGGTATGACCAATTACAGTGACTGAAAGGTATGGAGAAGTTCGACCCACTATTTTTTGTATACTTTTGCACTTTAAGTTTAAGTTTAAAGCCCTTATGACAGCTTGATTAGATGGGTCTGAAGGGGTTTGACAGGGGAGGGGCAAAAAGCCTTTTCTCATTGGCCTATCCAGATCTCAATTCATTTTGCTGGGGTGTCTGTTGACCATCAGTAAACCTGAACCCACCCAACAGTTACATGCAAATATGGCTCACTTGTTTTTAGGGCTCATGTCCACAGACATTGTGCTACCTGGTAAGTATCAACTGAGCTCTGGGACTGAACGCAAAGTTGAACCTAAGAAATGGCTGAACTATTTGTTCCTAAGTGCTTCATGCGTTTAGGTACAGGTTCAGGTTCATAAGAAGGTCAGTAAAAGCAAGTTATTTACAATTAGCCAGGACATATAATGCAAATAATTTAGGTAGAAAGAGACCACATTAAATATGGATGGTGCCAGTTGCCTGTCAAGAAAAACAAATGATGGTCTTTGCCAGGCAAACTCAGTTACTTAAACATACTGGGACATGAAAAGTGAATGAATATCAAGGACAAAATAGGAAATATAAAATTTTAGCATTCATTTATATTCCTGTTCTTTCCTCACACAGACAGTTTTTTAAAACCAAAGTGGCATCTATTGGGACCCCCACCTATAGTGAAATGTGCAGCATTTCTCCATAGGAGGAGCTGTCCTTCTATTCATGGTGCTGAATTGGTGTGAGTTCACGCCCTGATTATGGGGGTTATTTAAGAACAGCTAGCGCCAGGTAATGCTACCTAGCGGCACATGGCATCTGGTGGGCGATGTACGCAAACCCACATTTAAGAAAGCAAATCTGGTGAGCGCCAGCGCTCTAGGTTCAGGGGTGCCACGTATTACCTTTTGCTCAGTGTTTCCATTACATTTTAATGGGGTTTCATTTGTTGGTGTTTAAATAGCGTTTTGGGCAATAAAAATGTAATTTTTTTGCTCAAATCATTGTGTGACCTCTCCTGGCTGCAAACAAACACTTTTATACATTTTTTGGACTTTTTATATTTTTATGCAGAATTGTCATTACAGGTAGAGATGAGCGAACTTCTTGAAAGTTCGATTCGGGCGATTCGCCGAATTTCCCCAAGAAATTCGGGTTCGCCCGAATCGAACTTTCACGAATCGCTTATCTGAAAAAAAAATGCCGGCATGGTGGGAGCGGGCAGGTGGAGCGGGCAACACTCTGTGTGTGTGTCCTTTTTTGATAAGTATGGCGTGGAGCGCCAAGAGTCGGTCGCACTGAGCTGGCGCTACCTATCGCTGCCTACAGCGCTATACTGGTGTTAGAGTGCTCAACATACATCACATTCATCAATACCGGCCAGTTTACTAGAGCAGCTGAGGTGCTCTGTTACAGTGCCCGACACTGTCTACTAGCGGCCGCTATAGAGACGCTTATCTGCCGATACCTGGCGTTAGTAGTGAATCAGCCTCTAGGTCTCACATACTGTATCAATTAAAGGGAACCAGAAGAAAAAATGGTTCTATGTTTATTGCTACTAGATACTAAATTCAGCAGATTTGTCCAAGTCATTTCAAACCCTAAACAAATCTCACATCGAATCAATCTGAGGAATTAGCACAAAACAAATCTCTGAGGATGTGATCATCTCTACACATTACTTTAGAAAAAAAACCCTCACACATGTAGTAAGTAACTTTGGTCTTGGCTTTGGCTACTTGAGGTAATCATGCGCAAAAACCCCTCTAACCCCCCAGTGCTTGAAGCTGTTCCCCTAAAGCAAGCGGTATTCATTATGGTTTTAATGTCCAATATTCAATGGAGGCCCTGAATTGAATTCCCTGTCTTCAGCTACAGCTAAAATCTGGCAAAGCATCTTTCATGGTCTGCCATTATTATTAAATATACATTGTATGGGAAATGCATTGGTTTTTAGTGAGGTAAAAACGTTTTACTAACATTTACTAAAAAAAACGATATAGGGTTTTGAAAAAATGTGGAAAGTTTCCCTACATGAAATAGAGAGGTGTATGTGCTAGATTGTTGCTCCGTTACTTAAAGGAAATAGCTGTGTTCAAACACGGGGAGGCCGATTCATCAATAGCGCCAGGTAGCGACAGATGAGCGACTGTAGCGTGATTTTTTCAGCGCCAGCCAGTATTCGCTGTGCTTGGCCGGCATTAGCTTGATGACAGCGACTCAGTCGCTGTGCGGTAATGTTAAATACGGGCTGGGGGGTCGCTGTTTCACAGGTCCAGCATTGTATGTGAGCGCCTGACAACGAATGGCCAGAGCGAACGGCTAGCTTCATATTCATCAACAAATCACGCTCAGAATGTGCTGTCGCTGTCCATTCCTTGTTTAAACCCCAGAGCGCTGGCGGCGATGTGTATTAACTAATTTTTAACCCCTAAACAACCATATTTTTTGAATGTAACATTATACATGTTTTTAGAATCATTTTGTAATATGAATACATTAATCTCAGACCTGTTAGATCAATTCTGCACATATTTTTTTTTTTTTTTGACTTAAAAATAAATCCTAACATTGCAGAAGTGTTCTCCGATTTTTTGACATTAAAAAAAAAATAAATAAATAATACAAATTAATTATGATTATTTATAGATTGCTCCATTGAAATGCATTGGACATCGCCAGGGAGCGACAGCTCATACCTGGCGCTGTGAGGGAATTTGCAGCGGCGCTGTTCAGTCCAGGCGGCTTCATGATGAATGCCGCGCTAGCCGTCGCTCTCGCCGGCGCTAGCCTCATTTTGCTTGATAAATGCGTCATTGTGACCGCCGCCGGGCGTACTTGAGTCGGTAGTCGCTGTTAGCTGCCGCTACCTGGCGCTCGTCAGACACTACCTGGCGCTATCGCTTGATGAATAAGGGCCAAAGTAAAAAAAGGTAAAAAGATATGAATATTGTTCGAATAAGTGCTTACTCCTCCACACCATGTTCCTCCATGGAAACATTATAAAATGAGCCAGTTCGAAGAATGTCAAAATCTTAGAATCTATATAAACTTGTCATGTATTCTAAGGAATGCGGCAGGCTCTACTTCAATTTGTGGACATATCTAAGCTGGGAAGGGAGTGTAATGGTACTGCCTGTGTATGTGCTTTGCTGTGGTCAAAGGCAGCTGCATGGCCACTGTGGCTTGCTGTGCTCTGGGAGCACCAAGACACAGTGTGACCACTTTGGATTGTAGTTGTGAAGAAATGGGAAAGCGGGTCAAACATTGAAGCTTCCACCTGGTGCAGCAGGTGAGCTTGGACTGCCTTATGGTTGCCGTTTTCCAGACTGTCCCTTTAAAGCCTACTAAAATCCCCATTTTTAACTAGTATCTGAATTGCTTATCCCCATGAAGAGTACCTTTTAGCTATTTTTGCTACTGCCGCTTTACTCTGCTGGCTGATAATACCCATTGTTTTAGCTAGAAGCCCCTCTCCTTAAGCCCTTTTGGCTGTGGTTGGCAGATGATGTTATTGCCGCAAATATGCCTTGACCAATTGCTTGCCACCTCATCAGGCGCAGCAGAGATCACATAGTGGCTGCCCCTCTACGACGCTCTTCCAAGTCTCCTCAAGGCAAAGTTATGGACAAGATGTGGCCAGGGATCGGAATTGCACAAACACCCATGGTACCTCTTGGGGGCTACAGGGTGCAAAGTATTGGCAGGGGCCTTGTCTAATTTTATTTCCCAAGTTCAGTGTTAGTACGCAAAGTGTCTGTTTCTTTAACCAACCTGTGCTGGATAAATGGCTTTTAGCTATTACAATTCAATTTAGGACAGTTTGCAAAGGGTCTTATTCATGAAGGGATAGCGCCAGGTAGTGCCTGTACAGAGGCAGGTAGCGCCAGGTAGCACTAGGTAGCGCCAGGTAGTGGCAGGTGAACGCCGAAGACGGCATGCAATTACACATTTATGAAGCCGAATCTGGTGAGCGACTAGAACAACGCCATGTAGTGTACGATTCATCATTATCCCAGCCTCAGTGTACAGTGCCGGCGTTCATACTTGCCACGTCTAACCAGTCGCTACCTGGCGCTCTCCCATACATTTCTATGGACGATCCTTAAATCCCTTTCTTGATCCCAAATTTTTTTTTTCCCGAAACAAAAACATAAACATTCCTATATTCTGGGCAAGAAAATGACATTTTTGAAAACTTTTTGGAATAATAATATTTTTAAGCAGAATTGTCCTTACAGGTCTGGTATTAAAGTGTTCATGTTACAATGTTATAACAATGTAATTCCATATGTTTTCGCTTTGTTACTAGTGGATACATGTTCAAAAACAGCCTTTAATCACACAGCCTCTGGTGCTATGGGCTACAATTACATGATTTTGTGGCTGATGAATTTTGATGAATGTGGTGTGAGTCAGTCGCACTGAGCTGTCGGTAATGCTCTCTCGCATACAGCGCAGCATAACGACTCGCATATCATATTCATCAATGCCGGACAGCGACTGAGGCACTCTGAAACAATGATCAATGGCCGATCACAGCGACTACTAGCGGCCGCTGAAATGCGCTCATCTGTCGCTAACTGGCGTTAGTAATGAAACAGCTTGCCCGTTTCCCCTGAAAAAATAAAATGGCACATCTAAAATCCTTGTCCTCATGTTTTTTTTTTTTTTCTCGTCTTCTCAGTAAAAGACAAAAGCTTGGCAGGATTATTTTTTATCACAGGGTGTGAAAGTCACCCCTCATCTCCCAATCTAACTCATTGATATGGATCTTTGATCACATCACTTTCTAGACCTATTGATGCCCCTAGTCTATGTTAATACATAAATCTAATGCCAGGAAAGCATTGGAAATTCATGTCATAAGAAGCATTCATACTGTAAATGGTGGTGGTTCAGGAAGTTTAATATATTTCAGTTCTTCTCTTCAAACCATTCAGCACACTCGCCTGCCTCTTGTTTTGTTTCTCATCTCGGTCTAGGCCTTGCACTTGTGCTCAACAACAGTTTAATTTATTTATTTGGTTACCGGCGAGATGGGATGTTTTACAGGTCAATACTTCTCTAGCGGCTCCTGAGAGGTTTTTCAGCTCTCCGTGTGCAAATTTAGAAGTGATAACCCCACCAGGGAATGCTGTGTCAGGTGAAAAACATTGATTACTCAGCACCGCAATGTGTCCGCCGTGTCACAAACTGCATTTCCTTTTCACGCAACTATTTATTTACAAGTTTGGAGAAAAGCCACTTCTTAACAATGTTGTGCCTCCTTTCTGGCATCTCTGCAGAAGCTTATTTAACCTCTAATTTACCAACACCCCCCCGAGATTTCAGAATCGCTGTTGAAATTGGAAAGAACTTTGTTTAAGATTATCTTTTGAATAAGGTTTTTTTACTACCGGAAGCTCTTCTATAAATTGACAGAGGTACTTTCTTGGTCCTATGGCATTTTAGTTGACAAACTTGGTCACTAGGGTACATTTCCCTGGAAAGATCAAAGGGGGGCATGGTTTTGACATTTCTTTATCTAAAGAAGAATATTGTATTTGTGTCAAAATACAGTATTTTGACACCTAAAAGCTCCATTAATAGCTCAATTCAACAGACCAATTAGATCCTATCTTGCTGGTGTTGTACCCACCAGTGTTACATGTGGAGGCTGATTCACTACTAACGCCAGGTATCGGGCGCTGTAACAGAGCATCTCGATTGCTCTAGTAACCTGGCATGCATTGATGAATGTGATGTTTGTTGGGCTGGGTTGTAACAACAGTATAAAACTGCAGCGAGCGAGATGTAGCGCCAGCTCAGTGCGTCCGGCACTCGGCGCTCCACACCATATTTAACACAGCGTTGGCGCTCTAAAGCTCGGCGCTGTAGCATAGAGCGCCAGATGCTGTGTATGTCTAGTGTTTTGTTGAATATGGTGTGGAGCGCCCAACATACATCACATTTATCAATGGCGGCCAGGTTGCTAGAGCTACCGAGATGCTCTGTTACAGCTCCCAATACCCGCTTACAGCGTCTACTACCGGTCTCTCTAAGCGCCGCTATACAGACACTCATCTGCCAATACCAGGTGTTAGTAGCAAATCAGTCTGCCCATGTAACACTGATGGGTACAACACCAGCAAGATAGGATCTAATTGGTCCCTTGAATTGAGCTATTAATGGAGCTCTTAGGTGTCAAAATATTATATTTTGACACAAATACAATATTACTCCATTCTTCTTTAGATAAAGAAATGTCAAAAGTCTGTTTTTGAACACATATCCACCAGTAACAAGACGAAAACACATGGAATGACTTTGTTTTAACACTGCGACAATAACATTTTAATGCCAGACCTGTAATGAAAATTCTGCATAAAAATATAAAAAGTCAAAAAAGTTTCTAAAAGTGTTTGTTTGCAGCCAGGAGACGTCACACAATGATTTGAGCAAAAAAAAGCAAAAATGCAATTGCCAAACACGCTATTTATACACAACTAGTGAAGCCCCATTGAAATGTATGGGAGAGCACTACAGAGCAACAGGTACTACATGGCGCTCCTGAGCCTAGAGCGCTGGCACTATACGCTGAGCCGCCTGTAATAATACATGTGACGCTACATGGCGCTGTTAGAGTCGCTCACCAGATTTGTTTTCATAAATGTGGTTCTGCATACAGTGCCCAGCGTTCACCAGACGCTGCCTGCCGCTATGAGTAACCCCCATAATCTTTCCCTCTGTCTCTGAGTTGTGATGGAGATGTGGCAGAGGGTGGGAAACCTTACTTGTTCGGCCAAACTTTGAATAAATGCTCAGGTTTGAGACCCAAACCCGGTCCTCATTGCAATCAATGGGGGCCCAGACTTTGGGGGCAGCAGTAAGCGTGCTGCCTCACCTCAGCCCCAATCCTCTACATCAGCAGCAGAGGCGGCACTAGAAGTGTCCTCACTCATGGAAGCCAACAACCATCTTTTTGTAGCCTCCGACTGGAGCCAAACTGAAGCGGAACTACAGTCAAAAATGACTGCAGTTCCACAGTGTTACAATACGACCTGGGCTGCCCCCCGCATATCGCCGATGTTAAAATAAGAAACCAGGTGCCAGAATACTCACCAGTTCCGGGCCTCTTTTGTGGAGACTGTGGCGCAGTCTATCAGAATCGTGGCCAGCGCTGATAGGCTCACCTTCTGGCCTCTCTGATAGGCTGCTTAAGGGCAAGTAGGAGTATCACCACAAGCAGCCTATCAGCATAGCCTGAGGGCAAGTCTATCAGTGCTACCAGTGATTCTGCTAGGTTGCACTGTGGCTGCCGCAGAAGAAGCCCACTTTAGCTTGAATTGAATACGCCACTGCCACTGCTGCTTTGCCACCACTGTTGATGAAGAGGATCAGGGCTGAGATGAGTTCCAGCAGCTTCAGCTGCTGCATCCTTTATGTGATGTAGGTTGATGAGCTGCTCAGCTTTTCCCTGTCTGGGTCAGGAGCTGAACTCAAACGCAGACTTCTGGTTGAAGTCTGTATTCAGGTTTGTTCTATCCACGATTTCTTCAGATAGACTTTGGGAGCTGACATAGATTTGACAGCCTATTTGCCTTATCACACAAAAGTGTCAATTACTTCATAGGAGTAAGTAGGGAGTAGGTTGAGGAGGTTACACCTGATAGTAACAGCTACAATGGTCTGGAAATTCTGGAAATGGATTGGATCCAGCAGGTGAACTACATAAAATATTCTTCAGAGGTAATTTTCTATGAAACTTGGTATCCCTGGTCTTTGTTCATTACCTTTACTGCATACAAACAGATCATGCAACTACAGTAACATTTACAGTAACTGTTAGAGTGCTTATTGTTAATTTATCACTCCTCACCTTGCCCTTCCTCATTCCTTCCTTTACACTACCTTATGCCTTCTGAGTTTTTTCACCTTTCCCCTTCCTTTATTTTTTTGTCACCTACTGGGTGGGGGTTTTCATGGTGCAAGTTTGGCCAAGCCCAATAGAATTTCCATTGAGTTTTCTAGCCCCTTCAGCTTTTTTTCTTTTTCTGTTCATATTTCTTGCCATCCCTTGCTGTCTTTAATATCATCTCATACCCAGGAATGAAGTTTGTGTCACCACCTTCTATCCCCAGTGCACCAAAATAGACTGTTTCCTTTTTTTTTTTACAAAAGCCTTTGCTCAATATTCAAAAAAATGCTAACAGGAAGCAGTATGTTGTCCGAATGGCAACCATATGCTAATTCCTTCAGTTACAAGCTAAACCGCCATATAATGGTGCTTTCAGATTTATTGCAGTTATTAATAACTGATAATGCTGACCCACAAAGCTGAGCTGTGTTTAAGTGAAAGTTTAGTTGTACTGTGCTTAACTGGAACTTTGGTTGGGGATTTATTTGGGGGGGTTGTTTTGGGGCATATATTGCCATTGTATGCTTGCACACAAATAAAACATTTTCCTACGCATTTAATACAGCCATGCAGAGAGACAAACACAAGCTGTGTGTGCACACATGATCTGAGTAGTCGCCTGGGGAGCAGTTAGGGGTGTTAGGTGCATTGCTCAAGATCACTTCAGTCATGTTCTGGCTGAAAATCAAACCTGCAACCCTCCGGTCACATTGGATTGATTTCTAGCCTCTAGGCCAGGACTGCTTTGTTGTGGTGCTAATATAATCGAGTAATGGGGAACTTCCCTGTAAATTATTATGCGTTAAGGATCACCATTGCGAAAAATAGCCCAATGACAAAAAAAAAAAATTGCTAGATGACGGGAGGAGGGGTGACTTATACACCAGGCATCAGGAAATATACAGCCAGGATTGTTTTTGTCTCTCTTTTAATGAAAGGAAAAGCACACCTGGGGTGACAGACTCTGTCACCCCTGATAGACTAAACCTGCCACCCCTGGATTTTATTCCTACCATGAGAGAATAAACCACAAGCTTGGTGGGAGCTTTATTCAGTTTGGGTTTATAAGTGACCCCTCCTCTCATTAGCCAACGTGTTTATATGTATTTTTAATATTACACAATTTCACGATAGAGGGTTTGTCTAATTTATTTTTTTAATTTATTGCAACATGTCAGGTCCTGCTAGGCCTCAGTAAGTTATTGGGTATAGTTAGCTGTAGTTGAAGCTGTAGTGTCACTAGTACTATTTTCGTATGAAAGAAAGAATTTGTTTTATGTGATGTTTCCATTGCATTATGGTCAAACTTTCTGCAATTCTTATCCCAGGCTATAACAAATTACATTTCTATCCCGTAAATACATTTAGGCTGTGTGCCCAAGAACCTGCAAAAACCAAAAAAGTCCATTAGTTAAAAGAGTTTAGCTGGCAACCCTTGAATAGAAAGACTCTGATCATGGTACACAATTTGATGGGGAGGCCGATTCATTAATAGTGCCAGGTAGCGACAGATGAGCGCCAGTAGCGTGATTTTCACAGCGCCAGCTAGTATTCGCTGTGCTTGGCCGGGGTTTGCTTGTTGACAGCGACTCAGTCGGTGTGCGGTAATGTTGAATACGGGGTTAGGGGCCGATGTTTCACAGGTTCTGCGTTGTATGGGTGCGCCTGACAGCGAATGGCCAGAGCGAACGGCTTGCTGCAGATTCATTAACAAATCACGCTCAAAAATTTCTCGCGCTGTGAATTCCTTGTTTAAACCCCAGAGCACTGGCGGCGATGTGTGTAAAGTAGTTTTTAACCCCCAAACAACCATTTTTTTTCTAAACATTTTGTAATATGAATACATTAATATCAGACCTGTAATATCAATTCTGCACAATTTTTATTATTTTTTTTTTTTTACTTAAAAAAAAATCCTAACATTGCAGAAGTGGTCACAGAATTTTTGACATTAAAAAAAAAAATAAAAAAAAATAGCAATTAATTAGGATTATTTAAACATTGCTCCATTGAAATGCATTGGACAACGCCAGGGAGCGCCAGGTCATACCTGTCGCTGTGATGGGATTATCAGCGGCGCTGTTCGTTGCAGTCGGCTACATGATGAATCCTGCGCTAGCCGACGCTCTCGCCGGCGCTAGCCTCATTTAGCATGATAAATGCGTCATTGTGACTGCCGCCGGGCGTACTTGAGTCGGTAGCCGCCGTTAGCTGGCGGTACCTGGCGCTCGTCAGACACTACCTGGCGCTAGCCCTTGATAAATAAACCCCTTAGTTGTACATTATTTTATTTAAGAGGTTCGGATTACATACAGGCTTTTGGCTTCCATTATTTAATTGGCTAAATAATGGTTGTAAAGAAATCTTCCAAAGATTCTATTTTGATGACTCTGTCATAAGATTTGTTTCAGTTAGGGATGAGCGAATCGATCCGGACGAACCCGGATTCGATCCGAATTTCAGGAAAAATTCGATTCGGATCGAATCCGAATTTCCCCGCGATTCGATCACTCGAAGTTTTCCTTTAACATCCATTCATTTACATTACAGGCATTCTAAGATGGCGGGCGGGACATGTCTGGACATGTATCCCGCGCCAGTGCAAGCTGGGGCAGTCACATGCAGCCTATCAGCAGCCAGCAAGCCCGGTGACGTCACACAGCGGTATTTAACGGCGGCCATCTTGCTTTTCCTCATTTCTCTATTGCATTCGTGACAGACAGACAGAACGCTGTGTAGCTGAGGCAGTTAGACAGGCTGGAGACAGGCTGGAGACAGGGACAGACAGGGACAGGCTGGAGACAGGCAGGAGACAGGCAGGAGACAGACAGGAGACAGACAGAAAGCCAGGGAAAGGTAGGAAAAACGGAGCTGGCTGACAGGGAGATTTTTTTTTTTTCATCCAGCCTTTGTTAGCGTTTTCAGGCTGCTTATACTAACTAACTGTGCATATATACTGAACTGATCTTAAGTCTGCTGTGAGGCATCCCATTCTGTGACTAAAGCAGCCTCTGTTTAAGACCATATAAGCATTTGCTCTAATCATATTTGAAATTAGGCCTGATAAAGACACTTTTGCTGGCCAAAGCACTACTGTACCCTGGCAGCTCGATTCCTGCCCGGGGCATCCCATTCTGTGACTAAAGCAGCCTCTGTTTAAGACCATATAAGCATTTGCTCTAATCATATTTGAAATTAGGCCTGATAAAGACACTTTTGCTGGCCAAAGCACTACTGTACCCTGGCAGCTCGATTCCTGCCCGGGGCATCCCATTCTGTGACTAAAGCAGCCTCTGTTTAAGACCATATAAGCATTTGCTCTAATCATATTTGAAATTAGGCCTGATAAAGACACTTTTGCTGGCCAAAGCACTACTGTACCCTGGCAGCTCGATTCCTGCCCGGGGCATCCCATTCTGTGACTAAAGCAGCCTCTGTTTAAGACCATATAAGCATTTGCTCTAATCATATTTGAAATTAGGCCTGATAAAGACACTTTTGCTGGCCAAAGCACTACTGTACCCTGGCAGCTCGATTCCTGCCCGGGGCATCCCATTCTGTGACTAAAGCAGCCTCTGTTTAAGACCATATAAGCATTTGCTCTAATCATATTTGAAATTAGGCCTGATAAAGACACTTTTGCTGGCCAAAGCACTACTGTACCCTGGCAGCTCGATTCCTGCCCGGGGCATCCCATTCTGTGACTAAAGGAGCCTCTGTTTAAGACCATATAAGCATTTGCTCTAATCATATTTGAAATTAGGCCTGATAAAGACACTTTTGCTGGCCAAAGCACTACTGTACCCTGGCAGCTCGATTCCTGCCCGGGGCATCCCATTCTGTGACTAAAGCAGCCTCTGTTTAAGACCATATAAGCATTTGCTCTAATCATATTTGAAATTAGGCCTGATAAAGACACTTTTGCTGGCCAAAGCACTACTGTACCCTGGCAGCTCGATTCCTGCCCGGGGCATCCCATTCTGTGACTAAAGCAGCCTCTGTTTAAGACCATATAAGCATTTGCTCTAATCATATTTGAAATTAGGCCTGATAAAGACACTTTTGCTGGCCAAAGCACTACTGTACCCTGGCAGCTCGATTCCTGCCCGGGGCATCCCATTCTGTGACTAAAGCAGCCTCTGTTTAAGACCATATAAGCATTTGCTCTAATCATATTTGAAATTAGGCCTGATAAAGACACTTTTGCTGGCCAAAGCACTACTGTACCCTGGCAGCTCGATTCCTGCCCGGGGCATCCCATTCTGTGACTAAAGCAGCCTCTGTTTAAGACCATATAAGCATTTGCTCTAATCATATTTGAAATTAGGCCTGATAAAGACACTTTTGCTGGCCAAAGCACTACTGTACCCTGGCAGCTCGATTCCTGCCCGGGGCATCCCATTCTGTGACTAAAGCAGCCTCTGTTTAAGACCATATAAGCATTTGCTCTAATCATATTTGAAATTAGGCCTGATAAAGACACTTTTGCTGGCCAAAGCACTACTGTACCCTGGCAGCTCGATTCCTGCCCGGGGCATCCCATTCTGTGACTAAAGCAGCCTCTGTTTAAGACCATATAAGCATTTGCTCTAATCATATTTGAAATTAGGCCTGATAAAGACACTTTTGCTGGCCAAAGCACTACTGTACCCTGGCAGCTCGATTCCTGCCCGGGGCATCCCATTCTGTGACTAAAGCAGCCTCTGTTTAAGACCATATAAGCATTTGCTCTAATCATATTTGAAATTAGGCCTGATAAAGACACTTTTGCTGGCCAAAGCACTACTGTACCCTGGCAGCTCGATTCCTGCCCGGGGCATCCCATTCTGTGACTAAAGCAGCCTCTGTTTAAGACCATATAAGCATTTGCTCTAATCATATTTGAAATTAGGCCTGATAAAGACACTTTTGCTGGCCAAAGCACTACTGTACCCTGGCAGCTCGATTCCTGCCCGGGGCATCCCATTCTGTGACTAAAGCAGCCTCTGTTTAAGACCATATAAGCATTTGCTCTAATCATATTTGAAATTAGGCCTGATAAAGACACTTTTGCTGGCCAAAGCACTACTGTACCCTGGCAGCTCGATTCCTGCCCGGGGCATCCCATTCTGTGACTAAAGCAGCCTCTGTTTAAGACCATATAAGCATTTGCTCTAATCATATTTGAAATTAGGCCTGATAAAGACACTTTTGCTGGCCAAAGCACTACTGTACCCTGGCAGCTCGATTCCTGCCCGGGGCATCCCATTCTGTGACTAAAGCAGCCTCTGTTTAAGACCATATAAGCATTTGCTCTAATCATATTTGAAATTAGGCCTGATAAAGACACTTTTGCTGGCCAAAGCACTACTGTACCCTGGCAGCTCGATTCCTGCCCGGGGCATCCCATTCTGTGACTAAAGCAGCCTCTGTTTAAGACCATATAAGCATTTGCTCTAATCATATTTGAAATTAGGCCTGATAAAGACACTTTTGCTGGCCAAAGCACTACTGTACCCTGGCAGCTCGATTCCTGCCCGGGGCATCCCATTCTGTGACTAAAGCAGCCTCTGTTTAAGACCATATAAGCATTTGCTCTAATCATATTTGAAATTAGGCCTGATAAAGACACTTTTGCTGGCCAAAGCACTACTGTACCCTGGCAGCTCGATTCCTGCCCGGGGCATCCCATTCTGTGACTAAAGCAGCCTCTGTTTAAGACCATATAAGCATTTGCTCTAATCATATTTGAAATTAGGCCTGATAAAGACACTTTTGCTGGCCAAAGCACTACTGTACCCTGGCAGCTCGATTCCTGCCCGGGGCATCCCATTCTGTGACTAAAGCAGCCTCTGTTTAAGACCATATAAGCATTTGCTCTAATCATATTTGAAATTAGGCCTGATAAAGACACTTTTGCTGGCCAAAGCACTACTGTACCCTGGCAGCTCGATTCCTGCCCGGGGCATCCCATTCTGTGACTAAAGCAGCCTCTGTTTAAGACCATATAAGCATTTGCTCTAATCATATTTGAAATTAGGCCTGATAAAGACACTTTTGCTGGCCAAAGCACTACTGTACCCTGGCAGCTCGATTCCTGCCCGGGGCATCCCATTCTGTGACTAAAGCAGCCTCTGTTTAAGACCATATAAGCATTTGCTCTAATCATATTTGAAATTAGGCCTGATAAAGACACTTTTGCTGGCCAAAGCACTACTGTACCCTGGCAGCTCGATTCCTGCCCGGGGCATCCCATTCTGTGACTAAAGCAGCCTCTGTTTAAGACCATATAAGCATTTGCTCTAATCATATTTGAAATTAGGCCTGATAAAGACACTTTTGCTGGCCAAAGCACTACTGTACCCTGGCAGCTCGATTCCTGCCCGGGGCATCCCATTCTGTGACTAAAGCAGCCTCTGTTTAAGACCATATAAGCATTTGCTCTAATCATATTTGAAATTAGGCCTGATAAAGACACTTTTGCTGGCCAAAGCACTACTGTACCCTGGCAGCTCGATTCCTGCCCGGGGCATCCCATTCTGTGACTAAAGCAGCCTCTGTTTAAGACCATATAAGCATTTGCTCTAATCATATTTGAAATTAGGCCTGATAAAGACACTTTTGCTGGCCAAAGCACTACTGTACCCTGGCAGCTCGATTCCTGCCCGGGGCATCCCATTCTGTGACTAAAGCAGCCTCTGTTTAAGACCATATAAGCATTTGCTCTAATCATATTTGAAATTAGGCCTGATAAAGACACTTTTGCTGGCCAAAGCACTACTGTACCCTGGCAGCTCGATTCCTGCCCGGGGCATCCCATTCTGTGACTAAAGCAGCCTCTGTTTAAGACCATATAAGCATTTGCTCTTATTATATTTATATTATAAGACACTTTTGCTGGGCATAGGCTTACTGCTGCCTGCCAGGTGCACTTCTGTTGAGGCATCCCATTATGTAACATAGCATACCCCTCTTTATTTACACTAAGCAGCTCTCTTATTTACACTAAGCAGGCCTGTTGGAGGCTGAGTGTTACTGCTCACTTTTGGTGTGCATTATATTCTGTTTCATATAGACCCACCGCTGCCCGGGGTTTTTTTAAATATCACCTACTACCACGCCAGTTAGACTATGTCGGGCAGACAAGTGCCTGGAAGTGAAAAGAGGAGTGGCAGAGGCCAAGATTCCGCAGGAAGAGCTCGCATCAGACTGGGGGCCAGTAGCAGCAGGAGTCACGCTGAGAGACCTAATCTGCCAGTATCTGCTAGCGGTCGGGTCTCCACCAGTAACGCATCTGCCGTGGTAGATTGGTTGACGCGCTCATCAACAACATCATCACAACTTACGTCTGAGACCCCCAGTCTAGGGTCGGTAGGTTCCTCTGACACAACCCTGAGTTGGCATGCCCCGAGAGCAGTCCCTGTCCTCCCATTGCCTCTGGCCTACGCCGTTCCCTCCCCCAGCGACGTATCCTATGCTTTGGGTTCAGCTCCACTCTTTAGTGAGGAGGACCATCAGATAGAGGACAGTCAGCAGCTACTGCCCAGCCAAGAAATGGAGGTGGCTTCTTTAGCTAGGCAGACAAATAGTGATGTGGACAGTGTCGTGGGTGCTGCGAGCGTTCCAGCTCCTGCGCCAGACACTGTTGACGAATCCACGAACATCAGTGACGTACAGCCACAACCCGGTGATGATGATGATGATGACGATGAAGCCGATCGCACTTGGGAGCCGGGTGATGAAGGGGCTTCATCGTCATCATCAGGAGAAGAGGGGTGCAGGTTGCCCCGGAGTCAGCAGCTGAGGCAGCAAAGTGGTAGCAGTCAGCATGGGGGCACAATTCCAAAGGCTGGAGCCGGCCGGGGCCGGGGCCGGGGTAGAGCACCTGCTGTGCGGCAGTCTACCTTATCGGGAGGTAGTGGAGCAGGGGTTCCTGGAGTTGGCAACAGCAGCAGTGAATCAGTGAGGCCAGGGGGTGGGAAAAGTAGCTACTCGGCAGTGTGGCAGTTTTTCCTGAGGCATCCGCAGGAGGGTAACATGGCCACATGCAAGATATGTAGGCAAAAGGTGAAGCGTGGCCAGGGTCCAAATGTTGGCACCACGGCCCTGCGTCAACATATGATGCGTCACCATAAAACGACCTGGGAGAACCGAGGCTCCCAAGGGGTGGTCCAGTCTGCTTCCTCACCAAGTGAGCTCCCAATTTCTGCCAGCCAAGGCTCCAGCACCTCAGCCGAAGGCAGCTGTGCGTCATACCCATCCTCTGTCGCTCCTGCTCCTCCTCCTCCTCCTCCAAGTCATGCATCCCGCCAGCAATCCATCAGCGAAGCCATGTCCAAGAGACAGCAGTATGCGCCCACTCATCCTACGGCGCAGAAGCTGAATGTGCTCCTGTCCAAGTTGCTGGTGCTGCAGTCGCTCCCTTTTCAGGTGGTGGAATCTGCACCTTTCAGAGAACTGATGGCTTGTGCCGAGCCGAGGTGGAGAGTCCCAAGCCGTCATTTCTTTGCCAAGAAGGCAGTACCAGCGCTGCACACTTTTGTTGAACAGAAGGTGGGCCAGTCCTTGAGCCTGTCGGTGTGTAGCAAAATACATGGCAGCGCCGACATCTGGAGCTGTAACTACGGTCAGGGGCAGTACATGTCGTTTACGGCCCACTGGGTGAATGTGGTCCCTTTGCAGCAGCAACTTGGACAGGTCACGCCGCTTCGGCCTCCGCGCTCTCTGCCCATTGGGCCTGTGACACCGTGCGACTCGGCCTCCTCATCCTCCGCCATCTCCTCACCCTCCACTGTAGGCTCAAGTCTCAGTGCCCCTCCAGTCTACCATGTGTGCAGGGCACGGAGGTGTCACGCAGTGCTTCACATGGTTTGTCTTGGCGAACGGAGTCACACAGGGGAGGAACTGCTTAAATGTATTCATCAGGAAATCCAAACATGGCTTACTCCGAGAAAACTTAAAATGGGAATCATGGTTACCGACAATGGGAAGAACATTTTGTCTGCGCTGCGCCAAGGAAGCCTGACCCATGCCCCCTGCATGGCTCACGTCTTCAATCTGGTTGTCAAGCGGTTTCTGAAGTGTTCCCCCCATCTGCAGGACATCCTAACAACTTCACGGAAACTTTGCATGCACTTCAGCCACTCCTACACCGCCAAACACACCCTTCTTGAGCTACAGCGTCAGAATGGTATCCCCCAACATAGTCTGATTTGCGATGTTTCCACCCGTTGGAATTCCACCCTTCACATGTTGGACCGATTATATGAACAGAGAAAAGCCATCACGGATTTCCTGATGATCCAAGCAGATAGGGGGACTCCCCTGTGTAACTTCAATGTCAACCAGTGGCAGCTCATACGTGACACCTGCCGTTTGCTCAGGCCCTTTGAGGAAGCCACTTTATTTGTCAGTCGGCAGGATTACGGGATGAACGACGTGATTCCACTGCTTCATGTACTACAGCACATGTTGGAAACCATGGCTGGTCAGGGCACTGGAGACATGGCGTTTACATCTTACGGCCACATGAACCCCCTTGGAGCTGAACTGGAGGAGGAGGAGGAGGAAGAGGAGGAGGAGGAGTTGCCCAGCGAAACACAGTTTAGGCTTGGCGAAATGGCTGGTTTATCTAGTCAGCGGACAGGAGAGGAGGAGCAGGAGCAGCCAGAGGAGCTAGAGGTTTTTGAGGAAGGAGAGACAGAGGACCCGGGCACACCGTGGCAGTATGCAGTGGAGATGGAGACAGGTAGTCCATCCGAGTCACTTGCGCAAATGGCACGAAGCATGCTCACGTGCTTGCGTAGTGACCCCAGAATTGTTTCCATCTGTCGGCGGGATGACTTCTGGCTGTCCACCTTATTGGACCCTCGCTTCCGGCACAAAATGGGGGCATTTTTTAAACCCACCGAGAGGGAGGACAAACTCAACTACTACAAAGACATTCTACGTAGGCAGTTGGCCGATGCCTATCTGCGCCATGGTCCATACTCTCGCAGGTCTGACTCGAGGGGACCTCTGCGCTCACCTTCCACTGCCATGGCCGCTGGGGGGGTTGGCAGCAGCAGCAGCAGAAGCTCCATCAGCAGCAGCAGCCTCAGTCTTCAGTCGCTAATGAGTAGCTTTCTACACCCGCATAGTGAGGCTACTCATGAGCAGCAGGAAGACCTGGAGCAGGACCTGAACCAGCAGGTCATGTCATACTTTGACATGACCATGCCAACACACCTTGAGGATCCGCTGGACTTCTGGGCAGCCAAACTTGATTTGTGGCCGCAACTAGCAGAGTTTGCCCTGGAAAAGCTGTCCTGCCCGGCAAGTAGCGTGCCATCTGAGCGGGTGTTTAGTGCGGCGGGGGCCATAGTTACGGCGAGGAGAACTCGTCTGTCAACTAAAAATGTGGAGAGACTCACCTTTGTCAAAATGAATCAGGGATGGATCAGCCAGGATTTCCACCCACCAATGCCTGATGCATGCGACTAGATTCAGCATGGTGCCACGTTTTACACTTTCCAAATGGTGCAAAACATATTTATGTCTTTAGGCCATTTTTTGGGCTCCTGCTGCTGCTACTGTCAACTCCTGCCAACTCCAGGGTGTGATTCATCCAATTTTTGGGCTCCTGAGGCCAACTCCAGTGTATATTTGGGCTCCTGCTGCTGCTGCTGCCAACTTCTGCCAACTCCAGGGTGTGATTCATCCAATTTTTGGGCTCCTGAGGCCAACTCCAGTGTATATTTGGGCTCCTGCTGCTGCTACTGTCAACTCCTGCCAACTCCAGGGTGTGATTCATCCAATTTTTGGGCTCCTGAGGCCAACTCCAGTGTATATTTGGGCTCCTGCTGCTGCTGCTGCCAACTTCTGCCAACTCCAGGGTGTGATTCATCCAATTTTTGGGCTCCTGAAGCCAACTCCAGTGTATATTTGGGCTCCTGCTGCTGCTGCTGCCAACTCCTGCCAACTCCAGGGTGTGATTCATCCAATTTTTGGGCTCCTGAGGCCAACTCCAGTGTATATTTGGGCTGCTGCTGCTGCTGCTGCCAACTTCTGCCAACTCCAGGGTGTGATTCATCCAATTTTTGGGCTCCTGAGGCCAACTCCAGTGTATATTTGGGCTCCTGCTGCTGCTACTGTCAACTCCTGCCAACTCCAGGGTGTGATTCATCCAATTTTTGGGCTCCTGAAGCCAACTCCAGTGTATATTTGGGCTCCTGCTGCTGCTGCTGTCAACTCCTGCCAACTCCAGGGTGTGATTCATCCAATTTTTGGGCTCCTGAAGCCAACTCCAGTGTATATTTGGGCTCCTGCTGCTGCTGCTGTCAACTCCTGCCAACTCCAGGGTGTGATTCATCCAATTTTTGGGCTCCTGAAGCCAACTCCAGTGTATATTTGGGCTCCTGCTGCTGCTACTGTCAACTCCTGCCAACTCCAGGGTGTGATTCATCCAATTTTTGGGCTCCTGAGGCCAACTCCAGTGTATATTTGGGCTCCTGCTGCTGCTACTGTAACTCCTGCCAACTCCAGGGTGTGATTCATCCAATTTTTGGGCTCCTGAAGCCAACTCCAGTGTATATTTGGGCTCCTGCTGCTGCTGCTGCCAACTTCTGCCAACTCCAGGGTGTGATTCATCCAATTTTTGGGCTCCTGAAGCCAACTCCAGTGTATATTTGGGCTCCTGCTGCTGCTGCTGTCAACTCCTGCCAACTCCAGGGTGTGATTCATCCAATTTTTGGGCTCCTGAAGCCAACTCCAGTGTATATTTGGGCTCCTGCTGCTGCTGCTGTCAACTCCTGCCAACTCCAGGGTGTGATTCATCCAATTTTTGGGCTCCTGAAGCCAACTCCAGTGTATATTTGGGCTCCTGCTGCTGCTGCTGCCAACTCCTGCCAACTCCAGGGTGTGATTCATCCAATTTTTGGGCTCCTGAAGCCAACTCCAGTGTATATTTGGGCTCCTGCTGCTGCTGCTGCCAACTCCTGCCAACTCCAGGGTGTGATTCATCCAATTTTTGGGCTCCTGAGGCCAACTCCAGTGTATATTTGGGCTCCTGCTGCTGCTGCTGCCAACTTCTGCCAACTCCAGGGTGTGATTCATCCAATTTTTGGGCTCCTGAGGCCAACTCCAGTGTATATTTGGGCTCCTGCTGCTGCTGCTGCCAACTTCTGCCAACTCCAGGGTGTGATTCATCCAATTTTTGGGCTCCTGAGGCCAACTCCAGTGTATATTTGGGCTCCTGCTGCTGCTACTGTCAACTCCTGCCAACTCCAGGGTGTGATTCATCCAATTTTTGGTCTCCTGAGGCCAACTCCAGTGTATATTTGGGCTCCTGCTGCTGCTACTGTCAACTCCTGCCAACTCCAGGGTGTGATTCATCCAATTTTTGGGCTCCTGAGGCCAACTCCAGTGTATATTTGGGCTCCTGCTGCTGCTACTGTCAACTCCTGCCAACTCCAGGGTGTGATTCATCCAATTTTTGGGCTCCTGAAGCCAACTCCAGTGTATATTTGGGCTCCTGCTGCTGCTGCTGTCAACTCCTGCCAACTCCAGGGTGTGATTCATCCAATTTTTGGGCTCCTGAAGCCAACTCCAGTGTATATTTGGGCTCCTGCTGCTGCTGCTGCCAACTCCTGCCAACTCCAGGGTGTGATTCATCCAATTTTTGGGCTCCTGAAGCCAACTCCAGTGTATATTTGGGCTCCTGCTGCTGCTGCTGCCAACTCCTGCCAACTCCAGGGTGTGATTCATCCAATTTTTGGGCTCCTGAGGCCAACTCCAGTGTATATTTGGGCTCCTTCTGCCCCTCATAGTGATGCCACTTCAACTCTCTGCAATTGTGCCGCTCTGCGATTCTATTAGCGATGCCTCTGATCTGCATGTGATATTTCTTCAAAGTATTATTTAACTAACCCAGCACGCATCCTGTGCGTGTTACAGCAAGGCTGAATGGTTTACAACCCTATTGAGGCTGTAGGAGGCTCAGAAATAGCCGTTTTTAATAGCGATTCGTCGCGAATTTATTCGGGTCGAAACGATTTTTGTCGGAAAATTCGGCGAATCAGTCGAATCGAATTTTTCAAAAGTTCGCTCATCTCTAGTTTCAGTCCAATTTAGATTGTTTCCAAATCAAAGTAAGTTGACCCTTCTCTTGCTATCTACAATTTGTATGATGATTTTTATTATTAGACATTTTTCTATGATACAGCTGCTTTAAGACATTCTGGTGCCTTTAAAGCAGTAACCAACTCCCATTCACTCCACTTATCTGAGTAGGGATTGGAGAATAAATACACAAGGCAGAACTCCTGGGCTATATCAAAAACATTTAAAACAGTCATTTGGCAAAACAATAACACTGAGTAAAGTGTTGTCCTAGCCCCATGCCAATGCTGGTGAATGTATTTACAGATACTCTGCTTCTGGACTGCATTGGAGCATCCATCTTGCTTCACACACCTGAGAGCCCTGCTTACAAAAGAGCATGATTGGTGTGGGGAGAATGTGCCAGCACATTGCAGCTGAGCTTGGAGCTTCCTTATACTCATCACATCCAGCCAGAGAGAATATCGATATCTGTCCAAGCACAGAATGTTAGAAGGAGATAAAATATTTCTCTAGCTGGCTGGGCTGCAGTGTGCCTGTGCCAGTCTCAGTCAAAGCAGACTGTCAGTGTAAAGGCAGCAGCAATGCTTGGAGTTTTGCTACAAGCATCCCACACCAAATGAAGTGAGATATATGTCTCAGAGAAATGGGGCAGCACATACACGCACACAAACACACCCTCTCTGAATCTGTTGGAGAAGAATGTGCAACTCTAATGTTGAACACCGGCAGAGCATTGGAACAGTTGATATAATGTTCCTAAGGGCTTTCTGAACAATGATGAGACACAATTCATGGCTTTCTACTTCACCCTAGTGGGAGGGAAAAGGGCTTATTTCATAGAGATGTACTGGGTTTTTCAGAAGCAGGGCTGTCAGGTGTGTAGCAAGATAGCAGCTCTCATGCAGTTTAGGCGCGCAAAGGTGCACTTTAAGTCACAGAAGAATATGGGTTTAAATATTGCTGGAAAAATGTAGCTACCGTATTTTTCGCCATATAAGACGCACTTATTTCCCCCAAAAGTAGGGGGGTGTCCGTGCGTCTTATCAGCCGATGTGGTGCAGGCCATGCCCACCCGAATCACAGAGCCGGTCCCTAGTGTGTTCCCTGACTGGCAGCGAGTAAACTTCTTTTTTATCTTGACTTCTGCCTATATTGGGAACAGGGGGGGGGTGCCAAATTGCTTATATAGGGGAATGGAATAGAAGGGGGATGCCGCACTGCCTATGGGAATGGGGGATGAGGAAATGCCATACTGCCCATGGGAATGGGGGGGTCCCACACTGCTTTTATGGGGAATGGGAGGGGGGGGGAATGCCACACTGCCTATGGGAATATGAGGGGGGAATGCCACACTGCCCATAGGGGGAATGGGGGGGATGCCACAATGCCTATATGGGGAATGGGAGGGGGGATTCCACACTGCCTATATGGGGAATGGGGGGGTGCCACACTGCCTATATGGGGAATGGGATGGAAGGATGCCACACTGCCTATATGGAGAATGGGAGGGGGGAATGCCACACTGCCTATATGGGGAATGGGGGGGTGCCACGCTGCCTATATTGGGAATGGGGGGGTGCCACACTGCCTATATGGGGAATAGGATGGAGGGATGCCACACTGCCTATATGGAGAATGGGAGGGGGAATGCCACACTGCCTATATGGGGAATGGGGGGGTGCCACGCTGCCTATATGGGGAATGGGGGGGTGCCACACTGCCTATATGGGGAATGGGAGGGGTGAATGCCCCACTGCCCATGAGGAAAGAGATTGGGGAATGCCACACTGCCTGTAATGGGGTGTATTAGCACAACATTTAGTTTAAAGTAATATTTTTCTTATTTTCCTCCTCCAAATCCTCGGTGCTTCTTATAGCTTGCTTCCTTTGTTTATGTCTTCTTTATCTGGCTAAATATCGATAATAAGGTAAAATAATAGGTAAAAAGAAAATAAAGGTGCTTGTATTAGCAAACATGTCTGAGTTTTGGTCTCAAGCTATTTTCATTTTAGTGTTGAGATGATACAGCAATAAGACAACTCTGACTATACTGCCGAGCAGCATGTCTAATCTTCCCCATTATGGGTTCGCATCACCCTGCCTGTGCTTTTGTGTTCTAAGTAAACAAAAAAGGGGACATTAACAAAGGGGACAAGACTGCTGGTGCACGTAATGTGATGTGTCTGAAACAGGGACGCTGTATTGCCAGTGACATTCACAGACTGTGTTGATCCACAGCACAGCATTTATATTGTGCCGAGATTATAGGAAGGAGAGCAGGGGATAATTAAATTCTCTGCCATGACAGAGTGAAGTAATGTTTTCTGAGTTACCTAATTGCTGAGTGGACATGTTGTGTTCCTAAACAAGACAAGTGAAAGGACAAAGAACAATCCTGACAAGCTGTGATTGAATATAAATCCTAGAAAGACTCGGGATACAGATGAGATGTTTGGCAGTCAGCTGTTGTGATCCAGGAGACTTAGTAATAAAGATGAAAAATGTTTCATATACAGACATGTAGTGGTGACTGGAGTGCAGTGTTAAAGCACATCTGACGTCTCTGGTAAAGCCCTAAAAAAGGGAATTGTGTGCTGTGCTTAAAGGAAAAGTCCTCTATTGCTGGCATTTTTTAAAGTTTCCATTATTGTGTGCCAAAATTATGTCCTAAAGGTGCTGAGCTGTTTCTTTTTATTTTTTATTTGTTTTCAACAAGTTATATAAAAGAGTTCTCTCTAGCAAAGATGTGTTTATGTTAGCAACATACACGAACTGGTGTGCCTGGTGTACGTAGCAGACACATCCTTACTCTGGTTTGCAAATCCACTGATGAGACAAAGATGATGCTCTACATTCCTGAGCTCAGAGTTTTAACTCCTCCTAATCTAATTCAGCTTCTTCAGATGAGGGGATCACAATTTTGATGTAGCTAAAGGATTTCTGGCAGCATTCTTACCTGGGAAGGTCATTACTGCTGCTTGAGTTTTTTCCAAAGCTGCTGATAAGCACACCTGTTACAGTGGAAGGATTCTGAGATTTGTAGGCAAAAGCTATACAAAGGACTTTACTCAAGAACAGAAAAAACACTCCCACTTTAGCAACACAGAGCCACATGAATATAAGAAACTTGGAAACAGCATTGTGAAAAACAATAATGCAGAACACCAAAAGTCGGACAAAAAGTTTGACTTTGTGTGTAAAAGCACCCCTCTACGCTTTTAGTGTTCATTTACTGGCTTTCCCCTTTGAAGGTTGATGTCACGTCACCCACCTAACCAAAGACTGGAGTGCCAAGGGCAGGGATTCCAAAATAGTCTGCAGCACATGAGGACTGTGTGAACTCTAGTGTGGACTCTAGACTGCCTATACTGTCAGATATTATTGTGGGGTTGGGAGGATTTCACCTACTACCTAAAACTTGGTTGTAAAGAATACATTATAAATAGGGCTGAATGACCCCGAGCTGCAAAGTTCGGGTTCATACCGAAGTTTGTGAGCTCCGTCCCCAAACCCAAGTACCAACTTTAGTGAAAAGCTTGTGCTCAAGTTCGGCGCTCGGTCGAACCCAGAAAGTACATTCAGAAATCACAGTCATGCCCATAGTAGGCATAGTTGTGATTAATCAGGTGGGACATGTGACCCAATTGTCCATTTTAGGAAACATAGGCGGGTTGAGGAGGGTGGCTGCATCCTTAAGGTACCTAGCTAGGGGAGAGTAAAGGACAGATATAGAGAGGGACATAGCAGCACATCTGCCTGTTCTCATTGTACTCTGAGGACGGCCTCTGCTGGGACACATTAGGGCATGTAATATATCTCATCTGTGGGGACCACCTGTATTATACCTTTTCGGGCATTAATAAAACTACTTACTTTTTGCCACCCCTTGCATTATACCTATTTGGGGCTTTGATAAAACTAGCATCTTGTTGGCACAACTTGAATTAGGCCTCTTTGGGGTTTAATAAACCAACTTACTTGTTGTCACCCCTTTGATTATACCCATTTGTGGCTTGATAAAACTAGTTACTTGTTGCACACCTTGCATTAGATCTTTCTGAGCTTTGATAAACCAACTTACTTGTTGTCACCCCTTTGATTATACCCATTTCTGGCTTGATAAAACTAGTTACTTGTTGCACACATTGCATTAGACCTTTCTGAGCTTTGATAAACCAACTTACTTGTTGGCACACCTTGCAGTAGACCTTTTGGGCTTTGATAAACCAACTTACTTGTTAGCATACCTTGCATTAGACCTTTCTGAGCTTTGATAAACCACCTTACTTGTTGGCACACCTTGCAGTAGACCTTTTGGGCTTTGATAAACCAACTTACTTGTTAGCACACCTTGCATTAGACCTTTCTGGGCTTAGATAAACTAACTTACTTGTTTGCACACCTTGTATTAGACCTTTTGGGGCTTTGATAAACCAACTTACTTGTTGGCACACCTTGAATGAGACCTGTTTGGGCTTTAATAAACCAACTTACTTGTTGGAACACCTTGCATTACATACCTTTGGGCTTTGATAAAACTACTTACTTGTTGTCACCACTTGCATTATATTATTTGTGGCTTGATAAAACTAGTTACTTGTTGCACACATTAGACACTTTTGGGCTTTGCTAAACCAACTTACTTGTTTACTCACCTTGCATTAGACATTTTTGAGCTTTGATAAACCAACTTACTTGTTGGCACACTTTGCATTACACCATTTTGGTGTGTGTAAAACACAGGTTTAATATCTAGTTTCAACACATTTGACATACTTGACATGCCGGTATAGAAAATAACAAACAGCCTTGCCTAATGCCTTGCCAGGGCACGACCTTACTCCTAGATCATTTTTCAATCAAATGATTTCATTTTTCATCTGAGGTCCTTCCTCCATGTTTGATTCAATCTGAGTCTGGGAACTGGTCACTATTTACTCACAGTCCATAAAACAGTCTGTTTACGAGCTCTTCTGCCTCTCCAGCCATACACAGGGCACTGGCAATTGAGCTTCCCAGACTGCAGCCTCTTGAGTCACTCCTTGCCTCAACTCCCTGAGGGTCTACTACTGGTTGCAGTTGCATGGTTAGTAATAGTCAACACAAGATATTCTAAGTTTTGCAACAGAAATATGGTGATATATATCTGCATGCCATTTCACCTTTCTCTCTCTCTCTCTCTCTCTCTCTCTCTCTCTCTCTCTCTCTCTCTATATATATATATATATATATATATATATATATATATATATATATATATATAATTGTTTATTTATATAGCGTCATCATCTTCCGTAGCGCTTTACAAGGTAGTCATTACAGACAGGGTAAAACATACGGTACATATACTATTTCAAATGCAGTTTTACAGATTTGACAGTGGATATTCTGAGTAAAAGATACAATAGGGGAGAGAGCCCTGCCCTTGCGAGCTTACAGTCTAAAGGAAGAGGGGTGAAGACGAGGGGGAAGAATCACAAACAGTCAGTATTGAGCTTTGTGGCATGCGCCCTTTAGAAGATTGGTTAGGCCAGATTATATGCTTGTCTGAATAAGTGAGTTTTAAGGGCGCCTTTGAAGGTTTTGAGGGTTGTGGAATGGCGGATTGGGTGCTGGAGGGCATTCCATATATATATATATATATATATATATATATTCCTAAATAGTCTATTTCAACAGTAAATATAAGGACAAGCAAATCTATACAAAGTTTACAAAAAGCCTATTTAAATCACAATGGCAAACCCACCCAATATAAACAAAAGGAAAATTGCACAGCTCACCCAATATCTGTCCACCTAATGTGAATAAATATACATGATGGGATAAGAGATTAAGAGAAATAGCATGCATGACAGCAGTGTATAAATCATGCTAACATTATTAATACATCACCACAGTCAACTGATATAGCAGCACATTCTGCAGATTTGTACTCTTAATCCCTTAGATTAGTTTTTTTGTAGACTTAACGTTTTATACATGTTCATTTTTTTATATTTCATCTATTATTCAGCTAGATTATATCCAAGCACTTTTATATTTTATTTTGCATGTCTGTATGGTCCCTATGGTCTAGCACCTTGACCCAGATTATTTTTTTTTTATTGTGGGTCATCTATTTTTTTTAACAGAAACCTTATAACAAGGGACATAATGCAATAAAAACATTAAAACATTTAGGCCTGTATTTGTTGTAAGAAAAAAATCACTTTTTTTGTACATTCTCCGGATCAAGCTATTGGAACGCATAAGCAGATAAAAGACACAATAAATCCACCTTAGCTTCACCTTGGAGGGCCATAGAGGGGAATGTTTGTGAAATTCTCTCCACTTCCCTCCCCCCCACAGTAACGCATTCACATCAAGAATCGTTTATTTCACATACCATATTTTTCGCCATTTAAGACGCACTTATTTTCCCCCAAAAGTGGGGGGAAAATGCCAGTGCGCCTTATCGGGCGAATGTAAAAAAAAAAAAAAAAAATGTAACTCACCCGTTTCCGGCGCTCCTGCGTTGCCTGCCGCACTGCAGGAGGCCAGAAGAAGACAGAAGAGCGGTGGGCTCTGTCCCCATCCCAGCCACTGCTATTGCTGAGGCAGTGATAGCAGCAGCAGAGACGGAGGCAGCGCCTGCCACTCCGCCATCATCTCCTGCACTCCAGCTGCTGCCTCTTCCAGCAAGGGCAGGAGTGAACAGCCAGGTCCGTGCAGCAGGTGGGCGTGGCCTGCATCGCATAGGCGCAGGCCACGCCCACTCGCTGCACGGACCCGGCTGTTCACTGCTGCTCTTGCCGGAAGAGGCAGCAGAGAAGTTGCGGAAGAGAGGAAGGAGTGGCTGTCCCTGTCCCCGCCGCTCCTTCTTACTGGCCGGGCCGCGCAGACACCCGGCTCCATAGAACGGGTGGGCGTGGCCTGCGATGCGATGCACACCGACGCGGCGCAGGCCACGCCCACCCGATTCACGGGGCCGGATGTCTGCACGGCCCGGCCAGTAAGGAGCAGCGGTGGGGACGCACCTCCATCTTCAACGCGGGATGAACATGTGAGTTTATTATTTTTTTTTCTTTGTTATTGTGTGCCTATGGGGAACGGGGGGTGGTAGGGTGTAACACTGCTTCTATGGGGAATAGGAGTGGGGTGCCACACTGCCTATATGGGAAATAGGAGGGAGGGTGCCACATTGCCTATATGGGGAATATGAGGGGGGTGCCACACTGCCTATATGGGAAATTGGAGGGAGGGTGCCACATTGCCTATATGGGGAATATGAGGGGGGTGCCACATTGCCTATATGGGGAATATGAGGGGGGTGCCACATTGCCTATATGGGGAATTGGAGGGGGGTGCCACATTGCCTATATGGGGAATATGAGGGGGGTGCCACATTGCCTATATGGGGAATAGGAGGGGGGTGCCACATTGCCTATATGGGGAATATGAGGGGGTGCCACATTGCCTATATGGGGGATATGAGGGGGGTGCCACATTGCCTATATGGGGAATAGGAGGGGGGTGCCACATTGCCTATATAGGGAATAGGCGGGGGGTGCCACATTGCCTATATGGGGAATAGGATGGGGGGTGCCACATTGCCTATATAGGGAATAGGTGGGGGGGTGCCACATTGCCTTTATGGGGAAAAGGAGGGGGGGTGCCACACTGCCTATATGGGGAATGGGAGGGGGGATGCCACACTGCCTATATGGGGAATGGGAGGGAGGAATGCCACACTGCTTATATGGGGAATGGGTGGGGAAATGATACACTGCCTATATGGGCAATGGGAGGGGGGAATGCCACACTGCCTATATGGAGAATGGGAGGGGGGATGCCACACTGCCTATATGGGGAATGGGAAGGAGGAATGCCACACTGCCTATATGGGGAATGGGATGGGGGAATACCACACTGCTTATATGGGGAATGGGATGGGGGAATGCCACACTGCCTATGGGAATGGGATGGGGGAATTCCACTCTGCCTATGGGAAGGGGGAATGACACACTGGCTATTGAGAATGGGAGCGGGATTACTGTAATTGGAAGATACTGCACTTTGCCTATTATTTGGTTAAAAATATTATTTTTCTTATTTTCCTCCCCAAAATCCTGGGTGCATCTTATAAGTCGGTGCGTCTTATAGGGCGAAAAATAAGGTAGTACATCTTGCAAACATACTAGGAATTTGCTTTGGCGACAGCGCTGAATTAAAAGTGCAATGAGCCATGTCATATCTATAGCCACCATATTTAACTCTTTAGGAGGGAGGTGGCTAGGGTCGTAAATCCTAAATCTAGTCCAAAAACTAGTAGTTGTTTTCTGGGCTTGAGGGATGCAAATGAATCCTTGTGTACCGTGGGTGTGAGGCGTCTCTGGTTTCTCTGTAAGGCCTTCCTTGCCCTTTAGGGGAATAGGTCCTCAGTGGATGGTAGGGATGTTCCAATTATCTCCTCTGCCACCCTGATAGTCATTTACAATGAAGGGAAGTCACGGTGCACCAAATGACACTTTTAAAAGGAAGCAGAGCCTCTGGCAGGTGCATTTTGAGCACATTAGTTTCCCTGGTTTTGCAGTACTCCATTGCATCAAGGCAAAATTGTCACAAAAACGAAAACGCTAGTCATGATAAAGCCGGTCATGAGAAAAGTTAATGAAGGACACATCTATACTACAGCACTCATCTTTCCTTTTGGGAAGAACCATGTTGTACATCTGGCACAATCTTTGAACATAACCAGGCTACACTGGCACCATAACATACAGTAAAGTGTTCTTGTTCAATACCATGGAGATAAAAGAGTGCTTTGTATGACTTGACTGCTGCTGCCTGTTATATAACCTTCTATATTGTTTTATAACTCCCCTACCATTTCGCACCAAATTAGCACAGGAATTAGCAAACATGAACTGCGTGCAGAATTTAGTTTCACGCAATGCACTCTTTCATGACAATATTATTAGGTCTCACTTGATAGGTTCCATACAGTAGAGAAGCCGGTATTTTAAATCAAGCAGTATACTCACCACTTTCATCTGAAGCACTGTTTGGCTATGGCAGCTGTCAAATTGGGGTTTGCTGACAGGAAGTCACATGGCCAGCCAGATATCATTGAAGCTTGCTTCCAACAGAAGATCACCTGGAATAGAGGTGAAGGATGTAGCTGCATTTTAATTTAAGTGTTTTATTTTTGCTCGTACAATTCCTTCAACTTGCTGGGCTCTTCTGATTCAATTCACATATTTACTTATGCAGATGTCCTTGGTTAATGTACTTTTTTTGTAAAAGAAATTTAAAATTGTTTGTAGGTGGATAAGACATTTATTGTAAATAAAATACACTTGTTACATCAAATGTTCTGGTTCACTTTCATAGATCTGGGAACCAGGGAGATACATAAACGCTTAATCAAAATCTGACAGCAAAGAACCAGCATTTATCTGTTTTTACTTGATTTATTGTTTCTCAACAAAATATCAATCAAAGCTGTGTGCAGCTAGGCCTGTACCCTTGACACCATGGTGCTTATTAGCACATTTAGATTCCGGAGCGATTAGCCAAAATACATCACAGGGGTGCTGGAAATGTTGTGCCTATTCCTCTGTAGAATCATGGGATGGCTGTAATCCAATGAAGGAGAGTTGAGAAAGTTACAGTATCTATTGCCAAAAAGTTCCACTTGCAACAGGCGTGGTCAGCCTGTAGCCTGTGACCCTTCTGTGGTCCACTGAACCATCTAATGTGGCCTCAAACAAAGGAACAGAGGGCTGGGAGAGGTGTGTGGAAAGTGGGGGGCGGGGGGTAGATAGAACTGGTGTGTAAAGGGAGTAAAAATAAAGCTCAGGAAGCACTAGTAAACTGGAAGCACTGGTTGTTTCACTTTCAGGAGAGCATTGGCAAATGGAGATACGGTCCCACTGAACCATCTAATGTGGCCTCAAACAATGGAACAGGGGGCTGGGAGGGGTGTGTGAAAAGTGGGGGGGGGGGGTAGATAGAACTGGTGTGTAAAGGGAGTAAAAATAAATCTCTGAAAGCACTAGTTGTTTCACTTTCAGGAGAGCATTGGCAAATGGAGATACGGTCCCACTGAACCATCTAATGTGGCCTCAAACAATGGAACAGAGGGCTAGGAGGGGTGTGTGAAAAGTGTGGGGGGGGGGGTAGATAGAACTGGTGTGTAAAGGGAGTAAAAATAAATCTCTGAAAGCACTAGTTGTTTCACTTTCAGGAGAGCATTGACAAATAGAGGTATGGTAAGCCCAGATAACAATAAAGAGCAAGAGTCCCTGGGTGAATTCTGGGTGATTTTTTTTTCTATATAAATTGTATGCTTAGCATTGGTGGGAGACAAGATGGGTTTGAGAATAAAAATATAGAGGTTGATTTAGAGCCAAGTGAGAAAACACAACACGTTTTTGGGAGAGAAAACTTCACTTTCATTGCCTACCTGATTCAACGCCGGGTGAAAATTTTCTGGTTGTTGAATCTGTCCCAAGGTAGCCAATGAAAGTGAATGGCAATGAGTGAGTTTTCTCACCTAGCTCTAAATCGACCCCATAGATAGAATATGCTGCTAATGAGAAAAAGTTTATTATAAATATGGGATCCGTATAATCAGAGAACTGTGCATACATGTTTGCAGGGGTTGTCCGTGTCTGGTGTGCAGGACATATGAGGGTGAGTAGCTGTGTATGATTTGATTGCATTTGGGATTGATGTGTGGGATTGTGGCCCATGATCGGTAACCAAATCAATTACTTTAAGTGGCCTAAACTTTTCAAAATATTATATATATTTTAAAAATATATATATTATATAACACCCCTGACCTACAAGCTATGAATTATTTTTAACAATATCTATATATGAGGGTTATTTAAGAAACGCTAACGCCACGTAGTGTCAGGTGAACGCCAGGTGCAGTATGTGAAAACCATATATATGAAAGTCAATCTGGTGAATTACTAGTGGTGGCTCAGTGCAAAGCGCCGGCGCTGTGTGTTCAGCACATCGCCATGTAGCACCCGTCGCTCAGTAGCGCTCTCCCATACATTTCAATGGTGTTTTATTTGGTTGTGTATAAATAACATTTTCCTAAAGTAATGTTCTAAATTTTTGGTTCAAATGATTGTGTGTCCTCTCCTGCCCAGCAAACAAACACTTTTGTTGTGTTTTTTTTATGCAGAATTGTATGTGCAGGTTTGCCTTTGCAGTGTCATTGTCTGGTGCTGGTGTATATGTGTTCAGAAACAGACTTTTATCACACAGCGTCTGACGCTCTATGCTACAGCGCCCAGTTTTAGAGCGCCGGTGCTGGTTGTGTGTAGTTTTTTATTAAATATGGGCTTCAGCACTGAATGGCGGACACACTTAACTGTCGCTACCTATCGTTTACTGCAGTGTTGTCCTATTGTTAGATGTAACGTAGTCTTGGACGCTTTACATCAGGACACCACCTAGCGCTCTCAATTGGCTCTGCAGTGAATCAGGGAGAAGCTTCTACTGCGCCCTCCAGACATCACATTTATCAATGCTGGACAGGATACTACAGTGTCACTTGTCCAGCCGTCCAGACGTTAGGTTATAGCGCCAGACACTCTCTTGCAGTGGACGCTCTAAGCGCCGCTACATAGAAGCTCAAATTAGCCTCTCTCTCTCTCTCTCTCTCTCTCTCTCTCTCTCTCTATATATATATATATATATATATATAATTTTATTTCAAAAAGTATGTTTTCTTTACCTTTGATAGTGAGTGCAGTGTAGGAACCATGAACGAAAAGACCGTTAAAGCTTTCTTTCTTGCTGTAATATTTTACCAAAATTTGCTCAATAGCCACAGCTCTTGATGGTTTTATGATTTTGCTGTGCCGTTCTGAATACCATAGTTTTAGATGAATGCAGCACATAAAATAATAATAGCGGGTCAAAGTCCATAGTCATCATTTTCTATCATTCTGTGACTATTTCAGGCTGCTTTCTCCATGGCTAGACTGGCCGCTCTGACCTTTGTGATCTTTTGGTCTGTTTGTTACAATATGTGCTTACAACTGTCTCATCAGGTCTTTTGATTTGTGACCACGGTGTAGAGTGCCTTGGAACTTGCTGGCACTTTATGAATCAATTATTATTAAAATAACAAGTATGTCTTGGGAGTGCAGAAGATCGAAAAGAGATCTAAGGACAAATCTATAAAATAAATGACTCATTAAGTTTATTTTAGTCAGTTGAGATAAACAAAAATAAATCATTTTCCATTTGTAATTTGAGAACTGCATTGACATTACTTTACTGGAGTATTATGTACAAATAGGTGTATTTTAAGCTGCATTAAAGAGGACCAAAACCAATATATATATTCGCTTCCCCGGGGGGGTAGCGGGGGATGCGGCCGCCAGCGCGCTGGGATCTGCTCGTATTAGACAAGCTCCTAGACGAAGAGGCTCGAGCAGATACGAGCACTCTGATTAGACGAGCGGCCGGACATGCAACGTAGGATCGGGAGAAGGTGAGTTTGTTCAGGCAATGAATCTGGAGCTGTGCACTACATTGGTGCTAGCAGTTGATGCGCTGAGTGCTACTAATTAGCTTTGATTGTTGCACTGAGGTATTGACCGGCCTATGTTAGAGTCTGTTGGACCTGCTGCCCGATTATCCCAGCGTCTGTAAGCGCCACTTTGTACTGGAGTTTTTCTGGCGATTCCAGGCATATTTATGACATTTTTCCTCCTTGAAATCTTTGGAGCCGTATTTTTCTGGCGCTGGTTAGCGTTTCATTATTACAGATACACGAAATCACTGCCGGGGACAAAGGGGGGCAAACTTTACAGTGCGTCTTGGCTGCGTTTCAGTGTTGGTGTCCAAATTTCACATTGTTAAGCAAAAGAAGCCATTAAAATCAATTTTAATATCCCCAAAATGAAATACATTTGGACCATCTAAGTCCTGCTTTTGCTCTATTGGAGAAGTCACAATGCAAGTTCTGTACAAATTAAAGTGTGTAATATTAATTATAGTCATTAAACACTTCATTCCAGTTCTGCCCATTGTGCTCTATGGGATTGCGAACTACAGTGCCAGGTTTCACCTGTCACTGCTTCAACAAGAGCGCCTGGTGCTACATCCTTTTCCTTTTCCTTTAAAATAAGATGCTAAAAATGTATAATTTGGACCCCAACAAATGCAATGTAAAGTTTGTCCCCTTTGTCCTCAGCAGTGATTTCTTGTAACGCCGGTAGTGCCACAGTGCTTATAAAATACAAAACCACAGATTTGAAGGCCCAAAAAATGTATAAATATGCTGGGGAGTGCTGAAAAACTGGCAGCACTAAGCGGCATTCATCAGACGCTGGGCTAATTGGCAGCTAGGACAATAGGCGCAGACATAAGCCGGCCACTCCCTAGTGTAGCAATGAACGATATACCGGTAGCGTTCTGTGTAGCATCTCTTAGGGCCAATGCAGTCTACAGCACAGCGCCAGAGATGCCGGTGCTGTGGAACTTGCACTATGGCCCAAAAAAGCCCGGAACAAGGCACACACCATATGTTAGGCCCATAGTGCACTGTATGTGCATTTAACTGGACATTCAGTATCATTTAATGAAAAGTCCAAACCCCTCAAAAACTATTCCCTAGCATCTAAAAATAATATATTTAATGTCTTTAGTCACTTACATTTTATTCTTTCCCCTACTGGGCTACAACTCTGTCAGGACTCCAGGATACGGGCACCACCATCTTGACTCAGAAGCATCACATACTGAGGAGAGGAGAGGGGGACAATAGGCGGGGTTATAGCTGCGCTTTGCACAGACAGAGCAAAGCTGGGGCCAGGAAAAGACAGCAATCCCAGAATGCAGAGCAGCACAGTCAAAAGACACTTCCTGTTTGCAGGCAACCTAACTCCACGTGCCACCATCTTGGATGTTTAAAGGCTCAGAAAAGGCAGTAGATGCAGGTAGGATAATTTTTAATGTGAGCAATCTGTATGTACAGGGTGGAGTAAAGATGTAAGATATGCTCTAGGGTGAAGGTCCGGTTAAAAATAAAGTGAAAAGCAGGTAACATGACAAGCATCAGCCCAACTTTTGCTGTACCTACATCCGCTAGCATACTGAAAATCAGCTACATATATATTTGGAGAGCTTTGTCACTTCAGATATTTAGCTGTAAGAAACAAAACAATGCTCCACATTCCCATCCTTCATTGCAGGTTATAAGTGGATGAAATTCAGGGCTGATTTTGATTGTTCTTCAAAAGGAGAGAAAAAATGTTTGCAGTGATAGAATGTCACATCACATTATGCACTGTTTTTCCCGAACTGAATAGCAAAGCAAGGATACATTGTCTAACTCACGTTAACATTTGATACATTTTTGCATATACGGCGGAGCATGATAACTTATCTGGAAGCCTTGAAATCTGGAGTGCTCTATTTATAGCAGCTTGTATTTCAAACTCCTGGAGTTTTGCCCACCACCTCTTTCTTCAATGCAAATATCTTTGCTGCTAGTAACATTGTATCATATTCAGGAGTAAAGCTATAAAAAGACAGCCACCCCTTATCAAAAAAGAAAAGAGGAGGTTTATGCCATCTGTATTTTTTTAAATCTAATTTTTTTTAACTAATTGTTTTTTTAAATAATTTTTTAAATCATTGGTAGCACAACTGCCCCACTGGGATCTTTACGCTAAGCCTCCAAATATTGCATACTTAAAAAAAAAATGCAGTAATACTTTTCCCAGTTAAACCACCAACGAGCTAATTAAAAAAAAAGGGTTCAGCGATTGCCACCCCCTCTAGATGGTGCTGCCTGAGATGGCTGCATCACCTGGCCTCATTAAATGTCCACCCCTGTGCTTATTTAGTTAGGTGGGAGGAGCACCAGGCAAAAGCAAGGACGCAGGTACAGTTATTCAGTTATTGCACACCTAAGTCAACCAAATCAGCTGATCTGTTAGCTTATGATAATTATGATTGCAAAATAACAATTACTGAATCTTAAAGCAGCTGGGGGATGTCATCCAGATTGCTGAAGCACATAACTCTTCAGGAAACCCATAAATCTCACCTTAACCTCTCTCCCCCACAGGAATCCAACACCGAGTTTGGCTGCCCAGTGCTCACATGAGCGAAACATTCTGTGGCCGGAACGTTGCTGCCCGTGTGCCCGCCGGGCAGCCAATCGTGACGCTGGATTTCCAGCAGGGGAGCAAAAGAAAGGAGAGATTTACAGGCATCCTGGGTGTTATGTGTGTGGGGGGGGTTTCAGCATTCTGGATGCCCCCAAGACTGTTGTTTATCAGTGGCGCCAGCGGCCACCAACACCTTTGTTGCGGAGGGTGTTGGTCCACTCTAAAGGAAATGCTTCGAGCGCGCGGACGTGCAGACGCGCATGTACCGTAGGACCGGGAAGAGGTGAGTTGGGCTCGGCATTCTGGGGGGTTTCACGCAGCGGACACTCCCGATCAGGGTGCCCCGGGGGAAAGGACCAAAGCCCAGGATAGTCAATATCCTGGGTTTTGGTCCACTTCGAAGGGGGTGTATCATGAAATTGTGTAATATTGAAAAATCCATATAAAAATGGAGGTCACTTATACACCCAAACTGAAAATAAAATCCTGCCAAGCTTGTGGTTTCTTGTCCTGGTAGGAATACATTACAGGGATGCCAGGTTTGAGTGTATCAGGGGTGACAGAACCTGATTTCCCCTTCCTTTCGTTAAAAAAAAGCCTGGCTGGATTGATTTTTAACATTTGGCCATTTTTTCGTGGTGGTCCTTTACCCACAAAATTAGAATCCCCCTCCCATGAAGTGCACATTTCTGGCCACACGCCTGGAGCATAATAGTGATCTAGAGTTCCATACAGCAGGGAATCCCAAATCAGGATTCTCCAGCGATGAGGAAATCAGCTGTTCGGTACTCTTTAATGTTGTGAGCATAGGAGCATCGTATAGAGTTTGCCTGATGGTGGTTTAAAACTAACCACAGTTATTAACAACGTTTTTGTTTTAGATTAAAGGTTTTGGTTGCCTCTTAACCAATTGCAGACTCATAGTCCAGCAGTCTGTTACAGGGTAGCCATTTACAGCAAAATATTGTAAAAGTAATATTGAACAGTAAGTGTTGTTTTCTGGCTAGATGTATAGGTAGTGATATTAGGGCAACCGCCATGGAGAAACAATGATTAAATGCAATATTTCGGGAGAACAAATATCTGAAGGTGACACTGTGCTGATAGACAATTACAATGAATCTGGGTGCTATGCCAGAGAGGTAATGTACATACAGTAATGCTACTGTATCTATGGCCAGAGGGCCTCAGCTCCGTAAACAGCCCCTGGATAGAAGTACAACCACAGCAAAGAATCTATACAATTATATATTATTATTAGGGATGAGCAAATCGATCTGGACGAACCCGAATTCGTTCCGAATTTCAGGAAAAATTTGTTTCGGAACTGTGCCAGACACTGTTGAGGGAACCGTGCAGCCACAACTCAGTGATGATAATGATGATGAAGCCGATCGCTCTTGGGAGCCGGGTGCAGAAGGGGCTTCATCCTCATCATCAGGAGAAGAGGGGCGCTGGTTGCCCGGAGTCAGCAGCTGAGGCAGCAAGGTGTTAGCAACATGGTTGGCAGTCAGCATGGGGGCAGAATTGTAAAGCCTGGAGCCAAACGGGGCCGGGGTAGAGCCCCTGCTGCGCGGCAGGCTACCTTATCGGGAGGTAGTGGAGCAGGGGTTCCTGGAGTTGGCGACAGTAGCAGTGAATCAGTGCGGGCTGTTGGTGGGAAAAGTAGCTACTCGGCAGTGTGGCAGTTTTTCCTCAAGCATCCGTAGGAAGGTAACATGGCCACATGCAAGATATGTAGGCAGAAGGTGAAGCGTGGCCAGGGCCCAAATGTTGGCACCACGGCCCTGCGTCAACATATGATGCGTCACCATAAAGTGGCCTGGGGGAGCCAAGGCTCCGAAGAGGTGGTCCAGGCTGCTTCCTCACCAAGTGGCATGCTGCTCCAAATTTCTGCCAGCCAAGGCTCCAGCACCTCAGACGAAGGCAGCTGTGCGTCATACCCATCCTCTGTCGCTCCAGTTGCTCCTGCTCCTCCTCCTCCTCCAAGTCATGCCTCCCGCCAGCAATCCATCAGCGAAGCCATGTCCAAGAGACATCAGTATGCGCCCACTCATCCTACGGCGCAGAAGCTGAATGTGCTCCTATCCAATTTGCTGGTGCTTCAGTCGCTCCCTTTTCAGGTGGTGAACTCTGCACCTTTCAGAGAACTGATGGCTTGTGCCGAGCCGAGGTGGAGAGTCCCAAGCCGTCATTTCTTTGCCAAGAAGGCTGTACCAGCGCTGCACACTTTTGTTGAACAGAAGGTGGGCCAGTCCTTGAGCCTGTCGGTGTGTGGAAGTGCATGGCAGCGCCGACGTCTGGAGCTATAACTACGGTCAGGGACAGTACATGTCGTTTAAGGCCCACTGGGTGAATGTGGTCCCTTTGCAGCAGCAGCAACTTGGACAGGTCACGCCGCTTCGGCCTTCGCGCTCCCTGGCCGTTGTGCCTGTGACACCGTTCGACTCGGCCTCCTCATCCTCCGCCATCTCCTCACCCTCCACTGTAGGCTCAAGTCTCAGTGCCCCTCCAGCCTACCATGTGTGCAGGGCACGGAGGTGTCACGCTGTGCTTCACATGGTTTGTCTTGGTGAACGGAGTCACACGGGGGAGGAACTGAAAATGGTAACCATGGTTACTGACAATGGGAAGAACATTTTGTCTGCGCTGCGAAGGAAGGCTGACCCATGCGCCCTGCATGGCTCACGTCTTCAATCTGGTTGTCAAGTGGTTTCTGAAGTGTTCCCCCCATCTGCAAGACATCCTAACAACTTCAAGGAAACTTTGCATGCACTTCAGCCACTCATACACCGCCAAGCACACCCTTCTTGAGCTACAGCGTCAGAACGGTAGCCCTCAACATAGTCTGATTTGCGATGTTTCCACCCGTTGGAATTCCACCCTGCATATGTTGGACAGACTATACGAACAGAGAAAAGCCATCACGGATTTCTTGATGATCCAAGCGGATAGGGGGACTCCCCTGTGTAACTTCAATGTCAACCAGTGGCAGCTCATACGTGACACCTGCCGTTTGCCCAGGCCCTTTGAGGAAGCCACTTTATTTGTGAGTCGGCAGGATTACGGGATGAACGACGTGATTCCACTACTACATGTACTACAGCACATGTTGGAAACCATGGCTGGTCAGGGCATTGGAGACATGGCGTCTACATCTTACGGCCACATGAACCCCATTGGAGCTGAACTGGAGGAGGAGGAGGAGGAAGAGGAGGAGAAGTGGCACAGTGCACAGTTTAGGCTTGGCGAAATGGCTGGTTTATCTAGTCAGCGGACAGGAGAGGAGGAGCAGGAGCAGCCAGAGGAGCTAGAGGGTTGTGAGGAAGGTGAGACAGAGGACCCAGACACACCGTGGCAGTATGCAGTGGAGATGGAGACAGGTAGTCCCTCCGAGTCACTTGCGCAAATGGCAGGAAGCATGCTCACGTGCTTGCGTAGTGACCCCAGAATTGTTTCCATCTGTCAGCGGGATGACTTCTGGCTCTCCACCTTATTGGACCCTCGCTTCCGGCACAAAATGGGGGCATTTTTTAAACCCGCCAAGAGGGAGGACAAACTGACCTACTACAAAGACATTCTACGTAGTCAGTTGGCCGATGCCTATCTGCGCCATGGTCCATACTCTCGCAGGTCTGTCCCGGGGGGATCTCTGCGTTCAACTTCCACTGCCATGGCTGCTGGGGGGGGTTGGCAGGAGCAGCAGCAGCAGCTCCATCAGCAGCAGCCTCAGTCTTCAGTCGCTAATGAGTAGCTTTCTACACCCGCATAGTGAGTCTACTCATGAACAGCAGGAAGACCTGGAGCAGGACCTGAACCAGCAGTTCATGTCATACCTTGACATGACCATGCCAACACACCTTGAGGATCCGCTGGACTTCTGGGCAGCCAAACTTGACTTGTGGCTGCAGCTAGTTGAGTTTGCCCTGGAAAAGCTGTCCTGCCCGGCAAGTAGCGTGCCATCTGAGCGGGTGTTTAGTGCGGCAGGGCTGATGCATGCGACTAGATTCAGCATGGTGCCACATTTTACACTTTCCAAATGGTGCAAAACATATTCATGTCTTTAGGCCAATTTTTGGGCTCCTGCTGATGCCAACTTCAGGGTGTGCCTTTCAGCCAAATTTTGGCCTCCTGCTGCTGCTGCTGCCAACCGCAGTGTGTCTTTAGGCCAATTTTTGGGTTCCTGCTGTCAACTCCAGTGTCTCTTTCAAGCTATGTTTGGGCTCCTGCTGCTTGCAACTCCAGGGTGTCATTCAGCCAATTTTTGGGCTCCTGCTGATGCCAACTTCAGGGTGTGCCTTTCAGCCAAATTTTGGCCTCCTGCTGCTGCTGCTGCCAACTGCAGTGTGTCTTTAGGCCAATTTTTGGGTTCCTGCTGCCAACTCCAGTGTCTCTTTCAAGCTATGTTTGGGCTCCTACTGCTGCTGCTGCTTGCAACTCCACGGTGTCATTCAGCCAATTTTTGGGCTCCTGCTGCCAACTCCAGTGTGTCTTTCAAGCTATGTTTGGGCTGCTGATGCTGCTGCTTGCAACTCCAGGGTGTCATTCAGCCAATTTTTGGGCTCCTGCTGCCAACTCCAGTGTCTCTTTCAAGCTATGGTGGGGCTCTTGCTGCTGCTTGCAACTCCAGGGTGTCATTCAGCCAATTTTTGGGCTCCTGCTGCCAACTCCAGTGTCTCTTTCAAGCTATGTTTGGGCTGTTGCTGTTGCTGCTGCTGCTGCTTGCAACTCCAGTCCACTCCGACTTTTAAGCCAACTGACAGAAACGGGTACATCCCTCATTCCAGCTGTCACCACCCTAAATGGCTTTCGGCCATCCCCAAAGGTGGGTTCCTGAGAATTAGGCGCAATTGCACCTCGGTTCTAGATTTTGAACTTCTTAAGAAACGCTTTGTAGAGAAAGGATATAACCCGGAAGTGGTGGAAGCTCAAAGACTAGCCGTGCTGGATACACCTAGGGACGGACTGGTCTCTAATGGTAGGAGGGAATCACAGGGAGGATCAAGGACAGTTTTCATTACTGGGTTCAATTCCCAGTATAGGGATATTCAACGCCTTATGGCAAAACATTGGCACATCTTACAACTGGATTCGGTGTTGGGTCCAAATCTCCCTGAGAAACCTAAAGTGGTTTTCCGACGGGCGCCTAATTTAAAGGATCGGTTAACCAAAAGCTTTGTGGATCCCCCACCACGTGTAACACTAACAACTAACACACTTCTGGGTTTTTATAAATGTGGCAGGTGTGCGGGGTGTAGGACTTGTAGGCCGCTAACCAAACCCCAGAAAACTTTTGAGGATTTCAAGACGGGCCAAATTTTTAAAATCCCCAAATTTATCACATGCCACACTAAACATGTGGTTTACTTAATCTGGTGCCCATGTGGCCTATTATATGTGGGTAGGACCACACGTGAGCTCCGCACTCGCATACGTGAGCACATATACAATATTAGACGCGGGTACGATGTGCATAGCCTCTCAGGCCCATTTTAAGGAATCCCTTGACTGTGATCCCACAAAAATGTCATTCATTGGCTGCTGCTGCTTGCGACTCCAGGGTGTCATTCAGTCAATTTTTGGGTTCCTGCTGCCAACTCCAGTGTCTCTTTCAAGCTATGTTTGGGCTACTGCTGCTGCTGCTTGCAACTCCAGGGTGTCATTCAGCCAATTTTTGTGCTCCTGCTGCCAACTCCAGTGTGTCTTTCAAGCTATGTTTTGGCTGCTGTTGCTGCTGCTGCTTGCAACTCCAGGGTGTCATTCAGCCAATTTTTGGGCTCCTGCTGCCAACTCCAGTGTCTCTTTCAAGCTATGTTTGGGCTCCTGCTGCTGCTGCTTGCAACTCCAGGGTGTCATTCAGACAATTTTTGGGCTCCTGCTGCCAACTCCAGTGTGTCTTTCAAGCTATGTTTGGGCCTCCTGCTGCTGCTGCCAACTCCAGGGTGTGATTCAGCTAATTTTTGGGCTCCTGCTGTCAACTCCAGTGTCTCTTTCAAGCTATGTTTGGGCTCCTGCTGCTGCTGCTTAAAACTCCAGGGTGTCATTCAGCCAATTTTTGGGCTCCTGCTGCCAACTCCAGTGTGTCATTCAAGCTAGGTTTGGGCTGCTGCTGCTGCTGCTTGCAACTCCAGGGTGTCATTCAGACAATTATTGGGCTCCTGCTGCCAAATCCAGTGTCTCTTTCAAGCTATGTTTGGGCTCCTGCTGCTGCTGCTTGCAACTCCAGGGTGTCATTGAGCCAATTTTTGGGCTCCTGCTGCCAACTCCAGTGTCTCTTTCAAGCTATGTTTGGGCTGCTGCTGCTCCGGCTGCTGCTGCTTGCAACTCCAGGGTGTCATTCAGACAATTTTTGGGCTCCTGCTGCCAACTCCAGTGTCTCTTTCAAGCTATGTTTAGGCTCCTGCTGCTGCTGCTGCTTGCAACTCCAGGGTGTCATTCAGCCAATTTTTGGACTCCTGCTGCCAACTCCAGTGTCTCTTTCAGCCAATGTTTGAGCTCCTGCTGCTGCTTGCAACTCCAGGGTGTCATTCAGCAAATTTTTGGGCTCCTGCTGCCAACTCCAGTGTCTCTTTCAAGCTATGTTTGGGCTCCTGCTGCTGCTGCTTGCAACTCCAGGGTGTCATTCAGCCAATTTTTGGGATCCTGCTGCCAACTCCAGTGTGGCTTTCAAGCTAGGTTTGGGCTGCTGCTTCTGCTGCTGCTTGCAACCCCAGGGTGTCATTCAGACAATTTTTGGGCTCCTGCTGCCAACTCCAGTGTCTCTTTCAAGCTATGTTTGGGCTCCTGCTGCTGCTGCTTGCAACTCCAGGATGTCATTCAGCCAATTTTTGGGCTCCTGCTGCCAAATCCAGTGTCTCCTTCAGCCAATGTTTGGGCTCCTGCTGCTGCTTACCACTCCAGGGTGTCATTCAGCCAATTTTTGGGCTCCTGCTGCCAACTCCAGTGTCTCTTTCAAGCAATGTTTTGGGCTCCTGCTGCTGCTTGCAACTCCAGGGTGTCATTCAGACAATTTTTGGGCTCCTGCTGCCAACTCCAGTGTGTCTTTCAAGCTATGTTTGGGCCGCTGCTGCTGCTGCCAACTCCAGGGTGTGATTCAGCCAATTTTTGGGCTCCTGCTGTCAACTCCAGTGTCTCTTTCAAGCTATGTTTGGGCTCCTGCTGCTGCTGCTTGCAACTCCAGGGTGTCATTCAGACAATTTTTGGGCTCCTGCTGCCAACTCCAGTGTGTCTTTCAAGCTATGTTTGGGCCGCTGCTGCTGCTGCCAACTCCAGGGTGTGATTCAGCCAATTTTTGGGCTCCTGCTGTCAACTCCAGTGTCTCTTTCAAGCTGTGTTTGGGCTCCTGCTGCTGCTGCTTAAAACTCCAGGGTGTCATTCAGCCAATTTTTGGGCTCCTGCTGCCAACTCCAGTGTGTCATTCAAGCTAGGTTTGGGCTGCTGCTGCTGCTGCTTGCAACTCCAGGGTGTCATTCAGACAATTATTGGGCTCCTACTGCCAACTCCAGTGTCTCTTTCAAGCTATGTTTGGGCTCCTGCTGCTGCTGCTTGCAACTCCAGGGTGTCATTGAGCCATTTTTTGGGCTCCTGCTGCCAACTCCAGTGTCTCTTTCAAGCTATGTTTGGGCTGCTGCTGCTCCGGCTGCTGCTGCTTGCAACTCCAGGGTGTCATTCAGACAATTTTTGGGCTCCTGCTGCCAACTCCAGTGTCTCTTTCAAGCTATGTTTAGGCTCCTGCTGCTGCTGCTGCTTAAAACTCCAGGGTGTCATTCAGCCAATTTTTGGACTCCTGCTGCCAACTCCAGTGTCTCTTTCAGCCAATGTTTGAGCTCCTGCTGCTGCTTGCAACTCCAGGGTGTCATTCAGCAAATTTTTGGGCTCCTGCTGCCAACTCCAGTGTCTCTTTCAAGCTATGTTTGGGCTCCTGCTGCTGCTGCTTGCAACTCCAGGGTGTCATTCAGCCAATTTTTGGGCTCCTGCTGCCAACTCCAGTGTGGCTTTCAAGCTAGGTGTGGGCTGCTGCTTCTGCTGCTGCTTGCAACCCCAGGGTGTCATTCAGACAATTTTTGGGCTCCTGCTGCCAACTCCAGTGTCTCTTTCAAGCTATGTTTGGGCTCCTGCTGCTGCTGCTTGCAACTCCAGGATGTCATTCAGCCAATTTTTGGGCTCCTGCTGCCAAATCCAGTGTCTCCTTCAGCCAATGTTTGGGCTCCTGCTGCTGCTGCTGCTTACCACTCCAGGGTGTGATTCATCCAATTTTTGGGCTCCTGCTGCCAACTCCAGTGTCTCTTTCAAGCAATGTTTTGGGCTGCTGCTGCTGCTTTCAACTCCAGGGTGTCATTCAGACAATTTTTGGGCTCCTGCTGCCAACTCCAGTGTGTCTTTCAAGCTATGTTTGGGCCGATGCTGCTGCTGCCAACTCCAGGGTGTGATTCAGCCAATTTTTGGGCTCCTGCTGTCAACTCCAGTGTCTCTTTCAAGCTGTGTTTGGGCTCCTGCTGCTGCTGCTTAAAACTCCAGGGTGTCATTCAGCCAATTTTTGGGCTCCTGCTGCCAACTCCAGTGTGTCATTCAAGCTAGGATTGGGCTGCTGCTGCTGCTGCTTGCAACTCCAGGGTGTCATTCAGACAATTATTGGGCTCCTGCTGCCAACTCCAGTGTCTCTTTCAAGCTATGTTTGGGCTCCTGCTGCTGCTGCTTGCAACTCCAGGGTGTCATTGAGCCAATTTTTGGGCTCCTGCTGCCAACTCCAGTGTCTCTTTCAAGCTATGTTTGGGCTGCTGCTGCTTGCAACTCCAGGGTGTCATTCAGACAATTTTTGGGCTCCTGCTGCCAACTCCAGTGTCTCTTTCAAGCTATGTTTAGGCTCCTGCTGCTGCTGCTGCTTGCAACTCCAGGGTGTCATGCAGCCAATTTTTGGACTCCTGCTGCCAACTCCAGTGTCTCTTTCAGCCAATGTTTGAGCTCCTGCTGCTGCTTGCAACTCCAGGGTGTCATTCAGCAAATTTTTGGGCTCCTGCTGCCAACTCCAGTGTCTCTTTCAAGCTATGTTTGGGCTCCTGCTGCTGCTGCTTGCAACTCCAGGGTGTCATTCAGCCAATTTTTGGGCTCCTGCTGCCAACTCCAGTGTGGCTTTCAAGCTAGGTTTGGGCTGCTGCTTCTGCTGCTGCTTGCAACCCCAGGGTGTCATTCAGACAATTTTTGGGCTCCTGCTGCCAACTCCAGTGTCTCTTTCAAGCTATGTTTGGGCTCCTGCTGCTGCTGCTTGCAACTCCAGGATGTCATTCAGCCAATTTTTGGGCTCCTGCTGCCAAATCCAGTGTCTCCTTCAGCCAATGTTTGGGCTCCTGCTGCTGCTGCTGCTTACCACTCCAGGGTGTCATTCAGCCATTTTCTGGGCTCCTGCTGCCAACTCCAGTGTGTCTTTCAAGCAATGTTTTGGGCTGCTGCTGCTGCTTGCAACTCCAGGGTGTCATTCAGCTAATTTTTGGGCTGCTGCTGCCAACTCCAGTGTCTCTTTCAAGCTATGTTTAGGCTCCTGCTGCTGCTGCTTGCAACTCCAGGGTGTCATTCAGCCAATTTTTGGGCTCCTGCTGCTCCTGCTGCCAACTCCAGGATGTCTTTCAGCCAATATTTGGGCTCCTGCTGCTGCCAGCTCCAGAGTGTGTTTTTCAGGCAATATAGGGGCCCCTCATAGTGATGCCACCTCAACTCTCTGCAATTGTGCCACTCTGCGATTCTAATAGCGATGCCTCTGATCTGCATGTCATAATTATTTACAGTATTATTTCACTAACCCAGCACGCATTCTATGCGTGTTACAGCAAGGCAGAATGGTTTACAACCCTATTGAGGCTCTAGGAAGCTCAGAAATAGCCGTTTTTTAATAGCGTTTCGTTGCGAATAAATTCGGACCGAAACGAATTTTGTCGGAAAATTCGGCGAATCAGCCGAATCGAATTTTTCAAAAGTTTGCTCATCCCTAATTATTATTGTTGGTAATAAGCAGTACAACATCGATGTAAGACAATGAATAGTTAAAAACAACAAGAAGCCAGGAGCGGTGAAGCGAAAGAGCATCTAGTAGATGAATTATCTTGGTATAGTGAAGAAATCACCGCCACTATAAGACAGGCTGCAGGTCCTCGAGAATGCTTGAGCTACCCCACAAATAAACCCCCAGAACACCTGTAAAGTTTACCTTAACCTTGGAATCCAGCCACGATTGACTGTCCGGTACTCAAGCAACCACTGCCATTGTTCCACCCAGAATGTCCTACCCACATGTGCACCCACAGCAAATCACTGGGTTCCCAGTGGGGGACCAAAGATAAGGTAAGCCCTAAGGGTGTTCTGGAGGGGTATGTGCAGAGGGCTTCAGCATTCTGGTAATAGCGGCAAGGACCAACACCCATGTGTTAGTCCACTTTAATGCAATATTTCCTTGCTTTTTATTTTTTCCCTGCTACTGAATCATATGAGTGCACCTTACACACAAAACAAGATTAACAGCCAAATGGACCAAAAGCCTTGCGCAGTTGGAAAAGAAAATTCCCTAATACTCACTTTCCCCCTCTTCATGCATGATACTGTATCATTGTCAGCACAAATAAATGCCCCACAGCTTTTCTCCTGGTGGCAGCCATTTTGAAACTCTGTTCCCGGCATCCCAGCCATGCTGCTGCCTGAATACAACTGACATAACAGACAATGCACAGTAGCAGGAACCCTAGCAGCACTTCCTGTTTTCAGGTGGCCTGAAGCTCCAGGACACATTAATTTGTTTGTATAAATGACCATGGCAAGATATAGAAACAAGTTAATTAATTTTTATGTGCAGCAATCGGAATTGCCCTGGGGAGGGATGCATATGAGCACTGTTTTTTGTAAGGGTATTGGTCCAAGTTATAAGTAATGGGTAAAATTTTCCCTAAAACGTGGACACATAACAATAACATGTTTAGGGTCTGGACATCCTAAGTATTCATGGGTGGCGTGTCTGGATTTTTTTGACGTTTCCCACTATGTATAGATTGCAATCAATAATGAGTTAATGTATAACTCATACAATTTCTGAAGATAGTTAGTAGGTTGTGTCCTAGTTCATGTTCATGGCGAGAGAGAGCTGTCTAATTTTCACACTTTAGTCTGACAGACTTCAGGGGAAAATTGAGTCTTTGAAGTGAATTCAATACGAAAATATTCATTTTGGCTAAAATACTCCTGGTGGACATCTATTGAAGATAATTGAATTATAAGTTACATAGTTACATAATATGTCAGGCTGAAAAAAAGACTTTAGTGCTTCCAGTTCAGCCTGTATATAAAAAAGAAACATCTCCTTCCAGTAGTCCAGTACAGTGTTTCTTAACCTGCGGTACACATACCCGAGGGGGTACATGGCAGTGTTCCAGAACAAACCATCAGGGAATGACTGACTGGTCTAGTCAGGGGAGTAGCCGGGGAAGGGGGGCATGTGCCCCTGGTGCAGCAGGTCAAGGGGAACCTGAGCACAGGTGGGGGTCGCCATTTTGAATCTTTGCCCTTTGTGGCAGAAAGCCTTGCTACTTCTCTTGGTCTAATATATTATTTTACAAGTGAAACCTAATCCCCTCTTGGCATGAGGCCTATGGCCTACTTATTTTGGCACTATTTAGAATTAATCACCCCCTTTTGGGTAATTGTTTGGAACTTCTTGTCGTTAGGGGGCTGATTCATTTCTATCGCCAGGTATCGGCAGATAAGTGTTCATCAGTGCGGGCCAGGTTACTACAGCGACTGAGGCGCTCTGTTACAGCTCCCAATACCCACTTACAGCATCTACTAGCGGTTAGGGCAACCACTAGTAGACACTGTAAGCAGGTATTAGGCGCTGTAACATAGCTCCTTAGTCGCTGTAGTAACCTGGCCCGCATTGATGTATATTGGGCGCTCTAACACCAGTACAGGGCTGCAGAGAGCGAAAAGCTCTCCACACCATACTCATCAAAAACTACACACACATAGCGTTGGCGCTCTAAATCTGGTCGCTATAGCATAAAGCACCAGATGCTGTGTGATTAAAGTCTGTTTTTAAACACATATCTACCAGTAAGAAAGCAAAAACACGGGAATGACATTGTTGTAACATTGTCACATTAATACTTTAATGCCAGACCTCTAATGACAATTCTGCATAAACATATAAAAAGTCCCAAAAAAGTTTCTAAAAGTGTTTGTTTGCAGACAGGAGAGGGCACACAATGATTTGAGCAAAAAAAAAAAAAAAGTCAAACACGCTGGTTAAACACAAGCAAATTAATGGCCATTGAAATGTATGGGAGAGTGACACTGAGCGAAAGGTAATACCTGGCGCTCTGGAAGCTTGAGGTCCGGCACTATACGCTGAGCCGCCTGTAATAATACATGTGACGCTACATGGCGCTGTTAGAGGCGCTCACCAGATTTGCTTTCATAAATGTGGTTTTGCATACAGCGCCCAGCGTTCACCAGACGCTGCCTGCTGCTACGAAGCCCTACCTGCCGCTATCCCTTCTTAAATAACCCCCATAGTGTTCTCCTATGATTAGGCAACATTAGCACAATGCTCCTCAGTTGTCTGATGGCCTTCTCATGCAAGTTGGAAGTATTCAACCAGACCCCCAAACCCTCTCCAAATAATGAATGTGTGTGCAGATTTGGGTCTTCTCATTTCTTGAATTTATGCCAAACTGCATCTAAACAGACATATGTGAACAAAAGCACCGAGTAAATATGGATTTGTAGGTTAGGAGTTGGGGTTGGAACCCCTTCTATTACGTATCTATTCTTCAGACCGGATTTAGTGCAGTGAATGCCCCTGGGCAAAAGGTCTAGTAAGACTTTAAATCGGACCAACAGTCTGACAGTCGCAAAAGAAAGGCAGCGGCCATTTTGGAGCTTCTTCTCCCAGCATCTCAGCCATGCTGCTGCCTGGATTCAGCTGACCTAACTGACAATGCACAGTAACAGGAAGCCCAACAGCACTTCCTGTTTGCAGGCAGCCTGCAGATGCACAAGCCATTTTGCTTTTAAATTTCACCACAGCAAGATTAAGAAAAAGGTTAATTATTTTTCTATGTGCTGCAATGTAAATTACTCTGGGGAGGGATGCATATGAGCACTGTTTGTTGTCTTGGGGGTTATTTAAGAAGGGATAACGCCAGGGTGCTATATGCAAACCACATTTATGAAAGCAAATCTGTTGAGCGACTCTAACAGCACCATGTAGCGTCCGATGTATTATTGCAGGCAGGTCAACATTTAGCGCTGGCGCTCTAGCTCCCAGAGCGCCAGGTATTACCTTTCGCTCAGTGTCGCTCTCCCATACATTTCAATGGGCTTTCATTTGCTTCTGTTTAAACAGCGTGTTTGACATTTATTTATTTTTTTTTTGCTGAAATCATTGTGTGACCTCTCCTGGCTGCAAACAAACACTTTTAGAATCTTATTTTGACTTTTTTTTTATTTTTATGCAGAATTGTCATTACAGGTCACAGTGTTTAAACAATGTCATTCCATGTGTTTCCACTTTGTTACAAGTGTACATGTGTTGAAAAATAGACTTTAATCACAGAGCGTCTGGCGCTTTATGCTATAGCGACCAGATTTAGAGCGCCGACGCTGTGTGCATGTAGTTTTTGATAAGTATGGTGTGGAGCGCTGAGAGTCGGTCGCACAGAGCTGGTGCTACCTCTTCATCCCTGCAGCGCCGCACTGGTGTTAGAGCGTCCAACATACATCACATTCATCAATGCGGGCCAGGTTACTACAGCGACTGAGGCACTCTGTTACAGTGTCCGATACCCGCTTACAGCGCCTACTAAGCGCAACTATACAGACGCTCATCTGCCAATACCTGGTGTTAGTAATGAATCACCCTCTTGGTCTGGTTTAAGATATTTTTGACTTTTGGTCCGCTTTAAGTAACTGTAAATCAATCACTGCCTTTGCGGTAGAGGGACCCAAATTGTGAAGGTCCCATGGCAGGTGCTCTGGTTTAACCCCCTTTTATGTGTAGACCCAACAAGCTGTTATGCAGTTCTTCATATAATCTACAAATCTGTCAGAGAAACTTGTGTTAAACATAATCATCACATTTTCAAGTTCAAGCTAAAATGACTTATGTCTGCTTTAATTAGTACTTACTAATTTGCTCAGTATAATATAATTAAACAAATAGCTTGGTTGCAAAAATGCACCTTGCCAATGCATACACGTAGTGCACAATGTCAATAGAAAGTTAATAAATGCACATCTAACCACAGAAAGTCAAAATGTGTACAGTAAGATGTGTCAAGTATTTTCTCACCGTCAGTGGAAGATGGGAAATAAATGATGGCCCTTGAAATTGTCTTGGTGAATGACATAAGAAAATGACGTCCCTAGCTGATATGATTGGCATTAAGTGTGTACTAAATAAGTAAGAGCTCCCTATTTTTTCCTAATTTTATACTGCTGTCTCCTTTTTTGCGGCAGTAGTGCCCTCTTGTGGATCTTTGTGAACAATTCACAGAGCGAGAATGTAAAATGTTTATTATACACAAGATATAACATTAGATTGAGTTCAATCAAATCGAAGAGCAGAAAATTAGCAAAAAAAAAAAAACAACCTTAAAAGAACTGGCTATACGGTTTGCCGATGACACAACTGTCATAGCTCTGGTCAAGAACGGCAAAGAGGAAATCTACAGAGGAGCAGTGGAGGAGCTTGTCAGTTGGTGCACTAGACACAATCTGGTTATAAACCCTTCAAAAACTCTAGAGATTGTATTGGAAGAATCCGGCACCCATGTCACCACTGTTCATCAAGGGGGTGGAAATTAAAAGAGTGAGACTAAATTTCTTGGTGTGACCTTCTCCAACAACCTCAGCTGGGAAAGGAACACCATGGCTCTACTGAGGAAAGCAGGGACTGTTTTTCCTGAGGCAACTGAAGAAGACGGGACTGTCAAAAAGGTTGCTAGTGCTCTTCTTTAATGCTGTCATAGGTTCTGTACTATGTTTTTCATTTTCTGTTTGGTTTGAGGGATCTACTAAAAGAGACAAGTGTAGACTCCAAAGAACAATAAAGACAGCAGAAAGAATAATTGGAGCCCCCCTTACCATCCGTGCAGGAACTGCACAAACGCAGAACAAAGACACGGGCAGAAAAGATCCTTCGGGATCCCTCCCACCCTGGACACGCCCTATATCCAGTATTTACCATCTGGGCAGCGTCTTGCGGTACCAGCTGGCAGGACTTCTAGGTCTAGGAGTGGTTTCTTTCCTTTGACTATCCGCATCCTGAACAATAACCATGCGTCATACCCCCAGGCTCAAGCCGGTATCAATTGCACTATGGAAGAGCATCTGTATCTCTGTCTCTGTTTCTATATTCCCTTTTCTATCTAAATTGTAGTTAACTGTTAACTGTTGCACTGTGTATATGCCAAAAAGAATTCCTTATTTATCTCACAATGTACTTGGCGAACAATACATTGAATTGAATTGGCTGAGCATGCAGTAAGCGCTAGAGGCAGCAGAGGCCATTTCAGTTTAACTGTACTAACCTGTAATGTGGTAGTTTGAGACAGTGGGGTCTGTCAGCTAGGGGCGGACCTTCACAATGATTTATTGAAATGCCCAAACCCTTAAAAAACTATTCTCCAGCATCTAAAATTAATATATTTTAAGTTTTTAAGTCACTTATTATTCTTTCCCTCTCTGGGCTGCAACTCTGTTCAGGACTTTAGGACTTTAGAACCTGTGAGATACATTTGGCCAAAGCCCCTGCCAATACTCCCCTCTTAGGGTGTAGAACTAGAAAAGGATGTTGTCACTTTTTGAATCACCCTGGAACACTGATTTTAAGGCTGATTTATTACTAGCACCATGTATCGCCATGTGAGCATCTGTATAGCGGCGCTTAGAACGATCGCTAGTCGATGCTGTAAGCAGGTGTCGAGCGCTGTAACCTAATGTAGTGGTCACAGTAGTATCCTGACCAGCATTGATGAATGTGATGTGTGGTGGGAGCTGTAGAAGTGCTGTTCCTGATTCACTGCAGAGACAATGGAAAATGCTAGGTGGTGCCCTAAGGTCAAAGCGCCCAAGACTACACCACATCTAACAAGAGGACAACGCTGCAGCAAGCGATAGGTAGCGCCAGCTCAGGCGCTCCACACCATATTTAAGAAAAAACTACAGACACACAACATCGTCGCTCTAAAGCTGGGCGCTGTAGCATAGAGCGTCAGACGCTGTGTGATCAAAGTCTGTTTCTGAACACATATGCACCAGTAACAAAGCGAAAACATGTGGAATTACATTGTTTTAACGCTGTGACAATGACAAATAATGTATAGAAAATGTTTGTTTGCAGCCAGGAGATGTCACACAATGATTTGAGCAAAAAAAAATTACATTTTAATTGCCCAACACACTATTTATACACAACCAAATGAAACCCCATTGAAATGTATGGGAGAGCGAAAGGTACTACATGGCGCTGCTGAACCTAGAGCGCCGCCGCTATACGCTGAGCCACCTCTAGTATTACATGTGATGCTATTTGATGCTGTTAGAGGCGCTCACCAGATTCGCTTTTTAAATGTGGTTTCACATACAGTGCCCGGCATTCACCCAACACTACCTGCCGCTACGTGGCACTACCTGGCGCTAGCGTTTCTTACATAACCTCCTTTTTTGCTGTCCCTCCCTGTGAGATGGCAGGTGATCAGTCATTATATCATTGTGGCCAAGACATCATCTTTCCTTTATCAATGCTGGGAATGCAGTGCTGTGATTGGTGTGTTCACCTGCCCACAGGTGCCGCGGAGGCCAATCGCGATGCTGCATTCCCGGCAAGGATTGAGGTTAAAGGTAAGAATTTATGGCTTTCTGGGGGGTTATGTGCAGGGGGGCTCTAGCACTTTGAATGCTCCCTGCCTGTCTTATTGAGGCCAGACCAACACCCTCACCCAAATTGGTGTTGGTCTGCTTTAATGTCTGTTGAGACACACTCAGTTTCCCATTACTGCTCCTCCCGGTGCAACCACCAATAGTTTGTGCAGGAAGTTGGTGACCAATGGTGAAGTCACTGTCCTCTTGTAACAAACATTGCATTGAGCTAGGGGGATTGCGGAAGTGAGAGGCAGTGAAACCAGACCAACACCCTTCCAAAAAACATTGTGCATATGCATCCCTCCTCAGGGCAATTCAGATTGCTGCACATAAAAATTCATTTACCTTTTTGTAACTCCTACCGTGTTCAATTTCACCACTAGAATGATGTCCTATGGACCTGCAGGTAGACTGCAAAGAGGGAGTGCTGCTGGGCTTCCTTCTGTTTTGCATTGTGGGTTCTGTCCAGGCAGCAGCATGGCTGGTAAGCTGGGAATGGGAGTGCAAGGCATTTGGTCCAGTTTAAGTCCTGTAGAGAAAGCTGCTATGCACGGTTAGACTTTCCCTTGGGACCAGTGTCAGCCAGTGTCAGGGTTTTGGTGTTCTGCCTTATTTTATTTTTTTTCATTTGGATTTTCCCCCCAGACCTGTGATTCACTTATCAGCATGTAAGTAGGCTTGGCTTTCCTGGCCATGAGTAAAGCCCATAGTATAGCTGCCTGCTGCAAATCCCAGCAGTCTTGCAATGTCAAGTTTCAGTTCAGCAGCAGCTCATTTCCCCCCACAAAGCAGAGGCTGGAAACATCAGGCCGCAGGGACAGTGACCCCTCCCTAGGTGAGAACGCTGCAGGAACCCTTTAGCTACTGGAACACAAGATTGTGATTCCCTCAACTGAAGAAGCTGAATTACAGCAGGAGGGGTTAAACCTGTAGTAGGGGAGGAGTAGGGAGTGTCTTCGCTGATTCAGCCAGTCAGGAATTCCCTGCTCTGTATCTCAAACACACCACATTTTGGCACACAATAATGGACATTTTTAAAAATGCCAAAAGTGGACATTACCCTTAGTTAGTTTACAACACCTGTGTTGGTACCACCACTAAATGAGAGGGGGGCAAATGAGTCTGGGGGGCATCTAGAATGCTCCCCACACATGAGCACCCTGAACGTCCCTAAATCTTACCTTAACCTCGTTCCTTGGCCATTGGTGCTCATTTGAACAGGACCTTCCGGCGGCTGTAGGAATGGCGGCACTCCTACCCACATGCTGGATTCCCGGCGGAGGAACATGGTTAAGCTAAGCTTTACGGGCATTCTTCAGGGTTATGTGTTATTCTAGATGCCCCCCAGACTGTCATTTAGCGTCGGTGCATCCACACGGGTGTTGGATCAGTTTAAGGGATGTCCTATCACTAGTACTACCTATGTAATTGCAGTAGTTTTCATTACAGGGGCAATTTTTATGGGAAAATATGTCTGTCTCATTGTTCTTCGTATTTTATTTTCAGAGTTAAAACATCTAGAAAAAAGCTTTTTTGAAATGTAATTCCTTGGCAGGATCCTTATCACTAATCACCATTACGTGAGGTTTTACTCACGGCCAGTGTTTTACATCCTGATAATGGTCGGCCTTGCAAAGCACATTTTCTTACAGTCCTCGGGAGTCCTTTTAATGGCTGGTTTCCATGTGTTGGAATTAGGCATATATTGTTTATTCTAAAAGGAAATGTCACGAGAGACTTGAAAGCTCATAGGGCGATAGAACATTAAAACATATTATCATGCCATATGTTGAGTTTTATTTTTATTATAGGGATATGTCTTAGGCAACCACCAGGCAAAAGTGCTTAAGATTGAATTAGAATAAATCCCATGATGCATGTCCAACTGTTGGGGAATTTAAAATTAACTACAAACTCTAAAGCCTGGTAAATTGCCATGCTGGCTCGGTATATGGGCAGTTTTAATAATAACACAGCTTGAATGGTGAAACTTATAAACAAGAGTACACATCACATGCTGGCAATGCAGAGCACTGGCCATGAAATATTCCAGTTGTTTTTCTATAGAAGCACAATGTCTTTGCTTAGGAAAAGTAATCCAAATCTAATACTTTAACTGCAACATGCAATTCCTCCTCTGGTATTAATTATACTGTTAACAAACCAAATTTTATATAGAGGTGTTTTCACACCCGAATATTCTACCGGTTTTACAGCATCCTGACATTATCATGTTTATTTATAGAGATGCTTTTTTTAATAGGACAATTTTTGTTACCTGTTTGTGTTTAGAAATAAAAAAAAGGCTTAAAAAGGCACAACACACAGAAATTCCACGTTCCCCTGTGTTTTTCCTTTGTGTAGTGGCATCCCGATTGGGATGCCCCGCTGTCTGTATCCCCCCAGGTCGCCCCATACACTAACCTTCCTTCTGCTCCCACAGCGCAGACAGGGTGAGAGCGAGTGCACTGATTGGCTGAGCAGAGCACTCGCTGTCACTTGGCTCCCTTTGGCATCGCTGATGGATAAGCCACCTGGACGCCTAAGCACAGGAATCACAATCTTGTGTTCCAGTAGCTAAAGGGTTACTAGCAGCATCGTCGCCTGGGGAGGGGTTATTTTTTAGACTCCAGGGCCTCCAACTATTATTTTTGTAGTTTACCATTTCAAAAGATTTCTTGAGCACTGCAATATTGTTCCAGTTGTCTGTGTCCCCCATCGGAACTGTAACCTCACTTTCTTTCTGAAGTCAGCAAACAAAACAGAAAGACATGGGCATCACACGAAAGGGCTCACAGTACTGGCGACCTATATTTTACCAATGTCAGTTCCTTCAAAAGTATTGTCCAGGCTAAGAGTAAAAACAAATCATTGTTTGCTTACCTGCCATGCAGAGGATTCATTTTGGTGAGCTGCTGTTGTTGAGATTTAGCCTCCTTCCTGTAGCCTATCCCCTGTATTTTATTTATCTATGACCACCTATTTTTAGCACTATTTATAGCCCTTTCTCCACCCTCTTGCATCAGAATTTGTGAGACACACCAATGCTTGTGTGTACTGCTCCCAGCTTTGCTTGTCTGTCTTTTCCCTGCTTCTTTGTGTTGCAGTGTCAGTGATGGGTGCAGCAGATATACATTTGTGATGTAATAGGAACTGGCTTTACTGGAACAGTAGAGTACAGTGAGAAAAGTCACCTTACATGGTGGATAACATAGACAGGTAAAAAATTATAGAGATTACCTCAATATACAGGAAACACAAAACTGAAAAATGCATAGAGAGACTAAAGTTAAGCAAATCTAGCAAAAGTCACGAATCACATTCAGAGACAAGCAGACACTGTTGCATAGTATTGTATCTGCAACACCCTTCTCAACAGTGTTTTACATTGGCTTCTCATTGTGCACAGTTCATATGGTGTTTTCTGCACTGTTCAGCATACATCTGATCATTTCTGTCAGAGTTTGGTTCTTTCATTCAGCTACCCCATTTTTCTCTGATTTTTATGACACTGTCTTTCGATGCCCTATTCCTTTCTGCTGTAAGTATTTTTAAGTGCTTTAAGTACTCTTGTACATTGTGACCTGTGAATTCACCTCCATTATCCCTCTGAAACTTGTTACTCGTCTTTACCACATAGTCCTGTAATTTGTCAAAAACTTCACTCTTGTGTTGCATTAGGTAAGTGACTGAGTATCTTGAATAGTCATCTATGAGAGTCACTATATACCTTTTGTCTTCAGGTGTTGGTGGGTTTAGGGGACCACATATATCACTGTGAACTAGGTCAAGTGGTCTTGGAGCTCTATTCTGACTGACTTTAGGATGTGTTGCTTTTGTAGCTTTGGATTTGATGCAACGTTCACACTTAAAGGGGACCAACACCCTCTGCAGCGAGGGTGTTGGTGGCCGCCAGCGCCACAGCTATATGACAGGCAGGGGGCATCCAGAATGCTGAGAGCCCCCTGCACATAAACCTTCAGAACGCTCAGTCTCACCTTTCTCTCGGTCCCACGCCAGGAATCCAACACCACGATTTGCTGCCCGGCACTCAAGTGGGCAGTGATGCCCTGGCTGCCAAATGTCCTGCTCAAGTGAGTGTCGGGTGCTGGATTCTGTGTGGTAGACCGAGAGAAAAATGGGATTTATTTGGCCAACCTTGGAGGTTATGTGCAGGAGGGACTCCAGAATTCTGGAAGCCCCCCCAGCCTGTCAGATAGTGGAGGCACCAGCGGCCACCAACACCCTCGCTGCGGAGGGTGTTGTTTAGCTTTGACAGTAACTGGACAAGGGAATACTGTTATATCCTTTGTCAGATTCCCCTTTTGTAGTCCTACTATGCATTTTGGATGTCTGTGACCTAAATGCCTGTGCCACATATGTATACAGTAATTGTGTCTATCGGTGCACAGTCTTACGTTATCTTTCACTGAGGCGATATAAATGGTCATCCAGCTTAACACTTGCTATCTTCTGCTTACCGCGCAGAATGGAGCACTTTGGAATTTTTCATTGAGCTGTCAGACACTATACAGATAAGAGTCCCCCTTCTAGATCAGTAACATAAATTTCACTGGTATGGCTAAATTATGTCTTGCATCATTGGGGCATACAAGGGTTCCATGCCCATATCTCTCTGCATGTGTTTTACTTCCATCAGCAAGATAAATAATCCCTTGGTTTTTTCAGATCCAGTTCTGTGAGCTCCTGAGTCAATGAACCACTTGAAATGTATAGTTACTTGTCACTTGAAATGTGACATTCCAGTTCCCTTCACATGGATTAGAGATTGTGGCTTTGACCTTCTGTTTAGCATTAAAGGGACACTGTCTCATTTGCTCTGTTTTCCATGTAGTACATGTAGTTGTAGTGTCACATTTTGTGGCATATAAAGCACGCCCTGATTTTCTTCCTGTGTGACCTTGTGTCTGTAGCTTTAAGAGTTATTCTGGTGTCGGATTCTGTGGAGTCATGGTCAAACTTGTTTCTTTGCTGATACTCATCTATAAGCCTGGTCTTTACAAATGCCGTCAGATCTCTCAGGCCTTTTCTCCAGCACACTGATCAGTGCAGTGTACGTATGGGGTAAGCTGCACAACAACATGGCTGTGGTGTGACTGTCTGTTCTGTTTTCACCAACTGATCAGAGTTGTGTGATATCTTGATCAAATGAATTAACATTTTAATTCCAAATTAATTAACAAATTAATTCCTCTCACATTACCCCTCTTGGAAACAATGGTAAAAAGGCTTATTTAACATTGTTCTCAAGGGGCATAAGGTGGGAGGAACATACAATATGACTAGCAGTTTGTAAAACTAGGGTGCTATACCCGTAGCGGTGCAAAAACATGACCTTGTTTTCTGATAAAGAATAAAAGACTATCTATGCATTAGATGTGCTGCCTCTCCAACTCAATTCAATTCATTCCAATTTGATTAAATGGTATTCCAAAAAAGATTGAAGGACTTCACATGATTGAAACTACAAGGTAAAAGTTTTGTTTAAATCCTGCAATTAATTAGGTATTGAAGCACAAATGCTTTCTATGGGAGGGACAACAGATGTCCAATGAGGTAGCAAGTTTTATTGGGTAGACAACTGAGTGGAGAGGTGGATAATAATTTGGAGAGATGATCCATATTTTAAGGAGACATTAGAAGCCAACACAGATGTAGGCCTAAATTCGGAGAGGTGCTTCATATGTTAGGGAGACATTAGAGCACAGAAGCATATCTCAAGCCAAAACTGCCCTTGGGGTCACTTTGTCCCCACAGTCCCCCACATCGGATCATAATGATTTTGGGTGCTTATTTGATAAATAGGCCCTCAGACTTTATTGTAACAATTTTGAGTTTCTGAATTTGCTGGACCAAGTCACCGTCGAAGGTGTTGATGGTGGTGATGGTTGGGCATGGGCATTGGGCATTGGTGGTAACACAGGAAGCTTTGCACTGAAATGTGGAGACTGTGAGTAGTAATGGGGATATACATGGGGTATTCAGAGTTCACACATCCCAAATCTGGCACAGAAGAGTTACAGGATGCAGTTGCCTTAAGGGGTGCTGTAGGATTGCTTTAATAACCCCCAAGCAATTAAAACATCTTTAAGTAAGTTGGCCACTATGTTGTATTGTTGATGATTTTTTTATTTATTAAGCCTGAACAAAACAAGCAATAGACGCAATCTAAATATTTGACAGGCTCTCCTGGCTTTTTATTTTTTTTACCCAGAGAAAGAGATTATTGATGGGCAGCAAAATCTTTACTTCCTAAAAATGAGCTAAAAGCAGCCAATCCATACCTGAAAGCTAAAGCCAAGAAAGCTGATAACTCCAGACTATTACACCATAAATACAGACAGTTTTGTGGAGAACATAAACCGCCTTGTTAACAGGTTAAGAGAAAATAAGAAATGTGGGCTATTAATCAAAATACAAAAGCCGGAGCTATCAAGTGCATCACTACGTACTTTTTATGCAGACATATCTGTAAAATTAAAATATGGCACACTACTTGAGAATAATTGCCCTAAGTGTAATAAATATTTTCAATGATGGTTTTAGTAGACCTATTATAATGACGCTTTTGTAATACTGCTTCATTGAGCATAACTACCATAAAACCATTTTTAAAGACAACAAAATTTGTGTATTTGTCATTGCAGTTAAAGCACAAGGCTGAATAATATATGTTCGCTGTATGTTATTGCTGGATTTAATCTACTTAAACCCGATGCTTGCCTAAAGTGAACTAATTTGTCTGTAAGGATGTAAAGTAATGTAAAATCAGTGAGGTTAACATTATTCTTGTTTCTTCTAATATATCTAACAGATCAAACAAGGCAGTGATAAGTTATTGCCAGGGCCTGAAAATCCTTGTCCCTACTGTACAATGAGGTTAAGGAGCATTAATTATTATTATTATCTTGGGCAAACCGTGGTCAGTGAAAAAATACTATACCTCAGTTTTACAAGACATGGAAGCCCATATCTTGTATGGTTAGAGCTCATCAGATAGACACATATAAATTTAGGCCATATCTGACATCTCCCCTACCCTTTGGACTACCTTCTCTCCTGCTCATGTATATGATTATTGCATTTTATGTTTTCTGCCTTGTGTCCTTAAAATGTTTTTTGATCCGAATATAGAACATGTTATATGAACACAACAAATATTGGCATAAAACATTTCCCATCTTAGAATATACAACATTTTTATTTAGATTTCACTCTCGATTTTTATTGCGGATTTACATGTAAATGCTTTATTTCATGCTTAGGTTTTGGAGAGAGGCTGAGAACATGGCTGAATAGTAGTGTATGGGGGAATCCCAGCCATTCTCTATATATAGATACAATTACTGTTTAAAGTTTAACTTCACACCTAAATAAACAATGGCACAGAATAACCTCCTTAAGTTATCTGTGTTTTTGAAAGGCTTTTTAGGCAAGTTACCCTAACTCAACAATCTATCAAAGTACTACAATCATACTGTTACCTAATTTCTGCTTAGCATTTGCCATGTACCTTAATCCACTAAAGAACAAACCATAGTCCTTGGGTAGCTTCAGTTAGTGCTTTTGCTGTTTGCTGCTTGGAATTTTTACCAAATCCCCATAAGATGCTTTCAGCTAAATATGTCCCCACACCAACCCCACCAGGAAATCCTGGTCACACTATGTGATGATAGACAAGAGCTTATCTAGGCATGACCATCGTCAGAGGCAAACCACCATCAAAGAAGAGGCAGGGAGAATGGCCAAACATCAAGGTTCATTTCCAAAGTGGCAGACAAAGGAGAATGAACTGTGTGGCAAGCAAGGTAAGTATATATGTTTTCAAGCAATCCTATAAATGCACTTCAAATGTGTGATACCATGGTGGTTCTAGTTATTCCGGAACTGGACTATAGTACAGTATGCACAGAATAAAATCCCAAAAAGATACATATGTAAAAGGTAGGTACATTTTATTAGATCCTTAAGGGTACACACTACCACAGTAAACAATTAAAAACAAAACGGTCCCAGCTAACCCAAAGGGCCCGTCTACAATAATGGTATCATAATAAATGGCTGAGTCGCAAAACAACATACTAATCAATCAAACACACACACACACACACACACACACACACACACACACACACACACACTATATTAATACCGTGTATACAAACAAAAGAGAAATTTGCAATTTGCTGTGGAGAGAACAATACGGCAATACCTCTAGAAACAATGCAGTAAAAGGCTGCTCAGCTAGTACCCATAATTCTATAAGTGACCCTACATACAAGCAACCTGTAAAGCATTAATAGTAATAGTAAAATCCTAGTACTGCCCTGAAAATAACACGAAATGTCTAGTCTGGGTTGAAAAACAATCCAATGCATTATTTTACTGGTACAGCAACTTCTTCAGAGAACTTTGTTCTTTGTATTTTGGTATCTTGCTTATTTCTTGTTTATTAAACTAACCCTTAGTTCTAATAATTTTTGTGATTTACAAGTATCTGTGAGTTTCTAAATGTATTACAAGCAAAACATGTTTTGTAGCTTGCTTCATTAAAAAAAAGTGCACTGTATTTTCATTGCTGTTTTTTCAAAGTTTTCCAACAAGTTACTTGAAAGTAATATTAAACAATTAATTTAATGTAACCTTCAGTACTTTAAGCACCTTATAAAAAATCTCTAAGCCATCTAGAACAATAAAAGGTTAAGAGAAAAGCAATCTGATTAATGCTTTCCCTGGTACTTGATTAATTTGAGTCTCATTAATCCCAGCAGTGCAGTTACATTTCAGTACTTTTTTCGTTTAATAAACTAATTGAGCCATTAATCTGACTGTATTACAAAAAGGTCATAATTAGTTGATGCATGAAATATTCGAAAAGGACTCTGCTGGTGACAGACTTACTTTTCTTCTTTATTAGAATCTGAAACGTGTAGCCGAGACGTGGATGGATGAGTATGCAGAGTACATTTATCAGCGAAGACCTGAATACCGACACCTCTCTACCGGTGATCTGTCTTCCCAAAAGGAACTACGGAAACACCTCAAGTGCAAAGACTTCAAATGGTTCATGACTGAAGTAGCATGGGATATACCAAAGTATTACCCACCAGTGGAACCTCCACCTGCAGCCTGGGGAGAGGTACTGCAATATATGTATTGCATAATCACTTTATTGTGATATTTAGCAATTGCTGTGTGTTATACATGGAGATTTGAAATCACAATTCGATTAGTGGAAAAAATGGTTACATTATTGTTCTTTGTGCTGTCCTTGACCTCTCTAGCTGTGGCAATGCCCCAGTCCCCAAATACTACATCTACATTACAACAGTTAAAAGCATAAATCCACCCCAATAGAGTATAGAACTAAGGATCTGTTGGGGTCCAAAGAGCCTCATTGACTCTCCCTTGCATGATTATTTGGACCTTGAAATAATAGATGAATTTTAAGAACACGAATATTAAAGTTTTTGTTTGATTTTGGAGGTCGTGCTAGCATTTGGTACATTCACTCTAATAAGGACATAAACCATCCTACACGAGCACCTTCTTTCCATATCAGTGGGTGAGTGCCTATTTCTTTGGGAATTAAAAGCATAACCTTTTTTATTGTTGTTGATAATAATAATAAAAACCATTATCTAAGCTTTAAGGTCATGTATGTTGCATGACAGTTACCATTCTGCCAGATGCCATGTTTTAAAGCAGTCCTCCACTCTGAATAAGAGTCTATCTTATATGTTTCCCACACCCTGTACATACAGATTGCTCACATTAAAAATCATCCTACCTGCATCTACTGCATGTTATGAGCCTTTAAACATCCAAGATGGCAGCTCATGGAGCATCAGGCAGCATGCAAACAGGAAGTGCCTTCTGACTGTGCTGCTCTGCATTCTGTGATTGCTGGCCTTTTCCTGACCCCAGCTCTGCTGGGTCCTGAACAGAGTTGCAGCCCAGTGGGGGAAAGAATAATAAGTAAGTGACTAAGGACTTAAAATATATTAATTTTAGATGCTGGGGAATTGTTTTTAAGGGATTTTCAATAAATCATGGTGAAGGTCTGGTTTAACTCTCAATTTGTAAAGAAATCACAACAGAGTGACTTACTTACTCATCGCTGTCTCTTTTGTGCTTTCTGCGCCTACAATAAATGTTGCCTCCTGTCAGGGAAAGGCGGGTCAAGTGATCCAACTAACAATCCAGCACCTATAATCATGCAGCCCACTTTCCCAAAGCATGTCTATTCGCCCTCCTAGCGGGACTACAAGGCCCTTGCTGGCGAACAGACGGTGCTTTGGACACACAGATTCTTGGCTAAGGCAAAGATATTGCTCAAGTTAAATATAGGTTTTAATGCAGTAAGCACACTAGGCAGTGATAACAAACATTTGACTGGATTTAATTCAAATGCCATTCTGAGTAGTGGGATACAGATTACAGGTACAGTGAGTTACCAGCAGAGAACAGTCAGAGTTACCTTAAAATGCAGATACAGAGCAGTGATGATGGGCTCCCACAGGGAAGTGTGTGGAGAGCTTATTTACATCCAAGGAACCTCCAGCATGCATATGACATGACCTCCCCCAGAGAGTGACAAGGGCTGGGATTGTGCCCTCCCTCCCTTGTGAAACATTCTCTAATATCTAAAAACTTTTAGGAGTCATAACTTTAGGCAGGGGGGCTCTGGATATGGCACCAAATGGTTGGGCTGGATGCCAGGCATTCAATGAGCCCAAAGATGAAGTTACTAGATGGGTCTGAACCTGAGATCTCCATTTCTTTATGTTCCAGTGGCCACCCGCAATGGAGAAACATATGTCTGTGCTCGGTTTTGTGGGCCTGTTCTGGTCCGGTATATGGTTTGGTGCTGGGAAACACAGCGGCCCAGCTATGGTCTGATTTGTGTCAGTGTCTGAGGCCTGAGGCACTGGTGTTTGAAGAGAGGGAGCTCTCTCCAGGGATCGCCTCTGCTTCAGACTCAGTGGAGCCTCCTCAGCCCAGAGATGTAAGAGAATCAGCAGGGAGTCTATGAACTGAGCTTGGCTCAACTAAAGATGCTAATTCTCCCTCCTGGAGAGATTAGGTCTGGTGCATGTTTATGGCTAGAAAGTCTTAATGCTCCAGGGAAAAATAAATGGGAAACTCCAAACTTGCATTTTTACACAATTAAACTGGATTTTTCCTTCACACCTCCCTTGCCTGATCACAAAAATGAATCTGTCTTTCACTGCTACCATCTGTAGCCCCCTATCTGCCACTACACCCCATTTTACCCCTTTTAGTACTTCTCTGCTCTGCAGGAAACAGTAAAACAAAAAAGATGGAATAGATCTGGAAACAGAGAGAAAGAGGAATCAAAGAAAAAAAGACAAACGTTGAAGTAAGATGGAAAAGAGAACAATATGTGGAAAATAGAGAGAGATAATGTGAAAAAGAGATGGAGGGAAGGTGACGAGAGAGAGAGACTTGGAGGAAATGTGGAAAAGAGACAATGGGGGAGCTGTTACCGAGAACCAGAAAAATGTGGAAAGGAAGGAAGGTAAAAATGAGAGAGAAACATAGAAAAGGTGAAAGAAGAGACTGGAGCAAGATGGAAAGAATAGAGATGAAGGTGAAAAGATCAGGATGGAGTAAAGGTGACGATAGAGAGAGATAGATGGAGGGCAAGTGGAAGGGATAGATAGATAGATAGATAGATAGATAGATAGATAGATAGATAGATATTGATGAAAAAGAGAAAGAGAAAGTGAAATAAGAGACTGACATAAGATGGAAAAGAGAGAGGCAAGGAAATGTGGAAAGCAGAAAAGATTGTGTGGAGGGAAGGTGACGAGAGAAAGAGCGATGAATGGGCTGTGCGAAAGAGACAGAATGAAATTATAATAGAGACAGGGAGGGGAGAATGTGGAAGACAGGGAGAAGGGTGGAAAATAGAGAGAAAGACATAGAGAAGGTGAAATAAGAGGCAGATGGTATGTATAATAAAGGAGGAGAAGAAGGAAAAGTTCAAAAGAAGAGAACAACCAAAAAATGGGAAAGGGAAAGAAAATGTGAAAATAAGGGCAGACAGGGGGTAAATTGGAAAATAGATGGAAAACAGAGGATAAGAAAAGCGATGGAGAAGGTAGAGTGATCCCATTAAAGAAAGAATCGAAGTGACAAGTACAGGGTAAATCATAAAGTTTGAGAGGAATAGGAAGAGAAAGAGATGAGCGAACTTCTTGAAAGTTCGATTCGGGGGATTCGCCGAATTTCCCCAAGAAATTCGGGTTCGCCCGAATCGAACTTTCACGAATCGCTCATCTGAAAAAAAAATGCCGGCATGGTGGGAGCGGGCAGGCCGACTACGCCTGTCAGCGGGCCGCCGCCGGCCCACTGACAGCGTAGCCGGCCTGCCCGCTCCCACCATGCCGGCAAAAATGCCGGCATGGTGGCAGCAGACACGCCGGCTACGCTGTCAGCGGGCCGCAGCCGGCCTGCCCGCTCCCACCATGCCGGCAAACACTTACCTGCATGGTCGGAGCGTGGAGGCCGGCGCCGCTCTCAGTCGCCCTCTGATGACACGTCCTCTGATGCTCTGACGCGTCCTCCGCCGCCCGCTGACAGCGTAGCCGGCCTGCCCGCTCCCACCATGCCGGCATTTTTTTTTTTTATTTCAGGGAAAATTCGATCGGCACGAACCAAAAAAAATTCGGGTTCGTGCCGAATCGAATTTTCCCTGAAATTCGGAGCGAATTCCGGTTCGTCCGAACCGGTTCACTCATCCCTAAACATAAGATGCCAAAAATAGAGAAAGAAAGAGCATGGTAGATGAATCATGCAAAGGTGAAATATGGATGAACTGTGCTGAGACAGCTGAGAGCTTTCTCTCAGAAGCGGTGTCTGAATGGTGTCTCCTGTCCCCCCCTTACAGAAAGATTGGGATGCCACACCCCCAAGTCTGGCCATGCCCCTGTACCGTTGTGATTCCAGTTGTGTTTTTACCTGCAGGTGAATACAATAATGCAGAGTCTCAGAAGAAAGGGTCTGTCCATCAATCTGGATTATAGCTGGATTGCTGGAGAGGGGCAGCAGACCCTGGAACTTCTTATACCTTTGTATAGCTTGGTCCACTTGGGTAAAAAAAGGGGGGTTATCTGTGTGTGTATGTGTGTGGGGGGGGGCAAAGGTCTTAGGTTACATTCTTGTGACTTGCCAGCTCTAAGCACTATCTCAGTCTATTTTTTTATATACCTAATGAACCAGAATTCATTTGCAACAATGAAGGTTTGTTCTATAACAATTTAGATCAGCCAAGCTCAAATTAGATGATAGAACCACATAGACCTATCAAAACTTCATTCCCTAATTCTGCTAACATAATGATCTGATTTCCATCTCTCGTGCAATAAGGATACACAAAAATTTAAGAATTGCTACATGATGGCTAAGCGCTGGCAACATATGTTTATTGTACGACGACAAGTGTTATTTTCCAACCCTCACAGATGTTTGTAAAATGACCTTTTTCTGAACCTGTCTTTTTACATAGTAAGTACAAGTCAATCTCCTTGATGGGGTCAAAAGAACAAAAAAGCTGCCAAAATGTCTAATACTAATTTAAGTGGCTTTAAGATTTTGTTGTGACTATAATTATACTTTCTGCTAATATAGACTTTTCTCTGTTGTAAAAGTATTACTGTGGCTGCAGTAAGCAACAGTAAAGCAAGCCTGCGGAGAGAAATGTGAAATTTAGGTTGGGGTTTGTAAAGCTGGGTGTTGGTAACACTAGTCAAGGTAAATCAGTCATTGAAGTGTGTGGAGATCCTTTAGAACTTTGTTAAGGTGTGCTTGTTGTGAATTAAATTACCCTAACCAGGAAAGTAAGTTGGCTGGGATTAAGTTGCCCCCTGCATACACATACACAATGGCCTAGGCACTGAAACAAAATCATCCTGTCCACCCACCCCTAGAAAATCTTAAAATAATAATTAGATATGTGGCCCAAGTTGGCACTGCAGAAAATCGTATTTTCTGGAATTACAGAACATGTATACGATGAGAGTGTTATCCATATGTTCCATGGCATTGATTAACTGATGGTCACTAAGCTCTATCAAAACTACTGTACTTCTTAATCTATCACCATGGCTGCAATTCAGGCATGTTATCAGCCTCACTCAGCAACACAAGCATGAAATAAAGCATTTACACGTAAATCTGAAACAAGTGAACATAAAAATCGAGAGTAAAATCCAAATACAAACGGTGTATATTCTAAGATGGGAAATGCTTTTATGCCAATATTTGTTCAACTCTAGTTACCAGCAAACACAGTATGCATGTTCTTGTGTGTTTTTTGTGAGTGATCAGTTAAGTAAATAGCAAGCAAAGACTAGCTGATTCTGAAGATTTTCGAAAACAAGACCTTTACATTTTTTTAAATTGGAATATGTGCTGAAATCTTAACATAATAACAATTGAATGAATAAATGCTAACTAACATTGCAAAATGTAAAAGCTTAGCTAAACTTACTCGTGTAGATATAGGTAATTGCATTAAGTGCCAATGCCATTGTGTGTGCAGGGGGGTGCCTTTAAATGAGCTGTAAAGGAATTAATTAGCATACGGCTGCAATTCAGACATCATACTGCTTTTTGTTAGTGATATTTTTTTGTAATATTGGACAAAGGCTGTTTTGGGGCACGGAGCTGGGGATAGTAGTTGACAACATAAACTTCCTTTTTGGGTATAGGATCCCTTTAATCCCAGCCATCTTGTTTTCTTGGTTAGGATATAAAGCACACCTTCTCCTTTATAAAGGTTCTATACACACTTGAATAACTTATGACTAGTGTTACTCACACAAACATTCCCATTACATGAAATTCCAAAGAAATTTTTTTAAAAGTCCACACCACTACACTGTAAATGCTTTTGCTCACAATCTATAGAAATATATATATATAATAGAACTGCCAGTAAAAAAGTGAATCCACTGTTTTTAACAGGATTTCATAAATGATGCCTATACACAATAAAGAAAACTCAAGTGGGATACACAGAGAACCTGAAAATATAAAGGGCCCAGTGTGGTATAGCTTTGATCCTTGAGAGGCCTCATGGGCATATACCCTCGGAACATATGTTGGTACAATAGTCCTAAGTAAAATCGCTGGCACAACTTATACCTCTCGCTAATTGTTGCACTTTCGTTGACAAACTTTTTTTTATATTGAATTCGCTTTTTGATTGGGGCAAAAATACAAATGATAGCTTCAATATCCTAAATAAATTGTCAATTTTATCGATGAGGATGCAGAACTATGTTTTTTTTGAACTGTTGATCTGAATAATAGGGTTGATTCCGCACTGTGAGATTTTTTCTTTCTTACATTTGTTTGAGAGAAAATACTTTTCATCACAATATTTAACTGTACAATTTTTTGGAGCTCCAACCTCAGACATGGGCTGTTTGTAACTTTATTTTGCATTGTCCTTGTTGGTTTGGAATGCAACATTCGTTGCTAAATGATCGATTAGCTCCCTATATCATAGTGTAGCAGTAGACCGCACCGCACATCATTGCTAAACGATCAATAAGCTCCCATCATAGTGTAGCAGTTGTCAAGTATTTTGCCATCCCTTGTTGCACAGGTCCCATTTTGCCTAAATCTTAGAAGGACCTTGGAAAGGAATCACCCCTCTTCCATGACAATATTTTACTGGCCAGTGTATTTAGTGCCTCTTGAACTGTAACCTGGGGGGAGATGTACACTGCCACTATGAAAATGGAAGTGAACTCTCTGGGGGCATAGAATGGTCTGCAGTTTAATGCCAGGAAATCTAGATGTTCTGAGCAATTCTTTTCCAGTACCTAGACATTGCAGCACCAGTTTGATTTTATGGACAGATACCACCTCCATTTTCTTGCCTGACAATGGGGGTCGCTGCATGCCCTGAAGACGCAAAATCTAGATATTTCTATTGCATTATCTGGGATGGAAGGCTTGAGACAGGTCTCGAAAAACAAAGAACAGACAAGTAACTTTTGGTGGACCTTTTACTGAAGATAAGCTGGAGTTTTTCCGTCGTATTGGGTAGTGAGCACAAATTTGCTAAGTACATTGAGGAAAAAGAGGAGTGGAGGCTCCTACTTCTATGTCTGAGGCTCCAGCCTCCTGTGTGCGGGACAGTGATTTAGGCCAGGTATTGATTTGATATAGTTTGCAATAAGGTTTCAGAGGTTCTGAAGGCTTCCTAGGTTGTAGCTCCTCTCCCAATCCAGTAGATCATCTCTAGTAAAGTTGAGGGGTGTTCTGAATTGTCTAGAGGTTGCCATTGTGTTTTATTTTTCTCTAGTTTCACTTGTGGGGCAGCTGCGCTACAGTGCACACTGGAGGGTTCTAGCTGTTATATTTTAGTGGTGATTAAAGAGGGGGTGTCTCACTACATGAGTCATTTAGGGGTCTATTCATTTGGAATTGAGGACCCTTCCTTAAGGTTCCCTAAGAAGTAGGGGGTGCATGGTTGTAGGTGGGACTGACATGGCCAGTTATTTAATTAGTTTGAAGGTATACACTGATGATGAAGCCCATACACTGATTTATGCCACAAGACTTTATGCTCCATCCCCAGACACCCATTTTACCAGACCACCACTGCTGAACACAGGCTGCAGTGCCTTCACAATCTCCTTCTGTCCCATGAAAGGAGCAGCACTGCTGAGACCCAGGTCTTGGCCACTCGTTACCTTTGCTGGGAGTAGCTGGTCCAATTGCACTCGGAAGATGCACCAACCGGGAGAAGACCACCACTGATGTGGGTACCAGGCTGTCCACACACCAACGCTCTGCTGGCCACTCAATGCCTGGCTGCCCACACTCTGAAGACTGCCTGATCTCCCACAGTGTTTGCCTGGCTGCTCGATTCCTCCGATGGCTGTCTGGCTGTCCAATCTCCCGCGGTGTTTGGCCGTTCGATACCCCGACAGCTGACCAGGTCGATCTCCCACAGCGCTAGTCTGGCTGCCAGATCTTCTGCGGCACTTTTTTGGCTGCTGAAACTGCGATGTTCGCCTGGCCGTCCGATCTCCTGCAGCACTTATCTGGCTGCTTGATATCTCCGACAGCTGCTTGGCCATCCAATTTCATGCGGCACTTGCCTGGAATGCATCCAGGAGATTTCTGCTGTGAGCAGAGTAATGATGAGTCATTACAGCTGATGGCTTACTACTTCTGGCTAGAAATAAAGGATGATTGCACATAGTTTTGAGGCAATTTTGACTGAGTTTTTCAGCAGGGCTCTCAGGTGTAGATCAAGATAGCAGCTCCCATGTAGTTCAGGAGCACAGAATCTGCATGCTATTCCACAATATCTGCATGGGGCCTTAGGGTAGCAATTCACATTTTTTGACTGGGAGTATGCTTTAACAACAAAGTTGCTTATGTTTCTGCACACGGTTTTAAAAAATATCCTGTTAAACCTGATAATGATTGATTATGAAAGATCTATCGTGTGTTTTAGAAGGCAACTGTCTGTGGGTTCAATAGATGTATGTGTAAATTTAATGGATTTCAGTAACCATCCTGTCCTTTAATTTTTAAAGTCTAAAAATAAATATCAGTTGGTAATTAGGTTGGCATAACAATGTAAAAGATAAACAGCTTTGCTCTCAATAACATTAAATAGAGAGGACATGATATTAACATTTCATTTCAAATGACAAATTATATACAATTGTTAAAATGGCTACAAAACTAGCTTTTTCACAAAGGTTAAAAACTTCTAGTTAACTACTTATGTAAAATTACATATTTACACAAATAGCTGTAATTATCAAGGGATGAAGGGTCAAATAGATCTGTTCCATAGAGGTGGACACAGGACTATGACTGGATGCAGAAAAATGCTTAGGTATGATTAGGCTGGATACTGCGGACAATAGTCACAGAACTAGTCTGAAAAATGCAAACAGGCTGGTCATTGGAAGAAATACTTAACAGAGGATTACGCTGGCACTGATTTAAAACATGCTTTTTAGATATCTGGGGGACTGAATTGAGGTACAAAAATATAATCAGTTCAACAAAAATATTTATGAGGATTACAATAAAAGATGTAATCTCTACTAGTTGGTTGGAACTCTTTCTATATGTTAACCAGGGGGGGGGGGGGGGTTATCAAGGGGCTACAGAGCCGCAACCTATACCATTTAGGACCCAGAGTCGTCGCATGACTAAAAGGAGCAGTATCTTGAAAAAAAGGTCCATTTATAAAAATCCCCATAAATATGCTAGATAACATAATGAGAGTGTGTTTTTAAACCTTGCATTAAATTCCAGTTAGGCCTGATTCCTTCATTTACTGGAAGAGAGAATAATCAGGGGTGACAAGTTTTGAATGTACCATTCTGCTTTTTTGTAAGGAAAACTGCTCACCTGTAGTAGTCAGTTCGCTGAGCCAGCACGTGTTAAAATGCAGTTCTTCTGAAATATGTAGATGCTTTTATCCATTATGCAATGCTTTGGGCAGATATTAAAGTACATAATGCTACTGTTTCCCACAGGGTTGCTCAGGAGACATTAGAATACAGCAGATCACCCCTGTAATGGTACACAAAAAAATCTGTCACCCCTGGATTTTATTCCTACCAGGAGGAAAGGAACACAAGCTTGGCAGGTTTTTAATTCATTTGAGGTTCCTTTTATTATCAAGCATGTTAACATGGTTTTTTTTTCTAGACAATTTTGCAATGATGCAAGGGACGCAGTCAAACAAAGTTGCCAACAAGAAAAAATGGCTTTACAATAATATATTTCTGAAATAATATAGAGCTCGTGGTTTATTATCAAGTTATGTGCATTAGAAAGTATATATCATATTTAGTATTTATTTATTTATACTATTGTGTGCACAAAAATTGACCCTTCTTCTGTTGGCCTGCTAAAAGTGAAGAAATTAGAGTAGCCAGAGTGTAAAAAGCTAAAGCTGAGGTTTTGCTTTTGATATGTTTCATTTTATATCCAAGCTGGCATTTAGCCTAGACTCGTAACTTTATAATAAAAGTGTATCATGTTTTATAGAGACCAGCTGAGTTTGATTAATGACATTACACTACAGCTACACACTGCATACTTAACAATATAAAGGATGAACAGCTGTGTACTCAATAATATTAAAAAGGATATGAAGGATGGAAATGATACAAACATTATTTCTTATGTCAAATGATGTATCTTAAACTGAGAACAAAAGCAGACCTTAAAAACATGCAGATAAATAGATTTAGGTAAAATTATTTAAAGACCAAAGTCATGTTTTACAACTGGGAGCCTTTTTTAGGAAGCGTCAATGCCACACAGCGCCATTTTGTAGGCCTCAGCAGCACTCGGCGGGGGATTTAAGAAAGTAAATAAGGGCAGTGCCAGTGCGGGCGCCTGCTAGCGTCTTATTTAACACTAGCATCGAAAAGGATGCACCACCGGGTTATTACTTGCAACTGTAAAGATGAAATGCTAACCAGCGGAAAAATACAGCATCAAAGATTTCAAGGAGAAAAAAATATTCCTGGGAGCGGCACTACGTGTCCTGTTATGGTGTGAATGAAAGTATAAATATATAGACACCCCCCCCCCCCATCCCTCGGAGGGAGCTTCTCCACGGAAGGAAACTTTTGAATTTTTATGTTGAGCTATAGAGGCCCTCAAAGTGAAAGCTCAGTCTACCTCCCTGCCATGCCCCCCCTCCTCCTCAATGCTGAGGCAGGGTTGTGGGTTACTTTTAGACTGGACATCCACTTTAAGGTTAAATTCAACCCAAATTGTGTTAATTTTATTAAAATGTGGGCATTTTTATATTTAATGAAAATAAAGTGCCATATATTTTTATCTTTTTCCCCAAAAGTGGAGCTCCTGCATCTGATTGCGTCCTGCAGTCAGGGCTGAAGATCAGATGCAGGATACAGCAGTATGGGAAAGCCGGTAAGGTTAATGGACAGGGTGGGGGAGTTGTAACATTAAAAAAAATCTCCTTACCTTGCCTCGACGCTGGGATCAGCCATCTTGCTTTTGCTGCATGGAGCGGCTTTTTCCACTATATGCGTAGCCTCAACAGGGGTTCCACTAGTAGTACTGAAGATCCTACCCAGTGGTGGTGGGGGCATTGTTACAGATCATTACCCCAATCTAAACTATTGTCAGTTATAATTTACCTGTGCCAGATTTGCTCCAAAAGTACAACACTGCCCTAAGAGACATGAAAATCTATTTATGTGCAGTTTATGCACTTTAAGGGTTGTTTTGTGGATTTGTAACATAGTTGTAGGTGCTTGACTACCCATATATAACCACCAAGGTGGTTAAAAAAATATAAAGTGGTACTTGATGAAAAATAGCTGGGAACCCCTGGCATAGAGTATGCTGCATACTTTTATGTTAACGCTTTAACTGCCAGCCTACCTAGAGATTTTGTCACCCTCTCTTGCCAAACCACTTATCAGTATTTTGTGCTACACATGTTCAATTGTGATTTTTAAATATATTTTCAGGGATTTCCCAGGAAAATTATTTATTGTTCTGAGTCTGAGCTTGACATGAGATGTCAAGCCCGCACAGCCTAAATGGCCCCTGGGCTCTTCTGCCCCCCCCCCCCCGGCTTTGGGGAGGCAGGTAACGGCTGGATCGGGGGTTAATGCTAGCTGAAGGTGACTTGCCAGCCCCCTAAGTCTTGTGAACTGGTTTAGAGTTCTCATAGATAATTTACCAGTTAACAAAGGGTTAATTGTAAAAAAAAAAAAAAGAAAAGATGGACAAAGAGAAAAAAATTTTTTTTCAGTACTTACCCCCCATCTTTCTTGGAGCACTGTGTCCCTTCTTGTTTACTTTGCCTTCTGCTCTCCTGCTGGTGCTGGAAGCCTTGTGTTGGGTGACAGGTAAGGATTCACAAATGTCTGGTGCGGGTAGCCACCCTGTTAAAGGGATAGCGGGGATATGGCCGCTGCCCTAGCATGCGCCGGGAACGAAGGTGAGTTTTCGGACAACCTGGGGGGTTTGACACAGCGGGGCATTCCGAATCTGGATTCCCTTGGGGGAGCGGAAATGCCTGTCCTGGAGTCTCATAGACTCCAGGGTGGGTTTTGGTGCATTTTGAGCAGATTTATAGTATAAGATAACTTCATAGGGTCGTTTCAGAGTCAGGTGAGAATTCTCACTCCTTGTTTAGGAGAAAAAAACTGACATTCACTTCCATTGTCTATTTTGGGGCTGATTCAGAGCCAGGTGAAAATTTACACCCTGGTAGACAATGAAAGTGAATGGAAGTTTTCTCTCCCAAAAAAGGAGTGAGTTCTCTCACCAGACTCTTCTTGACCCCTATGCCCCTGTTAACAATGCCAGTTTGGGCTGTCTCTCCAGGTATAGATCTCTAGAATTATCCAGCCATAATCTGTCGTAGAGCTCTGATAAACAGATAAAAACGGCATTGTTACATACCTCTTGTGAAACCCTTTCTGCTCCAATCTGATGAAGCTCTGGAAAAGGTGAGACTCTCTCGAATGCAGAGTATACTGATGATGTAAGGCAGTAGGTTAGGTTAGTTTACCGTAACTGTGAACCAGGATTCTTCCTAGCAAAGTTGCCAAGAAGGGTTTGAATCCACTTAAGACAACCATAGTAGCAAACGGGGAGGCCGATTCAGTAATAACGCCAGGTAGCGACAGATGAGCGCCAGTAGCGTGATTTTCACAGCGCCCGCTAGTATTCGCTGTGCTTGGCCATTGTTCGGTTGTTGACAGCGACTCAGTCGGTGTGCAGTAATGTTGAATACGGGGTTAGGAGTCGCTGTTTGACAGGTTCCGCGCTGTATGGGAGCGCCTGACAGCGAATGGTCATAGCGAACGGCTCCCAGCATATTCATTAACAAATCACGCTCAAAAAATTCTCGCGCTGTGAATAGCTTGTTTAAACCCCAGAGCGCTGGCTTAAAAGTAGTTTTTAACCCCCAAACATTCATATTTTTTGATTAAAAAATTAAACAAGTTTTTCTAAACATTTTGTAACATTAATATCAGACCTATAATATAAATTCTGCACAATTTTTTTTTTTTTTTTTTTTTACCTTAAAAAAAATATCTAACATTGCCAAAGTGGTCACAGAATTTTTGACATTTAAAAAAAAAAAAAAACAATAACAATTAAATATGAAGATTTAAAGATTGCTCCATTGAAATGCATTGGAGAGTGCCAGGTAGCGAGAGGTCATACCTGGCGCTGTGATGGGATTAGCAGCGGCGCTGTTCGTTGCAGTCCGCTACATGATGAATCCCGCGCTAGCTGACGCTCTAGCCTCATTTAGCGTGATAAATGCGTGATTGTGTCCGCCGCCTGGCGTTCTGGAGTCGGTAGCCGCCGATAGCTGGCGATACCTGGCGCTAGTGAGACACTACCTGGCGCTATCCCTTGATAAATAAGGGCCTAAGGAATATTTTTAGATTGGTGCCTAATTTCCCTTTAAATCAAATTGTATTTTCCTTCTTCCTAAAATATACTGCGAGTAGCTGTATCACTCTATTTGCGCAGGATGTCAGCTAGTCTTTTAACATGCTGAGCCACCCTCTGATCTATTTCTAAATTCCCTCTCTTCTAGATCAAAGTGCTTTGTCTAGCTAGACATTGTTCTTTCCTTTTGTACATTGCTGACTACAAGCATGCTTTATACTTTATGACAGTAGACTGTAAACAGTTTTATTAATTTCCTGCTCAGGCTGATGGATTCATCAGAATGGGCTTCTTATCTTTATGATTATGAGATTATGGAGAGCCAGAGAATAGGACTGAACATCATTAGGAGTGATTCATAAACACAGCAAATAATTCATGATGGAGTGGCATTTTTATAACCTAATGTACCTCTCATTTTAATTCAGGTAATACATTAATATTGCTGTAGAGATCTTCCTGTGAGAATCTTTAGCAGCACTGTCACTCCTTTACCATAAAATGATGAAGGATAACTTCTAAAAAGCCGAAGAGATGATAAGGATGATGATGATGATGACAACCAATCACTACTATTTTTTTATTCCTGGTCCAAATGACCAAACATAAGCTGTTACAAGACACACCTCAGTAATACTTTTCCATCATTATGTATTAAAAAATAATACAATACCATCAGCAAGATTAAACCGGACCTTCACCATGATTTATTGAAAAGGCCAAACCCTTAAACAATGATTCCCCAGCATCTAAAATTAATATATTTTAAGTTTTTAGTCACTTACTTATTATTCTTTCCCCCACTGGGCTGCAACTCTGTTCAGGACTTTAGGATACAGGTGCCGCCATCTTGACTCAGAAGCATCACACTTACTGAGAAGATGAGAGTGTATAATCCAATTCCATATATAATAATCTTTTTTTTTAAAAGTCTTTTTTTTTTAAATTGCCTCTGCCACCTCCAATTGAAACAAATTCTGTTTAAAGGGCCAGTCCAGCCAGACTGCTCATTTTTTAAGGCCTCAGTTCAATAAAATAGGTGTAATTTCATGCTTTATTTTAGAATAAGGCATGATTCAAAGAAGAAAGAAAGGAGTTTCTAAATGCTAAAAGGCCAGCTATGCTAGTTATTATTACCTATAACTTTCACTGCAGGGAGTACAATGATCCAGCAGCTGTGAAACTTCAAAATTGACGCAGTCTTGGAGTCTATAAGACTCCAGGGCCAGCTGCTAGTCTGCCCTTTGGCATCCAGATGCCCCACTGCTTGAAAGCCCCCAGCTTGCCTGTAATCTCAACTTTACCGGCAGCTCCCACAGCAATGTCTTCACCTGTGGCTGCATCCCTTGATTCCCTGTAGCTGTGGCATGCTCCTGTGCCTAGCCATTCAGATAAGGTGAGCATCCCACAGTCTACAGGGAAAACAGGGATACAGCCAGCAGGCAGGTCACGTCAGTCAGCATTCTTGAGATCAGCCAAATGGTCACAGTGGTGAAAAAACACATTTTTAAAAAAATTGGGCCACAGCCGTGCCAGCTGGGTGGGAGGTGAGGGGTGATAGGAAAATGGTTTTGTGCCACTCTAAAGCTAAAAAGTTCACTGAGACACAGGTTGCAATTTGCACCCAAAAGCACACTCAAAGCTAAACTTGCTTCACCATATTTTTAGCATGACCCCTATAGATTGGCATCGATCCCTTGTGCATTATCACTGGAGACCCTGGGTGAAACCTCTGTCAGAGCAAGTACACAAAATTAGGAGGGCATTTTCCTGCAGGTCCCCCCAATATTATGTACCTAATAATGTGTGCACAATGTCCCTCCATGGGCCTCTATGTGGGTAAGACATACAAGAGTCTGAGTCAGCATATGCAACTCCCACTGATTTAGCATCATAAATTTCAGGACAGATCTGCCGTGACCGCACGTTTCTCTAGACGGGAACACTCAATTGCTGACCTTGAAGTGACAATTTTGATGGAAAATTTTAAAACACAGAAAGACAGGAAAATCTGGGAACTAATGAAAAAGTTTCATACCCTGCATATTGGGCCTAAAATTCACTCCAGCTTTATGTCCCACTATATCTGAGGAATTAGGTGGATGCCAATTCTTGTCCAGTACCAGACACAAAAAAAGATTTAATGTGGACTCTTCATGCATAACTAATTTGAAATGTATGTCTTGCGTTACTGCAAATAGCTTTATCTAAATGAACCTCTCATCTTCTGCTTTTTAAAGATTTTTTTAACGTGTAATTTTTTGTGTAACACCACGTCTGCTGAACAGGATTCGCAAAAGGTCACCTTAAAATTCAGTCAGGTAGCCTCTTAAAAGTATCGTCTCTTTTCTTCGCTTTTCTTGATTAAGTTTGGGATTCATGTTGGGGGTATAAGGAGATATTGGTGATTGTTTTTGTGATGGTGATAAAACAGTTGGTATCTTGATTGTTGTTTAAAAACCTTATTGCTATTCTATAAATTCTGAACCATTGAATGTTTTTGTGGCCAGTAACCAGTTACCGAATCAAGTGGCCCGCACTCTTGAAAATGTTGAGCACCCTTGGCCTAACTGATACTCCAAAAAAATAGAACTTCAATACTGTAAATCAGCAAATTCTATAAGGTTTTATTTGGAGGAGGGCAACAGATATTGGGTTAGACCAGGGGTCCCAAACCAAAGGTACAAGTGGTGGCAACAATATACTATAATGTGGGACTCTGAGAGGCTGCAGACTGAATCCTAATCAACCTTGATCTGCAGTTGCTTTACACAAGCCTGATTTGCTCCAACAGTACAAAACTGCTCAAAATGGTAATTAAACCTACTAATGGGCATTTTTTGTATTTCTTGTAATTTTAGGGCTGTTGTATTATTATCATAACCATTTTAGGTGACTTTGTACCCATACTTATTATCACTAAAGTGGTACTCAATGTATTTAGAACATAGAGAGTGGTTCTTATTGAAAAAGGTTTGGAGCGTGGGCTGGAAGGTTTTGCTACTACCACTGCTATTTTTCAACAAATTAGGGTGAACTCTAGACACAGGCAGGAAGGCAATGCTGAGCTATTAGTATGTGTTACAATACATAGACTGATTGCGGGATTATGGTAATGACAGACCTCTGAGCACTGACTGTGCTGGGTTTTGGAAACACGAGACAACCAAAGCAGCTGAGGATCTGTAAATCTCTAAGCCAAAGTTTTCTGGTCTATAGAAGTTCTAATTAATCTTAAACTTTTAAACGTATGTGTTTTTTTTTTTAAATACAAATGGGTTATATTATTCTGAATCATTTTTGTGCCTTCACTTTATAAGCATATGCCCACTCCAATAAATGCTGTTTCAATTGGGACAGCTTATAGTTTTTCTGTGCTGATGGTAGTTTTGTTTTGTATGTAAACAGCATATTTATGATCAGCAATGATGGCTTATCTACAGGTGCTATCAAAGGGTTGCATGAATAGCACTTCCCCATTACACTGTATTTGTAAAGCAAAGCAAAGCTTTTTAGCCTTAAATTGGACCAAAACCCAGGATTTTGACTATCCTGGGTTTTAGCCAATGCCATTAGAGATGAGCGAACTTTTGAAAAGTTCGATTCGGCCGATTCGCCGAATTTCACAAAGAAATTCGGGTTCGGCCGAATCGAACTTTTACGAAGTTCCCCATCAAAAATGCCGGCATGGTGACAGCGGAGCCGGCCGGCGGGCCGGTAAAGCCGGCCGGCCCGCTCCCACCATGCCGGCATTTAAAAAAAAAAAAAAAAAAAAAAAAAAAAACATTCGATCGGCACGAACCACAAAATATTCGGGTTCGTGCCGAATCGAATATTTCCTGAAATTCGGAGCGAATTCCGGTTCGTCCGAACCGGTTCGCTCATCTCTAAATGCCATCAGTCCTTGCCCAGACAAAATCAACCTTTCCCCAGTCCTACAGTGCATGTGCGGCCTCCTGCCCAATCAGCGCACTTGACTGTGCTGAAGTTAACTCGTCAAGGCTCGTCAAAGAGCTCAGCTCCATCCGAGTCTAGTCCAGCCCAGCGGAGTGTGCAGGGAGCATGCCTAAACTGGCGATTCACAAATGTCTGTCGCGGGCACACGCCCTGCTAAAGGTATAGCGGGGAGTAGCCGCTGCTCACGCATGTGCCATTGGATCGGCAATAAAGTGGGTTTACTGGGGAACCTGGGGGGCTTACAAAGCAGAGAATCCCAAATCTGGATGCCCCAGGGGGAGGAAGTATACCTGCCCTGGAGTCTTGTTGACTGCAGGGTGAGTTTTGGTCCACTTTAACATTAACTTGTTTCAAAGCAAGTTATATAATGAATGAAATGTACTGTGCTTACTGAGCTGGGTTCATTATTTTCTCTCTACTTTTTTGTTTTATAAGACCATTCAAACATTTCTGTTTCCAAACTTTGTCCATGCAAAAACCATTAATTTCTGTGACTGTAACTTTCTCATGCTGATGGTGGAGGAGTGTGCTAAGCATCCAGCAAAGTCTATTTTCCGTTAATATAAGCCACATTTGCTTTTGCAATGTGTTGGGGACTGACTCTATTATGTTTTATTCAGGTACATTAACTGAGCAAAATAAACAAGCATAAGGTTTGCATCGCTATTTCATCCTACAGACAAAGCTATTATTGCTGGTATCTAACAAACAGGAGTTTTCAAATTATAATGCAAGACAAGAAAACGCTGCCCAGAGCTACCCATCATCAAGATGTTGCCCTGGGTCAGTTTTTGCCCCCAACAACCAACCCAACACAAGATGCTCTCAATACCTTATCTAACCATAAATACCCCTAAACTCAAAAGTGCAATTTCAATGTACAATACAGCCTTGCTACACAAATACTGTCCCCAATGCGTACCCCCCCCCCCAATGTATACGAGATCACTAAGCGGATTGAATACTCCCTCAGACCAAAGGAGTGTGATCCTCAAAATGAATTGAAAACATCCTCAATGCACAATGAACCTTAGTCAAAAATATCCAAGTAATTCATGAGAAGATAAAAACCATTGTCCATTATGCCCGCAGACTATAGGAGGGCATAACTACATGGGCTGTAGGGGTAGCAACTGCATCTGGGCCCATGAGGTCAGGAAGCCCCATCATTGTTGTTTTATGAGATTTGTGCTCCCTTGGCATTATGCACATCACTTGTCTTACCGCATCAGCCTAATAAAGGAAGTACAGGGCTTGGTTACAGTTTGTTACACAAACTGGTCATAGTTCCACCTTTAGATCAATTCATAAAGACATTTGTCCAGGATATGGACTATATTCATTGGCTTGTTCAAAAGGTGACAAACATTCTAAAGATACAGAAATCTTTGCATATACTCACAAATGTACACTTTACAAATACTCTGCAGGACATCGAACCACCTCCTATTTTGTGTTTTTATATCATCATCAAATACCCTGAGAAAATTACAGGGAATGAATTTAAGAGAGTTTGGTCACCAAAATACATTTCTTGATTATGAATCTAAATGATTTATTCCTTAAATAAAATTCTATTGTTTCCTAAGCATGATTATCATGAATCCATGATACACCGCTTAGACAAATATATACCCTCTCAATACATAATAAGCAGTAATGAGCATAATGACCATCCCTTCCCGCCCATACATTAAGTGATGCTCAACCCTTCTCCTCAAGGGGAACCAACTGGCCAGGTTGTAATTAGTGCTTAGTCTATAGCTCTTAGCACTAATTACTCCATCTGTGCATCTGTGAATTGTGAAATGGAGAACGGAGAAACCTAGCCAGTTGATGGCCCTTGAGGAGCACGTGTGCTGTAAGACATACTTCAGTTACATGAATATTTCTGCTCAGCCCTGTTTAACATGAACTTATTTAATAAGAAGATCCTCATTCAAAAGATAACAGTTTAAATGCACCCCCGTGCAGCATGGAGCACATACAATAATAGCAGTGTTAGACTGGGGTGCCCTGAGCCCACTGACTCTGGAGTCCCACTATTCACCCAACACCCTTACAATAAACAGTGCTCATATGCACCCCTCCCCAGGGCAATTCAGATTGCTGCACATCATTTTGCCAATGAGATAAGGATATTTTTGGAAACAACAGCACCCGTTGGGCTTTGCAGAAAAGGTGGCTAATTCTTTAGCATAGCCCATTGGGTTCTGTTATTTCCAAACTTTAAAGAAAATCCTTACCTTATTGGATAAATTATGTACATCACCTGTAAACATGCCCCATTGCAGGTACAGGTGATTTGTTTGTGGAAAAGAACAACCTTTTTTTGCACTTTTTTGTGTGATAACGCTAAAACGCTCACCGAGATGCAGGTTGCAAATCCACACCGCAATGCACACTGCGGGGGCCATGCAAAAAAATAACCTGTACCTGTGATGGGACATTTTTACAGGATGAATGTGATGTGCATCATATAGCCAATAAAGTAAAATATTCTTTAGCATAGCCCATAGGCTGTTGTTATTTCCAAACTTTTGGTTCTGTTGTTTCCAAACTTTAAAAACTTTAAAAAAAATCACCTGAAAAAATGCCCCATCACAGGCACAGGTCATTTTTGGGGGGAAGAAGTAGAAAAAAAACTTTTTGGGCAATTTTTGTATCTAAACGCTTAAAAGCTCTCCAGGGTGCTGGTTGCAATCCACACCACAATTCACACTGCAAGTCACACTGGCTTCACCAAATAATTAGCATGACCCTCATGGGCTGATGTGAAAAATCGTTGATAAAATCACTTTGCATGCACAAACCTGAGCACCATGCGGCTGAAACCGGAGCTAACAACTATAGCGCTCTGAGAAATCAGGCCCCTGGTATCCCTGCTATCAAAGGCCACAGTCTAAGAGATCTATTTTCTAAAGGGCATATGCCACAAAGCTCAATACTGACTGTTTGTGATCCTTCCCCCTCGTCTTCACCCCTCTTCCTTTAGAGTGTAAGCTCGCAAGGGCAGGACTCTCTCCCCTATTGGATCTTGTACTCAGAATATCCACTGTCAAATCTGTAAAACTGCATTTGAAATAGTATATGAACTGTATGTTTCTACCCTGTCTGTAACTACTACTTTGTACAGCGCTACGGAAGATGATGGCGCTATATAAATAAACAATAATAATAATAAATAAATCTAGGCAGTAAACTGGTCTTGCCTGCAGCAGTCTTGGATGGTTATGTCAATTAAACAGCCTAGCACAGTTGGAAAAGAAAGGTAGCAGCCATTTTGGAGCTTCCTTTCCCAGCACCTCAGCCATGTTGCTGCCTTGCCCTGGGGAGGGATGGATATGAGCACTGTTTGTTGTGTTGGTCTGGTTTTAGTAATTTTGACTGTTGGCCCACTTTAAGCCTTTTGCTAACATTTTAGATGATTATTTAAATACATAATGAAATATATATAATATATATATATTGTCCACCCCTGCCTATAGATATATATATATATATATATATATATATATATATTCCACCCCCATATATATATATATATATATATATATATATATATATATATATATTGTCCACCGCCGCCTATGGGAATTTTGTTGAATTCTTATTGGTTGTTCTTATTTCCAGATAACAAAGAAAAGTTACCTGTTGAGCGATCACCTTCAACGTGCCTGACATTGGGGTCTTACTTGTGGGGTTCTGGTGTCACTCATTTTTTATGGATTACTTATTATAATGCCTTTTACGCTGGATGAATAAATCTGGTGTTTTAGCTGCTTTCAGTGCCGGACGTCATCTTCTGGCTGTCATTTTCAAACTTCCAAAATAAAAATAAATAATTTGCCACTTACCTGTAGAATGACCGCATCACAGGTGCAGGGGGGGGGGGTCCACTATATTGTGTGCTTCTTTTCCTGCCTCTCAAACTCTCACATATGCCTCATGCCACATGCCTCTCAAACCTCACATATGCAGTCTATGGAATTATTCATTACACCAAAATAAAATGAAAAAACACTTTGCACTGGGTCATTTGATGTTTCATGCTGGTAAATGCACACAGATCCATACAGACATTGTGCTATACAATGATCATCAAATACATGGCAGCCCAATGATCATTTTTCTTTCATTTTTTGCAGATACGAAATGTGGCATCCAATCTCTGTATTGACAGCAAACATGGAGCTACTGGGAATGAAATGAGATTAGACACTTGTGTTAAAGATGGCTCTGAGAGGACGTGGTCACATGAACAGGTACCTTGACAATGTTTTGTCCCCATTTCAGATATATTATAATGCCGGGGGTAGGTGGGGGTATCCTTTTGTTATGCATCCTACTGCATGATGCTATTTATTTTATTAAATTGATTTAACTTTTGGTGCAATTTTGGATCTAAGCTGATACTTACATCTCAGTGAGTGTTCTTTTACTTTAACATACAAAAAAGTGCAATAAAAAAGTTTGTTCTAATTTTTCTGAAAAAAATCAACTTGCGATGGGGCATTTTTACAGGTGGGGTACATCACGTTTTCAATGACGTATGCATGATCTCTTGCAAGTTTGGAAACAACAGCACGCTATAAAATTTGCTATTTTTTTTCTGCATTCGTCATAGTGTGCTGTTTTCAAAATTGTCAAAAGTATCCTTACCTCACTGGAAAAATAATGTATCTCACCTAGAGAAAACAAGAAATATCACCTGTACCTGCAATGGGGGATTTTAACTGATAGGGCACATCATTTTTCACTGAGCTAATCATTTTGTTGAAAGTTTGGAAACATCAGCATTTGAGATAAGCAAACCGGTTCTGTAGAATAGAGTTTAAGGGAAGATTTTAACTCATGTGCCAGCCTCCACAGTAGTCAAAGCTTCCAGCATCTTGGTCCCCACCACAAGGAGGGACTATTTATACGGGTAGTTAGCGTCAGCTCATTGAGGAGGGGAGTGAAATGTTAGCAGCAGAAGCAAGTTGCTTCTACTGATCTCTCTGGCTGTCAGTGACAGCTGTGGTGGGCAGCGAGGGACATCAGGTTCGGCGATAGTTTAGAGGTATTTTTTATTTTGTGTGACTTTTCCAAAAAAATGAAATAAAGTCCCCCTCTCCAGGTTGAACCCTCATGCCTTTTCCTTATATTTAAGGGTTAAAACCACCCTTTCCAAACAAAACCAGACAGCCCTGAAAGCTAACTGCTTGCATAACCTTCATGGACCCCTTAACAGTTCACAAGTTAAATATAAATAAACACACATACACACACAAAAATATATATTTTTTTCCCTATACTTACCTCTAATCCATCACCATCCTGATGTTTCACGCCTTCCGCTGTTCTCTCTGGCTTTTGACATCTCGCTCCCTGCTTGCAGAGAGGGGCTATATATACCAACAGAATAAGCTAACATCAGCCTCTATTTTTTTCCCATTAATACAAAAGTCCAGTGTCTTCCTAACCTCCCACCCTGGCTTCCTTCCCCTGGCACTGAAGCAGGACAAGGGGGGATTACAAAAAACAAATGTCCGGGATGCTCACGATCTGTACGCAGCCCCCATCCACATCGGTGGACAGGTGCGTGCACAGTGGAGGGAATGCCACTCTGTGCTCTTTCTGTGTGGCCCATGCCTGGGTGACAATGTAGGTAGGTTATGTTAGGGGGGTAGTTGGCTGAGCAGGCAAGCATATAGGTGAGTGGGTAAGTAGGTAGCTAAGCCGGTATTTAGGTGGGTAGATAGGTAGAAAGATGGGTAGATAGGTGGGGGTATTCAGATAGGTGGGGAGGCAGATAGATGGTCAGGTGCTCAGATGGATAGGTAGGGGGTAGTCAGGAAGAGAAGTGTGTGGGAATGTAGATAGGAATAGATAGGAATTCCTATTAGATAGGAATTTAGGATAGATAGGCAGGTGGGTGTGTAGACATGTAGATACATAGGTCAGTAGGTAGGTAGGTGGGTACTTAAGCAGGCATATAGCTGGGTAACTAGGTAAGTAGGTAGGGGGGTGGGTGGTTAGACAGATAGGTGAGTGATTAGGCAGGTGAGAAGGCTGTAGCGGGGTAGGTGGGAGGGCCGGTAGGAAGGTGGGCAAGTGGGCAGGCAGGCAGGTAGATGGGTGACTGCCAACTCCGCTCCAGGGTATGACTATTACCTTTCTGGCTTTGTGCCAGGGCTGCCAGCTGCCACTCCAGGTTCTGGGTAGAGAGGCAAGTGGGCTGGTATGTAGCAAGGTAGATAAGTAGGTAGGTGGATGTGTGGGTCAGTAGATGCTAGTTTACTGGACCAAACGGCAGTACTGCAAAGTCCCGGTACCGTTGCCCACAAGCACCAAGTTAGTACATTTACAAGTGCCAGATCTCTGGACCTAAGAGGGCCAACAAACCACTGGTGTTGTTGGAAATGAAGGAGCCTCAGGTATACACCACTCCAACATCATTTGGATTGGGTCATCCAGACCAAGCAGCGGTACCACAAAACCCAGTGCTGTTGCTTGCTGGCGCCGAGGTAGTACATTTCCGAGTGCCAGATGTCCGGACCTAGGGAGGCTAATGACCCACTGGTTTTGTTGGAAAGGGCAGAACCTCAGATATATACCACTGCAAGGGCAGTACCGCAAAGTCCTGGTTCTGTTACTCATGAGCTCTAGGGTGGTACAGTTATGAGGGCTGGATCTCCAAATCTAGGGAGACCCATTGGAGGTGTTGTTGGAAAGGGGGCAACCTCAGGTATACACCAGTGTAAGGGCATGTGGATTGGAGCGCACCTCAGTACCACAAAGTCCCGGTACTGTTGCTCATGGGTGCTGAGTTGGTACAATTCCAAGTGCCGGATCTCCGGACCTAAGAGGGGTAACAACCCATCGGAGGGCATGTGCATTGGGGCCTTCCAAATCAAGCAGCAGTACCGTAAATCATGGTACTGTTGCTCTTGGGTGCCGGGGTGGTACACTTCCAAGTGCTGGATCTCCAGATGTAGGGGAGCTAGGGGGCCTAATGGTGGTGGTGTTGGAAAGGTATACAGCCCTGCAAGAGCACGTGGATCAAGCTGCAGTACCGCAAATCCCATTACTGCTGCTCACGGGTGCCAGGTGGTACATTTCCGAGTGCCAGAACCTGGATCTAGAGTGGCTAATGACCCACTGGAGGTGTCATTGGAAAGGGGAGAACCACAGGTGTACAGCCCTGGAAGGGCATGTGGATTGAGGCCGACCAGACCAACTGTTGGTAGGGCAAATCCCAGTACGGTTGCTCAAGGAAGCCAGGGTGGTACAATTCTAAGTGCTGGATGTCCGTAGCTAAGAGGGCTAACAACCCACTGGAGGCGGGGGGAAGGGCAAAACCCCAGGTATACACCCTTGCAAGGGCATGTGGATTGGGGCTGATCGGACCAAGCTTCGGCACTGCAAACTCCCAGTACCCAAACCATAGACCCAGAGTTGGTGGAGGCCCTCTTGCAGGGCAAATGGGGGAGACCCTGGGACACGTGCCCCTTGAGCCCTGTCTATAATTCGGCTCTGATTATTCCCCAGTAGGAGATATAGGTACTCCAAATGAGGAATCAGCAAGCCAGCTGCCCAACATAAAAGGGGAAACAGCTTATCCCCCCTGCCCCCTGAACTGGTACAAGGTCTCCTCAAACTTTTATCCCTTTAACAATAAGGTAAGTCATTCCCTGACATCTGCAGGAGTGACAAAAGTATGACTGGGTGGTCAGAAAAAACTCCCAGGGAAGCACCTACCTCAGTGGAAGGCTACAAGTAAAAGGGTGGTGAAGAAGACTCCAGGATCAAGCTAGAATATGGTGGATGTTTCTTTTTTAACTATTATTAGGGATACAGAAGGCAAAGGCAAGTGTTACTCCATTGTGTCTGGCTATATTCGGCACTGTTTTACATTTTTTAATTGAAGACGAAATGGCAGAGAAATTGAGGTTTACATATTCACCTTATGGTTTATCTTTTTAAACATTTGAGCAGGGCCCCTGGCTCTGTCGCATAATAATCAGCATAATGGGCAGGATCTGTAAGACAGATATTCTCATCTCTCCTAGTGTCCACAGTCTGATGATGTGGAGTTTTAGACCACCAGCTTATCCCTATTATTGGCGGTCTATGGCAAAGGAATTCAGAGGTGTGCCGCTACTCTTTGCCATGACAGGCCAGCCATGATGAGGTGAGCTGCTGAATGACAGTTCATGCACTTTTCCTACAGAGTCCCTTTAATGTGGAAAACAATTTGGGGACATGTTTACATTTTCGCTATGTGTGAGCTGGTAATTAATTCCAGTTTAGGGTCCCTAGGTCTTGCCACCCTGCCCTCTGATATGGAGGTATGTGAAATGATCATTTTTACCTAAGAGCCAGTCCACATAGCTTGGGTTTTAATAATCAGTTCTAAATGCATGTGGCATGTTTTTCCTTTCTCTCTTCCTAGCTTTTAACCCACCATATATTCCAAGAAAAAACATGTATTGTCTAAATGTAACTTGGACTATGTCCACCAGAGGGCAGCATTGCACCACAAATCAATAGTGTAAACGCTTCTTGTTTACCAGTCACTGTCTGACAACTGGGATTTTTTGTCAGGGTAAAAGACATATTACAGCTTAATCAATAGCTTTGACTTTTAGACAACTCAAGATGTACATAAAGGTTAGACTTAGTGTGAAAATACTGATGATTGGTAGAATCAATTATCTGTGCTAGGTAACCTTGTATAGGCAACTATTGCTGAATAGATAATTGCCCTTTGAATAAGAGGAATTTATAAAGCTGTTCTGCTGCTTAATGGAATCCATATAACATATGAGTTTAAAAATAAGCAACCTGATATGTTTTGTAGATGGGAGGTTATTGGATTAAAGTTTATATCCTTAGTTAGCCAGCTTCTGAAGGCTCTGGTTTGATTACTGTAATAGATTGGGCACCATCCACTAGATGGCGTCTGATCCCAGTTATAGAAATTCTCATGTGATACTTGTGCCCTTATTCATCAAGCGATAGCGCCAGGTAGTGTCTGACGAGCGCCAGGTCCCGCCAGCTAACGGCGGCTATCGACTCAAGTACGCCCAGCGTCGGCCACAATGACGCATTTATCAAGCTAAATGAGGCTAGCGCCGGCGAGAGCGACAGCTACCGCGGGATTCATCATGTAGCCGACTGCAACGAACAGCGCCGCTGCTAATCCCATCACAGCGCCAGGTCTGACCTGTCGCTCCCTGGCGATGTCCAATGCATTTCAATGGAGCAATATTTAATTAATCATAATTAATTGCTATTAATGTTTTTTTTTTTTTTTTTTTTTTAATGTCAAAAATTCTGTGACCACTTCTGCAATGTTAGGATTTTTTTTTAAGGTAAAAATAAAAAAAAAAAGATTTTGTGCAGAATTGATATTACAGGTCTGATATTAATGTGTTCATATTACAAAATGTTTATAAAAACTTGTAAAATTTTTCAATCAAAAAATATGGTTGTTTGGGGGTTAAAAACTATTTTAAATCCATCGCCGCCAGCGCTCTGGGGTTTAAACAAGGAATTCACAGCGCGAAAAAATTCGGAGTGTGATTTGTTAATGAATCTGCAGCAAGCCGTTCGCTCTGGCCATTCGTTGTCAGGCGCACCCATACAACGCTGAACCTGTGAAACAGCGATCCCCCAGCCCGTATTCAACATTACCGCACACCGACTGAGTCGCTGTCAACAAGCAAACCCCGGCCAAGCACAGCGAATACTAGCTGGCGCTGAGAAAATCACGCTACTGGCGCTCATCTGTCGCTACCTGGCGCTGTTAATGAATCGGCCTCCCCGTTACAACACATTATCTACTGATAACAGTTAACAAGCATAAATTAACTAGTTAATGCCATACAGAAGCCATTGAAATGTATTGAAGATTAAAGATAATCAAAAATCATGTATATAAACTTAAAAGTGCTACAGCAGGCAACGGTAATTGTTACACCATTGTGTCACGCTACATTTGGCGCTTTCCTAAACTGTTTTTTGATTTATAAATTGAAGAAGGAATGTCCGAGATATCAGGGTTTACGGATTCAGCCAATGACATGAATAAAGGGGGGTGGGAGCAGCTCAATCACTATTTATACAAAATTATTGTTATTATTCAGGGCCTGGGAACTAATTTACCGCCCAGTTTAACCCTCTCATCATCTAAATATCAAGCAACAAACATGTCTAGCTATGTGGAAAGACAGAGATTTGGTTGCATATATCTGCAGATACATGTGGAAGCCACACTGCCCCGGCAAGGCACTCTGTGTTTAGTGTTGTCCCTACTCTTATTTTTGAGTCCCCAAAGTTGGGCCATGCAATGCAGCCAGAGCTACTCACCTGGGAAGCTGCCAGCCTCCCTTTAGAACACTCCATAGGGAGAGATCCATGGTGGCTGAATCCCTCCCTGTGTGTGTTCATGGCAATTCAAACTGAGCAAAGGGGGTTGGGAGTAGCTCCATCACTATTATTTATACAAAATTATCATCATTATTATTCAGGGCCTGGGAACCAATTTACCGCCCAGTTTAACCCTCTCATCATCTAAATATCAAGCAACAAACATGTCTAGCTATGTGGAAAGACAGAAATTTGGTTGCATATATCTGCAGATACATGTGGAAGCCACACTGCCCTGGCAAGGCACTCTGTGTTTAGTGTGGTGATTGAGCTGCTCCCACCCCCTTTATTCATTTGAATTGCCATGAGCACACACAGGGAGGAATTCAGTCAATATGGATTTCTCCCTGTGAAGTGTTCTAAAGGGAGGCTGGCAGCTTCCCAGGTGAGTAGCTCTCATATATTTGTCTGCATTGCATGTCCCAATGTTGGGGACTCAAAATTAAGAGTAGGGACCACACTAAACACAGAGTGCCTTGCCGGGGCAGTGTGGCTTCCACATGTATCTGCAGATATGTGCAACCAAATCTCTGTCTTTCCAAACAGCTAGACATGTTTGTTGCTTGATATTTAGATGATGAGAGGGTTAAACTGGGCGGTAAATTAGTTCCCAGGCCCTGAATAATAATAATAATTTTGTATAAATAATAGTGATTGAGCTACTTCCACCCCCCTTTATTCAGCCAATGACATTTTTTTTTTCATCCCATCCTCCAATCATCTCAGCAGAGCGGGACTAGATTGCTGGACCCTCCCTCCTCCTGCCACTTCTTCCTTAGCGCTGTACAAGATAACCAATAGCATGTTCTGTACTGTACTCCTTTCCCAGTAGGTATATTATACTATGGGGGTTATTTAAGAATGGCTAGTGCCAGGTAGTGCTTTGTAGCGACAGATAGCATCTGGTGAACGCTGGGCGCTGTACGCAAAACCACATTTATGAAAGCGAATCTGGTGAGCGACTCTAACAGCGCCATGTTGCGTCCGATATATTATTACAGGCCACTCAGCGTATAATGTTGGCGCTCTAGCTTCCAGTGCACCAGGTATTACCTTTCGCTCAGTGTCGCTCTCCCATACATTTCAATGGGCGTTCATTTGCTTGTGTTTAAACAGCGTGTTTGACATTTTTTTTGCTCAAATCATTGTGTGACCTCTCCTGGCTGCAAGCAAACACTTTTAGAAACTTTTTTTGACTTTATATTTTTATGCAGAATTGTCAATACAGGTCTGGCACTAAAGTGTCATTATCACAGTGTTAAAACAATGTCATTCCATGTCTTTTCACTTTGTTACTGAAGGATATGTGTTCAAAAACAGAATTTAATTACACAGCGTCTAGCGCTTTATGCTATAGCGACCACACACCAATGCTGTGTGTGTGTCCTTTTTTGATGTATGAAGTATGAGCGCTTAGAGTCGGTCGCACTGAGCTGGCGCTACCTTTCGCTTGCTGCAGCGCTGTACTGGTGTTACATCACATCCATGTGATACATCACATTCATCAATGCCGGCCAGTTAATTACAGCGACTGAGGCGCCCGATACCCGCTTACAGCATCTACTAGCGGTCGCTGGAAGCGCCGCTATACAGATGCTTATCTGCCGATACCTGACGTCAGTAATGAATCACCCATCCAAGTTTAGTATACTTGTTGGCCTTGTATATATTGTCGAATAATGTTAAGAAAACGGCTAATAAACACTGATAATGGTATCTCTATAGTAATACTATACAATGTTGTTCACCAGCTTTTTACCTTTGGATGGAGAGAGGACATCCGCCCAGGGGAGCCTCTTCATACCAGAAAATTCTGCTTTGATGCCATTTCTCGAAACAGCCCTGTCACCCTTTATGACTGTCATGGAATGAAAGGCAACCAGCACTGGAGCTACAGGAAGGTAAGGAATACGATTTCAAATAATCAGGTAAAAACACAGATTTTTGAAAGAATATATTTTTGTGTGCCAAAATGATGTCTTCAAGGTGATAAGCATATCTAGTATCTTTTATTTATGTTAGTTAGCGTGTGTTTTATGGAAGCTGTTTTACTCCTGGCAATCTGTTGCTATTGGCAACTGTACACCAAGATCTACAAGAGAGAAGAGAGCAGTGAGGCCTGTACACTCAGAATGCTGCTGGGCATGTGTAAGGTTGAGCAGCAGTGTTCTATGTGTATGGGGCTCACTTCTCAGTTTTTGGTATACAATTGACAATGAGGGTTATGCTTATTATGAAGCAAGTTTACCTCCAGGTCCACATTTGTGTGTAAATTTCAACCTGCGTCTTGGTGAGGTTTTTAACTTTAACACACAAAAAAGTACAATTAAATCTTTTTGTTCTTTTCACATTCATCAATTATTCCTGCAATGGGGCCTTTTACAGATGAGTTGCATTCGTTTTTAAAAGTTTGGAAACAGCACCCCATGGGGTATGCTATAGATTTTTATGGTTTTTTTTCTGCATACCCCACAGGGTGATGTGGTTTCCAAACATCTATACCTAACTGCGAAAATTATGCACCTCAACTGTAAAAATGCCACATCACAGACACAGGTCCTTTTTTTGAGAAAAATGTGAGCAAACAGTTTATTGCACTTATAAAATAAAATATGTAAGGAACCCGCGCTATTATCTTAGTAGTACTTAAAGTTATTACAATTTTTAAATGCTCAACGTGCAAGAAGCTTAAATATCCCAATAAGCCCAAGACAACAATAGCAAACAATACAATACAGAGCATAAAATGAATAGCCTTGGTTAAAAGGCATTAGCACTTAGCAAGAGGGAAATGTTTTCAAAGATAAGGATCCCTCTTGGTTCACCCAGGAGAAATATTTTGTAAGTCCACAAGGGTAATGGTTCACACAGTTCATTCAAGGTTATTTATTTATTGTCACCGGGGTGCGCACACTCAAAAGATGTTCTATTCCAGGATAAACCTTCACCTTGTGCCCACCACCTGTACAAGTTACTCTTACCAGATGGTGCTAAGAATGAGGCACCTCTCAGGAGACCTTACCTCAATCCCTTGCTTCCCCTGGGTCAGAGTTGGATAACCTTGCCATTCAACTAGTTTCAGGATAACTGTTCTGATATGTTCTCAGAAACAGAACCGACAAGGAAATCTAGTGAAATACCGTTTTAATAGTACTCCTCCAGAGTAGTTAAAAATTTACACTCACATTTAAGAACTTTAAAAACAGCGTTTGGTTATAGCAGGCAAGGCTCTCATCACTCTCGCATCACACCCCGGCCGTTGGTGTCTTTCAGTGGAGGGGAAAAGATTTTGCTGCTTGCTGCTGTATAGATGAGTGCTGCGCTGTGCTCTTCGTCCAACCGCCCTGCCGCCGTCCGTCAACGCGTCTCGTTCCGATCCCGCAACTTTTTCAAGACTGGCAGCGCAGCGGTCTGCACTGCCTTTTATAATGTTTGGTTGAGGCGGGGCTAGGGGAGTCGGTATACATGTGAGCGCGTCATAATTTTCTCTACCAATGATTGGTTAAGGGCTATAACACGTGTTTAACCACAGAAAGACAACATCCTGTAAGTGATGCTTTGCATGTTGGGAGCTGTAGTTTTTAGCTCCCTTCCTTGTCAGCGTCATAGGTGTATATAGCCAATTGAATGCTATGCTGGCGCTGACATGGCTGGACTGCGGTGTTATCTGCGCTGCGGGCTGGGAGCTAAATAACCCCTTGCACTCTGTTACAAGCAAGAGGTTTTCAAATTTTACAGAGTGAATAGGGGAATTGCCTGTTCTGAATAAGTCTTACCAGGCTTGCAATGTGGATGCGGGAAATGGAAGAATCTTCTATACTTTACACAGATTTATTTGATCTTATTACTTTAAGTCATGTAAGAAATTAAAGGACGGACCATATTATAGTAGGTAAAATTCCATGCCAAGCCTTTACTGGGTTGCAAAATCCTATTTAGATATGTGTACTGAGTAATTGATCAGTAATGGGACATGAGTGAATATAGAATGTGATGTCAATAGCAACATATATTTTAAGTGAAATATGTGGACTTGGTGTACTATTAAACAACTCATAATAAAAAGAGGGGAAAAATAAGTGTTAATGTAGGTCCACTATATAAAAGTGAAAATGTTTAAATTAAACTAATCCTATTGTGATATTGTGAAAGTGGACTTAGGAGGTGTCTAGGAAACAATTTAGATCAAACTCGACATTCAATCCATTTGGTGATAAAGAATTTAAATTAAAAATCTAATAACTTTCCCTACGTGAAATATCCCTAACTAGATTGGACCCCCTCCAGTGTCTGTCTACTCTCTCTATTCCCATAAAAGACATCTTTGTTGGATCTTGGGAATGGTGCCGTTTAAAATGCGCTGGGAGGCTATGCGTCTCCAAGCCCCTTTTTATATTATACAGGTGCTCCCGTATGCGTACCTTCAGTGGCCGGATGGTTCTACCTATATATTGTAGTCCACATGGGCACCATATGAGGTAAACTACTCCCGCTGTATTACATGAAATAAAACTGGATATTTTGTACTCTTTAGTAAATTTAGAGTCTGAAAAAGATCTTTTGGGTTTTTCTATTTGGATACAGGTTCTGCAACCCATGCATGCCCCACATCTAAAGAAACCTTGTGGGAGCTTGTTGACTAGAGTTACTGGTTTTGGGGGGTCTAGATAGCTCCTTGTGAGCTTATCTTTAAGGTTTGGGGCCTTTCGGAATATGATTTTTGGATATTCCGGTAGTACTGGCCCTAAGATGGTGTCACTTTTAAGAATGTGCCAATGCTTAATTATGAGGTTCTTTACTTCTCTAGGTTGTAAATTGAAACCTGTTATATAGGTGAAGTCTGGTGAAGGTTTATGTGTGTTTTTATTTTTAGGGGCTCCTAATAGGGCTGTTCTTTCCCGCGTTCTACTTCTACTTTTTGCGCTTCAATTTCTGCCCTCTTGTACCCTTTACTTATAAATCGGTGGGATAACATGGCAGATTGAGCGTCATAGTCACTTAGACTTGTGCAGTTGCGTCGTAAACGCATACATTGTCCTCTTGGTATTGCCCTTAACCAAGTGGGGTGATGACAGCTAGACGAGGGGACATATCCGTTGCGATCAGTAGCTTTTAAGAAGGTGGAGGTTAGTAGTTTTGTCCCTTCCTTTCTAATAGTCAAGTCTAGGAAGTTAATTGATTTTTCACTACTTTCAGCTGTAAAAGTTAGATTGAAGGCGTTGTTGTTAACTTCTAAGAAGTTATCCAATAGGGTTTGTGTTCCATCCCAGATGCACAAAACATCATCTATGTATCGCCTCCAGCAAAGTAGTTGCGGTCTAGACTGATCATAGATGCTCCTCCCACCACCCAACATATAGATTCGCCATGCTGGGGGCAAATTTAGCCCCCATGGCTACGCCCGTCTTTTGTAAATAAAATCCATTATTATACCAAAAGTAATTGTGTTGTAAAGCAAAGTCCAGGCAATCTATTAAAAATTCTATTTGTTGTGGTGGTAGGGAGGATTTTGTGGATAAAAATTTTCTGACAGCCATCATCCCTTATCATGGAGGATTACTGTATATAGTGACGATACAATCTGCAGTCGCTAATATGCAATGCTCACCCACTTGTTGGTTTATACATAATTCCAAAACCTGAGTTGAATCTTTGAATCTTGCCTATCTCAAAAATTCAACTCAGGTTTTGGAATTATGTATAAACCAACAAGTGGGTGAGCATTGCATATTAGCGACTGCAGATGTATCGTCACTATATACAGTGAGGGTGATGGCTGTCAGACATTTTTTACATAGGATACATAGATGATGTTTTGTGCATCTGGGATGGAACACAAACCCTATTGGATAACTTCTTCTTAGAAGTTAACAACAACGCCTTCAATCTAACTTTTACAGCTGAAAGTAGTGAAAAATCAATTAACTTCCTAGACTTGACTAGTAGAAATGAAGGGACAAAACTACTAACCTCCACCTTCTTTAAAGCTACTGAATGCAACGGATATGTCCCCTCGTCTAGCTGTCATCACCCCACTTGGTTAAGGGCAATACGAAGAGGACAATTTATGCATTTACGACGCAACTGCACAAGTCTAAGCGACTATGACGCTCAATCTGCCATGTTATCCCACCGATTTATAAGTAAAGGGTACAAGAGGGCAGAAATTGAAGCCCAAAAAGTAGAAATACGAACGCAGGAAAGATCAGCCCTATTAGGAGCCCCTAAAAATAAAAACACACATAAACCTTCACCAGACTTCACCTTTATAACAGGTTTCAATTTACAACTTAGAGAAGTAAAGAACCTCATAACTAAGCATTGGCACATTCTTAAAAGTGACACCATCTTAGGGCCAGTACTACCGGAATATCCAAAAATCATATTCCGAAAGGCCCCAAACCTTAAAGATAAGCTCACAAGGAGCTATCTAGACCCCCCAAAACCAGTAACTCTAGTCAACAAGCCCCCACAAGGTTTCTTTAGATGTGGGGCATGCATGGGTTGCAGAACCTGTATCCAAATAGAAAAACCCAAAAGATCTTTTTCAGACTCTAAATAAAAGAGTACAAAATATCCAGTTTTATTTCGTGTAATACAGCGGGAGTAGTTTACCTCATATGGTGCCCATGTGGACTACAATATATAGGTAGAACCATCCGGCCACTGAAGGTACGCATACGGGAGCACCTGTATAATATAAAAAGGGGCTTGGAGACGCATAGCCTCTCAGAGCATTTTAAACGGCACCATTCCCAAGATCCAACAAAGATGTCGTTTATGGGAATAGAGAGAGTAGACAGACACTGGAGGGGGTCCAATCTAGTTAGGGATATTTCACGTAGGAAAAGTTATTGGATTTTTAATTAAAAATCTTTATCACCAAATGGATTGAATGTCAAGTTCGATCTAAATTGTTTCCTAGACACCTCCTAAGTCCACTTTCACAATAGGATTAGTTTAATTTAAACATTTTCACTTTTATATAGTGGACCTACATTAAGTCCACATATTTCACTTAAAATAGATGTTGCTATTGACATCACATTCTATATTCACTCATGTCCCATTACTGATCAATTACTCAGTACACATATCTAAATAGGATTTTGCAACCCAGTAAAGGTTTGGCATGGAATTTTACCTACTATAATATGGTCCGTCCTTTAATTTCTTACATGACTTAAAGTAATAAGATCAAATAAATCTGTGTAAAGTAGAGAAGATTCTTCCATTTCCCGCATCTACATTGCAAGCCTGGTAAGAATTATTCAGAACAGGAAATTCCCCTATTCACTCTGTAAAATTTGAAAACCTCTTGCTTGTAACAGCGTGCAAGGGGTTAATTAGCTCCCAGCCCGCAGCGGAGCTAGCTGAATAAGCCTGCAGATAACACCGCAGTCCAGCCATGTCAGGAAGGGAGCTAAAACTACAGCTCCCAACATGCAAAGCGTCACTTACAGGAGGTTGTCTTTCTGTGGCTAAACACCTGTTATAGCCCTTAACCAATCATTGGTAGGGAAAATTATGACGCGCTCACATGTATACCGACTCCCCTAGATCCGCCTCAACCAAACATTATAAAAGGCAGTGCAGACCGCCGCGCCGCTAGTCTTGAAAAAGTTGCGGGATCGCAACAAAACGCGTTGACGGACGGCAGCAGGGCGGTTGCACGGTGAGCACAGCGCAGCACTCATCTATACAGCAGCAAGCAGCAAAATCTTTTCCCCTCCACTGAAAGACGCCAACGGCCGGGGTGTGATGTGAGAGTGGTGACAGCCTTGCCTGCTATAACCAAACGCTGTTTTTAAAGTTCTTAAATGTGAGTGTAAATTTTTAACTTACTATGGAGGAGTACTATTAAAACGGTATTTCACTAGATTTCCTTGTCGGTTCTGTTTCTGAGAACATATCAGAACAGTTATCCTGAAACTAGTTGGCAAGGTTATCCAACTCTGACCCAGGGGAAGCAAGGGATTGAGCTAAGGTCTCCTGAGAGGTGCCTCATTTTTAACACCATCTGGTAAGAGTAACTTGTACAGGTGGTGGGCACAAGGTGAAGGTTTATCCTGGAATAGAACATCTTTTGAGTGTGCGCACCCCGGGGACAATAAATAAATAACCTTGAATGAACTGTGTGAACCATTACCCTTGTGGACTTACAAAATATTTCTCCTGGGTGAACCAAGAGGGATCCCTATCTTTGAAAACATTTCCCTCTTGCTAAGTCTTAATGCCTTTTAACCAAGGTTATTAATTTTATGCTTTGTGTTGTATTGTTTGCTATAGTTTATTGCACTTGGTTATGTGTTAAAACGAAAAAGCTCACAGAGATTCAGGCTGCAATTCACACCCAAATGTGAAAACTGCGTCCATAAAAACTGCATAAGTTTAGAGCCTTGAGGACATCCTTTTTTTGGCACAAAATATACTCAAAATACTAAACATGCCATCGCAATTGGACTTTCCCATTAAGTAAAGCAAATAGTATTAAAGTGGACCTAAAGACAAAATAGACTTGGAGGCTAATTTATTAAAAAAAGGTACGGGTGGCACTTGAGAGCCTCATCCGATATGCTTGGCAGCGCCAGCACCACAACACCGGCTTCAGCTGTAGCGCTCCCAGTCAGGCAGCGCAGAACACTGTTTGTATATGCCTATGCACTAGTGATGCCTAGCATCGTCCGGGAGCACTGCATCAGAGGCACTCTGGATTTTTGACTTGATAAATACACCTTTTGCGCAAGGACCTGACAACTGACACTAATCTGGCACTACATGGCCTTAGTGTTTCTTAAATAAACCTCTTAAATTCCTCTTCCATACCCTGGGTTAGTTGCTTCTCTGGAGCTTGACATGTTGCTCCAATTTCATACAGTACTTCCTGGACTTCTGGGATTTCCCAGAGTTGGAATTCATAGAATAGGGTAATTACATTTACTGCCTGTTATCCAACCTTGGAAAACAGTTTCTTATGGACAATAGACTTAAGAAAAGCTCTGTCAGTAATTAAAGGAACAGCCAATGGGTGTCATGCTAATTATTTGATGACATAAGTGTAACTCATAGGCTTACACACTCCCTGCACCACCCCATTGATTTCTGTCCGCTGGCATGGATGTGGTTACCTGGAGGTGGCCCGCCGCCGCCTCCCGCGCGTCCCTCTAGCAGGACGCGCACCCGGTAAGAGTGACGCAAGGGAGGCGGCGGCGGGCGCGCTCTCTTGTCCGTAGCTGCCTCCCGCTTGTCCGTCGCCGGGGATTGGCAGCTGTGTTCACGTGGGAGCGGGGAGAGGTGAGTTTTTCGGGGTTTCTGGGGGGTTTCACACAGCGGGGCACCCCTGATCAGGGTGCCCCGCCGAAGTGGACCAAAATCCAGGATAGTCAAAATCCTGGGTGTTGGTCCACTTTAAGTTAATTATATAAGGTAAGTATACTTGTATCAGACAGCATCAGTGTTGGTAGCCGATTTGTTAGTTTCCTCTCATGGTAGAGCTCTAGAAAATGAAAAGACATAAAGTCTAAATGTTATACATTGGTAACATAGTAACATAGTATGTAAGGCTGAACAAAGACATTCATCCTGAATAGAAAGAAGATCTCCTTTAGTGTTCTAGTAGCCATATCAGGTAATGATATTACATGCGAAGAAGGCATTCAGGCCACATTGGTAAGACAACCCTCAGCTTCACTGAATGACAAGAAATAATTATTATACTTTCCATAAGCTAGCATGAGTGCTATTCAACCATATCATAATCACACATATCAACGTGTGAAAGATTGTGAATTATTACCTGAATACTGGGAGGAGTAATGCTGTGGAGAATTCATCTAGCAGAATAAAATTAGGTTCAATGGTATCCTGAACTGTACAACTCCAAAACAGGAAGTGTTTTCTGTCAAACAAACCTATCTGTTGAGTGTTGACTTACTTGCATACCTTTAGGAGAAATCGAGGGTATAGGTCTGTGTTAATACATGTAAGAAGCTAGCACATTCAGAGACTAAAAGACACTTAGTTATGCCTTTATTTCACGCCCACCTAACTTAACCTTCCATCCTAACATGTCATGCCAGACCCTCATCTTTCATTCCAATTATGCGGAGCCTGTTATTCCCACCCACCCCAGCCCAGAACATAACTGCCAAGGGATATAGTGGGAATCATGAAGAAAAATCTCCATCGGGGGTCCTCAAACCCCCTCCTCAAGGGCTGAAACTAGCCAGGTTTTGCAGCTCTCTACACTGATGCAAATGTGTATTAATAAGGGCTATAGCTCTGTATAAGGACTAATTCTTTTAATCAGTGTGGTGATGTGCAATACCTGGCCTGTTTCAGTCCTCGAGGAGGAGGTTTGATCTACATCACCATAGACACCGAAAGATCTACACATGTAAATGTGCAAAACTGCTGTTGTGTGGAATGTCACCCCCATATACAACTCCTTTAGCCCTGCCCAACATTACCACTGTTACATCGATGTTGCCTGATATAAAAAAAAGTGAAAACTTCAAACCCTTGGACCTTTTTTTTTAATATGGTACACATAAAAACGTTGCAACATGTACCATGCTGCACCCCACGGATCCACAGCCTTTGTTACCTTGAGAGCCACACTTAGTGTTGAGAGATGATCTTCAGCCACATTTGGCTTAAAAAAATTGGCAACTGCATGACTCTCCCTATCCCCTAAAATACTTACCTCTTCATTAGTGAATCTTCTATCTCCCAAGAGGGTAAATGGCAGACAGGCAGAAATGTGTGCAGGCTTACATGTGGGAGTCTTTAAAGCGTGCTGCTGAAAGCAGCAAAAAAAGGTAAGCTGGCATGCTTCTCTACCTGCCCAACTCATTGACACCAGGCAGTCCATGAGCCACACAGCAATGGTCGGTGAGCCATAGGTGGCTCCCAAGCAACAGGTTGGGGACCAGTGCTGCACACAATTAAAGGTAATGTCAAACCACGAAAAAAATCTACACTCCTTTTTGTTCTCAGAAGCTGTTCTGTCCCGTTCCAGTGCTGTAAAGCATGGTAAGATCAAGCACTCTGGTCTGGTCTCTTTTCTTTGCCCATCAATATTGTCAGTATATTTTATAACACCCGAGATGGATAGAACAGCTTGGGGAGATGAGTTTAGCTTGATTTGGCTGTAAAGGGACTTTAAGATGGAGAGAGACAGAGGAAAAGTGAAAGAAGGGAAGGATTGCAAAAATGAGTGAAAGATGGAGGGAATAAGGAAAAGGGGGAGGGAAAAGAAAAAGGAGGGAATATTAGTTGTTAGTTAAGTAATTAATATTTTTTAAAAAAGAAGAAATGAAATTATAATTTAATAGAGATGAAAGTATATGTTCTCTGGCAGTTCTACAAGTAAATAGATAGTGGGAAGATAGTGGTTGAGCCTAAAAGTTGCCTAAATGTTGCCTCCCTGCATTCAAGGACTGTTTTGCATAGTATATTTGCATATACTTGCATATTTCTTGTGCGGCACTATGTAAAGAGGAGGTTCAAATCTTGTGCCCCATCTGGGGACCCTTGGGGAGTTCTTTTTTTGCTATCAGTATTTGTTAGTAGAGCAGCAGATTTTAGTGGGCTAAGCATGAAACCTTTTAGGAGGATACAAGAATGCTAGACCATGTCAGTCACGTGCAGTGTCATCTACACGTGCCTGTTAAGGTTTTGTCGCTAATATCATTCCTCTATTTTGTGTAAATGATCCATGAGATTGATTTCCACTCCACTCTCCAGGTACCAGAAGGTCATGTATTCAAATTACTGCAAAGGTCATCAGCGGAAAGGAAATGCAGCCTTTATCCTGAAAAGCTCATGATGAACAAAAGATTTATCTGGCAGTGGAAACGTTTTATCTCAAAACGTACAAAATTATCAATCAAAAATTGTTCATGAGCACAATGACATATTTAAATGCATTTAATTGAAAGTGATAAATCAGCCACTTTAATTTGTACTGTTTCCAGTATGTACACTGAGGGTCTACAGTTGGGAGAAAAGAACAACAAAAACATTTCTAGTAGTTCTTATAGAAAGTAAAACAGTTGGGGATGACCTTTTTACAAATAACCAGTAACGCACTGTCTTTAATAGGGTTTTTAGTTTTGTGCCAAGAATATGCTGGAACTAGAAGTACAGGGAAGAGAATCTAAATTGATAAGATGGGCTGGGGAAGCTTAGTTATGAGAGGAGAATAACACCTCAACTTATTTAGGAAATGTGCTTTTTTTTAATAAAACTTTCTGGGTCCCCGTCCATGCTTCAGAAGCCACACAGTTGGAGACTACCTACAGTATAGTGGATATCAGCCTTTCAGTCCGGTGCTTTGCCATGGGTCCCCACCAATAATGGGTCCCTATGGAAGAGTATTGGGTCATTGTCAACAGGCACTAGGCTTTTCCACACTGACATCTCAGTGCCCAGGAGGTAGTTTGGGTAATTAGGAAAGGGTATAAGCCACTTACTCTGTGAACTGGTTCACAACTAGTTTAAGATTAAATAAAGGTAACTCTGCCCATTGTTCACCAGTTTAATAAATGATCAAATAATAAATTCAAGACCCAGTATCTTTGTTCTTGTTCCCAAAGTTTTTTCTTGCCATTTGTATTGATAGCAGCCTACTGCGGGGGTCTCATGCTTGATCCTCTTGAACTTGCTTGAAAGTCCATTTAGCTCCAGCATTTGGTCTAAATAGTGCACATGTGGTCTCTCCTTAGTAAGGAGTCTTAGTACACAGTCTTAGTAAGATACCATAGTTAGGGGCATTTATACCCAAGCATTGATATAAAAAAATACTGAAAAAAATGGCATTACAAAGTACAATTCAAACATTCAGTATTGGTCTTAAATGCAAAATACAAGAGAGTAAATAGAAGTATAACTGTCCAAGTGTAAATGCCACACTTGCCTGTGATCATGACCTTCCTTTTAGGAGGAGAAACCAGACAGAATGTGCAAAAAGCAGCATAATTGGGTGGTTACATTAGCCTTACAGAGCACTTCTTACCTAGACACAGAATTAGACTTGACCAGCCTGAAAGTGGTTGACCTTTAACAGTTCAAAACAGAGAAAATGGAAAATTAGTTTAGTAAAAGAAAAACACATTTGAGTCTAAAAATATGTCTGCAATTACCTTGAGTTCTGTTTTACCAGAGCAGACTGTTGCTAGACATGAGCATTTAATATTAATATTCTTTATTATGTAATATTAAAATTGGTTAAGTCTCAGGGACACTTTTGGGTCTATCCACCCATAACAAGTAAACTTACTGTTGGTTAACTGAACTCTGCAACCACCACTGTCTCCCCAGTCACAATCCCCCTGTACGTGTTGGCGGGATCATGTGAGCACATCACCGGGCAAGATCTAAGGGGTACATTTTACCAAATGAGAGCCTGAGGCCTTTCTAGCACTGAAGCAATGAAGGTCAGTATGCAGAGACTGGTTGACAAGATCTCCAGCTGAAATCGGTTGCCTTGGTCACAGTTTAAAGTGTCTGTTCAGGGGTAAAATAAAAAAAAATACCATTCCTCACCTTTTGCCCCCACAGACCCCCCCCCCCCCCCCCCCACTGTACCGCCCAACTCCAGGAAGATCAAATGTACAGGCTCTCGGGACTGAATGTCCTGGTGGCCACACATGCTCCTGGAGGTAGAGCCTGGCATGTCCCCTCCATTGCTGTTATCCATCACTGTAACTGATGCAGGGAGCAGGGCCAAATGCCCTTTATCGCCAGGGAAAAAGGTAATCCTGAGGAATGTACCTGCATACTTAATTTCTAAAAAGGTGCAACTGATAAAGAGCACATAACAGTATACACATAAGGGCAGACTAGATGGACTGTATGGTCTCCTTCTGCCAGCAGCCTTCTATGTTTCTTTGTTAAGTTTCTTGGAGAAGGACCTAGGTTTAGCAGTTGCGGGAAAAAAGGGGGTCAACTTAATGTAAACCCATCTGCCATTTACACTGACCCCTAATGCTGAATTCCCTTTTACTATCGGGGTCACCCATAAACAAAATATTATTGTTGTGTGGGTAATATGGGATGACTGTAGGTAGAATCTTTAGTTCTAATAAACCAATTGAAACTCTTCTGTGCTAGTTAGAAACTATTATTGTTTCCTTAACTTAATTTTTTCTAATAAACTCAACAGATGCTCCCCCATGCTGCACATCCCAACTCTTTTACAGTGTAGCCTAGATTCATTCCCCCTAATGATTTGAAAGGGAGAGTGAAAAATATGCAAGATTTAATTTTTTAATGTGTAATAAATTTGTACACATACAATAAAAAAATAATATAGATATACAGAGAAACCATGCCTACAAAAGGACTATAATGTGAGCTTTCATTTTAACATGTAAGCAGACATTGGGGGGCGCATTAACTGAAACAGAAAAATAGTAATACGGGACTATATCCAGTCTAAAAAAGCTTTCATTTTAGTATGCAAGCAGCCACTAAGGGGAGTGTCAACTGCAACGGCAGAATATATAGAAGAGAATACAGAAGAGAGTACAGTTTACTATGCAGGAAAAAAAAATAACAGAGTAAGGATTTTTAAATACTATGAAATCCCTATTGCGTTAAGACGGCAGGCATCCTTTTGAGTTTACTTAAAAAAATGCAGTTATTAACAACACAGATAAGTAAAAAAACAGAGCCATAATATCTTGGGAGAGGTAATCTCCTTTAAGGCTCTTCCAAATTCTAGGCCATAACATTTGTCCTGTTCCTATTACATGTATTCCCAGAGACTTTGTGCAGTTTTAATATATATATATATATATATATATATATATATATATATATATATATATATATATATAAAACAGGGCTAGTATGAAGTCTGTAGCTTTTAATAACTAGCTCTTAGGAATATAGTAAAACTGGGAAGAAAACAACACAATACAGCATAAATACACATGAACTGCAGTGATACATCAATATAACATAAAGCAGCATGGCTGCTAAGCGTCACATTACAATGTGTCTGACTATCAACATTACTCAAATCACAAAATAGAAAAGAACATGTTCCGATAGCTGCTTGGAACAGGTTGGCTGTAGAATTACTGCCCATTCCATGAAACGATTAGCGAACAGATAATTCTCTAAGGCAATGCACATAAGCAATAATTGATCCGTGGAAATGCTTGCTGCAATAAAGCAATCAGTTTGTGATCCTTCCCCCTCGTCTTCACCCCTCTTCCTTTAGACTGTAAGCTCACAAGGGCAGGGCTCTCTCCCCTATTGTATCTTGTACTCAGAATATCCACTGTCAACTCTGTAAAACTGCATTTGAAATAGTATATGTACCGTATGTTTCTACCCTGTCTGTAATTAATACTTTGTAAAGCACTATGGAAGATGATGGCGCTATATAAATAAACAATAATAATAATAATCAATGAGAACTTGCTCATTGGTCGAGCGTCATATTGTTTTACCTAACAAAAAATTTCTAGTTCATTGCTTTAGTGTCGGCATGTGGAAACAGAAATCAGCTATAAATAGGACTATACTTTTCGTTCGCTTTAAAAATATTTGGCAACTCACATATGTCATCGCTATAGCGATTTTTCATTAACAAATCATACTGCGTAAATGTACCAAAAGTCTCTGAGCCTCTGCACAAGTCAGGATGGCAGTAGATAGTCTCTGCAGCCCCATATGGTAATGGAGAAGATGGCCTTTCCCCTTCCCATAAGTCTCTGCTTTGGCAGGAAAAGGAAATGCCTAATATGCAGTGAGCCTGATATTAATTTCCCTAGGGAACATGCTTCCAGAATACATACTGAACTGGCAATTGTAAAAAAATGGCCATCAGGTGGCGCCAACAGCAAGCGATACATTAAACCATTGAACATAATAGAATTTAAATGAAAGCTATGCCGAATAAATATCTAATCATGTCCAGAGGACAAAACAACATTCATTGGATTGAATAATTAAAATGTTTCGAAGTTGACCTTGTATAACTGGATTTTTAATATGAAACTGTTAGGTGATATAGCTCCTTCGGATGCCTGAACAAAATATACCTAGACCCTTTGCTGCAATGTTTAAACTAGAGTTCCTGAAATGGCTGATGGCGGTATATGACATTTGTTAACTGTACGCTACCTCTATAACTTTATGGAACAATGATACATGACATAAAGCAATCAGCCTTAAATTCACTCTCCAGAATAGTAAGAGTACTTAGTAGGAGACTGTAAAGAGAATTTATTATCTTTTATGTGTTCATAATGTGCAGGGACCAGGTCACCTCCGCTCTCCAGGATCAATATAACACAATAAATAGTGCAATGAAAAGAAGTAATTGAGGGGCTGATTGCATGAAAACACCTGTCCGTCTGTTAGCTGCAAGCCTTTATGAAAGATCTTTTAACAAATCAGCGTATATATAGGCTAATAAAAAATAAAGCGAGGGAAAGTGGAGTTATACCAATCAGCCACATACTACTTCTGTCCAGGGTTGCTTTTAGACAAATGTGTTGCCCTGGGCAATAATCACCATTTTATCCCCCAAGCCTGTGCCCAGGAGACCAGGTTTCCACTTAAATGTGATCCTATACCCAGAAAGAAAGTTTGTTATCACCTTCTATCCCCAACTCAACGCGCCAAGCCTTTGACCAATTCATAAAACTGCAATCACAAACCGGTTGCAGTCTGATGTTTAATAAAACACAGCTCAGCATTGGGTGTCAGCTTATAATAACTGCAATAAATCTGAAAGCAATACAACCTTACTGCCATTATGTGGCAGTTTACCTTGGATCTGAAAATATTAGGATATGGCTGGCATTTGACATCAAACTGCTTCCTGTATGTTCATATTTTTATGAATAATGGGCAAAGGATTTAGTAAAAAAAAAAGGCTGTTTTGGGGCACTGGGCTGGGGATAGAAGGTGACAACATAAATTTCCTTTCTGGGTATAGGTATAATTTAAATGAATTCTCTCCATTTATCAGCCCCCCGTCCAACACCATTAACTTGTCACAATCTTAAAGGCTAACAGCCCACATAGCCCACATGGGTAATGGGCTCGTCTTCTGCACCCCCTGGCCATTTGGAGTGTAGGTTATTGAGGTTGGGGGTTTCAGGAAGTCACCTGATTACCAGCAGGTATCTTGCTGGCCCCTTCTGCCTTTTGAACCTGGTATAGGGGTCCAAGACCCCATTATCAGTTCACAAACACTTCATACACCTTTTTTACACCAATAACCTACCCCCCCTCCCCCGCTGCTCTCCCCTGACTTCAGTGGAACAAAGGACACAGCTCTTCCACCCCACTCCCAGCTCCCATTTCTTGCTCCCGTTGCAGGAAGGGGCTTTTAATACTGTGGAGTGAGCTGAAGTCAACTCACTCTGTTGGCCTAAAAACCCCTTCCTGAGGCAGGGAGCAATGGCGGATGGACTGGTTGCAAAGGATTTCAGGGAATAATTTGGTTGGCACGAATTACATAAAATTAGGATTCATACTTAATGTTTTTTTCCTGAATTTTGGAGTGAATTCCTATTCGAGCAAAACAGTTTGCTCATCTCTAGTATACAAAATATCACACTCAATATGACAAGGCAACATTATATTAATGTAAAACTATGAAAAGGAATTGAGCTTCTAGTCTATAGATATTTACCTAGGCCACACAGGAATCTTTACATCCAGCTACTGTCCTCTGCGTCAGTATCACATTCAGGATCCTACCTGAAGACACAAGTATCATTCACTTATCGCAAAGCATTCAATAGGAAAGTTTTCATTGTGGTGGTGGGTACTTAAAGCGGAACAAAACCCTGAATTTTGACTATTCCGGGTTTTTTTCCGTGTCCCTGGGCATCCGGAATTGGGATGCCCTGCTGTGTTAAACCCCCCAGATTTCCCAAAAACCCACCTCTTCTGCACATACGTGGGCTCTCATCCAAACAGAACTGTTTGCTTTGCATATGTAATGCTTGGCAAACCCCGAGGGGGTTAAATATCAGCGCACCCCAAAACAGGATGCTCCCAGGGAAGGCCAGCTGCCAGGTTGATTCCAGTATTGGCCACAATGTGTTTTGTTCCACTTTTTGTCAGTTTACTTTTTGGTTTCAGTGATTTCATGTTATGGTGGTGTGTGAGATGTTGGCACTTGAAGTTCTCATTTGTGGACAGACTCACTTGCCACATGAAATAAGCTCAGAAGATAATGTCCAACTCAACTTTATTTAAAACTATATTTAGCCGTTCTTTATTTTGTATCTGTTTTGCATACCAGCATCCACTATTAATGAAACATATCACCAACCGCCATTATGTCTAATAAAATATTCAGCAAAAACACTCAAGTGAAAAACACATAAAATAAATGTCAGGGAAAAAACCCATGAGAAATAGGGTTGCTTTAAAAGTGCAAGGAGGAATGGAATCACAAATGCGCTATTTATCTTCAAATTACAAAAACAGAATGTTATGCATTTTAACTGCTACATAATCATATCCAATTACTGGGGAAGTATTTACATCGTTATTACAAGGACACATTATTATGGGCAAGTTATATGGCAGGCACATTAGCAGGCCACATTAAAATGTTTATGATCATTTCAAGTCTTGCTGGGATGTGTTGAGACAGCAGATTATAGGAACACAGTCTGGGGTGACCTGTTGGCCGATTGTAGACATTTGCATATCAAACACACTGGAAAAAGAAATGTGTTATTGGATTGCCTGTAACAGCATAGTCATACGCTTTGTGAAACAGAACAGAATGCTTATCCTTTAATGAGTGTGCATATCTATAAAAACAATGTAAAGCATTGCTCCAGCAGAGTACCATGTTGGGATACTGTTGAGTAGCCTCAAAGCACTTTTAAAGCAAGAAGGAATAATGTTTGACTGGTAAAATAATATACCAGTATACCCCTTCAACCTACGGCCCATATCAGATAGGTTGGGAAATATATTTAAAGGACAGCTGTGAGCATAAATATAAACCCTCCTGCTAGTGAAACAATAAGGTCAAGGCCACAGGTATCTGGAGCCATGCTGACTGCAGAGCAACCAAGAGCTGTTGGGAGGTGCGTGGGGGATGATCCATATAACAAATATGATGATTGAGGAGGTCCCACAGATGCTCAATGAAATGTTCTAAAAAGCACTGTATGGAATGTTTAAGGGCTTAGAATTTAGGATTATCAAAGAGGAACATCGGACTAAAAACAAAAGGGGGGTGTTTCCCTCCCTATCGGCTCCTACTTACTTTTTTGATGTTTTGCCGCAGCTTGCTGCAGCGACATCCGGGTGCTTCAGGGCCCGATCGCTGCCCCCCCCCCCCCCCACTGCCTTAGCCGTCTGTTAGTTTAAAGTGGTTCTCCAGTCAAAAAAGATTTCTGCTGTAAAGCGGTGATTTTTGATTGGAGGGTTACTCTTCTCTGACTTCATGTATAATAAGAGGACATGGGTCAGCACACTGATTTAAGCCAGCCATCAGTCAGGAGTGGATGATTACCATGATGTACAGATGCTCTGCATGGCCATGCCAGCACACTAGGCCAGTGGCTCACAACCTTTTTAGACAAGTACCCCCTAGCGACAAGAAGTTCCAAACAAGTACCCCAAAGGGGGTGATTAATAATAAATAGTACCAAAATAAGCAGGACATAGGCTTCGTGGCACTTTTAAGGCAAGAATGGATTAGGTTTCACTTGTAAAATAATATAACAGACCTGAAGCTTGAAGCTTTGCCCTGGAACACAGCCGCATACCCCTTGAGTGGTTGAGAAACAATGCACTAGGCCACTGTCTGATATTGTGATAGTGTTATGTGTTAATTTTCTATCACTTTTTCAGTATTGTGTTTTTTATATAGCAGCCCTAAACTATGTAGAGCTTATTTGTTTCATCCTAGTTTTGCACACAGACAATATAGTTTGTGTGCATGGGCCCTAAAAATAAGCCAGTAATATCTGCAGTGTGGGGTGGACTCCCATGACACCCCAGTACAACACTAGCTTATACCTATGACTGTCCCTACCCATCCCTGTCCAGTAATGAATGAAAGCCATAAATGTCTTTCAAACTCTATTACAGGGACTCCTGGAGATGTAAGGATTTAAAGACAGTAGTGTTCTACCAGTCCTAGATGTAAATCCACTTCAATATAGAACAAGTAGGAAGATGCATGTAGGGGGGCAGTCACCACCTATCCATACAGCAAATGAGCAGCACATATAAGCAACTCTCTGGGATTCTGTGAAAACACGAAAGACACACTGCTACTTCTCTTTTAAATCTATCTGTGCCCTAACTTCAGGATATATACAAAGAAATGGCTGGAGTAAGAGATGACATTATATTTAGTTGAAGAATTACTTCTCGGTGATCTTGGGAACGTTCCACTTCTTAATGTCCACCTAGGAATTCCAGAAATAGGGTTATTTACTCTTCTGGTCCATGCCTCTCATAACCAATGTGACCCCTGGTGGACAATCGGGTTTGCCGGTGGTTTAGGTAAAGAATTTAGGTTTACTGCCAGGCTTGTTCGAAGTGAACTGCAACAAGCAAAAACAAAGATAAAAATGGCAATTGTTTAACCAATGCTATAACCAGCATGAGAATGCATGTGGCAAGACATGCTGACCCCTTCCCTTGCTATAGAGAAAAAAGGTATGGTGTTCAACTTTTCAATGTGTTACATGCTAGAAATCTGTAATAAATTCCCTTTGAGCAATCACATGATAGGTAATGGGGTTTGCTGCTGTTAGAATGCAAATGACCAACAAAAGAGCTAAAATGTTATTTTGTCTTTGTGTTCCCTCAGGATAAATCGCTGTTTCATCCTGTTAGTAACAGTTGTGTCGACTGCAACCCAGCTGAAAAAAAACTCTTCATGAACAGATGTGACCCTCTGTCAGAGACTCAGCAGTGGATTTTTGAACACATCAACATGACAACATTACAGAAATTCAATATCTACAATAACTCCTAGAAATTAGCAATGGCAGTCATTGGTTTTGATGTCTGGCATCCCTCCTCCTCGTTTTGGGGAGATCATTGAAATATGCCGCGCATAAACAAGCGCTACAACATTACATCGCATCCAAAGACTTTGGATGGAAATGAGAACTGATGCAGCAGCTGAAAATTTCCTTGCTGGTTCAAGGGCAGATACACCTTTGGAATAATAGTCCATGCTACCACAATGAAAAGCATTTTTCTTCTTACTCAGGACACTTCCTGCTGTAGTGTGTAGCTATGATCGGCAATTAGTGGAAAACGTTCTTCCATTTTCCCCTTGTTGGGGAAATGTTGGGAATAGCCTGCATGAGACACATGGGTCTTCTGAAAAAGTCATAGACTGCAGTGCTGACCAAATCCAAGCAACTGTCTGCAAAGTCCCTTTTCATACAGTATGGAGGTTAACAGGTTTAACACTCTCACTTCTGCAAATACTTTTAGAAAGCACCCAGTACCTTTCCACTATGGTCAGCCTGAAAGAACACTATGGTGTAGCATGAAGACTTGATGATGAACAAAACTCTTCTTTGATTATTTAGTTTTCTTTTTTATTGACATAAATATAATAAAATAATATTGTACAACAACATTGGTCGATGCTGTGGTTAATGATACCATGCTACTGGTGGCTGCTCCTTATACCCCAAAGCTAAGCTCTTCCCAGCCTATTTACTAGCACATCATAAACATTCCCACTTTCTGTGTCATCTCATACCCTAATAGCTTGTTGGCTAATATTTACCTCCCATTTTCTTTCCTGAACCCTAATAGAGTGTGTGTGTGTGTGTGTGTGTGTGTGTGTGTGTGTATTCATATACATAAATATATTAAGCCTCTGGGCTCTTTTGGGCATCACAGATATAGACCTCGATTCAATAAAGGTAGAAAAAAATTCTCATGGTAGTAAAAAATTCAATTCATGAGGAAAAAGCCTGAGAATGTCACTGTTGCTGAATCACCAGCTGGGAAAACAATGAAAGTCAATGGTACTTTTTTACTCCTAAGAAAAGTAGAGAACTGTTTACTCCTTCTACACTGTAGTAAAAGCTGCCATTGATTTTCATTGTCTTTTTATCTGGTGATTCAGTAACAGTGACATTCTCAGGATTTTTTTCTCATTAATTGAATTTTTTACTACCACGAGAATGTTTTTCTACCTTTATTGAATCGAGCCCATAGTCATGACATGGCATATCCAGAAGACAGGCTTTCTTCAGAATACAGAATAACAAAGTCTATAAAGTCAATAACTACCTCTTGGCTTACTCACAGCTCTAATACGAAACTGGCCTCTTATGCTTCCTTCTCAACTGAGCTCCTAGTTCCTGGCAGCTCCATGGATACCTTTAGGCCCCTGGCATAAGTTGTGCACACAAGCACCATTGGCTTCAAGCCTCTTCATGACAAAGCACAGGTCCAGTGCCTGGTTGATGAAGCACACTTTCTGGTATCATATACTTCTTTTTCTTATCAATTTGTCCATGGGTTTGGAGGGACCTTTATCGGCCATCCTATTTTCTTCAGATGAGTCAGGTCCACTGTTAATGGTGTAGGCCATAAGACAGGTGCCTCACCTCACTGTAGTAGGCCAAGCCATGGCGAGGAGCTTTGACTGCTGCTTTGGTCTAGGCACAGCATGCCACATACCTGTATGGGACAGCAGCAGCACCATAGGATGAGGGAAAAGGGGGCAAAAATTTTCGTTTCTGCACTGAGCGATATGTTGCCTTGAAACTGCCCTAGGTGGCCACATGGGTTGAGGTCCCAGCTACCAAAATGAAGATTTCTTAAAAGAATAAGTATGATCCTGGTTGTATTAGCCTTGTTGGGGAGATATGCGGGGGGCCATCACCAATTAGTATTCCCCCCTCCCGCCAGCGTAGACAATGTAATCCAACTCTCTTGGGTTGCTTCAAACTGCCAGATCAGCAGAATGTGATCTATATCACACAGGTAATAGAAAATCAGACTGATGGGTCAGTATATATTATCATTTAGATTCTTTTTTTGTGGGTACAATTGGTATTGTGTGTTTTGCTTTATTCAATGTGCTGTTTTGTTTATTATTATACTGCTGTTTTAAAGCTGTTATTGACTAATTGCAAAAACACTTTTTCTGTATACTTTTAAGTTTAATTTCTTTCTCACAGGCAAATTCATCTTGCCGTGACAAGGCCTTTAAAACTGCTGTTATGCCAACCAGAGTACCCACTGTGTTAAATCACATCTTACATGGGGCACCAGGTCTTGCATCTGCTTTTTAAGTCACTTTATAATGTAAGCATGTTTAAATCCAAGTCTGCTCCTCATTATCAATACAAATAGTTAAACATTTCATAAATTAAAATTCAGTTTTTTTTTTTACAAGTGACAATAATTTTTCTGAATTTGATTGTCAAGGACAGGTGAAATATCTTTTTTATATATAAAATGTAATTGTGTTTCCTTAATTGGGTCCCATGGTTGTATAGATTTTCAATATTCTCCAGAAATGTGAAACACCTATAAGCTAGAAAATAAAAAAGCATCTATAATGTGCAAATTACAATAGCGCCAAGCCATGCCGAGGGGTAGACAAGAGAGATACAGGCATTGCATGGCCATGGGGCTCAGAAGCGTACACAGACAGGCTAACTAAATATATATATATATATATATATATATATATATATATATATATATATATACCTTTAGTGAAACCTAGTTTGACTAAATAAGGCCGAGTCTTGAATGGCTTAAAAGAAGCAATTATCAAATGCTTTTGGAAATGACTTGGGTACCAGTGAGCTAAAAGTGTTGCAAGTACCAGAGAAAGGTTAGAGAACTGTTGAAGCTAATATAAATATTAATTTGGAGGTACATGGATTCTATGTTGTTGGTGTAGAAGGAACTGACCAGAATTGGGGGGGGGGGTCACTGTGTGTTTGTATATAAACCAGTGTGGCGCAGAGGCAGGGATGCAGTGGCACCCAAGAAATCTGGGAAAAAACTGAAGATATGGAAGTACTGGCTCTAAAAATCAGCCTAGGAGCGAATGTAGCTAAAGCCTTTTATTGGCAGAACTTTGGCTGGGAAGTCTTTGCTGGTGGTGCAGTGGGAGGGACAGTAATGAGGGAGGGGTTTATGGAGGGCTTGGGGGTCTAGGAGTGGTGGGGCTAGGCTGCAGGTTACACCTAGCTCAGGAAGCTAAACCAACTCCACGTGGCAAGTATGCCCCTTTCCAGAGCTACAAATATGAGTATCTCAAGTGAAAGTGAGGTTGCTATGGGAGTTATGTGGATGAAACTTATATAACTATATTAAATAGATGGCAAGGTGGGAAAACATACTACAGCAATATCCAAATCCAAAAATGTAATAGTGTACTTTTCTCCGCCTCAGTAACAGTGTTTACTTACAGTTGAACAATAAAGTCTAACAAATGCAAACATTCAGTTGCTGTTGTATGTATGTAAAGAAGGAACCATAAGTCCATGCAAAGAAGGACAAAATAGACCAGGTAACCCCACTTTATCGTTTCTTAATCCCAGTCATGCATGAGTGGGGACAGACTTACCGGGCTTCTGGATTGGGGGTACCAAATAACATCCTCAGAGGATAGAAAGGTGCTTTAATTTAACACCGCCAACTCCATGGCAACTGACATTCACTAGCACCTGTGAAATCAATAGTCCGCTATGTGTGGGTTGAGCTATTAAATTTCCCTTTTATCCAGAACAAAACTCACTTCCAAGCAGATAATGAGCGTTGGTACATTTCTAAGTCAAGCCTCAATGCCATAGATTTGCATGAACTGATGTGCACATTCAGAGAGCTGAAGATGTGAATCAGCAACAGGAGGTAGGGATAAATCCTAACCCACACCGAAGCAGCTGGGGTGCAAAATAATATCTGCCTCCATATCCTTATGGCCAATGTTTATAGTAGAGCAACCAGCACACCAATGTGTGATACTTGCTAACAAAAATAGATTTATATTAAATATAATATTGCAAAAAATGAATTTGAGTGTAGCATTATTATGAGAATAGAGATGCACTGATTTGCATAACCTTTGCAATAGGGTGTAGTTAATAGAACCATTTTTACACAGAGCATGCAAATTTTATAATACACTGCACAGGCATAGTCTTGGCACACAAAGTAAACAACTAGTTAACCAGCAACAAAATAAATCATGCAAGTATCAAGATGGAGTGATAGCTTACAAGTAGTAAGGTCTAGTGGAACACCTGCCCAACGTTTCGGGGCGTGTTGGAGTAATGTGGGTAAAGTCACACTAGGACAGCTCTCGTCTGTGGGTGAGGTAAGGAGTTTTGTTCTTTTCAACCCACCCCAGGCCTGACCCTGCACCAGGGGAGGGTGGAAGGACGAGGTTAGGAGTGAATGGAATTCTGCTTTGCATATGTTATAAGGGGCTTTGTATATCTGGAAAGTGTGAATAATCCTCCATGCTATACCTCAATAACCAGATCTACATCCCCTATACCACCCCACCTTTTATTGTTGTTTATACAACATCATCTAAAATGCACTGGTATAAATATCTGATTTAGGGCAGACTCCGTTATCAGTGTTTAAGGAGAATTCACTCACCCAGGAATATTGTTGCTTTTCAGCAGATGCTGAGACTAAAGTTTAAAAATTGTATTTGTATACCTGCTGTATATTTTTACCAATATTCTGTTCTGCTTTCCTTCAAATCCTACTATGAATGCCGAGGGCTTCTTTAAAATCACATTTGCCAACAGCAGTGAGAGAAGCCTTTCTACAGTAAAGTAACAGCTTTCAATTTCACACACAGTACATCTGATGTCAAACTCCAGAGCCCATGAGGCATACTTATACGAGAGGCAGGTAACTTCACTAAGCTGCACCGGACCCAAGCTAATAAATCATTACAAACATGAAACCTGTTTCCTAATAGCAGGGTTTGGTCTCTACACAGCACTGACTATAATCTATCCAAATAGCAACAAACAGTCATTATGCTTTATCTGTTTGCTATATGGGCTCAGCAAAGCTTTGTTAAAGTGGACCAACACCCAGGGGGGATCGGCCCGCGAATCTATAAGAATCTATAAGATTCCCGGGCCGATCAGATCCCGATTTCAGATGCCCCGCGGGGTGAAACCCCCCAGGAAGCCCACAATCCTACCTTTTCCACGTTCCAGCGGCGCATGCACGTCCGCCGCCGTCTCCCGCGCGTCCCTCTAGCAGGGCGCGCTCCCCCGCTGGCCGTTTGTGAATGGCAGGCGCGGGTGCACTCCCTGTAAGAGGGACGCACGGGAGGCGGCGGTGGACGCGCTCTGCTTGTCCGCCGCTGCCTCTCACTTGTCCGCCGGTGGGGATTGGCTGCAGCGGTCACGTGGGAGCGGGGAGAGGTGAGTTTTCGGGGCTTTCTGGGGGGTTTCACACAGCGGGGCACCCCCGATCGGGGTGCCCCACCAAAGTGGACCAAAACCCAGGATAGTCAAAATCCTGGGTGTTGGTCCACTTTAAGTAGGAACTGAAGCTACTCACTTCTGATAAGCTTAGCTGAGCTTGAGACAGAATTTCAATTCATTTGGTATGCTGTGTAGGTATAGATAATGATTGTGACTCTCATACAATTGGATAGGATCACAGGCCGGGACAGTGATGCTGCTGAGAATCAGACCTTCACTCTGGCCCTGGACCCTTGACTAGGATACAGGTATGTATGACTAAAAGATTCAAAGGCTGGCCCGCTTGGTTGTCCCCAGGGCATCTCAATTGCCCACAATACTCACCTTTCCCAGGGCTCCCACAGTGTTTTTGTGCCCCACAGGCATATACCCGACTTACCTTTATCTGAGGCATTTCAAAGCCCAGGAAGCTAAGAGGCTGGGGGCAGAAACACGTCTCAGACTAAAGGGAAGCTAGGCTATGTCAGTGGGCACATTTGAGATCAGCTAATCAGCCAAATGGGCTCTATGCGGGGGGCTTTAGGATGGGGGCTTCTTTCTTGGTATAGCTTTGTGTTGGGACCCACCGCTATACTACATTGGTGGCATATCCTAAAAATACCTTACAACAACCATTTTACACCACCAAGGTTTGGGTCCCCATTGATTTCTATAGGGTTTTGTGTCTGGGGTCAAGTTTTGGTCCCTATCTGAATATTTTTCTAATGTTCGGTCAAACTGTGCAAACCTGAACCTCCACAGGTCCACTTATTCCTACATGGGATCAGTCAAAAAGCAAGGCTATGACCTTCACCTAATTATGTCTAGGACACAAGTTCCCACTTTGCTGCTTCACACCTGTGGTATATCTATGTGGGTAACACCATTTTATGATTTGAATACTGTGCTTATCTGCACATAGAATGACGCACACCCATTATTGTCATAATACTACGCATTTCTAATGCATGTGTGGATTAACAAACAACAGAATTTTTACTGAAAATTCTGCTGCTTCTGGTGTTTACATAACCGAATTTGTCCATCCCTGCATATAGAACAAGCTCATTAATGTTTCATTTATTTACAATATTTATATTGTGCTGCCAAGTTTTGCAGAAGAGAATTCTTTTCCCTACCTCTAGAGCTGGAGGAGAAAGTCATATGTATTAAAGCAGCACTATAGTCATGTCAGCCAGCCTTCTTGTTCATTGTATGTGTCTTGGCTGGTGAAGTGGATATGCTGTCCTCTGCAAAAGTTAGTAAATCTACTGGGCCATGGAGTCTAAGGGACATCCTGGTCCTCTGCAGTAAGGACCCAATGGGTGGTGATGAACTAGAGGTAAAACTGGCTCCAGGTCACAACCACAGGGATTTCTGGGATACAAACCACACCAGGAGACCAATCACTGATAGCAGGTGTGCAGTACTGTGGCTGTATACTGAAGACACCAAAGCATTGAGGGGGATGCCCAGAGACCCCAACTATGCCAGAGAATGAAACTTCATCAGTAAATTTAAGACATCTTACAAATCTTTATTAACCAAGGCAGACTATACACATAGACAATATTAAAATCCTTTAAAAAACATGTATGACAAAATGACAAAAATGTAGAGGAGCGCTGCCCAATGTTCTCCCACAGCACATCCAATATTATTATTATAAAAACCTCTATTCCCTCTATCAACATCCAGTCCTCCATGGAGCTAAAAAGTGCATGCGCCCAAATTAATAAATAACCAAACTATACATAAAGTGCATCAATTTCCAAGAAATTAGATAATAGTGCACATGTGCTAATCCAATCAAGTAGGATCACAGTAAACAGAGGGAAGGAAAAGGGTTTAAACAATGAGCATTGTACACAACAGAGATTGATGATTGTACTTGCTCAGCGGAGTTAAATGACACATGGCAGGACTTCAGAGTAAACAAGACTGGGCAGCATTGCAAGATCTTAGAGTCAAAGTGGGGGTTGCTGATGATACAGCCACAGAGGGAACTTGATATAGGAACAGTTGAAGATACAAGGTGTGCTTTGCCAAGTCTCCAGATCATGGCATGGCTGAATACGCATTGTTCAGGCACAGGCATCAATCCTGTGTGTGAATTTGAATGCAAGGTAACAGGAAGAAAGAAACAAGAGTGTGTGTGTGTGTGTGTGTGTGTGTGTGTGTGTGTGTGTGTGTGCGTTTTGTGCATCCCTTTACACGTGCAATACCTTGCTTGCTGCTTGCAATAACAATATGCAAACAAGAAAAAAACAAGTTAAATCTGAAACAGCAAGGTCCCCCAAACAGAACAAACAAGCATAGGCACTGGCAAAGGTACGGTTGCTAAACACCCCAAGGTAAAGCATGTACATAAAGGTAATTTTACTTAAAAATTTCCGCTTCGTAAAGTGCACATCTTGCGTGTTTTCAACCAAACAACCCTTTATATTTGAAATACTTCCCACCATACCCAAACCATATATTGCCTGAAAGTACACACGTCAAGCTTGCTAGGTGTACCAAGCTTGTTGTAGTCTATCAATTAATTCTTTAGCTACACAGGGTTTCCCTAAAAATTAAAATAAAAAAGCAGAATCATGACCACATTCTCCTAAAAAAACAATATGCAAACGAGAAAAAAACAAGCTAAATCTGAAAGAGGAAGTTCCTCCAAACAGAAAAATATCCAACATGCATAGCTACTTTCAAGGGTAGGGTTGCCAAAAACCCCCAAATTAAAGCATGCGTGTAGGGTAATTATACTTTACAATTTCAGCTCTGTAGAGTAAAGTGCATGCATTGCACTTTTTTGAGCTTTTTCAACCAAAAGAACCCTTTACATCTGCAATACCCCCTACAAACCATATATTTCCTGAAAGTATACATGTTAAGCTTTCTAGGTGTACCAAGCCTGTTGTAGTGGGTGCATCTTTATGGCAGTAATCTATCAATGAATTTTTGGGTTGCACGGGGTTGCTCTAAAAAATGTATAAAAAGCAGAATATAAAACACATTTTCCTAAAATATCAATATGCAAACAAGAAAAAACAAGCTAAATCTGAAAGCACAAGGTCCCCCTAACAGAACAATACTCAACATGCTTAGGCACTTTGAAACCTTTTAACTGCCAGACTACTTGAGATTTTGTCAGGCCATATTTCACCATTTTTCCAAGCTCTGCTATGGGGGGTGAGCTCACCCTTGTAAGTGAAAGGATACTGGGATTTGTAGGCAGAAGCTATACTAAAGGGCGAGCGTTTGCTGGGCGGCACGGCACTCCTGTTGCTGAGCGCGGCCGCCGTTCCTGGATGACGGGGAGCGCGGCGCGCGCCCCGCAGTCTGTGAAGTTCTCCACCAGGAGGCGCTGCGAGTTGCAAGCAGCGCAGCGTCCTTCACACCTGATAGGAATCAGGTGCTGGTCAGCCTTGCTGCCAAGACTGACCAGCCCCTGGAAAGTCACCAATCACTCACAAGTGTTGGTAAATTGCACCAATCACCAAACACACACATTCCCGGGTTGCCATTGGTCAGGTCCCCAATAAATACGGGATCCGCCAGTGCTCAGTGCCCGTTATAGTCGCTTGTGATTAGGATGCGATTCCGTTAGTTATTATCTGTTTCCGACCCGGCTTGATTGACCATCCCCGTCCGCTGCCTGTACCAACCTTTGCTTTATCTGACCTCGAACCTGCCTGCCCCTTTGGATACCCCGCGATCTCTGTCTTCCCGTGTATGACCTCAGCTTTGGGATACCCTCACGGTTCATCGACCTTCACCGTAAGCAGACATCCTTTGCCCCTATTAAGACCTGGGGCAACTGTGTCCGGTGAGGCGTTCCTAGCGTCCCGGCAAACGGGGGCTTAACTAGCAGAAGGCAGAAGATTGGGTTTGTCTGCTTACAGAAGGCTGGTGTCCCGCTGGGCATCACAAGCATGCTGATGAGTAAATCAAAGGTATGGGGGTACAGTCCTCCTAACACACTTTATTTTACATTCCAGAAGAAGAAAACAAAAAGGCAGAGCCACAAACACCTGACAAAAATTGAGTATCAGAAAATTCAATAAAAAACAGGCACATACTTTCTGTCTCCCACAGCAGGTCCCAGACGGTTTGCCACTCAGAAACCTTTTGGGTTTCAGGGCTCCCAGTTTTCTTGTGCTCTGTTCCCACCCCTCACATCAGTCACTGTGCCTGTGCACTGCCCCCTCTATTCATTGAAATAAAGAGGGTGTGCCAAGGCACTGCCTGGCACTCCGCATATATTGCAATGAATGGAGGGGGCTGTACACAGGCACAGTGACAGGCAGGGAGAGGATTAGAAAAAGAATTATGAAAACGCATTCCAAAAGTGCATCGATCTTGCTTGTTACTAAAGATAAATAAATGCTGTACCGCGTGAGCAAGCAGGATCAAGCAGCGACTGTGCCCAGCAACACACAGGCGCACAAAACACACAAATACATTTCAGCATAAGACCTTTAATGATTTCAAGGTAAAATGAAAAAAACAGCAATGAATTATTCATAGCTACACGAACCCCTGAATATGTGTTGTACTTGCTGCCAAGGTCCCCATATCCCTTCATGTACCATTTCTGGAAACCAATCTTATTTTATACAACAGCCTCACTTCCACCTCCTTCCATTTCCGCACATCACTGTGTGTTCTGTTTTCATTTCATCTGAATTTCTGAAAAACAGGCTGGAGCGAGCTGCATTTCCTTGGCATATATAAGCCTGGTACTATGAAAATTGCTGCAGGCATACATCATTTGTATTTAGTAGTATCAATGCATATTTAACAAGGATAAATATGAAAGATATAGGCAATGTTTCCACAGTCAGGGCATCCAGCAAATACATGGATCAACACAGTATAATGGCAAACCTGCAGGTAGGTCTGATTTTAAAGTAATGAAAGAAACCACCACGTGGCTAATACAGCGTATACTTCCATATTCCACTATATTATATAAACATAATCACAAATATATCCATAGGGATAGAATCAATATGTGACTAATCAAGAACTGTTATTTTTTTATAGAATACAATAACAGAGCGTTGATTTAGTCATAATCAAAAGTCAAAATCTCACAATTGTTTTTATAGAGTGAATGAAAATTACATTTTTGTTCGATGTTCTTTTTTCTATATTTGAAAATGAGAAAATACAGTCTTACTGCTTTAAGTCACCAAACAAGTACTGCAGAAAACAAAAATAGCAAAAAAAAGTCATGATCTGGCCTAGGCCGATTCTTTAGTCTTAAAGTGGACCAAAACCCAATAAATTTAGCCAAAGCCCCTGCTGATGCTTCCTTCTTTGGGTGTGGAACAAGAAATAGATCATTTCGCTTTTTGAATCATCCTGGAACACAGTTTTTTTTTGCTGTGCCTCTCTGTGAGATGGCAGACATCATTCATTGCATAGGTGTGGCAATGACATCATTGCCACACACAACAGTGACAATGAATGGAGAAGACGGGCTTTACGGCTAAAACAGGCGCCATTATCTGGGATTAGAGTGAAGCAGGAGCAGTGAAAATTGGCAAATGGTGCTCCTCACAGGGGGAGCAATTCTGGGGATGCTAGTTAAAAATGTGGGTTTTGGTCCACTTTAATTATTAGTGTGGGAGCCACTATTGTAGCATTTATTTTATTTTTATTTAAAACCCCAGGATGTTGCACCCACTGGCTTTGGGCTGATTTTTGGTGCCCCAATATGTGAAACTCACCTTTTTTCGTAGTGTGTGGCAAGACCCTCAGCAGCACCTCTAGTCTAAGCGTTGCCTTCTCAATAAGACTTTAAATGGCTTCCAGCAGGTGCCCAAAGCCAGAGGGAGCAGACGTGCTGAAACGTTCAGTAGCGATGATCAATGGAACCTTATATGATATGGTTACCAAAGGTTTTAGTCCACTAAAAAGCTAGCTAGTGTAACAAAAGTAAGCAGTATATGGGAAAACCTTTGCAGCCAGTTATAATATACTATGGATGCAGTCTTGACCCAGACCATCGGGTTTTATACCAGACAGTTACAAAAATACAGTGAGTGTAATACTTAAAATTAAAAAGAAAATTTCCTGAATGCATACACCTCCAACTATGCTACATAAAAACAGCCTTTAGGTTTAAAGAAGCTTTTTTTTTCTAAAATAAGGGCCCATAAATTAGTTTCTGTTTTACTCTACAATTTATGCATAAAACTACACTGCTTTAAGTTTTGTCATAAATCATCATATGTTTTGTACAGAGTAGTAGTTTTGTTTAGGAAACCATTCAACAACAAAAAAAGGTCTCAGAAGGAAGTATTAGCCCAACAATAGCAAGCCACCATGTGGAGAGACCCATGTTAGGCTTAATATAGGGGGTAGTGTTGGGTGAACTGTTACAGGTTCGGGTTCAGCAAGTTCAGCTAACAAGCAAGTTTGGTTCAGGTACCTAACTTGACCTGAAACTGGTCCCCATTGAAGTCAATGGGGACCTGAACTATAGGACCAAAAAATGTCAGGGCCCCCCTTTCCCCCACACCTCACCCACCTACCGCCAGAATTTATTTCCCTGGTGAGAGAGGAGTCTAAGGAGCCCAGATGTGCAGGTGAGGAGTGGGGGGTGGAGGGGGGTCCACCAATGCAGAGCACAGTAGCAGGACAGTAGCAGCTGTACAATTTACCTGTGTCCAGTTATCCTTCCTTCAGTTCGGCATCAAAATGTCCACATCCGGGGCTTCAGAAAATTGCTGTCCCTATTAGTGAGAACACTACATTGTAATCTGTGTCCTCACTCATGGGGGCGGCCATTTTTCTAACCTACCATTGACATTTTGACAGCCGAACACCGCAGTGGCTTTTCCGGGCTCAAGCCAAACTTGAACACGGACTTCCCGCATTGGGATTTGGGAACCTGAACTTGCAAACATTGTGGTTCGGGTTCACCCAACACTAAAAGTGGGGGCTAAAGAGACCAAAAGACCATCAGGCCACAAGCCTGCTATTATAATGCAAAATGCCTACAACTGACTGCGATGCTGTAAGACGTGAGCAGGGACTTGATGTGCTGTGTTTCCAGCATTAAAAGATTTTAATCAGTCAGCCTGAATAGGGGTTGACACATTTCCGGGTCAGCCATAGGTAACAGCAAAATGTTTGATAGGAGCTGGAAACCTAGGGCAGAGGAGCTGCAGAGCTTAGTAGAGGAATGGCCAAGGGGTTAGGGCTGAGTGATCTAATTAGTCAGGCTTAAAATATACTTAAAGCGGTCATTCACCCTGAATAAGAGCATATCTTATATGTTTCCCACACCCTGTACATACAGATTGCTCACATTAAAAATCATCCTACCTGCATCTACTGCATGTTATGAGCCTTTAAACATCCAAGACGGTGGCTCATGGAACATCAGGCAGCCTGCAAACAGGAAGTGCCTTCTGACTTTGCTGCTCTGCATTCTGGGATTGCTGACCTTTTCCTGACCCCAGCTCTGCTCTGTCTGAGCAAAGCACAGCTATAACCCGCCCCCTGTACTTTATCCAGCTCTCCTCTCCTCAGTATGTGTGATGCTTCTGAGTCAAGACGGCGGTGCCCGTATCATAGAGTCCTGAACAGACTTGCAGCCTGGTGGGGGAAAGAATAATAAGTAAGTGACTAAAAAAAGGTCCGGTTTAAAGAAGATTAGATATAAAAGTTGATCACTCATTGAGTCCCTGCAATTATGATGTGGTCTCACAAATGTATAAAAATACTCCTCCTTTAGGGGCAGTCTGTTAACACAGGGATGGTGGCATTTGTATGTGTTGTTACCTTGAAACGCCAAATGCAAGCACCTTTGCCCCAGCCCATGGCTGCCCAAGACCAGGCTTTCAATATTTTCTGATTTACCTGCATATGACCAACTCGATACGACCTTGGTAGAGCTTCTGTCCTCCTCCTGCATTTGAGAATGAAAAGCCTTCATCACATTTTTAAGAAGCATTCTAATTCTAGCTGTCTCTGCCTTGCATACTCAAGTGGCTAAGTGAAGCTTAGCATCAACATATAGCATGTGAAGGTTAAATATCAAATGGCAGCGCTTCCACAATAAATGTTATTTAAATGAATTATAATTTATACCTATATTGCACTAGCGAATGTGCAGTAGCATAATTATCACATTCAGATGAGGCACAACACTTAACACTATTCCAGGACACTGCTCCATTTTTCCCAGCCAATGCTTTACTCAAATTTTTATATACATGCTTATGCATAGATTAACCACAATACATGCTAGCCACTCTGCAAAATGTTTATTAGCTTACATTACTCTTGGGTGTTTCTGACTTTTCCGTGTGTCTAGAAAACACTGAGAGGTTTCATAATAGTGCCGATAGATTTAGTCACAGGGAACATTTATGTAAGGCATGTTGGAAAGTGGGACATATTGACTAAGAACTAATAAGAATTTCCACTGGAATTTTTTATGATATTTCTATATCGCTGTGTTGTTGAAATCATTTTACTCAGAATCCAATAAAACGGAATAAAAACATCATAAAGGTTTACACAAAAACAACACCTGATGCCATGCTTTCCTCCACAAAACTTAATATAATATTGATGATGGAATCTACAAGTGAAGAGTGACAATACACAGTTTGCTGGATTTAATACATCTTCTAGATTTTAGCTAACATTGGGAGGCCGATTCATCAATAGCGCCAGGTAGCGACAGATGAGCGACTGTAGCGTGATTTTTTCAGCGCCAGACAGTATTCGCTGTGCTTGGCCGGCATTAGCTTGATGACAGCGACTCAGTCGGTGTGCGGTAATGTTGAATACGGGCTGGGGAGTCGCTGTTTCACAGGTCCAGCGTTGTATGTGAGCGCCTGACAACGAATGGCCAGAGCGAACGGCTAGCTTCATATTCATCAAAAAATCACGCTCCGAATGTGCTGTCGCTGTCCATTCCTTGTTTAAACCCCAGAGCGCTGGCGGCGATCTGTATTAACTAGTTTTTAACCCCTAAACAACCATATTTTTTGAATGTAACATTATACATGTTTTTAGAATCATCCCGTTATATGAATACATTAATCTCAGACCTGTTAGATCAATTCTGCACATATTTTTTTTTTTTTTTTTTTTGACTTAAAAATAAATCCTAACATTGCAGAAATGGTCTCCGAATTTTTGACATTAAAAAAATCAAAAAAAAAAATATTACCAATTAATCATGAATTATTATAGATTGCTCCATTGAAATGCATTGGACATCGCCAGGGAGCGACAGCTCATACCTGGCGCTGTGAGGGAATTTGCAGCGGCGCTGTTCGGTCCAGGCGGCTTCATGATGAATGCCGCGCTAGCCGTCGCTCTCGCCGGCGCTAGCCTCATTTTGCTTGATAAATGCGTCATTGTGACCGCCGCGGGCGTACTTGAGTCGGTAGTCGCCGTTAGCTGCCGCTACCTGGCGCTCGTCAGACACTACCTGGCGCTATCGCTTGATGAATAAGGGCATTAGTATGGACGTAGGGTTACTCCTAAAAATGGAAACCTTCCTTTGCATTCTCATTGGTTTCCCCTCACATAAATCTGACAAATTAAAAGAAAATGGTTAATGAAGCAGTAAAGATCTGAACACCATTACCAATGCCTACATATAGAAATCAGTGATCTGCAGTGAGTTCCTTGGGGTCCTCCTAGGTTAAAAAATGTAATGCAATTATTATTAATAATAATTTATTTACATATATAGCACCAGTGTCTTCCATGGGGCTTTACAATGTAGTCATTACAGACAAGGTAAACCATATAGGAACATAGCCAATTTTATACCTGACGCTAAGAGAGAAGATAGATGGAGAGTTCTGGCTTTTCGAGCTTAAAATCTAAAGGTAAAAGGTGTAGCTGGAGGGAATAGGTCACAAGTAGTAGGTATCGAGCTTGGCATAGTAGGTATCGAGCCTGTGCCCAGTGGAACTGCTTAAAGACTAAATTTGTTAGACTCTAGGGCCATCTGAGGCCCACTCCTTGGAGTATCCCATATTGGGATGCCCTGCTGTGTGAAACCCCTGGGTTGCCCATTCCACTTACCTGCTCCCGGAGCCCTCGCTGTAGCCTAATACTAGCTAACCCTTTTCTGTGTGCGTACCCATGCAAGGCCTCTCTGAATGGGCAGCGCAGGCACACCCACAGCTAGAAACTGACCAGAGATGCGGCAGGCGGTGCACTCTTTTCTGCTAGGCTTCGTTCAGCTGCTGAGCCTCTCAGATGGCTTACCTGCCAGCAGAGCCCAAGACAGCCAAGTGAAATTGAGCATGTGGATTTGCTGAGCAGACTACTCAGCCAATCAGCGAGCCCAGTTTTGGTTGCGCCTACACCGTGGGAACACTATGAAGGTTGTTTTTTACAGGGAACTGGGGGCTGTTGTTCCTCTAAGTGGGGGCACCCCGAATTGGGATGCCCCACTGTGTGTATGTACCTAGTTCACTCACCTTCCTGTCGCTCCCACGACGCAGACTGTGTATTGTCACTCTTCTCTTGGTGGGTCCTGTGGCCATCTTTTCTGTATCCTCCATGGAGCCGTCTGAGGAAATCGTGGCAGAACTCAGGCTGGATGTGGGCGCTATGTCCAACCATGCTTTACTCCATCTGAAACGGATGGAACGTCCTGCCCTGGAGGCACTATATGCAGAGCTGCGCCCATGATTGGTCCCTACCACAAAGGCACTCAATTGCCCGTATGACCAAATTGGTTTGCTGCCTGCAGTTTCTGGTGAACGTTTCACTCCAGAGGCTGGGATCTTTCTCCATGGGGATGTCCAAAGTCTATGCTGAGCCGCACGCTGCATATATTCCTTTGGGACATAATGTACTTCGCTCCCTGCTACATCCACTTCCCCCCGCAACCTCAGTGAGTGGAATGCCCTCAAAGTAGGCATGTTCGGATTCTCTAACATGCTCAGTGCAATCAACGGCTATGCTAAGGCTAAACAGCCGGCGCCGAAGAGAACAGTGCCGGCCGCATCCCCTGCTCACCTCCCAGCTGTTGCTTGTCTGCACCGTTCATTCACAAAGGCCTGGTGGGGGTGCGTTCACGGCTAGAGGTGAGCCAGGATGCAGCTGCAGCACAGGGACGTGGTGAGGTCTCCGGGATGAGGTGAGTGAAATGGGGCTTCTGGCGGGTTTTACACATTGGGGCATCACAATTCAGGATACCCCAAGGAGTGAAATGCAGGTACTTTTCCATTAAAATTCAATGCTTTGAGCATTAGGGGAGGGCATCCCTGAGAAGGGGAGAGGTATGGGAACAGGGTGGAGGAGAGGAAAAGGTAAGCAGCAGAGAGAAGGTTGTGTCTGGGTTGATAGCGTTGCATTAAAGATGAAATGTATGGAGCAGTTTGACTGGAGAAGGTTTTGTGTGCATGTCATTGAAAGTAGACAGAGTTTCAAGAGGTTGGAGAGAGATTGAAGAGCTATGTTTCTTAGGTTCCAGTATGCAGGTTTGTGTGTTGGGAGGGGAGGAGAGAGAAATTGTAAGGCGGTTGTGGCCAGAGAGGGGGATTGGAGATAACGAGAGGCTATATACAGAACAGAGATTAGTGAGCAGGAGATCTTTGTGGGTGTGGGTGGCAGACCTTTGTTTGTGGCCAAAGGAGGAGGTGAGTGATAGTAATCTGGTGACAGCATGGGGTTATTGGTGTTGACGCTTATGTTGAAGTGACCCATGATTATTAAAGGTATATCGATCGAAGTGAACTAGAGGAGGCAGGTGTAAAAGTGATCGAGGAAGAGAGTTGTAGCCCTATCTATAATTTAGGATCTTGTGACTTAGGACTAGCACAAGGAGGAAAATAGGCAGCATGTCTAATGTTCTGCAGGTCCTGTGGTAAGTTAAAAAAAATAAAGACTCAGACTTGTGCAGGATCTTTTGCAGAATTATTAACTAAGGTTTTCACTCTAAAAGATATTATTTGAGTACAACGTTGCTATATGAGCCAACAAACTGTGCCTTCGTGGAGCGCAAGTCAATATCTGTCTTGGAAGACAGAAATTCCCCAGGAACTCCTTACATTACTGTGATTGTAGGGAAACCTCAGAAAGCTCAAACGTAGGAACAGGCTGATGCATACCGGTAAAAGTAAGTAAGTAAGTAATAGCAGGCTACTCGACCCGGGGTGGTCCCTCAGCCACACAACAATTGAGAAAATGAAAGGTGAAGGGTCTGCACTCCTTAAAAGTCCAGTTTTATTGAGTAAACAATAAAAACAGTCAGACACCCTATCTATGATTAACAACCACTTGCGTCCGAAACGTGTCTTCACTTTAGCATTGGCCTGGGTCTGGTATGAATGATTTTATGGCTTCAGCATAACATTTACTCTATGGAGATGTTTTTAATATTTACTCAATAAAACTTTGGACTTTTAAGGAGTGGGACCCTTCACCTTTCATTTTCTCCAAACCTCAGAAAGCACCTCCTCCAAGTATAATTATAGCAAAAGAGCCCCACCCTTCAAGCAACTTAGAAGCCACCATGTCATCAGAAGAGCCCGAGAGGCATGTGGTGGAAACTCTGGAATCCAAGAGGAGACTGAGAGAAAGGTGCAGTATTAGGCAAGATCTGTGATGGTTTAATGTAATCTAATGTGGCAAACACTACTTGTTCTGTGGTCCAACTATACTTGTACCAATATATATATATATATATATATTTGTACCAATATAATTAAATGGGGAAACTTTTCTAACCTATACATGTTTTATAACAGAAATTGGCTGCTTTGTTTTATTTTCTGTATAATAGCAAACACCATTTTTTACATGATGTGACAAAAGGGCAAGCTTCTCTGGGTACACATTGATTTTCCTTACAAAATGTTTGGAAGATGATTCAGAAATCATTGCTGCCTCTACTTGCAAATATATATTAGCAGGTGACAGGCAAGGTTAAAGTGGATTTTAAAGCATACTTGCCCTGGGAATAAAAACACATATATTAAAAGCACAAAAGAGCCAGGTTATCCTTCTTGCATTTTCCATTTGCAGAATCAATTCCTTTAAAGGTGGCCTAGCAATGAAATTTCCCCAGGATTTACTGCATGTACTTTCTGTGTTTTATAAGTTAAGTCAAAGAAAAGGATTGCTTGGCCTTATATCTGTGGGATATGGGAATGAATTAAAGCTGTATTTCACACATCAGTGACTAGTATTTGTGAGATATGGTACTAATCGTTTATTGTCTGGAATTCAGCCTGGTGTAATTAGGAGTATTTCTGCTTTATAAATTATTATTGGACGCTCTACTTTTGTTAGAGCATAAAATACTGTTTACAAGACAATGACTGCATTTACGCTTTGACCAATATTCTAGTGATTTTTTTATCGTTAATACCAAGACAAGTGTAAAATAAATACAGATATTAAAAAAGGCACAGGGGCATGAAGGGTTATAATTAAAGCCACCAACTAATCACAAGGACATCTCAACACTCAACATGAAAATGTGGTACTTATTTAAGTAGTCAATATTTGCCTCCACCAGCTTCTGCCCAAGTTTCCTTTCCCTCTGTCCTCTTCACTGCCACACCATCCTTGTCCATCCATTTCTGCCTGATTATGAGCTTTGCCCACGTGCAGTACCGTATGGAAATGTAAAGCTTGCATTGCTGAAGCATGTCTCGAATTAAGCCATTATTAAAATTGAAATTCTAGGTCTATGAGAATATTCTGATTCTGTTTCCTTGTCTCTGGAAAGCAACTGAAACTGCAGTAGTTACATTGGATTTGTTACATACATTGTAGTTACATTGGATTTGGTAAGTAACTGTTTTTGTATTTGTATTTGAATCTTCCTTTTATAAGTCAAAAGTGTCATTTAATTTGTCTTAAATGTGATTTGGATAGTATTGCATTGGTTGTAAAGTTTTGGTTTTGGCCTGTTTGGCTGTTTGCTAAGCAGGTGCAGATTAAATAGGGCAGGTTCTAATTAACATAGCAAAAGAGCTAGAAATCTCTCATTATCTTAACTAAGAGGGGCTTGTATATAAACAGGTGAGCTGCTCTGTGGAGTTTCAGCCTGTGTGAGAGCAGCTTGACATAAGACTGCAGTAGTTTGAAAACAGCAAGGAAAAAAATAATTGTGGTGAGTACAGCATTTACAATTTAGCCATACCTATTCTTATTATCTAGAATGTCTGGTTTGGTGCAGTGTAACTTTTGCCTGGCTGTTGTGTTTCATAGTACTCTGTGGAACTTGCAATGCTGTCCAATTTGTATGCAGATGTCAGGGTTGCGTGATAAGATTACAGTCTTTAGTTTCTACTCTTCAGTCTGAAGTTGTGAAGATATCCCAGCCAGTAAAGCAGCTTTGTATGCAGCCACCACTCCCACAAAGACTTCACAAGAGAGGGGCAGTCTGGAAAACTGTTGGCTCTGGAAGATTGTGCAATATAGAACAAAAACATGCAAATTTTGGACTAAGCCAATATAACCCATTTGCTGTTCTTTCTGAGCTTAATATGAATGTATCTGCTAATGTAAGCAAGTAAGATCAGTTTGGGCAGGATTTGGAAAGATCAAAGGAAGTGGACTTAAATAAGGGACCAAATAAAATGAGTGCAAAAGGGCAGCAAGGAGCAGTTACCAAACCAACCAATAGAAGAAGTCATATTCTGGTTAATGAGCTAAAGGAGGTGAGATGTCTCCCAGGTGCCACTGTTAATAGGTATAAGAAACGTATTCTAAATATTGTCAAAGCTGCAAGAAGATATAACCGAGTGGACATTGTGCTACATCTTGGTTCAAATGATTTATCCCAAAAAGATTTGTTTGTTGTACAAAGGGACTTCCAAAATTTTAGTCAGGAACTTTGCAAAATAACAGGTTCCATCACCTTCTCTGAAGTTTTGGCAGTTTGCAATTGGGAAAAAAAGGCACTCAATATCAATTTGTGGTTACGTCAGTGTTATGTTACAATTAAGGGAATTTTATCACCATTTCCCTCTAAAATACATTTATTAGTGATAGACAGCCCTCGCCATTAAATGTGTTCCTGTCAATTTAAAACTAGACCCAGCTTATGATCGAAATGTACTGAATAGGCAATATTTTTTACACATTTACCTGTATCCCAAATCCATACAGTAATGTCATCAACAGCTTTGTACTGTTTGCATGAAAGCTCTGGCATACACAAAGCTCATTTCCACTAGTTGGGCAGGTATGGAACAAGCTGGTGAAAAGTAGAGATGAGCGAATCGATTCTGACGAACCCAAATTCATTACGAATTTCATGAAATATTTGATTCGTTACGATTCCGAATATCGCCGCGATTCAATCGCTTCCTTAAAACTCCATTTACTGCTATACAGCCCATCTAAAATGGTGGATCCACATGTCAGGACATGTCCCATGGGGCAAGGAATGCTGGGTAGGTGTCACGTGCTACCTATCAGCAGACAGGCTTACTGATGATGTCACAGCCCCATATAAACAGCGGCCATCTTGCGGAGAAGGAGAGAGCCAGTGACAGTGACAGATAAAGACAGGGACAGTTTAAACTGTTGGCTTTAGCTTTCAAGCCTATTTAGCTTTTCCTTTACCTGGTGTCATTCTTTAAAAAGCATGCTAGCATAAATATTTTTAGACTACCTGTCTAATTACTGCTTGCATTTTATAATCGTCACTTTCCCACAATCAAAGGAGGCCACCTCTGTATGTGAGCAGGGGGCATCCCAAACACTAGCATAAATATTTCAAGACTACCTGTGTACTAACTGGTTGCATTTTGTAAGCAAGGTCATTTTTCCACAATCAAGGGAGGCCACCTCTGTATGTGAGCAGGGGGCATCCAAAACACTAGCATTAATATTTCAAGACTACCTGTCCAATAACTGCTTGCATTTTTATAATTAACGTCACTTTTCCACAATCAAAGGAGACCACCTCTGTATGTGAGCAGGGGGCATCCCAAACACTAGCATTAATATTTCAAGACTACCTGTCTAATAACTTCTTGCATTTTATCATTTATGTCACTTATCCAAAATCAACGGAGGCCACCTCTGTATGTGAGCAGGGGGCATCCCAAACACTAGCATTAATATTTCAATACTACCTGTGAACTAACTGGTTGCATTTTGTAAGCAAAGTCACTTTTCCACAATCAAAGGAGGCCACCTCTGTATGTGAGCAGGGGGCATCCCAAACACTAGCATAAATATTTCAAGACTACCTGTCTAATAACTGCTTGCATTTTATAATAAACATCACTTTCCCACAATCAAAGGAGGCCACCTCTGTATGTGAGCAGGGGGCATCCCAAACACTAGCATAAATATTTCAAGACTACCTGTCTAATAACTGCTTGCATTTTATAATCAACTGCACTTTTCCCCAATCAAGGGAGGCCACCTCTGTATGTGAACAGGGGGCATCCCAAACACTAGCATTAATATTTTTAGACTACCTGTGTACTAACTGGTTGCATTTTGTAAGCAAAGTCACTTTTCCACAATCAAAGGAGGCCACCTCTGTATGTGAGCAGGGGACATCCCAAACACTAGCATTAATATTTCAAGACTACCTGTCTAATAACTGCTTGCATTTTATAATCAACGTCACTTTCGCACAATTAAAGGAGGCCACCTTTGTATGTGAGCAGGGGGCATCCCAAACACTAGCATAAATATTTCAAGACTACCTGTCTAATAACTGCTTGCATTTTATAATTAACATCACTTTTCCACAATCAAGGGAGGCCACCTCTGTATGTGAGCAGGGGGCATCCCAAACACTAGCATTAATATTTTAAGACTACCTGTGTACTAACTGGTTGCATTTTGTAAGCAAAGTCACTTTTCCACAATCAAAGGAGGCCACCTCTGTACGTGAGCAGGGGGCATCCCAAATACTAGCATGTGTCTTTTAAGAGTACGTGCCTCCTAACCTTTTGCCATTTGTATAATAAAGTCTGGTTTTAAAGCACCCATTGCCTTTCACCCGGGGGGGGGGGGGGGCATCCCGCATACTAGCACTTAGCTTTTAATAGTACCTGTATCTTTACCTTTTTTACATTTTGAACAAAAAACACATTTTTGAAACTGCCTGTGGTGCATTTAACTCTGACGAGGGGCATCCTGTGTAAGACCATCTGACAGTGTCTTTTTGCATTAGCTTTTAGCTACAGTGTCTGCCTATTTTGATCTAACTTTTCTACACACCTGCTGTTACAAAAATACTGTTGTAGGTGTAGTGTAGTATATTGTTTTCCCCTCCTAAACACAGTAAAAATGTCAGGCAGAGATGTGCCAGGATGTGCCCCTAGGGGAGGCCTAGATTCATCAGGCAGAGGTCGCAGCAGACTAGGGGCGACTGGCAGCAGGAGTCGCGGTGAGAGGCCTTATCTCCCGGTATCTGCTAGTGGTTGTGTCTTCACCAGCACCATCACAAGTGACATCTGACACCCCCAGTCAACAGTCCGTAGGTTCCTCGGACACAACCCTGAGTTGGCATGGCCCGGGAGCAGCCCCTGTCCTTCCATTGCCTCTGTCCTACGCCCCACCCCTCCAGCCGCCGTATCTTATGCTTTGGGTTCAGCTCCACTATTCAGTGAGGACGATGTGTTAGAGGACAGTCAGCAGCTACTGCCCAGTAAAAGAAATGGAGGAGACATCCGCCGCTTCTTCCGCTAGGCAGACAAACACTGAGGAGGAGAGTGGCGTGGGAGGTGGTGTGGCGAGCGTTCCGTCTCCTGCAGTACACGCTCTTGTGGAAACCGAGGAGGACATCAGTGACGTGCAGACACAACTCGATGATGATGATGATGATGATGATGAAGCTGATCGCACTTGGGAGCCCGGTGCAGCAGCTGAGGCAGCATGGTGGCAGTAGGGTTGGCAGTCAGCATGGTGGCAGAATTGGGATGTCTGGAGCCACACGTGGCCAGGGGCAGGGTAAACCACCTGCTGAGCGGAAGGCTGCCTTCCTGGGAGGTAGTGGAGCAGGGGTTCCTGGAGTTGGCAGTGGTAGCAGTGATTTAGTGCGGACTGTTGGAGGGAATATTAGCTACTCGGCAGTGTGGCGCTTTTTCATCAAGCATCCGCAGGAGGGTAACCTGGCCACATGCAAGATGTGTAGACAGAAAGTCAAGCGTGGCCAGGGCCCCAATGTTGGTACCATGGCCCTGCGGCAACACACGAAGCATCACCATAAAGCGGCTTGGGAGAACCGAGACTCCGAAGTGGGGGTCCAGCCTGCTGCGTCAGCCAGTGCCACACCGCTTCCGATTTCACCCAGCCAAGGCTCCAGCACCTCAGCTGAAGGTAGCTGTACGTCATACCCATCCTCTGCCGCTCCAGATGCTCCTTCTCCTCCTACTAAAAGTCACTCATCCCACCAGCAATCCATCAGCGAAGCCATGTCCAAGAGACAACAGTATGCGCCCACTCATCCTACGGCGCAGAAGCTAAATGTGCTTCTGTCCAAGTTGCTGGTGCTGCAGTCCCTCCCTTTTTACGGTGGTGGACTCTGCACCTTTCAGAGAGCTGATGGCTAGTGCCGAGCCGAGGTGGAGAGTCCCAAGCCGTCATTTCTTTGCAAAGAAGGCAGTACCAGCCCTGCACAAATTTGTTGAGCAGAAGGTGGGCCAGTCATTGAGCCTGTCGGTGTGCACAAAGCTGTAACTACAGTCAGGGACAATACATGTCCTTTACGGCCCACTGGGTGAATGTGGTTCCTGCACAGCAACTTGGACAGGTCACACTGCTTCGGCCTCCACACTCCCAGCCCGTTTTGCCTGTGTGCGACTCTGCCTCCTCATCCTTTGCCGTCTCCTAACTTTAATGTGAACCAGTGGCAGCTCATACGTTACACCTGCCATTTGCTCAGGCCCTTTGAGGAAGCCACTTTATTTGCCAGGATTACGGCATGAACGACATGATTCCGCTGCTCCATGTAACACAACACATGTTGGTGACCATGGCTGGTCAGGGCACTGGAGACATGGTGCATACATTTCACGGCCACATAAACCCCGTGGGAGATGAGGAGGAGGAGAAGGAGGAGCAGCACAGTGAAGCACAGTTTAGTTTTGGCGAAATGGGTGGTTTATCTAGTCCTCTGACAAGAGGGGAGGAGCAGGAGCAGCCAGTGGAGCTAGAGGGTTGTGAGGAAGGCGAAACAGAGGACCCAGACACACAGTGGCAGTATGCAGTGGAGATGGAGACAGGTAGTCCCTCCGAGTCACTTGCACAAATGGCATGTGCATGCTCACGTGCTTGCGTAGTGACCGCAGAATTGTCTCCATTTTTCTGCGGGATGACTACTGGCTCTCCACCTCGCTACCGGCACAAAATTGGGGCATTTTTTACACCCGCTGAGAGGGAGGACAAACTGACCTACTACAAAGACATTCTACATAGTCAGTTGGCCAATGCCTATCTGCGCCATGGTCCATACTCTCGCAGGTCTGACTCGGGGGGAGTTCACCTTTGCGCTCACCTTCCACTGCCATGGCTGCCGGGGGGTGGCAGGAACAGCAGCTCCATCAGCAGCAGCCTCAGTCTTCAGTCGTTAATGAGTAGCTTTCTGCACCCGCATAGTTAGGCTACTCATGAACAGCAGGAAGACCTGGAACAGGGCCTGAACGAGCAGGTTGTGTCATACCTTGAAATGACCATGCCAACGCACCTTGAGGATCCGCTGGACTTCTGGGCAGCCAAACTTGACTTATGGCCACAACTGGCAGAGTTTGCCCTGGGAAACGCACTACTCTCCTGCCCGGCCAGTAGTGTGCCATCTGAGCGGGTCTTAACTTACTATGTCTTAACGTTACTATGCGGGGGCCATAGTAACACTAAAGAGTACTCGTCTATCCACGAAAAATGTGGAGAGACTCACCTTTGTGAAGATGAATCAGGCATGGATCAGCCAGGATTTCCACCCACCAATAGCTGATGCATGCGAGTAGCTGATGCATGGTAGCTCCTTCTACTGCTGCCAATTCCTGGGTGTGTCTTTCAGGCAATATATGGGTTCCCTATGCTGCTGCCAAGTCCAGCGTGTGTCTTTCAGGCAATATATGGGCTCCTAATGCTGCTGCTGCCAACTCCTGGGTGTGTCTTTCAGGCAACTCCCTATGCTGCTGCCAAATATATAGGCTCCTAATGCTGCTGCTGCCAACTCCTGGGTGTGTCTTTCAGGCAATTTATGGGCTCCCAATGCTGCTGCCAACTCCTGGGTGTGTCTTTCAGGCAATATATGAGCTCCCTATGCTGCTGCCAACTCCTGTGTGTGACTTTCAGGCAGTATATGGGCTCCCTATGCTGCTGCCAACTCCTGGGTGTGTCTTTCTGGCAATATGAGCTCCCTATGCTGCTGCCAACTCCAATGTGTTTTCCAGGCAATATATGGGCTCATAATGCTGCACCTGCTGCCAACTCCTGGGTGTGTCTTTCAGGAAACTTCCTATGCTGCTGCCAAATAAATATGCTCCTATTGCTGCTGCTGCCAACTCCTGGGTGTGTCTTTCAGGCAATATATGAGCTCCGTATGCTGCTGCCAACTCCTGGGTGTGTCTTTCATTCAATATATGAGCTCCCAATGCTGCTACCAACTCCTGGGTGTGTCTTTCAGGCAATATATGAGCTCCCTATGCTGCTGCCAAGTCCAGAGTGTGTCTTTCAGGCAATATATGGGCTCATAATGCTGCTGCTGCCAACTCCTGGGTGGGTTTTTCAGGTAATATATGAGCTCCCTATGCTGCTGCCAACTCCCGGGTGTGTCTTGCAGGCAATATATGAGCTCCCTATGCTGCTGCCAACTCCAATGAGTTTTTCAGGCAATATATGGGCTCCTAATGCTGCTGCTGCTGCCACCAACTCCTGGGTGTGTCTTTCGGGCAATATATGAGCTCCCTATGCTGCTGCCAACTCCTGGGTGTGTCTTTCAGGCAATATATGAGCTCCCTATGCTGCTGTCAACTCCAATGTGTTTTTCAGCCAATATATGGGCTCCTAATGTTGCTGCTGCTGCCGCCAACTCCTGGGTGTTTTTTTCAGGCAATATATCAGCTCCCTATGCTGCTGCCAACTCCTGGGTGTGCTTTTCCCTGGAATCAGGCATGGATCAGCCAGGATTTCCACCCACCAATAGCTGATGCATGCGAGTAGCTGATGCATGGTAGCTCCTTCTGCTGCTGCCAACTCCTGGGTGTGTCTTTCAGGCAATATATGGGTTCCCTATGCTGCTGCCAAGTCCAGAGTGTGTCTTTCAGGCAATATATGGCCTCCTAATGCTGCTGCTGCCAACTCCTGGGTGTGTCTTTCAGGCAGCTCCCTATGCTGCTGCCAAATATATAGGCTCCTAATGCTGCTGCTGCCAACTCCTGGGTGTGTCTTTCAGGAAATTTATGGGCTCCCAATGCTGCTGCCAACTCCTGGGTGTGTCTTTCAGGCAATATATGAGCTCCCTATGCTGCTGCCAAGTCCAGAGTGTGTCTTTCAGGCAATATATGGGCTCATAATGCTGCTGCTGCCGCCAACTCCTGGGTGTGTCTTTCAGGCAATATATGGGCTACTAATGCTGCTGCTGCTGCCAACTCCTGGGTGTGTTTTTCAGGTAATATATGAGCTCCCTTTGCTGCTGCCAACTCCCGGGTGTGTCTTGCAGGCAATATATGAGCTCCCTATGCTGCTGCCAACTCCAATGTGTTTTTCAGGCAATATATGGGCTCCTAATGCTGCTGCTGCTGCCGCCAAATCCTGGGTGTGTCTTTCGGGCAATATATGAGCTCCCTATGCTGCTGCCAACTCCTGGGTGTGTCTTTCAGGCAATATATGAGCTCCCTATGCTGCTGTCAACTCCAATGTGTTTTTCAGCCAATATATGGGCTCCTAATGTTGCTGCTGCTGCCGCCAACTCCTGGGTGTGTTTTTCAGGCAATATATGAGCTCCCTATGCTGCTGCCAACTCCTGGGTGTGCTTTTCCCTGGAATCAGGCATGGATCAGCCAGGATTTCCACCCACCAATAGCTGATGTATGCGAGTAGCTGATGCATGGTAGCTCCTTCTGCTGCTGCCAACTCCTGGGTGTGTCTTTCAGGCAATATATGGGTTCCCTATGCTTCTGCCAAGTCCAGAGTGTGTCTTTCAGGCAATATATGGGCTCCTAATGCTGCTGCTGCCAACTCCTGGGTGTGTCTTTCAGGCAACTCCCTATGCTGCTGCCAAATATATAGGCTCCTAATGCTGCTGCTGCCAACTCCTGGGTGTGTCTTTCAGGAAATTTATGGGCTCCCAATGCTGCTGCCAACTCCTGGGTGTGTCTTTCAGGCAATATATGAGCTCCCTATGCTGCTGCCAAGTCCAGAGTGTGTCTTTCAGGCAATATATGGGCTCATAATGCTGCTGCTGCCAACTCCTGGGTGTGTCTTTCAGGCAATATATGGGCTCCTAATGCTGCTGCTGCTGCCAACTCCTAGGTGTGTTTTTCAGGTAATATATGAGCTCCCTATGCTGCTGCCAACTCCCGGGTGTGTCTTGCAGGCAATATATGAGCTCCCTATGCTGCTGCCAACTCCAAGGTTTTTTTCAGGCAATATATGGGCTCCTAATGCTGCTGCTGCTGCTGCCGCCAACTCCTGGGTGTGTCTTTCGGGCAATATATGAGCTCCCTATGCTGCTGCCAACTCCTGGGTGTGTCTTTCAGGCAACTCCCTATGCTGCTGCCAAATATATAGGCTCCTAATGCTGCTGCTGCCAACTCCTGGGTGTGTCTTTCAGGAAATTTATTGGCTCCCAATGCTGCTGCCAACTCCTGGGTGTGTCTTTCAGACAATATATGGGCTCCTAATGCTGCTGCTGCCATCTCCGGGGAGTGTCTTTCAGGCATTATATGAGCTCCCTATGCTGCTGCCAACTCCTGGGTGTGTCTTTCTGGCAATATGAGCTCCCTATGCTGCTGCCAACTGCAATGTGTTTTTCAGGCAATATATGGGCTCCAAATGCTGCAGCTGCTGCCAACTCCTGGGTGTGTCTTTCAGGCAATATATGAGCTCCCTATGCTGCTGCCAAATCCAGAGTGTGTCTTTAAGGCAATATATGGGCTGCTAATGCTGCTGCTGCTGCCAACTCCTGGGTGTGTCTTACAGGGAATATACGGGCTCCCAATGCTGCTGCCAACTCCAATGTGTTTGTCAGGCAATATATGGGCTCCCTATGCTGCTACCAACTCCTGGGTGTGTCTTTCAGGCAATATATGGGCTCCTAATGCTGCTGCTGCCAACTCCTGGGTGTGTCTTTCAGGCAATATATGATCTCCCTATGCTGCTGCCAAATCCAGAGTGTGTCTTTAAGGCAATATAAGGGCTCCTAATGCTGCTGCTGCTGCCAACTCCTGGGTGTGTCTTACAGGGAATATATGGGTTCCCAATGCTGCTGCCAACTCCAATGTGTTTGTCAGGCAATATATGGGCTCCCTATGCTGCTGCAAACTCCTGGGTGTGTCTTTCAGGCAATATATGAGCTCCTAATGCTGCTGCTGCTGTCAACTCCTGGGTTGTCTTTCAGGCAATATATGAGCTCCCTATTCTGCTGCCAACTCCTGTGTGTGTCTTTCGGGCACTATATGGGCTCCTAATGCTGCTGCCAACTCCTGGGTGGTTTTTCAGGCACTATATGGGCTCCTAATGCTGCTGCCAACTCCGGGGTGTGACTTTTAGGCAATATATGGGCTCCCTATGCTGCTGCCAAGTCCAGAGTGTGTTTTTCAGGCAATATATGAGCTCCTAATTCTGCTGCTGCTGCTGCTGCCAACTCCTGGGTGTGTCTTTCAGGCAATACATGGGCTCCTAATGCTGCTGCTGCTACCAACTCCTGGGTGTGTTTTTCAGGTAATATATGAGCTTCCTATGCTGCTGCCAACTCCTGGGTGTGTTTTTTCAGGCAATACATGCGCTCCCTATGCTGCTGCCAACTCCCGGGTGTGTCTTGCAGGCAATATATGAGCTCCCTATGCTGCTGCCAACTCCAATGTGTTTTTAAGGCAATATATGGGCTCCTAATGTTGCTGCTGCTGCCGCCAACTCCTGGGTGTGTTTTTCAGGCAATATATGAGCTCCCTATGCTGCTGCCAACTACTGGGTGTGTTTTTCAGGCAATATATGGGATCCCTATACTGCTGCCAAGTCCAGAGTGTGTTTTTCAGGCAGTGTATGGGCTCCTAATGCTGCTGCTGCTGCCAACTCCTGGGTGTGTCTTTCAGGCAATATTTGAGCTCCCTATGCTGCTGCCAACTCCTGGGTGTGTCTTTCAGGCAATATATGGGCTCTTAATGCTGCTGCCAACTCCTGGGTGTGTCTTTCAGGCAATATATGAGCTCACTATGCTGCTGCCAACTCCTTGCTGTGTTTTTCAGGCAATACATGAGCTCCCTCTGCTGCTGCCGACTCCTGGGTGTGTCTTTCAGGCAATATAAGGGCTCCTAATGCTGCTGCCCACTACTGGGTGTGTTTTTCAGGCAATATATGAGCTCCCTATGCTGCTGCCAACTCCTGGGTGTGTCTTTCAGGCAATATGTGAGCTACCTATGCTGCTGCCAACTCCAATGTGTTTTTCAGGCAATATATGAGCTCCCTGTGCTGCTGCCAACTCCTGGGTGTGTTTTTCAGGCATTATATGAGCTCCCTATGCTGCTGCCAACTCCTGGGTTTGTCTTTCAGGCAATATATGGGCTACTAATGCTGCTGCCAACTCCTGGGTGTGTCTTTCAGGCAATATATGGGCTCCCAATGCTGCTACAAACTCCAATGTGTTTTTCAGGCAATATATGGGCTTCCAATGCTGCTGCTGCTACTGCCAACTCCTGAGTATGCTTTCCAGGCAATATATGGGCACCCTTTGCCGCTGCCAACTCCTGGGTGTGTCTTTCAGGCAATATATGGGTTCCTAATGCTGCTGCCAACTCCAATGTGTTTTTCAGGCAATATATGGGCTCCTAATGCTGCTGCTGCTGCTGCCAACTCCTGGGTATGTTTTCCAGGCAATATATGGGCTCCCTTTGTTGCTGCCAACTCCTGGGTGTGTCTTGCAGGCAATATATGAGCTATGCTGCTGCCAACTCCTGGGTATGTTTTTCAGGCAATATATGGGCTTCCTATGCTGCTGCCAACTCCTGGGTGTGTCTTTCAGGCAATATATGGGCTGCTGCTGCTGCCAACTCCTGGGTATGTTTTTCAGGCAATATATGAGCTCCCTATGCTGCTGTCAACTCTAATGTGTTTTTCAGGCAATATATGGGCTTCTAATGCTGCTGCTGCTGCCAACTCCTGGGTGTGTCTTTCAGGCAATATATGGGCTCCTAATGCTGCTGCTGCTACCAACTCCTTGGTGTGCTTTTAAGGCAATATATGAGCTCCCTATGCTGCTGCCAAGTCTAGAGTGTGTATTTCAGGCATTATATGGGATTCTAATGCTGCTTCTGCTGCTGCCAACTCCTGGGTGTGTCTTTCAGGCAATGTATGAGCGCCTAATGCTGCTGCTGATGCCAACTCCTGGGTGTATCTTTCAGGCAATGTATGAGCTCCCTATGCAGCTTCAACTCCTGGGTGTGTCTTTCAGCCAATATATAGGCTCCTAATGCTGCTGCTGCCAACATCTGGGTGTGTTTTTCAGGCAATATATGGGCTCCCAATGCTGCTTCAAACTCCTGGGTGGGTCTTTCAGGCAATATATGGGCTCCTAAGGCTGCTTCTGCCATCTCCTGGGTGTGTCTTTCAGGCAATATATGAGCTCACTATGCTGCTGCCAACTCCTTGCTGTGTTTTTCAGGCAATACATGAGCTCCCTCTGCTGCTGCCGACTCCTGGGTGTGTCTTTCAGGCAATATAAGGGCTCCTAATGCTGCTGCCCACTACTGGGTGTGTTTTTCAGGCAATATATGAGCTCCCTATGCTGCTGCCAACTCCTGGGTGTGTCTTTCAGGCAATATGTGAGCTACCTATGCTGCTGCCAACTCCAATGTGTTTTTCAGGCAATATATGAGCTCCCTGTGCTGCTGCCAACTCCTGGGTGTGTTTTTCAGGCATTATATGAGCTCCCTATGCTGCTGCCAACTCCTGGGTTTGTCTTTCAGGCAATATATGGGCTACTAATGCTGCTGCCAACTCCTGGGTGTGTCTTTCAGGCAATATATGGGCTCCCAATGCTGCTACAAACTCCAATGTGTTTTTCAGGCAATATATGGGCTTCCAATGCTGCTGCTGCTACTGCCAACTCCTGAGTATGCTTTCCAGGCAATATATGGGCACCCTTTGCCGCTGCCAACTCCTGGGTGTGTCTTTCAGGCAATATATGGGTTCCTAATGCTGCTGCCAACTCCAATGTGTTTTTCAGGCAATATATGGGCTCCTAATGCTGCTGCTGCTGCTGCCAACTCCTGGGTATGTTTTCCAGGCAATATATGGGCTCCCTTTGTTGCTGCCAACTCCTGGGTGTGTCTTGCAGGCAATATATGAGCTATGCTGCTGCCAACTCCTGGGTATGTTTTTCAGGCAATATATGGGCTTCCTATGCTGCTGCCAACTCCTGGGTGTGTCTTTCAGGCAATATATGGGCTGCTGCTGCTGCCAACTCCTGGGTATGTTTTTCAGGCAATATATGAGCTCCCTATGCTGCTGTCAACTCTAATGTGTTTTTCAGGCAATATATGGGCTTCTAATGCTGCTGCTGCTGCCAACTCCTGGGTGTGTCTTTCAGGCAATATATGGGCTCCTAATGCTGCTGCTGCTACCAACTCCTTGGTGTGCTTTTAAGGCAATATATGAGCTCCCTATGCTGCTGCCAAGTCTAGAGTGTGTATTTCATGCATTATATGGGATTCTAATGCTGCTTCTGCTGCTGCCAACTCCTGGGTGTGTCTTTCAGGCAATGTATGAGCGCCTAATGCTGCTGCTGATGCCAACTCCTGGGTGTATCTTTCAGGCAATGTATGAGCTCCCTATGCAGCTTCAACTCCTGGGTGTGTCTTTCAGCCAATATGTAGGCTCCTAATGCTGCTGCTGCCAACATCTGGGTGTGTTTTTCAGGCAATATATGGGCTCCCAATGCTGCTTCAAACTCCTGGGTGGGTCTTTCAGGCAATATATGGGCTCCTAAGGCTGCTTCTGCCATCTCCTGGGTGTGTCTTTCAGGCAATGTATGGGCTCCTAATGCTGCTGCTTCTGCTACCAACTCCTGGGTGTGTCTTTCAGGCAATATATGGGCTCCCAATGCTGCTGCCAACTCCTTGGTGTGTCTTTCAGGCAATATATGGGCTCCCAATGCTGCTGCCAACTCCTGGGTGTGTTTTCAGGCAATATATCAGCTTCCTATGCTGCTGCCAACTCCTGGGTGTGTCTTTCAGGCAATATATCAGCTCCCAATGCTGCTACCAACTCCTGGGTGTGTCTTTCAGGCAATATATGTGCTCCCAATGCTGCTGCTAACTCCTGGGTGTGTCTTTCGGGCAATATATGAGCTCCTAATGCTGCTGCTGCTTCCAACTCCTGGGTGTGTCTTTCAGGCAATATATGGGCTACCTATGCTGCTGCCAACTCCTGGGTGTGTTTTTCAGGCAATATATGGGCTCCCTACGCTGCTGCCAACTCCAATGGTGTTTTTCACACAATATATGGGTTCCTAAAGCTGCTGCTGCTGCTGCCAACTCCTGGGTGTGTTTTTCAGGCAATATGTAAGCTTCCTATGCTGCTGCCAACTCATAAATGTGTCTTTCAGGCAATATATGGGCTTCTAATGCTGCTGCCAACTCCTGGGTGTGTTTTTTTAGGCAACAAATGAGCTCCCTATGCTGCTGCCAACTACTGGGTGTGTCTTTCAGGCAATATATGGGCTCCCAATGCTGCTGCCAACTCCAATGTGTTTTTCAGGCAATATATCGGCTCCTAATGCTGCCGCCAACTCCTGGATGTGTTTTTCAGGCAATATATGAGCTCCCTATGGTGCTGCAAACTCCTGGGTGTGTCTTTCAGCCAATATATAGGCTCCTAATGCTGCTGCAGCCAACTCCAGGTGTGTCTTTCAGGCAATATTTGAGCTCCTAATGCTGCTGCTGCTAACTCCTGGGTGTGTCTTTCAGACAATATATGGGCTCCCTATCCTGCTGCCAAATTCAGGGTGTGTATTTCATGCAATATATGAGCTCCCTATGATGCTGCCAACTCCTGGGTGTGTTATTTTCAGGCAATATATGAGCTCCCTATGCTAATGCCAACTCCTGGGTGTGTCTTACATGCAATATATGAGCTTCCATTGCTGCTGCTAAACTCCAATGTTTTTTTCAGGCATTATATGGGCTTCCTATGCTGCTGCCAACTCTTGGGTGTGTCTTTCAGGCAATACATGGGCTCCCTATGCTGCTGCCCACTCCTGGGTGTGTCTTTCAGGCAATATATGGGCTCCCTATGCTGCTGCCAGCTCCTGGGTGTGTTTTTCAGGCAATATATGAGCTCCCTATACTGCTGCAAACTTCAATGTGTTTTCAGGCAATATATGGGCTCCCTATGCTGCTGCTGCTGCCAACTCCTGGGTGTGTTTTTTTCAGGCAATATATGAGCTCCCTATGCTAATGCCAACTCCTGGGTGTGTCTTACATGCAATATATGAGCTCCCATTGCTGCTGCTAAACTCCAATGTGTTTATCAGGCATTATATGGGCTTCCTATGCTGCTGCCAACTTCCGGGTGTGTTTTTCAGGCAATATATGAGCTCACTATGCTGCTGCCAACTCCTGGGTGTGTCTTTCAGCCAATATATGGGCTTCTAATGCTGCTGCTGCCAACTCCTGGGTGTGTCTTTCAGGCAATATATGGGCTTCTAATGCTGCTGCTGCCATCTCCTGGGTGTGTTTTTCAGGCAATATATTGGCTCCCAATGCTGCTGCAAACTCCTGGGTGTGTCTTTCAGGCAATATATGAACTCCCTATGCTGCTGCCAACTACAATGTGTTTTTCAGGCAATATATCGGCTCCTAATGCTGCCGCCAACTCCTGGGTGTGTTTTTCAGGCAATACATGAGCTCCCTATGCTGCTGCCAACTGCAGGGTGTGTCTTTCAGGCATTTTATGGGCTCCTAATGCTGCTGCTGCCGCCAACTCGTGCGTGTGTCTTTCAGACAATATATGAGTTCCCTATGCTGCTGCCAACTCCAATATGTTTTTCAGGCAATATATGGGCTTCCTTTGCTGCTGCCAACTCCTGGGTGTGTTTTCCAGGCAATATATGAGCTCCCTATGCTGCTGCCAACTCCTCGGTGTGTCTTTCAGGCAATATATGGGCTTCTAATGCTGCTGCTGCCAACTCCTGGGTGTGTCTTTCAGGCAATATATGGGCTCCAAATGCTGCTGCTGCTGCCATCTCCTGGGTGTGTTTTTCAGGCAATATATTGGCTCCCAATGCTGCTGCAAACTCCTGGGTGTGTCTTTCAGGCAATATATGAGCTCCATATGCTGCTGCCAACTACAATGTGTTTTTCAGGCAATATATGGGCTCCTGATGCTGCTGCCAACTCCAATGTGTTTTTCAGGCAATAGATGAGCTCCCTATGCTGCTGCCAACTCCTGGGTGAGTCTTTCAGGCAATATATGAGCTCCCTATGCTGCTGCCAACTCCTTTGTGTGTCTTTCAGGAAATATATGGGCTTCTAATGTTGCTGCCAACTCCTGGGTGTGTTTTTCAGGCGATATATGGGCTCCCAATGCTGCTGCCAACACCAATGTGTTTTTCAGGCAATATATGAGCTCCCTATGCTGCTGCCAACTCCTGGGTGTGTTTTTCAGGCAATACATGAGCTCCCTATGCTGCTGCCAACTCCAGGGTGTGTCTTTCAGGCATTTTATGGGCTCCTAATGCTGCTGCTGCCGCCAGCTCCTGCGTGTGTCTTTCAGGCAATATATGAGTTCCCTATGCTGCTGCCAACTCCAATATGTTTTTCAGGCAATATATGGGCTTCCTTTGCTGCTGCCAACTCCTGGGTGTGTTTTTCAGGCAGTATATGAGCTCCCTATGCTGCTGTCAACTCCAATGTATTTTTCAGGCAATGTATAGGCTCCCTATGCTGCTGCCAACTCCAGGGTGTGTCTTTCAGGCATTATATGGGCTCCTAAGGCTGCTGCTGCCGCCAACTCCTGGGTGTGTCTTTCAGGCAATATATGAGTTCCCCATGCTGCTGCCAACTCCTGGGTGTGTCTTACATGCAATATATGAGCTCCCATTGCTGCTGCTAAACTCCAATGTGTTTTTCAGGCATTATATGGGCTTCCTATGCTGCTGCCAACTTCCGGATGTGTTTTTCAGGCAATATATGAGCTCACTATGCTGCTGCCAACTCCTGGGTGTGTCTTTCAGGCAATATATGGGCTTCTAATGCTGCTGCTGCCAACTCCTGGGTGTGTCTTTCAGGCAATATATGGGCTCCTAATGCTGCTGCTGCTGCCATCTCCTGGGTGTGTTTTTCAGGCAATATATTGGCTCCCAATACTGCTGCAAACTCCTGGGTGTGTCTTTCAGGCAATATATGAACTCACTATGCTGCTGCCAACTACAATGTGTTTTTCAGGCAATATATGGGCTCCTGATGCTGCTGCCAACTCCAATGTGTTTTTCAGGCAATATATGAGCTCCCTATGCTGCTGCCAACTCCTGGGTGAGTCTTTCAGGCAATATATGAGCTCCCTATGCTGCTGCCAACTCCTTTGTGTGTCTTTCAGGAAATATATGGGCTCCTAATGCTGCTGCCAACTCCTGGGTGTGTTTTTCAGGCGATATATGGGCTCCCAATGCTGCTGCCAACACCAATGTGTTTTTCAGGCAATATATGGGCTCCCTATGCTGCTGCCAACTCCTGGGTGTGTTTTTCAGGCAATACATGAGCTCCCTATGCTGCTGCCAACTCCAGGGTGTGTCTTTTAGGCATTTTATGGGCTCCTAATCCTGCTGCTGCCGCCAACTCCTGCGTGTGTCTTTCAGGAATTATGAGCTCCAAATGCTGCTGCTGCTGCCAACTCCTGGGTGTGTTTTTCAGGCAGTATATGAGCTCCCTATGCTGCTGCCAACTCCAATGTATTTTTCAGGCAATATATAGGCTCCCTATGCTGCTGCCAACTCCAGGGTGTGTCTTTCAGGCATTATATGGGCTCCTAATGCTGCTGCTGCCGCCAACTCCTGCGTGTGTCTTTCAGGAATTATGAGCTCCAAATGCTGCTGCTGCTGCCAACTCCTGGGTGTGTTTTTCAGGCAATATATGAGCTCCCTATGCTGCTGCCAACTCCAATGTATTTTTCAGGCAATATATGAGTTCCCTATGCTGCTGCCAACTCCTGGGTGTGTTTTTCAGGCAATATATGACCTCCCTATGCTGCTGCCAACTCCAGGGTGTGTCTTTCAGGCATTTTATGGGCTCCTAATGCTGCTGCTGCCGCCAACTCCTGCGTGTGTCTTTCAGGAAATATGAGCTCCAAATGCTGCTGCTGCTGCCAACTCCTGGGTGTGTTTTTCAGGCAGTATATGAGCTCCCTATGCTGCTGCCAACTCCAATGTATTTTTCAGGCAATATATGAGTTCCCTATGCTGCTGCCAACTCCTGGGTGTGTTTTTCAGGCAATATATGACCTCCCTATGCTGCTGCCAACTCCAATGTGTTTTTCAGGCAATATATGGGCTCCCTATGCTGCGGCCAAATTCAGGGTGTGTTTTTCAGGCAATATTTGGGCTCCATATGCTGCTACCAAGTCCAGAGTGTGCCTTTCAGGCAATATATGGGCTCCTAATGCTGCTGCTGCTGCCAACTCCTGGGTGTGTCTTTCAGGAATTATGAGCTCCTAATGCTGCTGCCAACTCCTGGGTGTGTCTTTCAGTTAATATGTGAGCCCCCTATGCTGCTGCCAACTCCTGGCTGTGTCTTTCAGGCAATATGTGAGCCCCCTATGCTGCTGCCAACTCCTGGGTGTGTCTTTCAGGCAATATATGAGCTCCCTATACTGCTGCCAACTACAATGTGTTTTTCAGGCAATATATGTGCTCCTAATGCTGCTGCCAAGTACAATGTGTTTTTCAGGCAATATATGTGCTCCTAATACTGCTGCCAAGTACAATGTGTTTCTCAAGCAATATATGAGCTCCCTATGACGCTGCCAACTCCTGGGTGTGTTTTCAGGCAATATATGATCTCCCTATACTGCTGCCAACTCCAATGTATTTTTCAGGCAATATATGGGCTCTCTATTCTGCTGCCAACTCTTGGGTGTGTTTTTTTTCAGGCAATATATGAGCTCACTATGCTGCTGCAAACTCCTGGGTGTGTCTTACAGGCAATATATGAGCTCCTAATGCTTCTGCTGCCAACTTCTGGGTGTGTCTTTCAGGCAATATATGGGCTTCTAATGCTGCTGTTGCTGCCATCACCTGGGTGTGTTTTTCAGGCAATATATGAGCTCCTAATTCTGCTGCCAACTCCAATGTGTTTTTCAGGCAATATATGAGCTCCCTATGCTGCTGCCAACTCCTGGGTGTGTCTTTCAGGCAATATATGAGCTCCCTATGCTGCTACCAACTACAATGGGTTTTTCAGGCAATATATGGGCTCCTAATGCTGCTGCCAACTCCAGTGTTTTTCTCAGGCAATATGAGCTCCCTATGCTGCTGTGAACTCCTTTGTGTGTCTTTCAGGCAATATATGGGCTCCTAATGCTGCTGCCAACTCCTGGGTGTGCCTTTCAGGCAATATATGGGCTCCTAATGCTGCTGCCAACTCCTGGGTGTGTCTTTCAGGCAATATATGAGCTCCCTATGCTGCTGCCAACTCCAATGTGTTTTTCAGGCAATATATGGGCTCCTATTTCTGCTGCTGCTGCCAACTCCTGGGTATGTCTTTCAGGCCATATATGGGCTCCCAATGCTGCTGCCAACACCAATGTGTTTTTCAGGCAATATATGAGCTCGCTATGCTGCTGCCAACTCCTGGGTGTGTCTTTCAGGCAACATATTAGCTCCCTATGCTGCTGCCAACTCCTGGGTGTGTCTTTCAGGCATTTTATGGGCTCCTAATGCTGCTGCCAACTCCTGGGTGTGTTTTCAGGCAATATATGAGCTCCCTATGCTGCTGCCAACTCCAGGGTGTGTCTTTCAGGCATTTTATGGGCTCCTAATGCTGCTGCTGCCGCCAACTCCTGCGTGTGTCTTTCAGGCAGTATATGAATTCCCTATGCTGCTGCCAACTCCTGGGTGTGTTTTTCAGGCAATATATGAGCTCCCTATGCTGCTGCCAACCCCTGGGTGTGTCTTTCAGGCAATATATGAGCTCCCTATGCTGCTGCCAACCCCTGGGTGTGTCTTTCAGGCAATATATGAGCTCCCTATGCTGCTGCCAACTACAATGTGTTTTGCAGGCAATATATGGGCTCCTAATGCTGCTGCTAACTCCAGTGTTTTTCTCAGGCAATTTATAGGCTCCTAATGCTGCTGCCAACACTAGTGTTTTTCTCAGGCAATATATGGGCTCCAAATGCTGCTGCCAACTCCTGGGTGTGTTTTTCAGGCAGTATATGAGCTCCCTATGCTGCTGCCAACTCCAATGTGTTTTTCAGGCAATACATAGGCTCCCTATGCTGCTGCCAACTCCAGGGTGTGTCTTTCAGGCATTATATGGGCTCCTAATGCTGCTGCTGCGGCCAACTCCTGCGTGTGTCTTTCAGGCAATATGTGAGTTCCCTATGCTGCTGCCAACTCCTGGGTGTGTTTTTCAGGCAATATATGAGCTCCCGATGCTGCTGCCAACTCCAATGTGTTTTTCAGGCAATATATGGGCTCCCTATGCTGCTGCCAAGTCCAGAGTGTATCTTTCAGGCAATGTATGGGCTCCTAATGCTGCTGCTGCTGCCAACTCCTGGGTGTGTTTTTCAGGCAATATATGGGCTCCCTTTGCTGCGGCCAAATTCAGGGTGTGTTTTTCAGGCAATATTTGGGCTCCCTATGCTTCTACCAAGTCCAGAGTGTGCCTTTCAGGCAATATATGGGCTCCCTATGCTGCTGCCAAGTCCAGAGTGTATCTTTCAGGCAATGTATGGGCTCCTAATGCTGCTGCCAACTCCTGGGTGTGTTTTCAGGCAATATATGAGCTCCCTATGCTGCTGCCAACTCCAGGGTGTGTCTTTCAGGCATTTTATGGTCTCCTAATGCTGCTGCTGCCGCCAACTCCTGCGTGTGTCTTTCAGGCAATATATGAGTTCCCTATGCTGCTGCCAACTCCTGGGTGTGTTTTTCAGGCAATATATGAGCTCCCTATGCTGCTGCCAACTCCTGGGTGTGTCTTTCAGGCAATATATGAGCTCCCTATGCTGCTGTCAACTACAATGTGTTTTGCAGGCAATATATGGGCTCCTAATGCTGCTGCTAACTCCAGTGTTTTTCTCAGGCAATATATAGGCCCCTAATGCTGCTGCCAACTCCAGTGTTTTTCTCAGGCAATATATGGGCTCCTAATGCTGCTGCCAACTCCTGGGAGTGTCTTTCATGCAATATATGGACTCCCTATGCTACTGCCAACTCCTGGGTGTGTTTTTCAGGCAGTTTATGAGCTCCCTATGCTGCTGCCAACTCCAATGTGTTTTTCAGGCAATATATAGGCTCCCTATGCTGCTGCCAACTCCAGGGTGTGTCTTTCAGGCATTATATGGGCTCCTAATGCTGCTGCTGCGGCCAACTCCTGCGTGTGTCTTTCAGGCAATATGTGAGTTCCCTATGCTGCTGCCAACTCCTGGGTGTGTTTTTCAGGCAATATATGAGCTCCCGATGCTGCTGCCAACTCCAATGTGTTTTTCAGGCAATATATGGGCTCCCTATGCTGCTGCCAAGTCCAGAGTGTATCTTTCAGGCAATGTATGGGCTCCTAATGCGGCTGCTGCTGCCAACTCCTGGGTGTGTTTTTCAGGCAATATATGGGCTCCCTATGCTGCGGCCAAATTCAGGGTGTGTTTTTAAGCCAATTTTTGGGCTCCCTATGCTTCTACAAAGTCCAGAGTGTGCCTTTCAGGCAATATATGGGCTCCCTATGCTGCTGCCAAGTCCAGAGTGTATCTTTCAGGCAATGTATGGGCTCCTAATGCTGCTGCTGCTGCCAACTCCTGGGTGTGTTTTCAGGCAATATATGAGCTCCCTATGCTGCTGCCAACTCCAGGGTGTGTCTTTCAGGCATTTTATGGGCTCCTAATGCTGCTGCTGCCGCCAACTCCTGCGTGTGTCTTTCAGGCAATATATGAGTTCCCTATGCTGCAGCCAACTCCTGGGTGTGTTTTTCAGGCAATATATGAGCTCCCTATGCTGCTGCCAACAACTGGGTGTGTCTTTCAGGCAATATATGAGCTCCCTATGCTGCTGTCAACTACAATGTGTTTTGCAGGCAATATATGGGCTCCTAATGCTGCTGCTAACTCCAGTGTTTTTCTCAGGCAATATATAGGCTCCTAATGCTGCTGCCAACTCCAGTGTTTTTCTCAGGCAATATATGGGCTCCTAATGCTGCTGCCAACTCCTGGGAGTGTCTTTCATGCAATATATGGACTCCCTATGCTGCTGCCAACTCCTGGGTGTGTTTTTCAGGCAGTATATGAGCTCCCTATGCTGCTGCCAACTCCAATGTGTTTTTCAGGCAATATATAGGCTCCCTATGCTGCTGCCAACTTCAGGGTGTGTCTTTCAGGCATTATATGGGCTCCTAATGCTGCTGCTGCGGCCAACTCCTGCGTGTGTCTTTCAGGCAATATGTGAGTTCCCTGTGCTGCTGCCAACTCCTGGGTGTGTTTTTCAGGCAATATATGAGCCCCCTATGCTGCTGTCAACTCCAATGTGTTTTTCAGGCAATATATGGGCTCCCTATGCTGCGGCCCAATTCAGGGTGTGTTTTTCAGGCAATATTTGGGCTCCCTATGCTTCTACCAAGTCCAGAGTGTGCCTTTCAGGCAATATATGGGTTTCTAATGCTGCTCCTGCTGCTGCTGCCAACTCCTGGGTGAGTCTTTCAGTCAATATATGAGTTCCCTATGCTGCTGCTAACTCCTGGGTGTGTCTTTCAGGCAATATATGAGCTCCCTATGCTGCTGCCAACTCCAATTTGTTTTTCAGGCAATATATAGGCTCCCTATGCTGCTGCCAACTTCAGGGTGTGTCTTTCAGGCATTATATGGGCTCCTAATGCTGCTGCTGCGGCCAACTCCTGCGTGTGTCTTTCAGGCAATATGTGAGTTCCCTGTGCTGCTGCCAACTCCTGGGTGTGTTTTTCAGGCAATATATGAGCTCCCTATGCTGCTGTCAACTCCAATGTGTTTTTCAGGCAATATATGGGCTCCCTATGCTGCGGCCCAATTCAGGGTGTGTTTTTCAGGCAATATTTGGGCTCCCTATGCTTCTACCAAGTCCAGAGTTTGCCTTTCAGGCAATATATGGGTTTCTAATGCTGCTCCTGCTGCTGCTGCCAACTCCTGGGTGAGTCTTTCAGTCAATATATGAGTTCTCTATGCTGCTGCTAACTCCTGGGTGTGTCTTTCAGGCAATATGTGAGCCCCCTATGCTGCTGCCATCTCCTGGGTGTGTTTTTCAGGCAATATATGGGCTCCTAATGCTGCTGCTGCCAACTCCTGGGTGTGTTTTTCCAGCAATATATTAGCTCCCTATGCTGCTGCCAACTCCTGGGTTTTTTTTTCAGGCAATATATGGGCTCCCTATGCTGCTGCTGCTGCTGCCAACTCCTGGGTGTGTTTTTCAGGCAATATATGAGCTCCCTATGCTGCTGCCAAGTCCAGAGTGTGTCTTTCAGGCATTATATGGGCTCCTAATGCTGCTGCTGCTGCCGCCAACTCCAATGTGTTTTTCAGGCAATATATGGGCTCCCAATGCTGCTGCCAACTCCAATGTGTTTTTCAGGCAATATATGTGCTGCCTATGCTGTTGCCAACGCCATTGTGTTTTCAGGCAATATATGGGCTCCCTATGCTGCTGCCAACTCTTGGGTGTGTCTTTCAGGCGATATATGAGCTCCCTATGCTGCTGCTAACTCCAATGTGTTTTTCAGGCAATATATGGGCTCCTAATGCTGCTGCTGCCAACTCCTGGGTGTGTTTTTCAGGCAATATATGGGCTCCCTATGCTGCTGCCAACTCCATTGCGTTTTTCAGGCAATATATGGGCTCCTAATACTGCTGCTGCCAACTCCTGGGTGTGTTTTTTAGGAAATATATGAGCTCCCTATGATGCTGCCAACTCCTGGGTGTATCTTTCAGGCAATATATGGGCTCCCAATGCTGCTGCCAACTCCAATGTGTTTATCAGGCAATATATGGGCTCCCTATGCTGCTGCTGCCAACTCCTGGGTGTGTCTTTCAGGCAATATATGAGCCCCTAATGCTGCTGCTGCTGCCAACTCCTGGGTGTGTTTTTCAGGCAATATATGAGCTCCCTATGCTGCTGCCAACTCCAATGTGTTTTTCAGGCAATATATGGGCTCCTAATGCTGCTGCCTACTCTTGGATGTATTTTTCATGCAATATATGGGCTCCCTATGCTGCTGCCAAATCCAGGGTGTGTTTTTCATGCAATATATGAGCTCTCTATGCTGCCGCCAAATCCTGGGTGTGTCTTTCAGGCAATATGTGAGCTCCCTATGCTGCTGCCAACTCCTGGGTGTGTCTTTCAGGCAATATATGAGCTCCCTTTGCTGCTGCCAAGTCCAGAGTGTGTCTTTCAGGCAATATATGGGCTCCTAAAGCTAAAGCCACCTCAAGGCTCTGTAATTGTGCCGCTCTGCGACAGTGAATCTAATAACGATGCCTCTGATCTGCATGTCATACTTCTTTACAATAGTATTTCACTAACCCAGCATGCATCCTATGCATGTTACAGCCAAGCAAAGCATTCTGCAACCCTATGGAGGCTCTCGGATACCCAGAAATAGACGTTTTTAATAGCGATTCGTCGCAAATACATTCGGACCGAATCGATTTTTCCCGGAAAATTTGTCGAATCGGTCGAATCAAATTTTTCAAAAGTTCGCTCATCTCTAGTGAAAAGGTAGGTCCTAATTCTCATGGACAATCCAAGGTTGTGTGTGCTACCTATACAATATGCCATAGTGATTCTTGTCCCATTCAATACACTTTTCAGTCCATATATACCTATAAGTCTAAAATACCACATTAAACATGCAAAGCACGGCAAGTGTTGCACATACCGGCTAGGTTTGGTTCCTTGTTTTTTAACCACATTACCCAGTTTAAGATGTTCAGATAGAATACAGATCTATTAAGCTACATTGAAGCATGGCAAAATTGCTCTACTCTGCCAATAGTTACATTTTCCACAAATGAGTATAAGAGTTGCCTTTTCAGTTGGTACCCAACAGGCCATGCCTTAACCCTGGAGCTGCTACAGGTGTCAAATGTGGCAGTATTCTAGAATCTCGCTGTTGCAGAGAGGAAGTCTTGTAACGAGCCCCCTTCCGGCCTATATATACCTGGTACCTCCCACTTATCACCAGTGTTTTTCTCTCTGCATGACGACAAGACAGAAGAATGAAGTCTCCTGCTTGCAGGTAGCCGGGGTCTTACCCCGGCACCCCCTTTTTGGTCTATTTCTGCCCAGCTTTGATTGTTTGTTACCTTTGTGGTTAAATGGAAGCCTCCCAGCCTAGGCTGCTCACTGGGCAATTGGTAGATGGCACTATAGGTGCCTAGGAGCTTATCTCCTCCGCTCGACCCCCTGTTTTGGGGGCAATGCGGCTATCCGGCATGGTGATCCGGATTTGGGATGCCCCTGTCCCGAGGTTCCCCTTGGCCCCTTGCTCTCCCGTTACGGTCCCTTCTCCCTTCACTATGGGGGGGGGGGTGGAGGGATGTGTGTATGCATGTGTGTTTTTACTGGTATGTTTTTACTTACTTTACCTTGTTATGTTCAGGTCTGCACCGCAAGCAAGGGTGCACATGGCCTGACTGATTATTTCTTTTTACATGGCACACTGATTGTTCTCTGGCCTGATTGGCCAGAGTTTGGTTCAGCTTTAGGGCGGCCAGGGTGGGCCGCGTTGTGGCAGGTATGCCTGGTGCTGCCGGCGTCCTTTCCTCCCCCCCCCCCTCTCCCTTTTTCCTCTTTTAAATTGGGTTGGCACCGCCATTCGGCGGGCCACGCTGTCAGCGCTGTTTTGCGCATGGCTGCCTAGCTTCCTTTTCCCCCCCCCCTCCGTCTACTGAGGGCGTCGGGCGCCCTCTTGTTTTGCGGCACCACCGTCTGGCGGGCCGCACTGTTTGAATCTGGAGGGGGGCGGGGCTCGTATGATGTCAGAGGGGGGGCGTGAGAGAGGGGGGCGTGGCTGGAGCGGCGGCGTCATACAACGGCCCCAGCCGCACTTCCTTCCTTCCTCTTATTAGAGTTCAGGTGCGGGGCACTCAGCCGCACAAGTTTTTTATCGCTGCTGCCGCTGCTACTGCTGCTACTGCTGCTTTCGGGTGCCTTGGTGATTCAGCTTGGGCAGGTAAGTGGCCTCACCTCGTGTGGGGCCATCTATTACTTTTATTATGATTGATTTATGAAAAAAAAAAAAGGAAAAACAAAGGACAAGAGTTTGGCCTCTTTTAAGCACTCTGGTGCGTTTTTTATTATGTGTTATATTGTTGCATGAATGTTATATTACATGCTGCCATTTGTTTTCTGGGGATCTTACTGTTGGTTTTTCCCCACAGATCCTGGGATTCCCTCAATGCAGTGGCTTCCCGGTTCTATTATACCTGGCTAGTCCTATTACTCTAAATTGGGACATATTTATATATTTATATATATATATTGGAAAAAAAATTTTTAAAAAGGGGATCATTATTATTATAAATTAAATCCTCCCTCCCGGGACATTAATGTAAAGGGGCATCCCGGGTGGCTTATGCCTAAAACCCATGGTTGTGCGGATACCATAAATCACCATATGGAGGCTTCTGATAATACCGGAAATGGTTCTTCTGGGCCATCTAGGTTGTGTGGAGGCTGCGGGACTCTGCTCCCAGGCAATGATGTTATATTGTGCATTCCTTGTGCAAAGCAGAATATTGCGCGTCAGTCCGTCGCTCCGGCTGCTGGCTCCTCGCAACTTCCATCATCTCCTACCCCTCGCTCCCTGTTCCGGACCCCGTGTGACATTGTCAAAGGTGGGGATTCGCAATCCGAGGTGTCTGCACGATTGTCCAACCTCGAGAAGATAGTTTCCGTTAATGCAGGGTTGAAGGCCACTGCAAAACGGAAACACCTTTTTCCTGTGCCTCCGGCTTCACAGGATGAGGTATGTGAGCCTGTGGATTGGTCCGATTACTCCCTGGACGAGGAGGGGGAATTCCTGGTGGAATCAGATGAGCCTGCAGATCAGCTTGAGGTTGATGCTATTGGCGATCTGGCTGCAGGGGTTTCCCTTGACACCCCCTCCATTCTGGCTCAAATGTTTGAAATTTTGAATTTAGATCCGCCTGAGGCTGTCACCCTGCCAAAGGGTGAGTTGTTTAATGTGCCTCAGCCGCCTTTGGTATTTCCCAGACAACAACACTTTGAGAGGGTTGTGCTTAAGGAATGGGAACACGCGGTTAACTGGAATTCCTTCCAGTTGGGATAAACGTTATCCTTTTCCGCCAGAATTGGTGAAGCTTTGGTCGGTTCCCCCTGACGTCGATACCCCTGTGCTGGGGCTCTCTAGCACGGCTATGGTGCAGTCTTCTGAGACCACTGCCCTTAAGGATGGTGAGGATCGTCGGATTGACCAGTATGCTCGCCATGGTTTTATTAGTGCCGGATCGACGATGCGGCCGGTGTGTGCCTCGGCGCTTCTTCTATTGGCGGTCAGGTCTGTTATTCAGCATCTATGCGTGGATCTTGATACCGCTTGTAATGAGTTTACTGCTCTTAAGCAGTGTGAGTCTTTTATTTCCTATGTTCTGACCGCTCAGGACGATGCGCTGGCTATGAGTAGCAGGACAGCGGCAATGCTGGTGGCTATTCGTCGGTCAGTATGGCTGCGCCAGTGGTCGGTGGACTCAGTTTCTAAAAGGATGCTCACAGCACTTCCCTTTTTGGGCTTGCGACTGTTTGGTGATAAAATTGATTCAGTTGCAAAAGGTGGTAAAATGCCTCAACGCAAGAGGCCTCGTCATCCCTTTCGGGGGGCAAGTACTGTTAGGCCTTCCTTTCGGGGATTCAGAGCGGGTAGGGGGGCTTCCTTTCCCGCTACCAGAGGTGCAGGTTGGACCCGGGGTAGGGGCCGTGGCCGTCCCACTCAGTCCTGGGGCACCAAGCCCAAGCCTGCTGGTAAGCCCGCTCAGCAATGAGGGGCTGCCCTCACCCGTGCGGGTGGGGGGACGATTGCAACACTTCTCCCAGGTTTGGGACCAGGAGGTTCCGGACAGATGGATCCGGGAGGTGGTGTAGTCCGGTTACAAACTGGAATTCGGGACTCACCCTCCTTTACGGTTCTTTCGGTCACGGGTGCCCATCGATCCTTTGGCCCCATCCGTCTGGGGATGAGGCTGGTAGGGTTGATGGTTGCCTCCTTCGAGGCAGTTCCTTTTGCTCAATTTCACACGAGGACGCTTCAGCTTTATCTGTTGGCGTCCTGGAACCGGCAGCCTCGGTCGCTGGATCAGCCCTTCCAGTTGTCCTCCCGGGTCCGGCAGTCCCTCCAGTGGTGGTTGGTCTCGGCCAATCTCGTGAAGGGCAGGTCTTTCCTGACCCCTCTTTGGGAAATTGTCACCACGGACGCCAGTCTTTCGGGATGGGGCGGATTCTGGAAGGAGCTTCAGTTCCAGGGGCAGTGGGGACCTCAAGCGGACCGGTTGAGCAGGGGCTCTCCCCGTCTGGGAGAATGGGCTCTCCATCCTCAGGTTTTTCGCTCACTGTGTCTCCGATGGGGGACACCGGAGGTGGACCTGTTTGCCTCTCGTCACAATCACAGGCTCCCGAACTTCGTGTCGCTCTCCCAGGATCCTCTGGCTCTGGCAGTGGACGCCATGTCCCTGAGCTGGGGGGATCTGGGGTTTCTGTACCTGTTTCCTCTGATACCCATGCTGGGCAGGGTGGTTCGGAAGTTGGCTCTGGAAAGGGTGTCCGCCATTCTCGTGGCCCCAAAGTGGCCAAGGCGAGTGTGGTTCGCAGACATCGTTCGGCTGGCAGTGGACCAGTTTGTTCTGCCTCTTCGGCCCGATCTGCTCACTCAGGGTCGGTTGTGTTACCCCAATTTACCAGTGCTGGGTTTGACAGCCTGGCTGCTGAAACCTCCATCTTGAAGGAGGAGGGTCTTTCTGACTCAGTCGTCAAGACTCTGATCAGTGCCCGGAAGAGGTCTTCTTCTATCCTCTACTATAGGACTTGGAAAGCCTATATCGCTTGGTGTGAGATTAGATCTTTTCCTTGTAGGGTCTTTTCGGTCTCCAGGATTCTGGAGTTTTTACAATCTGGCCTAGACTCTGGTCTTCAGCTAAGTACTTTGAAAGGGCAAGTTTCTGCCTTATCTATCTTTTTTCAGAAGCGTTTTGCGCTTCATCCTTTAGTTAAAACTTTTTTCCAGGGGGTTACGCATGTGCGGCCCCCCAGGAAACCATTACTCCCTGTTTGGGATTTGAATTCAGGCTTCAGGCTCCTCCTTTTGAGCCTTTGCAAGATATTGCTTTTTCTACCCTGACTCAGAAGATTGTCTTTTTGGTAGCTATCACTACCAAAAAGGTAGCCGGTCCGGCGTTTCTTGGAGTTGGCGGTCTTGTCTATCCAGGCGCCTTACTTTGAGAGGCATCAGTATAAAGTGGTCTTTCGGTTCAAACCAGACTTTCTTCCTAAGGTTGTTTCTGCTTTTCATTTGAATCAGGATATTGTTCTTCCCTCCTTGTGTCCTAATCCTAAGAATGACAAAGAGAGGGTTTTGCATTGTTTGGATGTAGTACGCTGTGTTAAGTACTACTTGATTATCACGTCTCCTTTTCGTAAGACGGATGCCTTTTTTGTTGTGCCCTGTGGGCCTAAGAAGGGTTTGGCACCGGCCAAATCTTCCATTAGCAAATGGATACGTCAGGCCGTTATTGCGGCCTATTCTGCTAAGGGGAAAGTTCCCCCTTTTCGTATCACTGCTCATTCTACTCGCGCCGTTGGGGCGTCTTGGGCTTTTCAGCACCAAGCTTCTGTTGAACAAGTTTGTAAGGCCGCCACTTGGTCTTCTGTTCATACTTTTTCTAAGTTTTACAAAGTTGATGTGCGAGCCTCAGCGGATGCTGTTTTTGGCCGCAAAGTGCTGCAGACTGCAGTCATTTAAGTTATGCTTCACCTTGCCTTTGGATACCCATCCCTTGTGGACACTGCTTTTGGATGTCCCAATCGTGAAGAATTTAAAGGTGAAGCGGGGTGTGTGGCACACTGAGAATAATACCATTTTGTGAGTACTCACCTGAAAAATAGATATTGTCAGTGTGCCACACACCCCGCTTCACTCCCGCCCTTTTCGGTATCCCGAATCCTTTATATGGTGAAGCTTTTATTTTGAGGTTACCGGTAGATTACTGGTACCTTGTCTTTCTGCTTTTTAAATCACTGGTGATAAGTGGGAGGTACCAGGTATATATAGGCCAGAAGGGGGCTCGTTACAAGACTTCCTCTCTGCAACAGCGTCACCTGGCGGTGAGTAACCCAATCGTGAAGAATTTAAAGGTGAAGCGGGGTGTGTGGCACACTGACAATATCCATTTTTCAGGTGAGTACTCACAAAATGGTATTTTTGGCTATATCAAAATTGCAGATCCCACAGTGCATGCACTCAACATTGGTTGTGCTCTAAAATCCTCCACCATCCAAAAGGGATGCTTACCAGACACAGCAAGATAAAAGACATCAAAAGAACTCCAATCCTCTGTCCTTTCCAGACTCTTCCTTGCTCAAAATCCCCTTTTTTGAGGGGTAAGGGCTCTTTAAATAATGAGCAGCATAAATCACTTGTCTATTTACTTAGTTAAATCCTGGTGGTGACCTTCTTTGGCCAAGCAGTGTATATCACATCGCAGATCAAGATCTAGCTCTGCTGCATAGCTTGAGGCATCACCAGTAGGAAGAGGGAGGTTGTGATGCCGCTATATAGAGCTTTGGTGAGGCCACAGCTTTCCCAGCTCAGCCTGGAACGCGCGTTCCAGGATGGTGGAGGATTTTAGAGCACAACCAATGTTGAGTACATGCACCGTGGGATCTGCAATTTTGATATAGCCAAAAAGACGTTCTTTAAATTGTATATTGCTCTGTGTTATTCCAACAATTGTTGTATTGTTTTGCTGGTGGATTTGGACAGCTTGTGTACACATGAGAGCATAATTAAGATTACTGTATTATAAGACATATTTTGATTAGCGCTGTGCTTTATCTTTTTGTTTTAGGTCCAAAATTTAAATGATGTTATATATCCAAAAAGTTTCTTTTTTGCATTTAAACGGTTATAAAACTCTGTTCTTCCAAATGTAGTTGCTGTTGCCCCTCCTAGAATCACACAATGATCGGAGATATGACGTGTCCTTCAGTGTAACAAAAATTGACATGTCACAATTCCATGTTCTCCTCCAAGTTTTTAAAATGTGATACATGACATTACATGCAAAATATTCAAGCTTCCATCTGAGGAAGGGGCAGACCAGGTGGCAATATAGCTCTATTCTGGGTTCCATATTTAGAGCAGTGTGTGCTTTCTAGAGGTGTGTGTGAGTCTTGCTCTCTCTATAACTTCTAGATCAAATCATTAGATTTCTTTGAGGGTTATCGTCTACAAACATACTGCTAACAGAAATGAATATAAACCACTAATCAACCTCCCTGCACAAGGAGCATCTTGTGTTAAATTATCAGTCAGCAACAAAATCTAAAAAGATTTATGTAATACTGTGTGTTCTAAAATTCTTTTATACAATAGCAAAGCTAAACTTGCTGCTATAAGCATATACCTTACCACCCCTGCAAGGAACCATTCGTTTGTGTAGCTTATGTTTGCCTTTAGGATGACTGCTTTAGTTCTGTCATAGTATCTGTATTTTCTGTCATGTAGGTCAGTTCACAGTTGGTTTCGGTGCCATTCTCTGATACTTTATGGAAGATCTATCTAGCCTTAATAATTAATGCGGCAATATCATGTCTAGCAACAGTACATACTGCAGAATTGCTGAACTATTATCTTGTACATTTGTCAGAAAAAAATGTATCGACATCTGAACTTTAATATTAAAAAGTGTATATATTTTGGGTAGCCAGAATAAGTCAAGCTTACAACCAAGATAAAAAGTAGCCAGATGTTCAATGGCCACAGCTTTATTCAGATTTAAAAGAGATCCATAGAAGGTGTGTGTGGCAGCTTCACACATCCTAAGGATTTGGATTTGGTAAACATCATTATTCTGTTTTTTATTTTGTAAAGCATTAATTAACAAGTAAAACATAATATACTATGAGATGCAACAGAAATGCAAAAATTACACATAGATCCCAATTTATGGTGGACATATACGTCCTGGCTATCCAAGCTAAAGAAATAAGAGTCAAGAGGAAGAAGCTAGAGTAAAAGAAAGTAGAAGGTCATGGGAAGAGCAGAGGTTCGATTAGAGTTCTATGGCAGGTATCTTAAATTGATGCCAGTGGTGGCATCTATTTCTAACCCCCAGCTGACATATGGAGTAAGGGGGGACTTCCTTGAAATCCGGCAAAGGACTATGCCAAAAGCCAGGGGAGGGAGGTCTTTGTTCTGTAGAGGAGGAGCCTCTGTGCAATCTCCCCCATGTGACTCACTGGATGGGAGGGGCATGGAGCCTCTGTGGTATAAAAGCTTCCTTCCCCTGCAGCCTTGCACTGCCAGAGTGGGAGAAGATGTCAGCATGCCAGACGAGGAGGCAGCCCCTGACCCAGAGGACCTAGAGGGATGCTAGAGGGATTGCGGGGATGCTGCCCGCACATGAGCCATTGGACCGGAAAGTAACGTAAGTGAACGGGGTGACCTGGAGGATTTCACACAGCGGGCATCCTTATTTTGGGAATCTTATAGGGTTTTGGTCCACTTTAAGAAAGATACAGCAATGGTGAGTTGTTTTTCTTTTATTTGTGAACTAGAAAGGGGTCCATGGAATTTGTATTCGACAATTGCATTCGGGACTATTGAGTATCAGATATTGGGGACTATCTGGCTTGAGGGCTTGATAAACTGGATAGACCCCAATCCAGCTCATCACTTACTTATTGATGGGTCATGCAGACATCTTGCTGTAGTCGAAGTCAGCAGCACAATCATTGGGGCTTTCTGGGCCGCTCATGCTTGGGGTGACAAGATACCAGGACAGTGGTGCGACCACATTGTGTATTGTGGTGGAGGAATGGAATTGAAAGGAGGGTAAATTTGGAGACATGCTACAGCATCTACAACTTACTGCGGGCCTTAATAAACTCACACTCAACCCAGGTAGGGTTTGTTGAGGACTTGTGATCCAAGTAAAAAGGATTGCCGACTCTTAGCTCAGCTGTATAAGTAAAACATCCATTTATTCTTCCAGTTAAAACCCAAACATATATATTCCACAGGTAAAAAGCATCTGAATTCAGTGATTTGCAAATCCTATGTGTTTCAGGCACTTACCGTGCCTTTGGTCGTGCCTTAATTACACACTGGATCTGACTTGTCTCAAATCTCTCAGGTTGCACCAGAGTCTTCATCATCTTGTTACGACATGGTCATTCTTCATGCTGACCTTCTAGTGGCTGGAGCAAACTACTTCAGATCTTCATAGCATCGGGGGTCAATGCAGGTGCAGTGTGTCCACTGTTGCCTGCAATCCATGCGAGGTATGATGTGGCTCAACCAGCTTCCATTGGTTCACCCAGTCAGCCGACCAGACCCTAGGCTTGCACCAGGAAGTCTGGGAAGTTAATGTAACACAGCAGTGACGCACGTCTGAGCAACACATACAACATGACTAGGAATCAATTGTGGAGAATGGGGGGGGGAGAAGGAGGAATGACTTATCAATACAGGGGTTGTCCTCCACCCAATAGGGATGAATAGACCCCCCTAAAACCTGGTGCCAGAGACCAGAGTTATAATAAGCTATGACTGCCCTCAGATACTAGAATACATTATGACAATTCACCATGAAAAAGCAACTTCATAAATTTGATATATATGCATTCAAACATGTAAAATGTAAAATAATGTCCTACAATGACCCTATATATATTTTCAAGTAAGAGTTTTTATAACTGTATATAGTGAGAAGTTATACATTATGCAATAAACAGCATTGCTGCTTGAAAGATTATGGATTAGGGTCCGCTTGACACCCACCTCTATATTGTGTTTGTTTTTAATTGTCCTTTTAATTGTATGTTTGTAAAGTGTATGTTTTGCCTCAATACAATTATCAATAAGGATATATATATTGGTGCGTTCTTACTAGCTGTAGGGGTGATGGGACATCCTTGCTTTTTTTTTTTTGTCTGTACAAAACTATATATAACTAGTTCAGAGAAAAAATGTTTACATACATGCAAGCAGGGCAACAATCTAAGATGAGAACATGAAAAGTAGAAAAAAAACACTTAGAAAACATGGAAACCAGATGAAGAAGAGTAAGAAAAAAGAAACAACCAGAAATGAATGATTGTAATTTGTGTTTGATTGACAGTTACTGGTATTATTCCCTCATATCCCTGGTTTTATGGCACTGAACCAAAATACATATGTGACAGGATTCAGATGAGCTTTCTAATAATTTCCCTTGCCTGGACTGTTCTTTAAAGTCTATATACATTTACCCATTTTAAATGTATTCATTTTTTACTGAAATGGCCCCGGTGTGTAAACCGGACCTTCACCCTGAATTGGAGTCTACCTTATATGTTTCCCCTGCCCTGTACATACAGACTGCCCACATTAAAATCATCCTTCCTGCATCTACTGCATTTTCTGGGCCTTTAAACATTCAAGATGGCGGCACATGTCTCAGGCTGCCTGCAAACAGGAAGTGTCTTCTTACTGTGCAGCTCTGCATTCTGGGATTGCTCTGCTATGTCTGTGCAATGCACAGATATAACCCCGCCCCCTGCACTTTTGCCCCCTCTCCTCAATATGTGATGCTACTGAGCCAAGATGGCGGCACCCATATCCTAGAGTGCTGAACAGAGTTGTAGCCCAGTGGGGGAAAGAATAAAATGTAAATGATTAAAAAAGTTAAATATATTCATTTTATATGCTGGGGAATATTTTTTAAATGGTTTGGGCTTTTCATTAAATTACGCTGAAGGTCTACTTTAAGTACCTAAAAGTTACCACGCCCCTGTATAGCAAAAGCCCTGTAATCTACCTATTTACTCCATGCTTGTCTGATAACAAAATATCTATCCATTCCTAAACTTTTCTTCACACAGATTATTACTTAGGAGAGCACAAAGTTCAGACGGCTATCTCTGCCGTTATACCTCAATAAAACACCTTTAATAGGAAAAACTGATAGTTAAGCATCATCAGAGGGTCCCAGAGACAGCTGGTTTGTATTATGTTGCATGATGCGTTATCTGTGAAATACACTTCGGCACTAAAGTGGTTTCAAACTTCAACTAAACCGTAGTAAGTTTTATTTCTAGTTCCCTTTAGGATTTTGCAGGAAGTCTCAGAACAGTATATCAGGTGAATGGTGGTTTTCTGAGCATAAGAACTATGCAGTAATTCATATAAATCTTGTATCTTGCTCTCCTTCCTGAGTGATGCCCCTGCTAGCACACAAATGCATTGTAAATGTGATTCCATAGCTATAAAGTAACTACCTCTAAAAAAGCTATGCATTGCATTAAAATGTAGGGGAAAAAATAAGGGTGTATAAAACAACAATATAAAGAGCAGGAGGTACCTCAATCATTGGACTCAGTGGGAACTTTCTGTTGGGCTTATTCCCTTTCCCCACCACCAGGGGCGTAGCTGGGGGGGGGGGCGCTTGCTCTGGGTGCAGTAGATCAGGGGGTGCCATTTCGAAACTTTGCTCCGATGCCAGAAAGCCTAGCTACACCTCTACCCACCACCCTACTGTAAGCTCTTACTGGCAAGTAAACACACTTTAGCCACTTCAGCAGGACACATTTTCTCTTCCAGGCTTTACTTCCCCTGCCACCTGCTCTATGCTCACAATAACTAAAAACAAAGTGGTTGGTTGCAGCAAAGAAACTCAAAGTATAAATGCACACCTTAAAGTGGACCAACACCCAGGGGTGATCGGCCCGGGAATCTATAAGATTCCCGGGCCGATCACCTCACTCACCGCGGGACATCCGAGATCGGGATGTCCCGCGGGGTGAAACTCCTTACCTGATCTGCCGCCGCTTCCGCCCTCTAGACGTGCGCGCGGGAGGCGGCGGCGGCGGAAGCGGGCGCGCACTGTGAATGGCCGGCGCGCGCACGCCGAGAGTGACGAGCGGGAGGCGGCGGCGGACGTGCGGTCTCCCGCTTGGACGTCAGCGGGGATTGGACGCCGCGGTCACGTGGGAGCAGGGAGAGGTGAGTTTTTTGGGGTTTCTGGGGGGTTTCAGAGAGCGGGACACCCACGATCGGGGTGCCCGCCGAAGTGGACCAAAACCCAGGATAGTCAAAATCCTGGGTGTTGGTCCACTTTAAGACTACAGTTTGATGCAAAAAGAATTAGTATAATTTAATACTAATGTGTCACAACAAATTATTCAAAATTACAAATAATTCCTAGGGATCTTTAACATACTGTAGGTCTTTAGGGTACAGGAAACATATGAGTACGGGGACAGGTCACAACAATAGAACATACAAATGGATCTATATACAGTGGGTATATACAAAAGAGTCTAAGTACTATTCCGGGGTAACCATATGCTACAAATGGCTGTATTAGCTATATTGGCAAGGGATACAGTACCAAGTGTTAAATATGCATAGAGGAATCAAATGAAAGCCAATGATTCGAGATGAGCGATTCTGAACGAATCCGAATTTCCCCACGATTCGATCGTTTGAATTTTTTCTTTAAACTCCATTTACTGCAATTACAGGCATTGTAAAATGGTGGAGGGACGAGTCTGGACATATCCCCTGGGGCAAGGTATCATGGGAAGGTCACATGCAGCCTATCAGCAGCCAGGAACCCTGGTGATGTCACAGCGGTATGTAAGCGGCGTCCATCTTGCTGGTGCGCATTTCAGCGTTGTATTGCGGCGAGAATGGAGCTGGGTAGAGACGGGGAAAGACGGGGAAAGACAGGGAAAGATCGAGGCAGGGACATCAGATAAAGTGACAGAGAAAGCTTTTTTTTATTTTCATTTAATAGCCAGATCACAGTTTTAAATTGCTTTTGTTTCTGATGTAAAAACCCCTGGGCACTGTGCATGCCATGTTTGCACATTTAAAGTGGACCAACACCCAGGATTTTGACTATCCTGGGTCTTGGTCCACTTCGGTGGGGCACCCCCGATCGGGGTGCCCCGCTGTGTGAAACCCCCCCGATCACCCTAAAAACTCACCTCTCCCCGCTCCCAGCGCCGACGGACAAGCGATTTGACAGCCGCTTGTCCGTGGCTCCTCCGCCGCCGCCTCCCGCGCGTCCCTCTTGACGCGCGCGCCCCCGCGCCGGCCATTCACAGACGGCCGGCGCGGGGGCGCGCACGCCTAGAGGGGTGCGAGGGAAACTAAGGTAAGGGGGTTTGGGGGTTTTGGGGGGGTTTCACCCCGCGGGACATCCCGATCTCGGATGTCCCGCGGGGAGGGAGGTGATCGGCCCGGGAATCTTATAGATTCCCGGGCCGATCACCCGAGGGTGATGGTCCACTTTAACCCTATCTGTTACACACAAGCAGTTCTTAAAGCTGATTTCATCTAACTAGAGCACAGTTTATATTGTTTTTGTGTCTGCTGTAAAAACCCCTGGCCACTGGGCATTACGTTTGCACATTTAACCCTATCTTTTACACACAAGCAGGTCTTAAAGCTGATTTCATTTAACTAGAGCACAGTTTTAATTGTTTTTGTGTCTGCTGTAAAAACCCCTGGCCACTAGGCATGCCATGTTTGCACATTTAACCCTATCTGTTACACACAAGCAGGTCGTAAAGCTGATTTCATCTAACTAGAGCACAGTTTTAAAAGTGTTTTTGTGTCTGCTTTAAAAACCCCTGAGCACTGGGCATCCCATATTGCCAATTTTCATAGTATCTGGTGCAGAGAAGCCGTTCCTCACTTTATTTAGCTTCTGCTTTTTAAAGTAAACACATTTTTTAAAGTGCCTGTTGCGCATTTCAAATACATAAAAATGTCAGGCAGACAAGTGCCAGGATGTTCACAGAGGAGTGGCAGAGGCCTAGATTCAGCAGACAGAGGTTGCAGCAGACTAGGGGCGAGTGGCAGCAGGAGTCGCGGTGAGAGACCTGATCTGCCAGTATCTGCTAGCGGTCATGTCTCCACCAGTAACGCATCTGCCGTCGTAGATTGGTTAACGCGGTCATCCACATCATCACAAGTTACATCTGACACCCCCAGTCTACAGTCGGTAGGTTCCTCTGACACAACCCTGAGTTGGCATGGCCCGAGAGCAGTCCCTGTCCTCCCATTGCCTCTGTCCTATGCCGTTCCCTCCCCCAGCGACATATCCTATGCTTTGGGTACAGCTCCACTCTTTAGTGAGGACGATCAGATAGAGGACAGTCAGCAGCTACTGCCCAGCCAAGAAATGGAGGTGGCTTCTTTCGCTAGGCAGACAAATAGTGATATGGAGAGTGGCGTGGGAGGGGGTGTGGTGAGCGTTCCAGCTCCTGCACCAGACACTGTTGAGGAAACCGAGAACATCAGTGACGTGCAGACACAACTCGATGATGATGGTGATGAAGCCGATCGCACTTGGGAGCCGGGTGCAGAAGGGGCTTCCGCATCATCATCAGGAGAAGAGGGGCGCAGGTTGCCCTGGAGTCAGCAGCTGAGGCAGCAAGGTGTTAGCAGCATGGTTGGCAGTCAGCATGGGGGCAGAATTGTAAAGCCTGGAGCCAAACGGGGCCGGGGTAGATCACTTGCTGGGTGGCAGGCTACCTTCTCGGGAGGTAGTGGAGCAGGGGTTCCTAGAGTTGGCGGCAGTAGCAGTGGATCAGTGCGGGCTGTTGGTGGGAAAATTAGCTACTCGGCAGTGTGGCAGTTTTTCATCAAGCATCCGCAGGAGGGTAACATGGCCACATGCAAGATGTGTAGGCAGAAGGTGAAGCATGGCCATGGCCCAAATGTTGGCACCACGGCCCTGCGTCAACATATGCTGCGTCACCATAATGCAGCCTGAATGAACCGAGGCCCCGAAGAGGTGGTCCAGGCTGCTTTCTCACAAGTGGCACGCCGCTCCAAATTTCTGCAAGCCAAGGCTCCAGCACCTCAGCCGAAGGCAGCTGTGCGTCATACCCATCCTCTGTCGCTCCAGATGCTCCTGCTACTCCTCCAAGTCATGCATCCCGCCAGCAATCCATCAGCGAAGCCATGTCCAAGAGACAGCAGCATGCGCCCACTCATCCTAGGGCGCACAAGCTGAATGTGCTCCTGTCCAAGTTGCTGGTGCTGCAGTTGCTCCCTTTTCAGGTGGTGGACTCTGCACCTTTCAGAGAACTGATGGCTTATGCTTGTGCCGAGCCGAGGTGGAGAGTCCCATTTCTTTGCCAAGAAGGCAGTACCAGCGCTGCACAATTTTGTTGAACAGAAGGTGGGCCAGTCCTTGAGCCTGTCGGTGTGTAGCAAAGTGCATGGCAGCGCCGACCTCTGGAGCTGTAACTACGGTCAGGGACAGTACATGTCGTTTACAGCCCACTGGGTGAATGTGGTTCCTTTGCAGCAGCAGCAACTTGGACAGGTCACGCTGCTTCAGCCTCCTCGCTCCCTGGGTGTTGTGCCTGTGACACCGTGCGACTCGGCCTCCTCATTCTCCGCCATCTCCTCACCCTCCACTGTAGGGTCAAGTCTCAGTGCCCCTCCAGCCTACCATGTGTGCAGGGCACTGAGGTGTCACGCTGTGCTTCACATGGTTTGTCTTGGCGAACGGAGTCACACAGGGGAGGAACTGCTAAAATGTATTCATCACGAAATCCAAACATGGCTTACTCCAAGAAAACTGAAAATGGGAACCATGGTTACCGACAATGGGAAGAACATTTTGTCTGTGCTACGACAAGGAAGCCTGACCCATGCGCCCTGCATGGCTCACGTCTTCAATCTGGTTGTCAAGCGGTTTCTGAAGTCTTCCCCCCCCCCCATCTGCAAGACATCCGAACAATGGCAAGGAAACTTTGCATGCACTTCAGCCACTCCTACACCTCCAAGCACACCCTTCTTGTGCTACAGCGTCAGAACGGTAGCCCCCAACATAGTCTGATTTGCGAAGTTTCCACCCGTTGGAATTCCACCCTCCATATGTTGGACCGATTATATGAACAGAGAAAAGCCATCACGGATTTCTTGTTGATCCAAGCAGATAGGGGGACTCCCCTGTGTAACTTCAGTGTCAACCAGTGGCAGCTCATACGTGACACCTGCCGTTTGCTCAGGCCCTTTGTGGAAGCCACTTTATTTGTCAGGATTACGGGGTGAACGACGTGATTCCACTGCTTCATGTACTACAACACATGTTGGAAACCATGGCTGGTCAGGGCACTGGAGACATGGCGTCTACATCTTACGGCTACATGAACCCCGTTGGAGCTGAACTGGAGGAGGAGGAGGAGGGGCACAGTGAAGCATAGTTTAGGCTTGGTGAAATGGCTGGTTTATCTAGTCAGCTGACAGGAGAGGAGGAGCAGGAGCAGCCACAGGAGCTAGAGGGTTGTGAGGAAGGCGAGACAGAGGACCCAGACACACCGTGGCAGTATGCAGTGGAGATGGAGAAAGGTAGTCCCTCCGAGTCACTAGCACAAATGGCACGAAGCATGCTCACGTGCTTGCGTAGTGACCACAGAATTGTCTCCATTTTTCTGCGGGATGACTACTGGCTCTCCAACTTATTGGACGCTTGCATCCGGCACAAAATGGGGGCATTTTTTAAACCCGCCAAGAGGGAGGACAAACTGACCTACTACAAAGACAAAGACATTCTACGTAGGCAGTTGGCCGATGCCTATCTGCGCCATGGTCCATACTCTCGCAGGTCTGACTCGGGGGGACCTCTGCGCTCACCTTCCACTGCCATGGCTGCTGGGGGGGGGTTGGCAGGAGCAGCAGCAGCAGCTCCATCAGCAGCAGCCTCAGTCTTCAGTCGCTAATGAGTAGCTTTCTTCACCCGCATAGTGAGACTACTCATGAGCAGCAGGAAGACCTGGAGCAGGACCTGAACCAGGTCGTGTCATACCTTGACATGACCATGCCAACACACCTTGAGGATACGCTGGACTTCTGGGCAGCCAAACTTGACTTGTGGCCGCAACTAGCAGAGTTTGACCTGGAAAAGCTGTCCTGCCCGACCAGTAGCGTGCCATCTGAGCGGGTGTTTAGTGCGGCAGGGGCCATAGTAACGCCGAGGAGAACTCGAAAATGTGGAGAGAAAATGTGGAGAGACTCACCTTTATGAAAATGAATCAGGGATGGATCAGCCAGGATTTCCACCCACCAATGGCTAATGCATGCGAGTAGATTCAGCATGGTGCCACGTTTTACACTTTCCAAATGGTGCAAAACATATTTATGTCTTTAGGACAATTTTTGGGTTCCTGCTGATGCCAACTTCAGGGTATGCCTTTCAGACAATTTTTGGGTTCCTGCTGATGCCAACTTCAGGGTATGCCTTACAGACAATTTTTGGGTTCCTGCTGATGCCAACTTCAGGGTGTGCCTTTCAGCCAATTTTTGGTTTCCTGCTGCTGCCAACTCCAGGGTGTGTCTATCAGTCAATGTTTGGGTTCCTGCTGCCAACTCCAGTGTCTTTCAGCCATTGTTTGGGTTGCTGTTTCCAACTCCAGGGTGTGTCTTTAGGCCAATTTTTGGGCTCCTGCTGCCAACTCCAGTGTCTCTTTCAAGCAATGTTTGGGCTCCTGCTGCTGCTGCTGCCAACTCCAGTGTGTCTTTAGGCCAATTGTTGGGCTCCTGCTGCCATCTCCAGTGTCTCTTTCAAGCAATGTTTGGGCTCCTGCTGCTGCTGCTGTCAACTCCAGGGTGTGCCTTTAGGCCAATTTTTGAGCTCCTGCTGCCAACTCCAGTGCTGCTGCTGCTGCCAACTCCAGTGTGTCTTTAGGCCAATTGTTGGGCTCCTGCTGCCAACTCCAGTGTCTCTTTCAAGCAATGTTTGGGCTCCTGCTGCTGCTGCTGTCAACTCCAGGGTGTGTCTTTAGGCCAATTTTTGAGCTCCTGCTGCCAACTCCAGTGTCTCTTTCAAGCAATGTTTGGGCTCCTGCTGCTGCTGCCAACTCCAGTGTGTCTTTAGGCCAATTGTTGGGCTCCTGCTGCCAACTCCAGTGTCTCTTTCAAGCAATGTTTGGGCTCCTGCTGCTGCTGCTGCTGTCAACTCCAGGGTGTGTCTTTAGGACAATTTTTGAGCTCCTGCTGCCAACTCCAGTGTCTCTTTCAAGCAATGTTTGGGCTCCTGCTGTTGCTGCCAACTCCAGGGTGTGTCTTTAGGCCAATTTTTGGGCTGCTGCTGCCAACTCCAGTGTCTCTTTCAAGCAACGTTTGGGCTCCTGCTGCTGCTGCCAACTCCAGGGTGTGTCTTTCAGGCAATATATGAGCTCCCTATGCTGCTGCCAACTCCTGGGTGTGTCTTTCAGGCAATATATGAGCTCCCTATGCTGCTGCCAACTCCTGGGTGTGTTTTTCAGGCAATATATATGCTCCCTATGCTGCTGCCAAGTCCTGGGTGTGTCTTTCAGGCAATATATGGGCTCCTAATGCTGCTGCCAACTCCTGGGTGTGTTTTTCAGGCAATATATGGGCTCCCTATGCTGCTGCCAACTCCTGGATGTGTTTTTCAGGCAATATATGGGCTCCTAATGCTGCTGCCAACTCCAATGTGTTTTTCAATCAATATATGTACTCCCTATGCTGCTGCTAACTCCTGGGTGGGTCTTTCAGGCAATATATGAGCTCCCTGTGCTGCTGCTGCTGCTGCTGTCAACTCCTGGGTGTGTCTTTCAGGCAATATATGGGCTCCTAATGCTGCTGCCAACTCCAATGTGTTTTTCAGGCAATATATGGACTCCTAATGCTGCTGCTGCCAACTCCTGGGTGTGTCTTTCAGGCAATATATGGGCTCCTAATGCTGCTGCTATCTCCAATGTGTTTTTCAGGCAATATATGGACTCCTAATGCTGCTGCTGCCAACTCCTGGGTGTGTCTTTCAGGCAATATATGAGCTCCCTATGCTGCTGCCAACTCCTGGGTGTGTCTTTCGGGCAATATATGGGCTCCTAATGCTGCTGCCAACTCCTGGGTGTGTTTTTTCAGGCAATATATGGGCTCCCTATGCTGCTGCAAACTCCTGGATGTGTTTTTCAGGCAATATATGGGCTCCTAATGCTGCTGCCAACTCCTGGGTGTGTTTTTTCAGGCAATATATGAGCTCCCCGTGCTGTTGCTGCTGCTGCTGCTGCAAAGTCCAGAGTGTGTCTTTCAGGCAATATATGGGCTCCTAATGCTGCTGCCAACTCCTGGGTGTGTTTTTCAGGCAATATATGGGCTCCCCATGCTGCTGCCAACTCCTGGATGTGTTTTTCAGGCAATATATGGGCTCCTAATGCTGCTGCCAACTCCTGGGTGGGTCTTTCAGGCAATATATGAGCTCCCTGTGCTGTTGCTGCTGCTGCTGCAAAATCTTATGGTAGTAAAAAATTCACTAACAGTGAAATTCTCTGGCTTTTTCTCATAAAGTGATTTTTTTACTACGATGAGAATTTTTTTTAACTCTTATTGAATCAAGGCCTAAGTCTGGAAAAAAACTGGGGTTGGCAGCAGCAGCAGCCCGAAAATTGGCCTAAAGACACACCCTGGAGTTGGCAGCAGCAGCAGGAGCCCAAACATTGCTTGAAAGAGACTCCCTCAGTTAATAGCAAAAGCAGCGTCTGCCTTTGGTGAATGCTGATCCCCCCTCTTTTCCACTTTCTGGTAAGTAAATGGTTAAGAGAAAAAGCTGCACTCATTTCAGCGAGCACTGACTGGATACATGGTGAAGAGGGAAAGGAGACATGCCCCCCACTGACGTGTGCAGGCCTGATGGATTGGCCTTGGATCTTTGAGGTTGTGACTGGCCTAGTGACGTGCATAATGTGGTGAAGGCGGAAGTGAGTGGAGTCTCTCCCGCATGCCACTGCCATACCATCGCCAACGCTGGCCCACTCACTGGTGTACATGCTTACAGGCACCTGGCACTTACACAAGCCTCAAGGAGTTCAAAGGCCAAAGGTTCAGCATAGGGTGCACCCAGAGCAAAAAGAGGGGAAATTTACAGGGACGCCACCAATGGGGTAATTAAATATATTGGAATTCTTTTTGCAATTGGCACATAAATATATATAAGGAAGAGGGTTAGATTCTAATTTCCTCCTACAGTATTACAGGAGGCCGTTTTAAATAGGCAATTGGCCACAATATCTAGATGGATGTTTGCACCGCACTCAGAAATACAGCATGAATTACTAAAGTGTATGAAAGGATTTAGCATTTCACAATTGCTCTAAAGAAGATCTAAACTGTGAGTGTCTGATGTAATTATAACTGTTATGAGAAATCACAGCATGGACAAATATGAGAAACATGGGAATTGTTTGTATTTATATTAAATTATATATTGACACACGTACATTAAGTGGAGGAAAATCTTGCTGCAAGAAATGTATTGAAAAAATGGAATCATGTTGTTCGTGAAGTATTGAATTTAATATGGAAAAATAAATATGGTATGATTTTTTATTTATCAGTTTAGTAAATGGTCTTTATTATAAGAGGTTAAACAATGTTTACCATTGTGTGGGGGATAGATGGAGCATGTGCTACTGCTATTACTTTTGTGTTTTACTTAGCCTTCTGATACTGTGACACGTCTAATAAATAAAGTTGGAAGAATTTATTTAATATGGGGGCCCCCCATATTAAACTCATGACTGTTGTACTAAAATTGCATAACTATCCGTTAAGCTGAATCTAGTTTTCACTATTTTATTGAGGGTACTTGAATTTACTTTGCTTTCCCTGCTATATAGTTAATCTATTTCTGAGTGTGATTAACATTTTAATTAATCTGGCGTGTTAATTCACTTTCAGCTTCAGATACATGTTGATTAATGGGGGTGTATATTTAGCTGTGCCATAGTTCTGGGTAGGGCAGTATATAGGGCACTAAAAATCTACCACCATTATACTTTATTTGTCCAGCATCTGCTTTTCATGCGATTGCTCTTCAAAATTGCTCAAGTGAAATGAAATCATCACAGTCTCAGACAAACAAGTAGCACCTTGACTCCTGTGATTTCCCATTTTTATCAGTTATCATATTGTTTGTTTGCTAAATGTATTTAAAGTAGAAAAATAAACCTTAGCATTTAGCATATTCAGAAACGACGTATTCATTTTGGACTACGCCTTTTTTTTTTCCCTCAGGAGACACAAAAACTGTCTCATCTATACATATTAACAGGCATATACTTTAGTCTTCAATCCTTTTTTAGCTATACTCTTTAGAGATGAGCGAATTTATGAAAAGTTCGATTCAGCCGATTCACAGAATTTTCCGGAAAAAATTGTTTCCGTCCGAATTTATTTGCGGCAAATCACTATTAACCCTTTAAATGCCAGCCACGTAAAATTTACGTGGTTGCCTCTCCGCCACTTAAGTGCCAGCCACGTAAATTTTACGTGCCTGGCATTCCCCAATCACACAAAAAAAAGTTTAAAAAAAGTCACTTACCTGACCCCTTGTTTGGTCCGGCCGGGTCTCCTCTTCAGCCAGCGGGGCTCCGATCGCCGATCGGGGCTTCTCCGGCTGCAGGGGAGGGCCCGGAATAGGGTGCCCCCCCCCCGTTTCAGCAGCCGCCGGGATTGCCTGTTAAAAAAAAAAAAAAAAAATGACAGTTACTCACCTCCGCTCCCGCCGACTCCCGCTGCCTCTCCTCTTCATGGGGGGGGCTCCGATTACCCCCCCCCGGGTCTTCTGTCTTCTGGAGGGGGGCATAACAGCCCTCCCTCCGTCGCATCTTTAACCCTTAAAAATCAAAAAAAAAATGGGGTCTCCCTCCCTTGGGAAGGGGGACCCTATGTCATTTTTTTTCTCGATTTAACCCTTTGTAGTGTGGATGGTATTTGTATTTTTTTTGTGAATGTTATAAAATACTTGTTTCAGTTAGAGGGGTCTCCTAGGCAGGAACAGGGGGCTACCGATAAATATGTGGTACCGTTCTAATCGGTAGAAATGGGGCTTTCACATGCAATATGATTTTCCTTAATAAAATACATTTTTTATTTAAAATAAAGGAGTCAATTTTCTAAAAAAAAAATTTATTTATTTTTTTTACTGAATAATATTGTAAAAAAAAAAAAAAAAATTTACAAACAAGACATTTCATGTAAAAGCCTAAACTCTGCTGCAAAAAAATATATATATAATTTTCCTGAAAGTTCCAGCAAAAATGGCGCAAAACATGACGCAAAATGGGGAAAAATGGCCTGTCAACAGAGGGTGACAAAATCTCAAGTAGGCTGGCAATTAAAAGGGTTAATAGTACCTATGCATGTTGGGTATTGTTCTGTTCGGGGGACCTTGTGCTTTCAGACTTAGCTTGTTTTTTCTGGTTTGCATATTTATATTTTAGGAAAAGGTGTTTTTTATTCAGCTTTTTTATAAATTTTTTAGGGAAACCCTGCGCAACCAAAGAATTCTTTGAGGTAATAATTCCAGAAAGATGAGCCCACTAGAACAAGCTGGGTACCCTTAGAAAGCTTAACGTGTGTACTTTCAGGGAATATATGGTTTATGGGGGATATTCCAAATGTCAAGGGTTGTTTTGGTTGAAAAATCGCAAGGTGCGCACTTTGTCTGCAGAGCTGAAATTTTCAAGTAAAATTACCGTTACGCACATGCTTTACTTTGGGGTGTTTGGCAACTCTTCCCTTGACAGTAACTATGCATGTTGGGTATTGTTCTGTTCGGGGGATGTTGCGTTTTCAGATTAAACTTGTTTTTTCTTGTTTGTATATAGTTTTTTTAGGAAAATGTGGCTTTGATTCTGCTTCTTTATCCTTTTTTTAGGGAAACTCTTTGCAACCAAAGAATCCATTGAGGGATTACTTCCAGAAAACTATGGCCACATCAACAAGCCTGGTACGCCTAGAAAGCCTGAGGTGTGTACTTCCAGAGAATATATAGTTTGTTGGGGGTATTTCAAATGTAAAGGGTTGTTTTTCTGGAAAAACTGCAAGGTGCGCATATTGCGTAGCATAGTTGTATTTTATCTGAAAATCCCCTAAAGCGCTGTTTCAGTTTGGGGGAGTCTCCTGGGCAGGAAAGGGTGTCTACCTATACATATGTGATATCGCTGTAACCGGAAGAAATTGGGATTTCACACGCAATAAGATTTCATTGACAAACTTACATTTTTTATTACAAAAAAAACTACAATATGTAAACATTTTTTTTTTTTTTTTGCACATATTTCATCCAAAAATATTAAGAATACACCTAACAAATGACAAACAAGACATTTCATGTTAAAGTAACTAAAAAAGGAAGAGTGGGAAGCACCCCTAGGACATTTACATATATTAGTAAATAGGCACTGCCCCTTCAAGCAAATATGGGGCGCCCAGCTAACCTCAACGTATATTGCTAAATCCACACACCAAACGACAAATGGTTAATTGCTGGGCTGGCCAATAAAGATACTAATCAGATAAGCAAAAAAAGAAATACTTTAATAATGGTGCTCAGGGGCACACAATGCATGTGACAAACAAGACTTACTGACACACACTGAATAAAATCGCAATGCGAAAAACATATATACATAAATGGAGGCCCCTGCCAGGCCGACCTGGACTCCACACTCACATCCACAAGCACTCCACTCACAGCAAACAAGCTGGCCAGCATATCATATGGGAAGAAAAACCCTTATCCCTAGTTTAAGCAAGCTGCAGCATATATAAGGATCATGATCCCAGAGGGGGCCAGACGAGGAAACTGTTTCACCAAGTCCAATATAGAGCAGGTTAGTAGACACAGGAATTTGGGTTAGTTATATAGAGGCTCTAAACGCAGAGCACTTAAATACAGCCTTATATGTCTGTCCAGCATGTATAAATGGTGAAAGACTGTGGCAGAAGGGCATGCTGATTAAGAAGGACTCAGCGCCTGAGGCTATTTGAGGCAGTCCTAGGCGACCGGGTTAGTATTTAACATCATGATGAAAACGCCTTAGAATCCGTGCCTCTGCTGAAGACCAGATATAAATCTGTCAACCATGTCATCAGGGAGCATATAACACGATATTTCACATCAGTATACTTGCGCTCCTCCACGGGGGCCGGTATCGGCGCATAGAAGTCATCCTCGTCCTCCCTGCATAAGAGGCTCCTCAAGCCATCCAGGCGCAGTCACGCGGCGTGCGCCGCCAGCAAGATCGCCACTCTTAATTTCGTCCAAATCTTCCCCAGCAGAGAAATATCCACGCTAAAGCTTGCTAGTGAATGCGGCCATGCTGCGAGAGAGCACGTGTGGTGGGCGTGGTCAGGGGCCCCAACCAACCAACAGCTGTTTCGCTCCTGCTCGGGAGCTTCGTCAGGGTAGGAGGGGCTACGTCCGACGCGTCCTCTTTATAGGCGGGCTTGAATGGCGTGGCAACCAATCACTGCGCTGCGCTAGCAGCTGCGCAGTATGCAGACCAGGACGCTTGCTTGTAATAGTTCCTATTTCAACTTATCATCCTTAGCAACACGTCTGCGTCATCAGTCTAACCGCACGCAGCGCGCACATGCGCAGTAGGTTACACTTCACCGCCCATTGCCTGCGCTAGATGTCTGGCTTATTCCGCGTTGCCCAGCAACCAAAGCTGTCCGGAACTACATTTCTTTAGCATCTGCAGTGCCTTTACAATAGCAGTCCAAGTGCCAGTTTTGTAGCCGCCCACATCTATTTGCAATGTATATGTAAAGTACTTGTTATTCTATTGGGTTTTTGATGTTACATTTTCATAGCTCAGCATCACACATCCAGCACTCGCATACATATGTACATACACAACTTGACCAAAGTATATGCATAATGGCACCCACCAGCCAGGTGACAACCCATTCTGTCACAAGTCCTCATATCCCTGTTCATCCGGACCTCAACTCTTAGTTGCTAAAGGGGAATGAATAGCTATGCTATGCAATCAACCAAAGCCCATACAGCCCATATTGCCATGAACCAACACATAAGGTTCATGGCAAATAATACATAATCAGTGCCAGGGCCCTATTTTTTGTCATCGCAGTCTGTCAAAAACAAAACCCAGGTTGTAACTGGGCATATGATGCTTAAAGCCTGATTCAGGGATCATTTTGTGGGAAAGAGAGGAAAAAGGGGAAGAAAAGGAAAAGACAGAAGGAAAAAGGAAAGAGGGGGGGGGGGAGTGTAGTGTTTTGTCCTCCCCTCATATACGCACTAAATATGTCAGACAGAGAAGTGCCAGGATGGGCACAGAGGAGTTGCAGAGACCTGAATTCATCAAGCAGAGGTTGCAGCAGTAGTCAGTTGGCCGATGCCTATCTGCGCCATCTCAGCAGGCCTGACTCGGGGGGGGGGGGGTTGAACCTCTGCGCTCACCTTCCACTGCCATGGCTGCGGGGGGGGGGGGTGGCAGGAGCAGCAGCAGCTTCATCAGCAGCAGCCTCAGTCTTCAGTTGCTAATGAGTAGCTTTCTTCACCCCCATAGTGATGCTAATCATGAGCAGCAGGAAGACCTGGAGCAGGCCCTGAACCAGCAGGTCGTGTCATACCTTGACATGACCATGCCAACGCACCTTGAGGATCCGCTGGACTTCTGGGCAGCCAAACTTGACTTGTGGCCACAACTGGCAGAGTTTACCATGGGCAAGCTGTCCTGCCGGGCCAGTAGTGTGCCATCTGAGCAGGTGTTTAGTGCGGTGTGGCCCATAGTCATGCCAAGGAGAACTTGTCTGTCAACAAAAAATGTATATGGGCTCCTTATGGGATGCCTCCCCCCGGTGAAAAGCAATTGCTGCTTTAAACGTGGAAAAGTGACTTTCTTTACAAAATGCAAAAGGTAAGTAGCCAGTTGCTCTTAAATGACACATGCTAGCATATTTGGGAATGCGCCCCCCGGTGAAAGGAAATGGCTGTTGGCAATTTGACGTGACTTTATTTACAAAATGCAAAAGGTAAGTAGCCAGTTACTCTTAACCCTTTCGCTGCCAGCCTACCTGCAGCTTTTGTCACCCTCTGTTGCCAGACAATGTTTCACTATTTTGCGCTACACATGTTCAATTGTGATTTTTAAAGGATTTCCTGGGATTTCCCAGGAAAATTATATATAGTTTTTTTCAACAGAGTCTGGGCTTCAACATGTTTGGCCTTTTTTTTAGTGTATTCTCAATACTTTTAGGTGAAATATGTGCAAAAAAAATAAAAAAAATCTATTTTTTGCAATTTGTAGTGTTTTTTTGTAATAAGAAATGTAAGTTTGTCAATAAAATTGTATTGCGTGCGAAACCCCAATTTCTCCCGGTCACAGCAGCACCACATATGTATTGGTAGACACCCTTTCCTGCCCAGGAGACTCCCCCAAACTGAAACAGAGCTTTTGGAGATTTTCAGATAAAATACAACTGCGCTATTCGCTATGCGCACCTTGCAGTTTTTCCAGAAAAAAAACCCTTTACATTTGAAATACCCCCCACAAACTATATATTCTCTGGAAGTACACGCCTCAAGCCTTCTAGGTGTACCAAGCTTGTTTATGTGGGCTTAGTTTTCTGGAAGTAATCCCTCAATGTATTCTTTGGTTGCACAAAGTTTCCCTAAAAAAGAATAAAACTGAAGAATCAAGCCACATTTTTCTAAAAAAAACTATCTGCAAACAAGAAATAACAAGTAAAATCTCAAAAAGCAACATGCCCCAAACAGAACGATATCCAACATGCATAGCTACTGTCAAGGGAAGAGTTGGCAAACACCACAAAGTAAAGCGTGCGCGTAACAGTCATTTTACTTGAAAATTTCAGCTCTGCAGACAAAGTGCGCACCTTGCAATTTTTCAACCAAATCAACCCTTTACATTTGGAATATCCCCGATAAACCATATATTCCCTGAAAGTGCACATGTTAAGCTTTCTAAGAGTACCCAGCTTGTTGTAGTAGGCTCAGCTTTATGGAAGTAATCCGTCGAAGAATTCTTAGGTTGCACAGGGTTTCCCTAAAAAAAAACAATAAAAAAACTGAATAAATAACATGTTTTCCTAAAATATAAATATGCACACAAGAAAAAACAAGCTAAATCTGAAAGAGCAAGGTCCTCCGAGCAGAACAATATCCAACATGCATAGGTACTATTAACTCTTTTTATTGCCAGCCTACTTGAAGTTTTGTCACCCTCTGTTGACAGGTCATTTTTCCCCATTCTGCGCCACGTTTAACCGTGATTTTTGCCGGAATTTCCAGGAAAATTATAGATATATATTTTTCAGCAGAGTTTAGGCTTTAACATGCAACATCTTGGTTGTAATTTTTCTACAGTTTTTTTTAAATATTTTTGTGTAAAAAAACAATAAAAAAATAAATAAATATTTTTTAGACAATTGTCTCCTTAATTTTTAAAAATACATTTACTTTATTAGAGAAAACCATATTGCATGTGAAAGCCCAATTTCTCCCGATTACAACGGGACCCATTTTGGGGGGAATTTTAAGGGTTAAACACCCTTAAAACTCGCCCAAAAAAATATATGGGGTCCCCCTTACCCATCATAACCAGCCCTGGACCAGCTATGGGGGCTTGTAGAACAGGGTGCAAGGGGGCCAGCTTTGGTGGCCCCCCCACCCTGCAGGCTACAAGCCCACATAGCCATGGCCCGGGCTCTTCTGCCCCACCCCCTGGGCTTTGGGGAGGCAGGAAATTGGGGTGCCGGGGGTTAACAGCAAGTCACCCGCTAGCCGCAGGTGACTTGCCAGCCCCCCAGCCTTGTGAACTGGCATAGAGGTCTCATGGACCCCTTACCAATTCCCAAGGGGTTAAATGTAAAAAAAAAAACACAGAAACAAGCAGAAAAAAATGTATTTATTTTTTTTTTAATACTTTTTAATACTTACCTCCCATCCCTCCCTGTGTCCCACGCTGACCAATCTGGCTTCTGCTCTCCTGCTGCAGCTGGAAGCCTTTTTTAGCTGCTGGGTGACAGAACATAAGGGCTTAATTAAAAAAAAAATGACATAGGGTCCCCCCTCCCAGGGGGGGACCCCATTTTTTGGGGGAATTTTAAGGGTTAAAATCCTTAAAAATCCCCCCAAAAAATGAAATGGGGTCCCCCTTACCCAGCATTACCAGACCAGGACCAGCTATGGGGGCTTGTAGGAACAGAGTGGGGGGGCCGCTTTTGTGGCCCCCCCACCATGCAGCCTACAAGCCCACATAGCCTATGTGGCCCCGGGCGCTTCTGCCTCCCCTGGGCTTTGGGGAGGCAGGTAATAGGGGTGCCGGGGGTTAATGGCAAGTCACCTGCGGCTACCGCAGGTGACTTGCCAGCCCCCAACCTTGTGAACTGGTATAAGGGGTCTCATGGACCCCTTAAAAGTTCACAAGGGGTTAAATGTAAAAATAAACACACAGAGACATAAGAAAAAAAATTTCATTTATTATATTTTTTTTTTACTTTACTCACCTCCGATCCTGTGTCCCCCGGCGATCTCCAATGACAGCTGACAGTCTGCTTGGGTGTTTGGAGGAGAGAGCCTGGGGAGGGGGGCGATCACAGCCCTCTCCCCCTCCCCACCTCTTTCCTCCAACCACCCGAGCAGACTGATTCTTAGTCTCGGGTGCTGGACTTAAAAAGCCGGCTGCTGGTGACATCACAGTGATGTCACCTGGTCCCGCCCCCAGGGGTGGGGCTAGCAGTCGCGATCCAGGAAGTGGGGGGAGAGGGCGATTTCTGCCCTCTCTTTGCCACGGAAGAGGCTGGGGGGGCAATCGGAGGCCCCCCCAGTGAAGAGGACACCCGTCGGGAGACAGCGGGGCCTCAGGTAAGCAAATGTAATTTTTATTTTTTTTTTCTTTACAGTTAGCAGCTGCTGCTGCCGAAATGGGGGGGCCTATTCCGGGGGCTCTCCTGGAGCCATCCGACCCCCCACGGGGGATCGGATGGCACCAAATTAAAGAGGAGACCCGGCCGGATCCAACGAGGGGTCAGGTAAGTATTTATTTTTTATTTTTTAACTAGCAGGGGGGGGAAAGTCAAGCACGTAACACCTACGGTCTTGGCACTTAAGGCACAGACATGGAAGCACGTATGTGTTACGTGCTTGGCACTGAAAGGGTTAAATGACACATGCTAGTATATTTGGGATGCACACCCGGTGAAAGGCAATTGCTGCTTTAAACGTGAAAAGTGACTTTCTTTACAAATTGCAAAAGGTAAGTAGGCAGTTACTCTTAAATGACACATGCTACCATATTTGGGATGCCCCCCCCCCCCCCCCCCCCCCCGGTGAAAGGAAATGGCTGCTGGCAAATTGACAACGTGACTTTCTTTACAAAATGCAAAAGGTAAGTAGCCAGTTACTCTTAAATGACACATGCTAGCATATTTGGGATGCCCCCCCAGTGAAAGGCAATTGCTGCTTTAAAGGTGAAAAGTGACTTTCTTTACAAAATGCAAAAGGTAAGTAGCCAGTTACTCTTAAAATATTTAAGCTAGCACTCTTTTTAAAGAATGACAACAGGAAAAGGAAAAGCTAAATAGGCAGGTGTGTAAATAGGCTTGAAAGCTAATGCAAACACTGTAAACTGTCTCTGTCTCTCTCTGTCACTGTCACAGCCTCTCTCCTTCTCTCTCTGGCTCTATCTGTCCCTCGGTCCTTCTGTTACTTGTTCTATCTCTCCCTCGCTGTATCTATCTATCTATCTATCTATCTATCTATCTATCTATCTATCTATCGCTCTCTCTGCATGATCCACTCTGGCCGCAATACAGTGTCGGAATGAGCTTCAGCAAAATGGCCACCGCTTATATAGGGCTGTGACATGTGACAGGTTTTTAATGTCAACATTTTCTGCCTTTCTGCTGCCTCCTTGTCTGCCGCTTCTGATAACTTTAGTTCTTGACTACCAACACCTCTGTCACCCCCAGAAATGGAGGACTGCATAAGTAACCTAATGTTAATTGCTGCATATTAATATTATTATTTATTTATCAAGTGCTATAATTTTCTGTTGCGCAGTGCAAAGTAGTAATTACAGACCAGAAATAACATACAATACATATACTAATACAAATGCAATTTTCACAAGTTTCAAAGTTTACAATGAATATTCAGATTACAGGATACAGTAAGAGAGAGAGCCCTGTTCTAGTCATTATTGAGCATTATGTCAAAATCAAAGAAAACAAAGGAGGGGTGGACGATCAATTTATAACTAACCTGGGTGGTGCACGTGAGCAGGGCAATAGGGACACACAAGGAGCCGCAGCACTCAACCCTGTTAGCTTGCAGCCAAACCTATAATCTGTCTCTAAATCTGGTTAAAAACAGAGGTCTTGGTCCACACACATCTGCAGAAGTACACTGAAGCTACACCACCAAATGCAAAGGTGCCTCTGTAAGGTGCAGTCCTAATCTTTGAGAGCCCCTTTGGGACATACAATGCAATAGATAAATTGGAAGCAGCTTACCTGAGGTTGCCCTACACCCTCAAGTGCAGCTCATGTGGTGGAAGGGTCGAAAGCCTTGCAGTACAGCCTTAGACCCCCCCCCCCCATGTGCTTGCACAAAATCAAAGGAAACAAAGGAGGTGTGGCAGCCAATCAGACCAATTTAAAACTAACCTGCGAGGTGCATGTGAGCAGAGCAATTAGGATACACAAGTCTTAATGGGGCCACAGAGAATTGCTTGTTCATAATTACTGCTGATGTTTGTTTTTGTGTAGAAGGGAAATTTGAAGGAATTTTGCTGATTTGGTTGGTTCGATAAAAAACTGAATTTGGCAATATTTGATTTGTTATTACCAAAACCTTGCCAGTAATTTATCTGTGGACAGACAGGCAGAAGAACGCAGTGCATATACCTATAATGCTGTTTAAAATAGAATAGCTATACTGTTCATGGGACTTCAGCAGAACAAAGAATGGTCTATCTACTCAATTAAAAAAAAACATAAGAAGGCCCTTAAAAAGTATTTTGAGTCACAATGATATTTACTACTGCACCCCTTTCTCATTCATATTTCTCTGGTTGTTCATGAAAGCAGAGTGGAGAGTTTGCAATAAAAGATAGAGAGGGAGGGGTGGAACCAGGCTTCGAAGCCGTCACACAGTTTCCACAATTTCTTAACTGTGTTAAAGTTAATTTTTAACCAGAATTCTGGGAATTCTGTTTGGATTAACCAAAATAAAAATAAAATGAAAAACTTTGGCTGAATTGTACCAGAATAGAATAGAACCATATAAGAGCCATAGCATTGTTAACTCCGGGTCAAACAAAAGCAGAACACGCAAGATGAGAACAATTTTGCTATAAGAACAAGAGAAAAAAAAGTTCCACTTTATCTATGACCACCTCCTACATCAGAAACAGGGCGAGAGGTCCTGAGAAACAAACATACCTTTAAAAAAATGTACCCTTTATTTCCACTTTCCATATTGTGCAATCAGACATTAAAAAGATTTAACATTGCCTTTACTAGTTACAGTATTCTGTAAAAGATAAAAAAACGATTTTCTTTATACCTGGAGATAAAATAAGGCGGTTTTATTTCTCTCTGATGAATAGAGCCTAATATATGTAAGAAATGATTATGAATCTTGCTTACACACTTTAAAATGTGCCGGTTACATTAATTAGAAGTATTTGTGTAGTTTGTGTTTGAATCCCTAAACAGCTGCCAAAGGAATACAAACAGCATTTCAGTAGAACTACTGCTGCAAGCTGCAAAGTTTTCTAGTCCATCTCTTTGAAAGATTCCTCTCTTGATGCCCACTTAAATCGAACAGGTATAATATAAAGCTGCTGACGAAGATGTGTTATAAATGTCAATAAACTGCTTGCACAATATCGACTTTGTTTACTGCTCGCTGACTTTGGAACATTTTTAATCTCAGTTGTAGCCTTGCTGTTTAGATTTGGGTTAGTGGTAAATTTAACTAGAATTTGGTTTTATATGTGTTGCAAGCCACTTTGTGGAGAAACCCATGTTAGGACCAATATAGGGGGTAAAGAGACCAAAAAACTCTCTACTCAAAGGTAAAGGAAAATAGACGCTTTCAGAAAGCATTTTCACAGTACCCAACACAAGGAAAAATAGCATTACCCATCAATCCTTGCTTCAAGCTTTAGGCTCTCATCAGCACTAGGGTGGATGTTTCTGGCTGTATGGGGAGTGAGACTGTTTATTTATATACTGCCATCTTCCATAGCGCTGTACAAAGTAGTAATTACATACTGGGTAGAAACATTCAGTACACAGACTATTACAAATGCAGTGTTATAGAGTTTACAATTAATATTCAGAATACAAGATACAATTGGAGAAAGAGAGCCCTGCCTTGCGAACTAACAGTCTAAAGGATGAGGGGTGTAGACGAGTGAGAAGGATCACAGTCAGTATTGAGCTTTATGGCATGTGCCCTTTAAAGAATTTATTAGGGCAGATTGTATGCCTGTCTGAATAGGAGGGTTTTTTTATGGCACCTTTGAAATCTTTGAAGCTTGCGAAGTGGCGGATTGGGTGGGGTAGGGCATTCCAGAAGATTGGAGTAGCACGTGAGAAGTCCTGGAGGCAAGCATGAGAGGAGGTGAACAGGGTAGAGGACAGGAGAAAGCCGTCACCAGAGCAGAAACTGCATCTAGGCTGATATTGTTGGATTAGAGTTAGTGTTGTGAACAGGATTTGCTGTAAAACTGGCAGCCAGTGCAGGGATTGGCAGAGAGCAGAGCTGGATGAGCAGGAGGCGAGATGATGTGCAACAGAGTTCATAATAGATTGGAGGGGTGCCAGTCTGTTAGCTGGTAAGACAAAAAGAAGGATGTTGCAGTAGTCCAGTCAGGATCTGACCAGGGCAAAGGGATGGATGTGTGAGATGTTTTTAAGTTGGAGCCGGCAAGAGGTGGTTAGGGAGTGAATGTGAGGTTTGAATGAGACCCAGGCACCGAGCTTGGGGAGTTGCAGTTATAGTATAATTGTTAAAAGAGATAGACGTGTTAGAGAGGAGAGTTAGATGGTGGGAAAATGACCAGTTCTGTCTTGTGTATGTTTAGCTTTAGGTAGCGAGATGACATGAATGAAGAAATAGCTGCAAGGCAGTTGGGGAGGTGAGATAGGAGAGATTGGGTCCAGAAGGGAATATCTGAATGTCATCAGCATAGAAGTGGTATTGAAAGCCTAGTAAAGTTATAAGTTTGCCAAGACCATAAGTGTAGACTGAGAAAGGTAGGTAGCCAAGGACAGAACCTGGCACACCGACAGAGAACGAGAGGAAGTAAAATAGTCCCCCTTTAATAAAACAATGACTGGCATGGCCACCGGCAGAGACAGTTCTGCAGGAGCAACCAGTAAAGGTGAGTTTACCAGCAACTCCGGAGGTTTTACACAGCAAGGCATCTCGATTTTGGATGCCCTGTGGACAGACCAGTCGATAGCCCGGGAGTATGCATCAGTGTGGAGAGCTACAAAGCCTCATTTTTTGGCCCTCAAGGAGGAGGTTTCGGACCCCTGGTGTATGAATTCCTCTAGGCATGCAAAAGGTTCATTAGCTTAAAGCATCTGCTTTAACCCTTTAAGTTCCAAGCAGGTAGGCCCTACATGCTTGCTTCTCCTACCGTTCAGGGCCAAGCACATAGGGTCTACGGGCATGGCTTTCCTCCTGCTACTGCAAAAAAATTTTAAAAGACACACACCTGACCCCTCGTTCGACCCTCCGGTCTTTTCTTCACCTTTGGGGTATCTGTTCCAACTGCAGGAGAGGGTCCAGAACAGGCCCCCCACATCGACTGCTGCTGCTGCTAACTGTGGAGAAAAAAAAAGACATTTACTCACCTCTATTCAAAATTCCTCCCACCAGGACTCCTTTTCACTGGGGGGGGGGGGGGCACCAATCCCTCAACAGCTCTTCTGCTGCGAGGAGAGGGCCCAAAAGAGCATCCTCCCCCCACCTCTGCCATCATCGTCGCTATCCCCGCCTCTTGTGGGTGGGATGGATTATGCCACCCCGTGACATCATCACCGCTTCTGGCACTGAGCTGTTAGATGCTGAGGGTAATCACTGGAGAGAGGGTAAGGGGACACATGATCGGAGGTGAGTGCTAAAAAAAATAAAAGTAATTTTTTTCAGTGTCTGTCTTTTTTTTACACTTAACCCTTTGTGAACTGGTAAGGGATTCATGAAACCCCTATACCAGTTCACAAGGCTTAGGGGACTGGCAAGCTGGTGACTTGCCATTAACCCCCTGACCCCCCATTACCTGTCTCCCCAAAGCCGAGGGCAGGAGATCCTGGGGTAATTTAGGCTTTGTGAGCTTGTAGCCTGCAGGGGGGGGGGGCATCAAGGCTGACCTCTGCGCCCTGTTCTACAAGCCCCCATAGCTGGACCCTATTTTTGGGGGGATTCTTAAACCCTTGAACCCTTAAAATTCCCCCCAAAATGGGTCGTCCCTGGGAGTAGGGAACCTATGTTTTTTTTTTTATAGTTAACCCTTTGTTACCTGTCACCCAGCAAGTATAAAAGGCTTCCAGCAGCAGGAGAGCAGAAGCCAAAGTGATCAGCGTGGGAGGTAAGTATTAAGAAAACTAAATAAAATATTTTACAGGGGGTTTAGGGGGATGGCAAGTCACCTGCAGCTAGCGGGTGACTTGCCATTAACCCCTTGGCCCCCATTACCTGCATCCCATTTAGGCCATTTAGGCTGGGCAAGCTAGTAGTTTTTTAGTTAGTTAGTTTTTTAGTTATTTTTTAGACATGAGTGGAAAAATGGCAAACAAGACATGTTAAAGACAAATGTCATTCTTGCAAATTCCTGCACAAATCACAGGTAAGCATAGTGCAAAATGGTGAAAAATTACCTGTCAACAGAGGGTGACATAATCTCAAGTAGGCTGGCAGTTAAAAGGCTAAAAGTAGCTATGAATGTTGGGTATTGTTCTGCTCTGCATGTTTGGTTGCAAAGTTGCAAGGTGTACACGTCTGCAGAGCTGAAATGTTCAAGTAAAATTACCGTTACGCGCATGCTTTACTTTGGTGTGTTTGGAAACTCTTCCCTTGACAGTACCTATGCTTGTTGGGTATCGTTCTGTTCGGAGGATCTTGCTTTTTCAGAACTTGTTTTTTTTTATTGGAAATCGAGGCTTGGATTCTTTTTATTAGGGAAACTGAGTGCAACCAAAAAATTAATTGAAGGGTTACTTCCAGAAACCTGGAAAAACAAGCCTAGTATGCCTAGAAAGCTTGGGGTGTGTACTTCCAGAGAATATATAGTTTGTTGGGGATATTTTAAAGGGTTGTTCTTTAAAAAAAAAAAGGTTTGCATAGCAGTTGTATTTTATCTGAAAATCTCCTAAAGTGCTGTTTCAGTTTAGGGGAGTCTCCTGGGCAGGAAAGGGTGTCTACCAATAAATATATGGTACTGTTGTAACAGGGAGAAATGGGGATTTTACATTCAATGAGATTTTATTGAAAGACTTACATTTTTTAATCTTAAGAAACACTACAGTTTTTTTTGCTAATATTTCACCCCAAAATATTGAGAATACACTTAACATTTTATGTTAAAGCCCAGACTTTGAAAAAAAAACAATATAGAATTTTCCTGGTAAAACCCTTCAAAACTCACAGTTGAACATGTGTAGTGCAAAATAGTGAAAAATGGTCTGGCAACAGAGGGTGACAAAAAAAGCTAGGTAGGCTGGCACTGAAAGGGTTAAAGTAGACTAAAACCCAGGATTTTTACTATCCTGGGTTTTTGGTCCTTGCCCCCGCAGCACCTCAATGCGAGATATTCCGCTGTGTTAAACCCCCCAGGTTGCCCACCTAAACTCATCTTTCCCCAGTCCTACAGCACATGCAAGGCCTCTTGTCCAATGGATGTGCTCAACTGCGCTGATGTCAAATTGTCTAAGACTTGTTTAAGACTTGGCTCCAGTCGGTGGGCACATCCCCACTACCCTCTAACAGGGTGCGTGCCCATGCTAGCCATTCACAAATTCCCTAAAGGTATTTCAGGCAGTGGTCACTGCTCGTGCATACTTTCTTGGATCGGGAAGAAGGTGAGCTTACTGGGCGACCTGGGAGTTTTTACACAGCATGATATTTCCTCTTTGTTTTATGAATGTCCATTGACTTGCATTACGTTTCATAGGCTTCAATTGTAGATGCTGTCATCTACTGAGGGTTCACCAAATTGCAGCCTGTTCTGGCAACTTTCAGCAAATTGAGAAGCTGTCAACTGCTTAGATGTAAAACAGAATGGTAAGTCACCAGTCAATTATTCTAACATCAGAAGTTGTAAGGCTTACTTGTCACAGGAAATATATACCAGCCGTAGAGATTGGTATGCATAAGAATCATCATTAACACCTTCTGTACATAGCATCAGATCCACCATCAAGTGTTGTAAGGGTGGATGGTAGTTTGAGTTACATACATTCCTCAGAGATTCACATCTTAGATTCTAGGTCAGTCTAGCTACTGCTTCAGTGTAATAGGCTATCACTCTTTATCTGGAATTGTTCAATTTATTTTCATTATAGATAATGCAGTAGCAGAAAAAGACAACAGCAGTACAAAAATAATTAATTCTCTGTAGTGAGGGTGCTAAGGGACTTGCTGGAGGATTTGACCACAATCAAAGGCATGTAAGAAATTATTGGGTTTCTTTACTCTATTCTGTTCGCAGAATAATAAACCATTGACTGTGAGCAAATAGAAAGTGAAGCAACTGCTTAAAGTGGACCAACACCCAGGATTTTGACTATCCTGGGTTTTGGTCCACTTCGGTGGGGCACTCCGATCGGGGGTGCCCCGCTGTGTGAAAACCCCCAGAAAGCCCCAAAAACTCACCTGTCCCCGCTCCCACGTGACCGCTGCAGGCAATCTCCGCCGGCGGACAAGCGAGGTTCGTCGCCGGACAAGCGAGCACGCCCACCGCCGCCTCCCGCGCGTCACTCTTACAGGGAGCGTGCCCGCGCCGGGCATTCACAAATCGCCGGTGCGGGTGCGCGCCCTGCTAGAGGGATGCGCGAGCGGCGGCGGCGGCTCGCATGCGCCGCTGGATCGAGGAGCAGGTAGGGATTTCGGGGCTTTCTGGGGGGTTTCACACAGTGGGGCACCCCCCGATCGGGGTGCCCCGCAGGCCCGAATCTTATAGATTCCCGGGCCGATCAGCATCGGGTGTTGGTCCACTTTAAAGTAAAGCTATAATCATTAACTAAAATAACCAAAACGTACCATACACCTGTAAGTGCCTGTACATTTGTCTGCATTTATACAGTATAGTCTTTTTACTTTGGCATTTTTTTTAAATTACATCTTTTATGACTATTTGTAAAACGGCACATGAATAAAAGTCCAGGCAAAAAAAATATTAAAAAAACGCATAAACACCAAAAATGCAGCGTACAGGGACAAGGATCTGCAACAATTCTGAACATCACAGAAGTCTCTATTGACTTCTAAGGAGATCCCGAGCAAAAAGTGATTTGAAAAATAGGTATACGACTGGCATAGAGGCTATAAACTTATTGCAGATATCTTGCAAATTGAGGTTCGGGGGAACCCATGGGAGGCTCTTCTCTCACTTAAGATAGGTAGCTACACAAAACGTCAATGGCGGCTAGCACTGCACATCTTTTCAGCGGTCAGGGCAACCATAGCGAGAAATTGGAAACTCCCAACTATACCCTGGGCGGAAATACAGAGCAGAATATCAGCCATCATGTGCAATGAGAAGCTAACGGCAATTTCCAGGGACCAATATGACAAATTTATGACATCTGGCAGCCCTGGATAGACCACACTGGTCCCATTAACTATCCACCTTTCCCAGCTTCCACTCCAGCCATGGTCACCACGGGCCTCGCACCCCTCCCCAGTTTTCCTCCATGTCTTTCCCTGTGTTAGTCTGTTAAAAATCCCATGTCTCGGTTTACTGGCACCTGTAGTGTTCTATCGTTACAGCATACTTCCAGAATGCCTTGTCTATGTTATGTAGATTATGTTTAACCTCAGTGTAATCAGTATCTTGAAGCTATTTCCTAATGCTATTATGCTTTATTATAATGTTTAATATGCTGTATCCAGTTAACTTGCTTTCTGTTTAGCAAACTCTATTGCAATTGTATGTACCCATGCTGTGTTAAGCTATGCAAAAACTCAATAAAATATTTGTAAAAGAAAAATAGGTATACGAAATTCAAAACAAGCTTATGGAGCTTCAAAATTTGATTTATTGGAATACAAAAAGGCATTAATGGCCAGTGTAAAGAATTGTTCACACACAAAAATATGTGTAAAAATACAAATGGTTGATACATTTTTTTTTGGACTAGCAAAGATACAAGAATGTTTAAACAATGCCAATTGAGTCCATTGTGTTTAGTGGGGAGTTGTGCTTTGTAAGACCTCGTTAGTGCTAACTAGACACACTAAGTATTTTATTTTAATGCCCATTTTCCCACTAGAGATGGACGGTTATTTTTGCTGGGCATGCGTGAGACTGTACTGTCCACTTGTGAATAAGTGTTAATCTTAACTGTAATGTTGTAATGCTATACTAAACTGTTGAACTGTTAAGCAAGTGTAGTCAATCCTGCAACTCCCCCTGCACATCTCCCTACAGACCACGCCCCCCATCCCACTATACTCTTCAGCAAGGTATGCCCCTCTCCCCTTCACTCCCCCAGCCAGTCACCCTCAACCCCTTCAAGCTATCACTGACACAAACACACTCACTGATGCTGGAACTTGATGGGCCAGTCTGTTTAATCTGACCGATCCAAATCAGACTGCTTTGCAAATGTGATTATCTCCTACCCATGGCCAGAAGAATCAAATATACCACACTAGCTCAGTAGACAACACTTAACATACACAAAGACTTTCAAATATTCTAAATGCAATGTACACTTGCACACAATCCTATACACCCCTGCTCCTACCTGGAATTTTCCTCTTGCACACAGCAGGGATGCCCTTATCTTCATCAGCCTAGAACTGAATCCCAAATCAATCTTTATAGTCCCAGACAGATGGCAAAATTTGATCCTGCTAGCAGACAAAAGACATAAAAAACGACCCGGGGAAAACACGCTGGACTGAGGAAAAGGCTGAGAGCCCAGGCCTACAAGGCTCCACTGCCTAGCATCCTCTTACCTAATGTCCGGTCACTTTAAAATAAGATAGATGAGCTCCGGGCCACAATAAAATAATAGTTTGATGTAAGAGATTGTAATCTTTTATATTTGACTGAGACGTGGCTGGACCTTATGATCCCTGACCACTAAGGGCTTCTGTGTGTACCGCACAGACAGGACCATGGAGTCACGGTAGTCAAAAGGAGGAGTGTACTTGATGGTAAAAAGCAAATGTTGTGCTACATCGCGTACCACCATGCAACTGCATCAATTGTGCACACCCACCCTGAAACTTTTATCAATGAAACAGCTATTGCTGTTTATATACCACCAATAGCACTAAAGGATCTACAGGAAACCCCTATAAACCACTAGACTTTACATCGGGATGCTGTGAGAATTGTGGCTGGGGACTTCAATAACGCTAACCTTAAACGCATAATACCACATCTGTATCAACATATCAACATGGCGACCAGAAGAAGTCCAAACATGAACCATTGCTACACACTATTGAAAGATGGATACAAAGCCCAACTACATCCCACATTTTGCATATCCGGCCACAGCTTCAACTTCCTAATGCCCAGATACAAAAACAGCTGAAACAAGGGCCCTCACAAAACACTGGTCAGATCAATCCATAGATATATCATGGGATGCCTTAGAAACCGCAGACTGGGATATGTTCTGGGACATAGTCAATGAACTTAATATTTTTTATGGTTGCTTTGCTTCTGACCTTACCCCGGCAAAGGTAAGGTTCACTTGCTCCCCTGGGGTCAAGATGAGACCCCCTGGAGAAAGCAGGGAGGAAGTTATCACCATCACAGAGCATGAAGTAAGACTGGCGTTCAATAGAGCAAACGCAAACAAGGTAGTCGGTTTAGATGGAAGGTCCTTAAAACCTGTGCCAGCCAGCTGGCTCCAGTGTTCACCAGAATATTCAAACTATCCCTGATGCAATCCCAATACCAAGAAATCGGTCATTGTACCCGTCCCAAAGAAATCCCAGCAATCCTGTCACGACTATCGCCCAATGGCTCTCACCTCTGTGGTGATGAAGTGCTTCTAGACGCTGATAAAGCATATCACCTTCTCACTCCCTGGCACTCTAGACCCCTTACAGCTTGCCTACCACCCAAATTGCTCAAGAGATGATGCGATCTGCCACCTTTTTCATACCATCTCATTACATCTGGACAGTGGCAGAGGGAGGTATGTCCAGCTACTGTTTGTGGACTACAGTTCAGCCTTCAACCCCATAATCCCTTGAATTCTGACAAGGAAGCTGGAGCAGATAGGATTCAGCTCTTCCCCGGGCCAATGAATTGAGACCTGTCTGACAGACAGGCTGCAGGTAGTAAGAGAGGGGAATTGGGTATCAGATCCCATTCAGTTCCACCACCATCATCAAATTTGCTGATGACACCGTGGCGGGCCTGATATCTGAGAATGAGGAGGCCTATCTTGATGAGATAAAAACCAATTGCAATAGACAACATAAGCAGTCTCTGCAAAGGATAAGGATCATCACCCATACCCAGCTCCCAACACAATGTGTGCACTCCTTCCCGCCTATTCACTTGAATGGCCGGACGGCCGCACACAGCATAGGGGACTTCCACTCCGGCGGCATCAAACAGACGAGGAAAAATCAGCACTGCAATCGAGCAATCAGCAGTGCTGGATTACAAGCAAGGTAAGTCTTTGTTATGTAATGTAGGGGGTGATTTCAAAATGAGCAGTCTGGCTGGATTGGCCCTTAAAAGTGTGAAGGATCTTTTCCCAGGTCAAAATCCTAACAGTTCTCCTGCCGATGCTTGCAGCGGAAAACAGAAAATGACTGGACAGGGTCATAGAGAAAAACAAGCAGGAGTCAATGCAGACAGCTCTGGATAGTAAAAGATTGATTATGCCATGGTTGGTAGAGGCATCTCGAGATTATCATGTTAGGATCAGTGCAGGAAGCTCAGGTTCATGATCAGTAGGATAAGCTTGGTCATACATGGAGAAGCGATAAAGCAGTGTTATCCAACCCTCTCCTTGAGAGCCATTAACCGCTTATGTTTTGTGGATCTCCAGATAACCAACTCTATAGCCCCCTCTAAAGCCCCAGTGCTTCACTATTTACTTTTACTGTGCATATGTATAGAGATCTTCAAAATCTAGCTTGTTTGGGAGAGTGTTGGGGAACACAACGATAAAGTGTTGTCAAACCAATACAGGGTTGAGAAGCCAGAAGCAAGAAAAACAGGCACACGCAAAATCTTTCATCATGAAGATGACAATAGTGTTTTTGCTTCAATTGAGAAGAATCACCTGGCACTGTAATTGCTCATCAAGATCGAGGGGGATTTACAGCCTCCTCATCATTCATACGTACCAATACAGAGCTCTAATCCTTATTCATCTCAAGAATCTTGCCATCTGTTAAGACTGATTGTCTATACTTTTGGTGTTTAATTTCCTTGTTTTTATGGCATTATCAGAGTGTCAAACATGTAGCATAATTACTAAGGAAAACATTTCTAAACTTTAAAGAGGAGCATTAGAGGTATTGGGGAGTTAATAAAAACTCCTGAAACCTGGCTTGCTTGGCCCCTTAACACTCGATGCAGATCTCGCAAGATTTGAAGAGCGGCTGTCACTCTTGGGTGGCTTAAGGGGGTGGAAAGGGACCAGGAATGCTGCCGGATGTCTGCTTTTTAGATAATGCCGACATCCAAGAGGCAGTGCGGGATGGGGGTTGTTTTGAAAGGAACGTCAAGAAAATGTCTGATGTTCCTCTTTAAAGCCTACTACAGTGGTTGTCTAGAGCAGAGGTCCCCAACCCCCCACCTCAAGGCCCACCAACAGGTCATGTTTTACAGAATTCCACCCAAATGCACAGGTGAAGTAATTAGTGCAGTAACAGGACTATGGAGCCAGCTATGTGGAGATTCACAAAACATGACTAGTTGGCAGCCTTGAGAAGGAGGTTTGGGGAAAACTGACCTAGAGAGTCTCCCTATATGTCCGTTTCCAGTCTAATTTGGTAAGTAGCTTTTGTAACCTTGGTAAATCTTGGATGATTATTAAGTTGGTGTACCCATACTAAACATGTTGTAAAATACCTCCCTTGCACTACTGCATTAGATTTGTTTCACAAAATATTATTTAAGCATTTTGGTGTACTATGCCAGTTACGTACATATAAATATACGTGCAATACAAAATATACGGTATACAAAATTGAAGATATCCTAATTTTGCCTACGTCTTCATGGCAAACCCCTCACTTTCTTTGACTAACCCCCCAAAATCTTCTAGACCTGAATCCATGAACAGAATCCCTCCTCTTTGCTTTGCCAGCATGAAGTATGTGAGCACATGGGTTACATGCCTCTTATTCATAAAAACATTCCCTCTGTTTTGTCAGAGGGAAACATGGAATGACAGCTTAATGAGTAAACATCAATTTGTAAGCTTCGACATATAAGGTGAAAGGTGGATTAGTCTCTAGGATCTCCAATAAAGCAATCCTAAGGATTGTTTATGTCCTTTGAAGATGACATTTACAGTCCAATGTTGCCAACACTTCCTCCAGCAAAGCTGGCATGCAAAGATGCTGGAAGCCAGTGGCCTGAATAGTTGCCCCAATTTCCCAATGCATCATAAAAGAAAGTGGCCATTACCTGTGGTAGACCTGTAGCTGCTATGGGAAGAGCATAGTGAAACTGACCATCAGTTTACGAATTGAGTAAACGTGCTTAAGCAGGGGTTTAATATGCTGCAAGTGCAGTTGTATATGGAAGTCACACTGCCGTTCAAGGCCTCTTTTTGTACTGTGGCCCCTACGCTAATGGGTATGAGTCCCACAGTTTGGACATCCACAGCAGCATGTGACTTCTGAGCAATTTACATGGAGCTACACAGGGGAAAGATCCAGACTGTCAGCTAGACTCCACCTCCATGCATGCACCTGGCTAATATAATTCTCTAAAAGGATAATAAAAGCATAATATAAATCCTTTTAGAGAAGTGGCTACAATTTGATATATGGCTCTGCTCTTGGAGGGACAATTAGAGCTGCAGTGTATGCTGTGGAGCTTCTGCAACACCTCCAGTTAGAGGATCATGCTGCAATATGGCTGCAGCACTTTCCCCTGTTCCTCAGCAGCTGGCCATGGCTGCTACCAGAGGATAGCTCTAGTGTCAACAATACATGATTGTAATACTGACTGGCAAATACTAGATTGGGTAAATATCCCTTATTCTAATCATGAATGGGGTATCAGCACCACTGGACCTAATGTAAGTATTCAATCACCTACAGATGGCATTTAATTACTTGCATATGAATACCTTGCAAATAGCCAACACAGGAATCTTCCATAATGCTCATTTTGCCCCTGCTGCTTTTGTTCATCATGTAGCCCAGCACAGCTTATTCTCCTTTATTACTTTATACTTGGTGGGTAAATGAGGTTAATCTCCTTTTTTTTTAGGAAGTCTCAAATATGTTGCAACACTTGCAGTCTAAGAGTCTGCGCATACACTGACTTGTTTTAATCAGTCTGATTTAGATCTGAACAGATTGAAAAAGAAATCTACCATAAGGTCTAAGGATGGTTAATCTTATCCTTTACTCCATAGACTCTAGCTATTTGGCTTTACTCTCGATCTGGACAGAAATCAGATTGACTGAATGAAAATCGATGTGTGTGTACAGACTTTAATCTCTGTGGCTTTTTAGCCCTGCAACTCTGTAATTAATGTAGCTAGAGCTCTAAGCTTGCTTTCCAGGCTGCATTCACTAAGTATGAAATAAAACAGCGCAATCGTTTATATTTCCCCAATTATAAATTGTCAACGAAAGGTTGTATTTTAGTGCTATGATATATCTAAGACATATGTGCAAACTATATTTTATATATCACTTTGAGCCTATCACTTAGGAGCCCAAAATATTCTTAGTTGTTATGTGAGTTTTAATGAGAAGTGCTTAAAGTCTCATCAGCGAATCTTCATCACCTCTCTCCTGTAGTGATAATAAACGGGATATCTCATTAACTCTGTCACACTGCACAGCACAGACGATCACAGACACCAACGTGGCTCCTGAAACAGGCATTAAAAAATTGGCAGCAATTTCCAAGAAAACAACTGTTAAAGAAACATTAAAGAGAATGAAGTGCATGTTCTGTAACACATAAATCTTAAATACTTTAGATTTTCTTTGTTGTTAACACAACTTACAAATCAACACAGAATATGAATACAAGCGGGCTGGCGCCAGCGTAGGGCCTGTCTGGGCAGGTGCCGGGGCCCTGCACTATGGGAGGGCCCACTTCACATGGTGGTTATGTGATACACAGCCGATATTTTCTCATTTTTGGTACCACAAGTGCTCCTGGGATGGTATAAACTTATGGAAGTGTCATGGATTTTCATACGGAAGCAATAGGCCCACTGTGGTTTTCTTTCTTCTTTTATTCTTGCTGTCCTTGTTTTTATGACTTCTGCCATTCCTTCTATTATTTCCTTTAATTATTTCGGTCATTCCTTCTAATTGTCAGCCTGCTTTTATCCTTTCTTTCAATCTTTGTTTTTATTTATTCCTTTTTTCTGTTCATATGTATGCATTGTTTATGTTCTCTTTCTATTTATTCTATTTTATTCTGTCTTTGATACTCTCTTTAATCCCTTGTTACTCCCTTTTATTATTTGTTATATTATTCCAGTCTTTCTGTCTATCGAATTTATCTTGCCTTGCCTTGTATTGTCTTTCTATCTTCAGTTTCTGGAGCAATCAGGGAAGGGATGGATGTTACAAGCAGGTGAAATCTTTGGCAATATCCACCATCCATACAACTTTTCCGGCTTGTGTCTCATGACACCTTGCAAGTGCCCACTGAAACCCAAGGATCCACACAAACCTGGAACTGGCCCTCAAGGCTTCCCTTTTATTCACTAGTGAAGAAAGTTGTCCCACCTTATTTAAAAACTTCCAAGACTCAAGTTAGAAATGCTGTCTACTGAGGTAAGAAAATCTAAATTCTCTAAAACCCGTGATCTTGCCCTTCCCGGTGTTCTGGACTGCTTCCCATGGGCATCTACCCTATACTCACCTATATCAGTCCATATGTTAAACAACCATCCTAAAATCACACCATGTTACCTGCAGGATTTCTTTACTATCTTTTTTAAAATTGGTGACCAAGTGTTTTTTTTCACATTTTGCCTGCAGATGGGCTTTAATCCTTATTGTATTTTGGCAAAATTTTACTTAGAACCCCCCCCCCCCCCGGAACCTGAGCTACCTGCCTTGGGTGGACCCTAAATTGCTCACAGGAGGGGGGGGGGTTCCTTTCCTGACCTCCCAGTTCCTCCTGGTGTGGAAGGACTGCCTTAAGAATACGACGAGGCCGGGACCCATGACCCCATTTTTCAGCAACCCGGAATTCATGTCCAGGGTTGAAGCCTCCAGCTTCCTAATTAAGGAGGCTTCTTCAAAAATCAGACTTAGACATGTCTTGGCACAGGGTGGGGGGAGGGGCCAGGTGTTTTGGTTGGCTGTGAACCAACTACGCAATTACCTTGGAACATGGGACGACCTGGCGGTGCTGACGAGAGACTGCACCAAATTTGAGGATTTGTTAGAGGCAGTGGAGCAGCAGTGGAGCGGGTTTGTACAATATGTTGAAGGAAGAAACTGGCCCCGGAAGACCAAACTTCATGGCAGAGTGGGGGAGGGAGACTGGGCGGCAATTTGAAGAGGAGGATTGGGAGAAGGCATTTGTTCTCACCCACAAAATGGCGATACCTTGCAAGGTGCAGGAAAATAATTTTAAATTGTTATCTAGATGGTACAGAAGCCCAGTAAAGCTTGGGGAGATGTTTCCCTCAGCCTCCGATGTGTGTTGGAGATGTAATTCAAATGGGTGGATTCTCCTACACGTATTGTGGGAATGTACAAGCATAAACAACTTGTCGGCAAAGATCCTTTCCATATATGATGAGGCTTATGGTACCTCTACCCCCCAAAGTGGTTCTGTCCATGCTCCTGGGGAACAAGCGTGTAAAAGGGAAACTCTACATTTGTTAATGGCAGGAAGAATGGTGATTCCTAGGTATTGAAGTAGAGTGGAGGCCTCCTCCATGGTGGAAAAGTATGAGGAATGAAATAATATAATGAGGATGGAGGAGCTGGGGCGGATCAGTGGGAGCAATAGGAGGCCTTTTAGATGGACATGGGCAGTCTGGATGGGGTTCAAGAGTTCAAATCAGGGTGTGGGAAGGATGCTGGGGAGATGGACAAATGGCTGCATGAAAAGACGAGAATTAGCGGTAGGAGCAGCCGAGGGACATGAAAGTGTGGGAAATGCAGTACATAATAATAAATGAAATGCAAATGGTACTTTAAACATATGATGTCATTGTATAAAATTGTCCATTGACACTTGAGGATGGTCAGGTAACACAGTATTGTTCCTTATGAGAGAATCATTGATTTGGTTGCTAGTCACATACATTGCAATGTTCTGCATGATTTGGGTTTGTATATGGTAGACAGCAATTACAGTATGCTGCCAGTTGAACTTACTTAAAGGGATTGTTCACCCAGGAGACAAAATCCATTCAAAGCAACCTACCTCTTGTTGTTTCATGTACCTGTACTCTTGCTTCCTGCTAGTTAGATTGGAAGTAGAAACCAGGGCTCTTTCCTCAGCCTTTCAGGGCCTTGACTTGGGATCAATCCATCTGTGCTAAGGGGGAATCCCTACCCCCCCTTTCAGTTTACCCCCCCCCCCCCCGGCATGGTAAAAGCAATTTTTGAGAACACGTATTGAATTAGCATAAGTTAGTATAAAGTGTTAACACCCTCTTCTAGATGCCCACCACCTACAAAAGTCAAAATAGAGAAAATTATTAAAGTATGTTTTCTATTTTTTCAAGGGCATCATTTTTTAAAATTATATAACTTAGCTTAGTTTGGTGGCTGGACAATTAGTGGTCTGCACTAGATATCCACAGGGTACTGCAAATAGTAAACCAATGGATCAACACATTGTTCTCCTGAAAAACATAAATAGTAAAACAAATGAAATATACAAAACTAACCCTTTGTGAGTACTGGAGCATTAAGATTTTAAATAAAAGAAGACTGGAGAAGAGAATACCTGACATGGGAATTTCTAAAGGGCTACGCTTTTTTTCCGCCTTTAGATGTTCTTTAACAGAAGGGACTTCCGTATATACTCGAGTATAAGCCGAGTTTTTCAGCCCACTTTTTGGGCTGAAAAAAGCCGCCTCGGCTTATACTCGAGTCAGTGGCCCAACAGCCAATCAGCAGTGCAGGTGGAGATTTAGACACAGGGGGGCGTGGCCTGGCGCTCGAATGGCATAGAGGTGGTGGCAGTGCGGGAAGAGGCTCGGTGGCCGGGCAGAGAGAACGCGCAGGCAGGGAGCAGGAAGCTGCGCTTTCATCATCCCCCTCATCGGAAGCATCTACGTGCTGGGAGGAGTACCTGGGGAGAAGAGCGTACACTGGCTGGCGGGTTTGCCGATGACGAGGAAGGAGGCGGCGGCGCCCGCAGCGGCCCACTGGGAGCTGACGGCAGACGCGGCTTGCGCAGCCAAGATGGCGGCCGACATCGAGGGTGAGTGAACACCCCCCCCTTCCCAGTATGCATGAGGCGGTGGTGAGCGGTCCCTCTGCCTCCAGTGGAGCGGCGGCCGATCCCAGCCCACAGCACAGCAGAGCAGGGGACGGTGAAGGAGCTGCTCCCCTGCCCATAATGAGTGAAGAAGCAGGGCTGCAGAGACCGGTAAAGATGGCGGCCGTGGAGGGGGAGAAGATCATCCCCGCCTCCCTGCACAAGACACAGGAGCTGAGGTACGGTGGGGGGGGGCCTAAAGTCTGCACAGGGAATGAGGCCCTAAAGTCTGCACAGGGAATGGGGCCCTAAAGTCTGCACAGGGAATGAGGTCCTAAAGTCTGCACAGGGAATGAGGCAGGAAGCCTGCAGACTGACTATGAAGTTGGGGGCAGCGGGGGTAGAACCCACATCCATTTCCCACCCTAGGCTTATACTCGAGTCAATACATTTTCCAGTTTTTTGTGGTAAAATTAGGTGCCTCGGCTTATATTCGGGTCGACCTATACTCAAGTATATACGGTAAATAATAATGTATTTTTATGTAAATTGTATAATCTTGAGTATGTAGAACTAGAGCAGAATGTGTCAGTAACTAGTTCAGCTAGAGATTGTAAGTGTTAGGAGCCTTTTGTTAGAAACAGTTCAATAAAAGTGCATTAGGAGACATTAGGGTTGATTCAGAGACACATTCGCATGCAGTTTCACATGTGTCTGTGTATTTTTTTTGAAGGTTTGCCTTGTTTTTTGGTTTTTACGATACTTTTTCCATTCGTATGTTCGTTCACGTTAACGCATATATGCGCTTTCGATGGACGGATCGAAATCTGATAATTTGCGTTAGTTCGGATAAGTTACGGATCTAAATCTGAAAATGTTCATTACTTCAGATAATTACATTATTAGGATGGGCTTGCGTCTGATTCTGAGACCTGATTGCCGATGGACCACCACCCTATAAACCGTGTTCCTTTCCGCTCCACTTACGGGACCCTTTTTGACTCGGAATTATTGTTGATCATGTTTTGCAGCTATGTGGAGGAGTATGAGCACCTTCAGCTCTATGGCATAACATGTATCCGCATGGCTGAGGCCAGATTGCACCGGGGACGCATGAATATCGATTGCATGCATGCCGTTGAGCTGTTCGAGCAGACCCGACTCAATCACGTTTCCCTCCATAAATTGTATAGTGAGCTGCGGCCATGGTTAGCCCGCACCACAAGGAAGGGGCAAGCAATTTCAGGTATGACCAAGATGCTTGGCTGACTGGAATTTTTGGTGAACGGCTCGTTCCAGAGGCTGGGTGCCCTCTCCGTGGGGACCAGCCTACGCTGAGCCGTGCGCTATCCAAGTTTCTGGATGGCATGGCTACCCTTAGTCCCAAATATATTTCCTTTCCGGACAACATGGTAGCCTGGAACACGCTTAAGTTGAGTTTTTATAATATCCCAACATTCCCAACGTCATGGGTGCGATTGATTGCACACACGTTGCATTGGTCCCTCCCCCAGCTGATGAGTACATCTATAGGTAAGTTAATTATGTCATTTTTTTAGATTGTTTAGCCAAACTTAATTGAAACCATCTATTAATCCCTCCTTTTCAAGTGTCCCTTTGAAACAGTTTCCAATGCATACCTTAATCCCTCCTTCTCAAGTGTCCCTTTGAAACAGTTTCCAATGCATACCTTAATCCCTCCTTCTCAAGTGCCCCTTTGAAACAGTTTCCAATGCATACCTTAATCCCTCCTTCTCAAGTGCCCCTTTGAAACAGTTTGAAAGGCATACCTTCATCAATTATTTTCATGTAGGCCTTATAAAACCATTTTAATGCTGACCTTAATGAGTCATTAGCATGTTAAACTATCTTTTCTAACACATCCATATAATAATTGTTTTTAAAACTACTTATGTACTTTGTTAATTTTTTTGTGATTGCCGAACATGTTTTTTTGGGGGCGTTAGTGTTTTAGTTGTTTACCTTGGCTTGCTGTAATTTTTTTTGTTTTTTTTTTGTTTCAGGAACCGCAAGATGGGCCACTTGCTGAATATCCAAGCAGTGGTTGGCCTGGATATGCGATTCCTTAGTGTACTTGCAGGGTATCCAGGCTCATCCCATGATGCTTGTATATTGCGGAGCTCCGGATTATTTAGTCTGTTTGAGTCTGGAGAATTATCTGGTGGATGGCTCCTGGGTAAGTTTGCTCAAATTCCATCATTCCCTTTTCACTGTATGGCTATGAATATAGTTGATGACCCATGTCTTAACCAATGGCTGATTTTTTCCCTTGATGACATGTTAAACAATAATGTTGCTTAGAATGTGTAATTTATGTAAGTATTCTGTTATTCTTTCAGGGGATTCTGGATATCCGCTTATGCCCTGGCTCCTGACGCCCGTTCTTCGCCCACAGAATGCGGCCCAGGAGTCATATAATTGGGCCCACTGGAAGACCCAGGCCATAGTGGAGAGGGCCTTTGGACTACTGAAGTCCAGATTCAGATGTTTGGACCATACAGGGGGGGCACTGCAGTATGACCACGATAAGGTCATCCAAATCATCATAGCATGCTGCGTGCTGCATAATTTTGCCCTGATGCAGCGTGTCCCCCGTTATGTGGATCTTCCCCCCTCTCCACCCAGCCAGGAGGCAGATGACATCAATGATGGCATCCCTAGTGCCCCTGGCCAATCTGTGCGTGCACATGTGATTTCTTCTTATTTTTCATAACATTTGTTTTGTTTGTTTATGTTTTTGTGTGTTTGTAATATCTGGTGCCTATGTGAAGGCCTTTTTTGTTTTGTTTAACAATTTAGTAATTGCTAAACATTTTACACATGATTTGAGCGTCATGCAGTTTATTTTCTCATGTTTGTGATTACAAACCTTCATTAATATCAAAACAACACAAACATTAATGCATCAACTTAGGCAAGAACAGCAAAAGTCAAATTCCATATATTTACTGGAAATATGTCAATTTTTAGTTGAAGGGCACTCGCAAACTCCATGTACATACATTTTAAAACAGAACTATAAATTGGGGCAGACTCCTGGCCCCTAGCAATTGGCCACATCCAGGAATTCTAAGGTAACTGACTCCAGGCCGAAGTTTCCCCATCCACCAACATCAAGATCCATAGGGAGCAAGAATTTCAAGGGAAATTGTCGCCCAGGAATACATAGGGCCACATACACACCCTCTCCTGCTTCAAATTTTCCCAGCCTATAACAGCCAGACCCTGTGCCAGTCCAGTCCAATCTTTGCCATGGGCAAATGTTTGTTTTTTTCCAGCCAAGAATGTCCCCCCAATATTGCCAAAAACAGGATGAGGCAGCCAGCATTTTCTTAGGCCGAAACCTGCTGTGTGGGAGCTTGAGGGGCCGCTTCAGTGAGGCTTAAGTTCAGCCATTGGCTAGTGGGGTATGTGAGCACTCTAATGAGCTATTAGGGCGAATTCCAAAACAAACCAGCAAAGCCATAAACCACACAATCTTGGTTGTGCTCACCACACAGGTAAATAGAGTTGGGATGTAGAGGAAAGATGTTTAGCAGATCCAGGTCAAATTGAGATTAATATTGATGTTGCCCATATTAAGGTTGTGGTGGGCCTTGGAGGTGGCCCAACACCTGGGCATTTGTGGCATTCATAAGCTGCCACTGCTCCAGCATCTGTCTGTTGCTAGTTCAAAATTCATCTAGCATGACAGTGAAGTTTGCATTTAAGGTGGCCGTTTGTTCTGCAATCTGTCTGTTTAAGGTGGCCATTTGTTCAGCCATCTGGCTGTTACTCGTCCTAAAATCAGTCAGCATGGTGGTGAAAGTAGTATTGAAGTTCTCTAATTGTGCAGTAATCTGCTCTGTTGTCGTTGGGTCACCTGCCTAAAGTAACAGCTGCCATGGCGCCATGCTGACTCCAGGATTGGTACGCGCCTCCCCTGGGAAACTGGTCGACGTTGTTTACTGCATCTTCCACTTCCCCGGGTTTGAGAACCTGCAGATGCTGGAGTTCTAGGGAAAGCAACAGTACCAGATGTGCTTGACAAAACCTCTGCAGCAGAGCTAGCACTGGGGACTGTAGGCTCAGTCTCAGCCTGCTGCCCACGATGGGCTGGCAGCATGCGTCCAGCTTCACTCTGCAGCAGAGAATTCGGTGCAGTAGGATGCTGGGGCAGTGGCAGATTAGGTTCCAGGGGTCCAATACGGCTGGCATCCTCCTCCTCCATATCCTGGATGACATCCATTAGTGTGGGAGTCTGTTGGGACATGTGAAAAAGTGTGTCAGATTTGGGCCTAAATATCTTTTAGAAACAAATTAGTCCTGTGCATTCACATGCATCAGCAGTTTCATCAAAGTCCACTTACCCTATATATCTGGTCCTGTGTCCTAGGCAGCAGGGAAGTAGACGGCGTGCTTAAACTGGAGGAGGCTTCCACAATTCCAGAGGCTGGATGCTGTGCTGTGTTAAAAAGTAAAAGGCACGTAAACACACAAACATCCCTGGATGAGCCTGATGAGTACATATGCTTTAGTAAACACGTGGGCAAGCAGGAATGACAAATCCCCCAACTGTCAAAGTTGACCTTCACAATGAATCTGAGTCTATCTTATATGTATGCCTCACCCTGTACATACAGATTGGTCACCTTAAATAATACAAACATGCATGTACTGCATGTTAGGAGCCTTTACAGATCCAAAATGGCGCATTAGGGGCCAACAATCAGCTTGCAAGTAGCATTTGGCTTCTGAGTATGCTGCTGTGCATTCTTGCAATGTTGACCTTTCCCTGACCCCAGCTCAAGTTTGTCTCACCAAAGCACAGCTACAACCCCAGTAGTAGAAAGACAAAGAAGTGTTGTCAATTATTGACTATATTCACATCACATGCAGTGCTTTGGTAAGATAAATTGTTTAATATTGTCCAAAAATAATGTCAAAGGTTGTGTATGGCCTGCAAACCTTTCTAAGGACCATTAACTACTGCACCCTGGGAAAGTGTCCATCATGAAGGACATTCGTCAGTCATTATACACCCGCCTAAAAAAGTAACCTCCCCTCAATGCCACTCCCTAGGGGCCTGTGTTTATATCGGCCTGTGAGCCTCATTTCCCAAGGTTACAATAGTTCACATTAAAACAATCATTACTAACCTGCAGAAATGTCCTGTGTGTCCGTGTCGTGTCTGCCAGAGAGGCCCTCTAATGCTACAGGGTGGATTAAAGCCAGGACCATTTCTTCAGCTCTGGTGTATTGTAATTTAGTGGGGAAGCCTCCGCCAGTTTGGAAGCTGAAAATAATATGATAAAAATGATTTGGCATTGTGGTCACTACAACAAGCAGCAATATGCAAACCTCAAATATGTACCTGTGATTGCGCTGTTTATTCTGCTTCTTCCGTACTGCATATTTCAGGTCAGATATTTTTCTCTGGATCTGCTCCACATCTTTCCTCTCGTCCCCCGCTGCATTCACCTGTCTGATGAGCTCTTCCCAGATTTGTTTTTTTCTCACTTTGCTGGTTGCTTTGGAATTGCGCCCATATAGCTCATCAAAATGAAGTGTGAGGCCACTTGCCAAGGTTTGGGTTTGTGCCTCACCAAACCGGGCGCTCAACTGGCCTCACCGCAATGTACGGCCTAATGGTTGTTCTTCTGGCTCATCTCTGTTTGGTGGCAATTCAGAGGACATTCTTGGCTGGCTGTGTGGTGATGAATCAGCCGTCACGTGGCTGGAAAAAGACTGGACTGGACTGGCATTAGGACTGGGGGTCATTGGCTGGGTGGCCACCGAACTTCCAGGCGTGGATGTTGCAAAGGTCTCGCTGGTTTCCACCTGTGCCGGTGGCAAATGTGGCCGAGCAGGAGAGGGTGTGCTTGGGAGGCTCGGGCTTCTGGCCCTCTGCTTCTTTTGGCCCTTGGAACTTGTGCTCCGTTTTTCTTGGGATGTGGTAGGCCGGGGAGCAGGAGAGGGTGTGGTTTGGGGGCTCGTGCTTCTGGCCCTCTGCTTACTTTTACCCTTGGACATTGTGGTACCTTGCTGTTTGGATAAGGGTGCACGGGGAGCCTTCTTCTTGGAGGATCCTTCCTTGCGGGTGCTTGATGTTTTGGATGGGCCTGGAGTTGTGGCCAATGTAGCCTTGTGTTTTGCCACTTTTGCTCCGCGTTTCAGGCACCTTTGTAGTAGATTTGTGCGACCGAGTGCTCGGTCTGGAGGATGAAGTGTCCTCATGCCGCTCTGGCCTTTTGGTCTTGGCCTCCTTTGCTGCTGGTTGCTTTCCGCTCGCTTTTTTGGGTGCCATGATGAAAATCACAAAGAGAATGAGCTCTGTGTCCATGACCCTTTAAATACAAATGACTGGGTATGACGCGCACGCATTTGCGTACACGTGCGTCCGGCCGCCCGGAACCCGGAAACCGCTGGGGCATTACCTATCTGCTGCGGACAAGAAGAAAGATGGCGCCCACAATCTTCACCCGCCAACAACAAGTGTATTGTAAGGACGTTGATTTGACATCTAAATGCATGCATAGGCCTTAAGGAAGCGCAGGAAGAAACAGTTGTTTTTAAAAGGGATTTAAACTCCGTGCCAAACAGTAGTTAGTGCGCACATGTGCAAACCAACTCACTTGCATCTAGAAGGATAGATTAAGGCTATAAATGTGTTGGGGAATGTCATTTAGTTAACTGATCTAATTGTGACTGATATTTGTATGCTGTTTGATCTAACAACTATTTTGTTTTTTGTGTTTTTTAGACTATGCTTGAGCGCAAGTACAACTACCTGCCCAACACCTTTGAGAAAAGGAATCTGGCCCTGGAGATCGTGGGCAAGATCCACCAGGAAACGGACACCACCTTCACTCATACGCAGATCATGCAGCACTGGTCGGACGGGAAGCGACTACACATGCCCCAGGTGCGCGCGCAGTCCGGCCAGTGCGGCATGAATCTGCACCAGCAAGTGAAGTTGGTGGATCTCCAGGGCCAAGTTCCTACCCCTCCTCTGTAGCTGCGTCAGACCAGCCCCTGGACCTATCCACAGAGCAGGGGCCTCACGGCGTGGGCAGGCAGTCGTACGAAACGACTGAGCCATTAGCCGAGATTCCCTTAATCTTTTTTTATAGATGAATATGTAACGGGTAAACGATCTGGAGCAGAGACTGCAGCAGATCATGCCCAGGAGGAACATGGAGAGGGTGGGTGATGTCACACAAACATTCGGGTGTCATTTGGTTACTGTTGAATCAGACATTAGAAGTGAGCCTATTTTAAATGTCTCTACAGCCTCACATTCCCAACAGTGGCAGGCCCCACCACCATAGGGTGGTCCCCGAAGCAGAGGGCGCCCACCACCGAAGTAAGTTGTAATGTAAATATTTTGAGTGTGTGGAAAATAACATCATCACCAATCAACCTAAATCCATTGTCAATGTCCTTAGCATAATGACATATGGCCTCTTCCTTTAAGAAATTCCTTAGCATAATGACATATGGCCTCTTCCTTTAAGAAATCCCTTAGCATAATGACATATGGCCTCTTCCTTTAAGAAACTCCTTAGCATAATGACATATGGCCTCTTTAAGAAATTCCTTAGCATAATGACATATGGCCTCTTCCTTTAAGAAATTCCTTAGCATAATGACATATGGCCTCTTCCTTTAAGAAATTCCTTAGCATAATGACATATGGCCTCTTCCTTTAAGAAATTCCTTAGCATAATGACATATGGCCTCTTCCTTTAAGAAACCCCTTAGCATAATGACATATGGCCTCTTCCTTTAAGAAATTCCTTAGCATAATGACATATGGCCTCACAGCCTAATAAGCATTCCATCCACAGCTGTTAAACATGTATTTGTAGAACAATGTTTTCCTTCTTTTTTTACAGACACCGCACATGCGAGATTGGCACAACTCACTGCGACGGTGTTTCGGTTGGTGGGCGATATGCAGGAGCTGCGAGATTTGTTGGGGACCACAGATGAAGAATAATTATCTGGGGCCTGCCATGGCTTTATATATAGTTTTATGTTTTTAAAGTTTTTATACAAATTGTAAATATTTGTTAGGTTTTTTTTTAATTTTGACCCGAAAAATTATACAATTTTTGTACTACCACAAATTTTACAACATTAAAAATAAGGCAAAACAATTTGCCAGTTAAAAAAAAAAATAAAAATACTCATTTTATGTTAAAAAAACATTCATTAAGGGTTGGTTACAGCAAAACGTAGGAAGAACCCCCAAAACATGAAGAATATCCAGACTGTGATGTAGTTGAGTTAAGCATGAGGTGCGCAAAGGGAAGAATATACAGGCCGCGATGTAATTGAGGTAAGCGTGAGGTGTGCAAAGGGAGGAATATACAGACCGCAATGTAATTGAGGTAAGCAAGAGGTGCGAAAAGGGAAGAATATACAGACCCCAATGTAATTGAGGTAAGCATTAAGGGCACAAATGGAAGAATATACAGACCGCGATGTAATTGAGGTAAGCATGAGGTGCGCATAGGGAAGAGTATACAGACCACGATGTAATTGATGTAAGCATGAGGTGTACAAAGAGAAGAATATACAGACCACGATGTAATTGAGGTAAGCATGAGGTGCGCAAAGGGAAGAATATACAGACCGCAATGTAATTGAGGTAAGCATTAGGTGCGCAAAGGGAAGAATATACAGACCGCTATGTAATTGAGGTAAGCATTAAGGGCGCAAAGGGAAGAATATTCAGACCGCGATGTTATTGAGGTAAGCATGACGTGCGCAAAAGGAAGAATACTCGTTGGCATACGAACGGACGAACACTTTACTGAAGGCTTGTGATGCATGCTTAGAATCACTCGTACACTCATACGCAAGCGGGAACAAAACAAAAAAAAACAGATCGACACAAAAACTAAATTCATTTTATTTCTCTCTGAATCAACCCTATTGTACTAATTTTCATAGACAAGATGACAGTATCAAGAACTAGGACATGGATTTACATAAGGAAGTTGCTAGAAAGAAGAGAAATAGGTAGAATACTTTTAAGAAGTAGGTGGAAATTAGAGTTAAAGTTTACCAAAACCCTGGATTTTCACTATCCTGGGTTTTGGTCCGACCCCTGGGGCACCCCAATTTGGGATGTGTGAAACCCCGCCATTCGCCCATCTTTTTTACATTTCCTCAATTCCTCTATGCCGGCACAGCTCTAGTCCAATTATTAAAGTGTGGCTCAGCCATCTCGGTAGTCTCATAGATGTCAGGGCTAGTTTTGGCCTGCTCTAAGAACCAGAGTCAGAAAAAAAGATATTGTGTAACAACAGGGAGAACAGTTATTGTTATGCATCAAACTGCATCAATGTGAGTGGCTCACAAAAACCTCTTTTTTTTTCCTGAACAGCTATTGGTTGGTAAGATTTAGAGGAAAGACACCAGCACTTTTGGTGGGTTTGTGAACATGTGCCAGAAAGGTTATGGATGGAAACCTTGAAGACAGTGTTGACTGTTGTCATTTGATTTGTGGAGAACCAGGAAGCTAGAAAGTAGTGAGTGAGAGAAACCCTAAAGCACAGCAAGAAAGGGGTCAACTGGCCATAGGGAGACACATAAAGATTCCTGGTGGGCTGATTTAGGGCTGGTTGGACTGCTGCTTTCAAAACCCCCTATGTTTTCTTTTCCTCACCCCCATGGTCCCCCCCAAACCAAGAAATTCCCAGTGCAATAGCCTCAGCCTGTGGGGCCATCCACCTTGCCTTATCTGCCTCTACAATACTAAAGCCTTCAATCAGAACCTCGCGGGCTTGTCATGGGCTGGATTGGGACTGGTAAAGTCCCAGGTTGAAATTTGGCCTCAGTCCACCACTGGTGGCTACCGTGGTAATCCAGGAGGAAGACAAAGGCCTAGTTATACCAAAGGCGAGCATACGACAAGTTTTCCGGATCTTGGCTGTAGGAGGACAGGAAGGTTGAAGTATTGAATATACATTTGTACTGAAACTGTTGTATCGCCTGGGCATATTAATAAAGAGGAACTCTGCTTTCATCTACTTGGAGTCAATTGACTCTACCTGTAATGATGAGCAACTGAAACTCCTGCACCCACTCACAAGGACACACTAAGGGAACATCCTGGGAACCTGCTCTCTGCTATCCTGCCATACCTACTGTAGGAGGGTAACAACTGTCCCCAATGTCAGTCATGAATGCTACTTTGCACATGTTCAGTCTTCATGGTACATTCATACCAAAGTAGTGAAACTGAGTAAAATATGATATATACAGAAAAAGATAAAGCAAACATTTATGTGTTTTGATAAATAGCTGCAGAATTAGTCACATATTACACTTGTAGTCTTTAACCTAATTGGAGTGACTTCGTCTAGCTTCCTGTCTGTGGTGGCTGAATAGTATAGCAAACAGATAAGGTATCACAGTTGCCAAAGGAGTGTTACTGGCATAGAACCCCCATACTTGCACTTTGTTTCTTTTGTATTTTTTTCATCATTCAGGACAAGGCTTCACCATAGGAAAAATAGAGTAGATTATTTTTTATATAATTAGGCAATTTTATGTTTTAACCCTTGACTATATCCTTTTCCTTCCTCATCCACACATGCCTTCTAAATAAACTTACTGGATAAAGTAAGGTTAACTTTCTCCAATGATACCGATAATAGACAACAAGTATAAGAATAGCATTGTATCCACAATTTTGAAAGCAAAAAGACAAAAAACAGTCAGGGAAGATGACAAACCATAGTTACACCATAGATAAACACAGTTAAACAGTTAACCCCTACCAGGGCAAAACCATGAGACATAGAAAAGATAGAAAAGGTTTCTCAAACCTCAGAAATCACCTAAATGGTTAATATCTATTTCTCAGAAATCTATTTTTCAGAAAGAATATTCTGCAGAACCTTATTTTAAAAAGCTCTTTTGTATGAGCAATCCTCTTATCTACACTTGCGCCAAATTAATTGCCGTATTCTAATTTGGGGAAAAAATACAGCATAAACAACAAAAGCAGTACCATTAGTATGTAATGAGAAAAGGAGATAAGATTTAGCATTTATAAAGCAGCCACAGAATGCCTGTTATAACTAGAGCGGTTGAGGCAAATAACAAATGCCCTGATGAGACAACATACACACTAACGCAATGGCTTCCACACAAAAAAAATGTAGGTACTTCTAGACAAAATATCCTCCTTATCCAACATTATCTGTACTACAGTCAGGTTGGGAGAAAGTTATTGATAAAGGTAAGAACAAGACGAACAACAAGGATTTCAGGATGTTCTATTTTGGACATAGTGTAACAGGTTTGTATGTGTTTTCCAACACAATATTATCTATTTTATACTCTTTTAGCACCTTAGTAGCAAATCTCTGTACATATATATACACTGTATACAACATAAAAAAATGGCATAAAAAACATTAGTAGGGATTTGGGAAAAATTGAATTCATGAACTATTTCAGTCAACCGCATACCTGATATTGGAAACCATTAGATCTTGGTTGAATATGTCAGAGACTTAAAGTGTCTATTAACAAACCACAAGTTAGACACCGTGTGTCTAATGCTCCTACCACTTTCCTATAGGTGACATGCCTCTTCATTTGGCAACCTCCTTTCAGACGATCAAAAGGGAGAAGATCTATTATTTCTGGGTGGAGACAAACAGCAGGGCATCCTAAATCAAATCTTGAAATTCCCGGGTGTATAAATGGGGCCCCACCATGGCTCATACAGTAAACTTTTAACTTGCAGCTAGACAAAAAAAGACTGAACCAGCAGAGATAATTTGTGCTTTCTTAATTTAAATCAGGGGGGCTCAATGCTCAACCTTTTGAGGAGCGCAGGTCTCTAAAATGATTTGGAACCTGGTTGTGGGCCGCAATAAATAGGTTCAGAATTCTTCCTTTGTAATAGAAGGATGAAGATTATCTACAACATTCAGGATGCCCGTTGTCTACAAAAACTCTACTCGTATGTAGAAGTAGGTAGAGTTTCGTCCTATAGGTGGGCTTCTTCAGGTGCTGGGTCTGGTGAAGAACACAAGAAGGGGTTCTTGCCCCGGTGCAAAATCCTGGCATTTCGTGACCACAGCTGTATCCAGAGAAATAAGTGCTAAATCTAGTTAGGTGATATTTACTTTAGTATTGCATATGGTATGGGAGGTATTGTATCTTTAGTTACAGTGTAAGGCCGTCAGTGGTGGTACCTTGTTTCAGTTCCTGAGAGGAACTTAAATGGTTAAACATGTTCCTTTCATTAAGGTATTGGAGATGGCAGATGGACTCTTAGTAGTAGTTCTAAGTAGACATGGAGCAGATATCAGTAAAGTAGCTGCTTAACAATAGTTACATGAACATTTGTTTTATGCTGAAATGAGGTTACCTTGTAAGGGTTGACTTGGTGTTAGGTTACGGGAGGCGTTCTCCATTGTGTTAGCCGGATGGAGTTCGGGTTCTTGAGAGCTTGCCCTTTCTGTCTCAGGTGGTGTGAAAGAGATGGTTGCGTCAGTGTCTGATCTGTGACTGCCGCGGTGCTATATATAAGGGCTGAGTGTGGCCGTGCGTGAAGCTGATTGCTCACTTGTGGCCTGGTGTGAAACGGATTGGTCGGCTGTTGACCAGTTACGTGGGGGCTTTCCTTGGGCATATCACAGCTCTGTTGCTGCCTGTAAATGGGCGGTAGACGTAGGGGGCGCGCTATGCTGAGTGTGGCCACCCCTCATTGCTTTGTGCATGGTAGTGGGTGTTTTGGCTGGCAGATTGTACTTTCCAGCTCACTGTCATGTGACATGGCTGCTGTGTGCACGTGTGCAGAGTCAGATCTTGTGTAAGAAGCTCCGGTCATGTAATCACAGATTGAACTGTCAGTGTAACAGGAGAAAATCTGTTTGAGCTTGCAGTCATGTGACCGCGTCTTTGGCTGTCAGTATGCCGATATTTTGTAACAAGAGAAAGGGAGGGGGGACCTTATAGGAGGATAGGTAAATATGCATAGCGTTCAGCAGCCCCTTACAGACTTTTGAAGAAAAAAAGACACCGTGGCACTGAATTATCACCTTTCATAGTTCTGAATTGGTGGTATTGAGTCGGGGTGTCTGGGGCTGGTCCTCACCCCATTAGGTGTCTTTTTTTTTTTAAATTATGAAATAGACTACCACGATAAACACCTAAAAAAGGTATATCAGAAAGCGACCCTACACCCGAGAACTACTTACCTAACACAAAACAGAACTACTTACCTAACACAAAACAGACAACACCCTGCAAAAAAATATCACAAGATTGATTAGCACATATACCAGCCAACACAATAGAGTTAAAGACATAATCAGCAGACATTGGCACCTGTCAACAGAGGGTGACAAAATAAAAGAGTTAAAAGTAGCTATGCATGCTGGGTATTGTTCTGTTCAGAGGGCATTGCATTTTCAGATTTAGCTTGTTATGGATATTTTAGGAAAATGTGTTTTTTATTCTGCTTTTTATACATTTTTTATAAGCCCTGTGCAACCAAAGAATTCTTTGAGGGATTACTTCCAGAAAGATGAAGCCACTACAATAAGCTGGGTACGCATAGAAAGCTTAACGTGTGCATTTTCAGGGAATATATGGTTTGTGGGAGGTATTCCCAATATAAAGGGTTGTTTTGGTTGAAAAAGCTCAAGGCGCGCACTTTGTCTGCAAAGCTGAAGTTTTCAAGTAAAATTACCCTTACGTACATGCTTTACTTTGGAGTGTTTGGCAACCCTACCCTTGACTGTACCTATGCATGTTGGGTATTGATCGGTTCAGGGGACCTTGCTTTTTCAGATTTACCTTGTTTTTTTTGTTTCCATATTTTTTTTTTTTTAGAAAAATGGGATTTTGATTCTGATTTTGTATTCTTTTTTAGAGAAAACATGTACGACCAAAGAATTTATTGAGGGATTACTTCCAGAAAACTGTGTCCATGTCAACAAGCCTGGTATGCCTTGAAAGCTTGAGGTGTGTACTTCCGGAGAATATTTGTTGGAGGTATTTAAAATTTAAATGGTTGTTATTCTTAAAAAACTGAAAGGTGCGCATAGCAGTTGTAATTTAACCTGAAAATCTCCTTAGTTTGGGGGTGTCTCCTGGGCAGGAAAAGGTCTACCAGTAAACATGTGATACCATTGTAACAGAGATTTTACACGCTATAGCATTTTATTGAAAAACATACTTTTTTATTACAAAAAAACACTACAAATTATAATATATATATATATTTTATTTGTTTTGCACATAGTTTACCCAAAAATATTGAGCATACACTAAAGAAATGACAAGCAGACATTTTATGTTAAAGACCAGGCTAAATGTTACAATATTTTCCAGGGAAATTCCTTCAAAAATCACAGTTGAACATGTGTGGCACAAAATAGTGAAAAATGGTACTATGATTAATTGTGTATCAAGCTGTATATGTTTCTTACCTTGAATGTTTATTGATAACCACTGTGCCAACTCAAAAATATAGACCCAGTATGAAATAATACCGTGCAATAAAAACTGCTTAACACCCATAATAAGACACTGATTTAGACTATTACTTTATCCCCCCTTTCAGACTTTACCAAATTAATCTGCCAAAGATGTCACCCAGGGTTGGTGTCATACAAATGCCGCCACCACTGTTTGAGGATGTGCCCCCTCCTATATCACCCTCTGTGCAATCGCTAACTTACTGTGCCCCTTTTTAATTACCCTACACATCAGTTCTATTTACCCCTCTCACTTTCCCCACGGCAGGTGAGGGGCCACATCAGATGGCTCTGAAGGCCACATTCGGCCCCCAGGCTGCAGGTTGAGCATGCATGATCTAAATGATGCCAAGTGAGCACCTGACCTCTTGGTCCCCTGTGTGGATGCACCTCCGCTACCTGTATAGTTACTTCCCTGACAACGCCCATGAAGAGCACAGAAACACTTCTATCATCTAAGACTGATAATGTATAGAAACAGTGTAGGGATACCTTTATTTCAGTTTACTATGCCATAGTTTCTGACAGGCATATCCATTTTATATGCCATCCATTCAGATTCTTATTAAAGAACACTGCCACCTTTAGCAGCAGTAGAGTACACTGAGCACACACCTCTGCACACAACATGAGTGACTTATGTGATAAATGCTATATTTAAAATATATTTTAATTTTATTGCAGAGAGAAAATTCCAATATCTAGAGTGCAGAGCCTATCCATATAAGTAGAGAGCAAGGCAGACAGGCACAATAGACCCTGAAGTCATTACTGTTAATAAAAGTGTGTTTGTTTTATGTTTATATGCCTCTAGATACCAGTCTGGCTTCATACATGCCAGAAGATTGCATCTAGGATAATACATGTTTTTTATTATAAAAATGACAATGCCTTTTCCTCCCACCAGCAATGTACAAAATGGCTTATTGATAAGTATACTTTATTTTTATTCTAGCCAACTAAATGCACACAGGTATCTTTGCCTTGATGGATTTTATTTACTGTGATGACTAGGGCATAGTAGTCTTTCAAAAAATGTGTATGTTGATAAGAGGGTGCTTGCTTTAAAAAAAAAAAACAAAAAGAGGACCCTGCACCACCTCAATTCTTTAAATAATTAGGTGTGTTGCACCTAGCCAGGTGTGGCCATGCACCTAACAATCCAAACGTTTGTATGTGGCCCCAGCTACCACAATGGGTCACACTACAGGTCAGCACCAAACACACCAAATAATCACTGAAATCACTACGTTAAATAATCGTATCTGTATGTCAAGATTAGTTAATCCCTAAGGGTGAGCCAATCTCACCCATTGGTGACCCTCCCTTCAACGATTAGAGGGGGTTTGGAGATAGCTGGTCCACTGACGACTAAACAAAAACTTCCAGGACTAGGTCTGGTCCTGGCTCTAGTAAAACGGACCCAGCACACCCACCACACCTCTACGCAGTTTAAGTTAAAAGAATACCATTCTTTATTTTGAATATATTAAAATCTCTAATACAAAAATACATAGATCTAATTCATACAGTATTCCATTCATTAAGTGTACAATACCTAGTTACAGACTAATACAATTGCATACTTGCTTCCCAAGATAATATTTTTTATGTAACAGTAATAGCATTAATGAATATTTAATTCCAAGGTGACTATTGTATCTTACTGGTCTGAAGGTCAAACGAACAGGGCAAACATGTTTCGCCATATGGGCTTCTTCAGTTCCCTAATGTACATAACAAAAAGAAGGAAGTATGATTTTGCATACATATGGATAACTATATGCATCATTTGAAAGAGTAAATAAATAAAAGACTCTATTTATTATATCGTACAATCTCATATAATCTTTTGTAAAGGCACACTAGGACCAAGTATACAGCATATGTAAAAAAGTTATTCCTCAAATACAAACTATATCAGAAATTATTTATCAAATAGGGACCATTCTTATTTACCTGATTTTGGTTTGATGTCAATATAAGTGTCAGATCCTGGAGGAGATGAGGAGTCACCACTTATCCCTCTTTATACAATGATCTGGTTTCTTTATGTTTATATTCTGTTTATGTCCCAGCCTGGGGTCACATGGATTAAAATGTCTAGAAGTCCTGACAAGGTGGAAAAGACCAAAAAACAATAATAATATTGCTATTAATGATGGCCCGTTAAAAAGGGGGGGGGGGAGGGGGGAAAGGAAAGGAGAGGAAAAAACCGAAGAGGGAAAAACAAATATCCCTTTGAGACTCATGGTTCCTACTGGGGCTAGTATGGATTTCTACAATAATATTACCTTAATTTCTACGTGCTTGCAGTGCTGTACAAGTGCTTTCTTTTAGTGCAGTAGTATGGTAACACTTTATGATCTATAAGAGAAGGTATTGCCAGCTGTTAATAGTCTCTATAGCTTATTGAAGCAGTATGAGTCAAAATGGCCTTTAAAAGTATAACCTCACCTCCGTGTAGGTCCGCAATGTCCACAGGAGACTGCAGCGCAGTCAGCGCGTTCTAGTGATCAAGGGGTATGATGCCCAATATTTATGCGGGATATCCCCGCTATTCGCACAGCCACCGGCTTCCAACAATGTTAAATAGATGAATCAGCTAGGGGTACAATCCCTCCATACGCGCTGACTGACGTCGCACGTGTGTCAGCGCTTCCCAATTTCAAAGCGCTGAAAGACAACTCCCGGTCAGCTGACCAGAAGTGACCTCGCGCGCCGTCCCTCCGCTCACCACTGTCCGCAAATGTGCACCATTTTGCCGTAGCCCTGACATCCACATTTGGTTGTCATAAAACGCTTAAAGCGCTCGATGTAACATTTATAAATAAGTAAATAAAAGTGGCTATTACATAGCCTAGCTTAGTACGTCATGACCGCTGGGCATATAGCCCAAACGGTCCTAGCATGCCGTCCCTCCGCTCACCACTGTCTGCAAATGTGCGCCATTGTACTGTAGCCCTAACATCCACATTTAGTTGTCATAAGGTGCTTCAAGAGCGCCCGATGTAATCCTTGTACATGAATAAATAAAAGTGGCTATTCCATAGCCTAATTTCATACATAATGACAGCTGAGCATATAGCCAGGATGGCATATGGCCAATTTATCCTGATTAAAACGGTCCTAGCATAGTGGCCTAACTTAATACATGGCGACAGCTAGGTATATGGTCAAGACAGTCCTCGCGTAATAGGGCACTGCAGTATATTCCTTTCTGGCATTGCATACTCTCCTTATTCTTCCCCCACAGCTGTTTAAACCCAGTGGCAGAATCTTATGCCATAGTAAAGGGGGGGCCCATCCCCTCCCATAGGATCAATATGTCTATATACTTATATCTACCGGATTCTTACACATATAGAGGTATCCTACCTTGTCATATTTGTGTGTTGGTTTATGTTTATATATCAGCTATTTCTATATTAATTTATGTTGAAATAAAGAGGTAAGTAGGGAATAGAAAGGTGGGTCCTCATATCCTCCAGGTTACACATAGTCATGCTTATGACCTAATTCTTTGAAAAGAAGAAAAGGGGGTACAGTGCAACAACGTTGAAAACACAATGAAGGTTACCCCATCAGTAATTCCAACGTTATGCATCTGACACCCTCTGTCGGTCTGTGTCTGACAAATGACTTCCTGACGTTGTCCCATGCATAATGCTATATTTGCTCATAAAAATGGGGCAAAAGTCAGTGTCTCATTTATACCTGGGAATTTGTGTGCTTTAAGCCGGAATATCCAACGTGTTTCAATTTTTAGGGTGCCTTTTTCAAGGTTGCCCCCCCTAATGGATGGATGTATCCTCTCAAGGCCTTGAAATTTAAGAGTAGCCGGGTTACTATCGTGATATTTTTTTAAATGACGTCCTATAGGGGTTTTTTCATTGTTACTTTTAATGCTATACTGGTGTTCGTATATCCGTTTTTTTAAAGGACGGTTAGTTTTTCCCACATAAAAGCTGCCACAGCCACATGTGAGTAAATAAATGATATTGCTTGTGTTACAGTTGATGAAATGTTTAATTTTATATTTGTCCTGACTGAGTATTGTTTCCTTGCCTGGTAATATGTATTGACACATGCTGCAATTCCCACATATATAAGTGCCCCGGACTTTACAACATTCATCCCTCTGCTGTTCCTGAAAATGGCTGTGTACCAATTTGTCCTTCAAATTGTTGGGACGCCTGAAGATTATTTTAGGTTTCGAGGGTAAAAAAGTCCTTAAAAAGGGGTCATTTAGCAGTATAGGACAATTTGCCTGGAGAATATTGCGTACTGTAGCATGTGCATCCGTATATGTAAGTACAAATGCTGGGCCAGTATCTTTTTTTGCAATTTTAGGCTTATAAAGTAATTGCTGTCTATCAAGATGACGAGCTTTTCTATAGGCTGCTTTAAGGATGGATCTACTATACCCCCGTGCTTGTAACCTTGTCCAAATTCTTGTGGCTTCCGTTTTGAAGGTTTGTATAGAAGAGCAATTGCGACGTGCACGTATAAACTCTCCATACGGAATGCTGCGCAGCAAGTGGGCTGGATGAGAGCTTGTTGCCCGCAGCATTGTATTAGCTGATGTTTCTTTTCTATATAGCACAGTACTAATTTGGCCTTGCTTATCCTTATGTATTTCCAAGTCGAGGAAAGTGACATAATTTTGATTCCAATGGCTCGTAAATTTTAAATTCAAATCATTAGTGTTGAGCATATGAACAAAATCACCCAGTTCCCCCTCCGGCCCCTCCCAAATGACCAAGATGTCATCAATGTACCTGTGCCAGGCCGAAACGTGGTACCATTTCGTCCTCAGCCCACAGTCCTCTTTCCCACCAACCCAGGTACAGGTTAGCAAATGACGGGGCATAGGTCGTCCCCATCGCTGTCCCCTGCACCTGGTGGTAGAGTTGCCCATTAAAGAGGAACATATTGTGGGTGAGGATGAAATTGAGGAGCCGGCGGAGGAGGAACAAGTTGTGATTATGTTCTGCCACGTCCAGCTCATTCAAGAAAGTCTCCACAGCTCTCAGGCCTTTGTCGTGGGGAATGCTCGAGTACAGGGCCTCCACGTCCAGGGTGACCAGAAAAGCCCCGGGATCCACCCACATTCCATCCAGGACACGTAGGATGTGACCCGTGTCCTTCACATAGGATGGCAGGCTCATGACCAGGGGTTGTAGGTGTCAGTCCACGAACTTGCTGGCATTCTCTGTAAGCGCCCCCATACCTGACACGATAGGTCTCCCTGGTGGTGACACCAGCGATTTATGCACCTTTGGAAGGGCATAAAACGTTGGTGTTATCGGATGGGGCGCCTCCAGGAATCCGGCAGTACGGGAGTCGATCACTCCCTGGTCATGAGACTGTTGTAGTATGGCGTGGTATTCCCGGGCATTCTCTGTCAGCCTGGACGCGGGGGCCCTTACATACCAATCCTTATTATTCAAAATTCGTAGGCACATGTTGGTATATTGGTCCTTGGACATAATTACTATATTGCTGCCTTTATCCGCAGATTTTATGATCAGGTCATTGTTAGATTCGAGTTCCTGGATGGCGGCTAAGAGTTCCTGACCCAGATTTGAGTGTCTATTTGTTTTATGTGGAAGTTCCTCCAAATTGGCTACCGTGAAATTAACAAATGTCGCTACATTGTGGTTGAGGCCTATTGGGGGATAGTACATGGAGGGCTTTTTGAATTGAGTTAATGGTTTGTCACGTGTACAATGGCCCGCTACCTCTAGCGCTAGGTCCACCATGTCCTGTTCCAATTATGATTCTGATGGTATAGGTGGATCCCTTATCCCGCCCGGTGGTCCCTCCTTATCCATGAACTGAAAACGGCAAAGTATTTTTCTAGCAAAGAGGTGGATATCTTTTGTTATGTCAAACAGGTCCAAGGCTTTTGATGGACAGAAATTTAATCCAAGTCGGAGCAAATGTTCCTGATCTTCCGATAAGGTAAAATTAGTCAAATTAATGATATTCATCTCTTTGTCTGTTTCCATAGGTTGAGAGATATTATCCTCAGTTGGTCCTGCCGTTATTGGTGAAATAGTCTCGGATTTCTTTCTGTCTGTAAGATTGGTGGAAATAGAGGGGTAGGATTCTTTGGACCGCCTTCCTCTTGCCTTATTTCTGCGTTTATTGCGGCGCGCATTGCGTCGCCGTCTAAAAAATCTCTCCTAGGTCTCTCAGATCTCTTCCTCGGGGGGAGGTGGGGTTCTTTGGTCCATTTTACGTTTCTGCAGATATTTCTGCTGTTCCCCCTGTTGTGGGCGAAAATTGTTCCATCTCTGGGGACCCCGTTGACTATCGCCTTGTCTATTGGGCGGGGGGAGCTTTATCCCGCACGCCTGTTTCGGGTATCTCGGGCCCCTCTCCCTCGAGGACGAGGTGTCTGAGGAGTTGCCTTGCCTATCTGGTCTTTCCCTCCTCCCCCTAGGGCCCTGTTGTGTGGACGGCCATGTATATGCCTCCTAATTTTTGTAGGCCTGCCTGTCCCTAAATAATTTTTGTTCTTTAGTCTGGATAATTTCTTTATTACGTTTCTCAATGGACTCCTTAATGCCGGAGTCCCTCTGTTTAAATTGTTCATTTTTTTGTTTAGTTTGTAGTTCTGATATAATTGATTGTATTTGGGCGTTTAGAGCTTCTAGATGTTCAGTATGGTACTTAATTAAAAGTTTAATAAGTTGTAATGAACAATTCTGTAAAGTCTCTTCCCACTGTTGTTTGAACTGATCACTTGGATTAGGTAACTGAGGGAATAGACGAACTCTAAGGCCTTTTGGTACTAAGCCATGGTCAAAGTACTCCTGGAGATATTGAATATCCCACCATGTTTTAGACTTTTTCGCCAGAGCCTTGTATAGTGAATTGAACAATATATTTATTTGTTCCTTTTTTTCTATGGTGTCTTTGTTGGATACCCGGCACTGGGTTAAGTTAGACATCATTGTGTCCCAGTCATTGGTCCCTAGTTGGGTCATTTTAATGGATATGAAATCACTTTAATCGGTCCAAAAGCGAATAAGTATCAATGGTGCCAATTATAGGGGGTACACCAGGAGGAAATATTTTATCCTCCTAACCTATTGGTAACAGTATCTGTATGTAAAGATTAGTTCATCCCTAAGGGTGAGCCAATCTGACCCAATGGTGACCCTCCCTTCAATGATTAGAGGGGGTTTGGAGATAGCTGGTCCACTGAAGACTAAACAAAAACTTCCAGGACTAGGTCCGGTCCTGGCTCTAGTAAAATGGACCCAGCACACCCACCACACCTCTACGCAGTTTAAGTTAAAAGAATACCATTCTTTATTTTGAATATATTAAAATCTCTAATACAAAAATACATAGATCTAATTCATACAGTATTCCATTCATTAAGTGTACAATACCTAGTTACAGACTAATACAATTGCATACTTGCTTCCCAAGATAATATTTTTTATGTAACAGTAATAGCATTAATGAATATTTAATTCCAAGGTGACTATTGTATCTTACTGGTCTGAAGGTCAAACAAACAGGGCAAACATGTTTCGCCACATGGGCTTCTTCAGTTCCCTAATGTACATAACAAAAAGAAGGAAGTATGATTTTGCATACATATGGATAACTATATGCATCATTTGAAAGAGTAAATAAATAAAAGACTCTATTTATTATATCGTACAATCTCATATAATCTTTTGTAAAGGCACACTAGGACCAAGTATACAGCATATGTAAAAAAGTTATTCCTCAAATACAAACTATATCAGAAATTATTTATCAAATGGGGACCATTCTTATTTACCTGATTTTGGTTTGCTGTCAATATAAGTGTCAGATCCTGGAGGAGATGAGGAGTCACCACTTATCCCTCTTTATACAATGATCTGGTTTCTTTATGTTTATATTCTGTTTGTTTATGTCCCAGCCTGGGGTCACATGGATTAAAATGTTTAGAAGTCCTGACAAGGTGGAAAAGACCAAAAAACAATAATAATATTGCTATTAATGATGGCCCGTTAAAAAAGGGGGGGAGGAGGGGGGAAAGGAAAGGAGAGGAAAAAAACGAAGAGGGAAAAACAAAAATCCCTTTGAGACTCATGGTTCCTACTGGGGCTAGTATGGATTTCTACAATAATATTACCTTAATTTCTACGTGCTTGCAGTGCTGTACAAGTGCTTTCTTTTAGTGCAGTAGTATGGTAACACTTTATGATCTATAAGAGAAGGTATTGCCAGCTGTTAATAGTCTCTATAACCTCACCTCCGTGTAGGTCCGCAATATCCACAGGAGACTGCAGCGCAGTCAGCGCATTCTAGTGATCAAGGGGAATTGGGGAATTGTCTAAGCGGGAGGGTTATTGGATCTATTCCCTTAACACCTTATTTCCCTCGGGGCTCAATATAGATTTTGATTTGAATTGTTTTTTGGACACTTCATGAATGTGCATTTTATGTATAATTTTTATTGTAAATTTTCTGTGGGCAATTGTAAAGTGACTCTCACAGCAAGGATGTCCCCGGAGTCCTATGATATAAAAGATATATTTTTTAGTATATATTTCTGAGTATACTTTTTATACCTTTTATTACATTTTTCAAGATGAGGTAGGCATTCATTTAATATATTGTTTCTTCTGCACAGCTTTAACATTTACATACAATTCTATATTGCCATTATGAGCCTAGCTGTTGGTTATTTGAGGCTAGTGCAGGTTTGGAGTCAGCCTCCGTTCTGTATATAATCCACATTGGTTCAGCTTTAATCTGCATTATTGAAGAAGCTTGTAATTAGGTGGCAAGACTTCTGCCTAGCTGCGGCTTACGTTTGGCTTTACGCAATTAATGTAGCCTTACGCTACTTGCACACTATTATCATTGGCAGTTTACACTTAATGGGCTCGATTCAACAAAGGTCGAAAATGGATTTTTCGTGTGTTTTGTGCTTAAAAAGTTGCGATTTTGCGATAGTTTTTTTTAAGAGTAATTCAGCTACCTGGAACCATTGTAAAACAGGAGTCACTTGAATTAAATTCGAGTGCGATTGTAAAAGTGCGAAATAAATTAGTGGATCGAAAAATTTACTACTGCATTTTGCAATTCGAAAATTTTACTACTGATTCAGGTGGACTTGATGAGCCACACACATGATATAAATTAGAGTGTTTCACACTAGTTTTTTTTAATGCAGCTTTCAGCAGGAGAAAACTCATTTTGCTCTTTCTCACAATGGAGCCCTTCTACTTTCTTCTAGTAGTAAAAAAATCAATTCATAAGAATAAAGCCTGAGAATTCCACTGTTTGTGAATCACTAATTAGGAAGACAATGAAAGCCAATGGCACCTTTTTACTCCTGAAAAAAAATATTGAACTTTTTACCCCTTACTGGTAGTAAAAAGTTTCATTGACTTTCAGTGTATTCCTATCTGGTAATTCGGTAACAATTCTCAGGCTTTTTTCTCATGAATTAAATTTTTTACTACCATGAGAGTTTTTTCAATGAATTGTGAATCGAGGCCATTGACTTTGAACATATTGCAGATGATGTGGCGCAGAGAAGGCGCAGACTACCCATTCCCAAGTATTTTTGGACAGGTTTGGATGTGGATCAGCTGCCAGATCAAACACTTTTCCAGCTTACTAGTCTAAATCGTGCAGCTTTGCAAGACCTCTTTAGCCTGCTGCATCCATATTTGGCACCATTAACTGGCAGAGGACCTTTGGGTTTTTACACTGCGGGGCACCAAAACACAGAATAGTCAAAATGCTGGGTTTCGGTCCATGTTATAGTGTAAGCATAAGAATGGTGTACCATGAGGTTAAAGCTAGCAAAGAGCTGCTCCCTGCACCCAGGGACATGTGGTGCTATGTGAGCAAGCTTTGTATAGAAAACAATGGCCACATTTCTGAATTAAAGGAAACATTTTTAATACAGGTCCCTGGCAATCCAACCAAGCCCCCCCAAAAAACTACATACATGCCTCTTACAAATATTACTGTTTAATTAGTACTTCCACTACAGCATACCTTGCCTCTTTATTACATGTATCCACAATGTTACAAATATTACTGTTTAATTAGTACTTCCACTACAGCATACTTTGCCTCTTTATTACATGTATCCACAATGTTACAAATATTACTGTTTAATTAGTACTTCCACTACAGCATACCTCGCCTCTTTATTACATGTATCCACAATGTTAGCCATGTACATACAGCTACACAGGAAACTTAAAAAGTTGAAAGAAATTAAGCATTTATATTTACCCATTAAAAAGCCTTACAACACCATGCAACAGTCAGAAAACAATACTAAACAATAGAGAAAAAATTCGAGTACATTTTCCAACAATTTTCGCTTGCGACAGCCTTTTTACGAGCATTTTGAAAATTTTACGAGTGATTTGAAAATTTTATGATTGCATTTTCGAGTGCACGTATTTAATTCAACCCCTTTTTTGAATCACTCGAAAAAGTAAAACATTTACGCATGCGATATGGTTTTTCGAGTGACACTAATTTATTTCTACCTTTATTGAATCGAGCCCAATGTGTCTAGTCTGCTGCATTCAAGCCCTGATCTCTGCCACCATTCATCAATTAAGCAGGTACTTAAGGTTTCACCAGCTGTTGTATTTTGTAGAGATATCCTTTGTACCTACAGCCATTGGAGGAGCTGTGCTAGCTTGGCTTTGATTGGATTGAAGACTTTTTGAATGCTGCCCCCTCCCCTATAAAAGCTTTTGGAATAGTTAGTTCCTGTAAGCCCTGGTCAAAGCCGCCTGGAGCGGTGAAACGCGTTGGGATTGTGCACACAATTTGACAACAAATAGGAGCAATTTTTGAATTATAAGGAAACAGAGGAGCCCGATGCCCCCTGCGGTGAGAGTCATGGTTTTAACTTGGAATTTTCATGCTTGTTTTTTATTTCCCTTGTGAGTGCATTTTTTTTACCCCTTTAAGCTATTAAATTGAGTATCAGCAGTATTGCACTATTTTGTTTTTTTGCTCTTTCACATGTACACTATGATGTGGGATTAAATCATTATCCCTATTGAGCATATACCCACATAACTCTCAAGAAGACCTGAGTTTGATCGTTTTGGGATTGGATTGGCGCTGTATCTGTGGAGGATTGACAGCCTGTGGGAGACTTTTGTGGTTTCTCTCTGAATGCCAGTTTCATTGAACATCTGGTAAAAGCCTACTGGTGGTGGTTACACTTGCGCTCACTGGATGCATGCACTGTGGGATGCCGCAATTGGATTTCTTAAAGCTACATGAAAAGACATTTTAGCTAGCTCTGTGTTTCTACTATTGTCTAATATAGAGCGAGCATGCATCAAAACCTAACATATTCGTTATTAATATATTACAATCCACTTATAATCACAATCCTTAAAGTGGACCAAAACCCACACCCCATCGGCCCTGAAATCTATAAGATTCCAGGGCTGCTGGATTTCCTCCCCACCGGGGCATCCAGAATCAGGATGCCTGGCTGTATGAAACCCCCCAGGTCGCACAGAAAAGGCACATGTGTAAGCTGCGACCGCACCCCCACTATCCCTTTAGTAGAGCACATGACCGCTCCAGGCATTTGTGAATGACCAGCCTGGGCATGCTCCCTGTTAGAGGGGGATATGCTCTATATAAGCTGATCCACACATGGAGCATAGCCTTATTATTGTCACACTACTTCTGCATGACTTTTACATTTAGTCACTGCCACACTGACCTGTGCCTCGTTCCCGCGGTGTCCTCGGGCAGGCCGCTGGCCGGAGCTTCTCCTGCCCGGCAGCCGCCTCCGCGCCAGGTGCTGGTGCGTACAGCGCGAAGCGTGCCCTCCTCTCTCTCCTCCGGTGTTTCTGCCCACGCGCGCACGAGCACAGTTAGTTTATCTCCTCCAGCGGAGCTTCACACAGCGCAGCAGCCAGAGGTTGCTTAAAGGGACCAATCCCTTTCCTGTGTGTCCTTGGCGAAACGCCCATCAAAGTTCAAACTGGGCAATCAACCCAGAGTTTAGTCTATACACGGTCACACTTCCCCTGTCCAATCCAGTTGGGTTCAGCCCTATAAAGGGATTACCTCTTCAGTGTGTCAGTGCCTTTGATAACATATAGCTAGCTTTGTTATTTCTCCCGTGATTTCCTGAACATATCGTTATTGACCATTTGTCTGAATCTCAACTACGTCTCCGTCTTTTCCCTTTGTACTGCGCAGCTCTCTGACCTCCTGGTGTGACCCTTGGCTTGACGTCCAACTTCGACTGATTTCTCCTAAGCACCCGAACTGTTCCAGTATTTACCTGTTTCTGAAGCACCCGAACTGTTTCCAGTATTTACCTAGTGCCCAGTCTGACCTTCGGTTTATCTGTCTTCACTTCCCGTGAGATTACAATCTTTGAGCCATCAAGTCCTGAGGGCAACCGTGTCCGGTGAGCAGTGTATAGCATCCCCAGCAAACTAGGGCTTGTCTATAGGTGAAGCTGGCTGTGGAGATTGGGGGTTGTAGGCTCACAATGAAGACAGGTATTCTCGGGGTCTGACAGTAACAAGATAAAATCCTTTGTAGCAATTTCTGATAGGGTGTTCAGGCATCAAAATCCTGGTTGATATTTGAGTATCTGCAATGCACTGCATTGTCTAAACAATAGATTTGAACTTTTTTCCTATTTAGCAAACTGACATTTGTGATAAGAATTGGAGTTCTGATATAAAAAAAAACATTACAAGCTTATTGTATTGTCGCTATAATGTTGGTAGCCGTAATCTCCACAATCTCTAACAACATCAATATTTAAATTGCTTGTGTTTTATATATTTACACCCTTGCCCAGCCAAGAAGAGAGGAATGGCATGGTTTAACATTTTTCTTCATTTGTTTCCAGTCAGGTAAAATATTTCCTTTTGTTATAAAAGAATGTACAAACCCCAGCTTCCAATAAATTCTCGGAGCGAATTATGTTCCTATCTTTAGTGGAAAACAAATACATGGGCACTGTGTTTTATTTTGACAATGCGGGTTTCCCATTTTTTCCAAAGTGCTGTGTACAGAACTATTTCGATCAATATCTCCATGCTATAGAGTTTAGAAGCAAAGGAATCTTACATTAGATAAGTGAGATGGAAGCCGCATGCTTATTTCAGTTTAAGCTTGGCAGCTCGAGGACTTTCAGTCGCACTCAGAAAAGCCAAAATGATAGAAGCCTGCACATGACTGCTTTTTACTTTGCTTTCTAGAAATGCATTGGCCAGAGGAGGATTTTCTACAATGCACTTTGACAAGGGGCCCAGGGTCCTCACTTGATATGAGAAAGTGAAATGTTTCTCAGATATCTGAGTTTTTTCTTACGCAGATTTCAGTGGATATTTATGACACAGTTACATTGTGGCACGTGTAGAGGGTAATAAGAGGTTTACCTGTTTATCTAGAAGGCATATCTAGGCTAAGCATACAATCAAAACATAACAACCTGCTGATCCCTACTCTTCTGTTCTCAAAAGAAGTTGCTGCCCTTTATTTTCTCTTTACTTCCTTTTCTCTCTCTTTTCTCCCCTTTTTCTTTCGCCTATTACTCAGACTCATTTCCTTTTGGGAGGATTAGTTTTCTTCTATTTTATAAACAGGGAGTCTAGTTCATGTGGTTGGATTGAGATAAAATAATCTGATGTTTATACAGATCACAATTTGTAAGTTAGAGTATTGTTTGGAAAAAAGTATATTGTCTACGTAGAAGACGAGTACACTGATCAAGCTGATCATTGTATTTGAATATTTCTGAATAAAAAGTATTGAATAAGATGTTGCTGAACTGTTCCCTCTGCCTGTGTCTCTAGCCTCAGTGAACAATGAGCATTTCCTTTCTATCTTTTGTATTGTGGTGAGTGTATGTGGATAAATGATGAGGGGTCTTCAGATGCATATTGTGGAGTCGACCCCCCCCCCCCTCATGTGAATTACCAAAGGTAAAGGGTTAAAGCCCTGGGCAGCCTCAGGTAAGTTCAGCTCTCAATTTATCGATTGCTACATGTGTCCCAAATAGGAGAGCTCTCACTGTTTAGAGTAGGACTGTACGAAAAATAGGTGCCATGACGTGGCTCTGCAGCTTCCCATACACTTGCAAATGTGTGCAACGAAAAACTTTCTGTTATGATTGTAGGATTTGTTTCAGGCTGGTGGGGATTTGAGTGTCGGGTATTCCTTTGTTTTGTCTGTGACTAATTGCCCAGTGTGCACAACCCAGACCAGCTATAAATTTATGTGCTGCTTGCCATTTCCTTCCTAAATGTTGAGCTCTGTGGTAAAGATTTCGATGCCAGCGAGTTCCTGTGCTGTTGTACTGAGACTGGAATAGAAAAATGGGCAGAGGGAGCAGCTCCCCTTTGACATAGGAAAGAAAACTGCTCAGACACTGTGATGCAGTTCGGGTTGAAATTTACGCCACAGCTCTAGTCTAGCAGAAGTTTACATGATTAGAGAGACCCGAGGGGCAAAATTAGAAACCAGAACCTAGAGCTAGGAAAACATACCTTTTTGAGAGGCCAAATCAGGAGGAATCATCTACTGATACAGCATTCTTCACTGTAGACTGAAAAGATATTCAGACATCGCTGAAAGCCGATATGTCAGCTGTGAGCTGATTACATCTTAATAGCAGGTTATAATGTATCACAGCATGAGTAACAGTTATAACAATCAGCCTTAGACTGGATGTTTCAGTTTGATACTTTGTAAAAGCCAGCCAGCACCCTGAGGATTACTCATCTCTGCTTGTTACATGTAAATGTAACCTCTCATGTATAACGTATAAACCTCTCAGCCCAATGTTTAGTGCAAGTAGTGAATTTGTATATAGGAGTTAAAATGGTTTTATTTGACACCTAATGCAGATATCCTTTATTCAACTACAGTCAGTCTAGGTATTCCAAAGAGTATAACCCAACACTAAAGAGCACTGGAGACTCTCATCAACTTTGTAAACTAAACCAGCTCTTGTTAAGAGGGGCAAAACCCACCCTGGAGTCTATGAGAGCAGGGCAGGCATACTCACTTCCCCCAGGGCACCACGATCTGGACTGCCCCATTCCATGAACCCCCCCATAGCCTAAAAACTCACCTTTGTTCCTGGTCCAACGGCACCTAGCTTTTGGAAATGGCCGGGGCGGGTATGCTCTCTGTTAAAGGGTAGCAGGGGGATGCAGCCACCAGCGAGCTCGGACCCGCTCACATTAGATGCTGATTAGATGATCGACTGCCCATGCGCTGTAGGAATGGGCAGAGGTGAGTTTGTTCAGGTGACCTGAGGGGTTTCACACAGTGGGGCACCCACCCCATCAGGGTGCTCCCGGGGAAAGGACCAAAACCCAGGGTAGTCAAAATCCTGGGTTTTAGTCCACTTTAAAGCGGAAGTCCAGTCTACCTATAACTACCCTGCCCTGCTACCCCCCCTGCGCAGCCATCTCAAACAACCAGAACAGAGTGGCTTTTTTTTGTTGCCATTTGGGGGTTGCACCATGCCTGCATGCTGGCCTGGTGAACCTAATTGCACACCAGCGGTAATGTGGACGGCACAGTGTGCCATGTCCATGAAACAAGCAAGTTGTTATGCAAAGGGACATACATGTGTTTGTGCGTCTATTTGTTTATTTTGAGTAAAAGTTCCAGCATCTTCTAAATTTTAGCCATTAACATGAGCAAATATATCATAATAGATTAGAGATATCTGTGGCCAGGGACGTACTACAGAGTGTGCAGTGGTAGCGACAGCATCAAGCCCATTATTGCTCCTTCACCTTTTTTATCCATTTTGTGTTACCTGGTATTGTGCACAAAACAGGAACACAATTTGTATTTGGTATATCTTTATGTAATAGAGGAATACGTGATACAATTTACTAATGTCTGCACCAGGGCTGGGCCACATCCTACCTCTGTCATACCTCTGTTTGTGTCGGGCTGCTCATGGATCCTTTTTATTGCCGTCAAAAGGCTTTCAGACTTGCCCAACCAAAGAAAAGAAATCTCTTCTGAAAGATTGTTATCAATCTATTTAATAAACCTATTACTTATCCCGACTGCACAAACACAGGTTCCACGGGCACTGGACTGACTCTTTCTTGAGATACAATCTTTATGCTATTATGTACAAACCAGCATCTGATTTTCTAGCCAAGAAAAGATTTTTAGGCAAGCTTAAAAACTGTCATACACATTTTAAAGTAAATATAGCAAACTGTATAAATCTAGAATGGTATATTTAAAAAAATGGAAGAAAAAATCATTAAATTTTCAGCTGACAGTGAAAGAGAAATAAATTGTTGTAATTACCTTTCTATGCCTGACATTGAAAATTACAGATGTCATTAGCTACCTTTATATTAAGATTATGACAAATTCTTCCAAATGCATCTTCTTGTTTAGTTAGAACGTTGAGTCAAAAAGATTCAGACATCATCAGAGAGAATTGGAAGCATTTTTATAGAAACAACAAGACGTTAAATAGCATAAAATGTTAGGCTTAAAAGCTTTAACGGTTATCTTTTGGAACTTTTAGAAAAATAAGCACCAGAGATTGTCTAGCAAATAAATACATTATACAGTCTGGGCTCTATTTGTCATTAGGATCTCAAGGGCCTGGGCTAGGGCTGGACAATGCAGGGGGTGGGGAAGCAAACTTCTTGGGGGAATCTCAACTACGGCTCCTTTTTCATTTTACAGGGGTCTTATGTGTCACACTTAACATTTTTCATGAAATTCTGTGTCAAAGATAGAAGGTACAGAGGTATGTGGCAACCAGCTTATCCATTGTAAAATCTGAACTTTCAAAGCAGTTTCTTTTCAAAGGCAATATAGAGGCCTAGACTACTTTTTTAATTCTCAGTTTTTGCAACAGTCCCCAGCTTTAATTTATGGCATCTTGTGGTCTTATGGTGCACTATTACCATACACCAAGGTATAAAAACTGAGCATGTTGTGGTATGAAGGGTTGTCATGACTAAAGAGTCCCTGTCTGACCAAAAAATAAACAAGCCTATATTAATAGTCTTTCCCTTAAAGCAGCTTCCCTGGTGTCCTGTGCTAAACACAGTCGTAAAGTGGATCAAAACCCATCGCTCGGATCCGCTTGAGCCTTATCTCATCTAATGCAAGAAGGAACCAAGCGCACTGGTGGAAGCAGCCTGCACTGGCCATTCACAGATGCCAGGGGATATCGGGGATGCACCAGTGAACTGGGAACAAAAGTGAGGTGACATGGGGGGTTTCACACAGCGGGACACCCCCGATCAGGGTGCCCTGGGGGGGAGCGAGTATGCCTGCCTTGGAGTCTCATAGACACCAGGGTGGGTTTTGGTCCTCTTTGAAGGACTATGATGTTTGCATGCACCGTGTGTGGGCCCACTTCTCTGTCAGTGCCAGTCATTTGCAGACCTGGCCAGTGAGTGTCCATGGGGAAGGGAGATCAGCTGATGATGGTGGGCCTGCTATGGGGCCCCATCAGGGCTATGTACATCTGTGACACCAGTTATACGCATACTATTGGTTGGAAACCCCTGAGCTGGAACACCTCCTAAGGCTTCTAGAACTGTCAGTGTCATAAATATTAGGATTTCTTTCTGCCAGCAAGTTTGTAACATAATTTCTGAATGACATCTGAAATAGATAGAACTGACCTTCTATAGCCCTGACCCTCTATAGCCCTGATTCAGAGCCTTTCTCGCACACATTCCCCAATGTGTGAATGAAGTCTGTATTTTGTCATTTTTCCGGGTTGTGTGATTGTGGACCATGTGAGTGCATGTGCCACAATCATGCATACACTGCTACCACTGTCACATGACTCACTCATGCCTGTTTGTGAGGAAAGCTGGGGGCCCAAAGATGTGGGTAGGGATAGGGCACTGCAAAACAGTGGCAGCCTCAGTCAGGAGCGAGCCTCAAGACCTTACAATCTGCTAGTAATTGGGGAGGGGAGAGCTGGGTGCGCCACTTGGTCTAAGTGTGTCCGTGACTCCTATCTGCTAGTACTGTGGGCTTGGAGAGCTGGGGCCACCAAGTTGCAGAGCTGGGTCAGCGATCACAATCCAACAGTATTAGCAGAGGGGAGAGCTGGGTGCGCCACTTGGGCTAAGCATGGCCGTGACTCCTATCCACCAGTACTGTCGGCCTGGAGAACTGTGATCATTTTGGAGATGCCTAGGCACATGCTGCTTAGGAGTCTCCATGGTGCATATGCACAAACTGGCGTGGAAATGCATTTGGTGGCTACACATTGATTTTAAAGGGGAAGGTGTGTGAATGTGGACCTAAACTAGGCCAAGCCAGGGCAGGCAGAAAAATAACATTTGTACTGACTTTTGTCTTTGCAGGCTTTCATAACAGACTGGTACAAAGTCAAACCCAACACCCATGAAAAGAGGATGTTGGTAGAGAACATAGCAGCCCATTTGAGCAGGCATGGGGCGTTAGCTTACACCCACACACAAATTATGCAGCACTGGTCGGACCTCAAATGATGAAAGTGGCCCCGGGTGCACTGACTCTACAGCAAGAACTTCCCAGGTTAGCAGATGCCCAAGAGAGAAGGTGAATGCTCTTTGTCTCTTCCAGGTGGGGTGTTCTGGCTGTGAATTAAGGCCACCCGGAGGTGAGGGGTGTGGTGTAAGACAGTGGTCCCCAACCACGGGCAATGTCCTCATTCTCCTCTTCAGACTCCCCCACCAACGGGGGAACCTGCTGAAAAGGGGGAGGTGTTAGGCTTAGAGTCACTCACAGGCCATGAACAGTCAGGTAAGACATTAGACAACATACACACAGGTTGGAGGAGGTAAATAACAAATGACACATATGCTAAGTGCTGGTGTCTCGTGCCTGTCTTTCCTTACAGAATCATCAGACCAGGCTGAATATGCCGTGCAAGGGGGAAAGGTAAGTCACACAACATACATGCACACTACATGGGATGGGGGCCAGCGTGGTTTGCCCTAAAATAAAAACACTGTTTGTGTATGCCAGAATGCCAGCAATAGACACGGAACACTGACATGGATGGCCTCCGTGGCAACATACAGGTGAGATTCCCAGCTGAGTTCACCAGCCAAAACCGTAAATGCTTGGCTAAAACATATGCCAAAGCAAGAAATTCTCAGGATGCAGCTGGAAATCATGTGTTTGCAAATTCCCGGGTCCAATCCCGCAAAAAAACATGCATTCACGTGGGGGCTATGAATCAGCTCTATTGTGTCCACCACCAAGATTCAGATGGCTCTTATACCTCATCAATAGGGGCATAATCACAGGGGGTGCGACCACACCGGGGCCCAGGAGTTTAGCAGGGCCCCAGCATTGTTGCTCCTACACCTTATTTATCATATTTGTGCTCATTTGGCATCATTTAGAGAAAGGAAGCACCATTCTGCTGTTTCAGTCTTTAGTTCTCTAGCCACATCCAGCTGAATTAAAAAACAGAAAAAAGGTTACTGTATGGACCTTCAAAGGGCCCACGTTTAATGTTTGAACCAGGGCCCCATCACATTTAGTTACATCACTGCTCATCAACCCATTCAGCAAACCCTGTCTGAGGCCTTTTTTTATCCCAAATTTGTCTGAGTAACCACGAGGACCCACCCTGCTTTCTTTGACCTTACTGAACTACCCAAGAATTATTTTTGTTATAGTCAAATTTATAAATTGTATACTTACAAGGAATGAATTTGGTAACAGGAAGGGAGGTATTTAATGAGTATAAACTAATAAGAGGGAAATACAATTATTACATACCGTATTTTTCGCCCTATAAGACGCACCTGCCCATAAGACGCACCTAGGATTTGGGGGAAGAAAATAAGAAAAAAAAAATTTAAAACCAAAAACGCACCATTACAGACAGTGTGGCATTCCCCTATCCAATTCCCATAGGCAGTGTGGGATGCCCCCATTCCATAGACAGTGTAGCATGCCCCCATCCCATTCCCCGTATATGCAGTGTGGCATCCCCCCCTCCCATTCCCCATATACCCATTGGCTGTGTGGCATCCCCCTCTCCCCCCATTAGTATAGGCTGTGTGGCATCCCTCTCCCCACATTCCCATAGGCTGTGTGGCATCCACCTCTCCCCCCATTCCCATAGGCTGTGTGGCATCCCCCTCTCCCAATTCCCATAGGCTGTGTGGCATCCCCCATTCCCATAGGCTGTGTGACATCCCCCTCCCCCCAGGCTGTGTGGCATACCCCTCCCCCCATTCCCAAAGGCTGTGTGGCATCCCCATCCCCCCATTCCCATAGGCTGTGTGGCATCCCCCTCCCCCCATTCCCATAGGCTGTGTGGCATCCCCCATTCCCATAGGCTGTGTGACATCCCCCTCCCCCCATTCCCATAGGCTGTGTGGCATACCCCTCCCCCCATTCCCAAAGGCTGTGTGGCATCCCCCCATTCCCATAGGCTGTGTGGCATCCCCCTCCCCCCATTCCCATAGGCTGTGTGGCATCCCCCATTCCCATAGGCTGTGTGACATCCCCCTCCCCCCATTCCCATAGGCTGTGTGGCATACCCCTCCCCCCATTCCCAAAGGCTGTGTGGCATCCCCCCATTCCCATAGGTTGTGTGGCATACCCCTCCCCCCATTCCCAAAGGCTGTGTGGCATCCCCATCCCCCCATTCCCAAAGGCTGTGTGGCATCCCCCCATTCCCATAGGCTGTGTGGCATCCCCCTCCCCCCATTCCCATAGGCTGTGTGGCATACCCCTCCCCCCATTCCCAAAGGCTGTGTGGCATCCCCCTCTCCCCATTCCCATAGGCTGTGTGGCATCCCCCATTCCCATAGGCTGTGTGACATCCCCCTCCCCCCATTCCCATAGGCTGTGTGGCATACCCCTCCCCCCATTCCCAAAGGCTATGTGGCATCCCCATCCCCCCATTCCCATAGGCTGTGTGGCATCCCCCTCCCCCCATTCCCATAGGCTGTGTGGCATCCCCATCCCCCCATTCCCAAAGGCTGTGTGGCATCCCCATCCCCCCATTCCCATAGGCTGTGTGGCATCCCCCTCTCCCCATTCCCATAGGCTGTGTGGCATACCCCTCCCCCCATTCCCAAAGGCTGCATGGCATACCCCTCCCCCCATTCCCAAAGGCTGTGTGGCATCCCCCTCCCCCCCATTCCCATAGGCTGTGTGGCCCCTCTCCTCCCATTAGAATAGGCTGTGTGGCCCTTCTCCCCCCCTCCCCCCATTAGTATAGGCTGTGTGGCCCCTCTCCCCCCATTAGAATAGGCTGTGTGGCCCCTCTCCTCCCATTCCCACCCCCCTCCCCCCATTAGTATAGGCAGGCGCCATATGAAAAAAAAAAAAAGTTAAACTCACCTGTCCGCTGACACCGCTGCGCTGAGTGGCTGGCTCAGTGAATGGGGTGGGCGTGGCCTGCGCCGCAGCGTCGACGCAGGCCATGCCCACCCCATTCACGAGCTGGCTCTGTCCCGGCCCCGCCGCTGCGATCGCTGTCTTTTCAGGCAGCGATGACAGCGGCGGGGCCAGAGACAGAGCCCCCGCCACTCCTCCATCTGCTTCTCCACATGCGAGCATGAAGGTCCGGGCAGCGGGTGGGCGTGGCCTGCGCCGGTGAAGGCCACGCCCACCCACTGCCGGGACCTTCGTGCTCGCGTGTGCTCTGAGCCCGGCAGCGGATGGAGGAGCGGCGGGGGCTCTGTCTCTGGCCCCGCCGCTTTACATTCGCCCGATAAGGCGCACTGACATTTTTCCCCCACTTTTGGGGAAAAATAAGTGCGTCTTATAGGGCGAAAAATACGGTACTTCATATTGGCTATCCCGCAAACCTAGATTAAAAGACGGGCAGGCTGATTCATCATTAGCGGCAGGTAGCGACAGATGAGCGTCTGTAGCAGGCATTTTCAGAGCGCTCGCTAGTAGTCGCAGTGCTCGGCCGTGGGTCGCTAGTTTATAGCGACTGAGTCGCTGTTCACTAATGTTGAATACATTGTGCGGAGTCGCTATTTGACCAGTACAGCGCTGTATGGGAGCGCATGGTAGCGACGGCTCATAGCGACCGACTCACACCATATTCAGCAAAAAAACAGCCTCACAAATCTCTGGCGCTGAAAAATACTTGTTTGAAGCCCAGAGCGCAGGAGGCGGTGTGTTTAAAATCTCTTTTCAAGCATCTATCAACTAGTAACAAAGCGAAAACATATGGAATTACATTGTAACAACATTGTAACATGAACACTTTAATGCCAGACCTGTAATGTCATTTCTGAGGAAATATATAAAAAATGAAAAAATTATGAAAAAACTGCTATTTCAATGCCAGAAGAGGTAAAAGAATTATATGTGATTTTTTGAAAAAAAAAAAAACCTGTTTAAAGAGAAGAAAAGGATCGTCCATTGAAATGTATGGGAGAGCGACAGGTAGCGAGAGTTTATACCTGGCGCTGTGCAAGGCTGAACGCTGGTGCTGTTCTCTGAGGCTGTGAAAATGATGAATCAGACACTACATGGCGCTATCCCAGTCGCTAAACAGATTCTGCTTGATAAATGTGTAATTGCGTGCCGTGTCCGGCGTTCACCAGTCGCTACCTGTCGCTACCTCTCATTAACCAGCCACTACCTGACGCTATCCCTTCTTAAATAAGGACCTATGGCAGGTACAATGTAGATGAATTTATGAAGCCCAATTACACAGCACCTGCATTTTCTCTTAGACAGTAACTGAGAATGTATATTTAAGCTCATCCACACAGATCCTAAAGACCTCAACATGATACAAAATGAAACTGGCTGCAACACATACAGTATATTGTGTTACAACAATCTCTATGATCCTCTAGAGACGTGGCACTACACCTGCTCAATAAATGTAATTAAACAAGAAATATGATGTCAATGTCTGCTGAATTTGCAGCCAGCAATATCATCTGGCCAAGGGGTATTTCTGTGCTTAGGTTGTGCTGTTATCCATTTAATGACCTACTATGTGTATAGCATTGTATTTGTATTATGTGCACACATTTACTGTTAAGTGGTTTGTATGCTGTTGCATGTACACTGCACCAGTTATGCCCCACAAGGACCACACTCCAAAGTTTCCACCACATCTATTGATGGTAGAGTTGTACCATTGTGATATTTTGCTGCAGGCAGTTGATGAGCATCTCTTGCGAGACTCTCAATGCTCCCGCACTGCAGAGCCGCCTGGAGACAGGCGGCGCTTTGCGTTTGCTGGTTTACAGCCGGCCACCAGGTACTAGTGCAGGGCTGTTAAAGCCGATGTGCTAGCAACCCCTAGTGCTAGTGAAAACAACCCAGTTCGTGAAGAAAAAACACAGCACCTGTACGGGTGCTGTGAAAAGGGGATTCTAGGCATTGTAATCTCCTTTTTTTTCTGATAGCAGAACATTAAAAAAAAAAATGGAATTGCATTGGGGAGACTTGAAAGACAAGACACATGTTTTGCATGGCCCAAGTCACAAGTTTGCAACACACAAGTGCAAAAAATGCATACAAGAAGAATTCCAAACAGCCATTGGACCCCATGAAACATGCACCAGCCCAAATACATTTAAAAAAATCCCAATACATGATAACCAACCTAGCCTATTGACATCTATGGGATAAGGCAGGGTGAGCGCCTGGTCTTATCTGGCACTGTAGAGAACTCGGTGCTGGCACTTATCCCATCGCCAGCGCTGATTTTGTACTGAGACCTGACATTCACCTGACACTCATCTGCGACTATGGCCCTTATTTATGAAGGAATAGCGTCAGGTAGCGACTGGTGAGCGACCGGTAATGACGGGCTCCGCCACGAGAACCACGGGCACCACCACAATCACACATTTATCAAGCCAATCCTGCTTAGCGACTGAGATAGCGCCAGATAGCCACTCATTCATCATTATTCCAGCCTCAGCCCACAGCGCCAGCGTCCGACCTTGAACAGCGACAGGTATGACCTCTCGCTACCTGGCGCTCTCCAATGCATTTAAATGGAACAATCTTTAAATATTAATAATTAATTGTTATTATTTTTTTTTTTTTAAATGTGAAAAATTCTGTGACTACTTCTACCATGTTAGATATATTTTGTAAGGGAAAAAAAAATTAAAAATTTGTGCAGAATTGATATTACAGCTCTGATATTAATGTATTCATATTACAAAATTATTTAAAAAAACTTGTTTTTTTGGTTTCCAAAAATATGGTTGTTTGGGGGTTAAAAAACTACTTTTAACCCATCGCCGCCAGCGCTCTGGGGTTTAAGCATGCATTTCACAGCGCAATAATTTTTTGAGCGTGATTTGTTACTGAATATGGTGGGAGCCGGTCGCTATGGCCAGTCGCTCTCATGCGCTCTCATACAGCGCGGAACCTGTCAAATAGCGACTCCTCACCCAATATTAAACATTACTGCACACCGACTGAGTCGCTGTCAACAACCGAACAACGGCCAAGCACAGCAACTACTAGCGGGCGCTGTGAAAATACTGCTACAGTCGCTCAACTGTCGCTACCTACCGCTATTAATGAATCGGCCTCCCCGTGTCACTAGTGCTTCTTAAATAAAAGTCCTAGCCCAGACACACACTAACTTCCTCCAAACCTTTTACCCCTTGAGAACAGTGTAAAAGTAGCCATTTCAAAGCATCCTAATAGCTCAGATTATATGCAAATGGCTTGTGTATGCTAAGAAATGCTGAGCTGTGAAGGGCGTGTCATGGCGAAGCTTTTTGAGTCATGAGCATGCTTGCCATGCTTACTCATGCTGAGAGCACCAAGGGACAGAGTGGCAGTTAGACCGCTTTTTTGTGTAGTCTTGGAGAAATGAAATTGAAAGAAGGGCAAACTTTTACTATGGCTTCTACACAATGCTGCAGGAAAAGGAGAGGCACATGGGACAGGCATCAGGTGGACTGCTTGCAGCTGTATTATTGCCATTGGTTGTACAGTCCCTGTTCAACTGTGTATGTATGAATATATGTATGAATATATATACTCAGAGCATCATTTATCAAGCATCAGCCCTGGTAAATACCACTCGGTGCCAATGTTTTCACTTTACTCATAGTGCTGCTGCATCCACCTGCGTCTATTTATCACATTTTGTACGCAGTGACAGGCGCTCTTTTTTTAGAGCAACAGTTTATAGTAGAGGTGTAGGTAAAAATCCCATAGATCACAATGTGTTTTTTGCTTATAAATAATGTTAAACACATTTATGTACAGAGCTTGCATTGCTGACTAGTCACAAATGTAAATGCAGGACATCGTAGATATTGCTAAAAGACAGGTGAGAAAACTTCCATTCACTTTCATTGTCCTTTACCTTACCAACCAGATATACATTTTCACCTGGTGTAGAATCAGCCTCAAGGTAGACAAACAATGAAAGTTAGGGGTTTATTTAAGAATTACATAATGACACATAGCAGCAGGTGCTTTTCGTAAGTGCCACCAGCCAGTCATATTTATGATGCCAAAAATATGTTTAGCACCACTTATAGCACCATGTAGCATTCCATGTATCAAGAGCGCGGGGTGTTTGGTTAGTGCCCGCCGCATTACATCTGACGCTCAGAATCGTTCTCCCATAGACTTCAATTAGCCATTCCAGTCCTGTTTATGTTGGTGACTTCTGGTTAGCTTTTTTTATTTTTTTTGTGCTCAATCAAGTGACACAGGATCCCTGGACTGTTCAGAATGTTTATTGTGTTCATTATTTTATTTAGGATACCTGCTGCTAACTTGCATTTTCATACCTGCCAATCATGTGTCATGCCATCTGTATGTTCCCAATGTCATTCCATGTGTCACTGTGCAGCTATCCTCAGTTAAAGTTTTTTCTTGTATTGCACATGGCGCTGTATGCCGGGGTATCGTGGTGTCAAAGCACCGGCGCCGGCGCTGTTCATTTACATGTTAGATACAAATGATTTCTGGCCCTCCCCATCAGCGATACCTGTCGCTAGCTCCACTGAAAAAAACAAACAAGACACAGCGCCACGGGTTGCCTACAGCGCCAAACACTAACAGCTCCTGTGGCCGGCGTTGTGGCTGTGGTGTTGATAGTCTCTCTGCAGAAGCTCAAGTGGAACTACGAGGCTACATGGCAGTTTCTCTCCTGAAAAAGGAGTGAGTTTTCTCACTTGGCTCTGATTCAACCCCAAAATCTCTGGGAGCTTGTCCATGAATCACAAGTGAACTGGTGAATAAGAGGCTGACCTACCCAGACCTCCACATAGTGAGGGTTATGCTAAAACATTTGTTGAAGCATGGTGCACTAGTGGTGCGCCTTGCAGTATGAATTGCAACCTATTCCATTTCCATTTCAAAATATTGCCTACACACAGGATGGAACATTTTTAAAGGTGAGAGACATCATTTTTCCATTGAGGTAAGAATATTATTTTTTAAGCTTGGAAACAACTGCACCCTGTGGTCTATGCTGAATATTTTGTTTGGGAAAACTGGAGCAAATATTTTTTATTACACTTTCTTGTGTTGAAATGAAAAAGCTCACAGTGGTGCAGGTTGCTTCTCCACTCCTCCGTTGACAGTGGTCTCAGCTCTCTCCCTCTGTATGAGGTGTCAGGAACATGTTTGGACTCCTCCAGCAGTGTCAGACTGGGATGCCTGGGGCCCACCAGTAGAACTGACTCTAATGGCCCACCTCAATCTTAGATGCAAGTATTCCCAGCTTACTTTGAGGGTCCATGCACAGAAACTGTGTTGTCTCTGTGCGTGCTTTTGCAATGCCAAACTAAGCTATACATAGTTCAGGTTTTGATGATGAAGACACTCATAGGGAGCCCTGGGACCAGGGGCCCAGTGAGGTTTCTTCTGGTACCCCCGTGGGTTAGTTCAAGCTTGTCTGCCAGGCCCATTTTCCATTTTAGGTAAGTTAGAAACCTCCAGAAACCATAGAGGCAGCTGCAGAATTTAGTTTTTGCCCAGAATTCTTATTAACTTTTCCAAAAGCCCAGAAATATGATTGCAATGCATTTTATTCTGATCCAGAGCCTATTGAATGCCTCACATGAGCTGGGAAATTATCAGCATGTCCTGACCTTAACCACACCATGACCAGCGCATGGCATCCCCGAGTGCCCGCCAAGGCTGAGGCTACAGCTTTGCAGGGACACATCATGAACAGGCATGTATTTAACCAACTTGGTGGTAGTAAAGTTATAGTATTGGGGGGCAGATAATGTGGCATGGGCAGGTATTTCCCCCCCACGGTCATGATCTAGAATCTATAGGAAAGAGGTGTTTACTATATTACAGGGGGCTGGGTACAGGGATGCTGAGGGGGAGACTACTGAAGGCAGGAACTAGGTAGGTGTGTAATATGCAGCAACTCAACTGGCCCCAAGGCTGTGCAGCCACCAGGAATTCTTCCAGGTCTCGCTATGTCCAGTCCACTCCTGTATTTCTGTGTGTTTAAAGTGGACCAAAACCCACCGTGATCGGCCCGGGAATCTATAAGATTCCTGGGCCGATTGATTCCCTTCCCCCGAGCATCCAAAATCCCTGATTTGTGAAACCCCCCAGGTCACCCCATACACTTACCTTGTTTCCCGGTCCAACGTTGCGAGCTGTGGGCGCATAACGGCTATCCCTCTAGCAGGTCACATGCCCGCACCAGGCATTTATGAACGCCAGCACGGGCACGCTCCCTGTCAGAGGGAAGCGGGGGATGCATCCGCCAGCACGCTCGGAGCCGCTGGCCTTAGACGAAGGGTTAGACGACGTGACGTCAGCGCCTCCAAGTGCGCTGATTGGATGAGCGGCCGGGCATGCGCCGTTGGACCGGGTAGAGGTGAGTTAACTTTGGCGATCTGGGAGGTCTCACGCAGCGGGGGGGAAAGGACCAAAACCCAGGATAGTCAAAATCCTGGGTTTTGGTCCATTTTAAACTGATCACCAAGTTTATGAACATTTTGAACATTCTGATCTAGATAAACATGTTTATAGGCGGCATATAAATAAATGTACTATTTTAACTTGGAGTGTATAAATCCTGATTTAACACTTTACTAGATAAGAATAAACTAGCTAATGCTACTATGTTTCCAAACTAAAGGCAGCCTGAAATAAGAGAACATTTATTTCAGATTTATAAGGAACATAAAGGGAGAGCACAGGCAGACAATCGGATTAAAGGGAACTGTAAATGAAGGGAAATATTCCAATAGCTCAAGCCTACCCTGTTTTCGAGAACATTAGCAGCAACGGGATTATAAAGAAGAATATAGGAGCTTTTCCTTGCCGGATGTTAAAATACACTACTTGTGATAGCAAAAGGCATTAAGCAAAGCATTTGCTTCTCTATATACTCTAGAGAATTTACTTGCAAAATTAATTACATGGAAGTCAAAACCTTAATCTGCCTGATACACAGTAAAGTGCAGAAGCTACAAGCAGGCAAAGTAAAACATATAACCTTAATGTTATATACTCAATGGTTGTCATAAGGCGCGTCAGCTTTCCTCTGTGTATTGTACTACTATGACCTGCTGTATTACATGTATGTACTTGTAAAATACGAGGAAATGTGTAACCCTGCAAGTTAGTTATGTAGCGACCCCACTCTAGCGAGGGAATGCGGGAGGTTAGTAGAGCTAGGGGGGATTCTTCAATATAGAGCAGTTGCAAGGTTACTCACTGTGGTGACGTAACTCTTCTACTGAAGCAAGACAGGGCACCCAGATGCTGAGGCGCCACGTCTTTATTGGGGAGTCATCCACATTGCATCCAATTCACTTCATGTGCCATATTCATCACAAGCCCTTTACATTTCTCCTTCTTGGAGTCCTCTGGTTCTGTCAATAATCCCTCTTATCTTATGTCACTTTGCCTTACACTTCAGCTTCCCTCAGAGTCCTTAACACAGATCTGTCTCCTTCAGAATCAATCACACATTTCCCCTCTCCCTCTACTGGGATCCCCTCTATACCTTCTGTGGGTTTCCCGCCTAAACTCCTAATCCAATCCCATGAGCTTACATTACATTCCCTTGCTGTTTGTCTTTCTGAGGTAATTCCATTTCTTGTCCAACACTCCCCTCTTGTGGCCATTTGCTGTAACTACATTACTAAATCATTTATTCTATTTAACTAATGGTGCTTGCCTCTTTCTATTATTTTATTGGGTTTCATATGCTCTACCTATACAGGCCCTACAGTTACCCCTCAATGCCAACCTTAGCCAGTGCTATCTGGTTTTCTTCAGAGGCTGTAGTATGGACAAATATGATTTTTTTAATGAACCCTTTCCTGGTGAATGTAGGCTTCTGATATTTTTCCAGCTATGTCACTTTTTGGCTCTATCGGGAAGATAAGAAAGAAATAGTGAGGAGCATTTAAACCGGACCTTCACGCTAATTAAGAGCCTATCTTGTATGTTTCCCAGACCCTGTACATACAGCTTGTCCCCATTAAAATCATCCTACCTCCATCTACTGCATTTTCTGAGCCTTTAAACATCCAAGATGGAGGCCCATGGAGTCCTTTTCCTGACCCAAGCTCTGCATTGTCTGCTCAAAGCACAGCTATACCCCACCCCCCTCTCCTCAGTATGTGATGCTTCTGGGGCAAAATGTCAGCGCCCCCTCCTAGAGTCCTGAACAAAGATGCAGCCCAGTGGGGGAAAGAATAAAGTAAGTGACTAAAACATAAATATATTAATAAATATATTAATTTTAGTGTTTAAGGATTTGGGATTCTTATTAAATGATGCTAAAGGTCCGGTTTAATGTGGACCAAAACCTGGACATTTTCCTTTCCCAGGTTTTGTTCCTAGTCCCCCGGGGCATCCCAGATTGCAGTGCCCTGCTGTGTGAAAACCCCTAGAATGACGCTATTCACTCCCCTCTTCCGCTTTCTTACGGTGCATGCATGGGCTCTCAACCAATGAGATCCGTCTGCTGTGAATATATCATGTGGTGAATGGCTCTCATTGATTTCAATGGGTAGCGCATGCTGCCGCATCCCCCATATCCCCGGTGGGGTGAGTGCTCCCGAAAGCAATGAGAGCCATTTGCCGAATTACATAGTCATGGCAGATGGCTCTCATTGGACAAGAGCATGTGCCCTATGAACGGGGACGAGGTAAAGAAATTGCGGTGTTCTGGGAGGATTCACACAGTGAGGTATCTCAATTCGAGATGCCCCAGGGGAAAGGCAGCTGTTGTCCCTGGGATCTTTTAGATTCCAAGGTGTCAGCTGGTGGATTTTGTTCCGCTTCAAGACTGTTTATTAATTACTTTACTAATATATTCTTGAAAGTGGGAGAAAGCCCCAGGGGACTGGCCCTGAAGTCCAAAAGTCTCCATGGCGGGCTTTTCTGAGAGCATCCCAAATCGGGATGCACCACTGTGTGAAACCCCACGAGTCATCCCCCAATACTTACCTTTGCCAGCAGTTCAGTTAGGCTGGGGGCTCCAACGTGCCCCAATCTAAAGGGCATTGGGGCATTGCGAACCCTCACGCTCCCAGTTACCAAGCTCTGGTCTTGTGAGAGACGTACAGTATTGCTCATCATTAATGTGCACAGCATATGGCATTGATTGGAAGAGAGACCATGCATGCGCTGCTGGGTCGGCGGTGAAGGAAGTTAAGGGGGAACCAGGGGGTTTCACACTGTGGGGCATCCCAAATCAGGATCCCAGGGCAAGGAACAAAACCTGGGATTGTCAAATTTTAACTAGCTATGATGTTGAAATTCCTGATTTAGATGTATGAGTATATTTGCACATGTAACAGATTGTACAACTGGCAAATCGCCCGCTTTGCCTCAGCAGATATATTTTGATGCCAGTAGAGAAGAAACAAATAACGGCCCAGTCGCATTGACTGTACTAAATGTACAGAAGAACTCCGTCTTCTAAAGTGGACCAAAACCTGAGATTGTCACTATCCCAAGTTACATTTCTTGGGATGACCCGTTGTGTGAAGTCCAGCAGTGCGCCCCAAAAACTCACCTTTCCTCGGTCCCACACCACATGCGCCGTATGCCATGCATATTAATGACCGTTTTTAGCATTTAAAGTTGGACCTTTAGAGAGAAGCAAGGAAAAGACAGTCGTCAACTATCGTCCCCTGCATACCCCAGCATCTGCATTTCCTACAAAGTATGATGTAAGATGGGGGAGATGGATCCACCGCTTATTGCTTAAAAAGGTGGTCATGTATAAATACAATCCCCGGGACTGGGCTACAGGAAAGGGACTAAATCTCAACAACAACAAATGAATTCCTCTGCTTACCAGGAATAACCATCTGCTTGGCAGATAAGCAAATCTTCATTTGTTTGCCCGGACAATCTCTTTAACATTCCCATACAAACACCTTTTCATCTCTTTGCAGGAGCCTCGATATCTTTGGAAAAAGTTACAACAGAGAGAATAATGATTTTATATAGAACGCTTTCCTTACAGATGTGATCACAGCAGGTGTGGTAGACTAGAATAGCTTTTTATACTGCTGAGAATACATATGAGGATCGCTTTTATATCCTTGTTCTGTTCAATGACATTCTAGGTATTTATTTAAAACTTGTAACTCTTTCAGACACTTCATGATTAACAATAAGGATCTTGTCATGTGTTGCATCGAATTGTCTAGGGACAGTTTGGTCATAGGGAGAACCAGGATTTTTAGGTTGGGTCCTTTGGGATGACCGCACTATCCTCATTCATTCTCTGCTTGCTGAGCATCCAGACGCCCATTTGCTGCCCCACTGTACTCCTCTAGCAAAGAATCCACAGCCCATGTTCTGACCTTACAAGGCTTCAGCTTTAGCTGTAGAGCACACTTTTGTTGTAAGGGCATCATGCATGTGGGGGAATGGATGATCATGGGCTATCCAGGGCCTGGTAACATACCAGGCTGATTTTTTAGCCCCAGTACAGATACTATGCATTTGGTTTTCCAATGGCAATATCTCCAGTTTGGCAGGAAGGGAGTTACTTAGTTTTACCTAGTTTTAGCCCACAAATCACCTTGAATTTTGTGGTACAGAATATTTTGTATCTGTACTTTACATATAGAATTTGCCAGCCTGAGCAGTACATCAAGTTCTCCCATGGCATCAAGTACATTTACAAGAGCCTGTGAATACGCCATTCGAGCATGGACAGGAGACTGTTTATGGGTGCCCCGAGGGGTTTCGCACAGTCAGAGATCCAGATGCGAGATACCCGAGGGGAAGGTCAGCAGCCGTCCCTGGAATCTTTTTGATCCCAGGACCGGCTTTAAGTAATGCCCATCTTGGTTTCTAAACCCCCAATACTCCCAGTAATTACGCTCTACACACAAAAACTCCCTTTAAAGTTTTGCAATCTTGAACAGTGACATGGCCACTTCAGTTTGAAACGTCTCTACTTTCCATGATTACCAGGGCCAAAAGGACTGAGGTATGGTCACCTACAGAAGAATGAAGCACAACCACATGAATCATCTTACTGATAAATAATAAAATAAGACTGGAGATACTGGACATAGAGAGCCAAAACCTAGTGAAGTCTAAAAGACTCTATGGCCGGAAAAATCCCAACCAAGTGGGAGTTTTCACGATTGGGGTTTGCCCATGGGTGACCCCTTTCTCTTCAAATACTTATTTTGATCAGGGATGCCAGCATGCTCTGCACTGCTGGAGCACCCCATTGAATTTCTGCTCCTTCTAGAGCAGAGGGAGCAGCAATGCTATGGGGTGCTCCCAGCAGTGCTGATCAAAATAAGCAGACAATAGCAAGCTTCTGTCGCTGAAGCCATGTGCTCCTTTGTTCATGGAGGACCTGAGCAAATGCCCAGTTTAACCCTGCCTGTCACATGTCTGGCTAGGCCTGGCAGTGATGCATGAGGGCTTCCACCACCAAAGGAGCCCATGGCTTCAGTGACAGAAGCTCGCTATTGTCCAAAGCGCTAGGGAGCAGTGCCAAGCTTACCGATGCCCATACAACAAATGTCCACTGTAACAAATACACTTAGAATATATCTTTTAATAAGCATCAGTGATTCTCCACATTGACTGCATCTTCTGTAATGTCGCTCTTCACAATCTCCCCCCTTCATGCACCCTCCTAGTTCAGGAATGCTTGAGCTTGATTCAATAATTTTTTTAAAAAAAATCTCATGGTAGTTAAAAATTCAATTCATGAGAAAAAAAAGCCTGAGAATGTCACTGTTATTGAATCACCAGATAAAAAGACAATGAAAGTCAATGGCGGCTTTTACTACAGTGTAGAAGGGACTAAACAGTTCTCTAGTTTCCCTAGGAGTAAAAAAGTGACATTGACTTTCATTGTCTTCCAAGCTGGTGAATCAGCAACAATGAAATTTTCAGGCCTTTTTCTCATGAATTGAATTTTTTAATACCATGAGAATTTTTTTCAGCTCTTGATGAATCAAGGCCATTGACTTTGTTAAAGGTCTGGACACCTAGCGGAGAACATATGGACAAACTGGACACACATAGGAGGGGTCTGTGTCCTTTATAAGAGTAAGATGAAATTGGATCTATTGTATTAGCTAACAAACCTTTTTGCATCTTCTCCCAAGCTATAAATAAAACACTGTAATGCGGCTGCGTCTTTCCTGACTTTCAGCTGTAGTTTGAATGCAGGACATGCTGAAATGTTTAGACAGCTTTTTCATGTGACTCATATATTCTGTATTTATATATTGCACACTTGGCGTTTTACAAGGCTTATAAAACAGTTCAGTGCATTTACATCTCGTCCTTAAAAAAGAGCTTTATTGCCAATAGGAACTGTACTTCATCTGGGGTCACAAGTATAATTGTTTAATCATTTATGTGAAATATTTTACCAATTAACAAAATAATTTACCAGTTAGAAAATAAAAACATCCAATTAAACCAGCAGAAATAGAGACCGAGAGACAGCGAGCTGCTAAAAATGTAAGCAATAGCAGCAACATAAAGCCTAGCATATTGTGACAAATCTGATTATCAAAATGACACATTCACCTCTGAAGGTGAACATAGCCTAAAGCAATGTTGAGGCAAAATTAGGCAGCCCATATGGAATAAAAAAACAAGCACCTAGAGGTACCCACAGAGATACTCACTTTGTTCCCGGCTCTTCTCTACCGGCCCCACTGTCTGTCTCTTCCCAGCTGTCATTGAAGCTTCCACTGACAGCTCCACATTCAAGGTGAGCCTCACTGCTGCCGTCTGCCTTTTCCCCAGCTGTCATTTTGACAACCTTGTTTTCATAAGTGATTTGCTTCAGCATCATATTCACATTCAGGAGATTATGATAGTATGGAAAAATAAGGGATCCAACCTCACTTACTGGCTTAGACTCGAATCTATAAAAGCCTGGTTGCCAGGTAACACCATCACACTGTGCCGCATGGTCCAGGAAGGCTGTGACTGAGCGACATCCACGTGAGGTATTGACTATTACATGTACACGCCACATGGTGGTAATTTGTGAGGGTAGACAGAGTGAAAGAAGAGGTGGTATCCTAGATGATGATCTATGGACACACCACATGGTGGTCATTTGTGAGGGCAGGCGTAGCAAAAGAAGAGGTGGTATCCTAGATGATGATCTATGGACACACCACATGATGGACATTTGTGAGGGCAGGCAGAGCAAAAGTAGAGGTGTATCCTAGATGATGATCTATGGACACACCACTTGGTGGTCATTTGTGAGGACAGGCAGAGCAAAAGAAGAGGTGGTATCCTAGATGATGATCTATGTACACACCACTTGGTGGTCATTTGTGAGGGCAGGAAGAGCAAAATAAGAGGTGGTATCCTAGATGATGATCTATGTACACAACACATAGTGGTCATTTGTGAGGGCAGGCAGAGCAAAAGAAGAGGTGGTATCTTAGATGATTATCTATGGAGACACCACATGGTGGTCATTTGTGAGGGCAGGCAGAGCAAAACAAGAGGTGGTATCCTAGATGATGATCTATGGACACACCACATGGTGGTCATTTGTGAGGACAGGCAGAGCAAAAGAAGAGGTGGTATCCTAGATGATGATCTATGTACACACCACTTGGTGGTCATTTGTGAGGGCAGGAAGAGCAAAATAAGAGGTGGTATCCTAGATGATGATCTATGTACACAACACATAGTGGTCATTTGTGAGGGCAGGCAGAGCAAAAGAAGAGGTGGTATCTTAGATGATTATCTATGGAGACACCACATGGTGGTCATTTGTGAGGGCAGGCAGAGCAAAAGAAGAGGTGGTATCCTAGATGATGATCTATGGACACACCACATAGTGGTCATTTGTGAGGGCAGGCGTAGCAAAAGAAGATGTGGTATCCTAGATGATGATCTATGGACACACCACATGGTGGCCATTTGTGAGAGCAGGCAGAGCAAAAGAAGAGGTGTATCCTAGATGATCTATGGACACACCACTTGGTGGTCATTTGTGAGGACAGGCAGAGCAAAAGAAGAGGTGGTATTCTAGATGATGATCTATGTACACACCACTTGGTGGTCATTTGTGAGGACAGGCAGAGCAAAAGAAGAGGTGGTATTCTAGATGATGATCTATGTAGACACCACATGGTGGTTATTTGTGAGGGCAGGAAGAGCAAAATAAGAGGTGGTATCCTAGATGATGATATATGTACACAACACATGGTGGTCATTTGTGAGGGCAGACAGAGCAAAAGAAGAGGTGGTATCTTAGATGATTTTCTATGGAGACACCAGATGGTGGTCATTTGTGAGGGCAGGCAGAGCAAAAGAAGAGGTGGTATCCTAAATGATGATCTATATACACAACACATGTGGCTTGATGCAGAGCCTCCCCGTTCAGCTCTCCCGTGCGTTTTCCCGTTGGTTTTGGGCTTTGATCGGGTCAGGAAAGGGTGCTACGTTGATTTTAGTGTGCGTTTATGCGCTCAGGTGTGCGCTCAGCCGCCTTTCCGATTGTCGGCTCGCACGAGGCTGTTTCCCGGCAAAACGGACGCCTCGTTCATTGTTCCGTTTTTTTCAGTGATGCAGAGCCTTGTTTTCCGATTGAAATCAGCCTAATGAAACGGGGCCGCCGAGCCTTCACTTACGGCAAGTCAGAGCAGCCGTATTTGCACTCGGGCAATAATATGCAGTCCTCTGTTGGAGCACATCAGCGGCGCCAGCTCCGCGGTCTTGTCCTGCTGAGTATGGCAGAAACCAGGCTGCACCTATTTGAGCTCACCTGCCTTACTGGGTATGTGTATGAAACTTGTATTGGTTGCCCACCCTGTCTGACTTTGTTTTTTCCCTTAACACACTTTGGTAAATTTTTTTTTTTTTTTTTTTTTTACTTTAAATTAAATAGGTTAAGTGATAGAACCCTATTGCGTCATGTTCTTGCCCTCTTATGTAAGTAGTATTCCCCAGACTTTTTTAATGAGTGTACAGGTTGGATGTGCATGTATGCTCATTACAAATGTCCTTTCCTCCAACCCTACCCCCTCACCTATTTGTCCCTCTTTTCTATTGTTGCAATGCACACCTTTTTTTATTTTTATTTTGTTTGTTTGTTTTTTTTTGGTTTTTGGGCAGGAGACTCTGGCTATCCTTTGCTCCCCTGGCTGCTGACCCAATCCTGCACCCATCTTCACAGGCAGAGGAGCCCTACAATACTGCCCCCAGGAGGACTCGCTCTGTGGTGGAGCGAGCCTTTGGTCTCTTGAAGATGAGGTTCCGTTGTCTTGATCAGACTGGTGGGGCGCTACAATATACGCCTGCAAAGGTCATTAAACTAATCATGGCTTGTTCTGCTTTAAGAGAGGGAGTCTGCCATTTCTGAGTAAAGTCTCATTAAAAAGGGTTTCACACAGTGGGGCATCCCGATCTGGGATTTCCAGGGGGAAGACCAGTGGCCGCTCTGGGTTTTGTTCTGCTTTATGTGAGGGAACCTGTGTTACTTTAATAATAATGTAAAGGAGGTGGGTTATTCCATCCTAACCTGATTTGGTCATGATGTTTTAAAGCAGGCCAAAACCCATGTAACCCAGCCCTTTGGAGTGTGAAGAAATCCTGGGCTGGGTTACAGGCATCATGTCTCTGGGGCATTCCAATTTGGGATGTCCTGTACGTCACTGCGGGGGAACGTCAGAGCTATACCAGGAGCTATGCCATTTTTACACAGGAGCAGGACGACATCATCATGGATGTGAGTATGCGAGCGTGCGTTTATGTGCGCTCCTTATAATAAAAAAAAAAACAAAGCGCAAGAATAGTCTGAAACAACTTAGTTTGTCACGTTAAATACAAGCCCACCTGAGTTTAACCCATGTACGCAGCTACAAACTAGGCTACATGCAGATAGAAGAACTAGGGCAATGTGAGGCAGCAAAAGGATAATAAAGTGACTTTAGTTAGGCCAGGAAACTTGTTAATGTATTTTGTGGATTAATGGTGGGTCCTTGTATCTTTTTTTTTTACAGATGATGCTGCGGAATCGTTTTTTTAGAGTTTGGGCTTTTCATTAAATCACGCTGAAGGTCCGGTTTAAAAAGGGCCCCAATAAAACAACGCACAACCAAACCATAAAAACAATGCTAAACTAAGGTTGTTTTTCATTCACAGATCAAAGAAAAACTCAGCCACAAGACCCCCGAGGCCTAATTTTTAACATGTTAAATTCAAATTTAAATTGTTTGTTACTTTTGTTTTATCAAAAAAATAATCTCAAAACCACAAAACCCAAAAAATAAGTTTGATTAAAAAAAACAAACAGATTTTGTGAGTTGTCTTTCCTGCAAATGTACAATCACACAACATCATCACACATTTACATGACACAAAAGGTTTAGATATGGGACAAAAAATCAGAAAAACTCACAACCAATTACGGTAAACATTAAAGGCAAGGAAGAAGGAACACCAAAGAGATTAAGGTATGCATTAATGGCAAGGAAGAAGGAACACCAAAGAGATTAAGGTATGCATTAATGGCAAGAAAGAAGGAACACCCAAAAATAAATTTGACAATATATATATGTGTCAAATTGGCAGTTGGTGCCATATGCATATTCCAATGGAGGTTTAGGGATGTGCGCTTGCGTGTAGCCAGATTGGCAACTGAAGAGCCATGGAGATGTAAGTATACTTGGAAAAATCACCAAAATGGAAGGTCAAATACGACGGAAACCAAGCAGGTACGTTCAAAAGCCAAGGAAAAAGCAGGGAAAAACGGGAACGGAAGCCCCTATCAAATTGAAGGCACCCGAGAGAGCAAAAAAAACTTCCCGAGTAAAGACAAATTGACGGATCAGTTAGGGAGCCATTCCGACGGAGGCTCTGCATCACATTTGTGCCACGATTCAAACGGGAGCCATGGACAATCGGAAGGTTTTAAGCTCAGACCGGGGGAGGCTCTGCATCAGGCCCATGGTGGTCATTTGTAAGGGCAAGCAGAGCAAAAGAAGATGTGGTATCCTAGATGATGATCTATGGAGACACCACATGGTGGTCATTTGTGAGGGCAGGCAGAGCAAAAGAAGATGTGGTATCCTAGATGATGATCTATGGAGACACCACATGGTGGTCATTTGTGAGAGCAGGCAGAGCAAAAGAAGAGGTAGTATTTTAGATGATTATCTATGTAGACACCACATGGTGGTCATTTGTGAGGGCAGGCCGAGCAAAAGAAGAGGTGGTATCTTAGATAATGATTCATGGACACACCACATGGTGGTCATTTGTGAGGGCAGGCAGAGCAAAAGAAGAGGTGGTATCCTAGATGATGATCTATGGAGACACCACATGGTGGCCATTTGTGAGGGCAGGCAGAGCAAAAGAAGAGGTGATATCTTAGATGACGATCTATGTACACACCACATGGTGGTCATTTGTGAGGGCAGGCAGAGCAAAAGAAGAGGTGGTATCCTAGATGATGATCTATGTACACACCACATGGTGGTCATTTGAGAGGGCAGGCGTAGCAAAAGAAGAGGTGGTATCCTAGATGATGATCTATGGACACACCACATGGTAGTCATTTGTGAAGGCAGGCAGAGCAAAAGAAGAGGTGGTATCCTAGATGATGATCTATGTACGCACCACATGGTGGTCATTTGTGAGGGCAGGAAGAGCAAAATAAGAGGTGGTATCCTAGATGATGATCTATGTACACAACACATGGTGGTCATTTGTGAGGGCAGACAGAGCAAAAGAAGAGGGGGAATCTTAGATGATTATCTATGGAGACACCACATAGTGGTCATTTGTGAGGGCAGGCGTAGCAAAAGAAGAGGTGGTATCCTAGATGATGATCTATGTACACAACACATGGTGGTCATTTGTGAGGGCAGATAGAGCAAAAGAAGAGGTGGAATCTTAGATGATTATCTATGGAGACACCACATGGTGGTCATTTGTGAGGGCAGGCAGAGCAAAAGAAGAGGTGGTATCCTAGATGATGATCTATATACACAACACATGGTGGTCATTTGTGAGGGCAGGCAGAGCAAAAGAAGATATGGTAAACTAGATGATGATCTATGGAGACACCACATGGTGGTCATTTGTGAGGGCAGGCAGAGCAAAAGAAGAGTTGATATCTTAGATGATAATCTATGTAAACACCACATGGTGGTCATTTGTGAGGCCGGCAGAGCAAAAAAAGATGTGGTATCCTAGATGATGATCTATGGAGACACCACATGGTGGTCATTTGTGAGGGCAGGCAGAGCAAAAGAAGAGGTGGTATCTTAGATGATTAACTATGGAGACACCACATCGTGGTCATTTGTGAGGGCAGGCAGAGCAAAAGAAGATGTGGTATCCTAGATGATGATCTATGGAGACACCACATGGTGGTCATTTGTGAGGGCAGGCAGAGCAAAAGAAGAGGTGGTATCTTAGATTATTATCTATGGAGACACCACATGGTGGTCATTTGTGAGGGCAGGCGTAGCAAAAGAAGAGGTGGTACCTTAGATGATTATCTATGGAGACACCACATGGTGGTCATTTGTGAGGGCAGGCAGAGCAAAAGAAGAGGTGGTATCTTAGATAATGATTTATGGACACACCACATGGTGGTCATTTGTGAGGGCAGGCAGATCAAAAGAAGAGGTGGTATCCTAAATGATGATCTATGGAGACACCAGATGGTGGCCATTTATGAGGGCAGGCAGAGCAAAAGAAGAGGTGATATCTTAGATGATGATCTATGTACACACCACATGGTGGTCATTTGTGAGGACAGGCAGAGCAAAAGAAGAGGTGGTATCCTAGATGATGATCTATGTACACACCACATGGTGGTCATTTGTGAGGGCAGGCATAGCAAAAGAAGAGGTGGTATCCTAGATGATGATCTATGGACACACCACATGGTAGTCATTTGTGAAGGCAGGCAGAGCAAAAGAAGAGGTGGTATCCTAGATTATGATCTATGTATGCACCACATGGTGGTCATTTGTGAGGGCAGGAAGAGCAAAATTAGAGGTGGTATCCTAGATGATGATCTATGTACACAACACATGGTGGTCATTTGTGAGGGCAGACAGAGCAAAAGAAGAGGTGGAATCTTAGATGATTATCTATGGGGACACCACATGGTGGTCATTTGTGAGGGCAGGCAGAGCAAAAGAAGAGGTGGTATCCTAGATGATGATCTGTGTACACACCACATGGTGGTCATTTGTGAGGGCAGGCGTAGCAAAAGAAAAGGTGGTATCCTAGATGATGATCCATGTACACAACACATGGTGGTCATTTGTGAGGGCAGACAGAGCAAAAGAAGAGGTGGAATCTTAGATGATTATCTATGGAGACACCACATGGTGGTCATTTGTGAGGGCAGGCAGAGCAAAAGAAAATGTGGTATCCTAGATGATGATCTATGGAGACACCACATGCTGGTCATTTGTGAGGGCAGGCAGAGCAAAAGAAGAGGTGGTATCTTAGATGATTATCTATGGAGACACCACATGGTGGTCATTTGTGAGGGCAGGCAGGGCAAAAGAAGAGGTGGTATCTTAGATAATGATTTATGGAGACACCACATGGTGGTCATTTGTGAGGGCAGGCAGAGCAAAAGAAGAGGTGATATCCTAGATGATGATCTATGGAGACACCACATGGTGGCCATTTGTGAGGGCAGGCAGAGCAAAAGAAGAGGTGATATCTTAGATGATGATCTATGTACACAGCACATGGTGGTCATTTGTGAGGGCAGGCAGAGCAAAAGAAGAGGTGGTATCCTAGATGATGATCTATGTACACAACACATGGTGGTCATTTGTGAGGGCAGACAGAGCAAAAGAAGAGGTGGAATCTTAGATGATTATCTATGGAGACACCACATGGTGGTCATTTGTGAGGGCAGGCAGAGCAAAAGAAGAGGTGGTATCTTAGATGATGATTTATGGACACAACACATGGTGGTCATTTGTGAGGGCAGACAGAGCAAAAGAAGAGGTGGAATCTTAGATGATTATCTATAGAGACACCACATGGTGGTCATTTGTGAGGGCAGGCCGAGCAAAAGAAGAGGTGGTATCCTAGATAATGATCTATGTACGCACCACATGGTGGTCATTTGTGAGGGCAGGCGTAGCAAAAGAAGAGGTGGTATCCTAGATGATGATCTATGGACACACCACATGGTAGTCATTTGTGAAGGCAGGCAGAGCAAAAGAAGAGGTGGTATCCTAGATGATGATCTATGTACGCACCACATGGTGGTCATTTGTGAGGGCAGGAAGAGCAAAATAAGAGGTGGTATCTTAGATGATTATCTATGGAGACACCACATGGTGGTCATTTGTGAGGGCAGGCAGAGCAAAAGAAGATGTGGTATCCTAGATGATGATCTATGGACACACCACATGGTGGTCATTTGTGAGGGCAGGCAGAGCAAAAGAAGAGGTGGTATCTTAGATGATGATCTATATACACACCACATGGTGGTCATTTGTGAGGGCAGGCTGAGCAAAAGAAGAGGTGGTATCCTAGATGATGATCTATGGAGACACCACATGGTGGTCATTTGTGAGGACAGGAAGAGCAAAATAAGAGGTGGTATCCTAGATGATGATCTATGTACACAAAACATGGTGGTCATTTGTGAGGGCAGACAGAGCAAAAGAAGAGGTGGAATCTCAGATGATTATCTATGGAGACACCACATGGTGGTCATTTGTGAGGGCAGGCAGAGCAAAAGAAGAGGTGGTATCCTAGATGATGATCTATATACACAACACATGGTGGTCATTTGTGAGGGCAGGCAGAGCAAAAGAAGATGTGGTATCCTAGATGATGATCTATGGACACACCACATGGTGGTCATTTGTGAGAGCAGGCAGAGCAAAAGAAGAGGTGGTATCTTAGATGATGATCTATATACACACCACATGCTGGTCATTTGTGAGGGCAGGCAGAGCAAAAGAAGATGTGGTATCCTAGATGATGATCTATGGACACACCACATGGTGGTCATTTGTGAGGGCAGGCAGAGCAAAAGAAGAGGTGGTATCTTAGATGATGATCTATATACACACCACATGCTGGTCATTTGTGAGGGCAGGCAGAGCAAAAGAAGATGTGGTATCCTAGATAATGATCTATGGAGACACCACATGGTGGTCATTTGTGAGGGCAGGCTGAGCAAAAGAAGAGGTGGTATCCTAGATGATGATCTATGGAGACACCACATGGTGGTCATTTGTGAGGACAGGAAGAGCAAAATAAGAGGTGGTATCCTAGATGATGATCTATGTACACAAAACATGGTGGTCATTTGTGAGGGCAGACAGAGCAAAAGAAGAGGTGGAATCTCAGATGATTATCTATGGAGACACCACATGGTGGTCATTTGTGAGGGCAGGCAGAGCAAAAGAAGAGGTGGTATCCTAGATGATGATCTATATACACAACACATGGTGGTCATTTGTGAGGGCAGGCAGAGCAAAAGAAGATGTGGTATCCTAGATGATGATCTATGGACACACCACATGGTGGTCATTTGTGAGAGCAGGCAGAGCAAAAGAAGAGGTGGTATCTTAGATGATGATCTATATACACACCACATGCTGGTCATTTGTGAGGGCAGGCAGAACAAAAGAAGATGTGGTATCCTAGATAATGATCTATGGAGACACCACATGGTGGTCATTTGTGAGGGCAGGCAGAGCAAAAGAAGAGGTGGTATCCTAGATGATGATCTATGTACACACCACATGGTGGTCATTTTTGAGGGCAAGCAGAGCAAAGGAAGAGGTGGTATCCTAGATGATGATCTATGTACAAACCACATGGTGGTCATTTGTGAAGGCAGGCAGAGCAAAGGAAGAGGTGGTACCCTAGATCATGATCTATGTACACACCACATGGTGGTCATTTGTGAGTGCAGGCAGAGCAAAAGATGAGGTGGTATCCTAGATGATGATCTATGGAGACACCACATGGTGGTCATTTGTGAGGGCAGGTAGAGCAAAAGAAGAGGTGGTATCCTAGATGATGACCTATGTACACACCACATGGTGGTCATTTGTGAGGGCAGGCAGAGCAAAAGAAGAGGTGGTATCCTAGATGATGATCTATGTAAACACCACATGGTGGTCATTTGTGAGGGCAGGCAGAGCAAAAGAAGAGGTGGTATCCTAGATGATGATCTATGTACAAACCACATGGTGGTCATTTGTGAAGGCAGGCAGAGCAAAGGAAGAGGTGGTACCCTAGATCATGATCTATGTACACACCACATGGTGGTCATTTGTGAGGGCAGGCAGAGCAAAAGAAGAGGTGGTATCTTAGATGATGATCTATATACACACCACATGCTGGTCATTTGTGAGGGCAGGCAGAACAAAAGAAGATGTGGTATCCTAGATAATGATCTATGGAGACACCACATGGTGGTCATTTGTGAGGGCAGGCAGAGCAAAAGAAGAGGTGGTATCCTAGATGATGATCTATGTACACACCACATGGTGGTCATTTTTGAGGGCAAGCAGAGCAAAGGAAGAGGTGGTATCCTAGATGATGATCTATGTACAAACCACATGGTGGTCATTTGTGAAGGCAGGCAGAGCAAAGGAAGAGGTGGTACCCTAGATCATGATCTATGTACACACCACATGGTGGTCATTTGTGAGGGCAGGCAGAGCAAAAGATGAGGTGGTATCCTAGATGATGATCTATGGAGACACCACATGGTGGTCATTTGTGAGGGCAGGTAGAGCAAAAGAAGAGGTGGTATCCTAGATGATGACCTATGTACACACCACATGGTGGTCATTTGTGAGGGCAGGCAGAGCAAAAGAAGAGGTGGTATCCTAGATGATGATCTATGTAAACACCACATGGTGGTCATTTGTGAGGGCAGGCAGAGCAAAAGAAGAGGTGGTATCCTAGATGATGATCTATGTATACACCACATGGTGGTCATTGGTGAGGGCAGGCAGAGCAAAAGAAGAGGTGGTATTCTAAATGATGATCTACGGAGACACCACATGGTGGTCATTTGTGAGGACAGGCAGAGCAAAAGAAGAGGTGGTATCCTAGATGATGATCTATGGACACACCACATGGTGGTCATTTGTGAGGGCAGGCAGAGCAAAAGAAGAGGTGGTATCCTAGATGATGATCTATGTACACACCACATGGTGGTCATTTGTGAGGGCAAGCAGAGCAAAAGAAGAGGTGGTATCCTAGATGATGATCTATGTACACACCACATGGTGGTCATTTGTGAGGGCAGGCCGAGCAAAAGAAAAGGTGGTATCCTAGATGATGATCTATGTACACACCACATGGTGGTCATTTGTGAGAGCAGGCAGAGCAAAAGAAGAGGTGGTATCCTAGATGATGATCTATGGACACACCACTTGGTGGTCATTTGAGAGTGCAGGTAGTGCTGTTACCGCTATTCTTGAAGACTATGACAGTTGCTAATTGGGAGGCTAATTTATTATTATGAATAAAAATAACCTAATTTTCTTAATGAAAGAAAAATATTGGTTTAGGCGCGCTTCAGATGTTATGACCAAAAACAGGAATTTTTTGAAGGTAGAGTGAAGTGTATATTGGAATCAAAGAAGCCGGTTTAGGTACACTTTGGTGCTCATATGTTAGAAGCGTTTTTTCTTGTCAGATACAATTAATTATTTGTGTATGATATTTGATTATGCTTCTGTTTGCAAGACTTATTCTCTTGGCTGTGTGTTTTTAGACATACAGCTCTAGCTAGTTTTCATATGGACAGTCACTCACCTGCCTGCCCAATCCCTCCGCCCGGCTCTTCTCTTCACCAGGGGGGGGGGGGGTCTGATCCCCCCCCCCCCCCCTGGGCTCCGCAGACTTCAGGTGAGGACCCTCTTCCTGGTCCTCACCTCTTCTAATGGCGTCGATGGCCGCCGCCCCCTAGCCCCGCCTTTTGTGGGAGGAGCAGGTAGGCAGAAGCCAGTGATTGCCAGTGCTCCAGGATGGATGGGAGGTAAATATTAAAAAAAAATAATATATATTTTTTTCTCTTTGTGTGTGGTGTGTTTATTTTTTACATTTAACCCCTTGTGAACTGGTGAGGGGTCCATGAGACCCCTATACCAGTTCACAAGGCTGGGGGCTGGCAAGTCACCTGCGGCTAGCGGGTGACTTGCCATTAACCCCCGGCACCCCCATTACCTGCCTCCCCAAAGCCCGGGGGGGCAGAAGAGCCTGTGGCTACGGACTATGCAGGCTTGTAGCCTGCAGGGCCAGGGGCCACAAAAGCTGGCCCCTGCGCCCTGTTCCTACAAGCCCTGCATAGCTGGTCCTGGGCTGGTTACTTCGGTTAAGGGGGACCCCATTTCATTTTTGTATTGATTGGGTCCCCCCCCCCCTCCGGGAGGGGGAACTCTATGTCATTATTTTTCTCGATGTAACCCTTTGTGGTGTGGTTGGTAGTTGTATGTTATTTGTAAATGTTACAAAGTACTTGTTTCAGTTAGGGGGGTCTCCTGAGCAGGAACGGGGGGCTACCGATAAATATGTGGTACCGTTCTAATCGGTAGAAATGGGGCTTTCACATGAAATATGGGTTTCTTTAATAAAATACATTTTTATTTAAAATAAAGGAGGCAATTTTGTAAAAAAACAATATTTATTTTTTATTTTTTACTTAATAATATTGTAAAAAACAGAATAAAATTTACAAACAAGACATTTCATGTTAAAGCCTAAATTCTGCTGCAAAAAAAATATATAATTTTCCTGAAAATTCCAGCAAAAATGGCGCAAAACATGGCGCAAAATGGGGAAAATGACCTGTCAACAGAGGGTGACAAAATCTCAAGTAGACTAGCAATTAAAAGGGTTAAAAATACCTATGCATGTTGGGTATTGTTCTGTTCAGGGGATCTTGCGCTTTCAGACTTAGCTTGTTTTTTCTGGTTTGCATATTTATATTTTAGGAAAAGGTGCTTTTTTATTCAGCTTTTTTATACATTTTTTAGGGAAACCCTGCGCAACCAAAGAATTCTTTGAGGGATTAATTCCAGAAAGATGAGCCCACCACAACAAGCTGGGCACACTTAGAAAGCTTAACATGTGTACTTGTGTACTTTCAGGGAATATATGGTTTATGGGGGATATTCCAAATGTAAAGGGTTGTTTTGGTTGGAAAATCGCAAGGTGCGCACTTTGTCTGCAGAGTTGAAATTATCAAGTAAAATGACAGTTCCGCACATGCTTTACTTTGGGGTGTTTGGCAACTCTTCCCTTGACAGTAGCAATGCATGTTGGGTATCGTTCTGTTCGGGGGATATTGCTATTTCAGATTAAACTTGTTTTTCCTTGTTTGCATATAGTTTTTTTTAGGAAAATGTGGCTTTGATTCTGCTTTTTTTTATCTTTTTTAGGGAAAATCTTTGCAACCAAAGAATACATTGAGGGATTACTTCTAGAAAACTATCATACAACAAGCCTGGCTACATCAACAAGCCTGGTACACCTAGAAGGCTTGAGGTGTGTACTTCCAGAGAATATATACTTTGTTGGGGGTATTTCAAATGTAAAGGGTTGTTTTTCTGGAAAAATTCTGAAGGTGTGCATAGCGCATAGCGCAGTTGTATTTCATCTGAAAATGATTGTACCGAACTATGAGGCAATTTTGACTGAGGGACACAGTTTTCAGAAGCATTTCTCTCATGTGTGTGTCAAGATGGCTGCTGCCATGCATGTTTAAGAGTGCAGCATCTGCCTGCTAATTTGGAATCTGCATGGCATCAATCCCTCTCAATAAGCTTATGTCACTGATTGTCAGAGAGGGGCTTTAGGTGAGCAACGTTTTGATTTTTTGACTAAAGGTCCTCTTTAAGTTGATGGCCAGTGTAACAAGTTCCAGCTATCATATTTCAAGGTGGGTTAAAACTTGATTTTGAGGTAAATATACAGTATATATATATATATATATATATATATGCTAAAGGTGTATTGATAAATGACTTCTGGGGGGACAAAATGGTTGATAGCTAGGTCATCCATAAATGTTGCATGAACTTAGAACAGCCCAATGATAGAGTACCTCTGGTTAGCCTATTAAAGCCACTTTGGTTGCTCTATAGAGAGGACTATTGTTTATTTCCAAGTATCTTACACTGCATTCTTGCTCACCACATGTACATAACAAGCTTTTCTGTAGAGTATTTACAAGAACATTTTAAGATTAGTTTATCGATGTAAGCTGACAAGATTTATATGCTACTAAAGACAGTCATAAACTTGGAATTCTTTAGGGAAAAGCGTTAGAATGAAGTAAAGTTTTAGTTAACCAAAAAGGCATTGTAGAAATTAACAATGAATCGCCTCTTCTGGACATTTTGGGACATCATATTGCAGGATTACCTTTTGCATTAAATAATTGGGTAATATAAAATGTTGATATCAGGTAAGTTATGGTATCCCTCTTCTCATTATGACACCAAAAGCTTTTCTTTAGGATCAAGGTTGAGCAGAGTGCATGCTGTCTGCATCAGTTCTGGCAGTGCTGAAAATGGACTGAAGCAGTCTGCAGGACTTGAGCCTGTGGGCTGGCAGGTAAGTGGGGTTTTTATTGCCTGGACGGGGATTGTGTAAGCAGAGATATTAGAATAATGACAGCAGAAAATGGAAAAAGCCAAAGAATACCAAAGAAATAATAGTTGTCAGGTAAATGCATGCACTGTCAAACATACATACAGTATTTGTCTTCATTAAATTAAAAAAAAAAATAAAGGGGAAAGAGTTTTATTCAACTACCGTAAATGTATTTACTACCTTACTACTAATGTATTTTTGTACTGTACATATTCTGCTTGTGAGAGGGGATGTAAGGGATGCTTTACCAGTTTAGGGAGCAGTGGGTTTCTATCTAGTGGGACCTACATTTCCACTCTTGGGGGGGGGGGTTGCAAATTCCTCCTTTTGCTTACCCACACAACCTTCTGGGCAGTGGTGGGGTGGGGTCCAAAAGTCAAAAAACCCAAGGCCGGGGTTCCTTGGCTTGTAGAACAGGGGGGCTGGGTAAAGGGAGCTGAGGGCTACATCAGTGGAGGCTGGGGTTCCTTGGCTTGTAAGTACAATGGTGCTGGGTACAGGGGGTAAGGGCTATAGCAGTGGAGGCTAGGGTTCATTGGCTTGTAAGTACAGTGGGTCTGGATACAGGGGGCTGAGGGCTAAACAATGAAGACTGGGGTGCCGTGGCTTGTAAGTACAGTGGGGCTGAGGGATACAGCAATGGAGGCTGGGGTTCCTTTGCTTGTAAGTACAGTGGGGCTGGGTACAGGGCGACTGAGGGCTACAGTAATGGAGGCTGGGTCTGGGGTGCCTTGGCTTGTAAGTACAGTGGGGCTGAGGGTTACAGCAATGGGGGTAGATCATTTTTTAGGGGAACTGTTGCATGGCACCCTTCCAATGCTAAAGGACATATGGAGGGCTCTCCAATCTATGTGTATACCAGCAAAAATGCAGTCTGAGCAGGGCTGATATTACTGGGCGGGTTAATTAAATTACACTGTATTTAAAAAAAAGTCAAAATAATCATTGCAGTGCTGAACCTCAGGACTGAGCAGGAGAATCTGCATGTTATTGTACAGTATATAACACTGCCATTAGCTACTAGTGATTTATGCAATACCTTTGCTGGTTTATTACAACTAGCAAATACAGCATTTGTGCCTTCAGAATGAATAATTAAATTCAGTATAGCCTAAAAACAAAGAATTTTGGCTCACATCTATTCGGACTGTATAGATTTTTCTTATCACATTGCTTTCTGTGTTAGCTTAATTAAAGTCCATTACCCCACTTTTTTTGATACACAAAGTTCACTGACTGATGTTTTTGAGTTATGTAAATGCAGTGAACTAGATGTTACAGGCTTTACATAGGGAGAAGCTGTAGGACATATCAATTAAAAAGTGAATGAGTGGTAATTAATGGGCACTTTGCTGCTCGAAAACCATGGACAGAGGGATCAAAACAATGCTAAGTGCAGATGGTACATTATCACTCTGCTCTCCGGTGCACTACAAAGTGACACAGTCCTTTCATTTCCACCCTCCAGGGAAACATGCAATTTAAGAATATCAATATTTGAGAAAAAGGCTGCTTCTAGTTCTCTTTTTGTAAACCTATTCAATATTTAATAGCTCCAGTGAACAGAGACTTGAGAATGTTCAGTAATAAAACAATATTGAAAATAGCTTGCGCAGCATAGCACAATGCATACAGATTTAAGTGTTTTGTATCCTTCTAGATGCACAAACCATGATGAAGCCACTTTACAATGTAATGGCATACAGCAGAGGGGTGTGCAGCCATTTATATTGCCAGACACATTTATTCCTTGTTGGTTGTGAGCTTGCTGAGTATCTTTATGAAATAAACTGGAAATGGTACTTGAAGAAGTGCAAGACAGGACCTATAGTGAAAAAGATTCTTTAGAACAATTGGCACACAGCTTAAAACTACAAAAAAAAAAGCCAGTTCTCATGAAAAATCACTCACCCCCTTCTGCCTTCCAGCAGTGGTAGGAGAGTGCTGCAATGATGAGCATCTACTACCACAAATGGCCCTATTAAATTAAATAGTTACCTACACCACGCTAGAGGTCCATTTCCCCTCCAAAGTCTGGCATGTGTGTCTGCCATTGAGGGTGTGGGTTAACCTATGCAGAATATGAAGGTCTACTTTACCCCTGATCATCTGGTGAGCCACAGCACAGGTTTGTGACTCACAACCTTAATTTTGGGGACCCCATGTTTGGACAAAGATCATTTACTTAATCACTTGAAGTGGACTGAAACCCACCCTGGAGTCTATGAGACTCCAGGTCAGGCATACTCGCTCCCCGATCGGGGGTGCACTTCTGTGTCAAACCTCCCAGGTCGCCCGAAAACTCACCTTCATTCTTGGCCGCCGCTGCATGCATGAGCAGCGGAAGCATCCCTGCTATCCCTTTAGCAGGGCAAGTACCTGCCCCAGGTATTTGTGAATGGCCAGCATGGGTACGCTCCCTGTTAAAGGGAGCAGGGGATGCAACCGCCAGCATGCTCAGATTAGATGAGCTCCTGAACGAAGGGTGTCAAGCCTATCGGTGATCTGTAGGACCAGGAAAGGGTAAGTGAGATCGGGCAACCTGGGGGGTTTCACACAGCGGGGCACCCCTGATCAGGGCGCCCTGGGGGTAAAGACCAAAACCCAGGATAGTCCAAATCCTGGGTTTTGGTCCACTTTAAGGGGATTTTTCAGGGAAATAAAAAAAAAAAAAATTATGAAGAGCAGCTTAGCCTGTCTAGCGTCGCTCCAGCGCTGTGTCTTCTCTCAGGTAAAACTGTAAACCCTGATATATTAGCAATTTATTCTGCAATGTAATAGCGGGAAAAAAGTTAGGACAGTGCCAAACGTAGCCCATCACAATGGTGTAACATCCATGGCATGGCTTGAGATATCACTTTAAAGGAACACTATCATAAAAAAAATGGTCCAATAAAAAAAATACACAATTATGCTACATAGTAAAAGGTAGCGTTACGCATAAAAAAGAATCCACGCGTGTTTCTTTCAGTTACTGGAAGTAAGAAGAATAGGGGTGACGGTATGTATGTACTATTCTGCTATTACAGGGGAGATCTGCTCAATTTTAATGGCTTTTCCTCAGAGCCAGCCTGTGCTCGAATAACAGTTTATTGCTATTGCTATACCTCCAGTGGATGAACTGTTGATGTTGCTGTTTCCTATAGGCTATCTCGAGAGGCAGGCGTTGCAATGAAGCAGATCACCCCTGTAAAAGTGAAATGGAATGCTCATCTGTCATGTCTGAATTGTATGTCTCCCAGGAAAAGAAAAACACAAGCTTGATGGGATATTTTTTTAGTTGGGGAAAAAAAATAACTCCTCCTCTCACTATCTATCATGTTTATAAGGCGGTTTTAGGTGATTTTGTGATACAGCTCCTTTAATTTAACTACCATATTTTTCGCCCTGGCAATATAGCCCACCTAGGAATTGGAGAAAGAAAATAAGTAAAAAAAAATATTCTGAACCAGATGTGCTAAAACACCGTTCCTCCAAGCACCAAATAATAGACAAGGTGCAGAGTCCCCCAATGACAGGCATTCCCCCTCCCATTCCTCATATAGGCAGTTTGGCATTCCCCACATCCCATTCCCCATATAGGCAATGTGGCATTCCCCCCTCACATTCATCATAGGCAGTGTGGCATTCCTCCCATCCCATTTCCCATAGGCAGTGTGGCATTCCCCCCATCCCATTTCCCATAGGCAGTGTGGAATTCCCCCCTCACATTCCCCATAGGCAGCGTGGCATTCCCCCCTCTCCCATTCCCCATAGGCAGTGTGGCATTGCCACCATCCCATTTCCCACAGGCAGTGTGGCAATCCCCCCATCCCATTTTCCATAGGCAGTGTGGCATTGCCACCATCCCATTTCCCACAGGCAGTGTGGCAATCCCCCCATCCCATTTCCCATAGGCAGTGTGGCACCCCCCCTCACATTCCCCATAGGCAGTGTGGCATTCCCCCCATCCCATTTCCCATAGGCAGTGTGGAATTCCCCCCTCACATTCCCCATAGGCAGTATGGCATTCCCCCCATCCCATTTCCCACAGGCAGTATGGAATTCCCCCCTCACATTCCCCATAGACAGTGTGACATTCCCCCATCCCATTTCCCATAGGCAGTTTGGCATTCCCCCCATCCCATTTCCCATAGGCAGTGTGGCATCCCCCCTCACATTCCCCATAGGCAGTGTGGCATTCCCCCCTCACATTCCCCATAGGCAGTGTGGCATCCCCCCCTCACATTCCCCATAGGCAGTGTGGCATTCCCCCCTCACATTCCCCATAGACAGTGTGGCATTCCCCCCATCCCATTTTCCATAGGCAGTGTGGCATTCCCCCATCCCATTTCCCATAGGCAGTGTGGCATTACCCTCATCCCATTTCCCATAGGCAGTGTGGCATTTCCCCCTCACATTCCCCATAGACAGTGTGGCATTCCCCCCTCACATTCCCCATAGACAGAGTGGCATTCCCCCTATCCCATTTTCCATAGGCAGTGTGGCATTCCCCCCCATCCCATTTCCCATAGGCATTGTGGCATTACCCCCATCCCATTTCCCATAGGCAGTGTGGCATTCCCCCATCCCCTTTCCCATAGGCAGTGTGGCATTCCCTCCTCACATTCCCCATAGACAGTGTGGCATTCGCCCCATCCCCTTTCCCATAGGCAGTGTGGCATTCCCTCCTCACATTCCCATAGGCAGTGTGGCATTCCCCCCATCCCCTTTCCCATAGGCAGTGTGGCATTCCCTCCTCACATCCCATAGGCAGTGTGGCATTCCCCCCATCCCATTTCCCATAGGCAGTGTGGCATTCCCTCCTCACATTCCCCATAGGCAGTGTGGCATTTCCCCCATCCCATTTCCCATAGGCAGTGTGGCATTCCCCCCATCTCATTCCCCATAGGCAGTGTGGCAATCCCCCCATCCCATTTCCCATAGGCAGTGTGGCATTCCCCCCTCACATTTCCATAGGAAGTGTGCCATTCCCCCCTCACATTTCCCATAGGCAGTGTGGCATTCCCCCTCACATTCCCATAGGCAATGTGCCATTCCCCCCTCACATTTCCCATAGGCAGTGTGCCATTCCCCCCTCCCATTTCCCATGGGCAGTGTGCCAGTCCCCCCTCACATTTCCCATAGACAGTGCGGCATTCCCCCCATCCCATTTCCCATAGCCAGTGTGGCATTCCCCCATCCCATTTCCATAGGCAGTGTGGCATTTCCCTCATCCCATTTCCCATAGGCAGTGTGGCATTCCCCCCTCACATTTCCCATAGACAGTGTGGCATTCCCCCCATCCCATTTTCCATAGGCAGTGTGAAATTCCCCCATCCCATTTCCCATAGGCAGTGTGGCATTCCCCCCCCCCTCACATTCCCCATAGGCAGTGTGGCATTACCCTCATCCCATTTCCCATAGGCAGTGTGGCATTCCGCCCTCCCATTCCCCATAAACAGCGTGGCATTCCCCCCATCCCATTTTCCATAGGCAGTGTGGCATTCCCCCCTCACATTCCCATAGACAGCGTGGCATTCCCCCCATCCCATTTTCCATAGGCAGTGTGGCATTCCCCCCATCCCATTTCCCATAGGCAGTGTGGCATTACCCCCATCCCATTTCCCATAGGCAGTGTGGCATTCCCCCCATCCCCTTTCCCATAGGCAGTGTGGCATTCCCTCCTCACATTCCCCATAGACAGCGTGGCATTCCCCCCATCCCCTTTCCCATAGGCAGTGTGGCATTTCCTCCTCACATTCCCCATAGGCAGTGTGGCATTCCCCCCATCCCATTTCCCATAGGCAGTGTGGCATTCCCTCCTCACATTTCCCATAGGCAGTGTGGCATTCCCCCCCATTCCATTTCCCATAGGCAGTGTGGAATTCCCCCCTCACATTCCCCATAAACAGCGTGGCATTCCCCCATCCCATTTCCCATAGGCAGTGTGGCATTCCCCCCATCTCATTCCCCATAGGCAGTGTGCCATTCCCCCATCCCATTTCACATAGGCAGTGTGGCATTCCCCCCTCACATTCCCATAGGCAGTGCGACATCCCCCCATCTCATTCCCCATAGGCAGTGTGCCATTCCCCCATCCCATTTCACATAGGCAGTGTGGCATTCCCCCTCACATTCCCATAGGCAGTGTGCCATTCCCCCCTCACATTTCCCATAGGCAGTGTGGCATTCCCCCCTCACATTCCCATAGGCAATGTGCCATTCCCCCCTCACATTTCCCATAGGCAGTGTGCCATTCCCCCCTCACATTTCCCATAGGCAGTGTGCCAGTCCCCCCTCACATTTCCCATTGACAGTGTGGCATTCCCCCCATCCCATTTCCCATGGGCAGTGTGGCATTCCCCCCTCACATTCCCCATAGACAGTGTGGCATTCCCCCCATCCAATTTCCCATAGGCAGTGTGGCATTCCCCCCATCCCATTTCCCATAGGCAGTGTGGCATCCCCCCCTCACATTCCCATAGGCAGTGTGCCATTCCCCCCTCACATTTCCCATAGGCAGTGTGCCATTCCCCCCTCACATTTCCCATAGGCAGTGTGGCATTCGCCCCATCCCATTTCCCATAGGCAGTGTGGCATTCCCCCCTCACATTCCCATAGGCAGTGTACCATTCCCCCCTCACATTTCCCATAGGCAGTGTGGCATTCCCCCCATCCCATTTCCCATAGGCAGTGTGGCATTCCCCCCATCCCATTTCGCATAGTCAGTGTGGCACTCCCCATCCCATTTCGCATAGTCAGTGTGGCATTCCCCCCTCCCTGTCCCCATAGGCAGTGTGGCATTCTCCCCACCCCATTCCCCATAGGCAGTGTTGCATTCCACCATCACATTCCCCACAGGTAGTGTGCCATTCCTTCATCCTATTCCCTATAGGCAGTGTGACATTCCGCCCTCTCATTATCCATATGCAGTGTGGCATTCTGCCCTCCCATTCCCTATAGGCAGTGTGGCATTTTCCCCCTGCCATTGCCCATATAAGCAGTGTTGCATTCTCCCCCTCCCATTCTCCATAGGTAATTTGGCATTCCCTCCTCCCATTCCCCATTGGCAATGGCGGCCAGCATGGCGCATACGTACGCCAACACCCATCTCCATGCAGCAGGTGGGTGTGGCCTGCGCCAAGCGTCCAGGCGTCCCACTTGCTGCACGGAACCGGTGATGTCGTGTGTGCTCCACACCCCACCCCTCCTCCATCTTCTGGCAGCACAGTCAGGAGTCTGAAAGTGCTGGTTATGTGAGTTTCCCCTTATTTTCCTACATTCGACCCATTAGACACACACACACACACACACATATACACACACACACATACACACACACACACACACACACACACACACACACACACACACACAAACACACGCGCACACACACACACACACACATATATATACACACACTTGGGGGGGAGTCTTATGGGGTGAAAAACACTACTAAATATATAACTGAATTCTTTCATTTGCTTTTGTCAGTGTGCCAAGCAAACCTAATGACAGGTTAATAAGACCCCAAAAAAGTGTGACAAATTGTTTGAGCTGGATAAATATAAAATTTGTAATAAATATGAAACTATATCACAGTGGATGGAAGCATTTCTTGCTTAAATAAAAAATGGCAGATAAATGAAAAAAAGCTTTGTAAACCTTGCAGAGTTTGGCGCATTATTGTAAAGAAATCAATACCTGCTGCTACTGAGGGAAGGTTGTCTCAAATGGAAACACACAGACGTGATGTAAGACTCTAATACCAGAATAAAATCTAGAGCTGCTCACAGCAGGCAGGCAGGGATGTGGTCACATCAGTAAATGAGGAATAGGTTATTGGTTGCTATGCCTTACAACAATTTGTCTTTAATAAATACACCTAAGGTAAGGTGTACTTTCTCAAAACAGAAAGTGATTACATGACACATACAGACTAAGAAATAATAGGCCATACCCCAAATTTCTAGTAATTTGACAGAGCTATGAAAATCATCTCTTTTTTACTTTATGATATCCCAAGTGCCCAGAAATAGCTGACTGGGTGGAAAATGCTTGAATATATATTCGAGTATTGACCCAGGCATCCCTACCTATTTGTAGACCTGTGTTTCTGGCTGCTGTCTGAGGGCAGACTTGTGCTGACAAGTAGGAATGGGCGAACCCCCCAAAGTTCGCGTTCGGCAGGTTTGGCCGAACTATGAATAAATGTTCAGAGACCTGAACCCAAATCCAAACCCAGGCCCCATTGAACTTTAGGGGGTGATTGAATTGATCGAACTTTAGCGGGTGGCTGTGGCAGGGGGTGCAGAGTGTTCAGCAGAAGCGCTCTGCTGTGACTTACCTCCGCTCGATCTTCTGTCAGTGGTAGTGACAGCAGCTATTGAACCTGGCCCCAGCCAGGGCTACAAAAAGATGGCCGCCAGCTCCCATGAGTAAGGACTCTCCTACTGCTGCAACCCTTACATAAAGTGGGTTGATGGACTGCTCAGCAGATTTTCCGTGTTTGGGCCAGACACTGAACTCGAAAATGAACTTATGGCTAAAGTCCAGGACCGGATTATGAGCAGGGAGCAAAATGTCCCAGGGCCTCCACGCCCTGCGAAGGGGGCCTCCACCAAACTTTGGATTATAGTCTGGAGTCTAATCCGAGGGGCAGACACGGGAGAGGAGTTGTGACTGAGAGAGGAGAAGAGGGGAGCTGGTGTGGATGAGGGAGGAGGCATAGGAGCTGCAGGCTGGCTGCAGCTCAGAGAGGAGGCGATAGTCGAGCAAGCTTCAGGGAAGGATGAATCAGTGGCGGGTGGACTGAGCAGAGCTGTACAATATGCTTCTGTTGCTTTCTTGCTGATAGAAATGGTGCCTTGTGTTGCACCTGTGTTGCAACCCTACTGATTTAATTACTTACCTGCCCACCTATTCTAGTCCCACCTACTTATATAATGATCCTGACTAAGAGCCTCTGGGACATCCCAATTCAGGATACCCCACTGTATGAGCCCCCACAGATTACCCGCAGTCTCTTACCTTCCTGTCGGTGCCTCACCACAACTGCATGATGCACCCCTGCAGCTGAGTCTCGCTCTTGCACCTAGCCATTTAGTTGGTTAGGCTGGGCGCAGAAATGGGCACACTCCGCAGGGAAACCAGGGATGCTGCTGCTCCTCTAACCAATGCTTTATGGTGTGCATTAATAAGCACTTGATTGGAGGATAGTCCATGCGTGCACCAGAAAGGTGAGTTGTGTGGGCTATCACCACATAAACCTCGCCTTGTCGCAATCAAACGGCGCATTCAAGGACTGTGTCCCCACCATACCTTTAGTTAGGCATGTACCGACACCAGGCATTTTTGAATGCAGGTACTCCCCCCAGCTACAGGTGAGTGGGGATGCGGCCGGAAGCGCTTGAGTTGAGGCTTTGAATGGAGCGGGTGCCTCAGCATCACTGTGGCTTATGGGGTAGTTTCCACCTTTTACATCTTGTATAAGATCCACACAAACCAGTTTAAAAAAGAAAATTCCCGTTTTAGGATTCTGCCATCAGACCTGTGATTTACTGTTGTTAAGAAACTAAGGGGGTGATTTAAGAACAACTAGCGCCAGGTAGTGCCTCGTAGCGGCAGGCAGTGTCTGGTGAACGCGTGGTTGTGCTGTACGCAAAACCTCATTTAAGAAAGCAAATCTGGTGAGCGCCTCTAACAAAGCCATGTAGCATCACATGTATTAATCCAGGCGGCTCAGTGTATAGCGCCAACGCTTTAGTTTTTCCAGAGCACCATGTAGTACCTGTCACTCTGTAGTGCTCTCCCATACATTTCAATTCATTTTTCCCATACATACATGGGCTTCGGACTTATTTATATTTTTATTCAGAATTGTATTTACAGGTCTGGCACTAAAGTGTTACTGTCACAGTGTTAAACAATGTAATTCCATGTATTTTTGCTTTGTTACTGGTGGATATGTGTTCAAAAACAGACTTTGATCACACAGCGTCTGGTTCTCTATGCTACAGTGCCCAGCTTTAGAGCGCCGACACTATGTGTGTGTAGTTTCCTGTTAAATTGGATATGGAGCGCCGAGTGCCGGACACACTGAGCTGGCGCTACCTGTCGCTCGCTGCAGCGCTATACTGTTGTTACAGCGCCGGCACACATCACATTCATCAATGCGGGCCAGGTTACTAGAGCGATCAAGATGCTCATCTGGCAATACATGGTGCTAGTAGTGAATCAGCCTCTTATAGACACATGGGCGAAAGCTACCTTTAGCTACTGGAACACAAGATTGTGATCCACTTATTTGCAGAGTTTGAATTAGAGAAGGAAGGGTTAAACCTGTTGTCTCTGCCTCATCAGATGATTAGAAAGCCAACAAGTCAGAAAGTCTCTGATATGTACTCCAAAACACCACCATTGGTGTATATTGCTATTGTAAACACATTGTTGCTACAGAAAACACAATAACACAATGTTGCAAACAAATAAAAAAGAAAAGCAAAACAGATGAGTTCAGCTCATTGATCATATTATTTTGGCACACAATCAAAAATAGAATTAATATTTAAATCACCAGTATGTCCTATTATAGATGAGATAGGGAGTTTGAGCCTGCATCTTTACTGAAAACCACTTACAGTCACATGTCAAGAGTTTGGCTCCTTATGTGCGGGACTCCATGGTCAGTTTGAAATGACTGGATTTGATACATTGGTCACCCATTTTATTTTTCCCACATATGATGTTGTATTACTATATGACATCACCAATGCCCTCCATACAGTTCTGTATTTTCTGGAGATGCAGTACAGTAGTAAAAGGGATCAGCATAAGTTTATTATTCAATTACTACAGTTTGTTTTGCAACTCAGATTTTTTATTTGATGGGTGCTCGCTTTGCACCCTCTGTTGCCAGCCCCTTTTTTGGTTGGTGGGAAAGAGGTGGTATTTGGCAGTTATATGGAAAAAATATAACAGCCACATTTATTGGGCTGGTATCATTTTATTGATATTTTGGTCTTTTAGGGAGGCTCGGCGGAGCTCTATAGAGAGATTGTTCAGGTGTTACATCAGAATGATTTGAATATTGTTTTTACATATTTTCTCTACAACACAGGTCAACTTGTGATCCTTTATCATCTACTCTGGATCGCAGTTATTCTAAAAGAAACATTTCTTGGTGATCTTTCTTAGGACTGTAACAGTATGGTCAAAGAGCAAGCCAGAGATGAAGGTTTTATATAGATACCTACTTCGGCGAAGGATCAGGTAAATGCAATACAGTCTCATCAGGCCTAAACACCAATATCCAGTCAAATACTGCCCTGTCACATTTCTGTTTTGATCCACTTAGATCTTTCCAGTCACTTTGTCCATATACTCCTTTTCATTTTGTTTCATCTATTTATAGCCCTATAATGACAGCAAGTCACCCACAGCTACTCCCCAGCTGTACTCTTAATGGCTCCTCCCCACTGTCTGTCACAGCTGTCTCCAACTGAAATCAAGGCTAAGCCCCGCCCATCATATAACAACTAACTTTATGCAGGTAACTAATCTGCTAATAAAATATGACATGCTGATGACTAACATATTAAATGACAAATGACAAAATGACAATAACAATAAATACACATACAACAAATAACATAATGCTGCCAGTAACCGACCATATTTTTTGCACAAAGGATGCACATTTGTGCATGCGTCTTATGGTTCGAATGTTTATTTAAAACAACAAAAAAGTATACTCATATGTCCTGGTGCTATGGAATGGGGGGAATGCCACACTGCCTATGGGAATGGGATGTGGGGTAATGCCACACTGCCTATGGGAATGGGATTGGGGTAATGCCACACTGCCTATGGGAATGGGATGTGGGGGAATGCCACACTGCCTATGGGGAATGGAATGGGAGGGGGGAATGCCACACTACCTATGGGAATGGGATGGGGAGGAATGCCACGCTGCCTATTGGAACAGGATGAGGGGGAATGCCACACTGCCTATGGGAATGGGATGGGGGATGCCACACTGCCTATAGGAATGGAAAGGGGGGAATGCCACACTGCTGATGGCAATGGGATGGGGGAATACCACTTTGCCCATGGGAATGGGATTGAGGGTAATGCCACACTGCCTATGGGAAAGGGTTTGGGGGGATGTCACACTGCCTATGGGAATGGAAAGGGGGGAATGCCACGCTGCCTATGGCAATGGGATTGAGGGTAATGCCACACTGCCTATATTGGGAATGGGAGGGGGAATGCCACACTGCCTATATTGGGAAGGGGTATGCCACACTGCTTTTGGGAATGGGAGGGGGAATGACACAATGCCTGTAATTGGGGGATTCTGTACCTTGCCTATTCCTTTATTTGTGTCTATGCACCTTCTTGGGTTTTGGGGTGTGTTTTCCAGTCTAAGGTAACTGACAAACCATATGTACCATCTAGTTGGGAATTGGAAAATCAAAAGTGGTGCTTGATGAAAAAGGGATGGGAACCCCTGGCCTAGAGGGTCTTATTTGCCTAAAAGAATTGTGTTAAACATGAACTGCTTTAAATAAAAACAAAATTCCCATTGAACTTTGGATGTCAATTACAACGTTATTTTATTATTCAGAGGTCCAGAAAACAATCCTTAATGTTCACTTGCATGATCGCTATCTATTGTGTTTTGATTTCCCTTGATGTGCGCTCCTTCAGGAAGGCTCAGCTAAGCTGGGGTGACATGTATAGTTATTACAGTGGCTCTAAGGTCACCACACTCTGTTGTTGTTTTCAATAGGTTTGCTTGACATTTTGGCTGCTCGTAAAGTAATCAGGCTCATGAAATGCCACGTCCATAAGAAACATCAAAAACACCATACAATATAATAAATGCACCTGACTGCAAGCTGTTAGTTGGTGTGCACTGTGCACATAGATGAGCCAGATTATAACAAGGCATTTTTTACAACATAGTGTGGTTTAAGGGCCACATATGTGCTTGTTTAAAATAAAACATATTTTAGTCAACTTCTGTTCACATTGTGAATGTTTCCACATTACACAAAAAAAAACATTTTTGCAATCTCTGATTTTTTGGCTATGTGGATATGGGCAATAATATATCATCACACCAAAGATTGTGCTTGTTGTGCTTGTTTTACATCCTGCCACATATCCTGTATGTATGTCATGCATATTTGTCATTTAAAATGCCAATTCTATTCTGGGCTGTAGGTGTTGTGACAGATTAGATGTTTATTAAAATTGTTTTAAGGTACTGTAAACCCAAAAGAAATAATAAGTCAGCAAGCAGCCTATCCCGTGTGTCACTCCTACATTTCCTCTAGCAAACTCCAAAGTTTGCCCTCTTTTCAATTTCATGCCTCGGGGTCCACGTAAAAAAGTGGACTAACTCTGCCCTTTGGAGCTCTCAGCATGAGTAAGCCTGGCAAGCTTAACCCTTTTAGTGCCAGCTACGTGAGTCTCACGTAGCTGACTTAAAACCCCCACAGAAAAAAAAGTACAAAAGTTAAAAACTCACCTGACCCCTCGTTGGATCGAGCCGGGTCTTCTCTTCACCCGGGGGGCATCCGATCCTCAGCCCCCCCCCCCCCCCCCCCCGGGGCTCTTCTCGCTTCAGGAGGGCGCACGAAATAGCGTGGAACACAGTGTCCAGGGATGGATGGGGAGGTAAGTATTAAAATAAATAATAAATAACATATTCTTTCTCCTTTTGTCTTTGTGAACTGGTGAGGGATCCATGAGACCCCTATACCAGTGCACTAGGCTGGGGGCTTGCAAGTCACCTGCGGCCAGCGGGTGACTTTCCATTAACCCCCAGCACCCCTAATTACCTGCCTCCCCAATGCCCAGGGGGCGGGGGGGCAGAAGGGCACAGCCCGTGGACGTGTGGACTTGTAGCCTGCAGGGCGGGGAGGCCACAAAAGCTGGCCCCTGCGCCCTGTTCCTACAAGCCCCCATAGCTGGTCCCGGGCTGGTTATGATGGGTAAGGGGGACCTCATGTCAATTTTTGGGGGGATTTGTAAGGGTTTTCAACCCTTAAAATTCAAAAACAATGTGTCCCCCCCCAGGAGGGGGGACCCTATGTCATATTTTTTTAATTAACCCCTTATGTTTATAGGGTGGATAGTAGTTGTATTTTATTTGTAAATGTTATAAAGTGCTCTTTTCAGTTTGGGGGTCTTCTGGGCAAGAATTGGGGGCTACCGATACATATGTGGTACCATTGTAATCGGGAGAAATAGGGCTTTTACATGTAATATGGTTTTCATTAATAAAACAAATGTTTTATTTAAAATGAAGGAGACAATTGTCTAAAAAATAATTATTTATTTTTTGTTTATGTACGCAAAAATATTTTAAAAAACTGTAGAAAAATTACAAACAAGACATTTCATGTTAAAGCCTAAACTCTGCTGCAAAATATATATCTATAATTTTCCTGGAAATTCCGGCAAAAATCATGGTTAAACATGGCGCAAAATGGGAAAAAAATGACCTGTCAACAGAGGGTGACAAAACTTCAAGTAGGCTGGCAATTAAAAGCGTTAATAGTACCTATGCATGTTGCATATTGTTCTGCTCGGGGGATCTTGCCCTTTCAGATTTATCTTGTTTTTTCTTGTTTGCATATTGATATTTTAGGAAAACATGTTTTTTATTCAGCTTTTTTAATATTTTTTTAAGTACTTCTTACTAAACTTACTTTACTTTAGTAACTTTGAGGTATTACTTGCAGAAAGATGAGCCAACTACAACAAGCTGGGTATGCTTAGAAAGCTTAATATGTGTACTTTCAGGGAATATATGGTTTATGGGGGATATTCCAAAGGTAAAGAGTTGTTTGGTTGAAAAATTGCAAGGTGCGCACTTTGTCTGCAGAGAATAAATTTTCAAGTAAAATTACCGTTATGCGCATGCTTTACTTTGGGACTTGACAGTAGCTATGCATGTTGGGTATTGTTCTGTTCAAGGGATGTTGCTTTTTCAGATTTTACTTGTTTTTTCTTGTTTGCATATAGTTTTTTTAGGAAAATGTGGCTTTGATTCTTCCTTTTTATTATTTTTTAGGGAAACTCTGTGCAACCAAAGAATTGATTCAGGGATTACTTGAAGAAAACTACGCCCACATAAACAAGCCCGGTACACCTAGTAAGCATGAGGTGTGTACTTCCAGAGAATATATATTGTTTGTGGGGGATATTTCAAATGTAAAGGGTTGTTTTTCTGGAAAAACTGAAAGGTGTGCATAGCTCATATCACTGTTGTATTTTATTTGAAAATCTCCTAAAGCTCTGTTTCAGTTTGGGGGAGTCTCCTGGGCAGGAAAGGGTGGCTACCTATACATATGTGGTACCGCTGTAACTGTGAGAAATTGGGGTTTCACACGCAATAAAATTTTATTGACAAACTTACATTTTTTTTTACAAAAAAACACTACAAATTGCAAAAAATAGATTTTTTAAAAATGTTTTGCACATATTTCATCCAAAAGTATTGAGAATCCACTAAGGCCATACAAGAGATTTCATGTTGAAGCCCAGACTGCTGAAAAAACTATATATAATTTTCCTGGGAAATCCCTGGAAATCTCTTCAAAAATCAAGGTTGAGCATGTCTAGTGCAAAATAGTGAAACATACCCCTCGATTCAAAGAGCAAAAGTTAATTGATTTCGGATCGAGAATCGTAAGTTTGGGTGGGTGTTTGTCATTTTTTCCTGTTTTTTTGGCCATTTCCGACTCGCACGAGCCTACGTACGAATGCGTATATGCTCTTACGATCATCGGAAGTTCGTTCCTAAATTTTAGGATCAAAACGTAAAACTTAGGATCAAATCCTAAAACTTAGGATCAAAACGTAAAACTTAGGATAATCGAATGTGTTTAGGTGTGATTCAGAGAACAGTTTTCAAACCTCTAAATACGTTTTAAAAGAAAGCCACTGCCGACACCTTTTAGCAGTCGGATTGCTGTTCTGGAACAGGTTTTTTGGCTATGTGGAGGAGTCTGCGCGTCTTGAGCTCCAATGAACTGCATGTATCAGCATGGCCGAGGCCATAAATTGTATAGCAATGCATACCTGATTCATGTATGCCTTATAAAAGCATTTTAATGTGGGCCTTAATTAGTCCTTTGCATGTAAACCTTTCTTTTGCAATATATTTGCGTTAATTAAAGAAACTTATGTCCTTTGGTATTTATTTTTAAATTGATGTACTAGAATAATATTTTTAGATTGCATTTATTGGTGTAGTTGTTTACCTTTGCTTTGTTTAATTATTTAAGCACATCTTTGGTCAGATGCATCACACTTACTGAGGAGAGGAGAGCGGGATAAAGTGCAGGATGTGGGTTACTGCTGTATTTTGCACAGACACAGCAGAGCTGGGGGCACGGAAAGGTCAGAAATCAAAGAATGCAGAGCAACACAGTCACAAGGCCCTTTCTGTTTGCAGGCTGCCCGATAATACCTGAGCCGCCATCTTGGCTGTTTCTAGACTCATAACATGCAGAAGTTGCTGGGTGTTTTTTTATATTTGAGAGCAATCTGTGTGGAGAGGGTGTGGGTAACCACACACAAAATTTAAAGTTGTACCATTTGAAGCCAAAATATTAAAATTACATCCACAAGTAAAAGATGCAAGTTAACTAAAAATTAAACAAAGTAAGATTTACTTATGCAAATGCATTCATTAATGGTTGGTTACTACAAAATGAATGAAATAAAGAAAAATAAGACCAAATATTTAGAATGCACTTTAATGAGGTAAGTTTGTAGTGCGCAGCCGCAAGATCAGAAGGATTTACGTCCAGACAAAAAAGGAAAAAGGGCAAAACCAATGTTGCAACCTGAGAAATGAAACGGAAAATTCAGGATGGAAACTGACATAGGTCTGATTCCCGAACTGCCATACGAACGGACGTAAATTTTAGGATAGAAACGTATTTGCTTATAGAATCACTCGCAAGTTCATACGAACGCACGAGCGGACGTGAAAAATAGGATGATCGGCACCCAAATCCAAGCTGTTACATGTTTCTTTGAATCGACCCTATAGTCTGGCACTTAAAGGGCTAAACCAGCCAGGTGTCGGCACCCATGTGATCAAAGCACTGGATATCTCCAGGAGAACAAGGAGAAAGGTACGTTTTTTCTGACCAATGTTAATGTGGAGGGGGTTGGCAATTGCGATGCCCCCTGTACTCAGAACAAAAATGGTATTGTTGAGTGGTCCCACAGCTGCCTATGACCAAAGACAGAGTGTGCACATAATATGACGCGCTTTTCACAGCTCAGCCATGACCCAATAATGTAAGCAGATTTGCTTAGAATTCACAAGGTATTTACATTTATTCAGAGATTTTGAGATGCTTATTTTACATTGTTCCCACTGGGGATAAGGTGGGAGGAATTAGTGTGTGCCTGGACAGGGACTTAAAAAATATATAACCGTTGGGCAACATTTTACCTGTTTTCAAGATTTCAAGCAAAATTATTAAACTGGACCTTCAGCATGATTTAATGAAAAGCCCAAACCCTTAAAAAACTTTTCCCCTGCATCTAAAATAAATATATTTTAAGTTTTTAGTCACTTAGTTATTATTCTTTCCCCCACTGGGCTGCAACTCTGTTCAGGACTCTAGGATACGGGCGCCGCCATCTTCATTCAGAACCACCACACATACTGAGGAGAGTGAGATAAAGTGCAGGGGGTGGGGTTATAGCTGTGCTCTGCACAGACAGAGCAGAGCTGGGGTCAGGGATAGGACAGCAATCCCAGAATGCAGAGTGACACAGTCAGAAGACACTTCCTGTTTGCAGGCTGCCTAATGTTCCATGAGCCACCATCTTGGATTTTTAAAGGCTCATAACATGCAGTAGATGCAGGTAGGATGTTTTTTAATGTGAGCAATCTGTATGTACTGGATGTGGGAAACATATAAGATGCTCTTATTCAGAGGGAAGGTCCTCTTTAAAATGTATCTGCATGTATCTACATAAAGAATAAATGATAAATATAATTTTATCCAGAACCGCACTACCATGTTTTGCCCCTAGAGGGCAATCATTTGTACAATTTTAAATCCAAGTGCAGTTTTCAATATTTTCTCTACGACCTCTGCAAAACTGCAGAAATAATCATACCTAATTATCATACCCAATAACACTACATAAACATATATAGCATAATACATAGCACACAATAGGCCCTATAACTTTTTTTTTAAATAATACATTACATTCTTCAGTCTGCAGGAGAGGGCCTGACAGGCCATTAACCCCCCCCCCCCCATTACTTCCCCAGAGCCTGGAGAAGCAGAAGAGCCTGGGGCCAATTAGGCTGTGGGGGCCCCTGAAGCTGTCCCTTGTGCCCTGTTCTACAAGCCCTGCATAGCTGGTCCGCAGGCTGCTTATGCTGGGTTCCCTTAAAAATCCCCCAAAAATGGGGTCTCCTTGGGGAGGGGGGATTTTATGTAATTTTTTTATTAACCCTTTATGTCCCATCACTGAGCAGAAGAAAAGAAACCAGAGTGATTGTCGTGGGACACAGTATTTGGGGATGGATCGATGGAAAGTAAGTATTAAAAAATATATTTTATTATTATGTGTGTGTCTTTTTTTCCCATTTAACCCTTTGTGAACTGGTAAGGGATCCATGAGACCCCTATACCAGTCTACATGGCTCAGGGTTTGGCAAGTCACCTGCAGCTAGCGGGAAACTTGCCATTAACCCCCAGCCCCCTCATTACCTGCCTCTTCAAAGCCCAGAGGGGTGCAGAAGATCCCAAAGCCACAACAGCTATGTGGACTTGTAGTCTCAAGGGCCATGGCCACTGAGGCTGGCGTCCAAGCCCTGGTCTACAAGCCCTGCATAGCTGGTCCCCAGGCTGTTTATGTTGGAAAGCATTTTTTTTATTTTGGAGGGGTTTAACCCTTAAAAATAAAAAAAAACATGAGCCACCCCATGGCAATTTTTTTATTTAACCCTTTATAGTGTGGATAGTGGTTGTAGTTTACTTGCAAATGTTATAAAGTGCTCTTTTCAATTTGGTGGGGTCTCCTGGGAAAGAACGAGGAGAAATGAGGCTTTCACATGCAATATGGTTTCCGTGAATACAATACATTTTTTATTTTTAATAAATGAGACAAATTTTAAAAAACGTAATTTCTATTTATTTTTTTAAACGAAGTTAAAAATTTACCTGTCAACAGAGGGTAACAACATCTCAAGTAGGCCGGCGGTTAAAAGTACCTATGCATGTTGGGTATTGTTCTGTTCGGGGGACCTTGCGCTTTCAGATGTAGCTTGTTTTTTTCTTGTTTGCATATTGATATTTTAGGAAAATGTGTTTTTTATTCTGCTTTTTTTAGACATCTTTAGGGGAACCCTGTGCAACCAAAGAATTCTTCAAGGGATTACTTCCAGAAAGGTGGGCCACTACAACAAGCTGGGTACCCTTACAAAGCTTAATGTACTTTCATAGAATATATAGTTTGTGGGGGCATTTCAAATGTAAAGGGTCATTTTGTTTGAAAAAGCACACTTTAACTTGTTTTTACGCACATGCTTTACTTTGGGGTGTTTGACATCTCTTCCCTTGACACTACCCATACATGTTGGATATTGTTCTTTTCGGGGGAACCTTGTTTTTTCAGAATTTTTTTATTTTTCTTGTTTGTATATCATTTTTTTAGGGAAATTTGGCTTTGATTCTGCTTTTTTATTCTTTTTTTGGTGAAACCCTTTGCAACCACAGAATAAAAAAAAAGGAATTACTTCCAGAAAACTGTGCCCACATCAATAAGGCTTGTACACATAGAAAGCTTGAGGTGAGTACTTCCAGACAAAATTGTTGGGGGTATTTCAAATTAAAGGGTTAAGGCTTAAAACTGCAAGGTGCGAATATCAGTTGTATTTTATCTGAAAATCTCCTAAAGCGCTGTTTTAGTTTGGGGGGGGGGGGGTCTCCTTGGCAGGAAAGCGTGTCTACCAATACATATGTGGTAATGTTATAACCAGTAGAAATGGGGCTATTACATGCAATATGATTTTATTGAAAAACTTACATTTTTTATTACAAACACTGCAAATTGTAAAAAAAAAAAATGGCATTTCCTTATTTTTTTGCACGTATTTTACCCCAAAATATTGAGAATACACTTGAAAAATGACAAACAAGGCGCCTAACGTTAAAGCCCAAGCTCAACAATCACAGTTTAACACATGTAGCAAAAATTGTGAAAAATTGTCTGGCAACAGAAGGTGACAAAAACTCTGGGTAGGATGGCTGGTTAATATTCAAATATTTTAGACTATAATATTGCCTAAAAATCCAGAGGGTCGGGTAGCCAGATATCTAACTAGCAGGAGCAGACAGGTACAAGAAGGGGAGTAAAGCTGGGGTTGATAGCTGGGAGATCAAAAAGCCAAATGATAAACAACAAAAGATCCTAAGGGCAAGGTGAGGGGTCAGATCAAGTAACCTCCATCTTCCCAACAAAGAACAGTGATACCAAGTGACTGCTGAAGCATTTATTTGCATTTTCCTTTTTTTGTATTAAAGCATTTAAATGGTTTTGATTTAAGTTTTGTACATTGCTAGTTTCCACATACAATAATAAAAGCAACCAGTACATCAAAATCTATAATTTTCATTTTTATGAAAATGTATACTCCGGCAAACATATAATTTATCTGCAAAATTAAAATGTTAAAAACAACTCTGTGCTGCTGGTAGTCATATAAATGTATTCACTTAAAGAGGGGAAACATTTGTATTAAAACTGAGCTCTAGCTAACTAATATTGTTTAGATTTGTTGCTGCATGTAAAACCTGTACTGTATGTATTGTTTGTATTGCAATTTTTTAGGTAGTGTGTAATCAATATATTAATAATCCTACAAAGATAGGCGGCTTAACTGTCCTTTCACGCTGTCTTCCCTAATGCATGGTCCTGCAAGACGCCACTCCCCACAGTAAGTCTAACCACAATAGCTCAGGCCAGCAGTATAAGAATAAAATGCTTCTTTTATTGTTCAAAAAGTTAAAAGCACCTGATTACCAAGCCGGGGTACAAAGCATAGACAGAAGCTTCCTTGAAATGGTCTATGCATTTCAGGTGAGCATCCGTCCTTAAAGTGAACAATAGAGATTTCCGGGCCGATTGATTCCCTTCCCCCTGGGGCATCCAAAGTCAGGATGCCCCGCTGTGTGAAACCCTCCAGGTCACCCGTACACTTTCCTTCTTTCCCAATCCAATGGCGCATGTGCGAGCCCCGGCCGCATCCCCGCTATCCCTCTAGCAGGGCGTGTGCCGGCGCCAGGCATTTGTGAATGGCCGGTGCAGGCATGTTCCCTGTTAAAGGGTAGTGGGGTATACGGCCATCAGCGGACCGGGAAGAGGTGAGTTGGTTTTTGGCGACCTGGGGGATTTCACACAGCGAGGCACCCCCGATCGGGGTGCCCTGGGGGCAAGGACCGAAACCCAGGATAGTCAAAATCCTGGGTTTTGGTCCACTTTAATCATGATGTCATAAAACACATTGACTGTTTCAAGTGAGCTTCTATCTATGCTTAGTACCCTGGCTTGGAGAGCAGATGCTTTTAACTTTTTGAGCAATAAAATAGCATTTAATTCTTATACTGCTGGGCTGAGCTATTGGTTTCTTGTCTGCCTGGAGTTCAGTCTTTGAATTCAAGTCGCTGAGTATGTGTCACACTATGTAAAAAGCAGTAGGTAGGTTTCTATAATGTATATTATTTTATTATATAATTAATATTTAGTAAAGGTTTACCTTCATGATGTTGTTCTTCAGAACCAGACTATTAAAATTTGGACTGGAAGGTCTATTTCAGGCAATATTATAGCATTCCTTCAGGATGAAAATAAAATAACCATTTTCATTCTTTATTTAAAACAACAATATGTAAATACTACATAAAATTAAAAATTAAATAGTTTGCTTTCTTTATATTATTTTTTAATCACTTCATTCATACTACTCCTGCTTTCTCTCTGCAAGTCTAGCAGGGCAAAGAGAAATGCATAGTTTGAAAACACTATTGGACCACTTAAGGTCCCTAAGGGGCATACTATTTTGGGCTTGTGAATACTTATAGTTAAACTTGGAGAATGGGCAACATACATTCTTATGGGTTAATGGAGTGCTCAAATGTAGCATACAGCCACATACTGAAAAGCAGGGGCAGTCCTGCTCCTTCCACTCTGTGATCCTGGCAATGGCATGGGTGCCACTGCTCTAAATATGTCACATTTCCCCATCTCGGGAGCCCATTTTGGGAACCAGAAGAATTTGAGTATATTGCTCAGTATCAGGGTTTTTCTGATTGTGGGGAATCACATTGGGATGTCCCCTCGGGGCCTTGTTAACCCCACAACAGCCTAAGTAAAAATGAAAAAAATGTGGTGTCCCTGAGAACAGAGAGTTGGGTTTCTGCATACAGGCTATGGGTGTTACTCAGCAGAGGGCAGTAAGGGTCAACTACCAGCTTCGGAAAAAACTATGAGTTCCCTTTCATTCACTGCTTGGGCAAAACTTTTAGCGTTTAAGGGGCACCGGATGTCTTATGGCCCACTTTAGCTTCCTCTATCAGAAACTTCTTTAGAACCAGAAGGAATATAGGGTAAATATTGAATGCTAGTAGTAGAAATTCCAGCACCCATCATGGTCCAGCATTCCAACCTAGCCCTTATTTCATTAAAACATGGCAAGTCACAAGGCAGAAAAAGCATGCATTGTCAGCAACTGTGGGTAACGCTGCGCTGACAATGCATGAGCTGAGCCTTTAATCATCAAATAGGACACAATTATTGAATGCTACCTCTGCTATCTAGGATGATCAAGGAAACATTGGAGCTATCACCATCATCTAGACAAGCGGTGTCCCTATGCTGCAGGAACTAAAACCGCTGGTCCCATGCAGGAATGCATCTGTTTGTGAAATTAAACATTTTAATTAATTAGGATTGCCAGAATAAAAAAAAAAGCCTATAAATCTATTTTTCTTCAAAACTAAATTAAACCGGACCAACACCTATTTCACAAAACAAGGGTGTTGGTCAGCTGCGGAGGGGCACCCAGATTGCCCGGGTCCCCCCCTCGATCGAGCACTGTAAAGCTGCAAACCTTCCCTGACACCTCGCTCCCTCAGTGGGGAAATGCAGCCCCACAATTGGCAGTCACGATAGGAGATCTGGTCCTACTCATGTGTGCTGCTGGGTGCGCGCTCATCCCCTTGGGTGTCTCCGTTCAGGCTGTGCATATCCAGGGGCGTGCACGGTCACGCTGGTCTGCGCATGCCTGGACGGCCCCTGAACCTGTGTGCATACTTCTGCGCATGCATGGCAGGCACTTCCTGGGAACCTAAGGCCCTTTAACCCTTTAAATGCCAAGCACGTAGTTTCTACGTGGTTGCTTCTCCTACCCTTAAGTGCCAAGCATGTAGAAACTACGTGCCTGGCATTTCCCACAACTAGTTAAAAATTAAAACAAAAGAAGGGGGGACCCTATGTCATTTTTTTTTATTAACCCTTTGTGTTCTGTCATCCAGCAGCTATAAATGGCTTCTAGCAGGTGAGCAGAACCCGGGAGGGGGGACCCTATGTCATTTTTGTTTTCTCAATTTAACCCTTTGTAGTGTGGATGGTAGTTATCTTTTATTTGTAAATGTTATAAAGTACTTGTTTCGGTTAGGGGGGTCTCCTGGGCAGGAATGAGGGGCTACCAATAAATATGTGGTACCGTTCTAATCGGTAGAAATGGGGCTTTCACATGCAATATGGTTTTCCTTAATAAAATACATTTTTTATTTAAAATAAAGGAGTCAATTTTCTAAAAAAAAATTTTTTATTTTTTTTTACTTAATAATATTGTAAAAAACAAAATAAAATTTACAAACAAGACATTTGAAGTTAAAGCCTAAACTCTGCTGCAAAAATATATATATATAATTTTCCTGAAAATTCCAGCAAAAATGGCGCAAAACATGGCGCAAAATGGGGAAAAATGACCTGTCAACAGAGGGTGACAAAATCTCAAGTAGGCTGGCAATTAAAAGGTAGCTATGCATGTTGGGTATTGTTCTGTTCGGGGGACCTTGCGCTTTCAGACTTAGCTTGTTTTTTCTGGTTTGCATAATTATATTTTAGGAAAAGGTGTTTTTTATTCAGCTTTTTTATACATTTTTTAGGGAAACCCTGCGCAACCAAAGAATTCTTTCAGGGATTCATTCCAGAAAGCTGAGCCCACTACAACAAGTTGGGTACGCTTAGAAAGCTTAATATGTGTACTTTCAGGTAATATATGGTTTATGGGGGATATTCCAAATGTAAAGGGTTGTTTTGGTTGAAAAATCGCAAGGTGCGCAAATTACCGTTGCGCACATGCTTTACTTTGGGGTGTTTGGCAACTCTTCCCTTGACAGTAGCTATGCATGCTGGGTATCGTTCTGTTCTGGGGATGTTGCTTTTTCAGATTAAACTTGTTTTTTCTTGTTTGTATATAGTTTTTTTAGGAAAATGTGGCTTTGATTCTGCTTTTTTATCCTTTTTTTAGGGAAACTCTTTGCAACCGAAGAATACATTGAGGGATTACTTCCAGAAAACTATGGTCACATCAACACGCCTGGTACACCTAGAAAGCTTGAGGTGTGTACTTCCAGAGAATATATAGTTTGTTGGGGGTATTTCAAATGTAAAGGGTTGTTTTTCTGGAAAAACTGCAAGGTGCACATATTGCATAGCATAGTTGTATTTTATCTGAAAATCCCCTAAAGCGTTGTTTCAGTTTGGGGGAGTCTCCTGGGCAGGAAAGGGTGTCTACCTATACATATGTGGTATAGCTGTAACCGGGAGAAATTGGGATTTCACACGCAATAAGATTGTATTGACAAACTTACATTTTTTATTACAAAAAAACACCACAAATTGTAAAAAATAGATGTTTTTTTTTTTTTTTGCGCATATTTCACCCCAAAATATTGAGAATACACCTACAAAATGACAAACAAGACATTTTATGTTAAAGCCCAGACTCTGCTGAAAAAAACTATATATAATATTCCTGGGAAATCCCTTCAAAAATCACATTTGAACATAGGGAGCGCAAAATAGTGCAAAATAGTCTGGCAACAAAGGGTGACAAAAATTCCAGGTAGGCTGACACTTAAAGGGTTAAAAGGGGGCCTGTAACACTAGTAATTTGCCTGCAGATCTTCTTGGAGTGATGCTTGCATCTGTTCCTGTGAGACTTCCTGGTTTGACTTTCAGCTCTGGCTCTGACCCCCTGGCTTAGGACATCGATCTCTCTCTGGCTCTCAACTCCCTGCTTGGATGATTACCTATTTTGGGTCTCTTAACTCCAGCACTGGATTACGGGTTTTCCCTGACTCTGGGCTCTCCGGCTTCCCTGCATCAGCTTCCACAAAAAAACGCACTGGACTTTCCCCAAATTTAGGCTCACTGGCTACTGGCAACAGAAGTTGGACCCAGACTTTTCTGCAGCATAGTCAGATCCGTCAGCAGACTCCCCACACTGAAACCAGTGCGTGGTGCAGCACTTTACTAGTTACTCCCCTCTGGCTCCCCTCGGTTACAGTCAGCTTTAACTACTTACTGCCTTCCAGGTCTTCAGCAGTTCCTGTCTGGTGTACCTGATTCTGCATCATCCGCACATGTGGCACCCTGGTCCTCCCCTCTGCTGAGTTTCCCCATCTTCCACCTTCTGGGGAGGCAGCAGACGATATTGCTGGAAGCTGTCTGTATCTACATGGGCCTGGACTCTAGTAAAGTATGTGACACACATGGCTGTGACAGCCGTTGGCCAATCGTAGGGCTGTATTTCCCCAAGGGAGCAAGTTGACAGGTAAAGTTTGTGGGGTTTACAGCGCTCGATCAAGGGGGGGGGGGACTCCAGCAATTGGGGTCCCCCCCTGCAGCAGACTAACACCCATGTTTTGTAAAATGGGTGTTGGTCTGGTTTAGTGATTTTAAGTAAAGAAATTGAGTGGAGTTTTGTGGTACATTGCCATTGTTATTTAACTTATTTTGGTGCTTTAACTTTTGGCTATAAGACATTCAGCAATGGCTAGTAAAATACCTGTAAACCAAGCCTATAAACATTATCATTATCCCACCCAAACTATTGCTTGAATGCAATTCTTATTTTCATTTAATGATAAAACTTCACCAAACCTAGGAAAAAACTAGCCACTCTCCCTCCTGACCTGTACAGCACCGGCCATTGTCTTTTGGTGACATTTTCTGAATGTACTGGCCATGATTCAGTAAACTTTCTTTAAACATTCTGATGAAATGAGGGGCCATTTCATGCTCCTTATCTCTTAATCATGACCATGGGCATGTGGTGCTCTCAGCTATAGCAGGCCCCCAAGCCCTGTCAGGTAGAGCTTGAAGGATTTTCTGTCTTTTACAGAAAAGGCAGAAAAGACTGTCAGTGCTGCAGGTTGTAAAGTTAGTGGGGTTGGCCAGCTGTACCTTTCTTAGCAAAGACTGATGATCAGCAGTAGCAGAGAAAGCAGTGAGGACAGGTGTGCTATTGGTGGCAGTGAAAAAGGTGACATGGACCAGAGAAGAGAGCAGAGAAGATGGCAGGGACTGGAGGATGATTGGTCAGACAGCGGAGAAGGCAGTGAGGAGGAACCGCCAAAGGAGCTGAAGGTTGATGTGACATGGAATGGCACATGATGTGACACACCGAAAAGCTGTCTACAGAGACTCTCTTGCTCAAGGGCCCATCTAAACCTGGAGCCTGTCCTGCCAGGTTCACATGGTGCCAACTGCCCCGGTAGCCAGGAACATCTAAGAACAACATCATGCAGATGTTTCTTCCTGTGTATATCCCCATAACTCAACTGACCCTGCACAGATGAAGCACTATGTAGTCAGATGGAACATTATGTGATAATAATGATTAGGTTGTACATTTTGCTATAATAGGAACAGCACATAATGGCAGTATGTATTATATCAGTTATAGAGCAGCCCTGCAAAGCTTATTTGTGGCATCCAAGGTGCTCATTTTACCTTGGGACTATGTTGCTGTTACAGTGCATGGCTTTAACTATTTGGGGACTAGAGCTCCTGGGGGAATCCAGACCAGGGGTACAGTAGCATGGGTGTCATCTGCACACACTACTGTTCATCTGTGCATGAGCCCTAAAAACAGGCAGGCAATATTTGCATTTCACTGTAGGATGGGCTCCGAGCGTTAGTTCTACATAAAAGCTCAAGATACCCGGCATTGCCTGGAAGGCAGGGTTAAATACAGCCAGACACAAAAGACATTAAATATTTAAATGTAATGGTATGAACTGGCCACTACATTATGCTAACAGCCATTACATTACAATAAAACTCACATATAACTATAGTACAGAAATAATTCCTCCTTCTTGCACGTAGGCGCACATTTGTAGCATTTATAACCAAAGTAGCGTTAGCAACTGAGGGCTGTGAGGGTTTTTTAAAGGGACATCCCAGGCAAAATGATAAATTAGCCTCCTATCTGCTCTATCTGTACTGGCTGTCAGGGGCTGCAGCCTTCCTTCAGTCTGCTATATATTTCTAAATAAATCCAAGTGAACTTTTTCGCTTTTCTGCTGAGCCTCCTCACCAGCAGAGGATGACTCATCCATGCATGTCTCAATATGACATTCCCAATGTGAATTTACATTGGGGGTGGAGAAAACAAGTTCATTAGGGTTTATCAGAAAAATCTGAAAAATACCGCCCCTAATAGCCAGCATAGGGCAAGCAGTAAGCAGGATAGTTTAACTCCATTCAACTGAGTCAAATCAGCAAAATTCTGGCTGAACGTGTACAGTCATGTGACTTGGCAACTGTAAGAGATAGACCTAGGAAAGGTTAGAGCACCCTTGTAGTCAATATTTGTTATATTATGATTGATAGGAGTTTAATAAGGATTTAGTTAATGCATATAGCAGTACATGTAATAAAAATAAGAGTAGAACCATATTAGCTGTAGGATCCTAATGTAGGATAAAATGATGTTGAACAAAGGTTTAACTGTGGGTTAGTCCCTAGAGATTCTGATGACTGTAGCTTGAACTGTAGCCTGAAAGTCACCTTGTCATTGTTTGGAGCTATTATTTGCTGGTTTGTGGACAGATCTGGGTGATAGACGGGAGGTGGCATTTTCAGCTGTGGAACAGAGATCTTAGGTTTGACAGTTTGGTCAACATTGCTGGTAGGATTAATATGAGATGATTGAACGTATTTAATAGTAAAGTCATATATATATCAATATCTTGATTTAATGCTAGCTCAAGGACTCTCAGCTCAACTAGAGCAGCTGCTTCTTCATTTTCCATTCGGAGGATTTTTAATTGCTCTTCTGGTCTGTGCCTCTAGCTATGCTTTCTTTGTCTGTGCTCCTGCTTGTGTTGCTTGGCCTGTGCGTCTTTGGTTCTGCCACTATTCTGGTATAGGAATTTCTCACCTTTGCTAATTTGTATAAAGAACCATCTATAGCCCTTCTCAAGGGCCACCAATATGTCATGTTTTGTGGATCTCCAAAGTTGTCTCCTGAGCTCTGTATAAGCAATAATTACTTCACCTGTGCGTCTGTGTGGAGATGTGCAAAAAATGACCTGTTGGCAGCCCTCGAAGAAAAGGTTTGCAACAATTGTTGTATGCTACAGTTCATTAAAGAAAAAAGTCCACTTTCGTGGACTTTTCCGAAGACCTCACATTAGGATTGCCATTTAGCTACACATAGCTACTCACTTACATTGTCACCTCCCTCAGCCCCGGTTTGTGAAGCGATCCGGGTGTGTGGGCATGATCTGTGTATGGTCAGCTTCCATCAAGAACAATGGGCTCCTTCATACACAGAGGTGCCCCGTTTATGGAGGTGCTCATTGTTCTAACTGGGAACTCTCCATAACCAGTCCTTGCCCACTGACTGTCCAGAAGCGCATATCTCGGTTTTCCAAAGATCAGCCATGTGAGAGAGGCAGTAAGGTAAGTAGGTCATCGCATGTCCTATGTGGCATTTCAGGCCTGAGGTCTTAGGAAAAGACTTCTTCTTTAATTAGGTAATGTACGTTGCAGATAATTGCTTGTCGCATTGGTAGTAGTACACAAACAACTACAGAACTACATTAAGGGGTTAAAGAACAACATAGCATGGGTAGTTCTTTCCCACGGATCAGATAGGTTGCTGCAAATCTAATACTGTAATTATCTCTCATTTCATATTTAGATTTTACATCATTCGCTACAATATTCATGGAATCGTGAGCATTAATGTGGTCAGGTCGAATGTCCATCTGCTCTAATTTAGCTACAGTAGAATGTAAAGCGCTTGTTCTGGAAATATTTAGCTTTTTGTAATATCTCTTTAAGCAGTTTAAGCAGTCACTATGGCTATGTGCTGTCTACAAAACTGAGTATGTGGCATCAGGCTCTAAGCTTGTTTGCAGACTATGCTCGCACACATACGAACTGAAGGATGACACCAGTTGCTATAGATTTTGATTTAAAAGATACCCAGTCTGGAAGATGTGAGTTTCACTTGCTGAAATGGTGGAAAGCCCATTCTTAAACTGTAAAATTGATTTAGGACCACATTATTTTCCTCTATCTTGTCTTGTTTGTAAAAAAGCATTGCATACATCGAAAAGCTTTTGGCCTGAAAACAAACTGGCATCATGTATCCCATGACATCAAGTTTGCCGTGAGCCTGTTAACATTTTAGAAGAAGTCTAATACAAATATCTTTGATAATCCCTTAAATTCCCCCGACTCAAAAAAAGTGAACAGTTTGTCTTTTGCAGTCTGAGTTTTAAAAAATTGTGAATGCTTGTGATTATAGCTTTTTAAATTGTTTTTGTATATATATTCCTGGCTCTAGCACCATGTGCTAGAATGTCTGAGGCAACATTAAGCAAGCATGTCAGTTATAAAGCCTTGGACCATGAGCAAACATGATCTCATTTACTGGTCACAGCTTCAATAATTAATCTTGTAACAGTGTTACTGTGATTTGCTTTAGCTATAAAATGTCTGAAAACATTCATTGCAAATATGTAAAGAAAAGCATTTACGTCTTTTTATTAACCCATGGATATTACTGTAAATTGTAGAGAAAGTCTTGTTTTTGTATAACATTTTAATTCTAAATAAATGATGTGATTTCCACACCAAGTAGCAAATCCAGTTTTGGGTGGACATGGGTGTTATCTCTTGCCAAAGGATCTCCCCAGGCTCTCTGGTAAGAGGTCAATTTCCATCTTCACACCATAGCATTTCACATGTGTGCAGAGCAGTGCTAAATTGAAAATAAACGTGGGCCCAATATTTTCAATTATGTATTTGAAGTTTGGTGCAGTCCAAAGCTAATAAATGTTCTGATTCAAGATCCTCACCAAGCACATACTTACATTTAAGGAATTATTTTCAGTGAATACATCAAGTATTGGAATAGTACATTTACGACATGGATAAACAAAGATTGAAGAGTGGAAAAACAACAAGCAGCTTGGAGAAGTCCAGGGAACAGGAATAGTTGATTAATTATGGGTACATTAACAGAAGGCTACAGGTAAAGAGACAGGTGGGCTTTCCCAATGCCAGGAACTACCTGCACGTATAGCCCACAGAGGCACCAGTTGGAGAAATCCTATACCTAGAAGAGGAGATAGTCTGGGGTACACAGCAGAGGGCTGTGGGTTTACTGCACCAAACCAGGCATTAATATATGACTAGAAGCTCACATTACGGATATTACGATCTGCAGCAGTAAAGCTACTTTTAAATATATTGCCAGAATAAAAAAAAAAACGATATATATATATTTATTTGCAACTGTACTGAATCTGAATCTGACCAAATCAGGGTTAACAAAGGGGCAATATACAGGAACAGTAGGAAGGTAGGCTGCCTCCACTTAACAATCCCTCTATCACTTTATAGGGCCACATACTTACATAATCCCGGGATCCCGGGCTGTTCAAATGTGGCCACGGCTAGCTCCATCCCCAACCCTCCACTATGCGTACTCCCCTGGCAGACCCACAGCGAGCACACAATCCCGAAATTAGGGGAGTATGTGGTTAAGGCTGTGGGGGGACCTAAGGATTTTCAACTGAGGGGCATGCCTAATCTACCCTTATTGTTTATGGTAGACAGAGGATGTGTATTGGAGTTACCAGTTATTACATTATTTTTTTCTGAATTGAAAAAGCTAAGGTGACTGTTGAATAACACAGCAAGTCCAGTTGCCCAGTTTTATTCCTACAGATATTTTAAGGATAGTTTCTTTATTTGAACTTCTTTGAATATGTATTAGCAGCAAATCTCCTGACAAAGTCTTTTGACACAAGGCATAGGGACGTATGCGCTGAGCGCGCTTGTGCCACCGGCCCAGAACACCTGCTTTCGCTGCCTCTATGGTATGTACACCCCGGGATGAGGACCATCTCACTGTCCTCATTAGAAAGAACATTCAGGGCCTTGAAGGCATTGAAAAATAAAAGGAGAGGGACATCTCCAAATACAAAGTCCCTACTAGGCTCTCTTTTATGAGATGTATTTTTTTTTCTTGAAGGGATTGTCTGGGCAAAATAATAAACAATACAAATATCCCACCCACCACACACCCATTTAGATCAGCAACAATACTCCAAAATCATATAAAGCTGAAAATATATAACTATGTAATATGTATATACATATATATATATATATATATATATATAACTATGCCTTTACTATACAATTCTACACTTGCTACATTTGCTGCCTCCTCGCATCACTAACGGGTGGCCAATTTACTCATTTTATTTCTTTATTCATTTCATTGCCGAGGGCTGGTATGTCCCCTCTATTATAGTAAATAGATTGGGCGTTGTCAGTTGCCATAACTGAAACAAGGCAAAAGCTGCTTGGTTACAGGCGGCCGGGATCATCAATACCTATAAGTTTCAAACTACCAGTAGCAGGTGATTTAGCTGCATCAGAGAGTAAATATGTATCTAATGTTTGTTGTTTTTGCCCAGACAGAGACTCTAATCATGTATATATTTCGTACATTTTGTAATAATGTAATAAATAAAAAAATCTTAATTAATGTTTTAGTAGATGTTTTAGAATCTAATCTGATCTATACCCAGGCCGTCTTGCCAGCCACCAACCCAGGTTGTTTTAGATTGTAATACTTCAATTTTTGTACAACAGGATTTCCAGAAAGGATGACCTTGTTTTTTACTTACTTTAATCCTCTATAAAGGGATATTTAATTTTTTTTTCTCAGGTGTCAGAATCTTTAACATTGGCTGGGGTAAATGTCACAAATCTTGCTGTGTTTAATAACAGAACAATGGTAAAAACACTGTGCACATATATAACCTAATTCCCTGATTTGGAGGGACTGTCCCTCTAGTGAGTCTGTGTCCCCCTGCCCCTTGTTAATCTCATTTGCCCCCCTTTGGGGTGTAACATGTAGATCTGCATCAATAAATTATTCATTTGCTTATTTTAAGTGTTTATATTGTTTTAACTGTTATCCTTTCCTCCATTCCTCAATCAAGGGGCATGGCCTAATTTAACAAATGTCCCTCTTTCATATATATATATATATATATATATATATATATATATAGAGAGAGAGAGAGAGAGAGAGAGAGAGAGAGAGAGAGGGGGGGGGTGGGTGTAATGCACTACAGTTTCCTGGTGAGAAGAGCAATTATTTGCCCTGCTTTACAGAGATGCCAAGCAGATAGAATAAGTATGGTGGTTATATTTATCCTTAATGGAGAAGTTAAAGGTGAGCATGATGTTATATTGATGAATAAGGCATGAAGTATCAAGATGTCTAGGTTAAGTTTATCGACATCCTGCCCATAATGAGAAAGGAAGGAATTACTTCCAGGAGTTATTGAGGATGTAATCGGAAAGGCCGGATAATAAAATTTAAACCTGACACATACTTATGTTTTATGAATATCTGGATATGGTTATTAGCTGAGATTATAGTTAGATTCACAGCAAGCACTTCATTAAGCCAAATGCTCATGTGTAACTATCCGCTGGATTTCCATTTATTACCCTACAGCTATAGAACATAATACAAGCCCTCCACTGACTGACAGTGATCATCATAGATGTAGGGTCTAAAAATGAGCCACATATGTATAACAACAAAACACTCTTTGGATCCACTTGTTTCCATTTATTTCATGTTGTTGCGTCAGTTCCACTATTTAGTAGCCTGGCATACATTCTGTATAACTAAGCTATTATTTGCTATATGCACAAGTGCAAGGAGCGCTTGTTAGCAACCAGCCCTCGTTATCTTAATGAGAAACTATTGACATGGCTCCACTTAGCAGTCTATATATGAGCTTAGAAGATGTAAAAACAAAGAACATGGCTGAAAGCTTCTTATTTAATTTAACAACAATTTTACATCTTTAATGTAACCTCATTAAACTCCCTGTCTGGGCAAAAATAAAAAAAAAACATTCAATATGCTACTTTTGGTGACTACTGCTGATTCGTTCTATTCTGTCCTACTAAAACTTTCAAGGTCCAGAATTGGAAATATCCTACAGATATTTTAAAGCGGAGTTCCTTAGTTGAACTGCTTGTAATATATAGGGAAAGATCCCCTGACAAAGTTTTTTGCCGTAATGCATAGAGATCATTTCACCATCCTCATTTAAGCACCTTCAAGACATTAAAAAATAAAGAGAGGGACATCCAGTTAGAGCAATTAGAGCTTATTAATGTTTCCTATGAAGCCAAAACTGCTTGTGAGTATTATTATTCAGTTCATTACCAGCACACTAAGGGAAGTTGATAAATGTTCTTTTTTAACTTAACCTTCCATAGGACATGGTTAGTCATTGTAGAGGTACACTTAAAAGTTATCCTATTGTTTAGGGCTACACAAGGCAAGGTTATATTTTTTACCTTAAAAAAAGCTAAATAGCCAGAGTAATTATAATATACATTTTCACCATATATTGTGCTGCCCTCTGTGTTGTGAGTGACAGGGCTGACTGATGCAAGCACACTGTGTGGATTTCATTGGTGTGAGCAGGGATTAGAGACTAATTGCGTGGGAGATTGAGGGACTAATTGGCAGCAGGCACAGGTAATACCCTGAAGAAGTGGCCTGCTACATGGGGCCACGGAACGTGTGGGAATTCTTTACTTACTTAGCATACAATTGACTTCATTGTTTACAATTTTTGCACATATGGGCACATTAGCACTTTACTTGTCACATAATTATATTTATTTGTTGATTGATAGTGTAGGATATGAATTTTAACATTGTATGTAACTTGATTACTTTACCTGCCCGGGGGTAGTCCCTCTTATGAACCCTTTTATGTGTGTGTGTGTGTGTGTGTGTATGAATGTGATTTTATGTACTATGGTGTTGTTTGTTCTTTTTAAATCAATAAATTGATGTGTATATGAACTGATACTTACCCAGGGTCTCATTGGTGCAGTACACCACCTTGTGTAGTGGTTACTGGAGCCACATTTTTTGTAGATAGGCTGTGAGCAGGGATTAACTGACAGTGTAGCCTATTACTAAAAAGGGGATTGCATTTGTGGTGAAGATCAGGGTGGAGGCTCTGGAGCCTACAAAGAGGAAGAAATTCCTCTTCCTTTCAGTGATTGTAGCAAAGAGCCAGCATGGGACTGACACTGCATCAGGTAAGCTGCCAGGCAATTGATTTTTAAAATCTCTTTAAAGCACAATCTGGATATCTCCACTCTGTAAAGGATGCTGCTGACTGACCTAGTGCTCCACCAATACATACATTCCACTACTCTCATTCAACCAATAAGCTGGAGCAGGGCCCCGGTTTTAAACGGTGGGACAGTCTTGCCCATCAGTGAAGTAGGACATTAAGGTGCCCCCGCAGTTTTTTGGGGAAGAGTGGGACAAAATGCCATAAAGTGGGACATCTAATCAGTTTAATCATCTCCCACTAGTGGACACATGCAGGGTCGGTTTAAAGGCAGGGCTCAAAGGGTCACGGTGAGCTACTACACCCCCCTCTATTCACTGCAATGGAGGGGACATGGTAGCTCACTGTGATTGGTGGTGGGGGCGTCGCCACGTTGGAGGGAGACAGGAAGAGATTCCCGATGAGAGAGCGGTTCTGTGTATGATGCCGGTGCAGCAAGGGACCTGGATGAAGCCTTTCAGGTAAGTGCTGCCGTCCCGGAATAGGAGCGACGGTCTGCATGGGAGAAAATGTGAGTATAGCTTGCCTGAAAATGTACTTTAAAGAAGAAAACACACCAACTTGGGATTTTCGGGGTGTTGTTCATCAATGTAGAGCCATCCTGAATAGGCATGCCCCGCTGTGTGTATCCCCCCAGATTGCTAATACACTCATCTTCCAGCTGATCCCACAGCGAAGGCTTGAGAAGAAAGGGAGTGCACTGATTGGCTGAGCAGCCCACTCAGCCAATCAGCGTTCTCGCTTTCACTCGGATGGCTAAGCAAATGTCTGAGCAGCCCCAAATGGAGCCTAGTGCATCGCCAGCCACACACTGCTAACTTCCTAGCTGTGGCGTGCCCATTCAGAAAGGCCATGCAGCCACAATGCAGAGACGCAGTCAGGGCTGTGGGAGAAGGTGAGTGTTCCAGGGGTTACCAGCTGGTTTCATATAGCGGGGCATGCCAATTCTGGATTCCCCAAGGACTGGAACTCGGAAGGCCTCCGAAATTTAACTATAAAACAATTTGAAATATGTGTTGGAATGATAACACAAATATTGTCACTTGGGGTCCACTGCTATCCTAGGCTATGGTCATTTATGAATTGTGGCTTGAGACTAATGCAATTCCAACGCCTACTCATGTCCATTTACTAAAGTATATTTAACGCACTAACTGGGGCTTATTATAAAGCATGTAATTTATATTAAAAAAATCCATATTTTAAACTGTGGCAGTTCAAGGCTGCATACAAAGTTAAAGATAACAAATTAAAAATATATAATATAATGCACTATGAGTCCTGGTAACATACTATGGTAGTTCCAGAGTGCAAAATCATACAAATTGATAATTTAGGCAGCCTTTTCTCTACAATAGGTTACCCTTGAACAGTAAAATGCCTGAGTATTTGCCAAGCACACAGAGACTAGCGAGGGAACAATAGCAGTCATTATAACGCAGTCAAATAGACTTGCATGATTGTTCTTGGCCAAAATCTGCATTACTAAGAGGATTTACAATTCTTGGTTGCACACAAAACTCCACTGTGTATGAACAGAAACTGCCCAGCGCTGCAAAGCACTGCCTCTATTAGCAGATTTCAGCCTTCTGCTGATTGTACTTTCTTTACTTTAGCAAGTCATTGAATGACTAGAACAGTTAAAATGCTTTTATTGTCATTGTTAAAGGAAAACACAATTTTCGTGTTCTGGATTTTAGTTTTCAACCTGGTTGTTTTTCTCTTTTGAAATGTAAAATAAACATTTGTGTTAGGATTGGAACCCCATGACTGTGATTTACTTATCAGCACTCTCATTTCATGTTTCTTATATTCTGGTGGTTCTGCTGGGCAAAAAAGTGAACAATGAAAACTGTGAGGTGATGCACCACTGGAAGTGCATAGCGACACCCGTGGATGGGGACAAGTATCTAAGAGTGCAAGTAAAATGCTAATCTGGGGACCACCGAAATGGGGGGACCCCAAGATAGCATGGAAATCCCATGAACACAGAGAAGGGAGGAGACCTTCTCTTAATATATATATATATATATATATATATATATATATATATATATGATGCAGGTTTTTCCGGCTAAAGGAGTACAGACATAGAATGTAAGTATGATCTCATCTCAGAAAGACCAGAAAATCCAATAGAGTATAAGGGACATCAAAAGGGTTCAAACACTATGCAGTGATTCCCAGGAAGGAAAGCAAAATCCTTACAAAATAGGCAGATAGGCAGATTGTTTAAAAATGTCCAAAAAGTTCATAATAAGGGTCAATCTGATGATCCTGCTATACCAGGCATATAGATGAACTGCTACTCTGACAGTCCCAGAGCAATATCAGTCTTGAATGCATTCTCACTCCATATACAGGTCAGAAATCCACAGCTATGTCCCCAATAAATGAGATGTGCATGTGTACTTCTATCTATTAATAAAACTATATGTGATTATAAAGTAATATGATGTTGAATTCATTAATCGAGGCAACAGAAGTCAGCGGAGGTGAAGAGACTCAATAGCCCACCCATAAAGAATTCTGTGCACATATATTTACAGTTCTGATGTGGACCAAGCCAACTGTATTTGCCACTTGAGGACTCGCAGTATTGGATTGGATGGTGTGCAGCCAGGGAGTACTGTTAATTGAATGCTAAGGTTCCCTCTTTTGCCAAGTTTACTCTAAATAACGCTCTCAGGTTTTCATCAAAATTCTCCTGTATATAGTAGAGCTCTCAAAACCTTCCCTTTCACTCTAATCAACCGTCCTACAGCCTTGGAGGAATATTCTGCTCAGAGAGGTAATATCTGGTCTAAAGTCTAGTCAAATTCTCTAACCAACAGAAAATGGTAATGGAATGCCTCTGTTTGCTAAAACCCAACTTTGAGGTTGGGGTATGGACCAACATGCGGTAAAAATGAATGCCTGGTTTACTTGGCTGTATCCGATACTACAAAGATAAAAGTATGTACAGGGTGGTTTTTCCCTGGTCTGCCAGGATATCCAAAATTTCCCATGTCTCCCACATAAAATCAAGCCTCCATCAAGTATGAAGTAGTTTGATGTAGGGCGCATCCGGGATTCCAAGTTTATCCAGACCCCTCTCTATTACTAAGTTTACTGGAAGAGCAGAAAGATTAGGTAGGAAATGACACAGCCTAGCCTTGCAGTTAATGGCATAAGGTTTCCTTGAGGGTGGTGATGTTTGTATATGTCTCAGATCAGTTTAGCTTATTGTGGGTTACATACTTCCTTTAGTTAAGAAGACTGTTGTTTGTTCTGCAGAAGTACCCTATGTTTACTTTGGGCTCCTGGGCAGAATGACAGACTGAGAAACTGTAATTATTTGGCATTATCTAGATTAAGATTAATAATAGCACTGAAAGTTTTTAACACAAATATTAACCAATCTGTTTGGATAAAAAACAGCAACATTCTGGTCCAATTTAACTTCAAACCAACAGCAACACACCTTATGGGTTATACTGTAGTTAACCTGTTGCTGACCTTAAGCCTGACTGTTTGGATACAGTGAACACTCTGATACCAACCTCTGATCTTTGACTGCTGCCAGGGCAGTTCCTAGGCAAAATGGGGCTCAGTGTGGGAAGTAGAAAAATTCTGCCCTCTCCTTATTGTGCTGCTGCTGTTCCATGCCAGTATGGGTCATGCTGTGCCTCTTAGCATCAGACAGTGCCCCCTACCACGACTGAACCCAATATGGGGGGGGGGGGGGTTGATTGGCCTGTCGATTGGCCAACATCACTGACAGTTGCCCTGACTACAGAAAACAGGATGGCTGGGATAAAGGAGCCCACAATGGCCTTGGCATCCAGGGCGATTTGCTCACCCCCCCCCCCCCCCCCTCAGAAACAGCTCTGCTTTCTGCTAACTCCCTAGCAGGACTGATCACCCATTGCTGACCCTGCCTATCCATGACCCATTTCTGTATCATCACAGTTGCTGCTTTGTCCTGATCATTAAATGAGGCCTCAGATATCATGCTTTAAGCATATAAGTAACACGGTAGCAAAGTGACATTGTTCGTAAAGCTAAGAAAAGACTTTAATCCATCTAGTTCAGCTTCTTTTCCTGTAATGTTGATACAGAGCGTTTCTTCCTGAATCCAAATATAGTCATGAGAATAAATCACTAAATTGACCTTCTACTTCCAGTGCTCTGAAAGCCATAACTGGTCATGTTTTCTTTTAAGGAAGGCATCCAGGTCCTTTTAGCGTGTTCAACATAACTATGTTCTCTATAGTTTCACTGCACTTGCAGAAACAATCCTCTCCTGTGTTGGCATAAGTTCTAGAGTCACGTCATGTCTCCTGGCAAACTGGTGCTTTTCTTTAGGTGAGCAAGCCGTGTAAGATTAGAGGTGAACTCCTGAATAAATGCCGGGAAATTGCATTAGGTTTGTTTGACCTATTCTGAAATTCTCCTTTAAGGATGCACAATGACAGCCCCAATAACATCACTCTTTTAACATGGTACAGAATCTAAATGTTCTATCTGTTTAAACAGCTGAAATGAAACGATGTTTCTCAATGTTGATTTGCAAATTACAACTCTTTGTGACAGAAATCAGAGAGATGGACATGTCTTTCCCGTGAAGAGAGCTACAACCCATAATCAGTGTATTTTGTCCCTGTCATGCTTTGTAATGCGTTTTTCTGCTCCAGCAATTCTCCTGTAAGGTCTAGAGGTCAGTCTTCTCTCTGATTTCAGGCTATGAATGATTCAGCCTGGTGTCCCTAAAGGAGTGTCATGAAGTATGGTTGTAGCTTCACTAAAGGAATTTATTGCATTTTATATTTTTCCTATATTTCTTTTTTCCCCTTTTTATATCATGCTTAATTTTTTTATGCTCTACTGAGTACAAATCAGCATTCTCTTTTGCTCTAGACGTTGCTTACCATGTAAATACTACTGATTTAAAATACACAGGTCTAGTGTTTATTCTGTAAGATTCACTGACATCTTTTGTTCCAGAGACATATACGCACTTTTTCTAAGGGCTACCTAAAGTCTTCAAACACATTTTGTGCTGCAATATAATGTTGCCAGCCACCCATGAATTTGTTTTTTACTACTGATGACGCAACTGGCTGGAGAGGAGATGTCTTCGGTAAGCTTAATGACGTGCATAAAACTGCAAATGAAAATTAGCAGCTGCAACATAATACGTAAATGACTATGGTAATTTATATTTTGGTCATGGTAGCCTAAATTCTGAAATACTCTATAAATAGCTTCAACAACTACATTTCTAAAAATAAATTTTTTTTACGGTGGCCTTGTGATATAGAGCACACTTCCTCTCTGCCCTTTACTCTTGGCAATACATGGTTGACAGGACTAGTAATTGGCATTATATGACTTCAAGTTCTATAGATTGTAGGTGGTACTTAAAAAAAAAAACACCAGTTTTCTGAGACACAAAGCAGGTAAGTCTTGTTTTAAACTCCACAGGATGGGCTAAAAAGAAAGAGATACTTGCTTCTTCTGCCCTGCAAAGGCCTGGACCTGTAATATATATAACCTGTATATCAATGCATGCCCCAGAGCCTTGTATAGCCTTGTAAGAGGGGCAATGTCTAAGTCAGATGCTCCTGTTCAAGCACACGCCTGGAGACTTGTACACAGGGGGAATGCCAAGACAGTACCTGGCACATCGACATCCAGTATTGCCAGCCTTCACTCCCCGGACATAAACGCACACCTGCTGTCGGCACGGCACAAGGAGCTCACCCAAGCACTGTAAACGATCCAAGGTCAAAACGAGCCAGCCCGCAGCCAAGATGTTGTAAGAATTGTCCACTCTTTATTTTCTCGCATAAAATATTGTAGCAATTTAAAACAGCAATAGGAGCATATTCAAGCAGATATCGCGTCGACGCGTTTCGAGCCTGCGCTCTTAATCATGACCTGATTACCTGGCACATCCCCTCCATTATAGTGAACAGAGTAGATAGGTGTGTGACTATATACTTTTGAGTGGTCAAAAGCATAGTGCTAAAGCTGGGGCTGCTCTTAGCTGCAGCTTAGCTGCATCACTGGAACCCAAGACACTTTAAATGGAAACAAGCTGGTAGCATAAATATCTCTGTTAAAAAGACCCTAAAGTCTAGCTAAAAAGTGTCTCCCCTCTCCTGCACTCTGGCAATGTAGTGGATTAAAATGAACTGGTCCTGACAGCAAGTCCGATATTTCGTTGCTCCCCCCGGGGAAGGGGGGCACTGAAAGCAAGCCTGCACAGGTCTCGGCATCCCTACTCTTTGCACAATGGAAGGATTGAGAAAGCCGAGTCTGTCTGCTTAGACTAGGTGAGTTATTTTTAATTTTAACCTGTTACACTGCCTGAGTGGGGTTGGAGGGGAGAGTCACTTTGAAAATTAAATCTCTTATTTATCTTGTGTAACTTGAGTCCATGTTACTTTATTTTTCTTCTTTTTCTTTTTTTTCCCACTCCGTCACAGCCTTTCGGTAAATACCGTTTTAATTTTTAGTACTATAGAGTAGCAGCTTAATGTTTCGATAGGGAACTATATTTCTTCATTGTGGGAACTTTTAATATATACTGCATTTTTCGCCCTATAAGACGCACCCTTTCTTCTCAAATGTGTGTCCGTGCGTCTTATCAGACTAATGCAAAAGAAAAAGAAATAGTAAACTCACATATATATATATCGCTCCTGCTGCTGGCCGGGCCAGCACACAGGCGGGCAGGGTAAATGATCCCCACTGATGCTGCTTCTTCTCCGGCAGTAAGCGCTCAGAGCAAGCACGAGGCTCTGTGCAGCATGGACTCGGGTGTGTTTGCTTGTGCTGCCGGAGAAGAAGCAGCGAGAACAGCATGGATATCGTGGACAGCGCGGGCTGCTGGGATTGGTTACCCTGCCTGCCGCTTCACCATCTTCGGGTCTCCCATGGCCCAGCCAGCAGTGCTGGAGCGATGTATATGTGAGTATATGTATATGTGTGTTTTTTCTTTCCTATGGAGAATGGGAGAGGGGAATGCCACACTGCCTATAGGGAATGGGAGGGGGTAATACCACATTGCTTATGGGAATGGGATGGGGGGGCTTCCCTGACTATAGGGAATGTGGGTGATGCCACACTGACTATAGGGAATGTGGGTGATGCCACACTGACTATGGGAAATGGGAGAGGGGGATGCCACACTGCCTATAGGAAATGGGTGGAAAAAAGCCACACTGCCTATGGAAATGGGAGGGGGAATGACACACTGCCTATGGAAATGGAAAATGCAACACTGCCTATGGGAAATGGAAGGGGGGAATACCACACTGCCTATGGGAAAGGGGTGCCACACTGCCTATGGGGATGGGGGGAATGCCACACTGCCTATGGGAATGGGGGGAATGCCACACTGCCTATGGGAATGGGGGGAATGCCACACTGCCTATGGGAATGGGAGGGGGGAATGCCACACTGACTATATAGGGAATGAGAGGGAGAAATGCCACATTACCTATATGGGGAATGGGAGGGGGGAATGACACACCGCCTATGGGAATGGGAGGGATGACACACTGCCAATGGGAATAGGAGGGGGGAAATGTCAGACTGCCTATAAAGATTGGGGGGGAATGCCCCACTGTCTATAGGGAATGGGAGGGGGGAATGCCACTCTGTCTGCAAGTGGGGGATTTTGCACCTTGCCTATTATTTGGTTCTTGTGGGAATATTTGAGCACTGTCATGGATCTCTCAGCAGAGAAACCACCTATTGTAGAATGACCAGTAATTGAGGCTGCGGATATGCGGAAAAACGTGTTTAATGGTGATAAACAGTAATAAGTGAACAGAGCAAAAACCAACCAGACTGCTGTACAGATTTACGAGTGGACATATACACACATGAGCTGAGGAAACTATACAAGAATACAGCTAGCAATGCAGAAATATAGATATACTCGGAAAACATAAACACACACTGGCTATACATATACAGAGGTAGAGTCAGGGAACATACATGCATAGGGATCCAGAGAAAGTCCAAAGTCCAAAGGCAGATACTAGGCTGAGACAAGGACAGCAAAAACAAAAGGCTGTGGCAGAGGTCCTGGATTCTAGGTTCAGGGTTTCAACGTTCAAGATTCCAGGGTTTCAAGGTTGAAGATTCCAAGGTTCCAAGGTTCAAGATTCAAAAGTCCATAATCAGGGTCCAGGTAGACAATACAATGCTGATCCGCCAGCTGGTAGGGCGGATCAGCATATAAAGGCCAGGAAGAGACACATGTGCTGGCTGATTACCAGCATCTCTGCAGGAGAGGGCCACGTGCTGGCGGAGCAGCATATAGCTGAGGAAAAAACAGGTTGTGGAGACAGGCAAGGTCTATACAGGGCAAAAACAGGCTTCCATATTGTGGAGGAACTCCAGACCTGACAAGCACAACATTTGGTTGAGAATTTTTTTCCTATTTTCTCCCTCCAAATCCTGCGTCTTATATGGTGAAAATTATGGCAATTTTTTTCTGTCTTTATATATTATTTTTGTCTTTTTCCCTTCTTTTCAACCTCCCTTCTTTCCTTCCCTCCGCCCCCCCCCCCCCCCCCCCCTTAACATCTTCCTTTTCGGTTCAGTCATATTTGGTGGTGAGAGTAGTAATAATTTTATTGTTTGTTACATGGAGGATTTGAGAGTAGGAAGTATTAGACGTAAATTTGCTTCACTTTCTAGATACTTTGTTATAGTTTGGGCCCATAGTGTTTTACCTGGAGGTTTTTAGCCCACCTGAGTGTTATTATCTTTTTGTTGCCAATATAAATATGGAACATGCCTTATTTACCTCAGTCATATCTGTTTGACTTGCCTGGTTCAGTAATCCCTGGGATCTTGATATTTTTATGTTACTTTCCAATAATTCAGTTAATACTCTTTCAGTTGCTTGCCATAGAAGTCTAGTGAACCTTACAGTTCCACCATAGATGTATCACAGTTGCTTGTGCTTCTTTACATCAGTGCCTGTGTAGAAAAAAACATTTGAACTTTACAGAGAGATGTTTTGCATTTCTCTGGCAAAACACATTGCTTGAGGGGCTATTATGATACTACATACACAAATATGTAACTATGCATAATATAGTAAGTGACAACCAGCACGGAGACAGAAGCTGCAAGACTAACCTGATTGGCTTCTATGAGGAGGTGAGTAGAAGCCAGGACGAAGGGGCAGCTGTAGATATAGTTTTTCTGGATTTTGCTAAAGCATTTGACATTAGTCCCCATAGCCGCTTATTGTGGAACTTGAGGTCTTCAGGATTAGAAAATAAAGTTTGTAATTGGATTGAAAACTGGCTGAAGGATCGTGCGCAGATAGTTGTGGTTAATGTTACCTACTCTGAATGGTTACCGATTGTAAGCAATGTGCCCCAGGGTTCAGTGCTGGACCCACTATTAATAAACTTGTTTAAAATTGACATAGAAGATGGAAATAAAAGCACTGTCCCTTTTTTTTTTACAGATGACAATACAGTCTATTGAAGATGTTCACAAGCTTCATGCTGACTTGGACACTTTGAGTGTCTGAGCATCCACTTGGCAAATGAAGTTCAATGTGGAGAAAAGTCATGCACTTGGGGTCTAATAACCTGAAGGCCACATATATCCTCGGGGGAGTAAAACTGGGAGAATCACTTGTTGAGAAGGATCTGGGGGTACTGGTAGACCACAGGCTAAATGCAAGCAAAGTCAAGCAGCTGCATCCGAGGCCACCAATATATTAGCATGTATTAAAAGAAGCCTGGAATCATTGGATAGGGATGTAATTTTACCTCTTTACAGGGTACTGGTGCGCCCTCACCTGGAATATGCCGTCAAGTTCTGGGCATCAGTTCATAGAAAGGATGGAAAGGGTGCAGAGGAGAGCCACCCAACTAATAAGAGGAATGAAGGAACTTAGTTATGAGGAAAGATTACAAGAATTAAATCTGAGACGACTGAAGGGGGACATGATTAACTTGTATAAATATGTAAATGGCCCATACAAAAAAATATAGGGAAACACTATTTCATGTAAAATCCTCTCTAAAGACAAGGAGGCACTCTCTTCAACTGGATAAAAAAGAAATTCAATCTCTGGAGGCGACAATAATTTTTAACCATAAGAACTATAAATCTGTGCAATAGCCTCCCACAGAAGCTTGTTACGGCATCAACCGCTGACAGCTTCAAAAAAAAAAGGATTAGATGCTCATTTAGAAGAAAATTAAATTAACAGTTACTATTAGCTGGTATCAGTAAAAAAAAGAAGTAAAATAAAATAAAGAATATCTTTCCCTATCCAAACCCCCTTGGTTGAACATTATGGACATATGTCTTTTTTCAACAGTATTAACTATGTAACCCTCAGCCGGATCGTCTGAAGAAAACAATGGACCAGAAGTCCCAGGGAACTGCTCCCCCTCCAAGTCCTGCAAACAAGGCACATCATAGAAATCGTCAGTAAGTGCTCCCATAGGTGTGACAACTTGACCAATAGCTCTGGCCCGCGACACCGCTCCCACATTCAGCCCATCCTCCAATGGTCGCTTCATCTTCTTTTCCGTGTTCCATTGACAGCTGTTTATGCTATCCAGGAGTTCCAGTATTCATACTATTTTGATGTCATGTTCGATGAGTATGTTACTTGCCTGGATGTCTTTGAGCGTATTAAGAAGAGGAAATATTACCCCATTTTGAGGTTCTTGTCTTTTTTAACAGGAGGAAGTGATGGTGACTAACCCTTGGATTCTTCTTCACTGCTTGCCTTCTTAAGACAATATTGCTCTGCAGTCCGTGGCGGTGAGAGGATTTGCAACCAGAGGAATGTTTTCTTATGTTGATATCGAAATTTTGTCCATTCGAAAATTGATCCTGCTGTTTTTTTATGGGGCTTCTTGATTTATAGTAACCAACCCTCCTACTTTTGTTCTTGTTGCAAATTTAGACATGTCCATGAGAACTGTACAATGGGTCTTTGCTGTAGAAACTATGGAGATAGAACACATGAAACCAGGAACTGTACCAACCCAGGTGTGACATTTGCTGACAGCCTGGCCACATTGCCAGTAACTGCAGAGCAGCTGAAGAAATGGAAATGGAAGAAATGATCAAGAAGGAGAAATCTATCTATGCTGCAGTTGCTGGGGGAGGTCCCAAGTCTGTCCCCTATCCGGGAGTGGTCCATGAGAAGCTGGTGATGGCTGCTATGGATGCTGGTCCAGCAGATGAGCACAGGCTGAGCAACAGAGATGGAGGGCCGAGTGCGGCCAGTGCTGCCTCTGATAAAGCCAGCATACCTGCTTTGGGGGAAAAATCTAAGTTGAGAGCCAAAATTAAAGCTGCAAAGAGGATGAAGCGACATTGGAGGATGGGCTGAATGTGGGAGCATTGTCGCGGGCTGGAGTTGTTTGTCAAGTTGTCACACCTGTGGGAGCACTTACTGACGATTCCAGGGAGATGCCTTGTTTGGAGGACTTGGAGGGGCAGTTCCCTGGGAGTTCTGGTTCATTGTTTTCATTAGACAATCCACCTGGGGGTTCAGGATCTTTGGTTTTTGGATCCTGAAGAGAAGGAGACTTATCTGGGTTATCTGATCCATCTGAGAACTTAACTGCGAATGTAATGGACAATATTTGTATGTCAAGTAGTGATATGTCTGATGATGAGGTTTCTATGGGCCCGCCTATTGCGGGAAAGGTGGCTGTTTTGAGGAGCATTAGCAGCATACTATGGGCTCGACAAAGGTAGAAATAAATTCGTGTCACTCGAAAAATCAGATCGCATGCACAAAGTTTTAACTTTTTCGAGTGATTCAAAAAAGGGGTTGAATTAAATACTTGCACTCGAAAATGCAATCGTAAAATTTTCTAATCACTCGTAAAATTTTCAAAATGCTCGTAAAAAGGCTGTCGCAAGCGAAAATTATTGGAAAATGTACTCGAATTTTTTTTCTATTGTTTAGTATTGTTTTCTGACTGCTGCATGGTGTTGTAATGCTTTTTAATGGGTAAATGTAAATGCATAATTTTTTTTTTCAACTTTTTAAGTTACCTGTGTAGCTGTATGTACATGGCTAACATTGTGGATACATGTAATAAAGAGGCAAGGTATGCTGTAGTGGAAGTACTAATTAAACAGTAATATTTGTAAGAGGCATATATGTAGTTTTTTTTTTGGGGGGGGGTTGGTTGGATTGCCAGGGACCTGTATTAAAAATGTTTCCTTTAATGCAGAAATGTGGCCATTGTTTTCTATACAAAGCTTGCTCACATAGCACCATGTGTCCCTGGGTGCAGGGAGCAGCTCTTTGCTAGCTTTAACCTCATGGTACGCCATTCTTATGCTTACAATATAACGTGGACCAAAAGCCAGGATTTTGACTATTCTGGGTTTTGGTGCACCGCAATGTAAAAACCCAAAGGTCTTCTACCAGTTAATGGTGCCAAATATGGATTCCAAAGCTGCACGATTTAGCCAAGTAAGCTGGAAAAGTGCTTGATATGGCAGCTGATCCACTTCCAAACATGTCCGAAAATATGGGAATGGGTAGTGTGTGCCTTCTCTGCGCCACATCATCTGCAATATGTTCGAAGTCAATGGCCTCGATTCACAAATCATTGAAAAAAATTCTCATGGTAGTAAAAAATTTAATTCATGAGAAAAAAGCCTGAGAATTTCACTGTTACCAAATCACCAGATAGGAAGACACTGAAAGTCAATGGAACTTTTTACTACTAGTAAAAAAGGGTAAAAAGTTCAGTATTTTTTTCAGGAGTAAAAAAGTGCCATTGACTTTCATTGTCTTCCTAACTAGTGATTCACAAAAAGTGGAATTCTCAGACTTTTTTCTTATGAATTGAATTTTTTACTACCATTAGAGTTTACTACCATTGCAAAGAAAGTAGATGGGCTCCATTGTGAGAGAGCAAAATTAGTTTTCTCCTGCTGAAAGCTGCATCAAAAAACTAGTGTGAAACACTCTAATTTATATCATGTGTGTGGCTCATCAAGTCCACCTGAATCAGTAGTAAAATTTTCGAATTGTAAAATGCAGTAGTACATTTTTTGATCCACTAATTTAATTCGCACTTTTACAATCGCACTCGAATTTAATTCAAGTGACTCGTGTTTTACAATGGTTCCAGGTAGCTGAATCACTCGTAAAAAAAATATAGCAAAATCGCAACTTTTTAAGCACAAAACACACGAAAAATCAATTTTCGACCTTTGTTGAATCGAGCCCTATATCCCAATTTACTGGCCTTGGCACAGCCACACCAACCCAACCTCTACAGTTTAAGGCTGATCTAAAGTCAGATTCTACAACGGAGTATGTTGATTCTCCAGGTGGTGGGTTAATGAGGAGAACAAGTTGGGCAGGAATATCAATGCCTTAAAGGTTCAATAGACCAAGTTGGGTTTTTGGAGTAAGATACTTACTTTATGCATTATGTTAAGAAAAATTGTGACATTCTATACCTTCAAGAGTGTGCTTTGAAATATGTACCAAAAGCTTCTGATTGGCCACATGGGCCTGTCCTGCTAATGCTTCTAAAAGAGAAGGTTTAGGCTTTTTGGTTAAGAGCAAACATTTTTCAGCCGAGTCATATAATATTATTATACTGGGCAGGTAAGAATTTTTAATTTATATACACCAATGGATAAGAATGAAAGGCTTGATTTTTTTGAAACTTTAACCTTTTACCTTCCAGGTCATTGCAATCCCTTAATAGTCGGTGACTTGAACTGTATTCGTTTTCAGGGTGATCAGAAAGGGGAATGTGAAGCAAAATTAGATGTCACATCTTTCATCTTAAGGATGTTGGAGGTATCTTTAGGGATACAGTGGACCCTGTTACTCTTGTATCTGACACAGGATCTGTGAAATCACATTTAGATTATGTTTTATTCAGTGAAGGTTTTGAGGTAGAACAATTTACCACTGATTTTACACTTTCTTTTTAAACTTGTAAAAAGGTGTTTTTTAAGTTTCTAGGGGCATTACCGTATGGTCAAGGCTCTTGGAAACTTAATACAAAATTGTTGAATGATTGGTTTCGAATGGTTTCAGTTTAGATATGAGAAATGGATTTTAGCTCAACATAAATTTGATAATCTCTCTACGTGGTGGGACTGGTTTAAAAAACAAGTCATGTATTTCTTTAAGGAAGAAAGAAAGGATGAGGGAGATACAGGAGAAGAAAAAAATCTACTATGTTAATTAACTCTTGCATTTGGATGCTTTATAAACAAGAAGGTGGAGTTGATGCTTGGGAAGAGAAACGAAGGTCTATGCAATGTAAAGGGGAGAAATTGATCTTTAATTGTAAGGTAAAGTTTTGGAAACAAAGTGAAAAGTACACGCAATTTTTTTTAAGAACTCTCATAGCCGTCGGGATGATTTTAACTCTGTACTTACATCGGAGGGTGAGATGGGGGGAATATGAGGTCTTTTATCTAGAATTTTTATCAAGACTTGTTTAAAGTGGACCAACACCCAGGATTTTGACTATCCTGGGTGTTGGTCCACTTAGGTGGGGCACCCCGATCGGGGGTGCCCCGCTGTGTGAAACCCCCCCGATCGCCGCAAAAACTCACCTCTCCCCGCTCCCACGTGACCTCGTCCGGCCAATGACAGCGCTCAGAGCCGCTCTGGTATGCGCGTCCAAAGCCGCTTGGACGCGCATACCAGAGCGCTGTCATTGGTTGCGTCTCTCGCTTCCCTCTAACAGGGAGCGCGCCTGCGCCGGCCATTCACAAAACGGCCGGCGTGGGAGCGCGCCCTGCTAGAGGGAAGCGAGAGACGCGGCCGCGTCTCGCGCATGCGCCGTTGGATCGACGGTAAGGTGAGGATTGTGGGCCTCCTGGGGGGTTCCTCCCCGCGGGACATCCCGATTTCGGATGCCCCGCGGGGAGGGATCTGATCGGTCCGGGAATCTTATAGATTCCCGGGCCGATCCCCCCTGGGTGTTGGTCCACTTTAAAGGGTATGACCCTGCTGGACAGAAGGGGGGGGTAGTATGCTAATATTGTGCAATCTAACTTAAGTGATGAAGAAGTTAAGGTTCTGACGGATCATGTGGCCATGGCGGAAGTGAAAGAATCAATAAAAACAACGGCAATCGTAATAATAATACACACGGGAATGATGGGTTACCCGTTGAATTTTATAAGGTTTTTTGTTTATAAGGCAGTGTTTGAGGTGGTGTCTAAGTTTTGGGGAAGGGAAATTGTCAGACTCAATGAAAGGTGGGGTTATATCCTTGATTTATAAAAAAGGGTGAGAAGCGTGATGTTCGGAATTGGAGACCAATATCTATATTAAATGTGGATTATAAAATTGTGTCAAAAATGATAACTAATCGTCTAAAGTAAGTTGTGGATAAGATGTTCTGTCCTTTTCAAATGTGCAATACCTGGGTGGAGAATATCTGATCATTTAATTTTAATACGTTCTTTGGCTTTGTTTGAACAATTTAATAATTGAGCACATTTTATTGAGGCTATAGATTTAGAAAAAGCATTTGATAAGGTCTTGCATCATTTTATGCTTTATGTAATGTCAAGGACAGGGATATTGAATGTTATTAAAGGTCTATATACTGATATTTTTACCCAAGTACTGGTGAACAGGTATCTAAGTGAACCTTTATATGTAAGGTCAAATGTGAGACAGGGTTGTCCCCTGTCTCCTCTTGCGTTTATAGCTATAATGGAACCTGTTTACACTCAATTGTAAGTGATAAGGTTTTTAAAGGTTTTATTGTACCTGGGGGTCAAGGTCTGGCTATTAAACTGGACCTTCAGCGTGATTTAATGAAAAGCCCAAACTCTTAAAAAACGGTTCCCCAGCATCTAAAATTAATATATTTTAAGTTTTTAGTCACTAACTTATTTTTCTTTCCCCCACTGGGCTGCAAATCTGTTCAGGAATTTAGGATACAGGCGCCGCCATCTTGACTCACACTTACTGAGGAGAGGAGAGTGGGATAAGGTACAGGGGGGCGGGTTATAGCTGTGCTTTGCTCAGACAGAGCATAGCTGGTGTCAGGTAACTGTCAGCAGTCCCAGAATGCAGAGCAGCACAGTCAGGAGGCACTTCCTGTTTGCAGGCTGCCTGATAAGATGGCGGCTTCCATAAGCCGCCATCTTGGATGTTTAAAGGCTCATAACATGCAATAGATGCAGGTAGGATGATTTTTAATGTGGACAATCTGTATGTACAGGGTATGGGAAACATATAAGGTAGACTCTTATTCAGAGTGAAGGTCCGCTTTAAAGGCCTAGCTTATATGGACGATGTTGTTCTAGTGGCTACTTCACAAAAAGACCTGAGGCGGGCAAATTTTCAGTTGTCCCTCTTTTGTGCTGTTTCACACATGAGAGTAAACTGGAAAAAGAGCCAAGTATGCAGCCTTGGGAAGAAAGCTTCCTTTTGGTGCTGGAGAAGTTACAGTGGTATCAGAAGTTGACATTTTTGGGAATTTGGGAATTGTTTTTAATAGGGAAACCATGGAGAGGATGGAGAAGAAATTGTAGTCGTGGGGATTGTCTTTCAAGGAGAGGGTGTTAATTGTAAAAGTTGTAATTTTGTCTCTTATTCTGTATTCATGTTTAATCTTTCCACCAAGTAAGGGATGGTTGCTGAAGGTGATTATGCTTCTTTTTCAATTTTTCTGAAATGAAAAGGGCTAAAAGAGAAAGGGTTATGTAGCAGCCCATAAAGAGAGGATTTGGTTTTCCAGATATTCAATTTTTTCTGGGTCTTCACTATTCTTTACTAGCGATACATAAGCTGAAAGTGGGAGGCCCGTTGGCAGAAATGATGAAATATTTGCAGGGTATTTATTTCGGAGATGGGCTGGATGGATAATAATTTAACCAAACCTATTTGCTTTTTAACTTCCAAGTTTATTGTTATATTAGACATTTTTAGTAACCAATATGGTCCGGAAATATTGGCTTTAGAAAAGAGATATAACTTGGATGATGTTCCAGAACTGTCTTATGACTAAAGTTTTTATGAGTTCTAAAGATTTGGCCAGAAATTAAATGTGTCCTAGGAGTGGGTGCAGTGTGAGGGAAGTTGTTTTTCATGTGTTTTGGGGTGTTTTGCCAGTGAGATGTGTGTAAAGGAATAAAAAGGTTTGTTTTTTCTTGAAGTTTTTAACGTCAGATATATGAGCTTAATTATGTTGTTAACCAGATGGTGTACTGGCAATAATGGCATAAAAAAGGAAAACAAACTTTTTCTGTACTCGTCTATTATTGTCACGATTGCACTTCATGTACTTATTGGATCTAAAGAAGCTTGGAAATGCTAAGGCTAATTTTCTATGGAAAGTACAGAAATGGAAGCTCTTAAGTGAGTAATATGTTTTATTGTGTTTTGTGTTGATCTGTATTTTTTATGGAAATGTTTTTGTTCAAATCTTGAAAGTGCAGTATGTATGTCTTTAAATTCTATGACAATAAAGTTTTTCAAAATTTGAAACACGTGTTCACTAGTTGCATGTGTCTGGCTGTGTAAATGTAAAGCTAATCATTGGCATTACACCCTAAGGGCCGTTTCTAAGGGCCTTGAATTGCACAGAGATATAAAGAGATGCTTTACATAGCTCCACCCACTGCAGGGAGTGATGGGTAGTGCCATTTTTCTTGTTTGTGAAAGCACATCTTCACAAACATTTAAAAAAAAAAAGATTCCTGTACTGCAGTGGCTGAAAAAGGTTCTTTTGGAAGAATCTGTGTCCTAATTTAGCTTTGAACCTGAAGAGCTTCAAGTTAATACTACTTTTCCCTTGCTCCACTTTTTCTTTGTATGCTTTTAATCCACAATCTGGTGACCAAATATGGATTACTCTTTTCATTTTTTGAAGTTCTAAAATTGATGATTCTGTCCTCCTAGAAAACCAGTATTTGTAGCTGAAGACCGCATCTTGTGTCGAAAAGGATCCATAAATATGTTTAGAAGTGTTTTGCAGACTGCTTGGACAAGGGGATTTTTCTTTGTACTTTGCAGAAGTTTAAAGTCTAACGCTGTTTGGGATCAGGGATATATTTCTATACTTGACTATTCTGTTCCCTTGTTTGGAATGCTTCACCAGACAAAATGTTTAATGTTTTAATGATAATGATGTAAGGCAGTATTTTTCTCAAGTTAGGGGCCCCTACAGTTCATTCACCTAATTAAATTTTTATACTTTATGCTGTGTCTTTAATTGATTCAATAAAGGACCACTAGCATTTTATTGAGATTTTCTATGAAGTGTGATGGGATTTTAATTAGTAGATTCTGCATCAGATAGAGGAAGTGGGGTAAAATTTTCATTTTTATTGTTGCGATTTTATACCTTCAGTAACTTCCATTTACTTATATTTATGCGTAGCCATTTTTCTAGTGGTAGGTAGTTGGCATTACTGTTGTTGGATTAATTCCCAGTTACTTAATATGCTCCATCTCCCAGGCTAAATTATACTTTGGCCTAGTATTTTCATTCTGCATGTGGCATATTAAGTGGCAGAATTACTGAGTTTTCGTAGTTCAATTTAAAGTTTGAGTATCTGCCAAAATTTTCAATTAATTTATGACTTCTAGGAAGGGACTGCACTGGCTTCTGGAGTATTAACAAGCAGTCATTGGCATATGCCAAATATTTCATCTCATTCTCGCTGATTTTTATACCCAGTAGCTCATAATAGCTCCAGGTGGATATTGAAAAGAATTGGAGATAGTGGGTACCCTTGTCAAGTTCCATATTTTAAACTAATTGGAGGTGTTAAAGTACCGTTGACATTAACTCTAGCCTTGGGGTTCAGATAAAGTGCCATTATTTTATTAATAATGCTAGGGCCTAAGTCAATGTGTTCTAGGGAGGCTTTTAAGAAAGACCAAGATACCCGATTGAAGACATTTTCTGAGTCTATGGTATATAATTTTGATACATCAATATGATTTATTGCAGTGAGGGCCATGGATATATTTTGTTGTACCCATCTTTGAGGCATAAAACCTGCACGTATTTTGGAAATAAATAGGTGGGCAATTTGCTGTAACCTGGAGGCTAACACTGTAGAATAAATCTATATTAGTATTGATTAAGGAGTGGCAGATAACTTGAACAGTATTGTGAGTCTTTTTCAGGCTTTGGAATCAGCTTAACGATTGACATGTTCATTTCTGGATGGATAGGATGGTGGTGGTCTATTGTGTTTACTAGCCTATGTATATATGGTATCAACTCTACTTTATAAGTTTTATAATATTCTATAGGTAATCCGTCACTGACGTGAGATTTACCAGTTTTTGTTTTTCAATGGCTGTGTTGTAAAAAGGTTTTTTCAAGTTTATCCACAAACTCTTTACTTTAGAGTTTTTATTTCTATAGTTTTAACAAAGGAATTTGTATCCATACGAGTTGTTACAGTATGGTATATTTTTTGGACTATTTAAAGTTTTCATGCTTTATTTTCTCTAGTGTGTATTTGATTCTGTTTTCACCCAAGCGAATCTTATCTATGAAATTTACTGCTATTTTATATTCTAGGCATTGTTCTAAGGTTTTCCCACCCTTATCTTAGAGCATTTTATTTTTGACATACTTCTTATAGGGCAGTTATTAAAGTCCTTTAATAATTCAGGTGTTCTATTGCTTGAATTCATTCTCTATAAATTTCATCTGCTGATGATATTTTTTGTTTGTGTTAGAAGGTGAGGAGGTTGACCCAACCCAAATCGTCTCAGATAGTGTTTTTGGCCTCGATTCAGGGCATATGTGTGCACACTTGTCCTTTAAATCTACCAGTCAGCATTATGGTTCGTGTCTCATTATCTATATATTCTTAAAATCGGACAAAGGGATTTCTGGCATTAATCCAGATTGCCACACCTCTTGCTTTTTTTTCAGCAAGGGGTTAGTGATTGGAGTTCCGAAGTCTCTGAAAGCAAATAGGGGAGTTTTATTTGTGTTATAGTGTGTTTCCCTTTCCTCTAACTTCTCCTTTGTTTCTGTACACTGAGGCCTCAGAAATGTTGCTCCTTCATCTTATTTATCTTATGTGTGCTTACTTGGCATCATTTAGAAAAAAAAGCTTCAGTGAGGACCAGAGGATGATTGGCAGTAATGTTGGACCCTTCATGAGGAGCGAAGCAGACAAAAAGGAGTGAAGAATGATCTGCTGCTGCCAGCCATGGTGAAGACAACAAGGTCTAGGTCATAATAAGTGACAGCAGAGAAGGTGGCAAGGACTAACAGCGGAGAAGGCAGAGAGAACTTGAGCAGAAGAGGACCCATCAGTGGTAGGACCTGGCTCCATTTGTTTCTGTCACAGACATTATTATGTGGGACTTTAAAATACCTGTCTGCACAAAAAAACCCTGCGGCCACCAGATTATGCTCACTAACCTACTCTTTGGTACTCAAACAATGGTCCACCAGCCGAACCCACAAAGACTGCAATACAACTGACCTCCTCCTCACTAACCTCTCCTCTGTATCTAACCTCTACTCCTCTTGGACCTCTCGGACCATAACCTACCTACATTGACCTTCTCTTCCCTTCCTGCCTCCCCCTCCCCCCCTGCACAAAAGCATAGATTTCTAGGCAGGGACTTAAGAAACCTAGATCTTTTATCTCTGTCTGTCACAGACTTTGACTTCATTTACTGACAAAGATGATGCAGCCTCACACTAACATAATACACTTACTTCATCTCTAGGCTCTGCCCCCCCTTACTTATAGCTACCCCTTCCCAAAAAAACGGCAACCCTGGATAAATGCAAGCACAGCCAAACTGAAACTGCACTCCCGAGCTGTTGAATGGCAATGGAGAAAAACCAAAGCCAGCAACAACTTTCGGTTCTATAAGCAAACCCTTCAAAACTAAGAACTGTCCTTTCATCTGCTAAGCAAACATATTCTCTTTACTTATTTATGCAAAAGCCCTGAATCCCAAACAACTATTCAATATTTTCAACTCCCTACTCCGCCCACCACCTCCTCCTCCAACCTTTCATTCTTCAAAGATAAAACTGACAACATCCGATCTGGTTTTGCCCCCCCATAGTCCCTCACCTCTCCAATCACAGCTCACACCTTACTCCCTAACTTACTTCACCCCAATAACTTAACTAGGACTACCCTCTCTCATTTCTAGGGCCCATCTGGCTACTTGCTTCCTTGATGCATTCTGAAAGCACTGCAGCACCGCACAGATGTCCCTCATGGAGGAACAAGCATTGGCTTCGCCTGCTCACACACCCTTTCCAACATATACAGAGTTGAATTTCACCTGGTGGGCTAGTCACATATGAGGGGGTGGGTGGGAAGGCCGAAGTTCATCTGCAGTTCAGAGAGGTGAGCAGCAGCAGGGTGACGACACCGAAAGTGCATATGTGCACCAACAAGTTGAGCCAGCTAGGAGTGTCATCAGTGTCACGCCCCACACTTTATGCAGCAGCTCCAGTCTTTCTGGATAATGGGCCAGGAAGCTATGCACCACCAAGTTGAGAACTTGCTCCAGTCAAGGCATGTGTATCAACCCGGCTCAGCTCCCAAGGCTATCTTCTCCTGGATGCTGGTCCACAGCTCCTGGGTGGTGTGGGGTCTTTCGTCCAGACAGATGAGTTTTAGCACCTAATTCTGCCATTTCCCTATGCCTGTGCTCAAATTTGCGGTGCAGTGGCTGCGCTGACTGCATCAGGAGGAAACAGAGTAGAAGGAGACAACAGGAGGCACTGACTGATTTTCAGCAATCCTTGGTGGCAGAAAAATATGTTATACAGTGCTTCCTGCCTCAGCCCCAGCCACCCCTACCTTGACCCAGTGGGTAGTTAGAGATGTAACGTCCCTACCGTTGTTTACTTGTCCCCGTGTCAGTGGTGAGGTGGACACTGGAACTAATGGCATTTCCCAGTGCACATCTTATTTTCTCAATAACCTGAGGGTGCAGGGCAAGGATGGCCTGGTGAGAAAAGTAGTTGCGGCTGGGAATGGCATATTGTGGGACAGCAACCACTATCAGATCTTTAAAGCTGTCCGGCTCCACCAGGCAGAAATGGAGCATTTCAAAATTCAGCAATTTGGAAATGATTGAATTCAGGGCCAGGGCTTGTGGGTGAGATGGGCCCAATTTACACTTTCTCCTTAAAGTTTGAGATATGGAAAGCTGAATGCTTCTTTGGGATGGTGTGGACAAGTTTGGGGTCGTCCAGAATTTTGTGAGTTCAGGAACCTGAGCATGGACTTCAGTGAGAAATCCCTGTCCGTCTGTCAGGTGTCCCATCTGGCAATGCCTACCATGGGCATGGCTGTCCTTTCTAGATGTAAAAAGCCAATCAATCAGCTTTCTGAGTTCAGGTGAACGCCAAACTCGGACAGGGACTTCTCACTGAAGTCCATGCTCAGATTCCTGAACCTGAGCTCACAAAGTTCTGGATGACCCCAAACTTAGCAGCTCGGGTTTGCTCATCACTAATCATGAACTCTGTAAAACTGCATTTGTAATAGTCTATAGCCTCGATTCAAAGACACATTCGTCCGGACTTCCGTAGCTGTCTGTGAAAGTTTTTGTGGGTGTTAGTCTTTTTTTTGTTTTTTTACGTTCATTTTTCATTCGCACGAACGTTCAGACATGTGCGTATATGATCTTTCGCTGATCCGAAGTAAAACGAATTGATTTCGTAAGTTCGGGGCCTTTTTCCATCCAAATCTGAAATGTTTTGTTCCTTCAGATAACTTACGTTATTGCTATGGCCTTGTGATTAATTCAGAGAGCTGATTGCCGAGGGACCACCACCCTATAAAACCGTGTCATTTTCGATCCCCTTAAGGGACCATTTTGACCTCGGAACTAGCAGCCTAGCAGTATGGACGACTGTGCATTTGAGGAGCATGAGGATCTGCAGCTCATGGGCATTGAAATTGTCCGGAGGGCTGAGCCCAGATTGCACCGGTGATGCATGCACATCAATGGCATGCATGACGTTGAGCTGTTCGAGCTCACCAGACTTAATCGCGCTTCCCTTCATAAATTGTATAGTGAGCTGCGGCCATGGTTAGCCCGCACCACAAGGAAGGGGCAAGCAATTTCAGGTATGACCAAGATGCTTGGCTGCCTGCAATTTTTGGCGAACGGTTGGGTGCCCTCTCCGTGGGGATCTCCCAGCCTACGCTGAGCCGCGCGCTATCCTTTTTGGAAGGCTACCATAACTTGAAAATATATATTTTTTCCTGACGATATGGTAGCCAGAAACGCGATTAAGCTGCCATTTTATAATATCGCCGACATGCCCAACGTCATGGGTGCCATTGACTTCACCCACGTTGCCCTAGTGCCTCCGGCATCCAACGAGCACATCTACAGGCAAGTACAATCTGTCTTTTTTACATGTACTTTACCTTCGTGTTATTTAGAGATTTCTTAAAAACCCATCTTTGAAAAAAATCCCTCCTTGTAATTATTGTCTAAATGAATCTAGTCCCTCCTTGTAATTAATCTCTCCTTTTAATAAATTCCTCCTTGATATTAGTCCCTCCTTGTAATGATTCCATCATTCTAAATAGGCCCTCCTTGTAATGATTCCATCATTTGAAATAGTCCCTTGTTGTAATTTTTGCCTAAATGAAACATGTCCCTCCTTGTAAGTATTCCCTCTTTGTAATTTTTACTTTAATTCCTCCTTGTTAATAGTCCCTCCTTTTAAAGTGTCCAGGTGACGAAATGGCCCGTATTTATTTCTGAGAACATTTTACATGTGTTCAAAACACATACATTTACTTTAGGACCAGAAAGAGACACTTCTAAGTTAGTGTTAACACTTTAAAACATACATATCCTTTTGGTGGTTTCCCAAAAATTATGTTCTAGTGGTTTTTTTTTTTTATTTGCCCACAGGTTGTGCTTAGGGTGTTAGAAGTTAGGGTTTCAATACTTTTCCTTGCCTTGCTAATCTTGTGTTTTTTTCTTTTATCCCAGGAACCGCAAAATGGGCCATTCACTGAATGTGCAAGCAGTGGTGGCCCCGGACATGCGGTTCCTTAGCATGCTCGCCGGGTTCCGAGGCTCATCCCATGATGCCTACATCCTTCAAAGATCTGGATTGTACGGTCGGTTTGAGTCTGGGGAATTTTCCGGTGGATGGCTCCTTGGTAAGTTGAAGCCAGTAACGTTATTTTTTGATCTATGTATGCCTCTGATTTTACTCGATTTCCCATGTATGAGAATATGCCTATTTGATCAGCTCATTTACATTTGAAACAAGACCTGAAACATTATATTTTTAACAAAACCAAGCCTTGCTAAATGTTTGTTCTGCATTGACCAAAACCAAAATTGCAAGTTACAGGAAACTACTAATCAGTCTTCAGCACACTCGCTTGTAATTATGTTACTGACTTTCTGATCGGGTCTGCGACATCTTTGCTTAGATGCATTACACTTACTGAGTAGAGGAGAGCGAGATAAAGTGCAGGGGCCGGGTTAGAGCTGTTTTTGCCTCAGACAAAGCAGATACTGGGTCCTGATAAGTTAACACATCCAAGATTGCTGAGCAGTACAGACCTAAACCAATAGCTGTTAACAGTTTTGTTGATTGGCCAGCACACGCCATCTTGGATGTTTAAATGGAACCCACATCTATTTGATGTGGTTATGTTTAGTTTTTGGCTGTGCAATATGTATGCTCATGGTGTTTGACCTAGACTCTTATTCATGTTGCTGGAGCATTTTTTGGCTTCCATTTATTTAGTAATGTGCAATTGATGTTTTTTATATTTAATTTTGGCAGGTGATTCAGGCTATCCACTCCTTCCGTGGCTGTTGACGCCCGTCCTCCGGCCCCAGAATGCAGCCGAGGAGGCATATAATAGGGCGCACAGGAAGACCAGGGCTGTGGTGGAGAGGGCGTTTGGACTATTGAAGACCCGCTTCCAATGCTTGGACCATACCGGGGGAGCACTTCAGTATGACCCCAAAAAGGTCATAGATATTATAATGGTGCGTTGCATAATTTTGCAATATTGCAACGTGTCCCCCGGTATGTGGATTTGCCACCCTCTCCACCCAACGATGACCCAGAGGAGGACTTTCGTGGCCCACAGAGTGCGTCTGCACAAGCCGTGAGTGCCAATTTAATAGCCACACATTTTGCTTAATTTGGTGTTCCTTTGTTTGTTTTTTTCCCTTTCTTGTTTGTTAATTGTGTATTGTTCACTTGGTGTTTGTATGTTTGGTTATGACTTTTTATCAGTAATGAATTAATTACAAACCACATCACAACTGAATTTAGACTCATGGTTTTTTTTTAGCCAAATTTGTTAGTGCCTACTTTAAGTAATCTTTATTCCACAAAAACATAAAGGCATAAACTTAGTCAACAACAGGTTATGTAGTTTATTTCAAAAGCAAACATTGGAATTGATGGTCACTCCCATATTTGCATAAAATACATGTGAAAAACACAAATTAAAGTTTAGCCAAATCAGGCCACATAGCTATTGGCCAGAGGCAGGAGTTTTACAGCAAGGCACTCCTGTCCAAAGTTACAGACAAAAGAAAAGTACAAAAACATAGGTGACAAGCGTTGCCATGTACACATTGGGCAGCAAACAAATAGGCCCACAGACACATCCTCTCCTGCTTGGCCACATTTGCCACAGGCACAGGTGTAAAGCAGCCAAACCTATGCCACATCTACACCTGTTAGTCAGTGTGACACTAAACAAGAACCCCCAGTCCCAATTCAAGTCCAGTTCAATCTTAGCCAGGGGTTAAGGTAGTAGTTTGCCAGCCCAGAATGTCCCCCAATCATGCCTACAAACAAGAGGACCCAGAACAAATGTAATTGGCCACAAGCATGCAGCGCAACAGCTTGAGTGGCAGGTTCATAGAGGCTTCACCTCCGGCATTGGTAGTGGGCTACCTCAGCACTCTAATGAGCTATATGGGCGCAAATCCAAAGCAAACAAGCAAAGCCATACCAAAAGTGGATATTGGCAGGGCTCACCAGACAGGTCAATACAGTGGGGATGTAGAGCAAAGATGTTGAGCAGATACAGGCAAAATAGGCCTTAAAATGGGGGATGCGCATAAAACCCAGGTTGGGGCCCTTGGAGGTGGGCCCTCACCTGGGCCTGTGTGGCATTCAGAATCTGCAACTGTTCCAACATGTTTCTATTAGAAGTTCGAAATTCAGCCATCATGGCACTGAGATTGCTAGTTAAGGTGGCCATGTGGCTGTTGCTATTTCGAACTTCCTCAAGCATGGCACTGTAATAATTGGATAAGTTGTCCATGTGGCTGTTGTTGGACCTAAATTCAGTCAGCATGGAGTTTAAGGTGTTGTTTAATGTTTCTAATTGGCCATGAAGATGTTCGTGGTTTCGTTGATTTTGGAGGCGAAATAGCCGCCTCTCATGGTGCCATGCTGACTCCATCATCAGCGCGCCCCTCCCCTGGGCAACTGGGGGACGTAGTCGACTACGCCTCCCTATTGCCCGGGTTGGGGGGCGTGCAGATGATGTGCCTCTAGGTCCACCAACAGCCACAGGTCTGCTTGGCAAATCCTCAGCAGCAGAGCTAACACTGGGGACTGTCGGCTCAGTCTCTGCATGCTGCCCAGGATGGGCTGGCAGCATGCAGCCAGCTTCCCTCTGCTGCTGAGCATTTGTTGGAGAAACATGTTGGGACAGTTGCAGATTCTGTCCCAGGGGGAGCTGTTCTGAAGGTTCAATGAAGGCTCCATCTTCCTCCAGCTGTGTGTGTGGGTCTGTTGGGACATGTAAAAAAAAAAGGTTCAGTTTGGGGAATACATATGTAATTCCGCAAAAAGAAACATGGCAAGGCACATGCATAAGCAACATCCTAAAAAGACACTTACCGTATATATCGGATCCTGGGTCCGAGGCAACACGGAAGTAGACGGCATGGTAAAACTGGCAGAGGATTCCCCACTAGCTGAGGGATGATGCTTGGCTGCACTGGAGAAAAGAAGGCATGTTAACACACAACTAGGCATTGGTGATGTGTATTAACACATATGGTTCACTAAAACACGGGCACATGCATGAATGGCAACTCCCCCAACGGACCAAGTTAAACTTGACTATGAATGCCATTATCTGTTAGATGTATTAGTCAACAAGTACATACACATTGGTCTCCTTAACCTAAATACACATGCATGTACTGGCTGTTCTGAGGCTTCACACATCCCTAAAAGGCCATTATGGGACTCCACTCAGCTTGCAAATAGCATTTGCCATTAGTTTAGGCTGGTTGCCATTCTTTCTAGGTCAAACTTTCAAGCACCCCAGATCAAGTATTTCAGAGCAAACCACAGCTCAAACCCAAATTGCCTACAGATAAAGATGTAAGTGTTGTATGTAATTGACTCTAAATACATAACAGCCAATCCTTAGCTAATCTCAATAGTGTTCCTCAAGACTCTCAAAAATAATCTATGAGGAAAGAAAAAAGAAAATAATGGGTCGCCACACATAACACACCCTGTTTAAATTGTTACCTCCACTACAAGGCACACCCTAGGGGCATGTGTTAATCTATGGCTTTGTGCCTCATTTTCCACGTAGCTCACATTTCACATACACACTAACATTATTAACCGGCAGGAATAGTAGGGATGTCCGTGTCCTGTCGGGCCGAGTGTCCCTCTAAGGCCACAGGATGTAGCAGGCCCAGCACCATCTCCTCAGCTCGGGTAAATTGCAATTTGGTGGGGAATCGCCGCCAGTTTGTAAGCTGAAAAAGAGAGTTGCACACATTTAGCTAAATGTTTGCAATACAAGCAGAACCAAAATCCACAAAGTATATATGTACCTGTAATTACGCCGTTTATTTTCTTTCTTCCGTGCTGCATACTTTAGGTCCGATATTTTCTTTTGTATCTGCTCCACATCTTTGAGCTCTTCCCCCGCTGCATTGACCTGTCTGGTGAGCTCCTCCAAAATCTGGCCTTTGCGCTGCTTGCTTGTAGCTTTGGATCTGCGCCCATATAGCTCATCATAATACAAGGTGAGGCCACTAGCCAATGCCAGAGTTTGGGCCTCACCAAACCTGCCACTCAAGTGGCTTCGGCGCAATGTGCGCCCTGTTGCTAGACGTTCTGGGTCATCAGTGGTTGGCCGCAAATGGGGCGACATTCTGGGCTGGCTGTGTTGGGGAGAAATGTTGGACAGGTGGCTGGCTTCTGATTGGACTGGACTTGGATATGGACTTGGGGTTCTTGCCTGGGTGGCCACTGAACTAGCAGGCATAGCTGTGGCAGCTTCAGCCTGCCTTTCCCCCTGTGCCAGTGCAAAATGTGGCCGAGGAGGAGAGGGTGTTGTGGTGGAAGATGTGCTTGGGGCCCGGTGCCTCTTAGGGCCCTTCCAATACCCATGAACCTTGGAGGTAGACGGCAGGTCCCGGGGTGACCCAGAGGTTGAGCTTTGGGCCCTGTGCCTTGGCCTCTTGTCTGGTGATTTGGACACCCGTGCGGGTGGGGAGGGCAACCTGGGGACTTCAGGCCCTGTGCCTTGGCCTCTTGTCTGGTGATTTGGACACCCATGCGGGTGGGAAGGATGACCTGGGACTTCGGGCGCTGTGCCTTGGCCTCTTGTCTGGTGATTTGGACACCAGTGCGGGTGGGGAGGGTGAACTGGGACTTCGGGCCCTGTGCCTTGCCCTCTTGGCATGAGCCTTGTGGCCCCGTGCGGGTGGTGTTGATGGGGAGGTAGAACTGGTGGGGCTTCTTTCCCGGTGTCTCCTTTGGGTTTTCTTGCCATGGTAGCCACGTGGGTGGGGTGATGGTGACCTTGGGGGGCTTCGCACCCTCTTGGTCCCTTGTTTCCCCTCCATGGTGGTTGTCTTTCTGCCCTGTGGCTTGGGTTTTCCAGCGGCCTCCTTTTTTGGCCTAGTTGGGCTGGGTGCCTTTGCCTGAGCACTGCGTGTTGGCCGCAATTTTTTTTTGGTCATCTGGGACCGAGTCTTGGGCCCCTCAGCAGGCTCCTGCTGTTTGGCTGACTGTTTGGTGGTGGCCTTCTTTGCAGCTTTTGGAGCAGTTTTTTTCGGTGCCATTGCACATGGACTCTGAAAGAGAATGAGCTGTGTGTCCAGGACCCTCTAAATAAGATTGCCGGGGTCTCACGCTATGCGTACGGACGTGCATACGGACGTTTGTTCAGCCGTTCGCACGACCGTGCGGAACCCGGAAACCGCAGGGGCATTACTTATCTGCTGCAAACAAGAGGCAAGATGGCGCCCACAATCTTCACCCGCCAACAAGAAGAGATCATCATGCTTGTAAGTGTCTGTTACTGCCTTTGCTTTCCCTTCTAAATGCATGCCTAGCCCTTAAGGAAGCGCATGACGAAACGGTTGGTTTAAAAAGTGTCTCAAACTCCGTGCCAAACCAAAGTGAGGGCCCATACGTGCGAACCAACACTGAGGCCAGCTTAAAGGATTGTATTAGGCTACAAATGTGTCTGTTAATGTCATTTAGTCAAATGATCGATTGACAGATATTTGTATGCAGTTTTAACTAAAACCTGGCTTTATTTTGTGTTTTGTAGACCATGCTGGAGCGCAGGTACGACTACCTGCCCAACTCTTTTGAGAAGCGCACCGTCGCACTGGAGATCATTGGCAAAATCCAACATGAGACGGACACCACCTTCACCCACAAGCAGATCATGCAGCATTGGTCGGACCTGAAACGGCTGCACATGCCCCGGGTGCGGCGGTTTTTCGGAATCCATTTCCCTAATAAGTACATAGCGATTGCATGGCAGATGTAACTGATGCAGAAAGAAGGCATTGATTTATAATTGTATTTATTTTGTAGTGCTGGAAATGGATTACCAAATCCGCCGCACCCGGAGGCGCACAGGCCGACCAGTGCTGCATGAATCTGCAGCTGGAAGGGAAGGTGGTGGATCTCCAGGGCGACGGTCCTACCCCTCCTCTGTTGGTTCCTCCGACCAGCCCCTGGACCTTTCCACAGAGGAGGGGCGGCACTGCGTGGGCAGGGAGTCCCAGCGACGCATGCAGGAGCCTCTGGTATGTGACTCTTCATGTAACCGCACACACATATACATGCTACTTCAAGCTGATTCCCTTAATCTGTTTTTGTAGAGGCTTCTGGAGCGGGTAAAGATGCGCAGGCTGCAGCAGATCTCGCCCAGGAGGCACAGGGAGAAGGTGCGTGATGTGACACACACATTGAAAATGACATTTGATTACTGTTGACTAAGACATTATAAGTGACCCTATTTGCCATGTCTCAACAGGCTCTACTTCACAACAGTGGCAGGGCCCAGGACGTAGGGTTGTCCCCAACGAGGCATCCGTCGGCCACCAACCAAGTAAGTTGTAATGTCATTCTTTGCAGTATGTGTTAAGTGACATGATCCCCCAGATTCATAAAGCCAGAGTCAATGGAATTAGCAGAATGACCTGTGCCCACTTCCTTAGAGTAATTACTTACCAGAATGACCTGTGCCCACTTGCTTTGAGTAATTACCAGACTGACCTGTGCCCACTTGCTTTGAGTAATTACCAGACTGACCTGTGCCCACTTCCTTAGAGTAATTACTTACCAGAATGACCTCTGCCCACTTCCTTAGAGTAATTACTTACCAGAATGACCTCTGCCCACTTGCTTAGAGTAATGACTTAGCAGACTGACATATGTCGTGATTATTTAGGTTGACAACTAACAAACATTCCATCCACAGGTGGGAAACATGTATTTGTCGCCAAATAATGTTTTTGTATCAATTTTATACAGGGACCACACGGACAAGAGTGGAAGAAATGAATAGAAGGGTCCTTGAGTTGGTGGCCGATATGCAGCAGCTGGTTGACTCGTTGGGGACTACAGAAGAAGAATAGTGTTCTGGGTCCTGTCACTGTTTTTATTTATGTAAATAGTTTTAAATATTTTACATTTTTTAAAATTTTAAATTTTATTGAGTTTTTAAAATTTTAAATATTTTGTAAAAAAAAAAAATTTACAAATGTCCCAAAAAAATGGCCTTCAACTAAAGAAAAACTAAACCAAAATCAAGGTTTCGGTGTCATTTTTTAACACAAATACATTAACACCAAACGAAGGGTGAAATAAATATTTAGAGATGAAGATTCAGATGACCAGGAAGTGGTTTTGGTAAGTTTTAGGGGCCTAAAATGGAAGAAGAACCTAACTGCAAAGTGGTTTGGGTAAGTTTTAGGGGCCTAAAATGGAAGAAGAACCTAACCGCAAAGTGGTTTGGGTAAGTTTTAGGGGCCTAAAATGGAAGAAGAACCTAACCGCGAAGTGGTTTGGGAAGTTGTAAGGGTCCAAAAGGGAAGATGGAGGATAGTGCTAAGTGGTTGGGGTGAGCTTTAAGGGTCCAAAAGGGAAGATGGAGGATAGTGCTAAGTGGTTGGGGTGAGTTTTAAGGGTCCCAAAGGGAAGATGGTGGATAGTGCTAAGTGGTTGGGGTGAGCTTTAAGGGTCCAAAAGGGAAGATGGTGGATAGTGCTAAGTGGTTGGAGTGAGCTTTAAGGGTCCAAAAGGGAAGATGGTGGATAGTGCTAAGTGGTTGGGGTGAGATTTAAGGGTCCAAAAGGGAAGATGGAGGATAGTGCTAAGTGGTTGTGGTGAGCTGTAAGGGTCCAAAAGGGAAGATGGAGGATAGTGCTAAGTGGTTGGGGTGAGCTTTAAGGGTCCAAAAGGGAAGATGGAGGATAGTGCTAAGTGGTTGGGGTGAGCTTTAAGGGTCCAAAAGGGAAGATGGAGGATAGTGCTTAAGTTGTTTAGCTAAACATTGTAGTAGAAGTGAGGGTGGCAAATATGTAGGCGAGCACTTTAATGAGTTAAGTTTGTAGTGCGCAGGCGCAAGATCGTAAGGATTTCCGTCTGGACGATTATTTTTTGTAAAAGTGAAACAGAATCTATCGGGAAACGTAAATGATTCGTTGGAGGAGACGATGGGAAAAGGGAAAAAACAAAAGGCTACGTTGTAACATGAGAAAATGAAACAGAAAAGTCACGCTGGAAAATGACATCCTCGTACTCGTACTCTGGCATACGAACGGACGGAAACTTTTCAGAAGGTTTTCAATGCATGCATAGAATCGCTCGCACACTCATACGAGAGTGGGAAAATTTGAAAGTAATACGAAATCGGCACTAAAACGAAAGTCTTCTTTTGTCTCTCTGAATCGAGCCTTATGTACTGTATGTTCTTTCCTGTCTGTAAATACTGCCTTGTACAGCACTACAGAAGATGATGACACTTTATGAATAAATAATAACATTAATAATAATAATCTAACCACAGCACCTTCTTCTACATGGCCTGCCACAAACTGCAAACGGCTTTCTTATGCCAGTCTTGAGAAAGTTGGTTACCAATGAAACGCGCTGACGGCGGCGGACGGATCTTATCAGTACGCGGGCAAGCTACACTCCAGGGATACTTCACTTCCCCTCCCTCCCTTTGAGACCTCTGCTCCAGCCATCAATCACAGTTTCTCTCCGTCATCCTCTCCCCGCGCTGGCCGGCCAGCATGACTGGAAGCGGAAGTGCTGGCTTCTGCTGTGCTCTGGGCTGGCCTCCGCAGTGGGGGAAACAAGAGAGGAGTTTTTTGTTCCACTGAGCCACCATGTAAAAAAAAAAAATGACAGCTGCACGACGTGTGCGACGCCGGGCAGAGCTGCGCGCCCAGGGAGCACTGGACTCGCGGCCCTCCCTGGCACCGGCCTACCGGGATTTTGGAAGAAGAACCTAACCGCAAAGTGGTTTGGGTAAGTTTTAGGGGCCTAAAATGGAAGAAGAACCTAACCGCAAAGTGGTTTGGGTAAGTTTTAGGGGCCTAAAATGGAAGAAGAACCTAACCGCAAAGTGGTTTGGGTAAGTTTTAGGGGCCTAAAATGGAAGAAGAACCTAACCGCAAAGTGGTTTGGGTAAGTTTTAGGGGCCTAAAATGGAAGAAGAACCTAACCGCAAAGTGGTTTGGGTAAGTTGTAAGGGTCCAAAAGGGAAGATGGCGGATAGTGCTAAGTGGTTGGGGTGAATTTTAAGGGTCCCAAAGGGAAGATGGTGGATAGTGCTAAGTGGTTGGGGTGAGCTTTAAGGGTCCAAAAGGGAAGATGGTGGATAGTGCTAAGTGGTTGGAGTGAGCTTTAAGGGTCCAAAAGGGAAGATGGTGGATAGTGCTAAGTGGTTGGGGTGAGATTTAAGGGTCCAAAAGGGAAGATGGAGGATAGTGCTAAGTGGTTGGGGTGAGCTGTAAGGGTCCAAAAGGGAAGATGGAGGATAGTGCTAAGTGGTTAGGGTGAGCTTTAAGGGTCCAAAAGGGAAGCTGGAGGATAGTGCTAAGTGGTTGGGGTGAGCTTTAAGGGTCCAAAAGGGAAGATGGAGGATAGTGCTAAGTGGTTTAGGTAAACATTGTAGTAGAAGTGAGGGTGGCAAATATGTAGGCGAGCACTTTAATGAGTTAAGTTTGTAGTGCGCAGGCGCAAGATCGTAAGGATTTCCGTCTGGACGATTATTTTTTGTAAAAGTGAAACAGAATCTATCGGGAAACGTAAAGGATTCGTGTGAGGATACGATGGGAAAAGGGCAAAAACGAAAGGCTACATTGTAACATGAGAAAATGAAACAGAAAACTCTCGATGGAAAATGACATCCTCGTACTCGTACTCTGGCATACGAACGGACGGAAACTTTTCAGAAGGTTTTCAATGCATGCATAGAATCGCTCGCACACTCATACGAGAGCGGGAAAATTTGAAAGTAATACGAAATCGGCACTAAAACGAAAGTCTTTTTTTGTCTCTCTGAATCGAGCCTTATGTACTGTATGTTCTTTCCTGTCTGTAAATACTGCCTTGTACAGCACTACAGAAGATGATGACACTTTATGAATAAATAATAACATTAATAATAATAATCTAACCACAGCACCTTCTTCTACATGCTTGCTGAGTCCCCTACATAGCCTGCCACAAACTGCAAACGGCTTTCTTATGCCAGTCTTGAGAAAGTTGGTTACCAATGAAACGCGTTGACGGCGGCAGACGGATCTTATCAGTACGCGGGCAAGCTACACTCCAGGGATACTTCACTTCCCCTCCCTCCCTTTGAGACCTCTGCTCCAGCCATCAATCACAGTTTCTCTCCGTCATCCTCTCCCCGCGCTGGCCGGCCAGCATGACTGGAAGCGGAAGTGCTGGCTTCTGCTGTGCTCTGGGCTGGCCTCCGCAGTGGGGGAAACAAGAGAGGAGTTTTTTGTTCCACTGAGCCACCAATGTAAAAAAAAAAAATGACAGCTGCACGACGTGCGCGGACGCCGAGCAGAGCTGCGCGCCCAGGGAGCACTGGACTCGCGGCCTTCCCTGGCACCGGCCTACCGGGATTTTGCCCGGTATGCCCTATGGCCAGCCCGCCCCTGGGGACAAGTGGTGCTTTCATAATGCAATATGAGCACAAATTTCATAACGAAGGTTGAAGAGCAACACTGATGAGCCCATCTATCCTTATGGGCCATGATGTGGCCGCTAAATCTGCAGCCCCTGTAGCCTCAAATTTCTTAATGATCAGCTGTTTGTGAGAATGAGGGTCTCCATGCTTTACAGCTCACCTTTGTACAAGCAAGGCATTAACTGCCAAGGGCTAATGTTCCTTGATATCATATGCTAAGGCAGCAGGGCATGCTGTGGCCCACTGTTCATAGCCACAGGGTCTACATGGAGTATGACAGGCCAATAAATTGAGACTGTGATGATATTGTACTGCATCGCCTTCATTCCTTTAGTTGCATTGAACAAACACAGATTTCACTAGCTGATATTTTGATAAATTAGCAAGATGTTTCATTAGGTTATAACGTTGGAAAAGGCATCTAGGTACAGCAATTGTCTGCTCTATACATCCACATGACTTGTAACACTGAGCAGATAAGACTGTAACTTCAGCTCCATGAGTAATAGTTTTTATAGCCTAGTATAATGAATACTCATTATTTTCATACTTTTGTTTTGCCAGTCCTTCCATAGAAATCCATAGAAAAACAAATCAATAATTGAGGATTGCTGAAGTGGTGTTTTTCGGAAGAATGATTCCTTTAGTCATATGTAGTGACACCTCTCATAAATTTAATCAGCAATCTCACACTTGTTAAATAACAAAAACTGCTATTGTGTGTCTGAAACAAATGAGTATGATAAACTTCTCCTTCCCACCAGAGCAGATAGCGTGTAGCATGAAAGCAACCAGTACAAGCTATAATACATGGAAAACAGGGCCCAGATACTCACGGACAATCACATGTTAAAGCGGGCTAAATACATAATAATATACTTCCAGCTCTTAAGAATGTTCTGCATACATTTGACCTGAAACTACTTTATATTTTCACCTGTCCTGAAAATAGAGACAGAGAACCAAACCAAATCAAATGAATAAATGAAAATTAAAATATTTCTATATGACTTTTTTTTAAAGAAGATTATCCAAAATTACATATCTGTGAGTGGCAAAAATATGGAAACCCTTGCTTTCAATTTCTGGTATGAGTATTTAGCAATAACTGTATCTAAATGTTTTTGATAGTAATAATAATAATTATAACTTCAACTCTGCTATCTTGGGCCCTTATTTAACAAGGGATAGCGACAGGTAGCGACTGGTGAGCGGCCGGTAATGACGGGCCCCGCCACGAGAACGCCGGCTCCCCACCACAATCACACATTTAACAAGCCAATCCTGCTTAGTGACTGAGATAGCGCCATATAGCCACTCATTCATCATTATTCCAGCCTCAGCCCACAGCGCCAGCGTCCGACCTTGAACAGCGACAGGTATGACCTCTCGCTACCTGGCGCTCTCCAATGCATTTCAATGGAACAATCTTTAAATATTCATAAATAATTGTTATTAATTTTTTTTTGTTTTTTTAAATGTGAAAAATTCTGTGACCACTTCTGCCATTTAAAATAATTTTTTTAAGGTAAAAAAAAAATGTAAAAAAAAAAAATGTACAGAATTGATATTACAGGTCTGATATTAATTTATTTATATTACAAAATTATTTAAAAAACTTGTTTTTTTTTTGGTTTCCAAAAATATGGTTGTTTGGGGGTTAAAAATCTACTTTTAACCCATCGCCGCCAGCGCTCTGGGGTTTAAACATGCATTTTACAGCGCGAGAATTTTTTGAGCGTGATTTGTTAATGAATATGGTGGGAGCCTCACCCAATATTCAACATTGCGGCAAACCGACTGAGTCGCTATCAACTACCTAACAATGGCCAAGCACAGCGATTACTAGCGGACGCTCTGAAAATGCCGCTACAGTCGCTCAACTGTCGCTACCTGCCGCTATTAATGAATCGGCCTCCCCGTTGCTTTCCTCCAATGACTGCAAGCCCTCCTGGACCATATGCAGCAATGTTCGAATGCAATGTTTCCCTTTCTTTAAAAAACCTATTGCTATTTATTGAGACCAAAAAAGCAATATTTTGGTCTCATCCTTCCATAAAACATTGCTCAAATAGCTTGTCCAGGTGATCTATAGTATAGGCATACAATCCAATTAAATAAGCTCAAAGTGTCATTTCATTATATTCTTCATGTGATAACAAAATGTTCTTTTGCAATTCTACTAATGTACAGAATGATGGTACCATCAAAGGTTTTCTACGGCAGAAAATATGACTAGAGTCTGAACATCACAGTGATATGAAAATGTCTTCTGATAAGTTCACTTAACAGATATAATATTGCAACGGCCATACCATTACAGAGTACTCAAAAGTGATTTTTTCATTTACATGAAAGCGATTGAAACTTTAATTACATTAGCTAAGTTACCTGTGCTTCTGAAAAATATTTTTATGCAATGAATGTCGAACAGCGTGTTTCAGCATCTACTTTTAGTATGTCAGCAGGAAGAGAACCATTTTTGAATTTTCACTATTTTTAACATTATAATGTTATTCAAATGTCTTCCACAAAGCTGCTGAGATAATTGAGATAATGGTTTGCTTTGAACTAGCCTTGGTGCAGTGATCTTAGGCTATTTGATAACGAAATCCATCAAACTACAGAAAAAAATGTAATGCAGAACGTACGGAATGACTCTTTGATATGCTGGATTAAAAAAAGCCTTTTATCAACCAGACGATACATTTATTTGGAGAGCTTTTTAGCCCAAACCCAAGAAGCAGTGGTCGAGGTGGGTGGATGGATGCAGTGCCCCCCCGGGTGGGCCTTGACATGTCCTATTTAACTTTATAGGATATTGTGAAAATGCTGAGATGATCATTATGACTAGAGATTCTTCTTGAAAGTTCGCTTCGGGCGATTCGCCGAATTTCCCCAAGAAATTCGGGTTCGCCCGAATCGAACTTTCACGAATCGCTCATCTGAAAAAAAAAATGCCGGCATGGTGGGAGCAGGCAGGCCGGCTACGCTGTCAGCGGGCGGCGGAAGCCGGGCCGCTGACAGCGCAGCCGGCCTACCCGCTCCCACCATGCCGGCATTTGTTTAAAAAGCAAACACTTACCTGCATGGTCGGAGCATGGAGGCCGGCGCGGCTCTCAGTCGCCCTCTGATGACGCTTCCTCTGATGACAGCTGACAGCGTAGCTGGCCTGCCCGCTCCCACCATGCCGGCATTTTTTTTTTTTTTTTATTTCAGGGAAAATTCGTTCGGCACGAACCAAAAAAAATTCGGGTTCGTGCCGAATCAAATTTTCCCTGAAATTCGGAGCGAATTCTGGTTCGTCCGAACCGGTTCGCTCATCCCTAATTATGACAGCATCACCTACATGGACCCAAATAGAAACTTAACAGGAAGCATGCACACTGGCTCTATTCAGCAACTGAGGAGCATGCATGCCTCTAAACCAGTGTATGCACAGAAAATAAAATGATTTGGCTCCACCTGATGGTCAAAACAGTGGAAACTTTAATTCAATGTCTCTAAATGTAAAATCTTGGACTGGTAGAAGAAATCCCCTGAGTATCAGATGAGCAGTGATGTGTTAGCCAGGACTTTGGAAAAGAGAGATTTAGGGATACTGATAGTGAAAGCTGCAAAATGAGAGAACAATGTAGCCAGACAGTAGGGAAAGCAAGCAGGATGCTTGGCTGCATAGCTTGAGGCATCACCAGTTTGGAGAGGAAGGTTATGACATCACTGTATAGAGCCCTGGTGAGGCCACAACTAGAGTTGAGCGGAGATGTGGTCCATGCAGATTTCCATGTCGCACCAATCTGAGCGGCAAAGGAAATCTGAATCCATCCTGCACTGCTGATTGGCTGAGAGGCCTACATTGGAACCAGGAATAGGTTCGTTTTTTGTCGATCCCAGGGGATGTAAACCGCAGAGTATCCTAAATTGGGATGTCCCACTAGGGACACGGGGAGGCTGATTTATTAATAGCGCCAGGTAGCGACAGTTGAGCGGCTGTAGCGGTATTTTCACAGCGCCCGCTAGTAGTCGCTCTGCTTGGCCGTTGTTCGGTTGTTGATAGCGACTCAGTCGGTGTGCAGTAATGTTGAATACAAGGTGATGAGTCGCTATTTGACAGGTTCCGCGCTGTATGGGAGCGCATGATAGCGAATGGCCATAGCGACCGGCTCCCACCATATTCATTAACAAATCACGCTCAAAAAATTCTCGCGCTGTGAAATGCATGTTTAAACCCCAGAGCGCTGGCGGCGATGGGAAACCAAAAAAAACAAGTTTATAAAAACATTTTGGAATATGAATACATTAATATCAGACCTGTAATATCAATTCTGCACAATTTTTTTATTTTTTTTTCTTACCTTAAAAAAATTATCTAACATTGCAGAAGTGTTAACAGAAATTTTCACATTAAAAAAAAAAAAAAAATATTAACAATTAATTATTAATATTTAAAGATTGTTCCATTGAAATGCATTGGAGAGCGCCAGGTAGCGAGAGGTCATACCTGTCACTGTTCAAGGTCGGACGCTGGCGCTGTGAGGCTGGAATAATGATGAATGAGTCGCTATATGGCGCAATCTCAGTCGCTAAGCAGGATTGGCTTGATAAATGTGTGATTGTGGTGGGGAGCCGGCGTTCTCGTGGCGGTGCCCGTCATTACCAGCCGCTCACCAGTCGCTACCTGGCGCTATCCCTTGTTAAATAAGGGCCCAAGTGCAATTCTAGGGTTATGTTCATCTATAAACATGTGAAAGGATTTAATAAGAATCGGGGAAATGTTTTTAAGAAGAAACTTAATGCATGCACAGCCTGAAGCCGGAGGGAAGATCAGGAGATGAAAAAATATTATTTCACAGAAAGAGTAGTAGATGCTTGGGACAAACTTCCAGCAGAGGCAGTATAAGAATCAATAGTAAGTGAATGTAAACATGTATTGGATAAGCATATATCTATTGTTAGATACACCTAAAAGGCTATATCTGGAATGAAGCCTAGAACCGAATAATCTCAGATGAATCTTACAAGATGTCACCTTTCTGACTTAAACCGGACCTTCGCCATGATTTATTAAAAAGCCCAAACCCTTAAAAAAATATTCCCCATCATCTAAAATTAAGATATTTTAAGTTTTTAGCATCACATATACTGAGGAGAGGAGAGTGGGATAAAGTACAGGGAGGCGGGTTATAGCTGTGCTTTGCTCAGACAGAGCAGAGCTGGGGTCAGGAAACGGACAGCACTCCCAGAATGCAGAGCAACACAGTCATAAGGCACTTCCTGATTGCAGGCTGCCTGATGTTCCATGAGCCGCCATCTTGGATGTTTAAAGGCTCATAACATGCAGTAGATGCAAGTAGGATGATTTCTAATGTGAGCAATCTGTATGTACAGGATGGGGGAAACATATAAGATAGACTGTTATTCAGGGTGAAGGACCACTTTAAAGGACATGGCCAAATGAGGCCTTAGGCTTTAACATTTAGCAGTAGATGCTAACTTGGTTAATATCCTCATGATAATGGCTTCCCTGGGTTTTGCGCTACCTCAGCGGGGCATCCCCAAGACATTTCTTCCTTCCTCCAACATTCCCATGGCAGGCCTTCCCTGCCTACCCTGCAAACTACATGTCCTGCTGCAGAGAGGGTGGGTGACACCAGCCACAGGGAGCGGAGATGACATTGGGTGGATAACAATCAACTCATTGCTGTGTAGAGGCAATTGTCATTGGGGGTGTGGAGTGCTTACACCTGGTCCTAGAGTTTTTTCCTGTTTCTAGGGCCAGGTGAAGAGGGTTTTGTCTGCTTCAATAGCTGCACAAGGACTTAAGCTTTTAATTGGGTGACCAGGACCTCGGACTCAGGACTTTAAAGGCTTTATCAGGTTTTGGATTTTCTGACTTTTGGAATGTAACATTTGTTTTAGGATTGTGTCCCCAGACCTGTGGTTTACAGCATGCTGTTTCCAGATTCCCTTTATCCCTGTGACTTTGTGTTACCAAGGTGGATGTGGCTTTCCTGGCCTTAGGTAAAGCCCATAATTATAGCTGCTTACTACAAATCCCAGAATCCTTCCACTGACACGGGTGAGCTCACCTTCCTCCACAAAGCAGCAAATGGAAATATAAGGCAAAAGTAATGACCCCAGATGAGAATGCTGCCAGTAAACCTTTAACTATTGGAACGCAATATTGTGATTCTCTCATCTGAAGAGGCTCAATTAGAGCGAAGGGGTTAAACCTGTGGCGTGTCATCTCTACCTCAGCCAATCAGATGATTATCAAGCCAGAGTCTCTGCTATGTACACCAAACACACCACATTTTTGCAAGACAAAAACACAGAGTTGCAAACAAATAAAAAAAGATACAAATAGCACCTGGAGGATATTATTTTAGCACACAATAAAAATGTCATCAAATATGGAATTACTGGTACTTTTTAAGGATTGCTGTATTAGCCTGCTTCTGAATGGTGGTTAAAGGATAGTAAGGTTAGCAAAATGCCAGCCTAAACCCACCACCTAATAACACTTTGCTTTTAACAACACCGCCTGCAGAAAAAAGTTTTAGCAAGGATCTGATATCTGGGTACCTGGGACACATGAGCTATTTATTTGCACAGCAGCCTTTTTGCTGCACTAGCAACAATTGTCCAGCAGGGACACATGACCCCAACATTTAAAAGGTTGGGTCTGTATCGCCAATCACACTGGCACTCTGCAGTAGATAGGGAAAGATAGGGAAAGATGCAGGCTGCTGCTGCTGAGGGACAGATGGGGCTTTATATTTATTTATACAAAAACTGTCTTTGTAAGGACATTTTTTTAGGGAAAGCGGATGGAGTGAGGGCTAGATAGGTTGGGTGTCAGTACTGTCCACTTGCTCAAACCACTTGTGTGTCACTAATCTTTAATACCACTTGCTCAAACTATTTGGGTGTCAGTATTCTTTAATACCAATTGTTAGAAGAGTATCCACTGGTTCATGGCACTTGTGTGTCAATACTCTTTAAGACCACTTTCTCAAACCACTTAATTGTCACTACTCTTTAATACCAATTAGTAGTGGAGTATCCACTTGTACAGGGAACTTGTGTGTCACTACAGTTTAATGCCATGGGGGGGTTAACTCCACATCATGCGGCTGAAGGTGTCTCAACATGATGTGGCATAATGTGGGGTTGACCCTCCCACATGCGAATCACCAGTGGTAAAGTGGTAAAGGCCCTGGGCAGCCTCAGGTAACTCAGCACTCAGTTTATCCATTGATATGTGTGCCCCAAAATTGGGGGAGCTTTTACTGCTAGAGTAGGACTGCAGTAAAAAGAGGTGCCTTGACGTGGCCCTGCAGCTTCCCATACACTTGCTAATGTGTGCATTGTAGGATTTGTTGCAGGATGGTGGGCATGTGAGTGCCGGGTATTCCTTTTTGTTTTGTCTGTGACTAATTGCCCAGCCCAGTGTGCACCAACCAGTTCAGCTATAAATTGATGGTTCTGCTTGTCATTTCTCTTTTGTCCTATATATGTTCATTCATGATAGTGATGCATACAAAACACATGTGTATAAGTAATAGGAAAGTATTTAACTATAGAAAGAGACAACACAACAAGGGTGGATGGAAACTTACAGTGCTGCAGCTTCCATTAGGTCAGCTGAGGTGGCACCATTTAGTGGAAAGCAGGGACGGCAAATCGCTGCCCCTGCTTTTCTATTAATACCCCCCCAGAAAAATTATGTAACCTGTCATATTATTTGTTTTTAAATGTCGGACGCCGCAGCCTTTAGCCCATTTTGGGCACCCTCCTCTGGCATCCCTTTCGACATAGGCGATCCTGCTCAGCTTCATTGCAGAAGTGAATGTGTAGCCAGAAGGGGCGCTGCCAGGGGCAGACAGGTGGTACTGCTGGCAGTGCTGGGGCCAGGAGCTGATGGGGGGGAGATGCTGGGTACTGTCAGCTGGCCACCTCCTGCCTCCTTTCGACGTCCCCACAGCAGGACAGAGGTCAAACCCAGGGAGAGAAGGTGCTGCTGGTGGCCTCCAGGGACGTACATACCATAGAGGTAGGGGAGGCAGCACTACCTGGCTTCCATGAGAAGGGGGCACCATGGGTGCTGACATTTCAGTTTCCACTCTGTGGAACCTACAGACAGCGCACCACCACTGCATATTACGGTAATGCCTCAGGATAACTGGACCTCACTGGGCCCCACTGCTGACGACCCACGGCCCACACTATGCCAACACTGACTAGAACTCCATTCCACAGAACTTATTAGGGATGCTCATGCATGTGAACCTGCCAGAATCATACAAAAGCTGTCATGCCACATTCACAGGCTCTCCTCTAATCAGCACTGATTGCTGTGCATTTTAATGAATGGCTCAGGTTGTGCACATAATGCCTGGGGAGACTGCTTACATCGGATAGAGTGGTGTAAGATTATAGGAAATGCTGGGAGTTTCACACATTGGGATACCTCACTCCCTAGAGTCTTCTCAGCTAAAGGGTCGGGTGTTGTGGGCTTTGGTCCAATTTAATGCTGAGTGCTGACTTTTCTGGGGTGGCCCCACTATGAGTTTTGCATTGGTGCCTATGAAACCTATGTATGCTCCTGTTGGCTGGACTCGTTGCTCGCTTCCGAATATGAAGGCAGAGGTGGACGGGGCCGGCCCAGGGACGGAAACTCTGTGCAGCCGCAGGCCCCATCCCCCATTCTCCCTTCAAATACAAGGAGGAGGCAGAATAAGGGGCCCAGAACCACTAGCTACCAGTGTTGGACTGCTGGGGCCCGCTCCAAGGCATGGGTAATCTTTGCTGCCCATTTGGCAGCTGCTGATCCCAAGTTGGTGATAATTGGGGCCCGGGGTGCTCCTTCCCATGCTAGTTATGCTGCTCTGTCTGTCAGCAGAAAGAAAAGAAACGTTCTGGTTCCACAAGAGCCTTAAGGCTGAATTTCATGAGTCTCAAAGCGGAATTCCTGGAGCATGCATGGAGTGGGATTTGTTTCAGGATCCGGAGCACTGGAGGATCATCGATGGAGCAAGGATCAGGTAAGGGATTTTTTTTTCCTTTTTAACCTGCCACCTCCCTTCCACCGCCACCATACCAGGATGGGGGGTGGCAGGTTAAAATGGAAAAAAGTCCCTTACTGGAATTCTACTTTAAGTCTAATCTAGTTCTGGCAAGCCGCTGCAGCTGAACATTGCAACTAGCAGTAGTAGCAGACATGCAGCTGTTGTGATTGTGTGACAAAACACTCATGCTGTGCAGTAGCCCCAAAGCAGAAAAGCCAGATCTAAATCTCAAGGTTCACCGTGTGAGACTCGTCTAGTTGATTTTTTCAATTACGAAAAAGTGACAAAAAACCATAGTCTCTGCAGAACTGCCCTGTGGTGTCTGCATGAACTGGGTTAGTTTCACAGTCTGGATTAGTATCCAGGACTCTCCATGCATGTATAGGCTCCATAGGCTGTCAGTGTGCTGTCAGTGTGCACTGATATGCTGATTGTAAAGTCTGAGGTGGATTTGAGTGTGTTTACCTACCTGGGGAATAATCTGTGTACCTCACTGCCGAATGTCAGCAACAAGCTTCTGTAGTTCTGCATGGCTGCCAGTTGTTCTGCTTTGCTTCTGACTGCCGTCTGAGTACTATTACCACTAGTCTCTGCTTTTACCTCACTCAGACAGCCTGGGGCCCAGGCCAGGGGTGAAATAAAGTGACAGCAAACATCTTTAATTCCATCAGAGAGTGACATGTCTATGAGTGCTGCGCGCCCACTGTCTGTTTACCCATGCAGATAGTGCCGGGGGCCCCCAGACCAGTGGGGACTTATGGCATTTGCCATAGGCTACCTCCCAACTTTTTAGGGTAGTAGAAGAACAACAATAGTTAAGTTAAGACACACCCCCTCAATGGAGCATGGATAGGAGATTCATTTGCCACTTTGAAGAGGCAAATTAATCATTTATTGATGCAGATCTGCATATTAAACCTCAAAGAGAGACCTGCATTCAAAAGAGGGACACTTGGGAGGTATTGTCCAACCATCAGTGTTTTGGCCTAAGGACCCCAGGGGCAGATTCCCTCAGCCTAGGATATCCCAACTTGGGATACCCTGCTGTATGAAACCACAGCAATCATTGTGTAACCTCAGCTAGCTGGCATTTTAACGCCACATGTGCAGGCAGCAGCTGCATCCCCACTATAGTTGGGTACACATCCGCGCCAGGCATTTGTGAATGGCTGGCGCAGGTACGCCTCACAACTCAGCCAATCAGTGCGTTCAGTTTCGCTAGGCTCCATCCTGCTCTCCTAGCCGAGTGAATGCAGCCGAGTGTGCCACACATCATATTCCCCATTCGGCGTGCCCAGGCCTGCTATTCAGAAAGGCCTGGCGCGGGTACGTGAACAGCTAGACGTGAGCGGGGATGCGGCCGAGTTGCGGCGAGGGCTTCGAGATCAGGAGAGTGAAACAGGCAATCTAATTCAGGATGTCACAGGGAGTGGGATTTGGACTCTAAAAGACTCCAGGGCCTCCGAATTTCCTATTTAAATTAAGACAAAGGGATGGCTCTGGATGCGCCCATGCGGCTTTCTGCATGTAAGCAAGATGACTCTGTGATAAAGATGGGCTGGACTAAGGGCTAGAGGAATGTTGGGGGGTTACAGCAGCCTGACAGTGTAAACAGTCCAAAAGAGCAAGCATTGTCACACAGGCCAAATCAGGGACAGTGGGGAGGTATAGATTATCACCCAAGATTTAATAGGAAGGGCAGCCAGGTAGGCCCAGCAAAGATTCTACTTCCTCTGTCAGCTGAGGAAATATGGCCTACCATACATTATATAGATTATTATATATATATATTATATATATATTATTATATTATATATTACCATACAACTATAGAGTCTGTCATGTGTGCTGCCTTCTTGGTATGGTACAGCACCCGGCATGGCAGGGGAAGCAGGGGGACCCACTGATAGGGCCGCCTTTGGGGTGTGCAACCGCGCTTGACAGGCGGGAGTGTTGGTGCAACTTCTTTTCCCCATTGGGCGGGGACAACACTATGCAGCAATAAGGTTCCGCTGCTGTCTGTGCTGTCACCACCGGGGAGAGAGGAAGGGGCCTCCACACCACGTCACAGGGCGCCGGCAGGCTGTGGGCAATCAAACGGCAGGCGGCAACAAGGAGACGGGAGTGCGTGCCGGAGGGGAAAGCCCTGTAGAAGTAAGTTTCTTTCTTTTTTTTTTTTTTAAGAAGGTTTCATTTTCTTTTCTTTTAATCCTTAGGGGGCATCCACAAATGGCCCACTGAGACCATTCCGCCCAAGGGGCCACATAAACCTGGAGCCGGCCCTGAGCCACCAGGAAAGACCAGATTTCCCTCAAGCCATCCCGCAACTGAACAGCTAACTGGTGCTTATGGCAAATATCAAGTATATACAGTATACAAGTATAATATATACGGTAATATATATATATATATATATATATATATATATATATATATATATATATATATCTATATATAGAGAGAGAGATTTATATTTATCCTTACAGAACTCTTCTTGTTTCATTCTCTTGAAAATACTTGGTTTAGTTGTGTTAAGAGCCTGTTATCTTTTAAAACTGCCCCCACCATTCACACTTGCTCTTGCCCTTGCCAAAGTAAATTCCTTGTATGTACTATATACTTGGTGAAATAAATCGGAATCTGATATGGATTAATTTTTAAGCTAATTTGAAAAAGTCCCTGTCTTGGCACACACTAACTTCCTCCCACCACTGTGTAAAACCGTCCATTTCCAAATATCCTAAAGCGGACCAACAGTCAAAAATGACCTAAACTAGGCCAACACAATAAGCAGTGCTCATATGCATCCCTCCCCAGGGCAATTTACATTGCTGCACATAAAAATTAATTTACCTTTTCTAACTCTTGCTGTGGTAAATATTAAAAACAAGATGGTGGCTCATGCATTAGCAGGCCACCTGCAAACAGGAAGAGCTGCTGGTCACTTGAATCCAGGCAGCAGCATGGCTGAGATTCTGAGAGAGGAAGCTCCAAAATAGCTGTTACCTTTCTTTTCCAACTGTGCCAGGCTGCTGGTCTGGTTTAAAACCTTTTATTAGGGCCGCTGGGAAGGGCCAGGAATGTGCCAGGCCCACTCCCACTGAGAGCTCCAAGAGACAGAGTGGATGTTAGACCACTTTTATGCGAGGTCCTAGAGAAATAATATTGAATGAAGGGAAACATTTGAAGACCTGCTACTGTTTCTACCCAGCTATACAGGGAATGGAAGCTTATGGGGCAGTCATCAGATGAGCTGCTTACTGGTATATTATTGCCATTGTGTTTACAGCCCTTGATTGGAGGTGCCCTGCTGTGTGAAACCTCAAAGGTCGCTCACCTCTTCTCGGTTCTATGGCACATGTGCTGCCGCTCATCCAATCAGCGCGCTTGGATCCACTGACATCCTTTCATCTACGTCCTTGTCTAAGGCAAGCGGCTCCAAGCATACTGACGGCCACATCCCCCACTACCCTCTAACAGGGAGCGTGTCCGCGTCGGCCATTCACAAATGCCTGGCACTGGCACACGCCCTGCTAGAGGGATAGCGGGGATGCGGCTTGTGCATGCACCGTTGGACCAGAAAAGAAGGTAAGTGTATGGGCGACCTGGGGGGTTTCACACAGTGGGGAATCCTGATTTTGGATGTCCTTGGGGGAGGGAATCGTATATATTCCCAGGCCGATGGCCGTGCGTTTTGGTCCACTTTAGGTTTTAGGCACGGAGCTGGATTCCTGCCTTTCTAGGGTTTCTCTGGGTTCATGAAGCTTTTGGCTGTGCGTGTTTGCACACAGCTGTATCTCCCGGTGGTTACTATAGCCCTGTGATGATGTCAAGTGCCTATTTTTAAATATCTGCATGCATGTGAGAAGTCCTGGAAACCAGCTCCCTGTTGGAATGGTATCCAGTCCTCTGCATGGATGGGTCCTTGCACATGCTTGTATGACATGAGTCGTCTTATGTTTGCTCGTGCATGTAATGCCTAGGTTGTTTAGGTTCTTGACTGTTTTGCAAGCGCTGGGCACGGTGTTTTTTGTTGAGTGATGTATCAAAGATTACCCAGACAGCAAAGATTAAAGGAGAGTATTAGCCAGCCCTGTATACATCTGTTAACAGGTGCAAAGCGTTTGATGCAATGCTGATGGATATATTCTTGGGCCTTTGTGGTTTTAGACACCCTACTCCCAAGAGAGTGCCGCTCCTTAGCATCTTTTTTTTCCTCACCCAATCTGCTTGTGTAGTAAAAACAAAATACATAGGGAAAGCTAGTGAAATATAACACTCCTACACCGACCCTTCCTTACAATAAGGGGGTTTATTGGATACATGGAAAGGGGAAAGGGGTTAACGTGGTCCAGGGGTGAAGTGACAGCGGACATCTTTAAATCCATCAGTGAGTGATATGTCCATGAGTGCCACGTGCCCACTGCCCATTTACCCATGCACATAAAGCAGGGGGCCCTCAAACCGGTGGGGACCTCCGGCATTTGCCATAGGCTACCTTCCAACTTTTTAGGGTAGGAAAGAGGGACAATTGTTAAGTTAAGACACACCCCCTCAATGGAGGATGGATAGGGGATATGTTGTAACAATTAAATAAACACTTTGAAGAGGCAAATGGATCATTCATTGATGCAGATCTGCATATTAAACCTCGAAGAGGGACATGGATTCAATAAACAGTCCTACACCAACCTTTCCTTACAATAAGGCGGTTTATTGGATACATGGGAAGGAGAAAGGGGTTAACGTGGTCCAGATGTGTTTCTTCCTCCAGGTCTGGGGAAAGAGAAGGGTTGAAGATGTCTGTTAATGGGAAAACAAAGGATTAAGTTACCCAGGGCCCCTTACCATCCTCAGGCAACCCCAGTGTGCCCAGGACCTCTGTGGGGAGAGCAGAAAGGGTTAGTAGAGGAGGGCATGGGGGTTCTCAGGCCTAGAAGGGTGAGACAAAGAGTGTGCTTATCTTGGCATAGAACTTGCAGCCTCTATTCTAATCCTGGTAGCCTGGGTCCTTGGTTGGTTGGTGGGGGATGCCATGTTCCTGTGGGGATGCCACTGGGGCCCCTGTCTCTGGACGGCCGCCTTTCTGGTCTGATGCAGCAGGGCCTTCGTCATGCCCGGCTGGTCATTGTGCTTCTGGCTGGGAGGGCTGGAATGCCCCAGCTCTTCCAAGTTTGAGATGCCCCTCTGACGTTCTGGGTCCGCATTAGGAGATGGATAGTCCTGCACGGCCGTGTTCATCCCAGCTGGCAGCCCCCTCCTATCGTAACTGCTGTCCTACATTGTGACTGGTGGGAGAGAGGGGATTCCAGGGCTGGCTGCTAGCCTGCCCCCGTGGGAAACCTATACAGAATGTCCCTCTGTGTGAAAACCTGCAGGGTGCCAGTAATCCTAACTAATTCCCACGGCTCCCTCAACACTGTCTTCGCCGGTGACCACATTAGCTATGCAAACTCCCCACCAGGCATTAAGACTCCACTGGGAAGCCGAGAATGCGGCCACCGGCGTCATCTTTGCCGACGCAAAGTTCAAACCAGCGGCTTTAGGCTTTACATTAGTATGCACCGCATATATCGCTGATTGGACGAGTGCATGTGCCATGGGAACAGAAGGAAGGTAAGTGAAAATGGGCAATCTGAGGGGTTTCAAAGAGGGGGCACCCTACATTGGGATGCCCCTGGGGCAGGAATCAATCGCCAGGATAGTCAAAATCCTGGTGACTGGTCCACTTTAAATCCCCCCAACCCTGCCACCCCCCTAGCCCTGAAGCAGGGAGGGGATTACATTAAAAAAAAACCTTACCTGACCCTGAATCCGGTGCTGATTGCTTTCTTTTGGCCCGTCGGCTGCTGGGTGCCGCCGGTAGCACATGCCCCCTCCGTCTATTCAAGTGAGTCTTTTCTGACTTTAGGTCATCTTACAATTTACTGGCTGAACCAACCACAAAACCAGTATCCATCCAAATGCGATGATGCATTGTTGTGCATTGTTGTAATAAGTAAGGATAAAAGAAGAGTGCGTATTACTATGATACATTTGACGTTCAGACACATAATTGTAGAACAAAGTTGAATCAGAAAATCAATTCATTTTGTTGTACATTAAAAATCCTGAATAGGAAATTGATTATACATGAACCATTGAAGCCGAAGTGTAATTTGAAAAGGGATGCAGTGCATATTTTTAAAGTTTGTCTTTGTTTTTTATGATGTGAGGTCTATAATCTAGCAGCACTGTTGTACTATGTCATGCAGAGAAAGAAGTGAATGCTGATGATGAGCTTTCTTCAGAACTTGTGTTTCAGTTTTGTTTGCCTTCATCTATCATACTATGTATTGTCTTCACTCTACACTAATTAATTTTGGTTCATTACACTTCTATTTCTTTTTTCCCCTTATTATAGTCATGAAAGGGACATTAAATACAATGTAGCAATGGTACTGCCTGGCTGCCTTTTATGAATATTGATGTGCTGTTAGTATTGATTCCAAAAATACTAAGCAGGGGATCATGTTGTCTAATGTGAGAAAAATATTACACTCAAAGCAGCACCAGTAGATAAAAATACCCCCTTCTGTGCAAGAGAATTATCTCATGAGAATATTTCTCTTATGAGAAAAACTCTTGCATGATTCAAAGTAATTTCATCTGGTTCATCTGATCGCCTATAAAAAAGGTGTCTCATTATAAAGCTGCCACAAAAGAAACTAGCAAACTCACTCAAAACGATCTCGACCTTATTGTTGCAAAACATAATGATGTCATTGGATAGAGAAGAATTTCTAAACTACTGATGTAAGGAACTTACCTGCGGGCCGTTCCCACGGCGCGGCTCCGGGCGTCCGGCGGCCACGTGGGGCGGCCGCCTCCCTCCCGTCCGTCCGTGCTGGGGCTCCGGCTTCCGCCTCCTCTCTGGGGAAGCTGGGGCTTCTGGCGGTGGCGGCGGCGCCGCCGCTGCTTCGGTCGGCGCGTCCTCCCCCTCCTCCTCCTCGGGGGGCGCGCCTGGCAGGGTCTCCCGTGCTTGCGCGTGCGTGCGAGCACATGTTAATTATGTCCCCTGGCGGCGCTGCTCCCAGCGCATTCGCCGGGGGCAGGTTTGATTGGACCTATCGGTCCAGGAGGGGGGTCCTGTGGGAATTATGAACCCAGGGACTGGACAGCCTGGCTGGTCAGGGCGGTCCAGTCCCTGGGGGGCTCCTATCAGGAGCAGGTTCATATGTTGCACCAATCACCAGTGTTGCACAAATCACACACACCCCTTCCCCCCTGCCCATTGGCCAGTTCCCCTTTAAAAGCGTCCTTGCCCTGACCATCAGTGCCCGTTATAGCCATTATTAGCTTGGGTGTGCTATTGGATTTGCATTTAGTGTGTTCTGATCCGGCTCCGTATTTGATCATTCCTGCTCGCTGCCCGCACCGACCATCTGCCTGTCTGACCTTGTCTCTGCCTTACCCCTTTGATACCGCACTTTGGTGACCACCCAGCTTTTGACCCCTGCCTGTCTCGACCATTCTCGCGCCCCGAAGGAGGAGGAGGGGGAGGACGCGCCGCCACCACAGGAGAGGAGGCGGAAGCCGGAGCCCCAGCACGGACGGACGGGAGGGAGGCGGCCGCCCCACGTGGCCGCCGGACGCCCGGAGCCGCGCCGTGGAAATGGCCCGCAGGTAAGTTCCTTACATTACCCCCCCCTTGAGGAGGGGCCTCTGGACCCTCCAACCTGGGTTTCTGAGGGTTTTCCCTGTGGAACTTCCTAACCAACCTCCCTGTGTGGACCTCTCGGGCCGAGACCCAAGACCTCTCTTCCGGGCCGTAACCCTTCCAATCTACCAAGTACTGGAGAGAGTTTCTGAAGTCGGAAGGGGTTTAATAAATGTGTTCAACACTTTTTCCCTTTATTTCTCATTATTACACATACCTTAATTAATGGACCTCTATGGTTTGGTTTCTTTGCATGTGTCAATTGAATGGGTTGGTAGTGACATCTGGTGAGAATTTCACGTCAATAGCACGTTTAGAAATATATTAGTTAAAAAATTGGTGACGTGTTCAATACTTATTTCACCCTAAACAGGAATTTTCTAAACAGGATTAAAATATAACAAGCTTTAGATTTAACACTTTCTATTTTCAGGTAAGTTGTTGCTGCCAGAAACTCAGTAAACATAGCCTTACCCTATTTCCATTCACGCAATATCATGGTTCATTGCTTATTCACCTTAACGGTGAGAGTTTTTCTGAAAATGCTAGATAGATAGACAGACAGGTAGATTATTTGTCTACCCCCATACAGACAATGAAAGTGAATGTCAGTTTTCTCTCCTCTTGTCAGTAAAGACCCAGTGAGAACCATTTTATCTTTCTAGTCTCCAACACGTATATGTATACAAAATAATAGAGTAAAATGTGCAAAGTTGTAAAGAGTATTTGGTGAAGCAAAGTGCACTTTGGGTGTGCATTACCGTGTGCAACCTGCATCTGAGTAAACTTTTTAAAGTGACTGGCCAAGCAGATGAAAAAAACTGGGTGTCAGTAGCTTACCTCCTCCTACATCTGTCTTGAGGGTCCGTTTTGCACACAGTGAGGTGAAATAATGCTCCTCTTCCCCTGCCTACGGTGGCTCTTATTACAATAGAAGCCTGGGGCTTCCAACCGGGCAACCTATCGCGTTCAATCCTGCCAATCACCTCCTTCCTCTATAGGCTATATTCACATGTTGGCATAGGAGGTTGATTTACTAAGACGATTGGCCGGACGGGGCGCATGCGCGGGAGTGGGCGCTGCGGCCGGGCTACAACGCAGTCAGGTATAAAGGGAGGAGGGGGTGATGTCAGCGTCTACCTCGCCCTGGTGAAGTGGAGCAACTCCACGCAACGCGTCAGCTGGTAGTGGCTCGGGGGGACCCGATGGCTCAACTCTCTATTTAAGGGTGATGTACAATTGATTGATATTTTGGTGTTTATTAGACCATATTAGCAGGTGCCTGCTAAGTTGCAGGCTGTCTTCTCATTATAGCCCATTCACTTTATTGAATCTTGCACGTTATTCATTGTTGCACATGTAACTTTGTTTGAGAATTATATTCTTGATATGTTTTATAACTATATATATATATATATATATATATATATATATATATATATATACACAACACTTTACATAGATTGTTTTTAGTTTTTTCACTTAACAAAATCTTATTGTGATTGTTCCATTCATCTCATCAACTAGTTCCTGCTGGTCCTATATAACTTGATTATAGTGTTATAGAACAACAATATTGAAGGTGTTACTGGGAGCCTTGATTGTTTTGGGCCCTCTATGAGGCTTGTGTATTATATGTTTTTTAATTTTGTATAGTGTGTGTTTTTTTTTGGTCCTACTTATTTTGAATTGAAATAAACTTGAAATATACTCCTTACTGTGTTGTGGAGAGTGCAAACATTTTTTGTGCTCTTAGGGGCATCCCCAGGGTCCCTCATTTGGAATTGTATGTTCACATGTTGGCATAGGAGGTTGCTTTACCAAGGCCAATCGCCTTTGCCGCGGGTCTGATGCTCCTCCAGTGGTGAACACAGGGACCACACTGATGACACCAGGCTCTTCTGTCCCCCACCCCCGGCAGTGGGTTTATGGGTAATGGAGGGGTAATGGCAGGTCCCCTGGTGCCATGCCAGCAGGTAACCTGGATTTCTATTTTTAGACCTTTTTACCCCTGCTGCTAACTAGACTTCAAAAAGTATAAAATGAGGCACAGTCTGGGTCAAAAACACATTTTAAATATGACCCTTGCATTACAAGTTCATAGCATAAGCTGTGACAGTTTACTGCTTTTTTGGCCATTTTTGAAATGGTTGCATGACGGGGAGGCCGATTCATTAATAGCGCCAGGTAGCAACAGATGAGCGCCAGTAGCGTGATTTTGACAGCGCCCGCTAGTATTCGCTGTGCTTGGCCGTTGTTCGGTTGTTGACAGCGACTCAGTCGGTGTGCGTTAATGTTGAATACGGGGTTAGGAGTCGCTGTTTGACAGGTTCCGCGCTGTATGGGTGCGCCTGACAGCGAATGGCCAGAGCGAACGGCTCCCAGCATATTCATTAACAAATCACGCTCAAAAAATTCTCGCGCTGTGAAATGCTTGTTTAAACCCCAGAGCGCTGGCGGCGATGGCTTAAAAGTAGTTTTTAACCCCCAAACCATATTTTTTGTTTAAAAAATTAAACAAGTTTTTCTAAACATTTTGTAATATGAATACATTAATATCAGACCTGTAATATCAATTCTGCACAAATTTTTTTTTTTTTTTTTTTTACCTTAAAAAAAATATCTAACATTGCCGAAGTGGTCACAGAATTTTTCACATTTAAAAAAAAAAAAAAAAAAAAAAAAACAATAATATCAATTAATTAGGAATATTTAAAGATTGCTCCATTGAAATGCATTGGAGAGCGCCAGGTAGCGAGAGGTCATACCTGGTGCTGTGATGGGATTAGCAGCGGCGCTGTTCGTTGCAGTCGGCTACATGATGAATCCCGCGCTAGCTGACGCTCTCGCCGGCGCTAGCCTCATTTAGCGTGATAAATGCGTGATTGTGTCCGCCACCTGGCGTTCTGGAGTCGGTAGCCGCCGATAGCTGGCGCTACCTGGCGCTAGTGAGACACTACCTGGCGCTATCCCTTGATAAATAAGGCCCTAGGAGAGTCTTAGACCCAGCCCCTTTGAGCTTGAGTGACTGCCTAATCGCCCAATCAGTGCAGCAGCAGCACCACTGCTACCATGATTGGGAGTGCCCAACAGTCACTGTCTTTGCCTAGACAGTCACTTTAAAGCAGAGCTAAACCCTCACTGGCAATTCTGTACCAAGTAAGATCCTACAGGGACAGTAAATAAAACTAAACTGACCCTCACACCCCCAGTGAGCCTGTACTAGAGAGATACTCACCTTTTCCTAGCAGATCTAAATGCTGCAGCCACACCTAGGATTTGTGAGGAATTGTAAGCAGTTGCATCCTGTCCCCTTCATACAGTGCTTAATGCCCTATTTTCTGCTTCCTAGAGATCTTCAACTGGAGGGGCATCTGGGGATGATTATTAAAGGAGATTTTCAGTCAAAAATGGCTGGAGGTCCCCTCAATCTGACAACCCTACTGGTAATTTGCCACCCTGCAGCCTGAAGCTTATCCCTTCTGCATTGTCTACCAGGGTTGCTGTTTTTCTGGATCCGCAAGCACAATATAATGTGAAAGCCCACTGGGAGAATCTGATAGGCAACAAGGAATCTGGAATTGCTAAAAAGCGGGGTGACAGTCCTCGGCTGGTGTTCTCTCAGACCTCACCTCTTTAGTCAGCGATCCATCACAGCAGTAGCCTACCATGCAATGAAGCCACCCCTGAGGCTAATAGGGTGACAGGAAGTGGTAGGTATCTGTGGTTCCATTCCCAATCTTTCATCCACTGATACACAACGGGTCACCCCTAATTCAGATGCCCCCCTCCACCTAATTAATTCATTAAGTCCTGTAATTTTTAATGGCACTTTTTAACCAGTGGTCTACTTTGAAAGGAAGATCAGAGAAAACATTTACATCATTGATCAGCAGTGAGATTTTGCAAAACATCCTTTAAATATCTAACCTCACATTTAACATCTGATTCTTATACTTAGCTTTGTACAGCTCACTAGTCATTAAAACATTTACAAAATGGAGCAATTAAGGCAAATAAAAATAGAACTCTAATGTTGGAGCCATTAATGATGTGGGATCATTAGTAGACCATCACTTCACATATTTCACACATAAAGGAATGCTAATAAATTTGTACTAAATTAAGTGCATGCTCCTAAACTGAGACCTCCTCTAAAATTTTAGATTTGCTTTTTTTAAAGTGGGACATGAACATATAAGTGACTGGGATATAGTTTCTTAGCAACACAGTGAAACTGTTTTATTGGAAAGCAGCCTGGCAAAGTGAGAATGACTGGTGGAAAACCTAAATGTACCCCAGGAGAGCTTGGCTTAAAGGACCTCATCTCTTTACATCAAGCTCTCCTGCTGCAGGATAGTGACAGTAATGTTACTGTTTTAGTGGCACTAAGAGCTTTGCGTAGAAAAAGCATTGCAGACATGTAACCGGGTAAATGTGTCATGACTCGTGACGTGAGACTTTATATAACTTTTGGAATAAAAAGGTTACATGAAAAGAATGGGATTAAATAATAGCAAATAAAATATTTAGTTTTTTTTTTATCAAAAACCAGAACCAGGAAAGTGAATTAACACTGAATATTTAAATATTTAAATGTGGCTCTAATCAAAAACAGTGTGTATTATCCGTTATTTATCCGTGACGCTTTTCTTATAAGTTTAGGCAGTACAGCATTTGTTTTACTTGTAGTGTGTATGATAGGTAAAGGTGTGCCCTTCTGTGCAACGTGTGTGTGTGTGTAGAATAAATAGAAGTTAAGACGTTAACGAATAATATAATTGTCGTGAGAATTGTCAAATAAAAGTGACATGCTACACAGTTTAAACAGGAGCTCTAATAAGTTGTAACATGAGCTTATGCAATTATTTGCACAACAGTTGTCTGCAGAGCGCAAGAACGTCCCATCTTGGCCTTACTGTGCCTGGAAAGATTTGCCAACTTCCGAGGCAATGCTAATTGTTTAAACAAATTGTTGTTGGTTGTGAATTGAAACTTACAACTGAATAAGCTTTTTAACTCAAAAAAGTGCAATAAAAATGTTTTACAAGTGAGTTCATCATTGTTTCCAATGAGCTAAACAACACTCTATGTGGTATGCAAACTAATCTGCCACATTTTCTGCAACAACATGTGTCCCCGCCATGCCCCCAAGTCTTCTGTGCCCCCTGTCCATGCCGCCCAAGGACTGATCAAACATTGGGACTTTGTTAAACTGACCAGATGTCACACTTTTGGTCAGAAAGTCCTGCTTTAAGGACCCCAATTGTCATGAAAAACCTAAATGTCCCACTTTGCTGACATGGGGAAGACTATTCCACCAAATGCAGAATGCTGGATGTCTGGGTGGTTTACAACTGCTCTGACTCTTGGTCAAATGGTGGTAGTGGAATGAATGGACTTCATTGGCTCCATCTTCAACATCTTTTATGGACCAAACATTCTTAGAGCATGTGACCTGTAGTTAAGCCATACCCTAAACCACATCTCTACTATGCCCATCACCCACAAACTCCCTTAAACTTTCCCATGTTGAGGACCCCAAGAAATGGCCAGTTTAGACTTAGTGGGACAGTTCTTCCACAAAACAGGACAATTAAGTATCTACAGCATTTTCAGTGGGGCAGTGGTACACAATGGCTCAAAACAGGACTGTTCCACCAAATCTGAAACGCCTGTTCAGTTTATGTTAGGCCAACATAGCATGTTGTGCCTTCTTCACCATACATGGACATCTGAAGTTCTCCATTCTGCAAAGCTAAGGGTCTCCATAGGCTTGACAGCAGGCTTGACTGTACCTCAGTGGAACACATAGAGCCTCAATTATCAAGCGCCTGTTATTTACCACTGTGCTGATATTTTTTCCTCAGTGTCACTCAACGCGCAATTTATGAAACCAAAAACACACATTGAACTTTTGAAATGAGCATATCTCTTATTCTCAGGTATATTCTACATAAAAGTTATTACAGCCATACTGATAATAAACATACATCCCTTGTATCCCAGAAATATGTTATTGATTTTCAGAATCTGCAATAAAAGTTGTAAATACAGGTTTTGGTTTTCCTGAAAGCTTGTATTGCAGGGAATGTAGTACTGTATATCCATTGAATGCTGCACTGCAAATATTAATATGAGGTGTACAATGCAAAATATTAAAACCAATATGTCAGAGCAATGAAAATGTATATAATATTAAATGTAACACTTAAGGTCCACTGAATTGCGTACTGTTGTATCTTTATGTTCACTCAGTTCTTTGTGCACCCTCCACTATCAAATTTACATAATAGATATAGTTGGCTACTAACACTAAGGCCCTTATTCATCAAGCGATAGCGCCAGGTAGTGTCTGACGAGCGCCAGGTAGCAGCAGCTAACGGCGACTACCGACTCAAGTACGCCTGGCGGCGGTCACAATGACGCATTTATCAAGCAAAATGAGGCTAGCGCCGGCGAGAGCGACGGCTAGCGCGGCATTCATCATGAAGCCGCCTGGACCGAACAGCGCCGCTGCAAATTCCCTCACAGCGCCAGGTATAAGCTGTCGCTCCCTGGCGATGTCCAATGCATTTCAATGGAGCAATCTATAATTAATCATAATTAATTGGTATTAATTTTTTTTTTTTTTTTTTTTATGTCAAAAAATCGGAGAACACTTCTGCAATGTTAGGATTTATTTTTAAGTAAAAAAAAAAATTAAAAAAAATATGTGCAGAATTGATCTAACAGGTCTGAGATTAATGTATTCATATTACAAAATGATTCTAAAAACATGTATAATGTTACATTCAAAAAATATGGTTGTTTAGGGGTTAAAAACTAGTTAATACACATCGCCGCCAGCGCTCTGGGGTTTAAACAAGGAATGGACAGCGACAGCACATTCGGAGCGTGATTTGTTGATGAATATGAAGCTAGCCGTTCGCTCTGGCCATTCGTTGTCAGGCGCTCACATACAACGCTGGACCTGTGAAACAGCGACCCCCCAGCCCGTATTCAACATTACCGCACACCGACTGAGTCGCTGTCATCAAGCTAATGCCGGCCAAGCACAGCGAATACTGGCTGGCGCTGAAAAAATCACGCTACAGTCGCTCATCTGTCGCTACCTGGCGCTATTAATGAATCGGCCTCTAATACCCCCCCCCCCCCCTTGCACTTTTATAGATTAATTACTTCCCTTCCAAGCACCCTAACTCTTCAGTAATTCCATACAATTCAGTTGCTGCTACATGTTTAGAAATGATACTGACTTATTACTAGAAGTTGTGGCCAGTGGCAGACTGGGGCCAGAAATTAGCCCTGGATTTTACCTAAAACATCCCTGCCGAGCCCCCTCCAACCATGGTGCCTGGGCTATAACATTGGGGGCTGGGTTAAAAGCAGCAGCCCAACTGGCCACAAAACACTGCGGCCCACTGGGCATTGTCCCGGGTCTCCCTTTGGCCCTATGGTTGTAAACATTTATTATACTTGGGTGGACCAACATAGCGCAAAACCATTAGATTACTAAAAATCCTAAAATATATATTGGGTACTCACAAATGTAAAAAAGAGAATGCATTTGGGAAATTTAGGGCGCTGGTATCATGTGAAAGATAGTGTCCTGTCTCTTAACTAGTCCGCTGTCAGCCCAGAGGTCACTATATTATCCTGCTATGGACTCCAGCTCGAACTTGCGCGATACCTCCGTGGCCGCTCTTGCCAGTGATATCACCATCCTGCTTACGTTTCACTTAACGTGTTTGTCCTTTCAGGACATTAATGAAGGGGGGAAATATTATCCAGATTTTCATTTAGAACTGATAATCTAGACCAGGAATGCATAACCTGCAGCCGGAGGCCATATGCACTGCCTCAGTTGCGGCCCCCGCAGCTCTGCCTTCCTACTTTTCTTCCTTATTTTTTTCCTCTCTTTTTTTATTCTTTAATTCCCTTTTTGTCTTTCTTCCTTTCCGTTCCTCTTTCTCTTTTCTTCTTCCTTTACTGCCTTCCTTCAAGTCTTTTCTTCCCTATTCTTTTCTTTTTATGTCTTTCTTTCCTTCCTCCTCCTTCTTCTTTCCTTTTTTCTTATCGCTTTCCATCCGTTTTTGTTTTTTCCCTCCTTCCTTTTTTTTTCTTTATCTTTTCCTTCTGGGAGTTTTACTCCCAGGTTTTATTCTGTCCCCTGGAGCTCTCTGGAAAAAGTCCCCCCTTTCTTTTTTCTTTCTTTCGCTATCTTTTTTATTTTATTTTCTTCTTACTTTCTTTCCTTCTCTCTTTATTCCTTTCTTTTTTTCCTTCTCTCTTTATTCCTTTTTGTCTTTTCCTTTTATTCCTTTTTTTGTTATTCCTTACTTTCTCGCTCTCTTCTTTCTTTTTCTTTGGGCTCTCTGGAAAAATTCCCCCCTTTCTTCTTTCTATCTCTCTTTTTTTCTCTCTTTAGTACGTTATTTTCTTATTTCTTTCTTTCCCTCTCTTTATTATTTTCTTTTCTTCTTACTTTCTTTCCTTCTCTCTTTATTCCTTTCTTTTTTCTCCCCTTCTCTCTTTATTCCTTCCTTCTCTCTTTATTCATTTTTGTCTTTCCTTTTCCTTTTGTTCCCTTTTTGTTATTCTTTTCTTTCTTGCTCTCTCTCTCTCTTTCTTCCTCTCTCTATCCAGCCTCTGCTTAAAGCAGAACAAAACTTTTGACTTTCCCGGGTTGTCTTCTGTGCCCCTGTGTAAAACCCCTCAGCTTGACCTGTAAAACTCACCTCTTCCCAGTCCAGTGGCGCATGCGCAGGCTCTCGTCCAATCAGAGCCATTTCCCGTGACTAATGCCCTTATTCATCAAGCGATAGCGCCAGGTAGTGTCTGACGAGCGCCAGGTAGCGGCAGCTAACGGCGACTACCGACTCAAGTACGCCCGCGGCGGTCACAATGACGCATTTATCAAGCAAAATGAGGCTAGCGCCGGCGAGAGCGACGGCTAGCGCGGCATTCATCATGAAGCCGGCTGGACCGAACAGCGCCGCTGCAAATTCCCTCACAGCGCCAGGTATGAGCTGTCGCTCCCTGGCGATGTCCAATGCATTTCAATGGAGCAATCTATAATAATTCATGATTAATTGGTAATAATTGTTTTTTAAATTTTTTTAATGTCAAAAAATCGGAGAACACTTCTGCAATGTTAGGATTTATTTTTAAGTCAAAAAAAAAAAAAATGTGCAGAATTGATCTAACAGGTCTGAGATTAATGTATTCATATAACAAAATGATTCTAAAAACATGTATAATGTTACATTCCAAAAATATGGTTGTTTAGGGGTTAAAAACTAGTTAATACAGATCGCCGCCAGCGCTCTGGGGTTTAAACAAGCAATGGACAGCGACAGCACATTCGGAGCGTGATTTTTTGATGAATATGAAGCTAGCCGTTCGCTCTGGCCATTCGTTGTCAGGCGCTCACATACAACGCTGGACCTGTGAAACAGCGACCCCCCAGCCAGTATTCAACATTACCGCACACCGACTGAGTCGCTGTCATCAAGCTAACGCCGGCCAAGCACAGCGAATACTGGCTGGCGCTGAAAAAATCACGCTACAGTCGCTCATCTGTCGCTACCTGGCGCTATTAATGAATCGGCCTCTAAGTAATTCAGCAAACGTCTCTGATTTGCTAAATTGGTGACACAGTGGACACCCCAATTCTGGATGCTCCTGTGGCAAGGACCTATCACCAGGATAGTTGAAAATCCTTATTATAGGTCCACTTTAAGGAGACCAGGTCAGGTCCTGTTGGCTGGAGCCAAGTTGAGTTGAGTAAGGGAGGGTTGGCAGCAGTATGTTAAATAGGCAGTGCCGGGCTGGGAACAGAAAAAACAGTAGCACTTACCTGTCAGCCAACAGGCTTGATCTCTCGGCTGCAGCCGTCTAGTTTCAGAACAGTCACTTCTAGTCACCTGATAAACCACCCAATGCCAATCAATGAGGGTGCATGCTCCCCCGTGGCAGCACAGATGTGTGTCGAAGTCCAGCAGGCAGCATGCTGCGGGCACCAGAGCCAACATTGCTGAACCTGGTGAGCTCTGTGGCCCAAGCCTATGTGCTGGAAGGAAAGTGCTCTTTGTTTTTTCCAGCGGACAGTAGATGTCCAGTGCTGAGTGGAAGAGTGGGTTAAATAGTTGGTGCAGCAGTGCCTCCACCCAGAATAGAGAATACCTTTCTGGGAAATAGATCAAGTTGTCTAAGCAAAATAATACATTTGGAGCAGAGGGACTACTGCTCCCAGTAACCATTTACCTAAGTCATTCACTGACACAGTCAAGTATAAAAGTACTAGGAACTTTATGTATTAAAGGTTAACTTGTAAGTATAAAAGGACTATACACAGTATAACGATACAATAAAAGGCTCAACAAAGGCTTTAGCTAGTTTGTGCACATATACCTGGGTATATAGATAACTAGTCAATAACGAAATACCTCCAGGAAAAAGTCGACACAGAATGCAAGCTGCAGGGGCCCCTGATGTTGACTCAAGGGGAGGATTCACTCTTGACATGCAGAAGGTCGGGAGGAGACATGCAGCAGCAGTAGCAGATCCTTCACAACACACAGCAGGTTAACAGGCAGGAGGTAATGAAGAGGTTAGGGATCAGCAACAGAAGATCCCCCACATGGCACCAGCAGCTGTACACACTGGAGAATAGTGTAGCTGTCCGGAAAGTGATTCAGGCTCCAATTTGAGGCTGTGTATGTGGGTTGCAGCAGCACAGCTCCTAGCAGCAAGCTGTGTGCTCAGTTCTCTCTTGCATACACACAGTCTGTCCTATAGTCTTCGATACCTCCAGTCAGGGGCCGCAAACCCCAACTTGCAGAGACCAGAACGGTATCAGCATCTAGAGAGAGAGAGTGATCTGCAGCAAGCCTCTATGATCTCCAGCAGGAATGTAATGTATCATTTGCAACTCTTTGGTAACTGAGCACTTCCCTACACTTATATTTAATGTTTCGGTGAACCCCTGTAAATTCGGGTTTCACAAGTTCAGCTGAACATTGAACAAAAGTTTGGTTTAGTACCCAATTTGACCCGAAACCCAGACTCAAAAATTGCCTCAAGCAGAGTAGCAGGAAGTGGATGTACAATTTATCTAAACCCCGCAATCCAGTTGGTGTTGGTGTTATTCCTCAGTAAAAATGTCCATGCCCAGGCTTCAGAAAGAAGGCCATCCCATGAGTGAGGACATGTTACCTAAGCTGCGACCAGTGTTCTCACTCATGGAGGAAGGCCATCTTTCAGAAGCCCGGCCGTGGCTCTCTGCATTGGGTTAAAGAGGTATTTGGAAGCTAATAAAAACTCCTCAAACCAGGCTTGCTCTGGCCCGCTGCCCCTCCAGTTTACCATTAGTCAATACTTAACTTACCTCTCTGCTGTTGGATGTCTGCGTTTTAGATTCCGCCAACATCCAAAAGGCAGTGAGAGAGGGGGGAGGGATATTTAGAGAGGAACATCAGAAAAGGTCTGATGCTCCTCTTTAAGTTAGCTGATGGGCTGCTCAGTTGGGCAAACTTGAACACAGACTTATGGACAGTTTGGGTTCACCCAACACTACTTATAATATTTATCGATTGTTATTATTACTCATTTAGCTATGAACAATGCTACAAACTTGTAACATGTCAGTTCTGAATGTACTGCTGCTAGGAAGTTGCCTTGAAGGAGTGACATGAGTTCATGGTGAGGCAGCGAGGAGCAGCCCCTTGTCAATGAATATTTCATTGTGATATATAACCAGTTAAAGTGTATGAGAGGAACATAGCCAAGGAAGCTTTTCAAGGGCAGGAGATTGTTCACCCAGATGTGCTTTTTATAAGTCACTCTGCGCTCATGAGCCAAAACCTATTTGTTCAATCCTATAAAGTGACATTTTCATGAGCAGAAGATTTGTGCTTTTAGAACCACGCTTAAGTAATTCATTTAAATAATTAAGTCTGCCATGACAAGCATATGTTGCCATTAGCTGCACTGTTTAATAGCCCCTTGTATTTACTTTATTGTAATTAAGTGGTAGGGGCAAGTGTAGAAACAGGAGTAAATGTAGGAAAGATTTCCAAAGGGCATAATGCCAACTAGAACAGACTGGCAAGATCAATACTTCTGACCAAGGGAAAATCAGACATAAGCAGACAAAGCTTGAAATTAGACAATGTAAGATAAAATACCAATTTTATTATATTACTATATATATTTGAAATAACAAATTAGGCCTACCCTTGCGCCTTCCTGATTTGAGATTCCCAGCTGGTTAAAGATGAAAACAGGCCTCCTCTCCTTAAAGTGGACCAAAACCCAGGATTTTGACTATCCTGGGTTTTGGTCCTTCTCTCCTAGGCACCCCAGATTTAAGCTAGCATCTAGGGCCAGCTGCTTCGAGCGCTCTGACGGCCTCATCCCCCGCTTCCCTCTAACAGGGAACATGCCTGGCGCAGTCACGCGTCCTGCTAGGGGGGACATCGGGGATGCGGCTCATGCATGCGCCATTGTACCAGGAAGCAAGGTAAGTGTACAAAGCGACTTGGGGAGTTTCACACAGTGAGGCATCCCAATTTTGGATGTCCCGGGGGAGGGAATCGATCGGCTGGTCGCATTGGGTTTTGGTCCACTTTAAAAGATAATTCCACTTTTGGTAGCATTTTTATAAATATTATAGTTTGTATAGCAATTGCTATATTTATTTTAATAATATAATAATATTATTTATAATAACATTTATAATATTGCTATGTACACCAAGACAGTGATTTCGAGTACCTGTCATAGACTTCCTCACTCTAGCTTGGCAATCATCACTCTAAGACACGGGTGACAAGTTTAACCCATTCTGCTGAAATTCAACTTGTTCAGTTTGAAAAGATCTCAGTCTTGTGTTCTTACCTGGATAGGTCATTAGGCTGCAGAGGCCCTTATTTATGAAGGAATAGCGACAGGTAGCGACTGGTGAGCGGCCGGTAATGACGGGCCCCCCCCTACGAGAACGCCGGCTCCCCACCACAATCACACATTTATCAAGCCGATCCTGCTTAGCGACTGAGATAGCGCCATATAGCCACTCATTCATCATTATTCCAGCCTCAGCCCACAGCGCCAGCGTCCGACCTTGAACAGCGACAGGTATGACCTCTCGCTACCTGGCGCTCTCCAATGCATTTCAATGGAACAGTCTTTAAATATTCATAATTAATTGTTATTATTTTTTTTTTTTTTTTTTTAAATGTGAAAAATTCTGTGACCACTTCTGCCATTTTAGATAATTTTTTTAAGGGAAAAAAAAAATTGTACAGAATTGATATTACAGGTCTGATATTAATGTATTCATATTACTAAATTATTTAAAAAACTTGTTTTTTTTGGTTTCCAAAAATATGGTGGTTTGGGGGTTAAAAACTACTTTAACCCATTGCCTCCAGCGCTCTGGGGTTTAAACATGCATTTTACAGCGCAAGAATTTTTGGAGCGTGATTTTTTAATGAATATGGTGGGAGCCGGTCGCTAGGGCCAGTCGCTATCATGCGCTCCCATACAGCGCGGAACCGCTGGAGTCGCTATCAACTACCGAACAATGACCAAGCACAGCGACTACTAGCGGGCGCTCTCAAAATGCCGCTACAGTCGCTCAACTGTCGCTACCTGCCGCTATTAATGAATCGGCCTCCCAGTTACATTTATCGGCATCCAAATATTAACCCACTTTCCCACCCTTCAGTATCCAATTATTAACCCCCATCAGAAGAAAAGTTACAGTTCTAGGCATTTTATTTTTCAGTTGCAGCCTTATATATAGGCCTGGAGTTCAAATGACCAAGAACAGAGCTTTGGGGCTGTGCACAGGACTGGAAGAATGCTCTGCCCGGCTCCTTCCCTGCTAAATTTGTGCTTAACACAGGTGGGAGAACCTGCTCTACATCAAGAGTAGCCTTTGGGGATGGGGGCCCTAGGCAGTTGTCCAGTTTGCACCCCCTAATGCTGGCACTGGATTTGTTGGCATTCCAAAGTTATTAACATATAAAAGGACACATGTCCAATTTGCAAAATTTGGCCTGGTCAGGAACACCAAAACTAGCTTTGGTCAGAAGTTAAGCTCACAAGCCTGAACTGGCCTCTGCTATGTTTTGTATGAATGGGTCTAATTATTAGTGACATCACCTGTTAAAGGGAATGGTGCAGAAAAGGTATCCTATAATAATAGTACCCTATAGGAAATTCATAAAAATGTAAAGAAACTCTCCATCTCCAATGATGGAGAGACCTGTAATGGTTAAATTTCTTAAAATCATGAAACTTGAAGGCCAATATCCGCCGGCAGTAGTTGCAGCCACCCCCAGTGTAAGTGTACACTGCTAACCTGCATTACAAGCCTGTATTCCTTAAAGTGGAAGTACAGTCTACCAATCACCCCCGCTCTTCTGTCCTCCCCTAATGCAGAGCCAGGGCAAACTTAGCTTCCCATGATCCTGGGCTGTTCTCCCGGCGGCAACACATAGTGGCATCCCCGCCCACCCATTCACTTGTATAGGCTGCTGCAGGAGTGCCACTAATGGTGCTGGATCTGAGCAAGGTGAGATCCAGATCACCAGGGGACACTCCTTCTATTAGTGATAGGCTAGAATCAATCTCAGCTTCATTGTAATGCACACAGCATGCTTGCATCACTCAATGTACCATTCCAAACAAACAGGACAGCACGGGAGGTAAAACTTTGATTTATAACTACTCTGGCAACATAGCTTCATTTTTAAAAAGGAAAAAGAATTAGACCATTTCCATGTGTAGTCTTACACAATGGGAATAGCTTTGAGTGTGCCTGGACAATGACTTTGAAGAAAAACGCAAAGGGAAGCTGCAAATGAAAGTGTGCCTATCCTAGATAAACATTGAGGCCAACTGAGTATATATATCAGACAATACAGAGACAAACCTAGTTGCAATCGGATCAAGCAGGCTTATTCTACTGTCTTTACATGGTTAAGCCAGCTTTTCTCCCAACAAAACAATACGTAAAGGCTCTGTTATCAGTAGCACAGGAACAGCCTGACATGCCTAATAATACGCACAAGCTCTTTTAGCCGAAGCCAATTATCAGATTACTAATCCAGGCTAGGATATGGGAAAATGTACTGATAGCCAGTGACTGATAAACTGAGACATACTGTATTCAAGTATGCTTGCACCAAAAAATACGTGGAACCCAGGACAGCTTTGAACCAACAGTGATAAATATTAAAGTGGACCAACACCCAGGATTTTGACTATCCTGGGTTTTGGTCCTCTTCCCCAGGGCACCCTGATCGGGGGTCCCCCGCTATGTGAAATTCCCCATATCGCAAGTTACAACTCACCTCACCCCGCTCCTACGGCGCATGCGCTGCCGCAGGTCCAATCACTGCGCTCGGAGCCTCTGTGGTATGCGCGTCAATGCGACGTCTTATCTCAGCAGCTCCGAGCATGCTGGCGGACGCATCTCGCGCTTCCCTTTAACAGTCACGAATGGCCGGCGCAGGCACGCGCCCTGCTAGAGAGAAGCGCGAGATGCGTCCGCGGCCCGCACGTGTGCCGTTGGATCAGGTAAGTGCAGCGGGCATCCTGGGGGGTTTCACACAGCGGGACATTCTGATTTCTCCCCGCGGGGAGGGATCGGTTCGGCCCGGGAAGATCCCGCTGGGTGTTGGTCCACTTTAAGGTATGCCCATTGGGTTTGTCAACAAAGCTTTCACTTATATATGAAATGGGGTGAAGTTGTGCATACAGGAGACTTGGGTGTACTGATCAATAATAAAACGAGCAGCAGCACTTACTGAAACAAAAGAAACAAATGTGTAAATTGGAGGATTGGAACCCAGGGTGCATGTAAATGAATTAAAGAGATTCAAGAGTTGCTTTGTCAAATACACAGTAAACCTTGGTTACATTACACCAGGGGTGCTCAACCTTTTGAAGAGCACGGGCCAACAATTTGAAAACTGGTTGCGGGCCACAATGAACAGGTTTAGCATTTCAAATTTTTAAATAGCAAGACAAAGATTTTCTACAACAATAAGGATACCCCCTGTTTCCACAAACTCTACAGATTTTCTTACTAATAGGTCCCTCCACCCCATTACCACATTTATATATAACAATCCCCTTATGTCACCATATGCCTCACCTCTCCAAATATATGGGTCCCATATTTATATCCCATCAGTCCCAAATTGTAACCATATTCCCAATTTATCTAAGCGCCTACCAATGCTAAACCAACTATTCTATATAGAAAAAAGCTCTTATCTTGTTATGGTGCCAGAGATTTTACCCAGGGGTGATGTTGCACTATAAATGTCCCCATGTTCCTCCAAGCCACCGCTGTCACTTCTGCTTGGCAATCAGCCCCTTCTATATGACTCTCCTTGCAAAACCTCCTCCTTACTCAGCCTCTATTAACCTTTACATGCCAGTGATATTTGACCCCCTTCCTGCCAGTTATATTTGACTCCCCACATCCCCACAGCAGGTCAGAGCTACATCAGATGTCTCTGAGGGCCACAGAGTCGCAATCCAGGGAGGCATTTGTTTGTTAATGCATAGAAGCATATAATGCCCATACAAACTATTAGCAAGATCTAATCTTGTGCATTTGAGAAAAAAATATAATGTTCCATCTCTGCCAGGCTCAGGGAGAAACCAACCCTTATTTAAAATGCATAGCTCATCCCTGCCAGTGCCCCCACACCAGGGGGGCCTTGGGCACAATGGCCCCTCCACTGATAAGATTCACACCTAAGCAAGAATGGAGACAAAGGGCTATGGTTGGATGCACCACCTGCCCTGAGCCTGCTCTGGCCAAGTCACTTCAAACAGGACAGCCAGACATTTGTGCACCTCAGGGATATGTAGAATTCTGAAAATCTTATCCATAATACACAAGAATTGAACACATTTTGGAACCTGAAGATCATACCACATGTGTACTTGGGTCCCCTGTAATCCTCAGATGCTCAGGGACTGAGATCCGAAGAACTTAGGTTAGGAGCCCGATGGGACAGCATTGTTTGGTCTCAAAGCGTGTCCAGAATCCTGTTTGACCCATTGATAACAACACAGACTCCCTATGACATCCTGAAAGGGGGGAAGTACCCAGCCATGTGTTTAATTGTTTGGGGAAAAAACACCCTTGCTGTTTCTGTCTGGGGAAGGTCAGAACGAAATTTTGTTCTGGAAAAAGCAGGCTACCTCTCACAGTAGTAGCCATATATTTCATCTGCTCATTCTGTTTTGGCAACGTATCACTTGTATTGGCCTACTGAGCTATATATGTATCTATTTTTGTATATAATTTGTCTAGTTTGTTCCTAAAGTGATTAAATGTATACCTTAATTGTCAGGGACTGCTGGACACCCTTCTCTCGTGAGCCAACAATCCCTAATCTCCACCACCTCTTGTGCCTATAGACAAGTCCCCGCTTGCTGGAGACACGGGTTATGCCTCTCCAGACTTGGTTGCCCCCAGGACTTACTGGCGCAAAGATTGCTGGCTTAGGATAAAGACGAATGAACTGCGGGGTATCCCAAAACAGGAGTTCATGCACAAAAGTCCGTAAACGTCAAAACCAAGGGGCAAGGCAAAGAGTAGTCGGGACTGGCAAGGGTCGAGGCCGGGTGATCACAGAACCGCGGTATCCAAGGGGTTAAGCAGAAAACGAAGTCAGACAGGCAGGCCGGTTCAGGCAGCGAGCAGGAGTAGTCAAGGACGAAGCCGGATCAAAAACACTAAGACAAGAGTCAGAAGCACACCCAAGCTAGTAAATGGCTATAACGGGCACTGGTGGTCCGGGCAGGAAAATATTTAAATGGTGACTGACCAATGAGAAGGGGAATGTGCTGATTGGTGCAACACACGATCTCACCCCTGATAGGAGAAACCCCAGGGACTGGACCGCCCTGGCAGTCAGGCTTTCCAGTCCCTGAGCTCCCCAGCGCAGAGGAGTCGCCGCGGGACAGACTCCCAGGTAAGTTCCTTACATTAATCTTGGGCTGCTCTGTTATCTTGATCCCAATCCCACTTGTTGTGTTTCTTGGTTATATGATATGCTACCGGGGCTGGCATCTAGCTCAATATAATCCCCTTAACAGATAGAGGGTATATCAAACAGAGCTGGTGGCATAACTATGGTGCTGGCAGGGCTCTGCTTAAAGGAGCAGTATTGCAAATTTTTCTTGGTGACTTATATTTAAATGGTACTTTGAATGTAGGTAAGTGTTGGAGTAAGAATTACAAATTTAGAAAAAAATGATGTCTGTGTTGAGCAGCTGGAGACTAATAGCTCATGTTTATGTCTTCTGAGTGTCGGAGCCCGACACTCTGGCCTGTTCCATGCTGAGGAGAGGGGTAAACAATGTATCAAAGTACCAGCTGTTCAGTGCTGGCAGCTGTCCAGCATAAGATAGCAACATTGCAACATTGCCTGGCCAGAACTCATATATCTAAAACAGAAAGAAAAGCTCTAGAAGTCATTTAGCTGATTTTGACAGTTTTCCCTTCATGTTGGCTCTGCTGCAGAATCTTTCAGTTTACCATTTTCTCTCTCTTTTCTCAACACATTTTTCCATATGATCTTTCTTTCAGCTTTATGTGTTTTGAGCAAAGCCCAACCCAGGATTTTCACTATCTGGAGTTTTGTTTTGTGCCCCTAGGGGCATCCCGACTTGGGATGCCCTGATAAGGGAAATCCCCAAGTTCGTCTGTGAAAATGTACCTTTACCTGTCCCACAGCGCATGCGCGGGCTCTCATCCAATCAGCGCTGTTTGCACGCAGATGGGGAGCCTGAGCAGAAACCTTCCTGGCCGCCCGGCCTGTCTAAATGACTATCTGCGTGAACGCACCAGAAAAATGGGGGGATCTGTGGTTATCCAGGGGTCGTTTCACACAGTGGGGCATCCTGATTTTAAATGCCCAAGGGGCAAGGTCAATGGCCGGGTCTAATAGACTTCAGGGTCGGCAACGCAGGGTTTTGTTCCACTTAAATTTTCTTGCACAGTTATTCAAAGAAGAATTTCAGTCGTTTTCAGTCAGTTTAGTTTATTTTGTATAGATTTTACACATTTGAGTCACCTGGTCTCATAACAAAAGCAGCACCTCACACACACAGCCGTTACCACTGATTACAGTGTCAGCCTCTGAGGTAAAGTGTTGCTAGGAGACCAGTGGGCTAAATGAAGCAGCTCACTAAATACAACCCAGCAGATCCCCCTATTCAGCAAATGGACTGAGCCATTGTCATTATACAATTTAAAAGAAAGGCATATATTTTTTCCTTTTTCTATTGCCAGATTATTTATACACATGTTAGAAGCTATTGTGTGGCTATTTAATTATTTATCTTTTTTAATGCAAATTTTGCGATACTGCTCCTTTAATGGTGTCAGTGAAGAGGCCCCCAGCCTGTCAGGGTCTTGAATGGCCTGTATCAACGGACCCTACATGTGTTCTTGGTGTCACAGTAACAACAATCAAGGCCACAAAGTACCATTCCTCACAGTGGACCTAACCTTATCTTGCATAACAGTGTGAGAGAAACCAGACAGAAATCAACAACAAAGCTCTTTAGAATGAGCAGATTAGCAGAAATCAGCTATCTAGGAGATTAGGTAATGCATTAGCTTTACACTTAGCCTTGAAAGGTTTAAAAAAAACCTTATCAGCATTAGTCCTTATAGCAAAGCCCATACCGCCTGTGGGAAAGGATAGCCATTTTTAGGTAGAAAAAGTGAGTACTACTTTGCTTTTGTGAGGGAAAGTCGGAGAGTTGAGTGCCTTTAGGCTAGACCTGAGGGGGGATCTCCAGCAGTATGGATGACTTGCTGGGTAGTTGAGTACCGGATCCTCTTGGAAGGCCAGCAAAACATACCCTAATCTAACTCTTCTTCTACATTATTTTTCTGAACCATTAAAAAAAAACATGCACCACACCCTGGTGCTATATAAATACAGATTATTGTTATAGCTACAGATACTAAATAATTGAAAGAGAAAAGATGAGTAAAAGGATGTAGAAAAATGTTGGAAAAAGGAGGTATGCTAAAAATATATTTTTGGATGTACACAAATGGCAGCAGTTTTGTAAGGAACCGAAAGGGTGGTTGCAGGATAATGGATACAGAGAACAAACATGTTAGTGGGCAAAAGTAACAGAGGAAGTGATAAGATGCGTATGCAGTGTTTTATGAATGTTTTATTAACAATTTTGGTCTGACAAAGACAACAAGACTAAGAATCACCCTCCCTATAGGCGGACAGATGGATGGGCATGTGTGAAGTGTAGAGAGCAGAATCCTGAGGCATCTACCTAATGCCCATAGTTATGGTAAGAACGGTTGGAGACCGATGGTCTAAAGCCTCCACCCACCATATAAAATGCCCCCTGACTCACAGATGGCAACACCTCCACCCCTACTGTTTCATGGAGATGTACAGAATTGTATAATACTGCAATGCACACAGAGGAACTGTCAAGGGTAGGCCAGCATGTGGGTAGAGAGTATCATGGAGTGAGCAGTAATCAGGTGAAATAAACTAAGTAAAACATTTTAGGCGATCCTATACCCATATGTTACCACTTTCTCATTTATGAGTGACTGACAATCAGGTGACTGTCAGTGACCAATAAGGATTTCCCAGTGGGCTTGCACATCAAACCTGCATTTTGTTATTGGTCATTTGATTAACACATAGGAATTTTTCCACCACATTTAACCCATCCGTGCATTGAATTCACATGCCTGGAGTGGTGGGCTGCATTCATTATGGTACCCATAGAGCAGTGGGAGGGTTAGATGCCTTGCTCGAGAGCACTTCAGTCATGTCCCAAGACCAGGAATCAAGCCTGCAACCCTCCGGTCGCAAGGCCACTTCCTTACCTCTAGGCCATGACTGCCCCTTAACCCCTCCGAAAATGCCCCAAACAACACATCATGCCCACTTCCTCAAACACTTGAGGAGATCCAGGGCTGACTTTATGAGTTCCAATATGTTGTCCCCTGCTGCAGAGGAAGCAAACTAGGTACATAGATCTATTCAATTTGTGTGGGTTGTGGGTGGCATGCACCCTCACTTTAACCATGCTGATGGCCTTTAATTTTGTCTAGTTTGTCTAGTTGACTCCAGAGTGTTTGATGTCCCTTCTCATAAGTTGAAGTTTAAGGTCGACAATTTCACGCTTTCATAGGGACTGGTGGGCATCAAACGACCCCTTTCCTAGTCTTCTTGCACGCTCACTTACTCTTGGCAGGAGGCTTGTTCCTGGCACATTTGGAGCCGTGGTGCACTCTTTCCATTTCCTGATGAATGATTATCTCAATAGCTATTTTGTATCTATGTCCTATCGTGTGCTTTTCAATCTTCTTTTCACTAGGTAGCTTGAAGGGTTCTTTTGTCCTTGTGGTGTAATTAATGCTACATGATACAGTCACTTGAAACCCTTTTGATTACACATGGAAGGGCTCCACTTAACTAATGATGTGACTGGAAATTATTTGGCTATGTCAGAGCTGATTAGGTGTGTTGTATTAAATGGGTTAGATACTAATTTATTTATTTAGCTAGTGTTTTTCTGTGCAACAAATTAATATCACATTGCAAACAGTAGCTTCAATTTCATTAATTTGTTTTGTTATTAAAGGTTAAAAAAACATTGTAAAAGCACTTCATTTCTTAGCTTGACCATGGATGATGCGAAAGTACCCTTTATCGCCATATCTGACCCTGTGAAAAAAACTGACTGTATGGACCTCCTAATGCATAGTTATTATTTCTGCTTTATATTTATTTTAATGACCCCCCAATATATGTCACAATGGCAAGAAAATGTGTTCCAGCTGCCATGGAAGAGCCCCAACATTTCACAAATACGTGTGCCAACTACTCATAGTGGGACTCCACCACTCCAGATTTGTTGTGTGCTTTTGCGCACAAACAATCTGTCAACTGGATCTCCTCAGTGAGTGGCCACCTCTACACATGTGCAGATAAATGCACACGCTTTCTCTCCCAATGTTCATCGTAAAAGAGCACTTTCCATGGGTAAGCTGCCAGCAGACCTCTTTTGAGTGATGGTCACCTTCTGGGTCCCGCACTTCTTTTGAACCTGAACCCGAGCTTTTGACTTGTTCCCAGCCAACTACTTGAATTGGCGCTCGACACGGCTCTGGCAGACTAATGGATCAGGCTCCTGACCTGGCATTAGAACACTTCTACCAAGAAGTTTAACCCTTTCATGGTTCAGCTTCTCCTGAACTTTGTATGTTTGGCCTGGGAACCCTGCAGCTTGCAGCATTTCAGCATTGGGCTTTTCCTTCTTTGCTTTGCTCCTGTACCTTTGCAGATATCCCAGTCTGTGGCCTTCACCCAAGGCGGTCGCAGTAAACATCATGGAATCCCCATAGGACTCTTGTTGATTTTCCAGCTGCCAGCTCACCCTTGCCTGAGTGAACCAACAGGCAAGGGTGAGCTGACAGCTGGAATATCAACAAGAGTTCACAAACTATATCTACAGGCAAATCAGTCTTACCTTCTTACTTCTGTGCCAACTTGGGAAGCCAGCTCTAGGGGGCACTGCTGGACTTGTCATCCCTCTCCAAACATCCAGTTGCTCTCAGGTACATTTTTACAGTACATTTGTATTAATGAAACAGCTTTCACAGGAAAAAGTCAGACCAGCCAATTGGTTTCATTACAGACCTACCTGTTGCAGCATGCACCAAACCACAGATTCACCTTAACCAAAGAGATTTTGTTTCTGTTCTTTTAATAAACATACAAAAACCCTTCTGTTTTAATAGTTTTATATAAAATAGTGTTTAGGGGTAGGAACTCACAACTGGACACACAGCAACTTTTATTTAGCCTATGGTCTACCAGAACACCCAGATCCTTCTGAAAAAAAGGACTCTCCCAGCATTTCTCCTTCAAGGACATATGTGGCCTACAGATGCTTCGGGCCCAAATCAAGACTACTTATTATTTACTATTTAGTAAACTAATATTACACTAAATAAACACCATAATGAAAAATGCATTACTTTTTAATATTATAAATATATCTTGGTATGTTATATAATAAATTAGAAAAGAATGTCTAATTTAGTGTAGGTGAAAGCACAGTGTTAGCTGGAAGATGGTACTGAATGACTTTATATCATCTTCTTGGCTCAAGCACTAAATCTCGTAGATGGTGTTTCATTCAATCCTGTTCATGAAGGATGAGACTAAGATGTAATACCCTGAAGTCTTTTGTATTAGTAGAGGGTTTATACATGCTGCTCTTTTCAGCCACTTAAGACAAACATTTGTTAATAAATACTAGGCCAAAAAATAAATTGAAAAAGACATGCACTTTATTGTGTGTTTCTTTATATGCATACAAGTAAGGGAATATATCAACCGTTTCCTATAAATGTTAATAACTCCTAACAATATACAAGTGAATAATCAGACTCTGGGGGTTTGGGAGTCGGTAGAGCCAAATAGGCAGAAATCACTGAAAACACTTCGGGTCAACCACCTGGGAGAACTATGCATCAGGGTCTAGGCATGGACACAGGTCTTACACCCATAGATTTGGAGGCCGATTTATTAATAGCGCCAGGTAGCGACAGATGAGCGACAGTAGCGTGATTTTCACAGCGCCCGCTAGTATTCGCTGTGCTTGGCCGTTGTTCGGCTGTTGACAGCGACTCAGTCGGTGTGCGGTAATGTTGAATACGGGGTTAGGAGTCGCTGTTTGACTGGTTCCGCGCTGTATGGGAGCGCATGACAGCGAATGGCCATAGCGAACGGCTCCCAGCATATTCATTAACAAATCACGCTCAAAAAATTCTCGCGCTGTGAAATGCATGTTTAAACCCCAGAGCGCTGGCGGCGATGGGTTAAAAGTAGAACCATATTTTTGTTAAAGAAAAATAAACATGTTTTTATAAACATGTTGTAATATGAATACATTAATATCAGACCTGTAATATCAATTCTGCACAAATTTTTATTTTTTATTTTTATTACCTTAAAAAAAAATCTAACATGGCAGAAGTGGTCACAGAATTTTTGACATTTAAAAAAAAAAAAAAAAACAAAACATTAATATCAATTAATTATGAATATTTAAAGATTTCTCCATTGAAATGCATTGGAGAGCGCCAGGTAGCGAGAGGTCATACCTGGCGCTGTGATGGGATTAGCAGCGGCGCTGTTCGCTGAAGTCTGCAACATGATGAATCCCGTGCTAGCTGACGCTCTCGCCGGCGCTAGCCTCATTTAACGTGATAAATGCGTGATTGTGTTCGCAGCCTGGCGTTCTGGAGTCGGTAGCCGCCGATAGCTGGCGCTACCTGGCGCTAGTGAGACACTACCTGGCGCTATCCCTTGATAAATAAGGCCCTAAGTGTAAGTCCAAAGGCAGGCAGCTCAGATTGCATGAGCAGGTAAAGAGGCAGAGGTTGAATATGAGCAGCACAGATTTGAAAGTCCACAGGGAAACCAAGGGCAAATCCAAGAGATCTGTCCAAGGGAAAGTCGAAGAAACAAGCCAGGTAGCCAGAACACAAGAAGTCATGAATACAAGGATCACAGGTTTTAAGTAGCAGGAGAAGCCAAAGACAAACCAGGAACTTCCTAGCGACAGATGCCCTCTTTAACGGTAGGTTTTACAGGACATGCCTCATGTTTGCATTTTTATGTTCTTTCACGCACATGTGCAGTCAAGAGTATGTGACAGGATGTGTTCTAGCGTGCTTATGTGCTCAAAATGTTCATAAGCTTTAGTGCACACTACTTACAAAAACATAAGGTCCTACCTCTAAAACCAGACCTTCACCCTAAATCAGAGCATATCTTATATGCTTCCCTCACCCTGTATATACAGATTACCCACATAAAAATCATCCTACCTACTTCTACTGCAGTTTCTAAACCTTTAAACTTCCAAGATGGCGGTCCATGAAGTCTCAGGCTGCCTGCAGACAGGAAGTGTCTTCTGACTATGCATTCTGGGATTGCTGTCCTTTTCCTGACTCCAGCTATGCTCTGGCTGAGCAAAGCACAGCTATAACCTGCCGCCCTGCAGTTTTCCCCTCGGCGGCGTCTGTGTCCTAAAGTCGGAACGGAGTTGCAGCCCAGTGGGGGAAAGAAAAAAAGCAAGTGACTAAAAACATAAAATATATTAATATTACATGCTGGGGAATATTTTTTTAAGGGTTTGGGCTTTTCATTAAATTATGCAGAAGGTCCAGTTTAAGGCTACCAGCTGGTGCAGTAGGCATCAGGGCTGGAAATGCCATGGCTCTCCACACATAGCAGGACACCAGACTCTATGCCCTTTAGGACCTATATGGATATAGGCCCCCATGGACAGGCACCAGCCTCTTCCGCATCCACCTTGGCCAGTGGGGGTGCAGGTAAAGGGGAAGAACTTATCAGCAAATAAACCACTGCTCGCTAGCAAGTGACTTGGTGCCACTTCCCCACTGTTTCAACAGGTTCTCAGGGCCACTTATCAGTTCACAAGTAGTGAAAAAGTAAAAAAAAATACACTATGAAAAATATTTTAATAAATCTATATTAAGCCACAGCACCATGTAAGATGGTGGTGCTTTATAAATCCTCTGCATGTCGCCCTCTCTGTGGGGTCCCTGGGCTTCTTTTGATGGGTCCTTTTTTGCTGTCAGCAATGGACAAAGAGGCCTCCCTGCTGACATTTTAGTATCATGGGGACATTGAAACACTGGGGGGGGGGGGGGGGGTGGGTGGCATGAATGAGGCTTTGGGACTGGGGGCATAGAATGTTACATGCTCAAACAATAATTGCATGCATGTTTTCAACAGTTATACTGCACTCAATTCAGACAGTCATGCAGCATGTTGAATGCAGAATGTTTTGTGCCTCTTAATTTTATTAATATCATTAGTAGGTCTGTAATGGTCCTTTATTTAATGAATGTGGTATTTTTAATAATATTTATAATAAAGCGTGTTCCATATTTCACTGTATTTAAAGTAGACCAAAAGCAATGGAGATCGGCACCGGAATCTATAAGATTCCTGGGCTGATTGATTCCCTCCCCCCGGGGCACCCAGAATCGGGATGCCCTGCTGTGTGAAACCCCCCAGGTTATCCATAAACTCACCTTTTTTTTACGGTCCAACGGCGCATGTACGAGCAGCGGCTGCATCTCCGCTGTCCCTCTAGCAGAGCGTGTGCCCGAGACAGGCAGTTGTGAATTGCAAGCAGAGGCACGCTCCCTGTTAGAGTGTAGGGGGGATAAAGCCATTAGCGTGCCCGGTTCCTTTGGTATTAGACGAGCACTTGGACAAAGGGTCTTGAGGGGATCCGAGCGTGCTGATTGGATGAGCGGCTGCGCATATGTTGTAGGACCGGGAAGAGGTGAGTTTGTTCGGGCGACCTGGAGGGTTTCACACAGCGGGCACCCCCAATCACGGTGCCCCCGGAGCAAGGACCAAAACCCAGGATAGTGAAAATTCGGGGTTTTTGTCCACTTTAAGTAGCTTTTACTGTGTTTCAGGAGTGTAAAACACAGGATAACTTAGGGGTTTATTAATCAAGGGATAGCGGCAGGTAGCGAATGGTGAACGCCGGGCGCTGTTCGCAAAACCATATTAACCAAAGCGATTCCGGTGAGCAATTCTAACAGCACCATGCAGCTTCCGATTCATCATCACAGATGGCTCAGCAGATCCCGGTGGCGCTTTGGCTTTCAGAGCACCTGGTATTACCTGTCGCTACCTGTCGCACTCCCATACATTTCAATGGATGTTATCTTTCTTTTCTTTAAACAGGGTTTTCTTTTAATTGTTTTGTTTTGTTTTTTTTTTTTTTTTTAATCAAATCATTGTGTGACCTCTCCTGGCCTATTTAAAGTCATTTTTGAAAACTTTTTAGATTTTTAAAATTTTTATGCAGAATTGTCATTACAGGTCTGGTATTAAAGTGATAACATCACAATGTAATAACAATGTATTCCATATGTTTTGGCTTTGTTACACTCTGGGCTACAGCGAGCAAATTTTGAGCGCCGGCGCTGTGTGAGGCTGTTTTTTTTATCAATATGGTTTGAGTCGCTCACACTGACCAATCGCTAACGTTCGCTGCCATATAGCTCTGTACTGGTGTTAAAGCGTCTCACATCAATGCCGGCCAGCGACTGAGGCACTCTGTAACAGCGACCCATAGTCGATTACAGCGACTACTAGCGGTCGCTCTGAGCGCTTCGCTACAGACTCTCATCTGCCGATAAATAGCGCTAGTAATGAAACAGCCTGTTAGTATATTCCAATGTAAGATTTCAAGAATTTTCTTACATATAGCAGTAAACTTTAAAAGCTGGCCTGGTTCACACTGTTTCTGCAACTTTTTCCCTGGAGCAAAGTGCAGACACATTAGTAAATCTATTATCTTCAATTGGGCGAGTTTATATCAGACCCTTTGCTATTCAGCGCAGTACAAATGGCTGACAGTATGCATGTTCTTTGCTTGTTTGTGTTTTTCTCCCCTCCACTTACTCAGTTCAGGTCAAGTCAGTTCAAGAGAAGTATTCGCTTAAAAGAGGTTTAGAAAATATTAAAAAGCCACATAAAGGGACAAGAAGACAGGAGGAGGGATATTTTTCTTTAAATATCAGAAAGAAAAACAAAGATGAAAAATGAATGAACACCAGATAACACATTAATGCCTCTATGTCGAAGAACCACTGCAATTTAACTGCATGCCCCTAGCTAGCCTGTAGGAAAACAGTAAAGCAAAGGGATCTTTTTTTGCTAAAAGCATCTACAAATATCGGTAGAACTGCACGAAGAAAGTGCATTCAAGACAAGCAAAAATGCTAAATTCAAAGCATCCTATTTTTTACTTCAAGTGAACAGAATTGTGAGGGCATTTGGGCAACTGTGGGACACCCCAAATCGGGATACCCCTAGGAATCCTACTATAGAAACAGAGGCATAAAAAAATGTGATTAAGCCCTAGTGCAAACACTCAATGGTGCCCGCTGTCACAAAATCAACATCTGTTTGATCATGTGGTCCATGACGTGTGTGTGGTCTGCTCCCAGATTAGGGAGCAATCATTCTAGAAATGCTGACACACATTTACAACTAGCAGCCACCACCACCGTTAACTACACTAAACGATTAAATGATTAAACAGGGCCGGTGGAATCCTCATTCACCATCCGATCAAACCCTGCTGGCGGGTAATTGTGATGGTCACCACACACCTACACACCCCTCTCCACATAATAGCAGGGCACAGGCGACCCACAATGATTCCATCCCACACTTACCCCGAGGAGAGTCTGCTGTTGAACGTTCAGATACAATCAGCTTGCAATCATCTGCCAGCTCACATTAAGGTACCATGTAGCACTTCAAATTAACGGTGATACACTATACGACTATATTCAGTCATACAATATATTAGGTTCAATCAATCTTACAGTCTGTGGGTTAATACAATTTATGAGCAGTCATACAATATTTAGACAGGAAGCTCATTTTTAGAGCTTCAAGAGAACTGCAATAGGAATCTATAATTGCCAAAAGATAGGCTTGGACTTAATTTGAACATTTTAATAAAAATAAAAAAAACATAAATAAAAAGACAATATACATACAATGTGCAGAAAACAGTTATAAAATCAATTGGTGAAAAAATACGGAAAGATCCTATACATCACCAAATGGTACAAAATCCTCAGGTTCCAGGGGTTGGAATGAGTTGGGTCGGACACATGGAGAATCGGACCCCCTGTATGGGACAGAGAAAAAAATTCTCCCCCCTGTATTTATTCTAGATTCTGAGGGGCGGGTCTGTCCTCCTGAGCTGGTGCTGGGGCCAGTCTGATATTTTATTGGGCTTTAGCCCGAGAAACAAAACCTTTTCCAATTTGAACTTAAAGGAGCACTATCACGAAATTGTGTAATGTTAAAAATCCATATAAACATGTTGGTTAATGAGAGGAGGGGTCATTTATATACCCAAACTGAATAAAACTCCCACCAAGCTTGTGGTTTATTCTCACACGGTAGGAACAAAATCCAGGGATGACAGGTTTAGTCTATGAGGGGTGACAGAGTCTGTCACCCCGGCTGTCCTATTCCTTCCATTAAAATAAAAGAAACAAGCCTGGCTTGATATTTCTTGATGTCATGTGTATAAGTGACCTGTCCTCCCGCCATCCTGCATATTTATATGGATTTTTATAATTGGTCCATTTTTTTGTGATCCTTAACTTTGACTGAGATGGTCCCACTTGGTTAATATGGTGATCGTAACTGTCAGACTTGGATACATTTTATTATATATTATTATATAATTACCATATCATATTTGAGTTTTGGGACAAATTAATTGCACTGACCCTTTTAATAAGCTCAAAACCCAAAATGTACTTTACACTTGGCCAGGACCTTCACTGATTACCAAACAATATATGAAAAATATGTTTGTTCATGCACTAACATTTTATTGAAATGAATGAGCACCAAAAAAATGATACAAACAATATTTGAACAAATAAAAAGCCCAATTCAGCACCAGCCAAAAACATATAACAATGAACAAACACACTGTTAAAAACATAGGGAGCTTATTTTAAAGAGGACTAACACCGCGGCCACAGGCACTGCCACTAAAATCTGAGTCTGAGGGAGCATCCAGAATGCTGGATCTTTACCTCACCCTCACACCCCTGCCGGGAATCCAGCACAGATTCCTGGCAGGGAAGTGAGGTTAAAGTAAGGTTTACAGGCGTCCTCGCGTTTATGTGCAGGGCAGGCACCAGCATTCTGGATGCCCCCCCCCCCCAGACTCTCATTTTAGTGGTGGCACCAGCGGCCACCAACACCTTTGCCACAGATAGTGTTGGTCCGCTTTAATTTCTTGGCGATGGGGTCGTTGAATCTTTTAGACCCCAGGGCCAGGCAGGTTTTGTTCTGCTTTGAAGAGGAACAACCTGGTGTTGTTCCTCAAATTGCCAAGTAAACTCAATTTTCTGGCAATCCTATAGTGCAGACACAGATGGGCAGCCAATAAGCATACACCACTTTATTCAGCTTCTGATGTCATGCCTGATGTCATTATCATTCACTAGTGCCCAGTACACATCTCAGATTGTCATTCAGCCATGGGCCATGGGAACTCCAGCTATGTAAACGGGCTGGGTGTGCAGGGGCGCCAAAAGGGGGCCTGAGCACAGGTGGCAGTGCTGGCACGAGCCCTCAGAGAGATCAAGCAGGGGCAGCTGGTGTGAAACACATAGCGAGATTCAGCCTTTTATATCTACCTCGGTGAAGGGAGGGGGAGAGGTGGCCAGCTGAGGTGGGATCCCAGAGCCAAGTTCCCACTCACTGTTGTGCTGTGGCCTCCTAGTTATTGGTAGCTCAAGGGTTAATTTTAGGTGCAGCCCAAGTGCCTAAAGCTACCAGGCACCGGAGATTTTTGTTGTCACAGGTCAGATTATGTTTATTGTGGAAGGAGGCGGGGGGGGGGGGGGAGTGAGAGGGTGCTGCTAAGCCTCCTGGGGCTCAGCATTCAGCATCAGCAGCTTTGGCTGTGTGATAATAATTCCTCTTGAATCCTCCTCTGCACAGAACAGGAAATGGAAGGTCAGACCCAACCAGCAACATCAGCGTATGAGTAGCTACTCCAATCTGCTCTGTGTGTGCACTGGGCAGCACACTGCAATAAGTCTCAGGTTTTAATGGTATGTGTGTGTTTTATGATATCTGTGTGTGCAGTGAGTTGTGTGTTGGTATGTGTGGTGAAGAAGTACACCGCCAGGATTTTCACAATGCCAGGTTTTGTTCCCCCCAATCGGGCCATTCCTATTTGCTCTGCGTGATCCCCTGGATTGCCATGTAAACCCAGGGTAATGCTTCTTGAGGTGCCCTGGTGCAGCTAAAATTGACTGAGAAATAGAAATGGAATCGGCCTTCTGAAGCCTTTTAGACCCCAGGGCTGGCCAAAATGGCAGATGTTACTCTTTAAAGCAAACATGTCCGAGATGACCATTGTGATTTTTTTTTTGCCTTTACTTTCTTACAAGTTGGTAGAACAACATGCTGGGAAATTAGCCCTGATTTGAAAAATGTAAATAAAAACTATGCAGAAGGTAGGTGCATGTGCTGTTGGTTCACATAATCAGATTCGATTTCTTCAATAATCCTGTTTTTTTTTTCAAATTCTTTATTTAAAGATTTTGCAGTTTTTTAAACATTACATACCTTTAAACATACAGTGTTATACATGAGGGAGGGGGGAAGGCATCCGGGAACACCATATTCAAAGCATAGAAATCATCACAACAATAGATCAGCATCTGTCTCCATCACACCTTACATAGTTGGAAGGATCCGATTACACCCACTTTCCGGGGGGACAGGGTACCTGTGTGGTCGGATCTTGAATTCCCTAAGTGTTGTGTACTTCTGGTTAACTCGAGGTTGGCGATGCACCCCACGCATTGGGCTGGTATCAACTATCTTGCTATTTCCATGAAGGGGCAGGGTTTTCCAATGCTAGGTGTGCCCGTTCGTCCAGCTCAGAGGGGGTGGGGAAAAACATTGGGACTTAAGGGGGGTTGAGGATAGAGGGGAGGAGGGAGGTGGGGGAGGGGTCTAAGGTATTAGGTATGTGGGGAATGAATAATGAGTAGGGTGGGGTATAGCATGCGGGACGCGGATACTGGTTGGGACCGAATCGTTTCTTCCCTTGACAAGTGACGCATGAGTTTTTTCTATTTTCGTTTAGTCTGTATGGGGCAGGGTGAATCAGCAGATCGGTCGAGGACTCTGTACTATCACTCAAATAGATTCCTAAACTCTGCTGATTCCTCGTATATCAGCCCGGGCAGCCATGTTGATCTGTATTGCTCATCCCTGTCATCTAAAGAAAGTGTTAGGTCTTCCATTTCCCTGACGTTCATAACTTCTCTCGCCCAGTCTTTTCCAGAGGGTTTTTTTTTTTTTTTGCTTCCAGAATCTGGGTATTGTTTGCTTGGCAGCATTTAGGGGGTGGATCAGCAAAGTTTTTTTATATTTCCCTGTCGGAACCTTTGCTGAGTGTAGAAGGATTTGGGCTGGGTCACCCTGCACCTGGGCCCCCGTGAGCTGCGTGATAATAGTCAAGACTGCCCCCAATACTCCTGGATCTTGGGGCATGTCCAGAGAATGTGGAACAATGTCCCTCGCCTCTCGCCACCATCTCCAACAACTTAAGCCCACTGCACTGAACATCTTTCCCAGTCTATCAGGGGTATAATGCCATTGTGTCAGCAGTTTGTAGTTGGCCTCTTGGATTCTCGTGGCAACTGAGGTCGCTATTTTAGTCCTTTCTTTTTCACCTATTGTTCTGTCCAGGTCAATTTCCCAGTCTCTACAGAACGAGGGAGGGGGCTCCTGTCCACCTATGAGAAGTGAGTATAGTCTAGAGATCAAGTGGGGATATGGCTGCTTATCTAGACAAATCCTCTCAAACTCAGTGTGACCCCTGGCGTTTTCTTTCTTGTAGCCCATCCGGGACAAAATTGATTGAAATCGGAGGAGTGTCCAGGGGTCAAGGTTCCCGTTCTCCAGCTTAACTCTCAGGTCTCTTATGTCTGCCCAACCCCTTCCCGTTATCAGGTCGCTGCCCCTTAGCTGGCTCACTCCTGTAGGAGTGGAGGGTTATCTAGTGCAATCAAGGGGGTGGGCCCCCTTGGATAGGAGCATCAAAGGCGCATCAGAGCTCTGCGCTGTATATACGGCACTAAGTGCTTGCACCACATTATCCCTTGCCTCCCTCCCCAGCACGAAACCTGTATGATCCACCTGAGCCACTACTGGGGCCAACCTGTTATCCATGATTTTTGCATATAGTTTCATTGAGGAGAGAGATGGGGCCATAGCTCCTGCATGACAGGGGGTCCTTTCCCGGTTTATGTAAGACAGAAATGTGCGCCTCTAGGTCTCTGCCCGAGAACGAGCCCAGTGCCTCTGGGTCCGTTATCGAGTTCCACGCTTTAATCATTCGAGGGCCCAATATTGAGGCAAAAGTTTTATAGTACTTGACAGAATATCCGTCTGGGCCCGGGGCCTTTCCTGAGGGGGTTTGCTTAATCGCTTCCAGCAGTTCCTCTACCCCAATCGGGACCTCTTTGACCGTCGGAATGCCGGAGCTCCCTATATATTCCTCTAATTTGCCTGGACGCACATGCACCACTGGGCCCCCTCCCAGGCTGCACAAGCCCAAGTAGTACTGCCTGAACGTGTCCGCTGTTCCTTCTGTGGTGTGTTGCGTCTGGTGGGTGTTGTCCCGTATCTCAGCAATGAAATTCCGACCTTGCTGTTGCCTCAGTGCCATAGCCAGCAGTGCGCTACTGTTGTTGCCGTGTTTATAATAGGTACAGTTGCATCTCCTAATTACATGTTTGGCCTTTTGTCTCAGTAGCGCTTTGAGGGCCTCCCTCACCTGGGTCAGCTCCCCGAGTACCCTCGCCGCCCCAGATTGTTTATGGGACAGCTCAAGGAGCCTAATCTTCTCCGTAAGTCTCCCTTATGTGCCTCTCACAGTGTCAGGGGAGAGACTTCTCCAATGTCATTAATTCTAAAATATGTCTCCAGACCCTCTTTTATGTTTTGCATCACTACTGTATTTTGGAGGAGTGATTTGTTTAGCCTCCACGTAGAAAGGGGGTGGGGGTCTGCCCAGTAGATCTAGATCAAGGAATACCGGGGCATGATCTGAGAAGGAGGTCGGGTATATTCCGTCCCCTGTGGCCTGTCCCAATAGCCCATGTGAGACCTATATGTAGTCCAGCCAGGAATATGTCCCATGTACATTAGAATAGAATGAGTAATCCCTTGCCCCAGGGTTTCTGGCGCGCCACACATCCACCAGCTGCAGGCTGTGTAGTTTTTTCTTCAGAGACCTCAGGGCTAGATGGGCGATTGCTAATCTGCCTGCCGAGAAGTCCAGCAGGGGCTCTATGGTTAAGTTAAAGTCTCCCCCCAGTATTATCTCTTCTGTCAAGCGTGTTCCTTAAGAATTGTATCTGGCCTTGATTGGGCATATATAGAGGCCAGTGTGTACATCCTTTGGTTGATTAGTCCTTTGATTAATATCGCCCTACCTGATTCGTCCCTCCAGGACTCCTTTAATATGAAGGGAAGATCTCTCGACAGCAATATAGCTAATTCTTTCTTTTTTGGTGTCTGCCGCGCAGCTGGTGAATGCCTGGGGGAACTGTAGAGTTTGGGGGCCGCATTTCTATTAAAATGCGTCTCCTGCAGGAAAACTATCTTCGCTTTACATCTGTTTAATTCCTGCCCTAGGATTGTTCATTTTTCCGGTATATTAAGTCCCTTGACATTCAGGGAGACTATTTTTATTGGGCTCATGATAATCTAAGCTCACGGGGTGGGGGGTGAAGCTTCTGAAGCTCCGTTGATTGATAACTTATGTGTCTCGCGTCCGGTCCCACACGCCAACGGGGGGGGGGGGGGGGGAAGCCGGATGGATGAAGATCTTAACATGGGGTTTGGGGAAGGATAAGAGGGGATAAACAAAGAAAAAATGGTTTAACTATGTAGAACTATAAAACTACTGAGTAGTCAATCGCCTTTCAAGAGGACCTTCGTAACTGGTGCTGTTTTACTTTTCCTCACGCCTCCTCCGGGCCTCCTATGGGCCGAGTCAGCCTAGCACTATCCTTTCCCCTCTGGGAGGCCAGTAGGCTTCCTCAGATGGGTGCACCAAATATTCTGGGGAGGTGGAGGAACAGAAGCAGGAAACAGCAAAGAGGGAGACACACTGTATCTACTGCCTCTTAGTGTTACACCACAGGGCATTGTTAATAAAGTGGCGGGGGGGGACAATGTAAACGCGCCATAGTGTGGCTCAATCAGCATTTCGGGAAGTATACACTGTGTCAGTCCCGGGGGCTTGGGTACCCCGAGCTGCGATCAGCACTACATAAAACATATTTCAAATATTTCAAGTAAGGTTCAGGGCGCCAGCCTTCTGGTCGCACAACTGCAGCCCGGGAGACCAGCAACCGAGGGAACAACTTAAGAAGAACAACTTAAACTTTAAAGGTCGCCTTACCGGTACTCCCCAACCGCCGCCCGCCGTCTCGCTTCACCGGAGTGAACATTAGAAAACAAGGTTAGGTGCCTTGCTCAAGAGCACTTCAGTCATGTCCCAGGACCGGGATTCAAACGTGCAACCCTCCAGTCACAAGTCCGCTCCCCTTACCTCTAGGCCACAACTGCCCCTTAACAACCATATATATCCCCCAAAAACCATATATTTTCTGGGGAAGATTAAGACAATGACATTGGAACAGTTTTGCCTAATCCTAAAAAATACAATTCAATACTCACCTGTAGAATTGGTATTATGAGTATACAGTACGTCCCGCTCCAGATAAAATACTTACACTTGGATATTACTCGGCCAGATGGCGCTGGACTGCAGAGACATCGAAAACAGGCTCCTCCCGGCCCCTCAAATACCCAGGGACCTCCCACAAATCCCCAGCATTGAAAAGCAGTTAACGAGAATCCGGGAGAACTAAACAACCCAAACTAGTAACTATAACAATGATAACAATCACCATACAGGGGATCCAAGATAATGCAAAACCAAGGGTGGGGTGGAGCAGGACGTACAGTATACTCATAATACCAATTCTACAGGTGAGTAATCACAGAATTGTATTATTCTTAGTATACAGTACGTCCTGCTCCAGATAGAATACTTACACTTGGGACATCCAATAGCAGTGTCCATAAAGTAGGGTAGGATCCCCAAAGCTAACAGCAGACAGTTTAGACCACTGGCGCCTGCAAAACCTTTGGGCCAAAAGCAGCATCAGCTGAGGCCCTAACGTCAACCTTGTAAAACTTTGAAAAGGTATGAACAGAGGACCAAGTAGCGGCCTTGCAAACTTGTTCAACAGAAGCCTGGTGCTGAAAAGCCCAAGAAGCATCAATAGCTCGAGTAGAATGAGCAGTAAGGCAGAAGGGAGGATTCTTCCCCTTAGCAGAATAGGCCTGAATCACAGCCTGACGGATCCATTTGCTGATAGTAGACTTGGCAGGAGCCAAACCCTTCCTAGGACCAGAAGGGACTAAAAAAGAGCATCAGTCATTCTGAAAGGTGCAGTAGCCACTAGATAGTACTTCAGACACCTAACTACATCCAAAGAATGCAAGACCCTCTCCTTAGCATTACTAGGATTAGGGCACAATGAAGGGAGAACAATGTCCTGATTCAAATGAAAGGCAGACACTACCTTAGGCAGAAAATCTGGCTTAAAGCGAAACACCACCTTGTCCTGGTATCTCCGCCAACTCAGACACACGCCTAACAGAAGTGATAGCCACCAGAAAAACAACCTTGAGAGTAAGGATGGCCAGGGAAGCATTCTGCACAGGAAAAAAAGTCCTAATCAGAGAGTGCTGAGCAAAGGACTTCTGGGAGAAAACCGACAGGGCAGAAACCTGACCTTTTAGAGTACTAAGTTGGAGTCCCATCTCCAACCCATGCTGTAGGAACTCTAAAATCCTGGGAATAGAGAAGACACGACAGGGAAGAGACTTAGACTCACACCAGTCAATGTAAGCACGCCAAACCCTGTAATAAATAGAAAAAGAAGACTTCTTCCTAGCCTTAATCAAGGTATCCACAACCAAGGAAGACAGCCCCTTCTCCATCAAGATGGAGGTTTAAGCAGCCAGGCCGTCAAAGCCAGAGTTTGCAAATTGGGATGGCGTAGTGAGCCCTGAGTGAGCAGGTCTGGCACCACGGGCAGAGTGTACTGATCTACTGCCAGCTGCACCACGTCTGCGAACCACACTTTTCTTGGCCACCTGGAGGCCACCAGAATTGCTGGTACCCCTTCCAGAGCAATCTTGCGCAGAACCCTGCACAGCAGGGGGAATGGAGGGAAGACATACAGAAGCTGAAAGTCTGCCATGACATTGCTAGAGCATCCGTGGTCAAGGCCAGAGGATCCTGAGATAGAGAGACAAAGGCCGGAAGCTTGTGATTGTGACAGGACGCAAACAGGTCCACATCTGGTTGTCCCCAACGGTGACACCGAGATTGGAACACCGTGCTGCACAGGGACCATTCTCCCTGGCGAGAGGTCCCCCGGCTCAGAGAGTCTGCCAGGAGATTTTCCACCCCCGGGATGTACACAGCTGATATGCAGGGAACATTGGTCTCCGCCCAGGTCAGGATCAGAGACACTTCCTGGAGGGCCCCCTTGCTCCGGGTCCCTCCCTGATGATTGATGTAGGCAACTGCCGTCTGGTTGTCCGAGCGCACCTGAACAGCCTGGCCCCGAAGGTGAGTAGTCAGCTGAGCCAGAACTAACCTGATCGCCCGCAGTTCCAGAATGTTGATAGGTGTGTGGGCCTCCTGAGGGCCCCACCTCCCTTGGAACTGCAGGGACTTCCAGAAACCCCCCTAACCCGTCAGACTGGCATCCGTGGTGACCGTCTCCCAGCAGGTGGCCAGAAAGGATCTGCCCTCCAACAGGTTCCTGGAGTCAAGCCACCACGAGAGGGACAGCCTGACTAAGGGGGAAAGCACAAGGACCTGGTCCAGGGAAGCGGGATCCTTGTCCCATACTGACAAGAGGTGGAGTTGCAGAGGTCTCATGTGGAACTGAGCATAAGGGAGCACCCCACCATAAGGCCCACAAGCTGCATTCCCTGCCTGATGGAGGGATGATGACAAGATAGCAGGAACTAGACCTGTGCAATCAGACTGTCCACCTTCTGTTGAGGAAGGATTGGGTTGATCACCCATCCAAATGATTCCAGGGTGGACACCACCAGCCGAGTATCCACTTCTGCCTGATGTAGAGATTGGGAGGTGATGAGAATGTCTCCCAGATAAGGCAGCACGCGGACACTCTGATACCTGAGCAGAGACATCACGCCAGCCAGCACCTTGGTGAACACCCTGGGAGCTGAGGTGAGACCGAATGGCCATGCCACAGATTGGTAGTGTTGATCCTCCAGAGCGAACCTGAGTAACCTTTGATGACCTGGAAATACATGAATATGAAGGTAAGTGCGAGGAATGGGTCAAATATTACATTGCACCTTATCTCCGTTTTCGGCATTCCCCTTTAAGAAACCATTCCTCCTGTTCTAAATGCACAAGTCCTTAGCTCTATTCAGGAAAAGAAATTAGCATGTACAGGTTAGCAGCACAGATCACAGACCCCTTGTGATGCTGCTTTCCTGCCGATTGTCACACCATAGTCTGGGAACGCCGATTCGTCTGTAGCTCGCTGGACCCCTTGCTGTGAATTTGTCATATCAAGGATGAGAACCGCAGACTAGCGGCACCAGCAGAAATTGCTCCATAGCTGCGCCCCCATGGGTCCCAGCACCAAACCAGGTACAGGATTAAAACCGGCTCACAAAACCGCATAAGGGGATAGGTAATTGTGTTCTCAGAAATAAAGGAAAACCCCCGAAAATGGAGATCTAAGGTTCTGATCCGCTCAGGGACCCCATTTCTGGACTTATTGGATGCCCAACGTCCAGCCCGATAGTTTGGTACCGCTTCCAAGGCCATATGACCCTCCTGCTCCAGGTTATAACCTCTAAAGGGTTCTAGGTGCTGGAGTGAGCCCCAGAACCATGGGAGGTGGCAACCCGTCCCACAGAGAGGAGGGGGTGGAGGGCCCTCGCAGCTTAAATAGGGTAATCTGGAGCTAGGTAGCTGTCACTCATCTGGAGGGGATATGCGGTCAGCATACAGGAGGTGCCCATCATCATCATCATCATCATAAGCTCTTGACATACCCCTTGTGAGAGCTCCCCCATCACTACTACAACTGCATATTAAGGTAACTGCTTATTGTTTCTCTGTGTAACGCACTCTATCCTGTGACCATCTCAGAATAGCATATTTGTATCACCTGTATCATTTCATATTACCTCATCGTTAAATGTTTGTTATTACTGCCTAGTGTGATTATAACATTAAAACTTTGGGCCTTGTATCCCTGATAGGAGGGGTCAGACAAAGGGTTTTAGGAACGCGGTCTTTGTGTCGGGAGGTCCCTGGTTCGTAGTGGGACCACGTGACCGCAGTTCCCTGACAGTAAGCATCCTTGATGTCCACAGAAGTCATGGCACACATTCTGATGGTGTCATCCAGGGCAGAGAGGACAAAATTTACAAAAACATCACAACTGGAGAGTGCATTGAACACCTCACAAGGCAAGTCATAAGGGGCACCATCAACCACTTAGCGCTATCCTGCAGCTTCCCTTTTGAACCCTTAAAACTTACCCAAATCACTTCGCGGTTAGGTTCTTCCATTTTAGGTCCCTAAAACTTACCCAAATCACTTCGCGGTTAGGTTCTTCTTCATTTCCCGCACCCTAAAACTTACCCAAATCACTTTGCGGTTAGGTTCTTCTTCCATTTTAGGTCCCTAAAACTTACCCAAATCACTTCGCGGTTAGGTTCTTCTTCCATTTTAGGTCCCTAAAACTTACCCAAATGACTTCGTGGACATCTGAATCTTGAGCTCAAAATATGTATTTGCCCCTTTCTTTGTTGGAAATGTATGTGTTTCAAGAAATGACACTGAAACGTTGGTTTCTTTAAATTTTTTTTAATATTAAATATTTGTATATTTTAAAATATATTTTTTTATAATTAAAACTTTTTTTTTTGGCCTTGGCTAATAAAACTTTGTTTATATATATTTTTTTAAATAAAACAACTGTGTTAAAATGTCTTTAACAGATATAATTCTAAAATAAGTGCTCAGCAGAACAGGGCCAGGACCCAGGACTCTACTCCTCTTCCTCTTCTTTTGTTGTCCCCAACGAGTCAACCATCACCTTCATCGGCCACCAACGCAAGGACCCTCCGATGCATTTCTACTATTTTTTGGCGTGTGGTCCCTGTAACAAATAGAGAAAAAATCATTAGTTTGAGACTAATACATGTTTGCCACCTGTGGATTGAATGTTTTGTAGTTAACAAATTAAATAAAGGTGACATATGTAATTCTGTCAACTCATTAAGCTAAGGAAGTGGCCACAGATCAGTCTGGCAAGTCATTAAGCTAAGGAAGTGGCCACACATCAGTCTGGCAAGTCATTAAGCTAAGGAAGTGGCCACAGGTCAGTCTTATATTGCCATTGGCTAGGGCTTGATGTATCTGTGTGTTGATGTCAAGTACCACATAAATGCAAATAATGCCATGACTACTTACTTGGTTGGTGGCCGAGAGCTGGCTCATTGGGGACAACACGATGTCCTGGGTCCTGGCTCTGCTGTGAAGAAGTGCCTGTAGAAACATGGGAAATACGGTCAGTTTTCATGTCAAATTCATCAGTAATAAAATGTCTATTGCAAAGTCTGGTTCACATCACTCACCTTCTCCAGGTTCTGCTTGGAGCAGATCTCCTGCCTCTTCCACTACCTCACCCACTCCCGAAGCATCTAGACAAACAGATGAAAGGAATCAGTTTTGGTAGGAGATAGCATGTATATGTGTGTGCGTATACATGAAGAGTGACATACCAGAGGCTCCCGCATGCGTGGCAGGGTACGACTGCCTGCCCACGCTGTGCCGCCCCTCCTCTTTTGTAAGGTCCAGGGGCTGGTCTGAGGAGGGGTAGGACCGTCGCCCTGGGGATCCACCACCTTCACTCCCAGCTGCAGAATCATGCAGCACTGGTCGGCCTGTGCGCCTCCGGGTGCGGCAAATGCGGTAATCCATTTCCAACACTACCAAAGAAAAGGCATTATAAATAAAAGGCCTACCTTCTGTCGTAGTTACATTTTGCATGCAATCGCTATGTACTTACTTGGGAAATGGATTCCGGAAAATCTCCGCACCCGGGGCATGTGCAGTCGTTTCAGGTCCGACCAATGCTGCATGATCTGTGTGTGGGTGAAGGCGGTGTCGGTCTGTTGTTGGATCTCCGAGATGATCTCCAGGGCGACATTGCGTTTTTCAAACGAGTTGGGCAGGTAGTCGTACCTGCGCTCCAGCATGGTCTAAAAAACATAAATCAAACATAGCAATAAATTATAAATGCACAATAAGTGCCAACAATACATTATTTTGGTCAATCACGTTAACACACACACACACACACACACACACACACACACACACACTTCTAGGCTAAGTTAAATTTAGAATCTGGCCGCACTGTTGTTTGGCACGTGTGTGGCGTGTGTTTGGGTGTGTATGTAGTTTAACAAAATTTTTCCTAAATCTATTACTTCGTGCGCATCCTTAACATGTAGAGCAGCATTTAGATGTCAATTGAAAGGCCTACAAATAAACTTACGAGCATGATGATCTCTTCTTGTTGGCGGGTGAAGATAGTGGGCGCCATCTTTCTTCTTCTTCTCGGCAACAGATAAGTAATGCCCCAGCGGTTTCCGGGTTCCGGACGGACGTGCGCGTAAGCGAACACGTAGGCGTCACACGGCGGATACCTTATTTAAAGGTCCCTGGACACACAGCTCATTCTCTTTGTGGGTCCCAGCAAAATGCCAGCAAAAAAGCAGCACCCAAACCTGCCAAGGAGACCACGCTCAAGAAGGCAGCCAAGCGGCATGAGCATGCCGAGGGCCCCCAAACAAGGTCTCAACAGGCCAAAGCTAAGTTAAGGCCTACAACCAAGGCTCCACCAAAGCAGCATCCCAAGCCGACTACCAGCTATGGGCAAAAAAAGGAGGCGGCAGCAGCCAAAACCAAGACGAAGGCACCAAAGCCTACAGCAGCTCATGCCCTCCAAACGGGTAAGAGGGTACGAAGCTCCACTCCACCTTTCCCCACATCCCCCCCCCCACGTGGCACCAAGGCTCTTGCCAAAGGGCCAAAACACAGGCCAAGAAGCCGCAGCAGGGCCAGAAGCCGCAGCAGGGCCAGAAGCTGCAGCAGGGCCAGAAGCAGCACCAGGGCCAGAAGCAGCACCAGGGCCAGAAGCCACACCAGGGCCAGAAGCTGCAGCAGGGCCAGAAGCTGCAGCAGGCCCAGAAGTCGCAGCAGGCCCAGAAGTCGCAGCAGGCCCAGAAGCCCGAAAAGGAAGGCAATGGCAAGGTCCCCCTCCCCACCCGCACGTGGCTACCAAACGAAGGCCAAGAGTGGCCGACCCACCAGCTCTGGCTCACCCCAGCCAAGTACCTCCAAGGGCCCACAGAGCACCAGGGCCACAAGCAGCAGTTCCAGCTCCTCCAGACCCTCTCTTCCTCGCCCACATTCCCCTCCAGCACAGGTTGTCAGGCATTCACCCTATGCCACATCAACACCTGCAACTTCAGTGGCCACCCAGCCACGAACACCCAGTCCCTTTACCAGTCCAGTACGATCAACAGCCAGCCTCCAGTCCTTGAGGTCTCCTACATACACCCAGGCCAGAATGTCACCCCATTTGCCACCAAACAATGAGGAGCCACAACCACCGCAAACAGGGCGCACACTGCGCAGAGGCCACTTGAGTGGCCGTTTTGGTGAGTCCCAAACTCTGGCATTGGCTAGTGGGCTAACATTATATTATGATGAGCTATATGGGAGCAAATCCAAAACAACTAGCAAGCAGCGCAAATCTGAGATTTTGGCAGAACTCACCAGACAAGTCAATGCAGCGGGGGATGAACTCAAAGATGTAGAACAGATTCAGAGGAAAATATGGGACCTGAAATATGCCGTACGGAAGAAACAGAATAAAAGGTGGCAGTACAGGTACATATCTTATTTGTTGGTTTTTATTCTTCTTGTATATCCATCAGTGAGCTTATTTCTGATTACTATGTTTTTCAGCTTACAAACTGGCGGAGGATTCCCCACTAAATTTAAATTTACCCAGGCTGAGGAGATGGTGCTGGGCCTGCTACATCCTGTTGCATTAGAGGGACACTCAGCACAACAGGACACGGACAACCTGCCAATTCCAGCAGGTTAGTAATATGTGAATGACCCTAAAAATGTGCTAAAAACTCAAATTAGCCAGCAAGGCATATTTAAACACATGCCCCTAGGGTGTGGCTTGTAGTGGAGTGATCACTTTGACCAGGGTGTGTCATGTGTGTCGACAGGTAATGTGCAAATTAGCACGACCATACATGATGTTTAAGAACATTTAGGAAGAGTAGGAAACTATGGAGCTTAGAAAATGAATGCGTGCTATGTATTTTTTGACAATCGCAGGCCACACTTACATCTTTTTCTGTTGGGCAATTTGCTGAGAGCTGAGTTTGGGGCCCAACGGCTTAAGATGGTGTGATTGAAATGTTTTAAGAGATACAATGTTCCCCACCAGAATCATATCGTAACTGCTATTTGCCAGCTTAGTGTGTTAACTTAATGGCCTATAAGGGATGTGGAAACACACACAACAGCCATTACTTGTATGTTTGTTTTTCTTCACGTGACCAATGTGTCTATTCTGGTTTAACAATCCATGCACAATATAATGGCATTCATAGTGAAGGCCAAGTGGCACCGTTGTGGTAGTGGCCATTCCTGCTTGGCCACATGTTTGTTTTAAGCATATGTGTTATTAACCATCACCAATGCATAGTTGTGTGTTTACATTGTTGTTTTTCTTCTAATGCAGCCCAGCCTCATTCCTCAGCTAGTGGGGACTCCTCTGCCATTTTAACTATGCCGTCTTCTTCTGTGCTGCCTAGGACCCAGGATCCGATATCTACTGTTAAGTGTTTTTTGATGATGTTGCGTATGCATGTGGCTTGCCATGTTTTTTTAATTCCTGAATTACAAATGTATTCCCCACACTGAACCTTTTTGTTTTACATGTCCCCAACAGAGCCACACACTGATAGAGGAAATCCAGGAGCTGGAGGAGGATGGAAGCTTCCTTGGAGCTTATGAAGATCTCCCCCTGGGCCAGAATCTGCAACTGTCCCCAAATGTTTCTCCGACAAATCCTCAGCAGCAGAGGGAAGCTGGCTGCATGCTGCCTGCACATCGTGGGCAGCATGCAGAGACTGCCCCTCCAGTCCCCAGTTTCAGATCTGCTGTTGAGGATTTGCCCAGCATACCTGTGGCTGTTGGGGGTCCTAGACCAACATCATCTGCACGCCCCACAACCCGGGGAATTGGGAGGCGTACTCAGCAACGTCGCCCAGTTTCCCAGGGGAGGGGCGTGCAGATGATGGAGTCAGCATGGCACCATGAGAGGCGGCTGTTTCGGCGCCAAAATCAACAAAATCACGAAAATATTATTGGGCAATTAGATAACCTTAATAATACCTTAAGTACCATGCTGACTGAATTTAGGACCCACGGCCAACTTGACCACAGAAATCAGGTCCATCATGGCTGAATTGCAAAGTAACCAAAGAAACATTTTGGAACAGTTGCAGATTCTGAATGCCAAACAGGCCCAGGTTATGGCCCACCCCCAAGGGCCACAACCTGGGTTCTATGGGCATCCCCCATATTAATGTGTATTTGGCATGAATCTGTTCTACATCTTTGATCGACATCCCCACTGTATTGACTTGTCTGGTGAGCCCTACCAATCTAGCATTTTGATCTGCCTTTGCTAGTATGTTTTGGATTTGCCCCCATATAGCTCATTAAAGTCCTGAGGTAGGCCACTAGCCAATGCCAGAGGACAAGCCTCACTGAAGCGGCCACTAAAGCTGTTGCGCTCCAGCCTTGGCCATAATTACATTTGTGGTGGCTCCTCATGTTTGTAGCCATGATTGGGTGACATTCTGGCCTGCCAAACTAAGACCTTGGACCCTGGCTGTGATTTTACTGTACTTGGATTGGGACTGGGTGTTCTTGTTTGGGTGGGCCACTGAGTAACAGGTGTAGATGTGGCATAGGTATGTCTGCTTTCAACCTGTGCCTGTGGCAAATGTGGGCAAGCAGGAGAGGGCTTATTTGTGTGCATATTTTTTTTATGGAACATGTTTTGACATTAATTTCATGTCCATGTCTTCCCCCTAAGTATGTGAGTGACCATCACCTACCATTCTGTTGTTAAAAAATTAACCTTTAAAAAATTAAAAAAAAACCTGTTAATGTCTGTCTGTTTTTGGTTAATAAATATGAGTTAAAGTAGCCACAAAAACAAACACTAACAAATATTTCAAAATGAGTCTAAAAACGTTGTTGATTTGGGTAAATAATTCATTATTGTTGGGTTCATAATGAAACAAAAAAATAAACAACAAATGTAACAAAACAATCACACCAAAGAAAGTCCAAAGAAACAAAAACAAAGAAACAACAATTTAGCAAAATGTGTTGCTATTAAATTAGCATGGACGGCTTGGCCAGACGCACTGTGCTGCCCAACATAGGCATCCTCTGGCTCATCGGCGGGTGGAGAGGGTGGAAAATCCACATACTGGGGGACCCGCTGCAATATAGCAAAATTATGCAGCGCAGCACAGGCCATAATTATATCTATGACCTTTTTGGGGTCATACTGAAGGGGGCCGCCAGTGTGGTCCAAACAGCGAAATCGGGTCTTCAAGAGTCCAAAGGCCCTCTCCACCACTGCCCTGGTTTTTCGGTGCGCCCAAATATAGGCCTCTTGTGCGGCATTCTGTGGGCGGAGTACAGGAGTCATCAGCCACGGGAGGAGTGGATACCCAGAATCTCCTAGAAAAATTCAAGGTGAACAAATATTAACATTAATGCATACATTTCATGCCCAAAAACCAAAAAATACATGATTAAGACGGTAGGTGACATTGTCCCCAAAACATGAGCATACATATTGCACAGGCAAAAGTGAGAAAGAAACATATCTGATAGATGGGGGACCAAAGATGAGAAATAATATTGCGGATGCTGGGCAATCAGGCAGACTCTTAACAGCTATTGTTTCCTGTCTGTGCTGCTGAACAATGTAGGATGGGTTAACTATACATGACCCATTTTCTGCTTTGTCCCAAACAGGTCTAAGGCGGCCCCTGCACTTTATCCCGCTCACCTCTACTCAGTAAGTGTAATGCATGTAAGCAAAGATGGCGCAGACCCTCTGATAAAGTCAATAACAGATTGACAGAAAAGTGTGGGGAAGACTGTTTAAGAATTTTGCTCTAATTTCACTTTGGAGTTGAAACAACGCAGGACAAACATTTTGCCAGCCTTTGTTGTTTTGTAATGGGTCCAGTCGTGTTTCACATGTTCCCAAGGTGATGACAAAGCCATCGTTTAAGAAAGGTGAATCAAACCAAAATCCAAGCCATACATATAAAATCTAATTATGTGGAGTGCGCATGCGCGTGGAGCCGTGATGGCAGCTTGATCCGCCGGCTCCGCAGATCGGTGAGCGCCCTGACTTCCTCCGCTTGCGGGACCCGGCGGTTTTCGGCCCTGGAGGGTCGCATCACTCGGGTGACCATCCCCCCCGAGTTTGGTGAGATTCTGAGGCGGCGAGTGGAGGCCTCCGTCGGGTGATCAGTGCGGCCGGGAGGACGGCGCCATTTTGCTGACAGCAGCTCCCTGCCTTGTGCTGTGTCGGCTGCAGGGTTAGCTGTGCCCACGTCCTGCATCCCATCTTTGCTAGCCAGCAGGTGCTGGGAGACTCCCCTGTCACACGACTCTGCCTCTTCACCCAGCAGCGTTCTTATGGAGGACTTCAGTTCTTAAAGGGCAAGCACAGCCCTCCTTCTGCCTTTCAATCTGCCACGCTCCAGGATGTCCTCTATTAAGGTCTATATTGTTTTGCGGGGGGATTCTTATTAGGAGGATCTACACAGGTATATACCCTTAGCTGTAGCCACCAGGCCATATGTAACATTTAAAGGGCCGGTATAGGTCTTTCTAAGTGAGGGGCTGTGTAGCTAAAAGCTTTTAGTAGGGAACCTCTGGCCAGGAGTACCCACCTTTCTACCCACCAGTTCACTCCAATCGGACCGAATTATTTAAAGGGCCATTGCAGTTCTACACGCTATATGCCGTTTGTTACCCTGCGATTAACCTCCAGGACCTCATTGCAAGCTCAGTTCATCTTACTTGCCTTTCCTATCCGTGCTTATCAAGCTCTTGTGAATAGTCTATCAGCTGGACCTACCAAACCCCATAATGTCTGACCCTATTGCTTCCCAGAGCGATCCTCACAATACATCTGATCTGCTTCCAGAGGACGAGTCCTGGATGGACGAATCACTACAGGGCTCACCTCCTAAATCCCACCCTCCCCCCCTCGACGGATATGAAGCAATTCTGGAAAAAGCGCTAGAAAAATGGGCGCTGAATATCACTACTCAGATTACCAATACCCTGTCTGCCGATATTAAGGAACTAGGTCAGAGGGTCGGGGATTTAGAACATCAAGCAACGAATCAGAAATCTGACATGTCCTCGCTGAGAGATGATATGGATACATTGCGTGAGGAAAATCTGGTACTGCTTCATAAGCTTGAGGATGTCGAAAACAGATCGAGGCGAGCCAACATTAGGATCAGAGGGATTCCGGAATCTGTTCTGGATTTGCAATCAACAGTTACAGCACTCTTTCAGGAACTTGTTCCTTCGATTCCAATCGAGAGGCTGGAGTTTGATCGAATCCACAGGGCCTTACAAAAAAAAAGGGCCGACGGCCTCCCGCGTGATGTCCTAGTCAAGTTGCATTTTTTTCGCACCAAAGAGCTCCTTATGACTGCGGCGCGTGGGCGGGACTCTTTAGAATTCCAGAATTTCTCATATCAGCTGTTTGCGGACTTGGCACCCCAAACTTTAGCAAGAAGACGTGCTATGAAACCGGCCCTGCAAATTTTACAGTCCCATGGCATTAGATATAAATGGGGTTTTCCTTTTAAAATTTCTTTCTCTTATAAGGACACGCACTTTGAGGCCTCCTCCTCTCAGGAACTTGACCGGGTGCTTGCTTCGGCGAACCTCCAGCATCCCAGTGTTATCCAGGCTGATCCTCCACAAAAGAAAAGAGCGCTTTCCTTTTCGCCAGCTTCTAAAGAACAGCGTGAATCGCGGAGAACCACACAGAGGACCGGAAAATCGGCGGCGGCGCTGATCCACAGATTTGGTAAGCCAGCGGCGGGGGAGGGCTGAGGGGCAGGTTACCCTGTGTTTTTTGTCTAGGGGTCTTGCTCCTCACCTTTCTTAGGCTGCGGCGGTTCAGTTAATTTCCTGGGTTTGTCATTCACTTGTTATGAGGGCTATGTCTGTTGTGATGGATTTGAGTGTTTTGCTCTCTCCCTCACAGCTTTGAAGTAAGTTATATTGTGTGTTGGGATTATTTCAATGTTTAGCTTTAAATTTAAATCGTGTCTGTTTATATTACATTTCTTGTTTCCCCTCATTGAAATTACTGTAACTTTCGTTCGGGTCTTACGCTCTGTTTGTAACGACCTGGTTTAATGATGTTGTTGTTTACTTATTTCATAGGTTTTTCTTGGAGGGGTCGGGCGCTCACGTGTCGGTCGTATGCTCACTCCTGGCTCCCCTTCTCACTGATCCTTTTTTTCCCCTTTTTATCAGTGGGAACGGAAGCACTTAATTCTTGCCCCCTAGAGGGGTTAGTGGTACATTCTCTTAGTGATGGGGTCCCAGTGGGATACCCTCGTCACTTTGTTTTGTTATACCCAAAGGGGCGGAAGTTTATTCCGCCCTGGCGGGACTGCAAAATTGGGAAGGCGTTTTCGTCTTCATGGTGAGCAGGTTATCTTTTGTTATGCTACTCTTGTCTTCCTTTTACCTTTCTTCTGTCCCCCTTTGTCTTTCCTGTGGGTTCCTGTGCCTCCTCGTATGAAGGCTTCAATTCCTGAAGATGATGGCGGTTAGACTAATCTCCTTGAATGTGCAGGGTCTGAACGCCCCCCAGAAGAGAGTAAAAGCTTTCAGGCAACTGAGGTCACTCCGAGCGGACATTGTATGTCTCCAAGAAACACATTATACTAAGCAAGGTACTCCTAAATTTCTTAGTGTCGATTACCCTTTGTTTTATGCTGCTTCAGCATGCACCAAGCAGCGGGGAGTTTTAATCGCTTTTAAGCGATCGATTCCCTTCTCCCTGGAGCATGTAGTACGCGATCCTCTGGGTCGTTTCCTTATTGTGGTGGGCATGCTTCAGGACCAGCCTGTTACGATTGCGACTTATTATGCTCCTAATCAGGACCAAAATGCTTTCCTGGAGGATTTTTTTAAGAAACTTCATCAAGTTGAGAAAGGTTTTCTCATCGTAGCTGGTGATTCTAATCAGACCATCCATCCCACTTTGGATAGGCAAGCGGATGATGGTTCTGTTGTGGCGCCTAGAAGTAGATCCTCTGGGAAAGCATTTCAGGCCCTGTTGTATAGATACCACCTGGTAGATGCATGGCGGGAGAACAACCCAACCAAGCGGGACTTCACCCACTACTCGTGTCCCCATAAGGTCTCCACAAGGATCGACCATGTTTTTCTGCAGCAGTCCTCCCTTCCCCAGCTTTCACAGGCGAGTATTATTCCTATAGCCTGGTCGGATCATGACCTCGTTTCCGTGGACCTTTTGGCCCTTACCCAGAGAGGTCCTCAGAGGTTTTGGAAGTTATATGAGCCAATGTTGGCAGATGAGGCACTCCTCGAGAAGGTGCGTGCAGGGATTCAGGAATTTTTCCGCTTTAACAAAGGTTCAATCAGCTCAAACGTTACGCTGTGGGAGGCACATAAGGTTGTGATCAGAGGGTTATTAATGCAGGAATCTGCAAGACGCAAAGCGTTATATAGAGAGAAGCTCCTGGCTCTGACGGATGCTTATCAGGTAGCCTCGACCGACTTCAAAAACCGACCCTCCAAACAGAATAGGATCCACCTTAATCAAGTGGCTAGTCAGCTTAATCTATGTTTATCGGGTGAAGCAGCCCGCCAATTGAACAAATCTAGGTTTCACTGGTATCGCCTGAGCAATAAACCTAACACTCCCCTAGCGAGAAGGCTTAGGGGAATTGTGCTGAAGCCCAAACCGGTACGTATTAGGACGACAGAAGGTCACCTGTCTAGTAATCCTGCAAAGGTTGTGGCGACATTTGCTAAACACCTCGAGGGACTATATAAGCCTACATCATGTTTAAATGTGGATAAAGCTGAAGAGCTATTTGGTCAACTTAACTTGCCCACTCTCCCCCCCGGTGCTAGGGAGCTCATTGATAGGCCCGTTGAGTCTGGTGAGGTGCAGGAGGCTATAACATCTTTAAAAGTCGGAAAGCAGCCAGGTCCTGATGGCTTCACAGCGATGTACTATAAAAAGTTTGGCCAGATTTTGGCTCCGCATTTGACAACAGCGTTTAATGCCCTGAGGGAGGGTGCCGCTTGGAGTACTGATTCTCTTACAGCAGCAGTCAGCATGATTCCCAAGCCTAATACAGACGACACGATATGGTCTAATTATAGGCCAATCTCATTGTTGAATGTTGATGTCAAAATCTTGGCAAAGGTTCTGGCGGCTCGACTCAATAGGTTTATCAATTTGCTTATCTCCAAGGAGCAGGTGGGGTTTATGCCTCAGCGTCAAGCGGGAGACAACATCAGGAAAATTGCAAATTTATTACATCGCGCAAAGGTGGAAGGCTATCACACCATGCTGCTGGCGCTCGATGTGCGTAAAGCGTTCGACACTGTTGCATGGGATTATTTGCATTTCACCCTTGATAAATGGGGTTTGGGTCCGTCTTTTTTGAATTGGATTTCCTCCCTTTATGCCAGTCCGGGGGCGTTTGTTGGGTACTCGGGCTACTCTTCGGAACGCTTTATTTTGGGTAGGGGCACAAGACAGGGTTGCCCTCTTTCCCCCCTCCTTTTTGCCCTAGCCATTGAGCCCCTCGCCAGAATCATCCAGGCCAACAGTAGTATTGCGGGCATTGAGGTGGGGGGATATGAGCATAAGATATCACTGTTTGCTGATGATATTCTTATGGTGATCAAGGACCCGATTATTTCCCTCCCGTGCCTCTTTAAAGATCTTGATTCCTTCTCAAGGATTTCGGGCCTGCAAATTAACTCAGCTAAATCTCAGGCCCTAAATGTCTCCCTGCCTGATAATGTTTTGCATATTGTTAAGGCCTCTTTCGACTTCCACTGGCAGGCTAAGTTTATTAAATACTTGGGGATACAGCTGACGTCTGAGTATGCTTCTCTTTATGGGGCAAACTACCCTAATCTGTTCAGGACCCTGAGATCCCTCCTGGGTAATTGGGCCAAATTAAATCTCTCCTGGCTTGGCAGGATTGCTGCAGTGAAGATGGCATGGCTCCCCAAATTACTTTACTTTTTTCGGGTATTACCGATTTCTGTGCCGGCAGCGGCCCTGAAGCTTCTCCAAATTGACGTAAATAAATTTATCTGGGGTGGGGGTAGGCCCCGGGTGGAACGTGGTACGCTTTATAAATCTAAACAGAGAGGCGGTTTGGGTGTCCCTAATATTGCACGTTACTATAATGCTTGTCAAATTGCTCAATTGGCAGTCCTGCATGGGGATAGTGATAGACCTTTGTGGGTTGATATTGAGGAGTCATATTGTTCCCCGGTCTCTATACATAACCTACTGTGGCTCCCCCCCGCGGTTTGTAGGAGCATCTCCAACCCTGTACTGCAGCATTCTCTTAGAATCTGGAGGGCCAATAAGAAGCGCGGGAACCTAGCTTCACAGCACTCACCACTTCTTTCTTTTTTGGGAAATCCGGAATTTTCCCCAGGTTTTGTGGAACCAGTGGCATTTGAATGGTGGAGAAGTCATAAATTGACCAGAGTTCGGGACTTATTCTCCCACCAGGGTTTGCTCTCCTTTGCCGAATTGGGATCCTTGCATGATTTGCCGAGGAGCGAGTTTCTTCGCTCTTTGCAAATCAATCATTATGTCCGGTCTAAATGTAGGAATGTTGCCCCACTCCTGCCTCTTAAGAGTTTTGAAAGAATTTGCCTTGAGCAACCTATGGGCAAAGGAGTGATCGCGTCTGTCTACAGATTGCTGTCTGAATCGGAGGATGTGAAGCCTCCGAAACATACGGCTTCCTGGTGTAATGATTTGAATGTAACTCTATCAGACGGAGATTGGAAGGCGGTTTGGAAACATTCTTTTTCGGGATACCTTAATGTTGGCGCTCAGGAGGTCAACGCTAAGGTCCTCCTTAGATGGTACCTTGTTCCACATAAAATTCATAAATTTTGTCCTGCATACTCGTGCGATTGCTTTAGAGGTTGCGGGATCCCTGGTACTTATCTTCATACCTGGTGGGAGTGTAGGATAGTGAAACAGTTTTGGTCCAGGGTCCTTTATGTTATTAATAAGGCCACCGGGCTAAAACTAACTTTATCCCCTCAACTGTCGCTTCTCAATTTGAAACCCCCTAATTGTTCGAGCTCTCAGTTTGTTCTTATTAGGCACATTAATACGGCAGCGAAGTTGATTATTGCCCAGTCGTGGAAGAAACCAGTTATTCCCAGGGGAAGCCTTATCACCCGGGTTAATGAAGTTATGATGTTTGAGAAGATGGCGGCTATGTTAAAGGGGGATTTTGCCCCCTTCTTATCCATCTGGGAAGGCTGGATTTCTCATTTCCACCCAGGGGGTCTCAATTGTATTCTTCTCACAATTTAGAGTCTAGCCGTGTCTCTTCTGGCGAAATGAATGGAAGCCGGGAACCCACCTTTTACCCTTTTACCCTTTTACCCTTTTACCCTCCCATCATTTTACCCCTCTACCCTTTTGCCCTTTTATTCTCTCACCCCTCTATCCCTCTACCCCTCTTTTTCTCTTTTTTCCACTTTGTTTTTGTTTTTTTCCTTTCCTTTTTTTTTTTTTTTTTTTTCCAGCTTATAATATATTCTGCTTATAATTAGTCATATTGTTTGCATCATTGTCACTTTTGGCGATCTTTAATGACTGTACGTGTAGTTGGAAAAACTTCTTTGCTTTGTTATTAAGCTGATTTTTGTTTTGCTTTTATCTAAATAAAAACTATGATATAAAAAAAAAAAAAAATCTAATTATGTAATTGGACTCAACTTACCAAGGAGCCATGCACCCGCAAATTTCCCAGACTCAAAACGACGGAATAATCCTGATCTTTGAAGGATGTAGGCGTCATGGGCTGAGCCAGGGTAGCCTGCGAGGACGCTAAGAAAGCGCATGTCCTGGGCCACCACTGCTTGCACATTCAGTGAGTGGCCCATTTTGCGGTTCCTGGGAAAAAAGTGAAAAAAATTACACCATTAACGCTTGGGAAATTAGTCAAACGCTCACTTATAACACCCTAAGTCAAACGTTTTTATCCAGACAACTAACACTAAACAACTACCTTAAATTTAAGTGCCGAACAAAAGGAGATGTATGTTATAGCCTTTAACATGTTGATTTACTTGTTCAATTTTAAGTACACTTCCAAATGTTGGACTTGAAACAAACTGATATTTTTTATAAGTGAAAAATACGGGCCATTGGTTCACATACACTCTTTGCAAGGAGGGAGGATTTGCAAGGAGGGACTGATTACAATGAGGGAATAATTAAAAGGAGGGACTAGTAACAAAGAGGGATTAATTTCAAGGAGGGACTAGTAACAATGAGGGATTAATTAAAAGGAGGGACTAGTAACAATGAGGGAATAATTACAAGGAGGGACTAGTAACAATGAGGGAATTAAAAGGAGAGACTACAAAGAGGGACTAATTTCAAGGAGGGACTAGTAACATAGAGGGCTTAATTAAAAGGAGGGACTACTAACACTGAGGGAATAATTACAAGGAGGGACCAAAACAAGTGATGTTTTTGTCCAAAGGAGGGACACAAAAAAAAAAACACCAAAAAGTTAGCTCAACATGGAAGAATGAACTTGCCTGTATATGTACTTGTCGCAAGCAGGAGGGGCAAGGGCAACGTGGGTACAGTCAATGGCACCCATGACGTTGGGCATATCAGCAATATTATAAAATGCCAGTTTAATTGCGTTTCTGGCTACCATATCATCAGGAAAACAAATATATTTTCGAATTATGGTAGCCATGCCTACCAAAAACTTGTATAGGGCGCGGCTCAGCGTAGGCTGTGAGATCCCCACGGAGAGGGCACCCAGCCTCTGGAACGAGCCGTTCGCCAAAAATTGCAGGCAGCCAAGCATCTTGGTCATACCTGAAATTGCTTGCCCCTTCCTTGTGGTGCGGGCTAACCATGGCCGCAGCTCACAATACAACTTATGGAGGGAAGCGCTATTAAGCCTGGTGAGCTCGAACAGCTCAACGTCATGCATGCCATTGATGTCCATGCGTCGCCGCCGGTGCAGTCTGGCCTCTGACCTCCGGACGATCTCAATGCCCATGAGCTGCAGATCCTCATGCTCCTCAAATGCACTAGACTCGTCCATGCCTGCAATTTCCGAAGTCAAAATGGTCCCGTAAGGGGATCAAAAATGAAACGGATTTATTGGGTGTTGGCCCCTCGACAATCAGCTCTCTGAATTAATCGCCAGCCCATTGCAATAACGTACGTTTTCTGAATGGTTGAAACATTTCAGATTTGGTGGAAAAAAGGTCCTGAAATAACGAAAATCTTCCGATTTCCGTTGGATCATCGAAAGAGCATATACGTATTAGTTCGAACGTTCGTGCGAGTAGAAAATGGACGAAAAAAAGCCAAAAAATGACACACCCACCAAAACTTTCACAGACAGCTACGGAAGTCCGGACGAATGTGTCTCTGAATCGAGGCAATTATCCTGAGATGCCTCCATATGGTGATTATAGCGGCGCTATAGGTCGATAGGGATTAACACAATAAAGCAACCCTGGATGCCCCAATAGCCCGCTAGGGAGTGGGAGTAATTACACTAGGCCTATACAATTTAGCAAACTAAAAGAGGGTGAGGAGAAGCCAATGGTTTCGCACGCATGAAAGAAATAATAAAAAAGGGGGCCGTAAGCAGACAGTAATAAAAATGAGATAATAAAGCCGCCCGCGAGGGCACTTACGGACCGCGGTAGGTAGGGGTCCGTTGCGCATAAGCCAACCAAGCAGACAAGATGGCGTCGGCAAACCTCGAGGGGCGGGCCGGTATCAGCAATGACGCGGAACGCGCCATAGGCGGGCCCCGCCCCCGAAGAGCGCGAAGCCAGCACATGACAAGCAGTCAATGACGGCGCGCCGGCGCCTGAGGTAATGCTGCCGCCAAACGCGGAACATAAGGGTCGATTCTAAATCCAAAAGTTAATTGATTTCGTATCGGGATTCGGAAGTTTGGCCATTTCGGATTTGCACGAACGTTCGGGCATAGACGTATATGTTCATTCGATTTTCGGGCGTCAATTGTATTATTTGCGTTAGTTCGGGTTGTTTTCCCGTCCAAATCGTATTTTTTTCGTTCGTTCCTAATTTTTCCGTTATTGACATGGGCTTGCGAGCAATTCAGAGAGCTGATTGCTAAGTGTTTCGAAGCACATTTAATTGTTGAGTTGGGAAATCTTTTCCGGCACCTTTTTGGCCTCGGGATTAGGATGGAGAGGAGTGAGTTCGAGGAACTAATGCTGTTTGGCATTGATTTGATCCGGATGTCTGAGGGCAGATTACTTGGTAAGTGACCAACATTTTTTTTGGGTGTTTTTGGCCCGATTTTTTTTTAAATTAATTAAATTAATATTTTACATTGATTGTTGGACTTTTTCTGATTTGTGGTTAACCTTAAACAACATTTTGCAACTGTTGCAACATAATAGTTAAAGTTTTGTCAAACAAACAAGCGGTGGACTCACTTTGTCCTTCATCATTTGTTAGATTTTTGGCCGACGTCTGTTACTTCCATTTCTCAAAACTCCCTCGTATAGCAGATTGACCAGAAGTAGCTGCTAGTTTATGGCCCTTTTTTTTGTATTTGACTGTAACTGACAAACTAGAGTAGAACTGCATACAGTGCATTTTTTTTTTGGGAATGTTTGGGGCCCCTCAGCAGCATCATAAATCGTACATTTCTGAACCTTACAATATAAACATCTTTCCCAGCACACTTGTCATAGCAGATGTGTTATCAGTCTGTTTTTCCCTTATGCTGCATTTTTCTTTATGGCACACATCTGTTACATTAGTCATTTATATCATTGGCCCTGGGTGAAATGTTTGTTTCTTTAGCTGACATAATTGTGCTATCTACTAATATTTTTTTTTGGGATGCCTTTCCTTGCATAATTGTGTTTTTAATTGGTTTTGTTAAGGGGACTCTGGTTACCCACTGCTTCCGTGGCTCATGACGCCTGTGCTCCGGCCCCAGGATGCCTCTCAGGAAGCATACAACCGAGCGCACCGCAAGACCAGGGCTGTGGTTGAGAGGGCCTTTGGACTTTTGAAGACCCATTTGAATGAAGAAGAAATGCAACCGGAAAGGGGTTTGGGTAAGTTTTAGGGTCTGGAAAATGAAGAAGAATGGAACCGGAAAGGGGTTTGGGTAAGTTTTAGGGTTAATAAAGGTAAGTGTTAGACTGGCGCAAAGTAGTTGGGGTGAGCTTGGTAGTGTAAGATATGGGGTACATTTGTTTGAGGAGTGTAGCTTGTATTGCGCATGTGCAAGATCTTCTACATTTCCGAACGAACGAATATTAGAGGTTAAAAACCATTCTAACCCATCGGGAAACACCAGAAATTCGTAGAGGTGGACAATGGAAGACGGGAAAAAACACATGCTGTCGTCGCTACAATAGATCAATCAACCTATAATTTACGATGGAAAATGACTGAGCCAAGGTCGGAAGATAGCATACGAACGGACGGGCATTTTACGATAGGAAACGGATTAGTGTATAGAATCGCTCGCAAGTTCATACAAGTGCACGAGCGTTCGGAAAAAATACCATGATCGGCAACAAAAACAAAGCTTTTACATGTTTCTCTGAATCGACCCTATAGTGACAGAAAAAAGGCACGCGGCGGCGGTACTTTCAAATACAGGCAAACTAAAGCAAGACAGCGCGGTGGCTGGCACAAGGCAATTGAATAAAGTATAAGTCTAAAACACATAAATGCATGGCATACATACCAACAACCCCCCCCTTTTTTCCCCCGAAGACTACCAGGAGAATGAGGGAGGACGGCAGCCACTTAAATGGGGCCCACCGATAGGCAGGGGCAATAGTGCGGGAGGGGCATCCCATAGAGGCTCACCATAAGCCTGAACCGCCTACCCTTTGGTGGGGGATTGCGGTGGAGCAGCGCTCCTAAGCACCTAACAGCGGTGCTGCCTACCATCACCCGACCAGCTCAGCCAAGGCTGGGAGGCATATTACTAATGGAACGGGTGGGAATAGTCCTACAGGGCCGCAGGCTAATAGCCCCGCTCACCTGCGAGTAGAGAGAGCCATTTCTCGTCCTTAGCAGTCCAGACTGCAGAGAAAATCTGGGGATTTGTGGGAGGTCCCTGGGTATTTGAGGAGCCGGGAGGAGCCTGTTTTTGATGTCTCTGCAGTCCAGCGCCATCTGGCGGAGTAATACCCAAGTGTAAGTATTCTATCTGGAGCAGGACGTACTGTATACTAAGAATAAAGAATGGTGGCAGCCAAGAACTAAAGCAGTGCTACATTACAGGACGCTGCCAGTTTACAGCTTAAACAATGCAGCCATAGAGACAAACAGTGTCTTTCAATGTAAACTGTATCTGTGCCAGCAGTTCCGGATCAGGAACTCGGGCGTAAAAGAAGGATTTATATGGTTCTGCCTGCTTGCAAAATAAATCCCTTGTTTTGGCAATGTGGATACAGGTAAATCCATCTAAAGAGCCAACATAAAGAATCGTGTTGTAAACAATCATATCTGCTGGAACCAATATGGCCAAATATGTCAACAATTATTATAAAAAACATGTAAGAACTAAACTTGTAACCAATATATATATATATATATATATATATATATATATACTCAACTGGTACTCAACTGGTGGACCGGGGTCCAAATGCGGACCTTGGCACCAGATTTCCGGACCTCGTCCTGACAGTCCTGCACTCAGTTGCTTCTGTGTTGCCGTGTTTAGCGCTGCCCCCTTTTCTTCATCGGTGATGTAGTGCTTAGTCTCCCTGTCAGTGTCATGGCTCCCTAGCACATAGCATTGCAATATGAAGTACTGCGGGGGTGGGAAGTGGCATTGCAAGGTACACAGACTTTGTTTCTCAGTCTCTTTGCCCCATCCAATCCTGTCCTGCTGCCCCAGCTGAGCCCCATCCATCCCTGTCCCCCCAGCTTTGCCCCATCCATTCCAGCCTTTTTTTTAGCTTTGCCTGTGTAATCTATAACCCCCCTCCCCCAGTGCGCTGACGTCTAACTATCCAGCCCCCCGCGACAACCCCCAACCTGGACCTTAACCTCTCACCAGATGCCTGTATATGGACCTTTACAAGAAGTGGTTGAGTACCCCTGTACTAGATGGTTGGTGGAGGGGTAACTTAAACACCCAGCATCAAGAAAGCCAGCCAGGCTTTTTGCTACCTTTTAACGGAAGGAAGAGATATCGGGGGGCAGGTTGTGTCCCCCCGATACACTTAAAAACATGTCACTCCTGGATTTTATTTCTACCAGAAGAAAACCACAAGCTTGGCGGGAGTTTTATTCAGTTTGGGTGTATAGGTGACCTCTCCTTCATTAGCCAGTTTAAATTAATTTTTAATATTACACAATTTTGGGATACTCCTCCTATGATGTCAGTGACCTAGACCTGGCCAAAGCAGATGAAGACCTTTTAAGTGCACTAGGCCTGTCAAAGGCAAGATTGTTTAATAACTGCCATTAGAGATGTCCTTTTTCTTTGCAATGTAACATTATGTTCCATTTGCCATTTTTAAAAACCACTGGCATTTGATGTTTATACTACCTCTATATTTTAATCTAAATCCCGTATTTTCTAAATGTCAAAGTGAACAATTTGCCCCAGAAAAGAGCTGTGTGTGAGGCTAACATTGAAACCTGAAGGAATTCATTTGTACTTTGCGTAATTTTATAGCACCATCACATATTCGGCAGCACTTTACTGAGCACGTAGAACCATTCACATCAGTGGAAGTATCCTCACTAGAGCATAATTTTCCTGTTCATAACCTATTATTATTTACCCATTTCAACATCTTAAAAACCATTTTCATTATTTTCCTACTCACACGTCCTTACGATTTTGTTCTGGCACAGATCCAAGAACATCTGAATACACAAAAGAAAGTTTCCTTTTATGTTCTGGATACATGAAAGAGCCCGGCAATCAGGAACAGGAGAGTCAGCAAGTTGTGTTTATTCCTGAGATTGCAGATCCCTCTTGAAAATGTTACCAACATGTGTATATATTACAGCACAATCTGAGATCGAAGAGCATTGTTTATTGCCAGCCTGGACACCAATGGCTGTAAAATATGTTAGCATTCATGTCTGCTCTGCTGCTTGGCTCTCAACCTTTGCAAGCTCAGAGAAGGTCAATAAAACGTAAATGGCTTGGTTCTAATGTTCCTCAGAAATATACTGAACAGCATAATAAATTTTTAGAAGGGACTAAGTGATGTCCTGGAATCACTTTAGCTTGTATGTGACAGCTGTCATATTTTACATAAAAAAGTAACCGGATTTCTTGCACAAAGTGGTTGATATTACTTTTTGACTTGCTCACTGGCTGGAGCATTCCCGGGTGTCCTATTCTATTTAGTGTTCATGTTCATGGCAGCTATCAGAGCAGTAAAGGCAGGACGTCAGTATGGGGACCGGCCACTAGACCTGATAGCAGCCTCGCAGCAACTTTTGCCTGAGCTGCTTCAGGTGTTTCCAACCGATCACATTATCACATATTCATATAGCTTTGTGCAGGCTTCCCTCCACTACTCATCCAATGCTCTTCAAGCTCCAATCACCCCCCAACCCAGCTCCATTGATAGCAGCCCTGCTCTTGCCTATTATGATTCATGTATCCTGTTTGCCTATTTAGTTCTTTCACATTAGGTATTGTATATCATTGTCATTTATTAGATGCTTTTTCAATTTATATTGAATTTTAAAAGTTTAAAGGAGGTGGCTGTTTATATTTTTATATATCCACGTAGGTATTTAAAGGAAATATAGTCAAGTCATCACTAGTGATGGGCTTTGGATTTATGCCAAAGCTATATTCAACGCGGATTTTGTTGCTTCGCACTGGTTTGCCCCATCCTGGCTACCAACATGATACAGGTCAAATTATCTGGCGTGCCACGCACCAATTCTGGCGGGGGACCTGCTGGCCATCACTACCCTGTGAACTGGTGTACAGGTACCTTGGACTCCTTCACCAACACTGTTCACTGTCTGCAGGTCCACGGGGTTTTGGACTCCCTTCTTGGTGTCTCCTGATATTGCAGCTACCCCACAGGCATTTGTAGTGAAGGGCGACACAAGTCCCCCCTCTTCCTCCTTCGGCGTCCTGCCAAGCTAATCCTGGCCCACCAGGGCAGGGAGGCTTTTATACCCAAGAGGAGGAGCGAGAAGACGTGCCTCTGTGGAATCCCCCCCCCCCCCCCCCAGGGAATCTCCCTCCATGTCCCTCCCCTCCAGGAGTTAGCTTTCCAGGATACCAAAGTAGTAGGAGGGGGGACTGGCAGGCCAGTGGGTGAAGAAGCTCCACGCTAGCAGCAGACTAGCACCCAATGGACCAGTAGGGTGCCCCAACTTGTAGAGGTGGCACTGTCTGGTGGGGGACAGATGAAGGGAGAAGCTGTAAAGGTGAGTTCTTTTTATTTTTTATTTTTTTTTAACTAGGGACTTAAACTCCAAAAAAACACGAATGCTGTGTGCTCGGATGGTGGAACGAGTACCATAGGTATGCCACCACTACCCTTGTTTGTACTTGAGACAACTAGAAAATAGTACTTGATAAAAAAAATACTGTTGGGTGCCCCATCTCTATGTCAAACATTGAAAGCTCATAAAACTGAAGGCATGTTGATCAGTATTAACACACACTAAGAGTGTTGTGTTCCTGCTGCAAATATCCATTTCTACCCTGTGTTGTGGCACCACATAAATATGTGTGAGCCCTGTTGCCCTTCATTGAACAAAAGCCACATCAAACTATTTTATGCTTAGGATTTGCAGACACAGTTGAAATACTGGGACACAAAATCTCCCCTATCCAAAGCAAAAAGCTAAACAAATGAACTGGAGGTGTGCATAAAGAAATAAACAAGAGATAAACTGGGATGAAGGAGAAGGAATGTTGAAACTTTAAACTTGTTATACAGACAAATTCCTAGATTACTGGGTAGGGTGTTCATTTTGCATACAAAGCAATGTAGATCCTCAAGTGGGTCTTGGTAAAACATTCATGGATGTTGGCATACCAAGAAATCAGGTCTACACCATAAGTTTCTAAATACCTTCAACGTCTAAGTGATAATAATCACAGGCATGTGTTAAAACTCTTGCAATATGTAGAATGTAGAATATTGCATCTTGCAATATGTAGAATGTGATTTGTTTCCATGTAATAGGAATAAAATGCTTTTTTGGGGGCTAGGTACTTCCCAAGTCTTTCTTTAGAGCTTTTGGAACATAACCATACTGTAACCAATTTTCTAAAAATATTGCTCCATAGTGATACAAAAGACAATTGATAACTGTATATGCTCCAATATATAACCTTAGACTTGTAGAATATAGATATATCTTAATATATTCACTCTTATTATGCCAACAATGCTGGGGTTACCTCCTACACCCCAAAAATCCCACAGGGTCTAACAATTGCACTCACTCTCTTTTAGGTATCAAAACAGAAGTCTTTTATTGTCATCATATTAAAACGTATTAAAAACAAAGATATTGCCATAAGCGTTCATTGTCTATAGGGGGAGCTGTCTCTCTCGCAAGTGCATAAATTAATATTATCAATATTATTATTCTTCTTCCTGTTTTTTAAATAAACTAACAAAGTAATTCCATAAAGTGCAATGTGCTAAAGAAGTGCCTCCATTTCAAATCCAACATGTGCAAAACATATTAATAAGCCCTAATACAAGCATCAATTGGGACAGAAAATAGACATAAAACATGTAAGTAAATAAACAATCTTACTGTGCATACTCCAAGGATAGCAGCGCCCCCCGCAACAAGCCTACGCGTTTCGAGACCAGATGGTCTCTTTCTCAAGGCAGGTCCTTTTTATACATACCCCACCGACCGCTCCCACGCACGGCCGCTCGTCTGCAGCTGTGGACACCTTCATACTTTTTGCCATATAAAATCCCCCACTGGCCCTCCTCACGCGAAGGGCAGGCGTACACCGCCAACCCCTCACCCGAGAGAAGCCACTAAAGGGAGCAGAGAATATGTGAGGAATGAAGAGTAAAATAATTACATTATACATAACCAACACAACTGAAAAAGTAACTTATGCTGTCAAAAAGTAAGACTAGCAAGGGAAGAGATCCGAATGCAAGGACACATATTGCAAGACGCATACTGTAGGCATCTCGATCTAAACTTTGTCATTCTTTTCTTGATGTTACTATTCATCTCATCTTGCGAGGATCCAAGGGAGTCATCTCAGATGAGATGTCCTTTCACCATGCAGCATTTCGGTCCTCAGAGGTGAAAGGCCTTTTGACATTGGGCCCCTGAGGCTACGTGGCCATATACCCAAAGTGAACTAAAAAATATATATTTAACAAATTTATATATATATGTGATCTTACATTCGTACCAATAAACACTCAGTGCCACCAAACATTATCACCCACAGTGCTCTACAATAAAAATATGTAAAACTGGTGACACAAATTGTGAGCTAATACACCAAAAACATAATGTGCATATGTGCCCGCCCCTATACTAGGAAAAATATCCCCAATAAATCCCTTACTTACCCTAAAAATGGAGTAAATGCCACGTCCTCATTTAACCCCTCTGGATACTGCGTGTCCAGGTCAAATATCCACCGCAGCTCCTTCTGCTGCAGCCATTTCTTGAGATCCCATCCCCTGGGTCCCAGCATTATTTTCTCAAGTGCCGTCCCTCCACTTTACCATCATGTGCTTCCAAGAAATGAGCAGCCACTGGGGGTATTGTTTTCCCTATATCTCTATTCCTTTTGGCCAGGCGTATGGAGGACAAATGTGCTTGTATGCACGCTTTAAGCGCATTCTTGGTCTCCCCCACATAATATAGCAAGCATCCACAAGTAATAAGGTATATCACACCCACTGTCCTGCCATTTATATATTGCTTGATATAATATCTTCTGCCAGTTATTTTGTTCCTAACCTCCCTGGTAGGCTGCATAAGTGAGCAGATAAAGCACCCTCCACATGGATAGCTGCCTACTACTCTGGTCTCCCCACGCAACCAGGTACGCGGCCTAGTAAAGTGGCTGTTACAGATTTTATCCCTTAAACTGGGTGCTCGCTGTACTCTTATTATATTACTTCATTTCCATTTTCTGTGTTTTTTGTTTCTGTTGTTAGGGCAAACATGTTTCTCCCGCTTGGGAGAACAAAACAACGATTGTGAGGGCGAGAGCTACTCCGTCTGCTCGCCTGAATATCTTTAAGGTAAAAAACACTAAGTTTGGAAATCTGGGCAATTAATGCGACCTACAGTCCAATCTAGTAGCATTACTTGGGTCTGATATAAATGTTATTATCCAGGCAGGAACAAAACCCAGGAGTGTGACAGGCACACCATCATGTCTCCTCTTGGAAAATGTATATATATATTCTTAAATTACATATGAAAAACATTCATAATCAATAGTTGGAAAACGTCTTGTGGAATAAGTCTGTTAAGGTACTTAATTCTATTACTGTGTATGTGTACATATGTATATAGTCAAAATACATAGATATAACTGTGTAGCCATCTAATATAACCTTTTTCTTATATTCCTATATATGGGGCATTGAAAAAGCCCAAGCGGGAGAAACATGTTTGCCCTAACAACAGAAACAAAAAACACAGAAAATGGAAATGAAGTAATATAATAAGAGTGAATCTAGCCAAGTAATAGGTGGGTCCCACCATACAAATAGGGACACCAGTTTTGGTAATTCCCTAATAAGTATCCATGTAATAGGAATAGTCTCTATTTGGCTGCTGTGGCAAATACAGGCGCTGTCTGAATCAGGGAAAAATTGTAACAGGATCAGAGATGATTTGGATAACTAAAAGCATGGTCAGAGGGTCACAGCAAGTAGCTTAGAGCCAGAGATGTCTATCTGCATTCAGCATGTATAATAGCTTCTCTGGACAAGTCAGGGCTTTTTCACAATTACCTAGGTCCTAAAAAAGCCTGAATGGAGCAAGTTAGCCACACTATACATACTTCATAACTATAGGGGGTGCAGGGGGTGCAACCTCAACAGGGACCAGGAGGTCAGGAGGGCCTCTTTAGTTGTCTAGCTGCATCCAGACAGAAAAAAAATGTACTGTATGAGCCTTGACATAGCCCCATTTAATGTTTGCACCAGGGTCCCATCACATTTATTTACTCCACTGTGAATACAGTAAAAAAAAACATATGTCCATCAAGTTTAACCAAGGGATGACGTAGAGGGAATTCTATACATTTACAGATAACAGCTAACAGTAACCATTAATGTTCTTTTCTTTTAAGAAACATCTTATCTATTTTTATGTCAGTTGCTAGCCCGAGATTTTACCAGCCCATGTCCGGCCCAAGACATCCCTGCTGAGGCCTTTCTGAGCTTGTGGGTACAGGGGGCTGAGAGGGAGATTAAGGGGGCAGGGATTGCATGTAGGTGTTAAAAGAGGCAGCCCAACTGCCCCAAAGTAGTGCGGCCCACCAGGAATTCTCCTGGGTCTCCCTATGAATTCTCTGCTAAAGATGCTACAGTGTCCCTTTATCTTAAAGTGGACCAATACCCTGCCCGATCGGCCCGGGAATCTATAAGATTCCCAGGCCGATCAGATCCTTCCCCGCGGGGCATACAAAATTGGGATGCCCTGCTGTGTGAAACCCCCCAGGACGCCCCATTCACCTTACCTTACTCCCGTTCCAACGGCGCATGCGCAGGCCGCGGCCGCATCTCACGCTTCTCTCTAGCAGGACGCGTGCCCGCGCCGGCCATTCACAAATGTTAGAGGGAAGTGCGAGATGCAGCCGCCAGCGTGCTCGGAGCCGCTGTGGTTGTACGTCGCTTGGACGCGCATACCACAGCAGCTCCGAGCGCACTGATTGGACGAGCGGCCACTCATATGCCGTAGGGGTGAGGTGAGCTTTTTCTGGCATTCTGAGGGGTTTCACACAGGTGCCCCGCGGAAGTGGACCAAAACCCAGGAAGGATAGTGAAAATCCTGGGTGTTGGTCCACTTTAAGAGAGGATTTTACATGAAATAGGTTTTCCCCATATCTTTTAGCATGGGCCATTTATATATTTTTACAAGTTAATCATGTCCTCTTAGGCGTCATCTCTCAAGACTAAGCACATTTTATTTCTTGTAATCTTTTTTCATAACTAAAAATCCTTCATTACCCTTCAGTTCAGTTTTGTGGCTCCCCACTGCATCCTTTCCAAAATCAGGCCATCCTCAGGCCTCAGTGAACAGGTGCACAGAAATGGAAAGCATATTCCAGATGAGGGCGCACCAGTGCCTTGTCAAGAGGCAATGATTCCCATGATTCCATGCCTCTTTTAAATGCATGACAATGATTTGGTAGCCTTGGAAGCAGCTGCTCAATATTGCATACTGTTATTTAGCATGTGGTCTACCAGTATAGATCTTATGAAATATTAACTTACCTAAAGAGTTTTTTAAGTGTTCGGAATGGTTGGTAGTAATGTTGAATAGTTCAGGACCAATGGCTTTGAAAATCACCCTTAAAGGAGTCAATAGTTTTAGAAATAAAACCAGTCATAAGGCCTGGACCTTAATGACAGATTAGGTACTCTCCTGCTATAACATTGAGCTGGTTAAAAGATGAATTCACTTTATAAATTCTCCAAAAGTTAGGCTGGCCAACTATACCCTCCACACATAAACCCAGCTCCAATTTAAAAAAGTATTTAATGATTTCATTACAAATATACATTAATACTGATACAAACAACATTTAAAATGGACCAAAACCCAGGATAGTCAATTGTTTTGACTATCCTGGGTTTTGTTCCATTCCCTGGGGGCATTCCGATCCGGGGTGCCCCGCTGTGTGAAACCCCCCAGGACGCCACAGCCAACTCACCTCTTCCCAGTCCCACGGCGTGTCTAAAAGCAGCGGCTCTGACGGCCGCATCCTCCGCCTCCCTCTAACAGGGAGCGTGCCCGCGTGGGCCATTCACAAATGCCTGGCATGGGCACGCACACAGCTAGAGGGAAGCGGAGGATGCGTCCGTCAGAGCCGCTGTGGGACCGGGAAGAGGTGAGTTGGCTGCAGTGATCTGGGGGGGTTTCACACAGTGGGGCATCCCCAATTGGGGTGCCTCCAGGGAAAGGATCAAAACCCAGGGTAGCCAAAATCATGGGGTTTGGTCCCCTTTAAGACTATTCCACAGTCACCATAATGCATTCTGCCATTGAAATGATTTCCTATTAGTTGATGTTGGTACTTATACCATAATTCCAAACAGTAACATGCTTCGCTGGTATGCTTTATCAAGACCTCTACAAAGATACATACAAAAGCTGGGAAATTTAATATATATATATATATATATATATATATATATCCATTCAAATATTGTAATGTACATTTTAAAATGTACATTACTGGCAAAGAAAAGCATTTAACTTATGCAATGTTTGCACTTATTTGTATCCAGTAGTAACAAACATTATTAGTGTGATCAAACACCAAAGTATACTTTTTTAAGTTACAGATATTTGGGTGATGGCAAAAGGTGTTTGAAAAGGGGCCTCAGAAATGATTTCCTTTGGTGGGGCCCAAGGTGCTCCAGTCACATGTGTGAAGTCCAACAGAGAGTGGAAGAATGTGATCAGGGTTGAGGACAGGAGGAGGTCATGGGCGGAGCCTAGAATGCTTCTGGGTTGGTATTCATGGACTAGCGATGAAATGTAGGAAGGTGCTTGACCCTAGATAGCCTTGTAGGTTAAGGTTAGAAGTTTGGACTGACTTATTTCAGATATTGGGAGCCAGTGGAGAGACTGGCACAGACAAACAGCAATGACAAAGCGAGGGAAGAGATGGATAAGACAGAGTTGAGAATAGATTGGAGGGGTGCCAGTCTGTTAGCTGGTAGACTACAGAGAAGAGTGTTACAGCAGTCTAGTCAGGATATAGTTAAGGTAAACACTAGAATTTTAGTGGTTTCAGATGTGAGAAAGGGATGGATATGTGAGTAGAAAACAACAGGTGGTGGCTAGTGACAGAATGTGTGGTGCGAATAAAAGAGAGGAGTACAGTAGGACACAAGACATCAAGCTTAGGAAGTTGGTATGATACTGAGATCATTGACCTATAAAGTTATGTTGGATTGTGGAAAAATTAGGCAGTCTGGAATTCAAGATAGAAAGGAACAGAGGTTTGGGCCTGAGAGATAAAGTTGAGTATCATCTGCATAGAAGTGATGTTGGAATCCAAATAAGTTTATGAGTGGACCAAAACCGTAGTGTAAACTGAGAAGAGCAGGAGTCCAAGAACGGATGCTTCTGCTACCCCCAACAGATAAATAGTGAGGAGAGGAGACCGTGTTGCGATGTCATACATTGAAAGTGCAGTTTAAGAGGTAGGAGGAGAGCAATGAGAGGGCAAGATCTTGAATTCCTAGGGAGGCAAGGATTTGGACCAAGAAAAATGAGAATGGAGTATTGGCTGTTGGAGTTGCCAGTTAGCAGATCATTCGTGGTGGGGACAGATTCAGTGGCGTGATTGGAGCGGAATCCAGACTTACGCCCTTATTCATGAAGGGATAGCATCAGGTAGTACCTTGTTAATGGGACGTAGCGACAGGTAGCGACCAGTGAACGCCGGGCATGGCACGCAATTACACATTTATCAAGCAGAATCTGTTGAGCGACTGGGATAACGCCATGTAGCGTCCGATTCATCATTATCACAGCCTCAGTGAACAGCGACAGCGTTCAGCCTTGCACAGCGCCAGGTATTACCTCTCGGTACCTGTCGCTCTCCCATATATTTCAATGGACGATCCTTTTCTTCTCTTTAAACTGGGTTTTTTTTTTTTTTTTTTTTAAATCTCAAATAATGTTGTGACCTCTTCTGGCATTGAAAATGCAGTTTTTTTCAAAAAATGTTCATGTTTTATATATTTCTCCAGAAATGACATTACAGGTCTGGCATTAATATGTTGATGTTACAATGTTATTACAATGTAATTCCATATGTTTTCGCTTTGTTACTGGTGGATACATGCTGAAAAACACACTTTAAACACACAGCCTCCGGCGCTCTGGGCTTCAGAGAAGCATTTTTCAGCGCCGGAGTTTTGTGAGGATGTTTTTTTAATGAATATGTTGTGAGTCGGTCGCACTAACCAGTCGCTAACATGCGCTCCCATACAGCGCTGTACTGGTCAAATAGCGACTCCTCACAATGTATTCATCATTGCTGCACAGCGACTGAGTCGCTAAGAACTAGCGACCCACGGCCGAGCACAGTGACTACTAGCGGGCGCTCTGAAAATGCCTGCTACAGACGCTCATCTGTCGCTACCTGGCGTTAGTGATAAATCAGCCTGCCTGTGTACATGCTATTCTAGAAGTTTCGATGAGAAGGGGGAGCAGTGAGATGAGCCGATAGCTGCTGAGGGCAGATGGGTCCAGGGAGGGTTATTTTTAGGAGTAGGGTTATGACCGCATCTTTAAATAGTGAAGGGAAGGTGTCTGTTGAGAGGGAAAGAATAAAGAGACATGTGAGGGCCGGAGTGAGAGCCGGTGTGGGGTGAGGTGGGGTGGATCAGGATCAAGTTGTAAGGTGGGAATTAAAGATGAGGGGGGGACAATCTTTGTTCAGAGAGCAAAAGGAAGTGGGTTAGGGAAGTAATCAGGGGTGAAGAGAGGTGGGTTGAGATTTTATGGGCAAAATCAGCTTGGGTATTGTTAATTTTGTCCTTAAAGAATGAAGCTGCTGTTAATATAGAGACACAAGCCTCTGCCTAAGCTAGATGTATTCCTCTATATAAGGAGAGAAAAATCACGAGTGCAATTAAACAGATCAAAGCAGGCATCACCAAAGCTCTAACAAAGGCAACATTGTATGCTGGTTCTAATCTCTGCAGAAAAAAAAGTGTAGGAAAATGGTGTTCTGGGTCTGCCAGTATCTTAATCAGATACGCATGTGTCCTTTGCTGGACATCCATGAACAGGGTCAGTTTAGGTTAAATGTAGCCCTGTGCAAAATCTCAAAATGGTGCCCACCAAAACACACACACACACACACACACACACACACACACACACAAACACACACACACACAAACACACACACACACACACATGTTTTTACATTCAGGTTCAGACATAAGGAAAAGAGATGGAGGGGATGCAAAGAACAATGGAGACTGAAGCAACAAAGAAAAGATAAAGAGATAAATAGAATATGAGAAAAAGAAAGAGCTGTCGATTTCATCAGAAGGACGAGTTTGTGATGCTTAAATTGTGACAGCTTAACAAATCACTAGGTCAGTTTTCGACAACATTGCATGATGTGTGACCAATGTTCTCACTATCAAAAAATTAACCTATTTGTTAAACCAGACCTTCAGCATGATTTAATGAAAAGCCCAAACCCTTAAAAAACTATTCCCCAGCATCTAAAATTAATATATTTCAAGTTTTTAGTCACTTATTATTCTTTCCCCCACTGAGATACAATTCTGTTCAGGACTCTAGGATACGGGCGCCACCATCTTGAAGCAACACACAGCTCTTATTCAGGGTGAAGGTCTGCTTTAAGCTGTCATAATTTAGGCATCCCATATGTGTCCCTCTAAAAATGGTCAGGTTTTAGATAGAGGAGACGAAAGAAAGAAAGAGAGAACATAGGAAAAAGTAAGAGCCAGAGAAAAAAGGAAAGGGAGATAATAGAAAGGACATGGGAAAAGAGAGAGATGCCTACAGACAAGGAAAAGAGAGATGGAATGAGCACTGAACAGCAAGGGGAAAAAAGGAATGAATACAAAATGAGAGATAAACTAAAGGTGAAAAAGACAGCGGTGAGCAAATGTGGAAGAAAGAGAGAAAGATGGAGCATACTGTGGAAAAGAAAGTGAGAAGAAGGGAATGTAAAAGAGAAGACATAGGAAGAAAAAGGAGGGATGGCTCACACATGCACATTAGTACAATAGCCAAATGGCCTACTGTATTGATCCCTAAGACCTAAGCCTCCTAGATACACAAAGAAAAAGTTGTGGCCTTGTCATATCATGAAAGTGTACAAAAGGTTACTGTTACGTGTAACAGTGGAAGGAAAAATGTAAATGGGAAGCAGTGGAAACAAACAACTACTTAAAGGGTATTTTTGAAAACTATATTTATAGAATCAGGGGGCATCTAATGCAAGGTCACTATAGGGCCAATTTACATGTATAACCATACAGTGGCATTAATTTGAGTGATGATAAATTAATCTACTTTTACCTTAAAACAGAGCCCAGGGGTGACTTTGTTTAAGTGGAAAGCAAAACTGGCTTTAAATCAGTGCATACAACTTTAAAGGGGGCCTGAAGCTTGCCACCCCCCTGCTTAGGGCTATAGAAAAGAAAAGACTTGCTTGGTCCTGCCTGACTACTCAACAGAGCCCACACCAGGAAACGGGTAAGCACTGTAGCTTCAGTTACCTTTATCGCCCAATCACTGCGGCAAAATTACTGATACAGCTGAAGTGATTAATTAGCGGGACCAACACTTATGATAACTTATGATCCCCAGGGTTTGGCAGCAGGGATGTACATAGTTTCATAGTGCTCCATAGCAAAAAATCATAGTGGGGCCCCTACCAAAAAAGAACTCAAGTGGAATTCAAGTGGACCAAAACCCATGACACCCAGCCTTAGAGTAGAAAAGACTCCAGGGCTGGGTGAATGCCCTTCTCCGGGGCATCCCCAATTTGGAAACCCACTGTGTGAAATCCCCAGGTATCGCCCATAATTTTACCTTGTTCCTCAATTCCACAGTGTATGTGCGGGAATTCGGCTGCATCCATTGCACCACTCCATCTGACGTGCACACCCTGGCTGGTGATTTTTAATTTTTTTGGTGATTTTGTGCACAGCCGATGCACAGCTGATTGGAGGAGAACTTGTGCATGTGCTGTGGGGGCAGGTGATCCTGGGGGTTCACACACAGGGACATCCCAAATCGGTATTGGTCTGAGTGGAGATCTAAGCAGTGTTGGCTCAATATGGGGCCTGGGTTGTCAACAGTGAAGCCCAGGAAGGTCCATTTCTTCTTGGGGTGCTACCGCAGTATGCGGTGTTGGCAATGGTGAACCTAGCCTCTTTGCTGCATGGGGCAAACATTGGAAATGCCCCTCTGCCCTCAAACAGTAAAATCCAGCATATCATATGACTTATAATTTATGCAAAATGTTGCTGCACTGATTGTGTTTTAGTAGCAAGATGCGTCAGTGCTAAAAAAAACATGTTTGAGATTTTACTCTATTCTAATTTGCACCGATGTGGCATAGTCTGGCAGAAGTATCTGATAAATCAGGCCCTAAAGGAAAAACAGTAGTGTTCCCTCCGGCCCTCAAAAGACATATTTAACTTGATGGTTCGGGATCAATAATTCAAAAAGCGCATCACAATTTAGGATACCCCACAGTCAGAATTGCTGTTTAACCCCAGCTCAAGCCCCTGCACTTCCCAAACCACAATCTAACGCAGTATTTCAATGCAACACATGAAGTTCAAACAGTGGCATCCCCTGTTTCTCTGCTGTGCGCGCCCTTGCCTGGAAGACAATGGAGAACATGAACATCGGGGGGGGGGAGGGGGGGAGAGGAAATCGCTTTGGGTTGTGACTTGGTAGGTGCAGGTGCTTGGGCTGGGCTTAGACAGATCCCACATTGTGATGCATTCTCTGGATCTAGTCAAGTCACAATAACCCTTCTAAGCAGACAAAAACTCATTGGGGAAAACGGGGAGGCCGATTCATCAATAGCGCCAGGTAGCGACAGATGAGCGACTGTAGCGTGATTTTTTCAGCGCCAGCCAGTATTCGCTGTGCTTGGCCGGCATTAGCTTGATGACAGCGACTCAGTCGGTGTGCGGTAATGTTGAATACGGGCTGGGGAGTCGCTGTTTCACAGGTCCAGCGTTGTATGTGAGCGCCTGACAACGAATGGCCAGAGCGAACGGCTAGCTTCATATTCATCAACAAATCACGCTCCGAATGTGCTGTCGCTGTCCATTCCTTGTTTAAACCCCAGAGCGCTGGCGGCGATCTGTATTAACTAGTTTTTAACCCCTAAACAACCATATTTTTTTAATGTAACATTATACATGTTTTTAGAATCATCCCGTTATATGAATACATTAATCTCAGACCTGTAAGATCAATTCTGCACATATTTTTTTTTTTTTTTTTTTGGACTTAAAAATAAATCCTAACATTGCAGAAGTGGTCTCCGATTTTTTGACATTAAAAAAATAAAAAAAAAAAAATATTACCAATTAATCATGAATTATTATAGATTGCTCCATTGAAATGCATTGGACATCGCCAGGGAGCGACAGCTCATACCTGGCGCTGTGAGGGAATTTGCAGCGGCGCTGTTCGGTCCAGGCGGCTTCATGATGAATGCCGCGCTAGCCGTCGCTCTCGCCGGCGCTAGCCTCATTTTGCTTGATAAATGCGTCATTGTGACCGCCGCGGGCGTACTTGAGTCGGTAGTTGCCGCTACCTGGCGCTCGTCAGACACTACCTGGCGCTATCGCTTGATGAATAAGGGCCTAAGTTTTGGTCCGCTTTAAGGTAGCCTGGGCAGGCGGCACCAATACATGGGACCCAAAACAAAATAAAGCACACATAAACATACAGTAAAACACACTAATACACTCCCTCTGGGCTGACAGAGGAGGAGGAGGATGCAATAGAAGAAGAGCTTACAATCTCTTAGGGTATAATGGAGGATACAGAAGGAGAAAAGCTTACAATCTATTAGGGTATAAGTGAAGATACAGACGAAGAGCTTACAATCTATCAGGGTTTACGGGAGGCTACAGAGGGAAAAGGGCTTACAAGAAGGTATGATTAAGGGGTATCTTACCCCAAAACGCGTCACCTTTTGAGGGGGGCGAGATGGGACTACACCTCACACAGGACATGTATGTTTTTAATGGTAATATTAAATGTTAAGTTTTATGGTTTTGGTGAGCTGGACACCTAATACAGATTACAGAAGGAGAAGAGCTTACAATCTATTAGGGTATAAGGGAATTTTTATTAGTAAACAAAGAAATTAAACACAGCTAATCAGCATTAATACATAATATAAAGAAAATGCATAATTGTATACAAATAAACATACCACAGCAGAATACGACATACTATTCTTTATATATCGTGTCTATACTCTTAAAGTGGATCAACACCCAGGGGGGATCGGCCCGGGAAGCTATAAGATGGGTGAAACCCCCCAGGAAACCCACAATCCTACCTTTTCCACGTTCCAGCAGGGCGCGCTGCCGTGCCGGCCGTTTGTGAATGGCCGGCGCGGGTGCGCTCCCTGTAAGAGGGACGCGCGGGAGGCGGCGGCCTCTCGCTTGTCCGGGGGCGGGGATTGGCTGTAGCGGTCACGTGGGAGCAAGGTGAGGTGAGTTTTCGGGACTTTCTGGGGGGTTTCACACAGCGGGGCACCCCCGATCGGGGTGCCCCGGGGAAGTGGACCAAAACCCAGGATAGTCAAATTCCTGGGTGTTGGTCCACTTTAATGATTAATCAGTGAGGATACATCAGGTTACAGATCAGGGGTTGAGTTGCCATCATTATGTAGAGCAGTAACACATTAAACACCATCATAGATCTGAATCATCAAAGTCGTCCTGCCTACCAGTCACTTCCATATCAGAGTCTATAGGGTCTATAGCTGCTGGTGACTTTTTCCTAGTCAGGGGGTCCTCCTCTGACCCTGAGTCACATTATCTGGCTATACGCTTTAACTCTTGCTCAAGCCCATAGTATCGTGCCCAGAAAGATCTGTACCTGACTCAGACAGTATGTTATATCGGTTTGATGTGACTGTCACTGCTGTATCTGTTCTGCCCTTGGGTTTTTTTCCTGGCTTTTGGACTAAGGACCATGCGCCCTCCGGTCTGCGGGTGGACTTTTTTTTTTCCCTCTCTTATCACCAGGGACTTTGCTATCTGCAGAAGAGGCTAGAGCAAGGCACTGGGTCATAGCAGTGGAAGGGGCTACAGGGGAAGATCAGCTATCAGCTTGCTCCGGAGCTGGCCGTGGGATGGCGGCCACAGGCTGTGGGGCTACATCTGCTTGATCTGTTATCTCCGTTGTCTCAGACACTGGCCTTGTTAATATCTGCCCAGACATCAGAGCCTCCTCCTTTGTAACCTCACCTGCTGCCTCCAGCTCCTCTGTAGCCTGGCTATAGAGGTTATGGAAGGCCTCCGAGCAGTCCTTATGGTAATGACTCACCTGGCTACACAAGTTACACCGGACATTTGTGCACATAGTGCTGGTGTGACCAATCTCTCCACACCGGCATAGAAGCACACCCCCCTCTCACGGACGATAAAGAAGGAGTTGGGCAAAAGTAACATTATTGTGCTGCCTGAGCTTCACCAGCACCCTCCAGCCTCCCGTCCAGATCCCATAATCATCAAGACACTTTGTCAGGTCAGACACCATATCACAATGACTCCTAAGCCATATCACAATATCCTGCGGGGGGGGGAAGACTCATTCCAGAACAAGATATTAACACTCACAGTGCCCGGCTTTGATACCGGGATAAGGATAAACTGGTCCCATCCCTCAGCGCCCCTAAACTTTGTCACACTTGCCCAGAACCTGTCCAAGCTGGCCATGTCTGTCCGGGAGGTTTATGACGGCCAATATATCTGCGGGTGTGAACCCAATCTGGTTACACAGGAGCTCCCGGATCACATGTCTCCTGTCTGGCAGATCTTCCTTTGCCCCCTTATTCCTAAATCTTACCACGTTCCTCCTCTTAAATGCCTGACCAGTGTAATGTAAGCCGGGGCTAAAAGATGTGGCTCCAGGCATTCTGTGGAGGAGCGTGGCCAGATGCATTATCCAGTATTATTACTGCGGGGTCTGGATTGCGGGGGACTCGCTACCTATGGTCGGTTACCTGTGGGAGGAAAAACATCATTAGCACATGCAGACGATTCAGTCTCATTACTATCAGGAACTACAGGCTGTTCATTGTCCCAAACAGATTGTAATGCATTGTGACTTGCTTGCTTGTTTCCTCGATTGATGTCCAACAATGTGGGGGACAGTCCAGAGGTGTCACTATGTCCCGGCTGTGACCCTTGACTCGCAATTTGGGGGGTCTCTCCAACTTCCATAGTGTCACTGGCTACATCACATCCATTCTCAGGCTGGGGGAGGGCGCCTTGTGAAATACAGAGTTCATTGCTGGAGCTTCTCAGGGATTGCTCACTGCTGCCCCCTGGGGGTGGTTGGCTTACTTGGCTAGCATCATGAAAAGGGGCAGAATCTTGCAGCACTGGGGTCCTGTACAGCAGCTTCTGTGAGGATGTCTCCTGCTCTGATGGTGAGGGGGTGGCTGAGCTGGGTTCAGATATCTTGCAATTGCAGCAAGCTGTGTGCAGAGAATCTGTATCGGCTCATCATAGACGGCTGCGTTACAGAGGTTTGCTGCCTTTAGTATATTCGCTTGATCTATTTGTCTTTGCAGGTTTGACCTGGATGCTCTTAATGTGTTCATGTTGTTGACTAAATCTGGAATCTTGTCTATAAGTTGCAGTTCTGGTGCGCGCTCTGTCTCTTTAAGACTTGCCTTGCGCCTTGGCTTTTCTGCTGGGTGTTTGAATGTCTCTGCTGCTCCAGTCCTGGGAGACTTGTGGCCATTTGCCCCCAGCTCAGCATTTACATTGTCTGATTTATGTCCAGTGGCAGATTTAGCAGATTTCCCCCCCAGAAGAGCTTACAATCTATTAGGGTATAATGGAGGATACAGAAGGCGGAAGAGCTTAAAATCTATTAGGGTATAAGGGAGGATACAGAAGGAGAAGAGCTTACAATCTATTAGGGTATAATGGAGGATACAGAAGGCGGAAGAGCTTAAAATCTATTAGGGTATAAGGGAGGATACAGAAGGGGAAGAGCTTACAATCTATTAGGGTATAAGGGAGGATACAGAAGGAGAAGAGCTTACAATCTATTAAGGTATAATGGATGATACAGAAGGTGAAAGAGTTTACAATCTATTAGGGTAATCAGGAGGGTGCGGTCACCTCCTGCTGTGTGTGCTTCCTCTGATTACCTGCAGCTGGAGAGCTGTGAGCTGTGTGCTGTGAGCTGTGAGCTGTGAGCTGAGAAGCCTGAGGCCTTGCTGGGAGGATTATCCCAGGCAAGATGGAGGATTCTGGGGGTGAATCTCGCCGATACCCCCGGAGGACTATTAAACCTCCGGATCCCGGGACTGCTTCCACCAGCGGCGCTAGTAACACCACGGTGCCCCAGCCCGGTGAGAGTTTGTCAGCCTTTCGCAGCCGTGTATGCAGTAATTTGTGCAATGTGGCGAAGGAGGAGGAGAAGCTGTGCAAGATGAAAATCGCATTAAAGAAAAAGAAAATGGACACCAGCAAGGCGAGAGGATTGGATAAGCGGTCAAATAAAGCAGACTTAGCTGAGCTTGAATCAGCATGTCGGCAGCAGGAAAAGTTGGTTGCGTCCCTTAAAGCAAGCAGTGGGGCCTTTAAAGAAAAATATAAAAACGAGGAGCGATTTAAGTCCATGCAGCGCTCAGGCCCCACAGTGAAGGAGGAAGAGGCCGACCATGTGGATGAGACCCCGATGGTGGAGGATTCTCCAGCTGTACCTCCACCCAAAGTTGCAGCAGTAGCAGAGCCGGGAGCCCTGGAACCAGCATTGGAAGACTCTCTTGCTGAGGCAACACATCATGAGTGCGTGACATCGCTGGGCATCCAGGAAGCCCCTACTGGAGCAGATCTTCCAGAGGACAGCCGCCAGCCTGAGGAGCCCATGCCAGCTAAGGACCATCTGTCCAGCCAACCTGCGGAGCGCGCCATAGGCGCTGTGTCAGGGGGTATAGAAGACTGTGGCGCTCCTTGCCCTGAAAAGGGTGAGGTGGCGCCAGACGTAAGTACCATCCTGGCACCCATCCGGGTTCCTGGGTGCGCCGAACTTGGTGGGCCTGGGGCCATGGGTGACTCACCCGCAGGTTTGGGTCTTGCTGGCAGGGCTTCTATTGATTCTGCTTCAGCTGGTTTGGGTGCTGTTATTGATGTTGTTGCTCCTGTTACTGCTGCTGTGTCTGGGGTTGAGTCCACAGGGGTTAAATCTATTGCTGGACTTTCTGCTGTGACTGCTGCTGTGACTGCTGCTGATGATATGACTGTCCCCTCACCTGCACCTCAGGTGGACTATAAGAAGACTGTGCCACCTAATGCTGGGGCCCCTGCTGTCCGCCCTGCCCTGTATTTCATCCAGCGAGGTGGCACAGGGAGTGGGGCCAATAATGCTGTTGGTGCTGCAGTGCAGCCCCCTGTGTCCTATGCCCAGGTTGCCAGGCGCGGAGGAGAAGCTGCTGGTGAGAGGATGTCTGTGCCCAGTGAGGTCAACGCCCCTGCCAGTGGCTTCAATAGGCGCAACCTGGTCCAGCTTAGGTGGGAGGGGGAGGGGCCAGTTATCACCCGGCGGGCGGTGGTGGATCTCATCCTGGGTATGGGATTTACAGCCGCAGACATTTTTGCCCTGATCAGTCCAGTGGGGAGCGCAGAACATGACTTGAGCTTCGTTAGACCAGAGGGGATGGACTTGTTTTGGGAGCGGTACGAGCTGCAAAAGCAACGTCCTGCCTGGAAGGGGTTAACTCCCATCCAGGTCTCCAGGCAGCAGCTCATAAAAAACATCACCATCCTAGTAAGAAATGAGTCCATTCCCCCCTCAGATTTGACCGTCTGGCTAAGGCGTTATGGTGATGTTCTCACTCCCCTGAAAAAAATTTTGGACGATCGCGACATCTGGACCGGGGGCTGGTCAGTGACCCTGAGGCTCCGCAGGAATGGCAACCAGGTCACCCACTTGCCATCATCTGCCTATATTGGCCGTGACCGGCTGACCATCTTTTATCCTGGTCAGCCCAAGGTTTGCCATAAATGTGGGGCCAAGGGTCACTTCAGCTCCTCCTGCTCGCTTCTTAGGTGCTCGTTGTGCCAGGGCTTGGGACACTTGGCTAAGGACTGCAATACCATCCGCTGTAATCTATGTAACCAGCTCGGCCACCCTTATAGTCAGTGTCCTGAGGCCTGGCACAACCTGGACAGGGAAGTGGTGCAGGAAATGCTGCGGCTGGATAGGGAGGAACATTCCCATGCTGCCCCGTCTGCGGTCCCTCCCCCAACTCAGCTGGGGGTTCCTGAGGCCCCTGTGCCTGTGTCATCTGCAGGTGGCCCTAAGGTGAATCCCCAGTCTGCCCCCAAGTCAGCAACCACTAATGTAAGACCAAGCAATATAATAGCTGAGGCGGCCCGGGGGGCTGGCACTGCAAGTACCAAGGGGGTTTCAGTAATTGTGCCCCCTGCTGTAAGATCTCGCAGGCTGGGGCTAGGTGATCCTGGTCCTGCACCCCCTTCTGAGCAGGGTGGGAGTTCAGATCCCAAGACAGCGTGGTCTGGACTCTCCCCTGGGGATCAGGATTACCTGGCTTACAGGCTAGCTACAAAGAAAAAAAGGAAAAAGGGTAATGCAGTGCCGGAGCAGGGGGAGAGCAGTGGGGTGCAGCTCTCCAACAGGTTTGAGGCACTTTCTGAGGACTCATCTATTGAAATATCTTCTTTTGATTCCGAGGCATCAGATATGGAGGAGGAAGCACCAGTCTCCTCCAGTAAGCGTTTAGGGTCAGATAGTGAGGCCGGAGGGAAGGCTAAGAGACGTTCTCCCGAATGACTCTGATGGCAGTTCCCCCTCCGATAAAGGTGGCAACCATTAATGTTGCCAGCATTAAATCTGTAAGCGCTCGTTTTATGGCCTTATTTTTTCTCAGCCAGTTTGATGCTGACATTTTATTTTTGCAGGAGACCAGATTGGCCAGTCTGGCTGACATTCACGCTGTGAAGCGGGAGTGGAGGCACGGACCCTCTTTTTGGTCTCTTGCGGCCGAGCCTTACAGCGGAGTGGCGGTGCTTTTTAAAACTGACATGGTAACTTGCCGGCGAGTCATTGAGGTGGAGATCGGGAGGTGCATGGTATTGGACGTCATTGTGAAGGGGCAGGACCTGCGCCTAATAAATATCTATGGACCCCAAACTAAGTGGGACAGGAAATGCCTCTTTACAAAGATCAAGCCGTTCCTTTTTACAGCCCGGCCAGTAGTCTTTGGAGGTGATTTTAACACCGTGACTAGGCCCATGGACAGGAGAGGCTTCAAAGGCAAGCTGGGCTGCGATAGTCTCTTTTTGAATAGTGTGGTTAGAGAGGCAGGTCTGGAAGATGTGCACATTAAGCACTCCCCGGACCTCACGGGCTTCACTTTTCAGCGAGGTAGCAGTCAGAGTAGGATAGACAGGTTTTTTTTGAAGGAGGGCTCGGCTTCTCAGCCTCCCCGGCTGCAGGCGGTCGAGTTCTCCGATCACCTTTTACTATCGATGGTCTTGAATGCTTCTGACACACCCCCTAAAGGAAGGGGCATCTGGAGGATGAATTTGGCTCTCCTTGAGGAGGAGGGGGTAAGACAATCCTTTGAGGAATTCTTTCAGGCACAGGTTTCCATTAAGGATTTTTGCAGCAGCAGGTCTGAGTGGTGGGAGCTGACCAAAATGAGAATTGCTGGGCTTTTCAGGGGCCTAGGAAAAAGGAAACAGCTTGATAAATACATTGCCTACCAGCGCTTGCGGAGGAAGCTTGACATCCTTGTCTCGAATGGTGGAGATCAAGGGGCAATCTCTGAAGTCAAGCTTCTCCTCAGGAAGTGTCAGTATGACCGGCATGCTTCTCTGGTTCTGGAAAGGGATTATGGGAAATACCACTCGCCCGATCCCTATCAGAATTGCAGACAGGCTGCAGCTCTCAAGACTGTCCTTGGTCTAAAGGATAGTACAGGATCCCTGGTAAGATCTAAATCTGGGATCCTGGAGATCATTAGGTCCTTTTATGATGACCTCCTGGGCAGAAAGGTTCTTGACCGGGCAAGGATGGAAAGTTTCCTGGACTCTACTCCAGGATTGGAAAATGGTGACATTTCTATCACTGGCTTGACAGAACCGGTCACGGCTGATGAGGTGGTAAGTGCAATTGATCACCTTGCCATCAAAAAGTCGCCCGGGTCAGATGGTCTGACAGCTGAATTTTATAAATGTTTTAAGACCATCCTGGCACCACATTTGGTGGAGGTTTTTAATTGCTGTCTGGCAGAGGGTTCCCTCCCTCCCTCCATGAGGCGCTCGGCCGTGATCCTTCTGTCAAAAGGTAAGGACTCTTCGAGGATTGAGAACTGGCGCCCCATCAGCCTTCTCAATGTCGATAGAAAGATACTGGCAAAGGTTTTATTCTGGCGCTTGTCGTCAGTGGCGGAGCAACTGCTTTCTTGTCACCAGCATTGCTCCATCCAAGGTAGAAGCACCTTCTCAGCGGTTTTAGCTGTCCGGGAAGCCTTGGAGCGGTGCAGGGCTGCAGGCTGGGGAAAGTACTTGTTGGCGTTGGATCAGGCAAAGGCTTTTGATAGGGTCAATCATGAGTACCTATGGCTGCTTCTTGGTAAGTACGGCCTGCCGGGGCGGTTCATTAATTGGCTACAAACCCTGTATGAAGGGGCTGAGAGCTTCCCTCTTGTTAATGGTTGGGTTGGAAGGCCTTTCGAAGTTGGCTCTGGTGTGCGACAGGGATGCCCCCTGAGTCCCCTACTATATGTGTTTGCGATCGATCCCTTTATAAGGAGGGTCGAGAGCAGCATGTTATGTGGGGTTCCTCTGGGTATGCCTGGTGAGCCTCCTTTGAAGGTCATTGCCTATGCTGATGATGTATCTGTGATTGTCTCTGGGACGAATGAGGCGGAGGAGGTGGCCTCTCTTATAGCACAGTATACAGAAGCGTCGGGCTCCAAGGTCAATCACGAGAAGAGTGAAGTTTTCTGGATGGGTGAGGGTGAGGGCTTCGAACTTCCGGACGCCTTCCCAGTGCCCCAGCAGGAAATTAAGATCCTTGGCATAAATTTCGGTCCTGGCGATTATGGCCAAAAAAACTGGGAGCGCAGGCTGGAAATTGCCAATGCCAAGGTTGCGGTCTGGAAGAGCTGGAAAATGTCTCTCAGGGAAAGGGTTGACCTTATCAAGACCTACCTGATCCCCATCTTTTTATACGTCAGCTTCATCTGTGTTTTGCCAGTGTCTCTCTACACCAGGGTCTACAGCGTGTTTTTCCAGATGTTATGGGGAAACCGCATGAACCTGGTGAAAAGAAATGTCACCTACCTATCTAGGCGGGAGGGTGGCCTAGGGATGGTCAACCCAGTCGTGTTTTTCTCTCTCTTGTTTCTGAAACATAATTTTGGAAGCATGTTGGCAGAGAGCCCGCCTGGCTGGGTGGGTATTTTCCAGTCCTGGTTTAAGCCCTTCCTGCGAGACTGGGAGAATGGTGGCCGGATGAAAAGCCCTCGAGTTCCTCAGGCTCAGCTCCCGGCCTATGTTGCCCCGTGCTTGAAAATACTTCGGCAATGGCAATTGACAGCAGAGGACATGAGATCTACTCCGAGGAAGCTTCTGGTGAGTCGGGTCCTGGGTCTGGCTTTTCATGAACCATTGTCCCTCAGGGATTGCCCAGGCTCCATCATGAGGGAGGGTTTGAGGCTTATTAACTCCTCAAGAATTCCTTTGAAATACCGGGATATAGCCTGGCTCTCCTTCCAAGGAAAACTCTACCTTAGGGGGATCCGGAAGAGTCGCAGCCTGCCAGAGATAATTTGTCTCCGGGAGCAGCGTCGGGATGAGGTGGAGACTATGGACCACTTCCTGCTCCGGTGTCCCTTTAATGTAGAGGTGTGTAAACAGGTGGGGTTGGCCCTCGGTGCCCCCTTCTTCTCCCAGCTTTCCTATGCTGAGTGGGTGTATGGAGCATTCAAGAACAGAGGGGATTTTTGTTTGGACACTTTATATCTAGTTAGTCTAGTGATCCGCTATTTCACATGGAATGCACGGTGCCAGCTCTGCATTAGGAGGAAAGTCCTCCCTGTCCCGGTGGTGGTGCATGACATCCTGCATGAGGTGGGCAAGATCCGGGTGCTGGAGAGGGACAGGTGGGAACGGGGGGCCTGGATGAAGGCGTGGAGGAACATCAGGCCTCCTTGATCCCCATGACTTCCCTCTGGGTGAGCTTTCCTATCTCTTATCACCCATAGATTTTTATAACAATGACAGATTTTTGAAGAACGGCTGCGTGCACAGGTGACGGGGTCTCTTAGTCTTCCTGCTGAGTTGTGTAGAGTGTAGTGTTTAGGTTGTAGATAGGATTGTATATAGAATAATGGATATTATATATTATATGCCGAATTGTTAGGCCTGTTTCTTTTTGTTTAGTTATTATTTATTTTATTTTTATTTATTATTGTAACTTTGTATATATTGTATATATTGTATATGATTGCTTGATTTTACTCAATAAAAAAAAGTTACAATCTATTAAGGTATAATGGAGGATACAGAAGGCGGAAGAGCTTAAAATCTATTAGGGTATAAGGGAGGATACAGAAGGAGAAGAGCTTACAATCTATTAGGGTATAATGGAGGATACAGAAGGCGGAAGAGCTTAAAATCTATTAGGGTATAAGGGAGGATACAGAAGGGGAAGAGCTTACAATCTATTAGGGTATAAGGGAATTTTTATTAGTAAACAAACAAACAAAACTCAGCTGATCAGCATTAATACAGAATACAAAGAAAAAACATAATTGTATACAAAATAAACATAACACAGCAGAACTACTGCTACTACTACAAACTATTCATTATCCATCATGTCAATACTGTTAATGATTAGTCAGTAAGGACCCATCAGGCTACAGGTCGGGGGGGGGGGTAGGTACCGGGTTATCACAGGGACACATCATGCCATAACCTCCTGTTTTCTCGGCCTCGGATCCAGCGTAACTCAGAGATTATCAGGTCTGCGGCCTCCTTGTGCTGGAAAGGCTCGCGGTACATGGAGGTGCGGGTTCGGGTGTGCCAATGGTAATACTTTATGGTGGTTATAATGAGGTACAGGGTCTCTGGGTGGATTTCTGGACACAGTGGGGACACTCCGTAGACTCTTTCTAGGTAGGTCAGATCTTTTAACCTCTTAATCTTTAACCTATTGGCCACCTCCTCCCAGATTCTGCAAGCCCCCCAGCACTGAACCAGAAAGTGCTCCATTGTCTCCTCCACGCCACAACCTAAAGGGCAGCTCCGCTCAGGCTGGCACAACCACTTCATGTTCCCGCGAACATATAACTTCCTGTGAAAGGAAAGCCAGGCAGTGTCATAGAACTTAGGGGGTAACCTGGCCCCATTCAGGAACCTCAGGCCGTCCTGAAGGGTTGAGCAGCTGCAGTCCGTGATCTCGAGTGGTGAACAAAAGAAAGTCTCACATACTCTATTGTATACCTGCTTTCTGGAGTTGCCCTCTAAGTAGGACTTCCCAATTTTCCACGTTCTTAAAGACCTCAAACCCCCCTCCAGGTATGTAGGAAGGTGAGTCTGGGTCCACCTCCCCCGCTTAAGACTTCCATCCCGCATCCAGGACTCAGCAAAGGGCATAATCCAATTTATTATGCTTTTAACCCACAGGGAACTGCTACTAGGGCTCAGGCTTCCAAAATTGGTCTTTAAAAAGAGAGAGTCATACAGGACTTTAGGGTTCAGCATTTCCAGCCCCCCTTCCTTCTTTTTTAGATATGTCACCCCCCTCTTTACTGGGTTCAGTCTATTACCCCAAAGAATGCGGAAGAACAGACTGTAGAGCCTGGCTGATAGGGATTCTGGCAATGGGAAGATGACTGCAACATACAGGAAGATGGGAACTAGGTAAGTCTTTATCAGCTTGACTCTTGCTAGATAGGAGATCTTAGGGTTTCTCCACTGCTGGACTCTGGAACTTGCAATCTCTAGCTTCTCTTCCCAGTTTAGTTTGGCATTGTCCCCTCTCCCAAACTTGATACCTAGGATCTTGATTTCAGTCTCTGCCTTTGCAAACTGAGGGAGGTCAAATGTTGGGTCACCCTGCAGTGTCCAGAATGCCTTGCTTTTCTCGAGGTTTACTAGAGACCCTGAAGCCTCCGAGTAGCATGAGATGACCTGGGACAACCTCTGTGTCTCACCTGGGTCAGACAACACCACTGTCACATCATCTGCGTAGGCCAGAACGGTAAATGGTTCAGCACGGGGCACTGGCACTCCCTGAAAGTCACACTCCTGCAGAGATCTCAAAAAGGGGTCAATGGCGAAAACATATAACAGGGGACTCAAGGGACAGCCCTGCCTCACCCCTGCTTCAACACTAAAGGTGTCTCCTTTCCACCCATTTATTAAAGGAAAGGCCTCTGCCCCACGGTATAAGGTTTTTAACCACTCCACGAATGATGCAGGAATGCCGTATCGAAGTAAAGTCATCCACAGGTATTGGTGATCAACCCGGTCAAAAGCCTTGGCTTGGTCAAGGCTAACCACATATTTACTATGGCCAAAAGCTCTGCACCTCTCTAGCATTTCTCTAAGCGATATCACTGCCCCAGTGATGTTCCGGCCTTTCACAGTCCCATACTGGCAAGTTGACAACAGGGCAGGAGACAAGCAGTTGAGTCTGGAGAATAGAATTTTTGCCAGGATCTTCCTGTCCACATTAAGGAGGGCAATGGGCCTCCAGTTCTTTATATCATTGGCTTCTTTCCCCTTAAAAAGCAGGATCAAGGATGATTCTCTCATCGACTTCGGCATCATATGACTGTTAAAACAACTACTATATACATCAGCCAAGATGGGAGCCAGGAGATCTTTAAATTTCTTATAGAATTCCGCTGGTAGGCCATCGGGCCCAGGGGTCTTCTTTAAGTGCAAGCTACTTATGGCTTCTTTCACCTCCTCCATCGTTATATCTGCTGTTAAAAGGGAAAAGTCCACATCTCTGGTGTCTGGTTTTGGAGAGGATTCCAAAAAATGCAACATTTTTTCTTGATCTAGCGCCTTTTTCTGGAAAAGATCTTCATAAAAGGTCTTAACAACTCCCAAAATACCTGCCTGGGACTCTTGCATGTTACCCTGGGTATCACGAAGGGCCATTACCAACTTTTTGGCCACTTTGTCCCTGCAGCTTTCGAAAGGGTCGGGTGTCCCTTGGGGTCCATAATCCCGCTCCACTATTAGGGACTTATAACGATTATACTGGTGTTGCTGTAATTGGGACTTCAGATCATCTATTTTTCCCCTTGCCTCCAGCCCTTGTGAATAAAGTGACTCTAGTTGTTTCCTCAACTTCATATACTGGCAGTAGCTGCTCTGTCCCCTCTTAGCTGATAGTTTCCTCAGCAGTGTGGCAATGTCCTTCTTCATGTCCTCCCACCACTCAGCGCTGCTTTCATAAAAATCTATTCTGTCCATCTGCTGTTCTATCAGGACCTCCACCCGCTCTTGGACTTCTTGTTCCTCTAGGAGCCTTGTATTGAGCCTCCACAGTCCTTTGCCGACGTCTGGGCGCTTACTATCCCCTATACAGAAGCACAAGGCCACGTGGTCAGAGTAAGGGACCAACTTTTCGCTTAAGGAATGAACAGATTCCGCCGGGCTCACAAGTGCCAAGTCTATTCGGCTCCTTCTTCCTGCGCATGAGTAAGTAAAGCCAGGTTTCCGGCCATTTTGGGCAAAGACATCACAAAGTCCGGCCTGCAGGATAATGCTGTTCAGTGTTCTTGCATCAGTGCTTACTCCTCTGCCAGATAAACGATCACTTGATGACCTGGCTACATTAAAATCACCTGCAAATATCACTGGCACAGAGGTGAACAGATATGGCTTAATTTCCTTAAATAAGCTGATCCTTCTGGTCACTGTCTGTGGCCCATAGATATTGATGAGCCTGAGCCTTCTACCCTGGATTGTGACCTCCAGAATTAGACACCTGCCCATCAAGACCTCAGTCAGTCTATGAATAATCACGTTTTGGGTCTTAAAGAGTATTGCAACGCCTGCAAAAGGCTCCACAGCCAGTGACCAAAAGGATGGGCCCATCTGCCATTCCCGCTGTGCCTCCTGGATCTGCTGGATGGAGGACAAGTGATGTTCCTGCAGGAAGACGATGTCTGCATCTAGATACTTCAGGTGTTCATACACAGCATGCCGGGTTTTCTTATTCTTTATACTGTTCACATTGCTGGTGACTATACTTAAAGAGAAGCCTGCCATCATTATGCAGAGCAGCAGCACCTTAAACCCCATCATCATAGATCAGAATCAGAGTCGCCCTGCCTGCCAGTCACTTCCATATCAGAGTCTATCGGGTCTATAGCTGCTGATGACTTTTTCTTAGTCGGTGGGTCCTCCTCTGACCCCGAGTCACATTCTCTGGCTATACGCTTTAACTCTTGCTCCAGCTCCATAGTATCGTGCCCAGAAATATCTGCACCTGACTCAGAAAGTACGTTATATCTGTTTGATGTAACTGTCACTGCTGTATCCGTTCTTCCTTTGGACTTTTTCCCTGGCTTTTGGACTAAGGACCATGTGTCCTCCGGTCTGCGGGAGGACTTGTCTTTTTTCTTCTTTCTCTTATCACCCGGGACTTTGCTATCTCCAGAAGAGGCCGGAGCAGAGCAATGGGCCATAGCAGGGGAAGGGGCTACAGGGGAAGATGGGCTATCAGCTTGCTCCGGTGCTGGCCGTGGGATGGTGGCCACAGGCTGTGGGGTTACATCTGTCTGATCTCTTATCTCAGTTGTCTCAGACCCTGGCCTTGTTACTATCTGCCCAGACATCAGAGCCTCCTCCTCTGTAACCTCACCTGTTGCCACCAACTCCTCTGCAGTCTGGCTATAGAGGTTATGGAAGGCCTCCGAGCAGTCCTTATGGTAGTGACCCATCTGACCACACAAGTTACACCGGACATTTGTACACATGGCGCTGGTGTGACCAATCTCCCCGCACAGGTTGCACTTCACTACAGTACACACTCCGGCCACATGACCGGCCTTCCCACACTTAAAGCACAAGCGTGGCTGACCGGCATAGAAGCACACACCCCTCTCACGGCCGATAAAGAAGGAGTTGGGCAAATGTAAAGTAACATTACTGTGCTGCCTGAGCTTCACCAGCACCCTCCAGCCTCCCGTCCAGATCCCATCATCATCAAGACACTTTGTCAGGTCGGACACCATATCACAATGTCTCCTCAGCCATATCACAATATCCTGCGGGGGGACGGACTCATTCCAGAACAAGATGTTAACGCTCACAGTACCCGGCTTTGATACCGGGATAAGGATAAACTGGTCCCATCCCTCAGCGCCCCTAAACTTTGTTACACTTGCCCAGAACCTGTCCAAGCTGGCCATGAGCTTGAAGCTTATATCGTAGCCCTGCCTGTCCGGGAGGTTTATGACGGCCAAGATATCTGCGGGTGTGAACCCCATCTGGTTACACAGGAGCTCCCGGATCACATGTCTCCTGTCTGGCAGATCTTCCTTTGTCCCCTTATTCTTAAATCTTACCACGTTCCTCCTCTTAAATGCCTGACCGGTGTAATGTAAGCCGGGGCTAAAAGATGGGGCACCGCGGCTCCAGGCATTCTGAGGAGGAGCGTGGCCAGATGCATTGCCAGTAATATCACTGCGGGGTCTTGATTGAGGGGGACCCGCTACCTGTGGTCGGTCACCTGTGGGAGGAAAAACATTATTAGTGCATGCAGTCGATTCAGTCCCATTACTATCAGGAACCGCAGGCTGTTCATTGTCCCAAACAGATTGCAATGCAGTGGGACTTGCTTGCTTGTTTCCTCGATTGGGGGACAGTTCTGAGGTGTCACTATGTCCCGGATGTGACCCCAGGGTTGCAATTTGGGGGGTCTCTCCAACTTCCATAGTGTCACTGGCTGCATCACTTCCATTCTCAGGCTGGGGGAGGACGCCTTGTGATACACAGAGTCCATTGCTGGAACCTTTCAGGGATTGCTCACTGCTGCCCCCTGGGGGTGGCTGGCTTACTTGGCTGGTATCATGAAAAGGGGCAGAATCTTGCAGCACTGGGGTCCTGTACAGCAGCTCCTGTGAGGATGTCTCCTGCTTTGATGGTGAGGGGGGAACTGAGCTGGGTTCAGGTATCTGTCTGTGTTTTAGGAGCTTTTGAGACTCCTCAAACCGATCCAGGTTCTTGTATCTCTCTGCCATGGGCCCCATTTGTTTCTCAAGTGTCACAATGTCACTAACAATTTCAGCAAGCTGTGTGCGTAAAGTCTCCATCAGCACATCATAGGCGGTTGCGCTATGGGGGTTTACTGCTTTTAGTTTATTTGCTTCATCTTTGCAATTGTGTCCTGGTTGCTCTTAAGCTGTTCATTTTAATGACTAAATCTGGAATCTTGTCTGCAAGCTGCAGTTCTGGTGCGCGCTCTGTCTCTTTAAGGCTTGCCTTGCGCCTTGGCTTTTCTGCTGGGTCTTTGAATGTCTCTGCTGCCTCAGTCCTGGGAGACTTGTGGCCATTTGCCCCCAGCTCAGCATTTGCATTGTCTGATAACTTCTCAGATTTATGTCCAGTGGCAGATTTAGCAGATTTCCCCCCAGTTATGGGGTCACCGGTGGCCGGCTGGGTCTTGGATCTAAGGGCCCGGGACTCTCGGCTCACACACACATTCTGCTGCAGGTTTTCCTGCATTGTTAGTCTTTCCAAAGATGTCCTCCTCAGCTTGTGCTGCTTCCCACTGCCGGCCTGAGCTGGCTGCTGAGTGTCCATCACAACAGGTTGTTGGATCTCCCTGCCTGGATCAGCACAGTCACTTTGCTGGGGCTGCCGCCCTCCCTCCATTACATGCTGCACACAGACACTGCTACACGGCCCATCATTATTATCCACCACTTCCATTCCAGCTTCACTTACTTTACTGTAACTTTCTTCCATAAAGAATCTTACACCTTCATTGTAATCCACCGCGGTCAGCCGGTCAGCAGCATATTCAGTAGCCAGAGGGTCTCTAACATGGACTCCAGATTCAGACCCAGAAGCCTGGAGCTCACCTGGGGAGCGACCCCACCCAAGGCAGCCAGGCCCTGGGCTAGAGCCAGACATTCACAGCACCTGCAGAGCTCACTCACACACCTCCTCCCACCTTAACGATCTATTAGGGTATGAGGGAGGATACAGAAGGCGGAAGAGCTTAAAATCTATTAGGGTATAAGGGAGGATACAGAAGGGGAAGAGCTTACAATCTATTAGGGTATAAGGGAGGATACAGAAGGAGAAGAGCTTACAATCTATTAGGGTATAATGAATGATACAGAAGGTGAAAGAGTTTACAATCTATTAGGGTATAATGGAGGATACAGAAGGTGGAAGAGCTTCAAATCTGTTAGGGTATAAGGGAGGATACAGAAGGGGAAGAGCTTACAATCTATTAGGGTATAAGAGAGGATACAGAAGGAGAAGAGATTACAATCTATAAGGGTATAATGGATGATACAGAAGGTGAAAGAGCGTACAATCTATTAGGGTATAATGGAGGATACAGAAGGTGGAAGAGCTTCAAATCTGTTATGGTATAAGGGAGGATACAGAAGGGGAAGAGCTTACAATCTATTAGGATATAAAACAGTATACTGGGAGAAGGAAGTATAGGTGGGCAGCTGCCAGAATAACTTTTAGGGAACCAAGGGCTATATAAACACATTGGTTTGTTTACATAATACCTTGGTGATTACCAGAGCTTCTAGCACTTCCTATCCGGGGATGCCGCAGCTGATCCCTTTGCTGCCACTCAGATTCAAACAAGGGCTTTATGCCATAGCATGCACAGCATAAAGCGCTGGATGAGAACCCATACATGTGCAGTGGGAATGGCGAAAAGGTGAGTTGAGTGGGACAAGAACAAATCACCAGGATAAAATGCTCTAGCCAGAGGGTCTCTCACATGGACCCCAGATTCAGACCCAGAAGCCTGGAGCTCACCTGGGGAGCGACTCCACCCAAGGCAGCCAGGCCCTGGGCTAGAGCCAGACATTCAGAGCTTACTCACACACCTCCTCCCACCTTAACGATCCATTAGGGTATAAGGGAGGATACAGAAGGGGAAGAGCTTACAATCTTTTAGGGTATAAGGGAGGATACAAAAGGGGGAAAGAGCTTACACTCTATTAGGGTATAAGGGAGGATACAGAAGGGGAAGAGCTTACAATCTTTTAGGGTATAAGGGAGGATACAGAAGAGAAGAGCTTACAATCTATTAGGGTATAATGGAGGATACAGGAGCAGAAGAGCTTACACTCTATTAGGGTGTAAGGGAGGATACAGAAGGGGAAGAGCTTACAATCTTTTAGGGTATAAGGGAGGATACAGAAGGAGAAGAGCTTACAATCTATTAGGGTATAAGGGAGGATACAGAAGGGGAAGAGCTTACAATCTTTTAGGGTATAAGGAAGGATACAGAAGTAGAAGAGCTTACAATCTATTAAGGTATAATGGAGGATACAGAAGGAGAAGAGCTTACAATCTATTAGGGTATAATGGAGGATACAGGAGCAGAAAAGCTTACACTCTATTAGTGTATAAGGGAGGATACAGAAGGGGAAGAGCTTACAATCTTTTAGGGTATAAGGGAGGATACAGAAGGAGAAGAGCTTACAATCTATTAGGGAATAAGAGAGGATACAGGAGGAGAAGAGCTTACAATCTATTAGGGTATAATGGAGGATACAGAAGGCGGAAGAGCTTAAAATCTATTAGGGTATAAGGGAGGATACAGAAGGAGCTTACAATCTATTAGGGTATAATTGATGATACAGAAGTTGAAAGAGTTTACAATCTATTGGGGTATAAGGGAGGATACAGAAGGCGGAAGAGCTTAAAATCTGTTATGTGACTGTAAATCACTGAATGTGATTTACATTGTGGGGTATCCCGGATCAGGGATACCCCAGAGGGACTGAAACGGCCAACCCTGGTGTCTCTGTGAACTGGGGAGCAGAAAATACAGCATACACTACAGTGGCCAGCACCTTGTCCATATAGATGCTCTCACTGCTGCAGTGTGTACTGTGGCTTCTAGTTTACAGGGGGAGTATAGGTGCTGACATTAAAACAAGCCAGAGGGTCCCTTTAAAGTGGACCAACAGCCTCCACCAATCAGTCCCCTGACTAGCAGGACGCGCACCCGCGCCGGCCATTTGTGAATGGCCGACGCGGGCACGCGCCCTGTAAGAGTGACGCGCGGGAGGCGGCGGCGGCGGGCGCGCTCTCTTGTACGTCGCTGCCTCCCGCTTGTCCGTCGGCGGGGATTGGCAGCAGCGGTCACGTGGGAGCGGGGAGAGGTGAGTTTTTGGGGCTTTCTGAGGGGTTTCACACAGCAGGGCACCCCCGATCAGGGTGCCCCACCAAAGTGGACCAAAGCCCAGGATGGTCAAAATCCTGGGTGTTGGTCCACTTTAAAAAAAACGTTCTGAAACTAAGAAAGACAACAAAGCAAAACTTTGTTGACCTTTTTTTGGCCAAGCACACATAAAATGCTGATCCTGTGGCTGACAATAGAGTGATCAGACATACCTTCCAACTTTTCAGGGAGGGAAAAAGGGACAATTGTTAAATTAAACCACACCCCCTCAATGATTGATGGATAGGAGATATAGGATGTAACTGTTCCAACAATATAAACACTTTGAATAGGTAAATGAAACATTTATTGTTGCAGATCTGCATATTAAACCACAAAGAAGAACAATGAATGACAGGGGGACATGGACTCAAAAGAGGGACAGTCCCTCCAAATCAGGGACAGTTGGGAGGTTTGAGAGGAGGGGGAAGGGGGGCTTTTCTTAAATGGCTGCCAATGCCTGCTACAGATGCTGGGTGCAGTGGATGGCACAAGAATGTGACGTTGTATGAGGGGAGGGGGAGAGCGTAAATGGTGGCAAGGAGTCCGTGCTGTTCCGGACTATGTACAGTGGGAAGATTTATGGCAGCAATGCCCCTCCCTTGTCCTGTTAGAGGATGACAGGCTGTACAAAGAAGAAGTAGAATGATTACTGCCGCCTGGCACCATATGAATATTAGTTCCGGTCTGTGGAACTCAGAGGCTCGCCCCGCGGGAACTATCTGCAAACAGCAAATGGGGCCCAACTAGGCTGAAATCTTTGCTACTGTTCTTTGTGCAGCTGTGACACCCAGCTCAGCCATCGGCGGTGGCTTTATTTTCCCAGTAACTGCGTGACGTTTGTCCCACGCTAATGCTGCCCCCCCCCCCACTCTCCATCAGATGGTGCCGCCCATTTCCTCGCCTCATTTGGCCTCATTATGAATGTGGCTCTAAGTGTTGGTGCGCTGTCAGCAGGGAGCAACAGGGACAAAAGGGCAGAACTGAGGTGTTTATTCATCAAGGGCTAGCGGCAGGTAGTGCCTCGTGGCAGCAAGCAGCGTCTGGTGAATGCCGGGCAGTGTACGCAATAGCACATTTATGAAGGTGATTCTGGTGAGCGACTCTAACAGCGCCATATAGCGTACTATTCATCATTACAGGTGGCTCAGTGTATAGCGCCGGCCCTCTAGCTTCCAGAGCGCCAGGTATTACCTGTAGCTACCTATCGCTCTCCCATACATTTCAATGGACATTCCTTTTCTTCTGTTTAAACAGGGTTTTTTTGTTTTTTATTTCATTTTTTTTCTCTCAAATAATTGTGTCACCTTTCCTGGCCTAGAAAAAGTCATTTTAGAAAACTTTATTTTATTTTTTTTTTTTTATTTTTATGCAGAATTGTCATTACAGGTCTGGCACTAAAGTGTTGTCACAATGTTACAACAATGTCATTCCATGTGTTTTCTCTTTGTTACTGTTAATGACACAGCGTCTGCCGCTCTATGCTATAGCGACCAGATCCAGAGTGCCTACGCTGTGTCGCACTGAGCTGGCGCTACCTTTTGCTCGCTGCAAGCTGTACTGGTGTTAGAACGCCCAACATACATCACATTCATCATTGCCGACCAGGTTACTACAGTGACTGAGGCGCTCTGTTACAGCACCCAATAGCCGATCACAACGTATACTAGCGGTCGCTCTAAGCTCCGCTATATAGACGCTCATCTGCCGATACCTGGCGCTAGTAATGAATCAGCCAACACTATGCCAGCACTTTGTTTCCCCAAGTGCTCTATACACAGAGCGTCAGGGGTAAATACGCTGTCTTCTTAGTTCCACCCTGCAGAACCTACAGCTCTGGTGCTCCCAGCAGACAGCGCACATTGTATAATGAGGCAGCACCACTCCGGAGCTTATGGTGCAGCTCTAGTAGCGTGGGGGACAACTTGCATGGGGACCCCTTCTCCCAAGGGCTTGGTAGCAGCAGCCATAGAAGGTCGGGATACAGTGCCCCTACTACGCAATTCTTTTATTAACCAAATTTAGCGGTGAGGCTAACTGTCTTTAAGTCTGCTAAATAAGTTAAATCCTGTGCAATTGACATGCCCTTTCTTAAAGCTGATCAAACCCCAATCTAAAAGATTCCAGGCCTGGCCAGTAGCCTGCCTGTCTTACCTTTGCGATCGATCAGCCAATCCGCAATCTCAAAATGCCACTGGGCGTGGCTTCGTTTTCTGAGAACCGAGCCACTGCCAAACCAACAGAAGCATCTGGCTGCTCGGGCTGGGAAGGATGAGTGGAGGACCCAGAGATGGGTTTCCATCCGCTTTAAAGCGGACCTTCACTCGGAATAAGAGCCTATATTATATGTTTCCCACACCCTGTACATACAGATTGTCCACATTAAAAATCATCCTACCTGCGTCTACTGCCTGTTATGAGCCTTTAAACATCCAAGATGGCGGCTTATGGAAGCCGCCATCTTATCAGGCAGCCTGCAAACAGGAAGTGCCTCCTGACTGTGCTGCTCTGCATTCTGGGACTGCTGACCTTTACCTGACCCCAGCTCTGCTCTGTCTGAGCAAAGCACAGCTATAACCCGCCCCCCTGTACCTTATCCCACTCTCCTCTCCTCAGTAAGTGTGATGCTTCTGAGTCAAGATGGCGGCGCCCGTATCCTAAATTCCTGAACAGAGTTGCAGCCCAGTGGGGAAAAGAATAATAAGTTAGTGACTAAAAACGTAAAATATATTAATTTTAGATGCTGGGGAACCGTTTTTTAAGAGTTTGGGCTTCAAGTACATAGTTTAAGCTTCAAGTACATACAACTGCCACTGAACCACACGGGCCAACCTAAAAGTGCACTTTGGTCATGTGCGCAGTGGCCACCAAACTAGGATGCACACTCTCCTCCTCCTGGAGCTTGAGAGGAGGTATTTCAATTCCAAAGGCTACATTTTATAAAAGAGTATGCAGGGACCCTAACCTGCTTATTGTTTACCTTTTCTCATGGAGCTCTGTATGATAAGGGGTGCCTTCTATGGGAGGAGGTGTGGGTAAAATGCACGTGAGAAGCTGTACCTGTACCTCTTTAGATGGAGTTCTGATAGTATAAAGCGAGTATCTCTCTAATACAGGTCTCCCAGATGGCTTGTGATGGTAGGTTGGGTTAATGGGAAGGCTGATTCATTACTAGCGCTAGGTATCGGCAGATGAGCGTCTGTACAGAGGCGCTAAGAGCGACCGCTAGTAGACGCTGTGATCGGCTATGGGGCACTGTAACAGAGCTCCTCAGTCGCTGTATTAACCTGGCCAGCATTGATGAATGAGATGTATGTTGGGCGCTCTAACACCAGTTCAGCGTTGCAAGGAGCAAAGGGTAGAGCCAGCTCAGTTCGACCGACTCTCGGCGACTCACACCATCCCTTGATGAATAAACCCCTTAGTGTCATGTGGAGCAGGACCCTGCTTGGCACGAGTTGCAAGGGAGGGCTGTGGCTTTTTGTGGCATACACATATTATCAATGGATTTAGAAAGGGCGAGGCAGCATGTAAAGTTACAGTGTAGCTCGACTTTGTCTTAAAGTGGACCAACACCCAGGGGGGATGGGCCCGGGAATCTTATAGATCAGATCCCTCCCCGCGGGGCATCCGAAATCGGGATGTCCCGCGGGGTGAAACCCCCCAGGAAGCCCACAATCCTACCTTTTCCACGTTTTCCACGTTTACCTTTTCCACGTTCCAGTGGCGCATGCGCGTCCGCCACCGCCGCCTCCCGCGCGTCCCTCTAGCAGGGCGCGCTCCCGTTTGTGAATGGCCGGCGCGGGTGCGCTCCCTGTAAGAGGGACGCACGGGAGGCGGCGGCGGACGCGCTCTGCTTGTCCGTCGCTGCCTCTCGCTTGTCCGTCGCCGGTGATTGGACGAGCGAGTCATGTGGGAGAGGGGTGAGGTGAGTTTTCGGGGCTTTCTGGGGTGTTTCACACAGCGGGGCACCCCGATCGGTGTGCCCCGCTGAAGTAGACCAAAACCCAGGATAGTCAAAATCCTGGGTGTTGGTCCACTTTAAACAAAAGATTCATGTAGGTTCATGATTATTTTTTTTTCTCAGTAATCCAGTTTAGTATACTAAATGCTGAGTTTAAAGCTTGGAACCATAGACTATTTTATTAGCCAAACATATCAACAAGTATTTGCAGAGGACAAATAATATGACTGGCGCTGCTGTTTGTTAACAGAAATGTTACACGACACCAAGTTATCACACTTGTTCTTTCACCTGTGGGTGGGGTGGAAAGCTCCTTGTGAGGACTTAGCAGCCACGTAGCTATAGAGTATGTGGACTTCCTGCTGCACATCCTGCTCAGGCCCAAGCTGAAGGGCTGGAAAACACAGGCGCTAAAACAAATACTTTATGACAGGTGAAAGTACAATTGACACACTTTGGTGATTTAAACAGTCCCAAATGTGTATCGTAAAAAAATGAAGACAATTGTTGTTAGAGAAATATAATCGATTTAATAGCTGAACCCCTATACCCAGAACGTTTATGTCATCACCTTCTATCCCCAGCCCAGTGCCCCAAAACCTTTGCCCAAAATTCATAAAAATACTAACAAACTAAGGATGCTGTATGATGTCTGAATGGCAAACATATGCTAATTAATTCAGTTACAAGCTAAACTGTCACATAAGAGCAGTTGTAGTGCTTTCTGATTTATTGCGGTTATTAGGGTTAGGGTTAGAGTGGACCTTCACACTGAATAAGAGCATATCTTATATGTTTCCCATGCCCTGTACATACAGATCACATTGGAGCATCAGGCAGCCTGCAAACAGGAGGTGTCTTCTGACTGTGTCACTCTGCATTCTGGGATTGCTGTCCTTTCCCTGACCCCAGCTCTGCTATGTCTGTGCAAAGCACAGCTATAACCCCAGCCCCTGTACTTTATTCCGCTCTCCTCTACTCAGTATGTGATGCTTCTGAGTGGCGGTGCCGTATCCTAGAGTCCTGAACAGAGTTGCAGCCTGGTGGGGGAAAGAATAATAAGTAAGTGAGTATATATATATATATATATATATATATATATATATATATATACATTTTAGATGCTGGGGAATCGTTTTTTAAGGGTTTTTTCATTAAATCAAAGTCTGCTTTAACTGATAAGACTGCCCCCCAATGCTGAGTTGTGTGTACTGTAACTGAATGTATCACTGGACAGCCTTAGCGGGTGAGGCTGCCTAACCAGGGAGCAATATGGCTGACGGCATCCAGTTGGCTGTTTTGGAACACTGGGCTAGTTTTGGGACACTCCCTTTCTGGGCGTCAGATCACTTTAAAGTCTGTTTCTTACCAGCCAATATGAAAGCAGTTTCTTTTATTTCAGGCTCAATTCTATGCCTGTTTTGTGGCTGCATAAATCTGTCTCTTTCCTATGTCTTAGTCTATCCACCAAATGTAACAACATACTGTTGGACATTCTTCCTTCTGCTCATTTGTATACCCCACTGTTGGGCCATAGACTATCAAAAAACAGCCTTTTCAGCCAAATTAGTGTCCACATACTCTCCTATGATAATGTAAGCACTATAGTCCTCAGTATGCGGTCACACCCAACTCCCAGGATTTGGGGGCTCTGTTTTAAAAAACTGGGAATGTTAGTACTATCTTATTATTTCATTTATTTACTCGCCTGGACAATTCGGATTTAGGATTTTTCCGCGCACATGGGGCACCCTGAAGTAGCCTCTCTGTGTGAAACACTGCAGAAAAAACCCTGACAGCCCCTGGTGGTTTTGTTCCATGTTAAGAAAGGCTAGTTGCCTGGTTGGGATGTTGGTTGACCTGCTCACTTGTTCCAGTATATTAGCTCAATTAATCCCCCAGACTAAGGACTAACATGGCAGCCGGCATTAGTTCCCTTGTATGTGTCTTGATGTTAATGACTGCAAGTAAACTGCATCAGTCATATATAAGTATGGAGGTGACAAAAATGTTGGCTAGCCAAACACACGCTACATTTATGAATACAAAGTGAACAGTAATGTGAATATGACATATGAAAAACACTGAACAGAAGAATGAGTTAAACTAATAAAGGGAAGGAGGGAGCTGCCTGTGTACAGATATCTATGAGGAATAGAAGGGAGATGATCAGTTCTAAAGCTATTTACACATTTTCCCTGCGGCACTGTTGTGGGACAGCATAATGTTCTTGCACCGCTTTGTAACGCAGTTGTACATGTGTATAGCAAATTGTACATTTCTTATTGGAAATTACATGCAAGAAAAGTTGCACATTGGGATTTACTTGCACTACCGTAGATACCTAGAAGGGTAAGCTTTTTCAAACCTCAGCATCAGGCAAAAACAGGAATAGGGCCAATGAAATTAATAGGTGCCATTTTTTCATGCATTTTTTGTGCTGCACCATAATAGAAAAACAACCCCCCAAGAGTTGTTAAAAGGACCCAAACATATGTGCATTCATTAGGCAACTGCCCTGTTATAAACTGGTAAAAGCAGGGGTGAAAAATGGGTCTAAACAGAGGCTGGGATATGAATTGCTGCCTGGTAAGAGCATGAATGGCGTTTAAACATTTTGCCCATTCACTATTGATTTTCCAAGGTACTGTATGTCGATACCAGAGACATCCAGGCTAGGAGTGGCCCACAAGAAACATCCTTCCTTTTAGAGGATCCCCTACCATGGGTGCCCTATTTCACATAATGTTAAAGAGGACCAAAACCCACCCTGGAGTCTATGAGACTCCAGGGCAGGCATACTCGCTCCCCCGGGGCTGTGTGAAACCCCCCAAGTCACCCAAAAACTCACCTTCTTTCCTGGTCCAACGGCGCATGTGCAACCAGCCGATGCATCCCCTCTATCTTATTAGCAGGGCGCATGCCCACACCAGGCATTTGTGAATGGCCAGTGTGGGTGCACTCCCTGTATAAGAGTAGCGGGGGATGTGGCCGCCAGTGTACTCTGATCTGCTCCTATTAGACGGTGTCCTGGAGGAAGGGACAGGAGCGGATCCGAGCACAGTGCTTGAACAAGTGTCGCACATGCGACAAAGGACCAGGAAGTGGTGAGTTTATTTGGGCGACTTGGGGGGTTTTACATCGTTCTTTTGGTCCTGTGTATTAGCCCTATTTATAGCCTCAGTGCTCTATTAGTATTTCATAGATGGATAGTAAGCTACACTGTCTATTTATTTCTAGGTGGATCCTTTCTGTTGGCACCCTCCCCCCTCCTAAATATACCATATTATGTTCTGTTTACTCTAGTATTCTTCTTTATTTTCCCTTCTATTCACTCACAGATGCCCCTTACATTTACTTAGAGAAGTTTCACTGTCTCCTGTAACATTTCAGTTGTCTTCAGGGTTGATTTTCGCTAAAATGTGGCCCTGGTTAAAAATAATTTTGAGGCCGTGGGTACCAAAAACACACAGTCACGTTCAATAACTGTATGCTTAAACCGGACCTTCAGCGTGATTTAATGAAAAGCCCAAACTCTTAAAAAAACAGTTCCCCAGCATCTAAAATTAATATATTTTACGTTTTTAGTCACTAACTTATTATTCTTTCCTCCACTGGGCTTCAACTCTGTTCAGGAATTTAGGATACAGGCGCCGCCATCTTGACTCAGAAGCATCACACTTACTGAGGAGAGGAGAGTGGGATAAGGTACAGGGGGGCGGGTAATAGCTGTGCTTTGCTCAGACAGAGCAGAGCTGGGGTCAGGTAAAGGTCAGCAGTCCCAGAATGCAGAGCAGCACAGTCAGGAGGCACTTCCTGTTTGCAGGCTGCCTGATAAGATGGCGGCTTCCATAAGCCGCCATCTTGGATGCTTAAAGGCTCATAACGTGCAGTAGATGCAGGTAGGATGATTTTTAATGTGGACAATCTGTAGGTACAGGGTGTGGGAAACATATAAGATAGACTCTTATTCAGAGTGAAGGTCCGCTTTAAATGTCCTATGCTCAGTTCCTGTCATCCTTCCTCCCCTGCGCTTCCGATTCCTGACATCCTCCATTGTGTGTCCAGGCCATTCCCAATAGCTGACGTCCCCCTCAGGTAGCCAGGGCCAAACCTATACACTGCACCCAATTCCCTGGCCAATAGCACACTTTCAATTCTGAAGCCAGGGACCCCTTTGGTAATAGGGGCTGGGGGCAATTGCTTCGTTTGTCACACCCTAATGCCATCCCTGGCTGTCTTTTGCCACGTGGCTGGTGTAAAAGATTGTGGGTGCAGGCAAGGCCAAAAAAAGTTTGAGGTGGGATTTTTTGCTGTGAATGGAGGGTTCAGGATTGGCATTCAGGGGTGAACCTAGCATCTCTGCTGCCTGACTATAGAAAGCCGCTCCCTCCCAGGACCAGCCACTCTTCAGGAGAACAGTGCGTTCCTCCTATGACAAGGGTGGCATTATCTTTTCCCCTGTGAACCACTAAAAAGTTTAATAAAAAAAAACTCTTTCAGTGCCCCCTGGGTGACTGCCTCACAAGGCCTCATTACAGGTGCACCCCAGTGGCATTTACAATATATACAGTATATACAGAGTTGCTCAGAGGACTGGAAAAAGGGAACATAACAATTTGTAGTTCAAATTAAGTGGATACTGTAAGATCCAATATATACATTGACTTTCAGTATCACTGTAATTGCCGAGGCCAGGGACCCAGCTGGAAATGTACTGGCCCAGGGTAGCCCACAAGCTGCTGTGCCCTGCCCCCAGGGTGCTTCTAAGCCACTCAATGAGCACATTCATCAGCTAAGGCTATAACACTACAGGGGTATAAATGCAATGGTACTGAAACTTAAAGCAGACCTCCAGTCAGAAAAAGAGATTACATGGTGGCGGCCATCTTACCACATACCTGATAGTCCTGCACATGAGAATTTGGGTGGTGCTGTACCAGCAGCACTTCACACCATACTGAGAGAGATATATGCCTCAGTAACAAGGAGACGCTCGTCATTTTTCACACACAGAATCATTGAATAAACAGCTAATGTAGCAAATGTAATTGTGTTACATGTTACAATGTATCTCTATGACAGCGACTGCCGCAAAAATTCATTCAGGGAAAAAATGTATTCAATATTTACAACTGATGGCTGAGATCCGCTTTAAGAATTGTAAGGGCAGATGCTGTGTCAGAAGAGGATATGGCCCCCATAGCCATGATGCTGGAGACAATAAGCATTCCAGGGGAAAAATGTGGTCTGGGGTCTTTTGGCTGGGGGGGTGGATGAGGACATGGGGCATCCAGAATCGGGATGCCTTGCTACATGAAACCCCCTAGGAAACGCACCTTCTTTCACGGTCCAACGGCGCATGGGCTGCATCCTCAATATCCCTTTAGCAGGGCACATTCCCAAGCCAGGCATTTGCGACTGGCCGGTTCAGGCACGCTTCCAGTGCGCTCATATATGCTTGCCTTAGACGAGCTCTTAGATAAAGAAATGGGAATGGATCCAAGCACACTGATTGGACGAGAAGCTGCGAGGAAACGTGAGTCACATTGGGTGATCTGGGGGTTTCACACAGCAGGGAATCCCCTATTGGGATGCCCTGGGGGCAAGAACCAAAACCAAGGATAGTCAAAACCCTTTGTTTGAGTCCACTTTAATAATAGTATTGTTTTAAAGCAATACTTACCCTCACTTATGGCAGCACACATGAAATAATGGGTATTAGGTTTATGCATGATTTACTACTCCATTATTAAAGTGGACCAACACCTAGGATTTTGACTATCCTGGTATTTGGTCCACTTCCCCGATCAGGGGTGCCCCGCTATGTGAAACCCCCCAGATCGCCCGATTCAACTCACCTTAAACCGGACCTTCAGCATCATTTAATGAAAAACCCAAACCCTTAAAAAATGATTCCCCAGCATCTAAAGTTAATATATTTTAAGTTTTTAGTCACTTACTTATTATTCTTTCCCCCACTGGGCTGCAACTCTGTTCAGGACTTTAGGATATACGGCACCGCCATCTTGCCTCAGAAGCATCACATACTGAGGAGAGGAGAGTGGGATAAAGTACAGAGGGCAGGTTATAGCTGTGCTTTGCTCAGACAGAGCAGAGCTGGGGTCAGGAAAAGGTCAGCAATCCCAGAATGCAGAGCAGCACAGTCAGAAGGCACTTCCTGTTTGCAGGCTGCCTGATGTTCCATAAGCCGACTGGCTCATAACATGCAGTAGATGCAGGTCGGATGATTTTTAATGTGAGCAATCTGTATGTACAGGGTGTGGGAATCATATAAGATAGACTCTTATTCATAGTGAAGAACTGCTTTAACCCGCTCCTACGGCGCATGCGCGGCCGCTCGTCCAATCAGTGCGCTCTGAGCCGCTGAGGTATGCGCATCAAAGCGACGTCTTATCTCAGCGGCACTGAGCACGCTGGCGGCCGCATCTCACGCTTCCCTTTAACAGGGAGCACGCCCGCGCCGTCCATTCACAAATGGCCGGCGCGGGCATGCGTCCTGCTAGAGAGAAGCGCAAGATGCGACCGCGGCCCGTGCATGCGCCGTTGGACCGGGATTCAGGTAGGGTTTGCGAGCGTCCTGGGGGGTTTCACACAGCAGGGCATCCCTATTTTGGATGCCCCGTGGGGAGGGATTGGATCGGCCCGGGAATATTCCCAGGCCAATCCTGTTGGGTATAGGTCCACTTTAAATGGAATTATACAGAATTGTATTGTTGCCAGGTCCCTTGTTTTTATCCTGAATGTTTCTGTCTGGAATGATTTTTCAGTTTATGATGGGATTATTAGCAGCTTTATGCTTTTTTTTAGCTTTTTTTTGTTCAAATGAAAATGTGCATCAGGGCTAGAGTGAAGATACCTTGAAGCCCGACAGCTATATAAGCAGCTCTGGTTTCATAAAGCCTGCACAAAATAAAGCAGCTCCCTGCAAAACTTTAATCCAGGCTTCACATATTAACAGAAGCACATTGATGCTAGTGACCAATTCTAACATACCATCCCTTTTGTTGATTGAACACTTCACTGTATTAAAGTGGACCAAAACCCACTCCCTAATGGCCACGAGATTCCCTCCCCCCTGGGGCATCCAGAATCGGGATGCCTTGCTACATGAAACCCCCTAGGAAACACACCTTCTTTCACGGTCCAACGGCGCATGGGCTGCATCCTCAATATCCCTTTTAGCAGGGCACATTCCCAAGCCAGGCATTTGCGACTGGCCGGTTCAGACACGCTCCCAGTGCGCTCAGATATGCTTGCCTTAGACGAGCTTAGATGAAGAAGCAGAGTTATATACACATAGAAGGACTCAGCTGCTCTCTTGGCTGTGGCCCAGGCCAATATCCCATGGGCACTAACCATCCGGCCTGGAAGTGAGCAACATGCATGGTGTTAGGAGCGACTCCCTTTATTTTCCTATGCACACTTTTGGCTGGGTTATATATGTAAAATACTGACTTTAGTTCATTTATAAGCATTCCTATTGCATCATTGTAACTAGTTTCCTGTTTTTCTACAGCAGCTGTGCAGGTGAAAGTGTTAAAGGAGGAAGTAAAGTGGGCTAAAACCCATGATTTTGAATATCCTGGCTTTTGGACCTTTCCCCCTGGGCATCCCGATCAGGAGTACCCCGCTGTGTGAAGCCCCCCAGATTGCCTAAAAGTCAACTCGCCTCTTCCCGGTCATATGACGCATGCGTAGCCACTCGTCTAGTCAGCACGCTCAGAAGCGCTGACGCCACATCGTCTAAGGTTTTGTCTAAAGACAATGAGCGCCACATGCCCCACTACCCTCTAAAAGGGAGCGTGCACAAATGGCTGACCCGGGCACACACCCTGCTATAGGGAATGCGGGGATGCAGCCATAGCTTGCGCATGCGCCGTTGGACTGGAAAACAAGATAAGTGTATGGGGTGACTCGGGGGGTTCACAGAGCGGGGCATTACAATTTTGGATGCGTTGGGGTAGGGAATCGATTGGCCCAGGAATCTTAAAGATTCCCAGGCCGATCGCGGTGGGTTTTTGTCCACTTTACAAACCCTGCGGCAGTGCCTTGGAATCTCATCGCTAGCCTCCCCCCGGGGCATCCTATAGCAGGATGCCCTGCTGTGTGAAACCCCCAGGGTTGGCAGTGAACTCACTTTTACTGAGCCCCTTCCATGATGCTGTGTTTGCCGGTGAAGCATCCCTGGCTTCCCTGTAGCTGTGCGCGCTCTGAACAGTGTGGTGGGGATGCGGCTAGCCGGCTGCACCTCGGGAAGATGGCACCTTTGAGTTCAGCCAATCGGCGATCTCAAAAGTGCCACAGGGCGAGGCTTCGGCAGTGGAAAAGGACAGTTTTATTTGAAAACCGGGCCACCGCCGGGCAAACAGCAGCGCTTTAAAGGTGCTCTATTTCCAAATTGTATGATAATAATCCCTATAACCTATCCATATGCTAGATAGTGATTTATACACCCCAATTGCAAAAGAAATCCTAGTACCCCAAATAAACCCAAGGCCCAGCCAGGACAGTATGATTCTTGTATGGGGTCCAGCTAGCATACAGGAATCAAAAATTGAAATGTCAGTCCTGGCTAGGTCAGTATTACTATATTACTAATGGTGGGTGCCTGATTAGCATATTTGGCTGGTTCTGCAATAAATGGTTATTGCAGAACGGATGAGGTATTTGAATATTTCTAAATAGGTCTTTGACAAGTGCATCCAAAAGGGGGATCTGGGTGGCAAATAGGAAGTGGTTTTCTAAATGTATAAGGGGATAAAAGTTAAAGGGAAAAATGGATTGCTTTAGCTTCTCCCACAGCAGATCGAGGTAGCCCTCAAGGTCAAGTTGAACATACCCATCTTAAAGTGCCCCCACCTCTTTTAGTTAGCTGAGGCTTAAAGCAGACCGAACCCCATATTTTTAACTTGCATCCCCTGAATTGCACCCCCATGAAGAGCACCTTTTGCTAATTTTAACTGCTCCTACTTCACTCTAATCCCAGCCCTTGTTTTAGCTGTAAAGCTCCGCCTCCTCCATTGATTTCCATTGCCACACCTAGGCAATGACTGATTGCCTGCCAACCTACTGAAAGGGACATCCCCAAAAAATCAGTCTTCCAGGACGATTTCAAAAGCAGATGTATCCTTTTCTAGGTCTACACCCCAAGAAGAGAGTTTCGGCAGGGGCTTTGGCCAAATATGTTTCACAAGTTCAGTGGGTTTTGGTCCGCTTTAAACTGGACCTTCAGCGTGATTTAATGAAAAGCCCAAACTCTTAAAAAATGGTTTCCCAGCATCTAAAATTAATATATTTTACGTTTTTAGTCACTAACTTATTATTCTTTCCCCCACTGGGCTGCAACTCTGTTCAGGAACTTAGGATACGGGCGCCGCCATCTTGACTCAGAAGCATCACACTTACTGAGGAGAGGAGAGCGGGATAAGGTACAGGGGGGCGGGTTATAGCTGTGCTTTGCTCAGACAGAGCAGAGCTGGGGTCAGGTAAAGGTCAGCAGTCTCAGAATGCAGAGCAGCACAGTCAGGAGGCACTTCCTGTTTGCAGGCTGCCTGATAAGATGGCGGCTTCCATAAGCCGCCATCTTGGATGTTTAAAGGATCATAACATGCAGTAGATGCAGGTAGGGTGTGGGAAACATATAAGATAGACTCTTATTCAGAGTGAAGGTCCGCTTTAAATGCTGGTCCATTTTATTGTCACAGGGACAAGTTTAGCAAGCTCCCTATGCTGTGACATTGGGGAGTGTGTGCAGGAAAGCAGCAGATCAGGAGGGGTAGGTGTTTATAGAAAAACACCCTGCCATAGACTTCAAAAGACTGGACTGGGTAAATGCCCCCTCGGGTCTTTAAGCTCAGCATAATGGGTGGGGTCTGCCTGAAATCCTGCTTCAAACACAGGCATGTGCGCATTCAGGTAAGAAAATCCCGGGTTTTACAAATCAAGCAAGCAAATTGTGATGCCCTTGTGAAGCGGATCAAGTCCCAGGTGAGTGAAATCACTGGGTTTTGCTGCTCGCTGGCGGCTGCATCCCTGGCATCCCTGTAGCTGTAGCACGCTCCTGTGCCCAGCCATTCAGAGAGACTGGGGAGGAAGCGCTCCATAATGAACAGGGAGCTGGGGATAGGGCCAGCAGGATGGGTCACGTCAGCCAGCATAATAATCAGCATAATGGGTGGGGTCTGCCTGAAAACCTGCTTTAAACAGAGGCATTAAAGTGGACCAACACCCAGGGGGGATCGGCCCGGAAATCTATAAGATTCCCGGACCGATCAGATCCCTCCCCGCGGGGCATCCGAAATCGGGATGTCCCGCGGGGAGGAAGCCCCCAGGAGGCCCACAAACCTTACCTCAGCCCCGTTCCCTCTAGCAGGGCACGCACCCGCGCCGGCCGTTTGTGAATGGCCGGTGCAGGCGCGCTCCCTGTTAGAGGGAAGCGCGAGACACGGCCTCCAGCGCTCAGAGCCAGCTGAGCTGGTATGCGCGTCCAGGCGGCCTTGGACGCGCATACCACAGCGGCTCTGAGCGCTGTCATTGGCTGGCGCAGTCACGTGGGAGCGGGGAGAGGTGAGTTTTTTGGGGCTTTCTGGGGGGTTTCAGACAGCGGGGCACCCCCGATCGGGGTGCCCCACCGAAGTGGACCAAAACCCAGGATAGTCAAAATCCTGGGTGTTGGTCCACTTTAAGTACACCCTTGCTGTGCTCCTTCCTTCTCTCCATGTCTAGGCAACATTGGACTCATAGATGCACAGGAGCGCATTTATATGCTCTACCATAGGTGCAAACGTGCACTCTCACTGGCACATGCGCGCAACCCCGTACCTGCATGCAGCAATCCCACATACGCATGCTCCCACTGGTGCATGTATGCACAGCCACATGTGCATGTGTGCACACCCACTACTACAGGTGTGTGTGCACTCCCACATGAGCACATTTGTGCACCCCCCACATGCGCATACCGGCGCTCCCACTGCTTTGGCTGCTGCTATCCTACAGCTCCCTCGATTGCCGCCCCATGGTCACCCGTGGCTGCCGCCCCACTGCTCCCTTGGCTCCAACGGCTTCCGCCCCATGGCTGCCCGCAGCTACCATCCCAGGGCTGCCGTACCAATGCTCCCTGCTGCCCCATGACTACCCACGGCTACCCGGAGGTGGCACCTGCCAGGGCTGAGGGGCGGCAGCTGCGGGAAGCCATGGGACATCAGCCGCGGGTAGCCATGGGATGGCAGCTGCAGGTGCTGTGGGGTGGTAACCTGGGGCACCCCACCACTCCTGCGGTTTGCTACTTCAGGGTGGGTGTCTGACCTGTGGCAGGTCTGGCAGAGGCGAACGCTGGAGTACAGGGCGGCAGGCTGGTGATTGCTGGCAGCCCGTGTCTCTGTGTTTTGCCTTTGTGTGTCAATGTGAAGGATGTTGAGTTTCTAAAGGGTGCATTACATGCATGGCCAGCCTTTAGGGCGTGCGGAATGTGTGGCCGCATAGGGCACCATCCTAACCTCCCTATAAGGGGGTGTCAGGGGGCACTATTCAGACGCCTCTTAATCTGGCTCAGCAAGACTCTCTTTTCTACATTTTCCCTCATTGTTACATATTTCCCCCTTTATATTTCTCTCTTTTCCATATGCCCTTTTCTTCTCTCTTTACCACATTCCTTCTTTCTCTGCCTTTCATTCTATTTCACATTCCCTCCTTTCTCTTTTACATGCCATCTGTCCCCACTCTCTCTTTTCCACATCCCCCTCTCTCACTTCTTCGCACATTCTCTCTTTTCTTTTCCCCTCCATCTTTCTCTTTTTTTCATTTCCAATTTCTCTCTACATATCTACTTATTGCTTCCTTCCTCTCTTACACATCCCTTCTTTCTGTTACTTCCATATGCTCTCACCCTCTTTTCAAATTCCTTTTTCTTTTTCACATGTCCTTGTGTTGATTCTTCTTTCTGCCTTACTTTAGTCTTTTTTCCTTTTTTCTGCATCCCTGCTTCATTCTTCCCTTCCTTCCACTTGCCCCATCCATCTCCCTGCCTAGCTGTATTCCCTGTTCCCTCTGTTTACTACATTTCTTCCCAGTTAAGTGAATGTGTTGGGGGGCACCATCTTGGAATCTTGCACAGGGTGATATTTACATGGGTGGCAATGGTATGGGTGCACCTCTAATGAGGCCATGTGCATACCTACCAACTTTTCAGGGTGGGTGGGAAAGTTGTTAAATTAGGCCGTGCCCCCACATTGAGGGATGGCTAGGAGTTAGGTTGTAACAGGTAAAACAATACAAACACCAAAACCCATCGCGAGCATTCCTGGGCCAATCGATTCCCTCCCCCCGGGGCATCCAAAACCGGGATGCCCCGCTGTGTGAAACCCCCAGGTTGTCTCATACACTTAACTTGTTTCCCAGTCCAACTGAGCATGCGCGAGCCTCGGCCACATCCGCACTATCCCTCTAGCAGGGCGCGTGCCCACACCAGGCATTTTTGAATGGCCGACGTAGGCACGCTCCCCGTTAGAGAATAGCAGAGACCGCGACCGGCTGCATGCTCAGAGCTGCTGGCTTGGACGATGTGACATCAGCGGCTCCGAGTGCACTGATTGGACGAGCAGCCGTACATGCGCCATAGAACTGGGAAGAGGTGAGTTGAGCTCGGCAATCTGGGGGTTTCACGCAGCAGGGCACCCCAACCCCCCTGGATAGTCAAAATCCTGGGTTTTGGTCCGCTTTAAATAGGCAAATTAATCATTTATTGCCACAGAGCTTCATTTTACACCCCAAAGGGGGACAAAGGAGAACAGAGCGACATAGACTCAAATAAGGGACAGTCCCTCAAGGACACTTGGGAGGTATGCATGTGAGGTAACTGCAGAGGGGACAACTAACCCGCGGTTTTATTTAAAATATATGAATTTTTATTCTCTCTCATTAGTGGATCTTGGTGGCTCAGCAGCCACCTCCCTAACCCTGGCGTAGCTGTGTGGAGGTGCGTCTTTCTATGTTTCCTCTCAGGCAGCAGAAAGGCTAAGTTCATCCTTGGACAGGGGTAGAAGAAAAACAGGGTGACTTCCTGGGAATCTGGCTTGATAAGCCAGAATCACACGGACTCCCGAGATGCCCGGGTTACATTAATAAATAGGTCAGGAAGCATCGCAGCGAGCTATTGCGCAAGCCTGACTCAGCCTATACTAAAGGGTTAACAGATACGACCAACGGGGAGAAGCCCCGAACTCAATGTGACGTAGAGGGCGTGCACAAAGGTGGGCGTGACCTGTAGCGTCCGTTTTGCGGCCACAGGCTGAGGTCGGGAGCGTGCAAGAGGAGGATACCGCACATGCGCAGTGGGAAAAAAGTGGGCGTCGGGGGCGCGCGGGAGGCGTGCACGGCGCCGGGGGATACCAGGGATACGGTTTTTTTCCCCCCGCATGTAGCAGCCCCGGCACAAGTGACAGCAGCCAGTCACACGTCAGTGGGGAGGCGGAAAAGTTGTGCGCCTGGCAGGGGCGGGAAGAGGGACGGGACCGGCCACGGAGCTCGGGGAGGGAGGGAGGAGAGGGCAGCGGACGCTCACCTGTGTGTGATGGGCTCAGGGCTGCGCTGCTGATCCTGCAAGTGTGTGTGCTGTGATTGGATGACCCCCCTATGCCAGGCTCCCCCAGCAGGTAACAGCACTGCCCCAACCACCTTACCTTTGGCTGCCTCTCGATCATGTAAGTGGGTGAGGAGGGTGCTTGAATCCCATCCCTGAAAACTGACCCTGCAGCAGCTCCTGTCCCCCAGTCAGTGATCACTTACCCCCCACTGGAAGAGCCATGAGGCTGAAGCCCGGATTCCTCCTGCGCAGCCTGCTGGTGCTGGCCACTTTCCTGGTGGTCCTCATCTTCTGGTCCTCTCTGTCCGACCACAGTGACCCACACTCCCACCTGCCCCGGGTAAGTACTGCTCCTCTTATTTGTTCTTATAAGCTCTTAATCATGTCTGTGTCGCCTGTATACCCTCCAGGATCTCCGTCTCACAGGGGCATGCTGTGACTTGTAGTGTGCTGGCAGCCCTTACTACCCGCAGCCCCCTTCTGTTGTTGGGGAGTGAGATTCTGCTGCGGTTGCCTGTGACAGAGGATTAATTTCACTAATCACCTTCATTAGGTTTCATGCTATGAGCTTAGCCGAATGTCAAACAGCACAGTGCACAAGGTGGTGCCATCTTAGTTTAGGAGGATGAGGGTGCCACTCGTTAGCTTGGTTGCCCCTCCAGTTTCTGGCTAATTGATGTCATGTCCCTGATATGTTGTTCCTGGCTTTTTTTATACTCTAACACTTATTAACATGGATTTAAACTACAATCAGCAAAAGTTGACCATAATCAACCAAGATCTGTGGTTGGTGCTGGTAGATCTAAATAACATGGAGGTAGATCTAGAGGTAGATTTAAATAAGATGGAGCAAGAAAATGACCAGAGGTAGATGGCACCAGGAGACTGTGTGTGAAAAGTGCTAGAGGTAGATCTAAATAAGATGGAGCAAGAAAATGACCAGAGGTAGATGGCACCAGGAGACTGCCGGAGATAGTGTGTGGAAAGTGCTAGAGGTAGATCTAAATAAGATGGAGCAAGAAAATGACCAGAGGTAGATGGTACCAGGAGACTGCCGGAGATAGTGTGTGGAAAGTGCTAGAGGTAGATCTAAATAAGATGGAGCAAGAAAATGACCGGCGGTAGATGGTACCAGGAGACTGCCGGAGATAGTGTGTGGAAAGTGCTAGAGGTAGATCTAAATAAGATGGAGCAAGAAAATTACCAGAGGTAGATTGCACCAGGAGACTGCCAGAGATAGTGTGTGGAAAGTGCTAGAGGTAGATCTAAATAAGATGGAGCAAGAAAATGACCAGAGGTAGATGGCACCAGAAGACTGCCAGAGATAGTGTGTGTGGAAAGTGCTAGAGGTAGATCTAAATAAGATGGAGCAAGAAAATGACCAGAAGTAGATGGCACCAGGAGACTGTTGGAGATATTGCAAGGATGGTGTCGGCAAGGGACAGAGTTAGAAATGGCAGAGAAGAGGTACATTTTGCAAGGCAAGGGGTAGATTTGGAAAAGCAAGGGTGCATGTCTAGATATAGGGAGGTAAGTGCGCAGGGGTAGATGTCACTAGGCAAGGCTGTGGCAAGGCACAGAGCATTGGTAGATTTGACAAGGCAAGTGGCAATTAAAGGTAGATATGGCAGGGGCAAAGGAGGCAGAAGTATGCAGGCAAATCCTGCCAGGGCTATTCAGGTATGGCTTGGCAAAGGGCAGGGGTAGGCAGATACATGGCTTGGCAATGGACAGAGGTAAGCAGATATATGGCTTGGCAATGGACAGAGGTAAGCAGATATATGGCTTGGCAATGGGCAGAGGTGGGCAGATGTTTTGAGGCAAGGGACAGAGGTAGGCAGATGTTTTGAGGCAAGGGACAGAGGTAGGCAGATGTTTTGAGGCAATGGGCAGAGGTGGGCAGATGTTTTGAGGCAATGGGCAGAGGTGGGCAGATGTTTTGAGGCAATGGGCAGAGGTGGGCAGATGTTTTGAGGCAATGGGCAGAGGTAGGCAGATGTTTTGAGGCAATGGGCAGAGGTAGGCAGATGTTTTGAGGCAATGGGCAGAGGTAGGCAGATGTTTTGAGGCAAGGGACAGAGGTGGGCAGATGTTTTGAGGCAAGGGACAGAGGTGGGCAGATGTTTTGAGGCAAGGGACAGAGGTGGGCAGATGTTTTGAGGCAAGGGACAGAGGTGGGCAGATGTTTTGAGGCAAGGGACAGAGGTAGGCAGATGTTTTGAGGCAAGGGACAGAGGTGGGCAGATGTTTTGAGGCAATGGGCAGAGGTGGGCAGATGTTTTGAGGCAAGGGACAGAGGTGGGCAGATGTTTTGAGGCAAGGGACAGAGGTAGGCAGATGTTTTGAGGCAAGGGACAGAGGTAGGCAGATGCTTTGAGGCAAGGGACAGAGGTAGGCAGATATATGGCCAAGGCAAGGCGCAATGATCAAACAAAGCCTCCAAGTTTTCCAGGTCAATTTGGGGGCTCTTACAAGCCCAGCAGTGGTGTCCCTGAAATGTCCTGTGTAACTGTGTTGATAGCTGTGCGGTGATCAGCTCTGTGACATGCCCGTTACCTTTTTCTTTTGCTGTCATAAATTCCTTGATCGGTGTATTTTCAAATCTAAAGCCTGGAAGACTTGCACAGACCTGACATCAGTCATAAAACCCTTGTCCCGATAAGACATCAGTGAAATAAAGGCAGAGGGAGTATCATGTGTGCAAAGGTGAAGGGAAAGGCAGTTCACCTGTGATAAACGCTCCTCTTGCCAAGCACAGCGTGGGTTGGGCATCCCAATACCCGCTTTTCACCGAGTGTGACCCATCAAATACATTTGATCACATTGAGACCAGTATCATACTGCTGACATGCAATTTCTTAGTACAAAAAAGGCTTTTCTCCCCTATGCAATTGTTCTCTGAGTTCTGACAACTTGTACTTAGCTTAGCTGGCTTTCCTTGACAAGAGCAAGTTGCTATATAATCCAGTTATCTTCATGGATGGATGGCTGGGAAGTGGCAGATGTGTCTAGTGGGGCTAACAAAACTTTAGCCTGCTGCTTATATCTTTAGAAGTAAAAATTAGCTTTAAGAAAATAAATGATTGAAGGTTTGATTGTTCTGGTAGTTTATAATCCAGAGTAGATTAGCTGCTAAAGCTGGGCATAGATCGCCCTTAGTCGGCTCGGTAAGAACAAAACTCGGCAAATGTCAGCTGAAATGCATATTTGTTTTTAAGGGAAAAGACACTTTAATGGCAGTAGTTCATTTTTATGGCAGATATGCATTTCCCAGTATGGCATTCTGTCTAGGACAGGGGTTCCTAACCAGTGGTACGCGAGATTCTATCAGGTGGTCATTGACAAGGCTGCAGACTGACCTCCAAACCTAACCTGCTGCCTAATATACCTGTCCAAAACCACTTTAAAAGGTGATAAAAATATGTATTGTGTGTAATTTTTGTGAGTTTCATGCACTTTAGAGTGGACCAAAGTGGTTCTGCTCCTCGAACCCAGGTCGCCCATAAAAACTTGCCTTGTCCTACGGTGCATGCACAGACACGCAGCCAGTCAGCACCATTCACAAATGCCGGGCATGGGCATGCTCCTGGCTAAAGTTATAGCGTAGTACCACAGCGGCTTGTGCATGCGCCATTGGACCTGGGATCAGGTTTTAGTAGGGATTCATAGGGTTTCACCCACCAGGATGTCCCGGGAAGGTATAGATAGGTATAAATTCCATGGCTTCCCAAGCTGGGTTTTGGCCGGCTTTAAGTGGCTGTTTTGACTATGGTTTTTAGTTGAGTGACATTTGCATACTTACCATCCAAGTGGTACTTGGGATAATTAGAAAATGGTCATTGATAAAAAAAAAACCCTGGTATGGCTACCTAGCTAAAGAAAATATTTTACCTGCAGTATTAACCCAAAAACAGCTTTGATATTTTTCCTATAAGCTTTCCGTTTTCATTCATATTTCTCTTGTCACTTATAAAAGCAGTTGTTGCTGTTCAGGCTAAAGAGGAGCAACCATTAGCCTAGAGTCTGTACGGCTCTAGGGATGTGGTTTTCCTCTCAGTGGATCATCACAATTTGGAACGCCCTGTTGTTTGAAACCCCCTTGTTCTTCTCTGCCAATTCCATGGTGGCATCCCCTGCATCCCTCTGGCTGTTCCCGCTCCAGACCTACTCACAGCTATAGGGGAGCAGCCATAGAATGCTGATTGGAGGGGAGCCCAATATCATGGAAGAGGTAGGTAGACCCATTGAGCTGGGAGGGGTGGATGAACAGGTTTTGTTCCTATTTAAACGTTAAAATCAATCAGAATTGTGCTGATTTGCTTTGTTTTGACAGAACAAAATATAAAAATAACTGAACTTGATGCTAGAACAGAATAGAGGCATATTTGAGCAACGCTAAGCAGCACCATCATGCGTATATACAAGGAAGTAGTTACTAACATGGTAAATAAATAAAGCACAGGGTAATACAAACCGGTTGCAAATGAAAAGATTACATGTTAGATTGCAAGCTTGTATGGGCAGCGGCCTTCTTTCCAAATGCACCACCATTATAATCCAAGAACCTCTAGTGGTCCTGTGTGGAGTTCATCATGTTAGTTTGCATTCTCCTCTAGAGCAAATAACAAATCACGCCCCAATAAGCACATTGATGGCTTGATTCCCGCAGGCTTTCTTTAGATCAGGGCCATTGTTTCTTGGGCAGATCAGGCCACTGAAGTTTTTGCTTTTGTTTAACTTTTAAAAGGTTCGGCCATCACTCCTACAGTATATACCATGCTTGAGCTGCTTGTGTCTGATCATTTTGAATTCTATTTACAGTTCAAGTAATGTATTGAATGCAGCTGTCCTGATATTGGGGTGGTTTGTCTCTAAATGTATAAGAAGAACATTTGTATTACCCTAGGAAGAGACCCCACAGTCCCTTCAAACCCACCAGAAAACACAGCACAGCCCAATTTGAAAGTACAAATTGTCCTATTTTATTATTATTATTTACCCATTTTTAGGCTTTTTAGGATGTTTTAAATGTCTTGTAAACACATAATACAAAGACATTTAAAACATCCTAAAAAGCCTAAAAATGTCTTTGTATTATGTGATCCTTGTTTAATAATAAAATAGGACAATTTGTACTTTCAAATTGGGCTGTGCTGTGTTTTCTGGTGGGTTTGAAGGGACTGTGGGGTCTCTTCCTAGGGTAAAACATATATACATACGGCCAGTTTAGCACGCCCCATGCACTAGTTGGTGCGGCCATATTCTTTCTTACAGAAAATGTGTAAACGCATTCTTCTGGTAATGTAATTAATTTATCTTTGCATTTCAAAAGGGTTAGGTAAGCTAGTCTTCTATTCAGAGCCGTTCTGAATACCACAGGGGTGTGTGATGGGTTGCTGGACTGGTTCTACAGCCTTGTTTATGGTGTGTCATAGTATTAGGCCGTCCATTATAGATTGTATAGTTTACACACTAGCATGTCTCCTACCCCTACATTCACGTGGAAATGGTCAGAAATACACCTAGCTATATTATCTTAAATCCCATCTACAAAACAAATAGTCTACACACCCTTCTCCACCCTGGTTTTATTAAAGACTTAACTAAAGTCTGCTGATGTAATTCCACGGCAAAGGAGATGAATAGTGGATATGGGGAGGATGACTACTATATTTAGCCATTATTAGCATTTAGGATTGGCAAAAAGCAGTACTTTTTTTTTTTTTAATTATATTTTGTAACAGTAAGACTTTTTATTCTCTGGGTTCCGTGTATGTGGCTAAAAATTGTCTAACCCTTTAAATGCAAGCTATGTGAAATTCACGTAGCTGCCTCTGTGTCCATTAAAGTGGACCAACACCCAGGATTTTGACTATCCTGGGTGTTGGTCCACTTAGGTGGGGCACCCCGATCGGGGGTGCCCCGCTGTCTGAAACCCCCCCGATCGCCGCAAAAACTCACCTCTCCCCGCTCCCACGTGACCTCGTCCGGCCAATGACAGCGCTCAGAGCAGCTCTGGTATGCGCGTCCAAAGCCGCTTGGACGCGCATACCAGAGCGCTGTCATTGGCTGCGTCTCTCGCTTCCCTCTAACAGGGAGCGCTCCTGCGCCGGCCATTCACAAAACGGCCGGCGCGGGAGCGCGCCCTGCTAGAGGGAAGCGAGAGACGCGGCCGCGTCTCGCGCATGCGCCGTTGGATCGCAGGTAAGGTGAGGATTGTGGGCCTCCTGGGGGGTTCCTCCCCGCGGGACATCCCGATTTCGGATGCCCCGCGGGGAGGGATCTGATCGGTCCGGGAATCTTATAGATTTCCGGGCCGATCCCCCCTGGGTGTTGGTCCACTTTAAGTTCCAGCTGGCATTTCCCCCTGTTTGCAGCCCAAAATAATGTCCCCCTCCTCCTGGGATCCAGAGCTAGGGGTCTCCCTTTGTCCTGGGAGGCCTCCTGATCCCCCCCCCCCCCCCACACAGGGTCTTCAGCTGGGCAGAGAACAGACATTTCATGACAGCTTTTTATACTGGGAGTGTGATGACGGTATAAAAGTCCTGGTGGAAGCCCGGTATGGGGTATGGGGCAGGGGGCTCAGGATAGGGTGGACCCCACTCCAATTTTTCTAATCTTTAAGGGTTTAACCCTTGATAGTTTGTATAGTTCTTTTTGGTTTGAGGGGTCTCCGATATATATGTGGATATGTAGTAAGAATGGAGCTTTTACACACAATATGGTTATTTAATCATTAATATTAAAAAACAAAATGCAAAAAAAAACTAATAAAAATGCTGAAAAAAAATGCAAAGATTAAACTCTCAAAAATATATGTAATTTTACTGTAAATTCCTGCAAAAATCACATTTAAACATGTATAGCGCAAAATGGTGCCATATAGCCTAGAAATAGAGGGTGATAAAATCTCTAGGTAGGCTGGCAGTTAAAGGGGCTCCAACACACTAAAAGTTCTAAACAAAATAAAAAGAAAGTATGCCAGATATCAAGAGGAGTTACACGTCAAAATGTACCAGCCAAACATGTATTTTTTTCCAACTCGAAGATGGATGACAAGCTAGAAGGGGAAACCGCGAAACGATAATGTGGTTACCAGCGAAGGGGGGGGGGGGGTTCTGTGTGGGGCACTTTGACCCTTTTCACTCCAGGGCGATCAGTTACCTACGGGCCCATTCATTCATTCATTCATGTGTTTGGGAGTGATGGTGCTGTGATCGCCTATGATTGAGTGGTGATCACAAGCGTCATCGCTCCCATAATGCTGTACTTATTGATTGTGGTGCTGCAGCACCCAGTCGCCATGTTGTGAGCACGGAACAAAACTCAGAATTTTCACTATACTTGGGATTGATTCTTTTCCCACTGTGTCTACACAACTCACCTTTCTGTCAATCCCACTGCGTGTGCTGCCTTCTGTCCAGTCAGTGCCGTAAGCCATACATATTAATGTCTCATGTACGTCTCTGTTTTGACACAGAGCTTGGCAATATGGAGCTACCACATCCCCATCTTCCCTTTAAACAAGGGTGTGCACCTCCCAGCCTATCTTAATGGCTGGGATAGTGGTCCAGCCCAGAGATCTTGGGGATGCAAAGGTGAGTTTTTCAACACCCTGGAGGCGTTTCAGATAGCAGGGCATCCCAATTTGAGATCGCACCAGGGCCAGCCACACTGGGTTTCTGCTTTAAATAGAGCTTTAGCCCTTATAAAGGTGTGAGATCCCTATAATACCAAGAGTAAAACACATATGAAAAGCAACAACACCGCAGAATGCATGATCACCTTCAAATGCAATAGGCGGTTATTAAATCTGGGCCAGTATGGTAAAACTCCGGAAGGCACAGGCACCTGCTACAGCAATAGAAGACCTTTGACCTCTACAGCACTCACCACAAGGGCATGTGGCTCATCTAAAATACTTACCTAGATCAATCGGTCCCCTGGTCTTGTCAGGCTGGCCTGGGCTGTGACTGCTTCCAACAATGTGACCTGCCGGAGAGTCCGTCTCCTTTATTCACAGCTGAGGGAGACAACCAGCCAACCTGGGAATATATTTTCTGGCGGACATGTCCTTTTCCTCCCCCTGACTAGCAGAAGGCTTTCGGAAGCATTGTCATGTGTTTCCCGGATACTGTCCATGTTTGGAAAGCCAAGCGCTGACTAGCAAGCTGCCAACGCGGACAAGTGTAGCTTTCCACTAGCTTGCCAATCACTTGTCAACTCCACACGGTCTTCTTTCCTTTCCAGGCGCACCTCAATACAAAAATGCTGACTGCCATGGAAAGCTGGAGAATAGGAGGGAGAATTCTGTCTCTTCTGGTGTTCTCAGCCCTAGTTGTATAATTAAACACATCACTGCTTCTCGATATAAGTGTAATACATAGGCAGGAAACAATACATGGTCAGAAAAGCTCTCAGAGATTCCTCTGGATATCTCATTGTCTTGTCCTCCCTCAATGGCCTTTCTCAAGCTCTGTTCCTTTGTGATAGGCTTCAAAGGTCAGTGAGTGGAAATTGCGGATACTTAATGGTCTGTCACAATAAGGTAGGGTTATTAATGTTGGTATTGAGTTTGAATATTTAATTTGAGATAAAAATTGGAGAGAGTGTAATTTTAAATGTTTAGTTTGCAATGGCTATGTGCTATATTAAACAAGCGAATAAATATTACAGAAGGATATTCTTAGTATACAGTACGTCCTGCTCCAAATATAATACTTACAATCGGGTAATACTCCGCCAGATGGCGCTGGACTGCAGAGACATCGAAAATAGGCTCCTCCCGGCCCCTCAAATACCCGGGGACCTCCCACAAATCCCCAGAATTTTTCTGCAGTCTGGCTGAGAAGGACGAGAAATTGGCTCTCTACTCGCAGGTGAGCGGGGCTATTAGCCTGCAGCCCTGTAGGACTATTCCCACCCGTTCCACTAGTATTATGCCTCCCAGCCTTGGCTGCGCTGGTCGGGTGAGGGTAGGCAGCACCGCTGTTAGGTGCTTAGGAGCGCTGCTCCACCGCAATCCCCCACCAAACGGTAGGCGGTTCAGGCTTATGGTGAGCCTATTTGCTGCTTACCGTTCTGGCTTCGCGCTCTTCGGGGGGGGGGGGGGGGCTGGGCCCGTCTTTGGCGCGTTCCACGTCATCGCTGTTACTGGCCCGCCCCTCGAGGTATACCGACGCCATCTTTCCTACTTGGTTGGCCTATGCGCGACGGACTCCTACCTACCGCGGTCCGTAAGTGCCCTTGCGGGCGGCTTATCTCCTTCACTTTTGTTACGATGTGCTTAAGGTCTTGTCTGCTTATGTCTTTCAGGCGGGACGAACCCTTCTTGGCTTCTCCCGGCCCTGTTTTAGTATATTACTTGTAGGCCTTGTAAAATTATACTCCCACTTCCCTAGCGGGTTATTGGGGCATCCAGGGTTGCTATATAGCGTTATTCCCTATCGCCGTATAGCGCCGCTATAATCACCATATGGAGGCATCCCAGAATAATGTGACCGGGGTCCCTTCGGGACAAGACCGGTTGTGTGTAGCGTGTGGGCAGCCTCATGCGGACGCTGACAAGGCGCGGGTCTGTGTACCCTGCGCTGAGCAGGTGCTTGCATTGCAATCTGGCCTTCCAGTGGCTGCACCTCGTTTCACTTCGCCTACTCCCCCAAGCTTAAACCTCACTTCTACTGAGTTGCATACTAGTGGGGATTCTCAGCCTGATGTGTCTTCTAAACTGGCTACTGTTGAGCAGTTGATTGCTAAGTCCTTAGCGCGTGAGGCCCCTGCTAAGAAGCGGCACTTGACGCCTAATGTCACTGTTTTCCCTATGGGAACTGAGGAGTTTATGAATCTGTGTGGCTATACCCCGTCTGATGAAGGGGAGCTCTTTTCTGATTCAGGCTCATCTGATGAGAGACCAAGGGGTCATGACTATTCTGGCTCTGACCCCTGGGCCCCGGATGACACTGACAGATTATTGACCCAGATTTTTGAGGTTTTGTCTATCTCTCTCCCTGTTAAGGCTCCCAGGCAAAGAGGGGAGCTTTTCCATACAGCAAGATCACGTTTGGCATTTCCAGAGCAGGCACATTTCCATAACCTTGTGCTCAAGGATCATCAATCGCCAAAAGACCTCCAGTGTTTTCTCTGCAGTCATACTGCGAAGATAGAAGATGGCTCTCTATGTTTCGCAGGCGAGCGGGGCAACCAAGCCTGCGGCCCTGCAAGTCTATTGCCACCCGTTTCCGGACCCTATTTGCCTCCCAGCCTCGGCTGTCGGATCGGGTGATGGTAGAGGAGCACCAGGGTCAGGTGCTCGGGGAGCGCTGCTCCAATCCGCAGACCCTGTACCACAAAGGGTAGTCAGCCATAGGCTTTTATGGTGAGCCTGCTGCGGGATGAAAAAGCACTGCTGTCGCTATGCTGTAGGAGGTGAGTTGTGCTTGGGGACTTGTCGGGGGGGGGTAGCGGCGGGTGGTGATTTGGTGTGATCTCCCGCTGTTGTTGTTCTCGCCGCGGACAGCGCTATTACTGTGTGTCTGAGGACTGTCATGGCGCCGGTGCCTGGTCACGTGGGTGCTTTTTCGCGCTCTTCACGGGGGGAGGCGCCGGGGGATGATGCGTATCGCGTCATTTCTCCGTGGCCCGCCCCTCCAGGTTCTCGATCTCGGCGCCATTTTGCTCAGGCTGCGTGCTTGTGACCGGCGGCCCAATTTCAGCGTGGGCTGCGGTGGTGACCTACTTGTCTGATCTTCCATCCACGGTTCTTCTGGCTGTTCTGCGATCGCCTGTTTGTGCTGCCCGCACTGTGCCATTTGGTCCGTGAGTCCCCTATGGGGTTTTTTTCTTCTTGGGGCATATACTGCGGGATGCTTATGTGTCTTTTTTTTTTCTTATGTCTTTCAGGCGTGATAACAGTGTATTGTGGTTTCTCCCGGTCCTATACCTCCCTTCCTGGCCCTCTCTGTGGGCATCCCTTGGGGGGCATCCCAGGTGACTTTTTTATTAGCCCTTACCCTATTCTGGCCTATTGTGCCTATGATAATCACCATATGGAGGCTTCTGGGGATAGCGTGCTCGGGGGTTCTTCGGGGCAATCCTGGCTGTGTGTCATGTGCGGGGCATCCCCTTTGAGTGGTAGTGACTCCCTAGAGGAGGGGGAGCTTTTCCATGATTCAGACTCATCTGGGGACCATCAGGAAGGGTACAACAGTGACCCAGGGTCCGCCTTTGATGAAGATACCTGGCTCCCTGATGACACTGATAGACTGTTGTTGGACATTTTTGAGGCTTTGCACATCGCCCCCCCCCAAGGTGGCGAAGAGGAAGCAGGGTGAGCTCTTTCGCCCTGACAAGCAACGCTTGGAGTTCCCGAAGCAGGGTCATTTCTCCAATATGGTGCTCAAGGAGTGGGATCGTCCTAACAAATTGCCCTCGGTGCCCAAGGGATTGGACAGAAGGTATCTCTTTTCTGCTGACCTGGTCAAGCGCTGGTCGTGTCCCCCTGAGGTGGACGCTCCTGTTCTAGGGCTGTCTAACACTTCGGTCATGCCGTCCCCTGACACTACTACACTGTGTGACAGCGCGGACTGCCGTATGGATCAGCTGGCCTGTCATGCTTTCACCTTTGTAGGGGCAGGCCTACGTCCTGTTTGTGCCGCAGCCTTTACGGCCATTGCCCTTAAGAAGAAGCTCATGGCGCCATGGCTGGTAGGAGGAGGGAGGATTATAGGGCCCTCTTGGTTTGCTCTGATTTTGTTGCCTTTGTGCTGACTGTCATGGTTGATGCCGTCCGGCTGGGCGGTAGGGCTTCGGCTCTCTTGGCGGCTATGCGCCGGTCTGTTTGGTCGCGCCAGTGGGCAGCTGACACTGCTGCTAAGAAGTCCCTCATCAGGCTTCCCTTCACGGGGCTTCTTCTCTTTGGTGAGCATCTGGATGTTCTGGCCAAGGATGGTAGGTTACCTCGGCGTAGGAAGCAGCCTGGGCCCTTTCGGGGGCCCTCTGCTTCCTTCCCCACCTTTCGTGCTTCCAGAGGAGGTCGTGGCTCCCTCTTCTCGGGTAGCCGCAGAGATTCTTGGGGCCGTGGTCGTCCCGGTCTCTCATGGGGATCCAAGCCCAAACCCCCTCCTAAGGCCCCTCAGGCATGAGGAGGCGCCCTCACCCGTCCGGGTGGGGGACGGGTTCGGCTATTTGCTCACGTCTGGAGGCTTCGCGTCTCAGACCGGTGGATTCAGGAGGTGGTGTCCTCCGGTTACAAGATAGTTTGCAGCCTGGCCGCCCCAAGATTCCTCAGATCCCGGATGTCTCAAAATCCTCCTTTGCGCTTTGCGCCTAGCAGTTCAACGCCTGTTGGAGTCAGGAGTCATCTGCCAGGTACCTTACCAGGAACAGGATCAGGGGTACTACTCCAATCTTTTCATGGTTCCCAAAAAGGACGGTTCTCTGAGGCCCATCCTGGACTTGAAGGGTCTCAACAGGTTTGTCTGGTTCAAGAACTTTCGCATGGAGACGCTACGCTCTGCTCTCAGTACCCTTCGGCCGGGCAACTTAATGACCACTGTGGACATCAAGGATGCCTATCTTCACGTACCAATCTTCCCAGGTCATCAGAGATTTCTGAGGTTCGCTCTGGGGGATCATCACTACCAGTTTGTGGCCTTAATGTTCGGCATCACCTCTGCGCCTCGGGTGTGGGCTGGCGGGCGTAATGGCACTTCTGAGGAACCAGGGTGTAAGGAACTTACCTCTGCCAGGGGGCCGGCAGCGAGCGTCTGCAGGGTGACGCAGCACTCCTGCTGTTGGGAGCGCGGCGCGTCACTCTGGCAGCCTCCCTCGCCCCTCTCTAGCTGTGCAGGCGCGCGTCCCGCAGTCTGTAGATTTCGCCACTAGGAGGCGCTGTGCTGCGAGTGGCAGGCAGCACAGAGTGCTCCACACCTGATGGGAATCAGGGGCTGATCAGCCTTGCAGCCAAGACTGACCAGCCCCTGGATATTGCCTCCAATCACTCAGTGTTGTAAGTTGCACCAATCAGCACATACACTCCCATTGGTCGATTCCCCAATAAATATGGAGTCAGCCCAGCACTCGGTGCCCGTGATAGTCGCTTGTGATTAGGGTGTGATTCTGTTGTTACCTGATTCCGACCCGGCTTGATCGACCATTCCTGTCTGCTGCCTGTACCGACCTCTGCTTTGTCTGACCATGAACCTGCCTGCCCCTCTGGATACCCTGCGATCTCTCACCTCCCGGCTTGACCCTTTGGCTACCCCTGACTACGCATCTGTCTCATCCCTGTACTCTGACGCACCCTCCGGATTGACTACCTGTGAACGACCTCGGCTTTGGGATATCCTCGTGGTTCATCGCCTTCACCGTAAGCAGCCATCCTTTGCGCCTATTAAGACCTGGGGGCAACCGTGTCCGGTGAGGCGTACCTAGCGTCCCGGCAAACGGGGGCTTGACTATAAGCAGAAGCGGCGGTGGAGATTGGGGGTTGCCTGCTTACAGAAGGCTGGTGTCCCGCTGGGCATCACACAGGGCATTCGCATCCTCCCTGACCTGGACGACATTCTAATTGCTGCTCAGTCTCTTCATCAGGCCGAGAAGGATACTCAGGTGGTGACCTCCACTCTCGAGTCCTTCGGCTGGGTGATCAACTATCCCAAGTCTTCACTGTTTCCGTCTTTGGCGAGGTCCTTTATGGGCATGATTTTGGATACCTTTCAGGTCAAGGTATTTCTCCCTCAGCAGAAAGTGGAGGGCCTTCAGATGCAGGCACAGGCTCTGCTTTTGTGTCATCATCCCTCCATTCGGCAGAGAATGCAGTTAGTGGGCCTGATGGTGTCCTGCTTCGAGGCGGTTCCCTTTGCTCAGTTTCACATGAGGCCTCTTCAGTTGCATCTCTTGTCAGTTTGGGATCGGGAACCTGTGTCCCCTCTGGCCAGGCAGTCCATCTCTTGGTGGCTGGACTCGAGGAATCTTCTAGGGGCAGGACCTTTCTGCCACCGTGCTGGGAGATTGTCACCACAGGTGCCAGTCTGACCGGTTGGGGGGGGAGTTTGGAAGTCTTTGAAATTTCAGGGTCAGTGGGGCCCCCAGGAGGCCCATGCACCCATCAACATTCTAGAGCTGCGGGTGATCAGGTTGGTTCTCTCCCAGTTGACCCCACACCTTCGGGTCGGGCTGTTCAGATTCGCCCGGACAACCAGACGGCAGTTGCCTACATCAATCATCAAGGGGGGACTCGGAGCAAGCGAGCCCTCATGGAAGTGTCCCTGATACTGTCTTGGGCGGAAGAGAATGTCCTTTGAATCTCGGCGGTCTACATTCCGGGGGTGGAGAACCAGGAGGCAGACTCCCTGAGCAGGGGGACGTCTCGGCTGGGGGAATGATCCCTCAGCAACAAGGTATTTCACTCCCTGTGTCACCGCTGGGGTCAGCCGGATGTGGACCTGTTTGCGTCCCGCCACAATCACAAGCTTCCAAGATTTGTCTCTCTGTCGCAGGATCCTCTGGCCTTCGCCACGGATGCGCTAGCGATTCCTTGGACAGAGTTTCGGCTCCTCTATGTGTTCCTTCCCTTTCCTCTGCTGGGCAGGGTGCTGCGCAAGATAGCCCAGGAGGGGGTACCAGCCATTCCGGTGGCCCCCTGTTGGCCAAGGAGGGTGTGGTTTGCAGACGTCGTGCAATTGGCAGTAGATCGGTACGTCTTGCCCAAGGATCCAGATCTTCTCACTCAGGGACAGCTGCGCCATCCCAAATTACAGACACTGGCTTTAATGGCTTGGCTGCTGAAACCTCCATCTTGATGGATAAGGGGTTGTCGTCCTCTGTTGTTGATACCATGATTCGGGCTCGGAAGAAGTCCTCGTCTTTTATCTACTACAGGGTCTGGCATGCTTACATTGCCTGGTTTGAGTTTAAGTCTCTTCCTTGTCGGGTGTTTTCTATCCCCAGGATTCTGGAATTTTTACAACATGGTTTGGATTCGGGCCTTAGTACCCTCAAGGGACAGGTGTCAGCTCTGGCTATTTTTTTCCAAAGATCCTTTGCCAATCACGGGCTGGTTAAGACTTCCAGGGAGTTACTCATGTGCGTCTGCCACGTAAACCTATGCTATCTGTTTGGGACTTAAATCTGCTGTTGTCTGCTCTGCAGGGTCCTCCCTTTGAGCCTGGCCGTGAGGCTGCGTTGTCCGTTCTGACTCTTAAGGTGGCCTTTTTGGTGGCTATTACTTCGGTCAGGCGAGTTTCTGAGCTGGCGGCGCTTTCCATTAAACCTCCTTATTTTGAGCAGCATCAGGATAAGGTGGTGTTTTGGCTTAAGCTGGATTTCTTGCCCAAGGTTGTGTCTGCTTTTCATCTCAATCAGGACATTGTCTTACCTTCCTTGTGTCCTAACCCTGCTACTTCCAAGGAACGGACCCTTATTCTCTGGATGTTGTCAGGGCATTGAAGTTTTATTTGGTTGATACTGAGTCTTTCAGGAAATCTGATGCACTTTTTGTTCTTCATGCTGGACCTAGGAAGGGTTTGCCTCCGGCTAAATCTGCTATTAGCAAGTGGGTACGTCAGGCGGTGGTACAAGCCTATTCTGCTAAAGAGAAGGTTCCTCCTTTCCGGGTTACTGCTCATTCCACTCGTGCTATTGGTGCCTCTTGGGCCCTTCAGCACCAGGCTTCTGTTGAACAAGTTTGTAAGGCCGCTACTTGGTCTTCTGTTCATACTTTTTCCAAGTTTTACAAGGTTGATGATAAGGCCTCAGCTGATGCTGCTTTTGGTCGCAAGGTACTTCAGGCGGTAGTGGTTTGAACTGCCCGCTGTCATTCTTTGGAGATCCCACCCTACCTTACGGACACTGCTTTTGGATGTCCCAGACGTAAGGACTACATGAAACAGGCCATGCTATGCACTAGGAAAAAATGCAATTCTGAGAGTACTCACCTGTAGAATTGTTTTTACTATGCATAGCACGGCCTGTTTCATCCCTCCCTTGTTATCGTTTTTCTTTATGGTGATTTGTTCCAAGTTAGTTGAGGGTTTTTTACCTTTTTTACCGTTATTACCTCCTGGCTTCTTGTATAACTGCTTGTCAACACTGGAGGCCTTTTGGTGATTCCTGTTTTTATATGGGGCCGGGAGGAGACACAAATCTTCTGCAGTCCACTGCGCCACCTTGTGGCGGAATACCCAGATGTAAGGACTACATGAAACAGGCCGTGCTATGCATAGTAAAAACAATTCTACAGGTGAGTACTCACAGAATTGTATTTTTTAAGGGTTTTGGCTTTTCACTAAATCATCCTGAAGGTTCGGTTTAAGTTGTTTTTGGGGGATTTTGGTCTGCTTTAATATGCCTGCGCTCGTAAAATGGTTGAGCACCACTGATTTACAGGCTAGATAGGTTTTTGGGCCATATACACTATTGTTTTGCCATGTAAAATGCAATTTGTGCTTGGTTTTGTAATTAAGACTGGAGTGATTAGCTGCAATATGTTGATTTTGATTAATTTAAACTGGACCCAAACCCTCCCTTGCAGTTGTGCCAGAGCGCTTCTGATTCACACTAAACTAACCTGACCTACCCATATTACGCCATCAGTGAGACCCTCAGAGAGATTCACATTTTTGTAGCAGTACTGTGTCTTTGATAAAAAAAAAAAAAGACCAGACTTTCTCGTAATTAGGCCGTATGGGGGCATCCAGATATTCTGTGCAATTAAGCAAGGGGAAGAGGGAAGTCGATACTTGCCTGATAGGCTGTCTGGGACCGTCACGGAAGAATCCCAGAAGACTGTCCCCCACCTTACGGAGCATCATTTTTGACTGGACTTCCTCTTTAATACCTACACACATCCGCAGAAAACATAGACATGCTTCAGTAAAGTGTGAAGCTATTTCTGTCCCTCATCACAAAGGGTTTAAAGTGGAAAAAAACACAGAACGTCTGCCTTCTGTCTGTGGCAACCCGATTTGGGATGCCCCACTGTGTGCATTCTCCCGTATTGCCCAAGAAGTCATCTTCCAGCTCTCTCACCAGCACACATTCCACCCAGCTCTGGCTTTGCCGTTTCTGGGCGAAAAGCTGGATGGAGAGCACACTTTTGGCTTCTCAGCGTGGACCCGCAATAGGCTTTTCTGAATAGCTGTTGCAGGAGTGCAGCCGAGCATGCTCTGTGGGTTCACTGTAAAGGTGAGTTTTGCGGCAATCCTTGGGGGTTTCCAATTTGGGATGCACCACAAAAAGGTAGACCACTGGCCTCAGAGTCTTATAGACCTTAGGCTGGTGATTGCTCCCAGATTTTGGCTTTCTGAGAATCCAAACTTGGTTACCTTAAGGGACATTTCAGTGAATTGTTGTTGGCTTTGGGCTTCTTTGTTCCTGTTGCAAAGCAGCTATTTGGCCAGTTGTTAAAACAGAGACTTGTGCTGATCAACTATGAGTGCAGCTTCATCTGCCAAATTTTACTTCACCTGCAAATGTAAATCTTTAAAGCAGACTAAAACACATGTGGCTAGCCCTGGGATATTTTAGTTTAGGTCTATACAGCATACCTTTTTTATTTTTACTGGGAAAAAGAATAGTCTGGGGGTGCCCCCCTCCTGTGCTACCAGCCCTGTTCACAGCAATGCCCATGGCTGCCAGTTTCTGGCCATCCTGAATACCAGTCCCCATGTCATTTTGGCATTGTTCCATTGCTCTGCCCCAGTAGTCCCTGAAAATAGACAAATGATGATGGACACTAGGCTCTTTCGTGTATCTGATGCCCAAAAGGAGGTGCAGTTAATTAAGAGAGGGCATTGGTAAACATGAATAGGTCCAAAAGTCATCTTGCCTGATCCTAACATGAATAGGTCCAAAAGTCTTCTTGCCCGATCCTAACATAAATAGGTCCAACAGTCTTCTTGCCTGATCCTAACATGAATAGGTCCAAAAGTCATCTTGCCTGATCCTAACATGAATAGGTCCAAAAGTCTTCTTGCCCGATCCTAACATAAATAAGTCCAACAGTCTTCTTGCCTGATCCTAACATGAATAGGTCCAAAAGTCTTCTTGCCTGATTCTAACATGAATAGGTCCAAAAGTCTTCTTGCCTGATTCTAACATGAATAGGTCCAAAAGTCTTCTTGCCTGATTCTAACATGAATAGGTCCAAAAGTTGTCTTTCCTGATCCTAACTTCTTTGCCAGCATCCAAACATCTACAGGTCTTATTACTGGTGGCTTCTGGGCTTTTAGAAATAGGTTCTTGTCAATAGATCTTTACAAGATGAGTGGACAGTTTGTCATATAACGGGTATAGGAAGGGTTGTGGTATAGCAGCATTATTATGTTTGGCAGTTTGCAGTTCACTGCAGCTGAGAATGGTGTTTAAGAATTTTAGTCCCCTCATACTTGGCTTTGTAACTTTTCAGAGTGCCCAGAGTCAGTGTAGCCTTTTATTCTTTGTAGCAATAACTGATCTAGCTTGAGCCTCTCTTTCTTCCATCATACCCTGATGAAGTCGCGCTAAGCGCATCACCACACAACGCGTCTGAGGTGTCACCTAGGGTGGACTAAAGTGGACTTAGACCCTGGACCTGGTAATGTTTGATATCATAGACTTCATTATCATTATTGCTATATTGCCGTTTTTTGGGTGCTGTGTGCCCTGTTGCCCCAGCTTCTTTTGTCAGCACTATAACACTGATCACTTTAGCACTTTACACTTTTAAAGTATCTTTTTGGTGCACTATTTATACGTCTAGGGATATTTGATCCCTACTTTGATTCTATTATATCATATCATCACTTCTAGTGTCTCTCTGGCACCATCACTCACATCTCACACTATTGTCTTTTCCCTCTCTTGGCACGAGCACTCTATTGGCTGGGACTCTGGGGCATCCAGCATCTCATCACGGCAACCTTTGTACTGTGGCATCATGTTTTCTTTGTAATTGGATGACCAGTAGTCTATTAGGGTCCATTTTATGTCCAAGAGGTTTTTAATTGTTTTTAATGCTGACTTACAGCTTTGTCCTTATGTAATGTAATGTGTATACCATGAGATTTAATAAAGCATATATTTTATATATTTACTGTTGAGCGGCTATATTTTAGTGAGCACTTGTGGCCTGTACTGGCAGTCCACTCTCTTTTTTGTATTTAGGTAAGCCCTGAATGGGCGGCTGGTGCCCCCTTAGCCAGCATCCAGTTTATTATTATTTTTGTGCTGTGCGGGTTTTCTCTTTTGCTTGTTGAAAAGAACATTGGAACAAACCAATGTTCTTTTCAACATAGTGTAAAAAGGAGAGGTTCAAGCTAGAGTGGTTTTGCTCCCAACAAAGGCTACAGCGACTTGTTGAAAAGAACATTGGTGGGTTCCATTTGAAAGGATGCTGTGTAGCTCGAGCTGTAAGTACAAAACCTGGATTTGAGTTGTGGCTACAATTATATAGCAAAGTCAAAAGCTGGTTGAGTTTGTGTTTCCAGTATCAGGGGTGGGTGGGGTGCAGATAAATATCTGTTGTCAGTCTTTAGGAACAGGCCTGTGCAAGTCTAAAGCCTGCGTATGCCTAGATGCCCTTATTCACAAGATTTGTCCATAGATCCGACTATGCACCGTCTAGAAGTCATGAGTGCCGCATTCTCCAGGTGTACTGAAGTCACCGGAAATGTATGAGCGCCGTTAACATCTCATGCTAATCCTTTATCTTGTTCAAGTTAAAGAGATCATAAAACACCCGTTTAAGTTAACGTATGAACCAGGATTTTATAGGCGCTCGCGAACTGCCCTTAAGATGTAGCCTCTAATAATGATTAATTCACAGGAAACGTTTTAGGCGATTTCAGCAGCTATTTTTTATGCCGCGGCCTGGTATTCATTTTAATGAACACAATAATTTTTAATAAGTGTTACAGCCGCTAGTTTTAAATGTAGGAAAGTTAAAAGAAATATTTTCTAGAATTAGGGAAGAATCACAATGCTGAGCTTGTCTTCAAGGCTCTGTACACGTAGTGCCGGCTTACTACCAATGCCATGAATGGCTCACCTGCTGAATGTGTAAGCACGTTTTGTACTTGAGCAGGAAGGAGGGTCAGCAACAGTCACTTTGCTTTGTTGTATTATTTCCGGGCTTCCTATTCAGACAATAGGCTCGATTCAAAGAGACAAAAAAAAACTTCAGTTTTCGCGCCGATCTGTTTTTTTTTGTGAAATGTTTCCGTTCTTGTATGAGCGTGCGAGCGATTCTATGCATGCATTGAAAACCTTCTGTAAAATTTCCGTCCGTTCGTACAGCAGATTACGAATACGAGGATGTCAGTTTCCACCGTGACTTTTCCGTTTCATTTTCACATGTTACAACGTAGGCTTTCGTTTTTGCCCTTTTCCCATCGTATCCTCCAACGAATCCTTTACGTTTCAAGTTCGATTCTGCTTCCCTTTTTCAATAAATATTCCTCCAGACGGAAATCCTTACTATCTTGCGCCTGCGCACTACAAACTTAACTCATTAAAGTGCTCGCCTACATATTTGCCACCCTCACTTCTACTACAATGTTTAGCTAAACCACTTAGCACTATCCTCCATCTTCCCTTTTGGACCCTTAAAGCTCACCCAAGTCACTTAGCACTATCCTCCATCCTCCCTTTTGGACCCTTAAAGCTCACCCAAATCACTTAGCACTATCCTCCATCTTCCCTTTTGGACCCTTAAAGCTCACCCAAATCACTTAGCACTATCCTCCATCTTCCCTTTTGGACCCTTAAAGCTCACCCAAATCACTTCTCGGTCATGTGAATATTCATCTTTAAATATTTCTGGGCCCATTAGTTTTGTGTTAATGTATTTTGTAAATGAAATGACACTGTAACATTTTTTTTTTGGATTCCATCATAAAATATAACATTTTTAAAAATCTTGAAAATTTCAAATTTTTACAACTATAAAAAACAAAATACATAGCAATGGCAGGCCACAGAACATTATTCTTCATCTGTGGTCCCCAACGAGTCGCGCAGCTCCTGCATCTCGCCCACCAACTGAAGGACCCTGACACTCAGTTGTGCCACTCTGGCACATGTGGTCCCTCTTAAAAAACTTAAATTAAAATATTGGTATAACCTTGTTGGGGTCATACTGCAGTGCCCCCCCCCCCCCTGTATTGTCCAAACACCTAAATCTGGACTTCAAAAGCCAGAGGGCCCTCGCCACCACGGCCCGGGTTTTGCATAGTGCTCGATTAGAGAACCCCTGGCCCGCATTCTGCAGGCAAAGAACGGGCATCAGGAGCAAGGGCAGGAATGGATATCCAGAATCCCCTGAAAGAATTTAAAAATAACATAAAATACACATTCTAAGCTACAATATTGTTTAACATGTCATCAAGGGCTAAAAACAGCAATAGGTTAAGTCATGAGTCATCAACTATATTCATTGCCATACAGTGAAAATGGATTGATGGAATGTGAGCAAACCCAGGAGCCATCTACAAGATAATTCTCCTGACTCAAACTGACGAAATAAGCCGGAGCTCTGCAATATATAAGCATCATGGGATGACCCTGGATGCCCTGCAAGAACACTGAGGAATCGCATAGCTGGACCAAAGACTGCTTGTATGTTGTGTGAGTGGCACATCTTGTGGTTCCTGCAACCAAATATAAAATAATTACACAAAGCAAAGGTAACCGACTAAAACAATAACTCCTGCAACAAATTAAGATTCAAGTTCAACAATCCAAATATAATTCACAAAGGACAAAAGTCTAAAAAAAATATAGCAATTATATGGATGTGTGGGAAAATAAATGTTTACATGCTAAGGACTAATTAAGATCAGCATTAAAATATATCTAGAAGGCATACATGAAATGTATTGATTCAGGTATGCATTGCTATACAATTTATGGCCTCGGCCATGCTGATACATGCAATGCCTTGGTGCTAAAGGCGCGCAGACTCCTCCACATAGCCGCAAAACATGTTCAACAATAGCAATCCGAGCCCTCAAAGGTCCCGTAAGTGGATCGGAAATGAAACGGATTTATAGGGTGGTGGTCCGTCGGAAATCAGCTCTCTGAATCAGACAGAAGCCCATCCCAACAACGGAAGTTATCTGAACGAACGAAAAATTTCTGATTTTGTTTGGAAAGTAATCCGAACTAACGGAAATGTTCCGATTTGCTTCCGTTCATCGAAAGCGCATATACACATTTTCCCGAACGCTCGTACGAATGAAAAATGAACGAAAAAAAGCAAAAAAACACAGACAGCTACGGAAGTCCGGACGAATGTGTCTTTGAATCGAGGCTAATGTGTAATGTTGGCCAGGTACACGTGTAATACAAACACCTCTCATATTCTTGTCCACATCATATCCTGTCCCCAGGATTTTTAGACAGCTGCAATATTGAACAGTGTCCTTTTTACATTTTTGCATTGCCTCGAAAAATATATAACATTTAAAATTTAAAATGGCATAAACCTGCTTTTGGGGAGATGCCGTATACTGCCTGTAATGGGGTCAAAGCCGCATGCATACTGCCTGTAATGGGGTCGATGCCGCATGCACACTGCCTGTAATGGGGTCGATGTCGCACACTGCCTGTGATGGAGTGATTGGGGGATTCTGCACACTGTAATGGGGTGTTTGACAGGGGCTATTGTAGCACATAATTTGGCTCAGAATATTTTTTTTCTTATTTTTTTCCTCTAGAATCTGGGTGCGTCTTATGGAGCGAAACATACAGTACTAATCTTCTAATGGCATACATGTGCTTCACATCGTCTATATTAGAGTGTATACTATGTGGCCAAGCTTTTTTGTGCTACATTGTTTTATTCCTCTCCTACATGTAAACTTCCATTGCCAAGAAAACACTTCGCTAGACGCAGTACAGCCATTAGCTGAGATTACTGTCCCCTCCAATAATTTTTGTATCTTGCTAATTTAGGGTGTAATAAATCAATTTTATACACTCAGGCATTCAGTCTATGAGTATCTAATGTTCTTCTAATTTGATATAGACAGTGCATTCTGCTCTATTTATTGAATAATGGGGTTATGCCCACAAGTTGAGGAGATGCTATGTTGGATGTTTTAGGGAAAAATAGCTGTTTATGGTGACAGAATAGTTCAGCAATTATTTCTTATGAGGGAATAGTGAATCTCTATAGAAGGACCTAAATTCAGGCAGGAGCCTTTCCTAGCTTTACTCATTAATTTCTTTTCGAATGCTTCACCTTCCATCAGTTTAGCTCTGGCGCCGTACCTGGTACCCCGAAGCAAGGATCTGGAGCATAAAATTGCAACACCAATTGTCAAAATGATAAATGCAGAAGAACGGGCTGAAAAAGGAGATACACGAGAGGTGAATATGTGAAGCCTGAAAGCTCATTTTAAATAGGCTTAAAATAGCAATATTTGATTCCTTGCTGACCATAGTGGAAGTTGCAGCAGTTAGCGTGCATTCTATGTGCTGGGCTATGACATGTTGCCAGATGCCATATCAGTCAATGGTTTTCTGTTTAAGAAATGCCCTGTTTGGGCACTGCGAGGGGGGGGGGGGGGGGGGGGGGTAAATAGAAGCCTAAATCCAGTGAACAACTTTACTCAGGTCAGGTATTTGCATGCCTATTCCTTCTATACTGTATCTTCTGTAATGTGGCCTTAATGTGAACCATAACCAAATTATAGCTGGCCCTAGTGTCTAAATGGGGGAATGCCCTTTTGTTTGAAACCTAGCGCCATTTCTAGTCTGCAGGTTGTTTCACCGGGCAGACTTAAATGGCTGCTGGTAGATAGATGCACAGAGGACAGGTAAAGCAGGGATACCTTCTAATGTGATGCCAATGATGAGCATGCTTGTGTGCTCTAGTCTGTGAAACGGCATCCAACAGCAACCCCACTATCTACGGCCCGAGCACCCCTGCCGGCAGCCATTCAAGTCTGTCCGGCACTGCGAGAGTTCAGACCGGGGATGCTGCTGGAAGCTAGGGACAATGAACTGTTACAAGTAATTGTTGGAGGTTTCACACAGCTGGGGCATCCAGTTAAATTTGAGTGAATGGTCCATCCACTAGGTAGTAGGGAGGCACCACAGTGAAATGTACCCCACTGCACATACCACTGCTGTAAGGCCTATATTGGGCATAGAAGCACGTCTAGTTCCACTATTCCTTGCTACTTCTACCACTCCACATGACATGTCTCTAATACTCAGCCGGCCCTAAGGTGTGTCCCTGCTGCCTCACAGAGGGAGTGCACCATGTGTGAGGCTAGGGTGGACTGGGCCTCATCCATCAATCTTCTTGCAAGCAAAAGCAGCTTCTTCTTTGTATACCTGATTCTTTGTTCCAGGTTTTGGCTACCGGAGGCTCTATTCCATCCACATCCCTTGCCTTGCAGGGCCTCTGTAGCCAAAAAACATACATGACCAGGAGATGCGGGCAGTCACGGAGGTTGCCAAATGATGGCAGAAGTCAGAAGTCCTTGAGGGGTACATGTTTGTTATCAGTCAATCTAACCAGCCAGCATTAGCCCACAAGTTGAAAAATTGAATTGAAAAAAGGGGAAATATACAAAAGTGCAGGAACTTAAAGTGAATCAATGACAAGGGTTTTGGCTACCTTGGTGATTGGTACTTGCCCCAAGGACATCCCAAATAGGGATGCCCTATTTTATTTAGCCCCCCCTCTACTCGCTTTTCCACCATTTCCCCTCTGTGGACTGCACACTCTCTTAATGGCTGAGCATGGTAGCATGCCGCAGATGTGGCTGCCCCGATTCCGGTGAGGGACCGGCGGAAAGGTAAGGGCTCTGCGCCCGATATGCGGGGGTTCACACAGTGGGGCATTTTGTATTGAGATGCCCCGGGGGCACCTAGTTGATCAGCTCTGGGGACTTTTAGACTTCAGGGCCAGTGTCGCTGGTGTTTGGTCCAACAACTGGCCGTGGCAGTTGGCATTAATTAAACTATACCTGTCCAATCCACTCACCACAGATTTTGTGCATTGGAGGCAATGTTTTAGCACTGAAATCTATGTGTTAGAAGCCCCTAGTCACCTTTCAGAAGATGTCTTTTTCATCCTTCAGCCTTTGTCCAACTGTTAGGTAACCATTTCAATTATATATGTGTTCAGGAGAGGCCCCCCTGGGAATTCAGTTTATATTGCAGATTACTTTTTTCGATGCCTAATCCAGATTAATCAAAAAATAATAATAATGAAATGCCTTTCTAACATAATAGATGGATGTCTTCTTTAATGCAGCTATAGCCCATGGTTTTTATATGTGCCCAATTAAGAACCATTGGATTATAGAAGGCTACAAAATCCCAGTAGCTGGTGCACACTCGCACAATTACATTTGGCATCTAAGACTTTTAAGCCTTTTCAATATGGAAGTCCATGTTCCCCCAGCTCATTACAAGTGCCTTCAGGCTTTCTAAACTCAAAGTCAATTTGTTAACCATGGTCCAGAATTGAGCTTATTTAGATTATGCCCTTGGTTCAAATTATTATGTGATAGATCTGCTGTGACTATAAAGCATGGATTCTTCTAATGAGATATCAATCACGGTTATGAGCTGTGCCGATTCAGATTGCACTTCCAGATGTTAAACTCTCTGTCAATACATATCCTTTCTATAATTGGGCACATTTATTCTTTATGCAGTATTCAATTTGGTAAGCTTCTGCATTCTGCTGTGGTAAGAACAGCTAGGCTAAAATATACTAATGAGTCAACTAACCCAATAAAGCTAACACCACTTTTCCAATTTTTGTTCAGGAGCTCCTACTCCCTAGGTGCTTACAACTGACTAGAAAAGGGGGACAAGACCATCATTTTACCACTGTAGAAGTCACCGGTCAAATCCTTAATGGAATATTGTGTGCAATTTTGGGGACCAGTGCATTTGAAAGATGGCAAAGGTTGAGAGCGTTCAAAGGCAGGCAACTAATTCAGTAAATAGAACTGGGATATTAGAGTGCATGGAAAGGCTGGCATAATTTGTTATTTAGAAAAAAAGATGCCTGAGGGGAATTGATACATATGATTTAAATAAATAATGGGCATTACAAATATATGCCCCAAGATTGATTTCTACCGAAGCTAGAGGAAAGACACGCCTTAAATCGACAAATTTTAGGAGGGGAGTCTTTGCTGCAGGAGTGCTGAGATTATGGCACTCCCTGCCGAAATAAGTAAAAATGCACTAAAAGTTTTCGAAGGAGGTCTTCCTTGAGTCAACTTATGGCTACTGGAAATAGATAATTGATCCAGACAATTTTCTTTCCAAATGGCAGAGCTGGATGGACTATTCTGCTTCACCCAGCCTCCCATTCAAACTATGCATGTCCACTGCACTAGTGCAGCACAGTACTTCACTTTGTCTTCATTCCATCAGTGGCTCCACAGACCCTTTGTGATGGCTCCACTGAGGCTGCACACTGGCAGTCACTTCAAAGTTTGCCTGCCGGATGCTCCTGAGGTCCCTAGAGACCAGTGGCAGCAGTGGTGGAAAGATTCCAGGAGATTAACTGTGGCAGCAGAGGTGGTGAGCACCTTGAAGATCAGCAGGGAACGGAGTAGGTGAGCACTTTGGAAATCAGTGATAGGAGCAGAGAAAGCAAGCACTTGGGTATCAGCGGTGGGAGCAGTGGCAACAAGCACCTTGAAGATCACTGATGGGAGTAGAGGAAGTGAGCTCTGAAAGGTGATTGTAAGTACTGATCTAAAACCCAACAGTTTTTCTCCTCTACTCCTTTGCTAGTTTACAGAATCATACGAGATGGCATGGTACAAAGAGGTGAACCCAAAAACTACTGTGAGGTTTTCAGGCCCTCCCCACCACCATCAATCATAAAGAAGAACAAAAAAGGATTTACTGTTCCTATGGCTCCTTTAAAACTGAGGTAATTGCATAAGCTCCTACAATCGCCAGTGATGCGCTGCCATAAGGCGCCAGTGGGATGCTTCATGAGCATGCTGCATCTTTGCCCATGCGATCACACAGTTTTAAATTGTGATCACAAGCACCATTGCTTGAAAATTGCATTCAAAAACGTGATCGATTTAGCGCTAGAGGCTTAAGGGGAAATCACTAATGCAATTGCCCTAGTATTACAGCGGAATAAAACCCTGGAATTTTACTTTTCCTGGTTTAGTTTCAATTCCCAATTCAGGATGCCCCGCTGTGTGAACCCCCCCCCCCCCCCCCCAAGAACGCCACTATTTGTTCATCTCTAATCCAATGAAAGTTGCGCAGGCTCTCATCCAATGAAAGTTGTCTGTCTTAACTATGTAATTCGACAAATTGCTCTTGTAGACTACAATGCTCCCCATTGACAATGAGAGCTGTTTGTCGAATGACAAAGTCATGTCAGACGGCATTTATTGGACGAGAGCCCACGCATGCCCAGTTGGAGCGGAGAAAGGCGAGTGTTTATGGGTCCCCCGGGGCAGTTTCACACAGTAGGACATCCCAATTCCAGGGCCAGGTGGGTTTTGTTCTGCTTTAAAGAAGCCTGCAGGTTAAAAACCAAGTGGCACTTTAAGGGAAAATGGCCTAAAACTGTAGCAGCTGTAGGTTTTAGGCACATTGGCTACTTAGCTTTTAGAATAATCCCAGCCCTGTCGTATTCTTTTCCCCTTGCAGCCATCTCTAGTGTGGCAATAGCAAAGGTACTATATTCTTATGTATGTTCATGACTTTAAAAGAGTTTTTAATGAAGCTCCGAAGCGTTGGATCATAAACCTATTTCTTCTCTAGGCCGCACTTGATTGTCTGTACGACTCCCAAAATACCACTCGCACTTTGGTCTGTTTCACTTGAGTGAGCGTCTTTTACAATGGTGGCCAATTAAGCAGCCGAACCAATGGCTCAGGAAAAATAATGAGAAGTTTGGTGCACATTTATGGATAAAAATAAAAACTATTTTCACTCATGTCACGTCTTTTGGCTGTTTGGCTGAAGAAAATGCAAAGGAAGCTTGTCCTGAAAAAATATTCTCTTATAGAGAGTAGTGGTATAATTCACCAGCACTTGGCTAAGGCGAGATTTAAAAGTGCAGTAGGTACCTACAGGTTTTTGTTTTTTTTGGGTAGGGCATATTTTTTGATCAGTGTGTTAGGAACTGTACATTCTTTTCAAATTGTTGGAAAAAGATTCCCTATAGATAAGAATATGATGTCATGAAAGGTACTAGACTACAACCCGCATCTCTATTCCGAGTGAATGGAAATCCCACTGTATCAAGCCTTTCATGCGTATGACTTTCATGTAGACAAAAAAGGACTTAGAAAATTGTATTTGTGGGAAACCACAAACAAATAATAAGCCTATCAAACAGCAGTGATTTCTAAAGCCACTGCATACCCCACCCCTAGACTTCCTAATGTAAAATGCCATTTTCCCGTTGCATGGCACGGCCTGCTTCATGAAGTCATTACATCTGGGTAATCCCGCCACAAGGTGCCGCAGTGTACTGCAGAAGATTTGTGGCTCCTCCTGGTACCATATAAAAAACGGAATCACCATAGATTTATCCAGTGTTTTCTCTGCAGTGATTCTGCGAAGATTTAAGATTGCTCTCTCTATTGCGCAGGTGAGCGGGGCAACCAAGCCTGTGGCCCTGCATGGCCATTTCCACCCGTTTACGGACCCTCTGTGCCTCCCAGCCTCGGCTGACTGATCGGGTGAGGGTAGAGGAGCACTAGGGTCAAGTGCTCAAGGAGCGCTGCTCCAAGCCGCAGACACTGTACCACAAAGGGTAGCCGGCCATAGGTTTTATGGTGAGCCTACTAGGGATGCGGAGTTCCTGTCTTAGCTTCTGAGGGGGTGAGTGTTTTACTTTTACTGGCGTTTTGGGGTCCCCCCCATCCCTGGCCTGGGCTCTTGCCACTGCACGCTCGCCTTCCTCAAACGACGGGGAGGGGGGAGGGTGGTAGCAGCGAGGGTGTTTTTAGCTATTTTCGAACAGTTTTTAACTGTATTTTTAACTGTTATTCGCCTCTGTCGCCGCTCTGTACTACGCTCCGCGGCGGGCGTCGCTATAACTGTGAGGCCGTCCTCCTGCGGCCCGCCCCTCAAGGTTCCTCTGCCGGCGCCATTTTGCTTCTGCTGCGTGTCTGGGGCCCTTCTTCATCCCGGAGCTGCGTCATTGATTCCTGTCTGTTGTCACTTCCTCCTGTGGTCTGGCGGCTGGTGCCCTTGCCCTGTGCTTGCGTGTTGCACCTGTGTTAATCACCATGTGGAGGCTTCTGGGGATAGCATGCTTGGGGGTCCTTCGGGGCAATCCCAGCTGTGTTCCATGTGTGGGGTATCCCCTGTGAGTAACAGTGTCACGGTGTGCGTGCTGTGCGCCCAAGGTATCATTGAGGCCCAGCCTGGGTTGCCTGCTTTGCTTCCCAGCTCTGTGCCCCCTTCGGCATCGCCTACCCCCCCCCCGCGCCTGCATTTAGCCCTCAGTGAGGGGGATACTAGCGGGGGGGGGGGGGGTCACAGTCTCATCTGGCACTGCGTGTGGCCAGTATTGAAAGGCAGCTTGCCAGGCCTGTTCCACGTAAGGCCTCTGGCAAGAAGCGGCACCTAGCTCCCGTGCCATCCCTCTTTCCTGAGGAGGATGAGGGACCTGATGATTTTGTTGGCCTTTACCCCCTAGAGGAGGGGGGACTCTTCCAGGGCTCTGACTCCTCTGGGGACCAGCAGGAGGGTTACGGCAGTGACCCTGGGTCTGTGTCTGGGGAGGACTCATGGTTCCCTGAGCACACTGATAGCCTGTTGGCTCACATTTTTGAAATCTTGCACATTGTCGCCACTGAGGTGGCTAAGAGGAAGCAGGGTGAGCTCTTTCGTCCTGATAAACAGCGTCTGGAGTTCCCTGAGCAGAGCCATTTCACTAATATGGTGCTCAAGGAGTGGGAACGTCATAGTAGATTGCCCGCGGTGCCCAAGGGGTTGGATAAGAGGTATCCTTTTTCTGCCGACCTGATCAAGCGATGGTCGTGTCCCCCTGAGGTGGACGCTCCCGTTCTAGGGCTGTCCAACACTTCGGTCATGCCTTCCCCTGACACTACTACACTGCGGGACAGCAAGGACCGGCGCATGAATCAGCTGGCCTGCCATGCTTTTACATGTGTGGGGGCTGGGCTGCGTCCGGTCTGCGCTGCTGCCATTACAGCTATTGCCCTTAAGAAACAGTTCAAGCGGCTCCTTGATGGCGCTGTGGCTGGTAGCAGGGGGGAGGATTATAGGTCCCTTTTACTTTGCTCTGATTTTTGTCCTTACTGCCATGGATGATGCGGTACGGCCTCTGCCCTTTTGGTGGCTATGCTCTGCTCTGTTTAACTGCATCAGTGGGCGGCTGATGCTGTCGCTAAGAAGGCTCTCACTGGGCTCCCCTTTACGGGGCTGCGGCTCTTTGGTGAGCGTCTGGATGTTCTAGCCAAGGATGGTAGGCTGCCTTAACGTAGGAGACAGCCTCGGCCTTTCCGGGGGCCCTCCTCTTACCTCCCATACTTTCGTGCTCCCAGGGGAGGTCGTGGCTCCCCCTTCTCAGGTACCCGCAGGGATTCTTGGGGCCATGGCAGACCACGTGGTTGTCCCGGTCTCTCATGGGGCCCCAAGCCCAAACCTTCTCCCAAGCCCCCTAAAGCATGAGGAGGCGCCCTCACCCATCCGGGTGGGGGGACGGCTTTGGCTCTTTGCTCACATCTGGATGCTATGCGTCTCAGACCGGTGGATTCAGGAGGTGGTGTCCTGGTTACAAGATAAAGTTTGCAGCCTGGCCGCCCCCAAGATTCATCAGATCCCGGATGTCTCAAAACCCTCTGCCAGCTCAGGGTTTGCGCCTTGCGGTTCAACGTCTGTTGGAATCAGGAGTCATTTGCCTGGTGCCTTCCCAGGAACGGGGTTTCTACTCCAATCTGTTCACGGTCCCCAAAAAGGACAGGGCCCATGAGGCCCATCCTGGACTTGAAGGGTCTCAACAGGTTTGTCAGGTTCAAGCACTTTCGCATGGAGACTCTAGGCTCGGCGGTCAGTACTCTGCGCCTGGGCGACTTCATGACCTCCGTGGACATCAAGGATGCATACCTTCACGTGCCAATCTTTCCAGGTCATCAGAGATTTCTCAGATTCGCTCTAGAGGATCAGCATTACCAGTTTGTGGCTTTACCGTTCGGTATCACCTCGGCGCCTCGGGTGTTCACCAAGGTGCTGGCGGGCGTTATGGCTCTGCTGCGGATCAGGGCATTCGCATCCTTCCTTACCTGGATGACCTTCTGATTGCGGCTCAGTCTCTCAGGCCGAGAAGGATACTCTGGTGGTGACCTCCACTCTCGAGTCCTTCGGCTGGGTGATCAACTATCTCAAGTCTTCACTGTCTCCGTCTTTGGTGAGGTCCTTTCTGGGCATGACTCTGGATACCTCTCAGTTCAAGGTATTCCGGCCTCAGCAGAAATTGGAGGGCCTTCAGAAGCAGGCACGGACTCTGCTCTTGTGTCCCCATCCTTCCATCCGGCAAGGGATGCAGTTAGTCGGTCTGATGGTGTCCTGCTTCGAGGCGGTCCCCTGCTCAGTTTCACATGAGACCTCTTCAGTTGCACCTCTTGTCAGTTTGTGATCAGGACCCTGTGTCCCTGGATCAGGAATTTGCTCTGTTCCCCCTGGCCAGACAGTCCCTCTCGTGGTGGTTGGACTCGGGGAATCTTCTAGTGGGCAGGACCTTTCTGCCTCCGTGCTGGGAGACTGTCACCACGGATGCCTGTCTGACCGGTTGGGGGGGACTTTTGGAAGTCTCTGAAGTTCCAGCGTCGGTGGGGCCCCCAGGAGGCCCATGCTCCCAATTGAGGGCGATCAGGTTGGTTCTTTCTCAGCTGACCACGCACTTTCGGGGTTGGGCTGTTCAGATACGCTCGGACAACCAGATGGCGGTTGCCTACATCAACTCGGAGCAAGCAAGCCCTCAAGGAAATGTCCCTGATACTGTCTTGGGTGGAAGAGAATGTTCCCTGCATCTCGGCGGTCTACATTCTGGGGGTGGAGAACCAGGAGGCAGACTCCGTGAGCAGGGGGACGTCTCGGCTGGGGGAATGGTCCCTCAGCTCTGCCGGATGTGGACTTGTTTGCGTCCCGCCACAATCACAAGCTTCCCAGGTTTGTCTCCCTGTCACAGGACCCTCTGGCCTTCGCCACGGATGCGCTAGCAATGCCTTGGACGGAGTTTCGGCTCCTCTATGTGTTCCCTCTGCGGGGCAGGGTGCTGTGCAAGATAGCCCAGGAAGGGGTACCAGCCATTCTGGTGGCCGCCTGTTGGCCAAGGAGGGTGTGGTTCGCAGACGTTGTGCAGTTGGTAGTAGACCAGTATGCCCTGCCCAAGGATCCAGATCTGCTCACTCAGGGACAACTGTGCCATCTCAATTTACAAACGCTGTCTTCAACGGCTTGGCTGCTGAAACCTCCATCTTGCCGTATAAGGCTTGCCGTCTTCTGTTGTTGATACCATGATTAGGGCTCAGAAAAAGTCCTCGTCCTTTATCTACTACAGGATATGGCATGCTTACATTGCCTGGTGTGAGTCCAAGTCTCTTCCTAGTCGGGTGTTTTCTATCCTTAGGATTCTGGAATTTTTGCAACATGGTTTGGATTCGGGCCTTCAACTTAGTACCCTCAAGGGACAGGTGTCTGCTCTGGCTATTTTTTTCCAAAGATCCTTTGCCAATCACCGGTTGGTTAAGACCTTTTTCCAGGGAGTTACTCATGTGCTTCCGCCATGTAAGCCTTTGCTACCGGTTTGGAACCTGAATCTGGTGTTGTCTGCTCTGCAGGGTCCTCCCTTTGAGCCTATCCATGGGGCTGCTTTGCCCATTCTGACTCTTAAGGTGTCCTTTTTGGTGGCCATTACTTGTCAGGCGAGTTTCTTAGCTGGCGACGCTTTCCATCAAACCTCCTTATTTTGAAAGGCATCAGGAGAAGGTGGTGTTTCAGCTTAAGCCGGATTTCTTGCCTAAGGTTGTGTCTGCTTTTCATCTCAATCAGGACATTGTTTTGCCTTCTTTGTCTCCTAACCCTGCTAATTCCAAGGATGTTGTCAGGGCTCTGAAGTTTTATTTGGTTGCTACTGAGTCTTTCAGGAAATCTGACGCTCTTTTTGTTCTTCCTGCTGGACCTAGGAAGGGTTTGCCTCCGGCTAAATCCACTATCAGCAAGTGGATCCGTCAGGTGATGGAGCAGGCCTATTCTGTCAGGGGGAAGGTTCCTCCTTTCCGGGTTACTGCTCATTCCACTTGTGCTGTTTGTGCCTCTTGGGCTTTTCAGCACCAAGCTTCTGTTGAACAGGTTTGTAAGGCCGCTCCTTGGTCTTCTGTTCATACTTTTTCCAAGTTTTACAAGGTTGATGTTAAGGCCTCAGCTGATGCTGCTTTTGGCCGCAAGGTACTTCAGGCGGTAGTGGTTTGAACTGCCTGCAGTACTCTTTGGGAATCCCACCCTACTCTATGGACACTGCTTTTGGATGTCCCACATATAATGACTTCATGAAGCAGGCCGTGCCATGCAATGGAAAAAAGACAATTCTGTGAGTACTCACCTGTAGAATTGCTTTTACCATGCATGGCACGGCCTGCTTCACCCCACCCTTGTTATCGTTATTCTTGGTTGCCTCTTTATGGTGATTGTTCCAAGTTGGTTGGGTTTTTTTTACCTTACTAGCTCCCGGTTTCTTGAATAATTGCTTGTCAACGCTGGATAAGTCTATGGTGATTCCGTTTTTATATGATACCGGGAGGAGCCACAACTCTTCTGCAATACACTGCCCCACCTTGTGACGGGATTACCCAGATGTAATGACTTCATGAAGCAGGCCGTGCCATGCATGGTAAAAGCAATTCTACAGGTGAGTACTCACAGAATTGTCTTTTCCACTTGTGAACCATAGAAGCATCCAATATCTGTCTTGTGTTTTTTCCACCTTCCATGCCCCATATGACCACCATTGGCCTGGGGTTTGATGGTTGGCTGCTGAAACACTGAAGGGTGATTTTAGTGGGCTTGGAGTGGATGGACATCACTAGATACCAGCGCTATGGAGTCAGTAAGCCAAAGCCAGAATCCCAACTCCTCAATTTTATCAGGCTCCGACTCCTTCATAAATGGCCAATGTTTAGTAATAGACTTCCTGTAATAAAATTGGAACATTGGGCCTTTTCTCATCATTATATAGAACATAAAGCATTTTTTTTGGAATACAATTTCTCAACCCAAAACATTTTAAAAGAACGATTCCAAACAAAGGATTCAATTAACTGCTTTCTGCTTGCCCCATCAGAGGCTGCATCTTTTATTTACCAGCACTTTGCGATCCACAATAAACTCTGCTGAACATGCATGGATGAGTCATCCTCTGCTGCTGAGGAGGCCCAGCAAGAGGTAGGGGATCAACTAGCTATATATAAATATAAAGCAGGCTTAATAAAAGATGCAGCCCCTCACATTTATCATGGAGAGAACAGTCTAATATATCCCTTTGTTCATTTAGTTCATGTCCAAGCAATAGCATAAAAATGTCTATACTCACCTTTTGTCTCCCACAGCTCCTCTGTGCAGCGCCGACACCATCAAACTTACTAATGAGGGAGAACAAGCGATTCCATCCTTCATCACTGGGCATACATGGCGGCATCCTTCAATATGGCTTTACCTCCCCTTAAACTCCTACTCCATTTATTGCAATGGAGGGACTGTGCCAAGGCCAAGCATGTTGAACCAACTTTGGAATGTCTCCTCAATTGCATTGAATGGAGTAGGCCTGTGGGGTTGTAAACAAGGCTCCATGGATGCATCCATGAAAGGCCGTCGGCACTAGAAGTATGAAGATGCCGACACTGCATGGAGGAGCTGTGGGGGAACACTGGACCTGCATGGAGGAGCTGTGGGGGAACACTGGACCTGCATGGAGGAGATGCAGATGAGTATAGACTCTTTTTAGCTCTTGGAGCATCAGGCTTCTGACTGTGTCACTCTCCATTCTGGGATTGCTGTCCTTTCCCTGACCCCGGCTCTGCACGGTCTGTCAAAGCACAGCTATAACCCCACCCCCTGTTCTTTATTCCCCCCCCCCTTTCTCCTCTGTATGTGTGATGCTTCTGAGTCAAGATGGCGGCACCCATATCCTAGAGTCCTGAACAGTGTTGCAGCCTGGTGTGTGACTAAAAACTTAAAATATATTAATTTTAGATTCTGTTGAATAGTTTTTTAAGGGTTTGGGCTTTTGATTAAATGATGCTGAAGGTCCAGTTGAAGATATAGGCACATTATCTATCCCCACTGGTAGAGCATCCTGCTGCTGCTTATCACTGATTGTTATAAACAAGGGCCTTAGATTGATAGAACATACAATTTATCTATAATTCATGTTTCTTAACTTCCTATGAAACTACAATTTGTCCAACTCTGACTCCACAGCCCTGTGATATACTATGATAAAATTGTCCTGGGGGGTGCGTTTTGGATTTAGGTATGCTTGAAAACCATCAAATCCCATTTTGAAGTTTAAAAAACTGTGTAATGCTAATGCCTACTGGGTTAAGCTGTGTAAGCTGTCTAGACTCCCCCCCCCCCCCCCCCCCCGTAAATGTAGCAATAATGACAAACCTATGTAACCTTACAAAAAAAGGGAAGAGATGGCATTTTAATTAGACATTCAGCATTTGTGGAAAGTGTTGAGTGCTGTATATAAAACCTCAAATATTCAATAACACACACAGTCCATGTCTTGATGAACATACAAATAGAACTGGTAAAAATAATACATTGCCAGTTCTTTGCAATGTAGCCACATACCCCAGGGTTTTGTGCATTTCTCAATATTTAGAATGTAGGACTGAAGACTGTAGTCTACATTATCATGGTAACATTGGGCTTTCATTGGTTGTCATAAATGTCTGCAGCATTTAGATGTTCCATGAGAGGGGCCATCCAGTATTAGTGAGGGCCTTGGGTTTGGCTCATAGTAGAAAATATCTTATAGAAGAAAACTGTGTCTTATTGAGCTAAGGTTGATGTAGGCTGGAATTGCAAATGTAGTTTTGCAGCGGCTGCCTAAAAGAATATCTAGCCTGTAACATGTTAGGCCTAACTAAAAATTGTTGTCTTTTTACTGGCCAGTTCAGATCTTTGTTCTGGTTGGGTATTGCACACCATACCAAACTGCAAATTCCTGCATGCAGTACCGTGGATTGTCCAAGTGAAAGAGGTTTAAAAAGGATGTTCTCTTATTATGGAACATTGGGACGGCCCAAAGCAGGTAGACCAATGCCAGGTCATTGGCGAGCCTGATCAGCTTCTCATGGTCCCATGGAAAGTGGATCCAAGAAGAGTCGAGTATAGGTGGCCCTGTTCTCTGGTTTATATAATAAAGAGGAAGCCCAGCCATTTAACTAGACTTTCTCTTTTTTAAGAGTAAAATCAAAGCAATGTTTCCTTGCCTCCCATTTACATTACATGTTTCATACTGCTGTGCTGCTAAATGAAGCTCAGAACTATTTCTGTGGGCCCAGCCCCTAGATTTTATACATGACCACTTTTTTTTTTAGCGCTAAGAGGTGGCCCTATCTCCACCCCTCTTGCATCAGCCTGGGTAGCACACACCATTTCCTGTGTCTGCAGTGGAATCTAGCTTATCCCTATGTCTGTTAGATTCTTTTAGTTCATTGCAAAGTAATTTGTTGCAAAAAAATAAATCAAGTAGCAGACAGGATGTATAATGAGCAGAAACTGAAAGATAGTCAAACAGGAAAAGAGACGTGAGCCCCCTTTCTGTAAGAGGCTGGAGACTTTGTCTGTGACTCACAGAGGCATGGCGTTAAAGCAGGTGATGATAATTCAGCAACTAAACTCTCCTGACACAGCTATTTGGCAGATGAGATGCATTTGCTTTCACTTTACACCTAGACTTGACAGGTTATTTAACAATGACTTGGGATGCCAAAAGTTGAGCAGCTGTGTACTACCACCAACAAAGGGTAGTATTATACAGTGTGCTGCCTGCAGGGCAAATGTGTGAACATAGCATCACACCATGTTTTATACAGCTGATGGAGAATTGTAATAGATCTTTTTACATGGAGGAACTTTCTCAATCCCCTTTATTAATGTCATGTATTGTTTTTTTGGGTGACTACGCATTGCTGGGCTCACCTGGAACAATGCTTCCCTGGAATTAGCTGAGTAATAAATAGATAATGAGCCTTTAACTGAAAATTATAGGTGTATGCTTCCTGTAATTGAAACCCGGTATCCGTCCTAATGTGTCGCGCGCCTCCAGGAGTTGCTCATGGTGCAGACAGTGTGTGGGTAATGTTAATTGGACTGTAAGTGAACTGTATGTGAATGCTGGCAAGCCTGATGCACAGAGGAACAAATGCAGCATACAGCCTAATCTTACTGCTCCTGCTCCCCTTCATCCAAGATAGAAGTGTCACAGGAAATGTGGATTAATGATATGGCGCACCATAGACACAGGCACCTCTGCCCTGTTCCACATCACAGCGCCAAGCTTATGACAGCTTGTCAATTTGTGTACAACACGCTCGCATACAAGACATTTTAGCGTAGGAACAAGTTTTACCTGTATCTACGGATTGCTATTAGTGAAATAACAGAGGGATGATCTGATGTAGCAAGGTAAGAACTGGCACTCTAATGACCTGAACAAAATGGCAGCCTCTGCCGACCCAAGCATAGATCTTAAAGGGAAACAACACACAGGAAGTTCACTTTCCTGTTTGTTGTTCCTCTGTGTGGCCATCAATACCCGGTGGACCACGCTGTGTCATGGTCACAGGAACTAGGCATGCCGGGTCCCACTGAGCGATGCGGTGCGAGCTGCGTGGGACTTGGATCCAATGAAAAATTATGCTCCATAATAGTTTTTGGGAGTTTTCTTGGCTGAGGGGAGAGGGATTGCAACCCCTCCCAGAGATCCAGGGAGGGGGCGTGTCAGACCTGTGACTAAAGGTGTAGAGCAGAGACCTACCTGTGTCTTCATCCAGGGGTCACCTGACTTGAGGAGGAAGCTCCAGGGTTGCAGCAGGCCTACATGCCCCCTGTGGTTACCCTGATTTGCTCATTTGAATGCAACTACTGGCATGCACTGTTCATTACATGTAAATATATACATTTTGCCTCTTTTTTTGCTTCTTTACAAGGCACTGGTGCGCCCTCACCTGGAATATGCCGTCCACTTCTGGGCGCCCATTCATAGAAAGGACGTTCTGACTATGGAAAGGGTGCAAAGGAGAGCCACCAAACTAATAAAGGGAATGAAAGATCTTAGTTATGAGGAAAGATTACGAGAATTAAATCTGTTTAGTCTTGAGAGGAGGCAATTGAGGGGGGACACGGTTAACTTGTATAAATATATAAATGGACCATACAAAAAATATGGGGGAATACTATTTCACGTAAAATCCTCTCTAAGGACAAGGGGGCACTGCCTTCGATTGGAATAAAAGAAATTTAGTCTCCGGAGGCGACAATCGTTTTTTACCATAAGAACTATAAATCTATGGAATAGCCTCCCACAGAAGCTTGTTACAGCATCAACCGCTGACAGCTTCAAAAAAGGATAAGATGCTTATTTTGAAGAAAATAACATTAACAGTTACTATTAGTGGTTATCAATAAAAAAAAAAAATAAAGACAAACAATAAAATAAATAGCTTCCCCTATGAAACAAAAAATAACTTCCCCCTACCCCAACACCCTTGGTTGAACTTGATGGACATATGTCTTTTTTCAACCGTATTAACTATGTAACTATGTAATCTTGGGCTGTTCTGTATCTAACTGGCTAGCTTCTGGCCCTAGATAGACTTGCTAACGGACCGGGTCTGTCTTAAACAACGCTGGTGGCATTGTTAAGGGTTGGAGGAGCTCTGTTCACTAGTTAGCCTGTTAGGGTCATTGGACTAGTGATCAAACTTTTTTCATGGATTACCAATTCCCATTTTGCAGTAATTGTAAGAACCACACCCACCACCAGTAACACAGACGTCTGTACACTGGTCCAGAAATGCAATCATCCCAACATGCCTCCACCCCAGCTGCAGCTTGTTGTCTTGGCCACCCTGCACACCCTATTGTAGCAATGGCTTGTCTGTAAGTAGTAGTAGCACCACTGGAAACCACTGAACTAGAGAAAAGCTGAGGTTGTGGCTAGAATTTGACAACCACATCCTTGTGCACCAGCAAACCAGGTAAAATCAGCTAAGTATGCTTTGATTTTACCATTAGCCTTGAGATGCCCTTATAACTGATAGACCGTTTCTGACCTTTAGGCAACGTTGGGCAGCCTTTAGAAAGCCGATGAGCAGAAATAATACATATGCATTAATGTGTGTGCTGCTGTTTCATGAGATTAGATTTGGTAAATTGAATATCCTGTATGTGTGTATTTCTTTCTGGGCTTTTGTCATCTAGGGAAATAGTGTGCACAGTACCTGGCAACAGAACTTCATGAAGAGTGACAAGCCTTGCGTTTAACCTCATTTGCCCTTCATCTTGCCATAAACTGTGGGATTTAAAAGCCTGCCTATTATAAGCCGCTCACATGTCATACTGGACGCTGCCTGCTAATCTATTCATCACATATTTGCAGCTCCATGATATGAGCCATTTAGTGTGAAACCAGGTCTACGTGACTTCTAGGTTACTTCATCTGAGGACATAGTGGAGCTGGTGGGTCGGGGTAGGCAGGGTACTGTGCAATCATGACAGGGGTCATACAATGGACCTGTGCTGTTGCTGTATAATCACTCCAGCAGTTTGTGTTCTGGCAGCCATTGTGTGTGTGTGTGTGTGTGTGTGTGTGTGTGTGTGTGTGTGTGTTTGTAGATCGGTCTTCATCTTAGCTGCATCTGGCCAGACAGCTACATGACTAATATAGCCATTCTCATTTCACATGAGCCAATCAAAGCACGCTGCACCTTCTGGGGTCACCGAAATTGATTGCGGCTGAGACAAGCAGTGGTTTTAATGGGCGCAAAGGCAGCATGGCTTGTATGTGCAGCACGTCTCCTAAGCAGTCAATACTTGAATTTGAATGACTGATCTGTTGGAGCTGCATTTCCTCCTGAAATCCCTGCGAGCTGATGTTATTTCCAGAATAGCATAGAAAAGGCCTAAACCCAGAAAAACAATTTTGTGAAATAAAAATATTATCCAAGTAGGAATGAAGTGCATTTTTAAGTCTAAAGGAGAACTTTTCGATATCTCAAATTAACCCACTAACAGCTTTGCCTGAGCTCAGAAGAGGAGCTCACAGTTTGCCCCCAGCAGCTAGTTAAGCCCTTAAAGGAAATCTCAAATGTTCTCTCTTAGAATGCAAAATAAGTGTTTGTGTTAGGAATGTGCCCCCCAACCCTTTGATTATTCTTAGTATACAGTACGTCCTGCTCCAAATCTAATACTTACAGTTGGGATATACTCCGCCAGATGGCGCTGGACTGCAGAGACATCGAAAATAGGCTCCTCCCGGCCCCTCAAATACCCAGGGACCTCCCACAAATCCCCAGAATTTCTCTGCAGTCTGGCTGCGAAGGACGAGAAATTGGCTCTCTACTCGCAGGTGAGCGGGGTTATTAACCTGCAGCCCTGTAGGACTATTCCCACCCGTTCCACTAGTAATATGCCTCCCAGCCTTGGCTCCGCTGGTCGGGTGAAGGTAGGCATCACTGCCGTTGGTGCGTAGGAGCGCTGCTCCACCGCAATCCCCCACCATAGGGTAGGCGGTTCAGGCTTATGGTGAGCCTCTATGGGATGCCCCTCCCGCACTATTTCCCCTTGCCCCTACCTATTGGTGGGCCCTCTTTAAGTGGCCGCCGTCCTCCCATATCCTCCTTGAAGTCTTCGGGGGAAAAGAGGGGGGGGGGTGTGTATGTGTATAGATATGTATGTTATGCAGTCTGTACTTTCACTTTTCACATGTCTTTATTCTTGTGTTAGCCGCCGCGCTGACTTGTCTTTTAAAATTACCTCAGGTGCTGGCGCGCCATCATTGGCTGTTGGCCTTTCTGGCTTCGCACTCTTCGGGGGGGCGGGGCCTGTCTTTGGCGCGTTCCGTGTCATCGCTACTATTGGCCCGCCCCTCGACGTATACCGACGCCATCTTTTCTGACTTGGTTGGCCTATGCGCGGTGGACGCCTACCTACCGCGGTCCGTAAGTGCCCTCACGGGTTGGCTTTATCTGCTTCACTTTTGTTACAATGTACTTAAGGTCTTGTCTGCTTATGTCTTTCAGGCGGGCCGAACCCTCCTTGGCTTCTCCCGGCCCTGTTTTAGTATATTGCTTGTAGGCCTTGTAAAAATTATACTCCCACTTCCCTAGTGGGTTATTGGGGCATCCAGGGTTGCTATATAGCGTTATTCCCTATCGGCGTATAGCGCCGCTATAATCACCATATGGAGGCATCCCAGGATAATGTGACCGGGGTCCCTTTGGGACAAGACCGGCTGTGTGTAGCGTGTGGGCAGCCTCATGCTGACGCTGACAAGGCGCGGGTCTGTGTACCCTTTGCTGAGCAGGTGCTTGCATTGCAATCTGGCCTGCCAGTGGCTGCGCCTCGTTTCACTTCACCTACTCCCCCAAGCTTAAATCTCACTCCTGTTGAGTTGCATGCTAGTGGGGATTCTCAGCCTGATGTGTCTTCTAGACTGGCTACTGTTGAACAGATTATTGCGAAGTCTTTAGAGCGTAAGGCCCCTGCTAAGAAGCTGTACTTGACGCCTAATGTTACTGTTTTCCCTATGGGAACTGAGGAGTTTATGAATCTGTGTGGCTATACCCCGTCTGATGAAGGGGAGCTCTTTTCTGATTCAGGCTCATCTGATGAGAGACCAAGGGGTCATGACTATTCTGGCTCTGACCCCTGGGCCCCGGATGACACTGACAGATTATTGACCCAGATTTTTGAGGTTTTGTCTATCTCTCTCCCTGTTGAGGCTCCCAGGCAAAGAGGGGAGCTTTTCCATACAGCAAGATCACGTTTGGAATTTCCAGAGCAGGCACATTTCCATAACCTTGTGCTCAAGGAATGGGAACGCCCCAGTAAACTTCCCGGGGTTCCGAAGAGTTGGGATAGGAAGTATCCCTTTCCTTCTGAGGTGGTTAAATGTTGGTCACCCCCCCCCCAGGTGGATGCCCCGATCCTAGGGCTATCTAACACCTCTGTCATGCATTCCTCTGATTCTACTACCCTGCGGGATGCCGAAGGCCGACGTATTGATCAGCTGGCATCCCACGCCTTTGCATGTGCGAGGACGGCGCTGCGCCCGGTCTGTGCCTCTGCCATTACTGCTGTGGCCACTAGAACCCTTATCAGAAATTTGCTTGATAGTGCCCCTGATGAATTGCCTTGTGAGGTGTTTAATGCACTCTCCAGTTGTGATGTTTTTGTAAACTGCATTGGATGACACCTTCAGAATGTGTGCCAGAACTTCTGCCCTCGTGGTGGCTATACGCCGCTCGGTTTGGCTGCGCCAGTGGGCTGCTGACAACGCTGCCAAGAAGGCCCTCACTGGTTATCCCTTTAAAGGACTGCGCCTGTTTGGAGACCGCCTGGACCTTTTTGCTAAGGGAGGCAGGTTACCCCAGCGCAGGCGGCAACCTCGGCCCTTTCGGGGTCAGGGTTCCTTCTCCTCCCCTTACCGTGGTGCAAGACAGGGAAGGGGGGTCTCTTTCCCTTGGGCCCGGGGAGATTTCTGGGGTAGAGGCAGAGGACGTGGACGTCCTGGCTCCTCCTGGGGTCCCAAAGCTAAATCCTCTCCCAAGCCCCCTCAGGCATGATGGGGCACCCTCACCCATCCGGGTGGGGGGACGGCTGCAGCACTTCGCTCATGTCTGGAGGCTTCATGTCTCAGACCGGGGGATTCAGGAGGTAGTGTCCTCCGGTTACAAGTTGGAGTTTGCTGCCGATCCCCCTCCAAGATTCATCAGATCCCGGATTCCTCAGGACCCTGTGTCAGCTCAGGAGCTAGTGCAAGCATTGCAAGGCCTCCTGGAGCTGGGGGTCATCTGCTAGGTCCCTTTAAGAGAAAAGGGCAAGGGCTTTTATTCCAACCTATTCACAGTACCCACCCAAAAGGATGGTTCTCTCAGGCCCATCCTGGACTTAAAGATTCTCAACAAGTTTGTCAGGGGCAGGCGCTTTCGCATGGAGACTCTGCGCTCTGCCATCAGTTCCCTGCGCCAAGGGGATTTCATGACTTCTGTGGACATCAAAGATGCTTATCTTCATATTCCTGTGTTCCCAGGTCATCAAAGGCTCCTCAGGTTCGCTCTGATGGATCAACACTACCAATTTGTGGCCTTGCCCTTCGGCCTCACTTCATCTCCCAGGGTGTTCACCAAGGTGCTGGCTGGCGTGATGTCTCTGCTCAGATGTCAGGGCGTCCGTGTGCTTCCCTATCTGGACGACATCCTCATCACTTCCCAGTCTCTACATCAGGCAGAGTTGGATACTCAGCTGGTGGTGTCCACTCTGGAGTCATTTGGATGGGTGATCAACCACCCCAAGTCCTCACTGTCCCCTTCCTTGGTAACTCCATTCCTAGGAATGATTCTGGATACAGTTCAGGCAAGGATCTTCCTTCCTCAGCAGAAGGTGGACAGTCTGATTGCACAGGCTCAGTCCCTCCTAGCTTGTCCCCATCCCTCCATCAGGCAGGGGATGCAGCTGGTGGGCCTGATGGTGACGAGCTTCGAAGCGGTCCCTTATGCTCAGTTCCACTTGAGGCCTCTGAAACTTCACCTATTGTCTGTATGGGACAAGGACCTAGCGTCCCTGGACAGGGTCTGTGTGCTCTCCCCCCTGGTCAGGAGGGACCCTCTTGTGGTGGATGGACTCCAGGAACCTGTTGGGGTGCAGATCCTTTCTTGCCCCTTCCTGGGAGACGGTCACCACGGATGCCAGTGTGTCAGGTTGGGGGGGTTTCTGGAAGTCTTCCAGGGGAGGTGGGGCCCTCAGGAGGCCCACACACCTATCAATGTCTTGGAGCTGCGAGCGATCAGGTTAGTTCTGGCTTGCTTGACTACTCATCTTCAGGGCCTGCCTGTTCAGGTGCGCTCGGACAACCAGACGGCAGTTGCCTACATCAATCATCAGGGAGGGACCCGGAGCAAGGAGGCCCTCCAGGAAGCGTCTCTGATCCTGACTTGGGCGGAGGCCAATGTCCCCTGCATTTCAGCTGTGTACATCCCGGGGGTGGAAAATCACCTGGCGGACTCTCTGAGCAGGGGGACCTCTCGCCAGGGAGAATGGTCCCTATGCAGCAGGGTGTTTCAATCTCTGTGTCACCATTGGGGCAAACCAGATGTGGATCTGTTTGCGTCCCACCACAATCACAAGCTTCCAGCTTTTGTCTCTCTGTCCAGGGATCCTCTGGCCCTGACCTCAGATGCGCTAGCAATGTCATGCAAGGACTTTCAGTTCCTGTATGTCTTCCCCCCCAATTCCCCTGCTGGGCATGGTTCTGTGCAAGATTGCTCTGGAAGGGGTGCCAGCAATTCTGGTGGCCCCCAGGTGGCCAAGAAGAGTGTGGTTCGCAGACGTGGTACAGCTGGCAGTAGATCAGTACGCTCTGCCCTTGGTGCCAGATCTGATCACTCAGACTCTTTACAAACTCTGGCTTTGACGGCCTGGCTGCTGAAACCTCCATCTTGATGGAGAAGGGGCTGTCTTCCTCAGTTGTGGATACTTTGATTAAAGCTAGGAAGAAGTCTTCTTCTTCCATTTATTACAGGGTTTGGCGTGCCTACATTGACTGGTGTGAGTCTAAGTCTCTTCCCTGTCGTGTGTTCTCTATTCCCAGGATTCTGGAGTTCCTGCAGCATGGGTTGGAGATGGGTCTCCAACTCAGTACTCTGAAGGGTCAGGTTTCTGCCCTGGCTATTTTTTTTCCAGAAGTCCTTTTCTCAGCACCCTCTGATCAGGACTTTTTTCCAGGGGTCACTCATGTGCGTCCCCCACGTAAACCTATGGTGCCTGTTTGGGATTTGAACTTGGTTCTGTCAGCCTTGCAGGGTGCTACCTTTGAACCTGTGCAGGATGCTGCCTTGCCCATTCTTACGCTCAAGGTTGTGTTTCTGGTGGCTATCACTTCTGTTAGGCGTGTGTCTGAGTTGGCGGCGCTGTCCATTCAGCCCCCCTACTATGAGAGACAGCAGGACAAGGTGGTGTTTCGTTTCAAACCTGATTTTCTGCCTAAGGTAGTCTCTGCCTTTCATTTGAATCAGGATATTGTTCTTCTTTCTTTGTGCCCTAATCCTAGCAATGCTAAGGAGAGGGTTTTGCACTCTTTGGATGTGGTTAGGTGTCTGAAGTAGTATCTGGTGGCTACTGCACCTTTCAGGAAAACTGATGCTCTTTTTGTGGTCCCTTCTGATCCTAGGAAGGGTTTGGCTCCTGCCAAGTCTACTATCAGCAAGTGGATTCGTCAGGCTGTGATTCAGGCCTACTCTGCTAAGGGGAAGAATCCTCCCTTCCACCTTACTGCTCATTCCTCTCGTGCTTTTGGTGCCTCTTGGGCTTTAAAGCACCAGGCTTCTGTTGAACAAGTTTGCAAGGCCGCTACTTGGTCTTCTGTTCATACCTTTTCGAAGTTTTACAAGGTTGATGTTAGGGCCTCAGCTGATGCTGTTTTTGGCCGAAAGGTTCTGCAGGCGGCAGTGGTCTAAACTGCCTGCTGCTGATTTTTTTTGGGGGATCCCACCCTACTTTATGGACACTGCTATTGGATGTCCCAACTGTAAGTATTAGATTTCGAGCAGGACGTACTGTATACTAAGAATAATACAATTCTGTGATTACTCACCTGTAGAATTGGTATTATGAGCATGCAGTACGTCCTGCTCCAACCCACCCTTGGTTTGCATTTTCTTGGATCCCCTGTATGGTGATTGTTATCATTGTTATAATTGATAGTTCAGATTGTTTAATACTCCTTAACTGCTTTTCAATGCTGGGGATTTGTGGGAGGTCCCTGGGTATTTGAGGGGCTGGGAGGAGCCTATTTTCGATGTCTCTGCAGTCCAGCGCCATCTGGCGGAGTATATCCCAACTGTAAGTATTAGATTTGGAGCAGGACGTACTGTATACTCATAATACCAATTCTACAGGTGAGTAATCACAGAATTGTATTTTTGTTATCAGCAGGCTGCTTCCAAGTTTCTTATATTCCTTTTGGGTCTGTGTCGCATAAGTGGACATGGCTTTTCTGGCCTTGAGTAAATCCCCTTATTATATAGCTGCCGCCTACAACTTCCATCAGCCTTCTACTGTCAAGGATGTGCTAAGCCAATATTCCTTTCCCCCCACAAAGCAGAGCCTGGTAAAATCAAGCTGCATTAATGACCTCCACAAGTGAGAACGCTGCTAATGAACCCTTTAGCTACTGGGCTTGGTAAAGTATAGATAACTGCAGATTGAGTTGAGATACAGACCAGTATGCAGCTTCATTATGTACCCAATAGGATTTTGTTTACTGCCAGTGGTATGTGTAAATCTGGTTGGAAAAAGTTGCTTTAGGATAAATCAAAAATTCAAAGTTTAGTTTAGTAAATTGCTCCCCCTAAACCCCCTCTCTGTGATGTCCATGCAGATGTAATGGAATAGCAGGTCAATTCTCTGCTAATGATCTGCATGGGGGCGGCCATCTTGACACAATTTTGACAGCCCTGCTCTTAAGAAAAAAAAAAACAGTGCTACAGTCAAAATTACTCTAAAGCTTTGTTTACGCCTCTGTTGCTTAAAGGCGTTTTGTAAGTATGCGAAAGGTGCTTTTGATGCATTGGCAATGCATTTGTGATGCGTTTTTGAGAAAAAAAAAATTTTTTTTGCATTTACATTTTTATTTGGTACACTGCGTTATACATGCAATGAAATACAATTCAATTGACCTGGGCTGTTACAATGTTAAACTGCAAAAGGTGCCTGCAACGCTTTTTTTTTCTTGAGTTACACAACACAGATATGTGAGTATCCCAGTGTACAGTGTTTCCTTTGCGTTGTAACTGCGCTGCAATGCAGCACAGCAATGCAGGGAAAGTGCAGGGACATGAACAGAGCCTTAATATCTTTAAAATAATGCTTTATTTCTATCCAGGAGTAAAAGGCCATCAGACGCCTCACTCAGGAAGCTCTTAAAACCTATCAACATTGTAAACGTCCCTGTGGCAACAAAGGCCATTGATCTACATTGATTGATGCATGGTTACATTCATCCCCTACAGCAGCTGTTGATTCATTGTGTGAAAGTGTAACATGACAGACATGCTGATCCCTTTTCTGAGGTAAATCTCTGTTTGGTGTGGCCATAGTGGGGAAATTGCATATTGCATGCAACTGATGGCCTGCATTGTGTGGAGAAACATCATCACACAGGTACAATACAGCTATGCTGCATCAATGCTACATCAATGCAGTCAGCATAGAGAAGTTCTGTGTGGAGACTACTTGGGCTAATCCTTCCAGTTCATCTGTAGTGTGTCTGTGTGCTAGTGAAGGCTCTCCCCAAACCCCCTTCTAGGCTTATATGCAAGCAAGTGTAATCCAAGATGGCTGCTCCCCATATAATTCAAGGCGTGCAGCTATTCCTCAACATCTGCATGGATTTAGGCCCTCTCAAACAGCAGATGCCACTAATGGTCAAAGTGGGGGTTTTAGAGGAGCAAATGACTAAACTTTATTTTCTTGACTGGAGATCCATATTAAGTCATTGAAAAGTACTGAAAGGAGCTTTATAATTGTCAGGAATCCCTGAGGACTTCTATGTATACAGAGGAATGTTGTAGGGCAGCGTTAACCACTCCCACCATTCCCCTATACCCTGGAGTTCTGTTTCAAAGAGAACCTGTTATGAATGGACAATTTTAACACACAAAGGCCCTGGTCACACGAGGACCTCAGTGTGTATAATGGATTACAAGGGCAGTATAAAATAGCCCTGTGTGAAAGAAAGCAAGATTTCTATGAATAGGCTACAGTATTTTTGGGAAGGGTTTTTTTTGTTTTTTTTTACTCCCATCATTAGAGGCCGTAAAACCTGCTTTGGAAGCTTTCAGCACTCACTTAGGGGTCCTTTGATACTCCGGATACTTTAATTAAAGGCTTTTTTTAATAGAATTAGATTTTATTGGTTTTCGAAAGAATGGGAATTGTTATTATGAGTATACAGTACGTCCTGCTCCAGATAAGATTCTTTACTCTTGGGTATTACTCCGCCAGATGGCGCTGGACTGCAGAGACTGCGAAATTGGCCCCTCCCGGACCCTCAAATACCCGGGACCTCCCACAAATCTCCAGTATTGAAAAGCAGTTAACAAGAAGCCGGGAGAAAGATAACAGAACCAACTAGCAACTGTAAAACAAGGATAACAATCACCATACAGGAGATCCAGGATAATGAAAAACCAAGGGTGGGGTGGAGCATGACGTACTGTATACTCATAATAACAATTCTACAGGTGAGTAATCACAGAATTGTATTATTCTTAGTATACAGTACGTCCTGCTCCAGATAAGATTCATAACACTTGGGACATCCAATAGCAGTGCCCATAAAGTAGGGTGGGATCCCCAAAAGGTAACAACAGACAGGTCAGACCACTGCCGCCTGCAGAACCTTGCGGCCAAAAGCAGCATCAGCTGAGGCCCTAACATCAACCTTGTAAAACTTTGAAAAAGTATGAACAGAAGACCAAGTAGCGGCCTTGCAAACTTCAACAGAAGCCTGGTGCTGAAAAGCCCAAGAGGCACCAATAGCACGAGTAGAATGACCAATAAGGCGGAAGGGAGGATTCTTCCCCTTAGCAGAATAGGCCTGAATCACAGCCTGACGGATCCATTTGCTGATAGTAGATTTAGCAGGAGCCAGACCCTTCCTAGGACCAGAAGGGACCACAAAAAGAGCATCAGTTTTTCTGAAAGGTGCAGTAGCCACCAGATAGTACTTCAGACACCTAACCACATCCAAGGAATGCAAAACCCTCTCCTTAGCATTACTAGGATTAGGGCACAAGGATGGAAGAACAATGTCCTGATTCCGATGAAAGGCAGACACAACCTTAGGCAGAAAGTCTGGTTTGAAGTGAAACACCACCTTGTCCTGGTGTCTCTCATAGTAGGGGGGCTGGATGGAAAGCGCTGCCAACTCAGAAACACGCCTAACAGAAGTGATAGCCACCAAAAAGACAACCTTGGGAGTAAGAATGGCCAAAGCAGCCTCCTGCACAGTATCAAAGGGAGCACCCTGCAAGGCAGACATGACCAAGTTCAAATCCCAAACAGGCAACATAGGCTTACGTGGGGGACACACATGAGTAACCCCCTGGAAAAAAGTCCTGATCAGAGAATGCTGAGCAAAAGACCTCTGAAAGAAAACAGCCAGGGCAGAGACATGACCCTTCATAGTACTGAGTTGAAGCCCCAGATCCAAACCATGCTGTAGGAACTCCAGGATCCTGGGAACAGAGAACACACGACAGGGAAGAGACTTAGACTCACGCCAGTCAATGTAGGCACGCCAAACCCTATAGTAAATAGAAGAAGGAAGACTTCTTTCTAGCCTTGATCATAGTGTCAACAACAGAGGCAGACAGCCCCTTCTCCATCAAAATGGAGGTTTCAGCAGCCAGGCCGTCAAAGCCAGAGTTTGTAAATTGGGATGGCGTAAATGACCCTGAGTGAGCAGGTCTGGAACCCTGGGCAGAGCGTACTGATCTACTGCCAGCTGCTCTACGTCTGCGAACCACACTCTTCTTGGCCACCTGGGAGCCATCAGGATAGCTGGCACCCCCTCCTGAACTATCTTGCGCAGAACCCTGCCCAACAGGGGGAATGGGGGAAAGACATACGGAAGCTGAAAGTCCTGCCATGACATTGCTAGAGCATCTGTGGCCAAAGCCAGAGGATCCTGGGACAGGGAGACAAAGGCCGGGAGCTTGTGATTGTGACGGGACGCAAACAGATCCACATCTGGTTGACCCCAACGGTGACACAGATAGTGAAACACCCTGTCGCAGAGGGACCATTCTCCCAGGCGAGAGGTCCCCCTGCTCAGAGAGTCCGCCTTTAGATTCTCCACCCCCGGAATGTACACAGCTGATACGCAGGGAACATTGTCCTCCGCCCAGGACAGGATCAAAGACACTTCTTTGAGGGCCCCCTTGCTCCGGGTCCCTCCCTGATGCTTGATGTAGGCAACCGCCGTCTGGTTGTCCGTGAGCAGGCTGGCCCCGAAGGTGCTGGGTCAAATGAGCCAGAACCAACCTGATCGCCCTCAATTCCAGAATGTTGATGGGCGTGTGGGCCTACCGAGGGTCCCAGCGCCCTTGGAACTGTAGGGACTTCCAGAAGCCCCCCCAACCCGTCAAACTGGCATCCGTGGTGACCGTCTCCCAACAGGGGGCCAGAAAGGATCTGCCCGCCAACAGGTTCCTGGAATCCAGCCACCACGAGAGAGACGTCCTGGCTAGGGGTCCAGAACAAGGACCTGGTCCAGGGATGCAGGATCCTTGTCCCACACTGAGAAGAGGTGGATCTGCAGAGGCCTCATGTGAAACTGGGCATAAGGGACCGCCTCGAAGCATGACAACATCAGACCCACCAGCTGCATTCCCTGCCTGATGGAGGGATGAGGGCAATAAAGCAGGGACTGAACCTGCACTAACAGACTGTCCACCTTCTGCTGAGGAAGAAAAATCCTTGCCTGAACTGTAGCCAGATTCATTTCCAGGAAGGGTGTCACCAAGGAGGGAGACAGGGAAGACTTAGGATGGTTGATCACCCAGCCAAATGACTCCAGAGTGGACACTACCAGCTGAGTATCCAGCTCTGCCTGTTGGAGGGACTGAGAAGTGATGAGAATGTCATCCAAATAGGGCAGCACGCGAATGCCCTGAGACCTGAGTAGAGCCATCACTTCTGCCAGCACCCTGGTGAACACTCTGGGAGCTGAAGTGAGACCGAAGAGCAATGCCACAAATTGGTAGTGCTGATCCTCCAGAGCGAACCTGAGGAATCTTTGATGACCTGGAAAAACAGGAATATGAAGGTAAGCATCCTTGATGTCCACAGAGGTCATGAAGTCCCCTGGACGCGGGCAACTGATAGCAGAGTGCAAAGTTTTCATGCGAAAGCGCCTGCACCTGACAAATTTGTTGAGGATCTTCAAGTCCAGGATGGGCCTGACTGACCCATCTCTTTTGGGCACGGTGAAAAGGTTGGAATAGAACCCCCTGCCCCTTTCTCGTAAGGGGACCTGACAGATGACTCCCAGCTCCAGAAGACTTTGCACCGCCAGAATCAGAGCCTGAGCTGACATGGGGTCCTGAGACATCCGGGATCTGATGAATCTTGGGGGTGACCAGGCACCAAACTCTATCTTGTAACCGGAGGACACTACCTCCTGAATCCACCAGTCTGAGACATGAAGCCTCCAGACATGAGCAAAATGCTAAAGCTGTCCCCCCACCCGGATGGGTGAGGGCGCCCCTTCATGCTTGAGGGGACTTGGGAGAAGACTTAAGCTTGGAGCCCCAGGAAGAGCCAGGGCGTCCACGTCCTCTGCCCCTACCCCAGAAATCTCCTCGGGCCCCAGTAAAGGGGACCCCCCTCCCCTGTCTGGATCCACGGTAGGGAGAAGAAAAGGAGCCTGGGCCACGAAAGGGCCGAGACTGCCTCCTGCACTGGGGTAACCTGCCTCCCTTAGCAAACAGGTCCAGGCGGTCCCCAAACAGGCGTAGTCCTTTGAAGGGAAAACCAGTGAGAGCCTTCTTGGCAGCGGTTTCAGCTGCCCACTGGCGCAGCCAAACCGAGCGGCGTATAACCACCACCAGGGCAGAGGCTCTGCCACACATCCTAATGGTATCATCCAAGGCAGAGAGGACATAAGTCACAAAAACCTCACAACGAGAGAGTGCATTTAACTCTTCACTAGACACATCATCAGGAGCACCATCTAGGACACTTCTAAGCAGGGTCCTAATAGCCACCGCTGTAATGGCCGAGGCACAAACCGGGCGCAGACCCGTCCCCACACAGGCAAAGGCATGGGACGCCAGATGATCAATACGCCGGTCCTCACTATCCCGCAGCGTAGTAGTGTCAGGGGAGTGCATGACGCTGGTGTTATACAACCCTAGGACTGGGGCATCCACCTCTGGAGGGGATGACCAACGCTTCACCACATCGGCAGGAAAGGGGTACCTCTTATCCCAACTCTTAGGGACTCCAGGGAGCCTGCTAGGAAGCTCCCATTCCTTGAGCACGAGACTATTAAAATGGGCTTGCACAGGAAACCCTAAACGTGGCTTAGCAGTATGAAACAATTCCCCCTGCTGCCTAGGGGCAGCAACCGGGGGAGAGATAGACAGTACCCCAAAAATCTGAGCAAAAATTAACAGCCTATCAGTATCATCTGGGGCCCAGGGGTCAGAGCCAGAATCATCATGGCCCCTGGGCCTCTCATCAGATGACTCTGAGTCAGAGAACAACTCCCCTTCTTCCAAGGGGTATAACCAGACCGTTCAAAGAACTCTTCCGCCTCCATAGGGAAGAGAGTGACATCAGGCGTCAAATGCCGCTTCTTAGCAGAGGCCTTACGCACCATGGTCTTAGCAAGCAACTTCTCAACACTAGCCAGTCTAGCAGACACATCAGGCTGAGAATCCCCACTGGTATGCAGCTCAATGGGTGTCAAATTTAAGCTTGGGGGAGTTGGAGAAGCCATACGTGGCACAGGCCCAGCTGCTGGTAAACCAAGCTGCGGCGCAAGCACCTGCTGGGCACAAGTTATATAGACCCGCACATTGTCAGCACTAGTAGGGCACATTATCCTGAGACGCCTCCATATGGTGATTATAGTGGCACAATAGGGATAGGGATTCACGCTATAAAAGCAACCCAGGATGCCCCAATAGCCCGCTAGGGAAGTGGGAGTAATTTGCACACTAGGCCTCAGAAGTTAAAGACTAAATAGAGGGGTAGGGCCGGGAGAAACCAATGGAATTCGACCCGCCTGAAAGACATAAGCGAAGAGGACCCCATAAGCGACATGTAAAGATGACATTAGGGTAAATAAACCACCCGCGAGGGCACTCACGGACCGCGGTAGGTAGACGCCAGCCACGCAGCAGACCGAATCCAGAAAAAATGACGCCGAGTACACCTTGAGGGGCGGGCCACGGAGACAGTGACGCGGAACGCGCCATCTGCAGAACCGCCCCCCCCCCCAAAAGTGCGCGAAGCAGCACACGTGACAAGCAGCCAATGAAGGCGCAGCTGCCCCCGAGGTAATGCCGCCGCCAACTGCGGAACGCAGTGGAAGCGCGCGCGGCGGCGGCATGTTCAAACCGCAACCAGAGTCAGCGCGGAGACTGAACCAGCAACAAGCACACCAACCAAGTGAAGCACCAACACTCACCCCCCCCCCGAGAGCTACAAGGGAGAGCGAGGGAGGGCAGCGGCCACTTAATGTAGGGCCCACCGATAGACAGGGGGGAAAAGGCTCACCATATCCCATAAAGGCTCACCATATGCCTATACCGCCTACCCTTTGGTGGGGGATTGCGGTGGAGCAGCGCTCCTAAGCACCTGACAGCGGTGCTGCCATCACTCGGACCAGCGCAGCCAAGGCTGGGAGACACATTAATAATGGAACGGGTGGGAATAGTCCTACAGGGCCGCAGGCTAATAGCCCCACTCACCTGCGAGAAGAGAGCCATCTTCTTGTCCTTCGCAGTCCAGACTGCAGAGAAATTCTGGGGATTTGTGGGAGGTCCCGGGTATTTGAGGGTGCCGGGAGGAGCCAATTTCGCGGTCTCTGCAGTCCAGCGCCATCTGGCGGAGTAATACCCAAGAGTAAAGAATCTTATCTGGAGCAGGATGTACTGTATACTAAGAATAGAAAGAAGGGGGGAGGGAAGGGGGGGTACAACACATGGTTACATTCTGTGACATATACTTATCCCATGTAATTTCCAATAATGCGATGACATCTAGAGAGTACTTTTACAAACAGCTGTGCATGGAAATGGGGGTAAACACAATTGCTTACGCGAAGGTGGGACCACCCGGAAGACTCTCTCGGGACGCAACAGTGGGGCCGTTAAGGCCAGCACGCAGATGCTGAACCTGCCAGTTTGAGTCCGCGCACTGCAGTTGATCATGGGGGACCCCCTCCCCCCACTATGATGCCCATTTGTTCCAAAAAGAAAAAATAAACCACCAGGAGGTTTCTAATATTGTGCTGTGTGGAGGGTGGGTAGGACTAGGAGATGGTGAAGAAACTGGGAGGGTAGGGGGGTCAGGGTGCTAGTGGGGGGGTATATAGGCGGGTTATGTTGGAGGTGGAACAGGATTTATTGGCGCCATAAGCTCTATTCGCATCCATGTTGCCTCCCGTGTTGGCACCCCAGACCGAAGCCACTATGAACTTCCATGCGCTTGTGACCCCTCAGGACTCAGGAGGAGCCCGGAGAGGCAGAGAGTCGTTTCCATGACCTAAGGGTTGAAGCATAGCTGTGAGGTGAGAGTCCCGATATACTGTCCACCCGGTCCAGGTTAGTAAAAATCGATTTGTGTTGTCCTTATCTCTAGCGATTAGGTCTTCTATATGACGGATTGCTTCTAGTTCCTGTACCCATTCCATTAGTGTGTGGGGGGTCTTGCGTCTTCCAGTGCCTCGGGATAATCACTTTCATAGCTGATAGAAAATTCTTTAAGATGCCCTTTTTAATATCCGTCAGCGGGTCAGGGACAAGTGACAGGAGTGCCGACTTAGGTGTGTTCGCTATCTTAGTGCCTGAAATCTGCTCATAAATAGTAAAGATTTGGTCCCAGAGGGCTTTAACAACTGGGCAGCCCCACCAAATATGGGCCATGTTGCCTATTTCTTTCTGGCATCTCCAACACTTATCTGGGTACTAAGCTGCATATCGGTGTATATCTACCGGGCCAGGCCTTGCAAGCACTTTGTAATTTCTCTCTTGGGTGGCGTTTGCTATTGACACGCCTAGGTTGCCCAAATAAATTTTGGTGAGGTCTTTCTCTGAGATTTGAATTCCTAGCTCCCTTTCCCAGATTTTAAAAAACTTAGGGGGTGTAGCATGGTTCGTTCTTTGTATAAAGGCTCTTTTTTAAATGATGACTAAGCAGTCATGATGGGTCCTGAGGTATGGGTTACCTCAGCAGCCCCACTCCTATAGTGCAGGTACCTTGTGAATCCTAAGCCTTCTTTAAAAAGCGTGCTGAACAGCAGCTAGGGCCTCTCTGGTCAGAAGTACTGTAGCTTGTATCTGAGCTGTTAAATACAATCCAGAATTTGCATAAAAATAAAGGAGCGCCAACTGCATGCCAGATTTCATGCTGTTCTGCTGCTGGGAGAATTACTGCGGAGGTTTCTACCCACTGGTGGGATGACGCTACCTTAGAAGGCTCCCAATGCAAGAGGAAATCACACACAAGTTCTTATTTGTCTTTCTTTTTTAGCTGCAGTTTCCATGAATGTCACTTTGCTACAGGCAGAATACATGTGCTGTTTGGATGGAAGCAGTAGTTAATATGTGCAACACCATAAAAGTAATGAAAATATCATCCGTGCTAGCTAAAACTTTGTTGACTAATACAAGGGCCGCCAAGTGTTTTGTAAAAGATGCTATTCGGTCACATTTTCATCTATCTGTTTAGATCCTATTTGTTAAACGGAAGATGTTTGTGAACCCGATCGCAGGAATGGCAGTCATGGAGGGTGCCTGGAAGTGGTAAATCCCCCTATGGAAACCCTTATATGTCTCCCCCTGCTGCAAGCCTGGGGTTAGGCATTCCCATACTTGCACCTTCATGTATTATGGTATGGGAGCCATTAAGTGACAGGCCTTCTCTGATGGGACTCGGAAGTGTAATTATGGGTCTGTCTTGGGGAGGGACACAAGCCCAAATCAGGGACCTCCAAGCTGTGGGTGGTAAAGTCTTCTATAATTCCACAAAGATTTTGATAAGGTAAATAGATATCCCTACCTACCTCCTTTCCATGTCATTTTCAGAGTCCATGCTTTTAGGAAACTTGATACTATAGGTGACGGTGAGTTTGAGAGCTACTGTGCCTTTCATAAGCTATTTATGGGCACCTTTACTACCCCCCTTACTACCCTAGGGGAGTATCCCAAAGATGACCCATGGCATGAATGCCTACCCAGGTCACCATAAACTCACAGCATGGCCACAGCATTCTTCATTGTCCCCACATTCTTCACTCTGCATGCCCCTGCCGACAGGCATGCTGGTCTGTGGGTACACAGAGCAAGGATGCTGCTGGAGGTCCACACATGTGCTGTGAGATGCCTGAATGAGGTGACTATATGGAGAATGGGGGGGATTTATACTGTGGTGCTTCTTCTCAAATTGGGTTCCCCCTAGGAAAAACTGTCACCCAACCCCAGAGTTTTAGGGTCTCGATCCACTTAGTTCACGGCTTTAAAAATGTTTCTGAATTGTGCTTGGGGAAATTGATGTCTAAGATGCTTAGCATAATCATGGCTGAGTAAGTGTATTTTTATTTTAGTACTGATTTTGTGGAGCACTTTTGGCTGTGAATCAAGATGTTCGCAAATGCAGAGTGATGAGCCTATTTAAGAAGTGATATTGCAGCTTGTCATCAAGCCGTTCTTTTCCAGTCTGTGTTCATTTGTATATACCCTCTAATCCTGAAATGCTAAAAAGAGCTATAAACACAAAAATGGCTATTTATACTTCTGAGTTAAATATACATATATACAGCTGAACATGTTGCTTTATTATATGAATTGAGACATTTAATTGGAATCATTGGTGAAACCTCTTCAAGACTATCCTCTTGACAAAGCCATTAGTCACTTTCCTCTTTGATCTCCAGATCCTCCACCATCCATACATCACATTCTTCTCCCTTCCTCTTCCCCGGTGTTTCTCAACCCTCCTCCTCAAGGACCGGCAACAGGTCATGTTTTGCAGATCTCCACACAGATACACAAGTGAAGTCATTAGTGCAGCAGAGCTATAGAGCCGCAACACATGGCCTGTTGGAGGCTCACGAGGAGATGGTTGGGAACACTGCTACACCTTCGCATCTTTTTCTTTTGAACTGCCTCCTACGTTCCATTTGGCACTCCCATATCTTACAAACTTGCAGTGCAGCATGTTTGGTGTGAACAAGCACCCATACCACATAACTAAACCAAAATTCTAGAAGCACCTCAAAGCTTTTGCTGGAAATAAACTTTTATTGCTAAGCGATAAATATGTGTATAGAGCAGATGACTCCCTGCTATTATATGTAATGTTGTCTTGTTGGTTTCCCGTAGGTGGATTTTGTTCTGTATTCAAAGTGTTATGTGAGCGGTTGATATAAATCTGATTAGTTGTCAGGAGATGAGCACAGTGTGAGAATGTAGATTGACCACAACATTGCCCTTTGTGCTTGTGTCTCTTCGGTGTGCCGACAAGCTGCCTTTTCAAAGTTGCCAGCAGAGATGGGCTTTCTGCAGATCTGCTGCCTTTCATGGTGAAGACATCTTTTACTCCCACTAAGCCTACTGCTTTACAGACTTGATCCCACTATTGACCTGTTTGATTTATGTCTAAAAGCCCAGTCAGGGAAAAGTTGTTCAGTGTCCGTGACAGAAAACGAAGACTTGGGTTTGTTTTATCTGAGACATTAGGATTTACCATGAAATGTTGTGTGTTAGAACATCTCTGAAAAAAGCTACAGACACCTATTATGCATTACAAAATGCTGTTCTAAAATAGGTTAAACCAGCAAAAATATCCCCCTCCCACAAACAGAAATGGTATTCTTAGTATACAGTACGTCCTGCTCCAGATATAGTACTTACACTTGGGTTATCCTCCGCCAGACGGCGCTGCACTGCAGAGACATGCAAAACGTGCTCCTCCCGGCCCCTTTAATACCAGGGGACCTCCCACAAATCCCCAGATTTCTCTGCAGTGCTGACTGCGAAGACATGAAGTATCACTCTCTCGCAGGTGAGCAGGGCTATTAAAGCCTGCGGCCCTGCTGGACTATTCCCACCCGTCCTCGTTGTGTTGTGCCTCCCAGCCTGGGCTGCGTTGGTCGGGTGAAGGTAGGCAGCACCACCCGTGCTAATGGAGCGCTGCTCCTCCGCAGTCCCCCACCAAAGGGTAGGCGGTGTAGGCTGATGGTGAGCCTCTATGGGATGCCCCTCCCGCATTACTGCCCCTTGCCCCGTGTAGTGGTGGGCCCTGTACCAAGGGCCGCCATCCTCCCTCGTTCCCCCCCATAGTCGGGGGGAAAGAAAGGGGGGGGGGGGGTGTGCCTGTGTGGTCTGTATAGGATCCTTGCACATATATGGCCTTTGTCTGTCTTTGGACTCTTATAGATATGGTATATTAATATTAATATTTTATGTATTTTACTTGTATGATTGCCGCGGCCGCACTCGCTTCTTTCCTTCATTGAAGGTTCCGCGCCGGGCTGCGGCGTTACCTCAGACACCTCTGTGTCCTCATTGGCTGATGTTGGACTTCGCTCTTCGGGAGGGCGGGGTCTGGTTTGGCACGCTCCGCGTCATGGTACGCTCTGGCCCGCCCTTCGAGGTACACGGCGCCATTTTGTCTGTTCGAGCGCGACGCGTGGGGCGTTCCTGCTTACCGTGGTACTGTAAGTGCCCTCTCGGGTGGCTTATTCTCATTGTAGTGTTTTCGGTTCTGACACCATTTTCTTCTCATTGTGTCTTTCAGACTGGTGAACACCATTGGCTTCTCCCGGCTGGTGTAATTTATAGCGAGCCTTGTAAAATTCTCCCACTTCCCTAACGGGTCTTTGTGGCATCCAGGGTTGCCTATAGCGTAAATCCCTGCTGGCATATTGTGCCTAAATAATCACCATATGGAGGCATCTCAGAATTATGTGACCGGGGTCCCTCTGGTACAAGACTGGAAGTGTATAGCGTGTGGACAACCCCATGCTGATGCTGACAGGGCAAGGGTTTGCGGACCCTGTGCCGAGCAAGCACTGGCTCTGCAATCAGGTCTGCCAGTGGCTGCACCTCGCTTCATTTCACCTATTTCCCCATGCTTAAATCTCGCTCCTGCTGAGTCGCATACAAGTGGGGATTTGCAGCCTGTTGCGTCTTCCAGACTGCCTATGGCTGAACAGATTATTGCGAGGTTGTCAGAGCGCAAGGGCCCTGGTAAGAAGCGGCACTTGACGCCTCCTGTTACTGTTTTTCCTATGGGAACTGAGGAGTTTTCTACTCCGTGGGACTATTCCCCTGCTGATGGAGAGCTATTCTCTGACTCAGGCTCATCTGATGAGAGGCCGTGGAGTCATGACGATTCTGGACCTGAATACTGGGCCCAGTGTGACACTGACGATTTGTTGATTAAAGAGGACCAACACCCAGGGGTGATCGGCCCGGAAATCTATAAGATTCCCGGGCCGATCACCTCCCACCCCGCGGGACATCCGAGATCGGGATGTCCCGCGGGGTGAAACCCCCCAGAAACCCCAAAAACCTCTTACCTGATCCGCCGCCGCTTCCGCCGCCGCCGCCGCCTCCCGCGCGCCCCTCCAGACGTGCGCGCGCCCGCGCCGGCCCTCTGTGAATGGCCGGCGGGGCGCGCGCGCGCGCCGAGAGTGACGCGCGGGAGGCGGCGGCGGCGGAAGCGACTTGGACGTTCCTGATCCCCGCCTGGACGTTGGCGGGGATTGGCTGCGGCGTTCACGTGGGAGCGTTGAGAGGTGAGTTTTTTTGGGGTTTCTGGGGGGTTTCACACAGCGGGGCACCCCCGATCGGGGTGCCCCGCCGAAGTGGACCAAAACCCAGGATAGTCAAAATCCTGGGTGTTGGTCCACTTTAAGGTCTTTAAGGTTCTGTCTATCTCTCTCCCTGGTGAGGCTTCCAAGCCGAGAGGGGAGCATTTCCATACAGCAACAGCACGTTTGGAATTCCTAGAGCAGGCTCATTTCCATGCTCTTGTTCTCAAGGAATGGGAATGTCCCAGTAAAATTTCAGGGGTCCCAGGGGACTGGGATAGGAAATACCCTTTTCCCCCTGAGGTGGTTAATTACTGGTCACCCCCCCTCCCCCGTGGTGGATGCCCCGATCATAGGGGTTCCTAACCCCCCCTTTATTACAGCCCCTGCTTATAATACCCTTCGGGATGCTGAGGACCGGCGCATTGATCTGCTGGCCTCCCATGCCTTTTCTTGTGCAGGGACGGCGCTGCGCCCGGTCTGTGCCACGGCTATTTCTGCAGTGGCCGCTAGAACCCTCGTCAGAAAGATGCTTGATCATCACTCTGATAATCTCCCCTGGGAGGTGTTTAATGCACTCTCCAGCTGTGATGTGTTTGTAAAATTGATCCTATTAGCGTTGGATGACACCATTAGAATGTGTGCAAGAACTTCTGCCCTTGCGGTGGCTATACGTCGCTTAGTTTGGCTGTGACAGTGGGGTGCTGACGATGCTACTAAAAAGTTTTACTGGGCTTCCCTTTAGAGGGCTACACTTGTTTGGGGCCTGTCTAGACCTGTTTGGTAAAAAGGGTAAGTCACTCCAATGCAGGCGGCCGTCTCGGCCCCCTCGGGGCAGGGGCACCCCTACTCCCCCCTACCATAGTGTTAAACAAGAACCAGGGGTGTCCTTCGTGGGGGCTCGCGCATACTCTGGCCCCGGGAGCAGCAGACAACGCTCTGGCCCCTCTGGCGGGGCTAAGCCTAAATCTTCCAAACCCCCCCAAGCGTGATGGGGCGCCCTCGCCCGTCTGGGTGAGGGGATGGCTGCGGCACTTTGCTCTTGTCAGGAGGCTTTACGCCCCATACTGGTGGATTCAGGAGGTAGTGTCCTCCGGATACAAGATAGAGTTTGCTGCGCGGCCTTCCCCAAGTTTATCAGGTCCCAGGTACTCCTGGTCCCTGCCGCTGTTCAGGTGCTGGCACAGGCCATGCAAGGCCTGCGAGGTCTGAGGGTCACTTGCAGATTGCCCTTATCTGGCAGAGGCAGGGGCCGCTACACCAACCTTTCCACAGTCCCCCAAAAGGATGGGTCAGTCTGGCCCACTCTGGATTCACAGGTCTCGGCAATTCTCCAATTTCAGGCAGTTTTCTGCATGGAAACTCTGAGATGGGCCATCAGCGCCTTGCGCCCAAGGGGCTTCTTGCCGTCCGTGGAACTCAAAGATGCTTATGTTCACATCCCTGTGTCTTCTGGACACCCAAGCTCTTCAGGTTCGTGTTGGAATTCCAACACTGCTAATTGGGGCCTTGTTATCTGGCCTCGCTTCAGCTCCCAGAGTGCACACCACGGTGCTGACGAGGGTGATGTCTCTGATGAGACCAAGGGACGTCCGCGCGAGACCTACCTGGACGTCCTTCTCACTTCCCAGTCTCTGCGTCAGGCTAAGTAGTATACTCGGCTGGTGGTGTCCATTGGGAGTCATTTGGATAGGTGATCAATCACCCCAAGTCCTCATTGTCCCCTTATTGGTAATTCCATTTCTAGGAATGAATCTGGATTCTGTTCAGGCGAGAATCTTCCTTCCTCAACAATAAAGTGGACAATCTGGTTGCATGGGCTCAGTCCCTCATTGCTGTCCCCGTCCCTTCACCAGGCAGGGATGCTGCTGGTGGGCCCGTTGGTGGCTTGCTCAGAAGAGGTCCCTTATGCTCAGTCCCCCTTGGGCCCTTCTGCAAGTTCTATTGTTAGTACAGGACAGGGATCCAGCATCCCTGGAGCAGGATCTGTGTGCCTTCCCCCTCTGGTATCGAGGTCCCTCTTGGAGTGGATGAACTCAAGGAACCTGTCTGGGGGCAGTTTCCTTCTTGCCCCTTCCTGGAGACGGTCACCATGGATGCCAATCTATCAGGTTGAAGGGGGGGGTTCTTCTGAAACTCCCTGCGGTTCTGGGGAAGGTGGGGCCCTCAGAAGGTCCATACACCTATCGATGTTTGAAACGATGAGCGTTCAGGTTGATTCTATCTTGTTTGACTACTCCTCTTCAGGGCCTGCCTGTTCGGGGGCGCTCGGTCTGTATGACAGTGGCCTACATTAATCCTCTGGAAGGGACCTGGAGCAGGAGGGTCCTCCAGGAAGTGTCTATGATACTAATCTGGGTGGAGGACAATGTTCCCTGCATATCAGTGGTATTCGCTCCGGTGGGGGTCTCTCTACGACAGGATGTGCTAATCCCTGTATCACTATGGGGTCCAACCAGTTGTGGATCTGTTTGTGTCCCGTCACTTTCACAAGCTCTCGGCCCTTGTTTCCCTGTCCCAGGATCCTCTGGTCGTGGTCAGGATGCCTTGGTAACGTTATGTCTGGACATTCTGTTCTGCATGTCCTTTCTCCATCCCCCCTGCTAGGCAGGGTTCTGCGCAAGATTGCTCTGGAAGGGGGACCAGTGACTCGGGTGGTCCCCGGGTGGCCTAGTAGAGTGTGGTTCACAGACGTGGTACTGAGGGCAGTAGTTCTGTACGTTCTGCCAGGAGTGCCAGCCCTGCTCACTCAGGGCCCCTTTACGTCACCCCAATCTACAGACTCTGGCCTAAGACGGCCTGACTGCTGAAACATCCATCTTGCTGGAGACAGGCTTATCTGTCTCGGTGATTGAGACTATGGGAAGACTAGGTGCAAGCTTCTTCTTCTTCCATCTGTTATAGGGTATGGTTTACCCTTATTGATTAGTGCGAGTCTAGGGTCTCTTCCCTGTCGGGCGTTTTCGGTTCCCAGGGTCCTAGAGTTGTTTCAGGATGAGTTGGAGTTGGTTCTCCAACTCAGTACTCTGATGGGTCAGGATCTGCCCTGTCCACCTTGCTTTAGAAGTCTTTTGTTTAGTCTTCCTGGTTAAGACTTCTTTCATGGGGTACTCATGTGCGTCCCCCATGTAATCCTATGGTCCCTTTTGGGATTTGAATCTGAATTTGATTCTGTCTGCTTTGCAGGGTTTTTTACCTTTGGTCCTATTCAGGATGCTGCCTGGCTGTTCTTACCCTCAAGGTTGTCCTTCTGGTGACTGTTACTTCGGTCAGACGTGTGTTGGCGGGCGGCTCTGTCTACCTAGCCCCATTCTTTGAGTTACACCAGGATAAGGTGGTGTTCCGCCTGAAGCCGGACTCTCTGCCCTGGTGGTGTCTTATGTTCTTTGATTCGAGATATTGTTCTTCCTGCTGTGCCTTATTCCTAGCAACGCTGAGGAAAGGGTTCTGCATTCCTTGAACAGGTGTTGGAAGTTTTTTTCCTTGGTAGTCACTGTGTTCTTTAGGAGAACTGATGTTCCTTTGGGCCTATGGTCACTACATCCTGAATGTGCCCGATCTCGTCTGCTCTCGGGGAGTTGGGCGGCCTTTGCCATGGTTATTACTTGAATGGGATGTTCCTTCTGGTCCTAGGAAAGGGTTTTTTGGCTTCTGCCAAGTCTACTGTTAGTGATTGGATTCGCCAGGCTGTTACTCAGGCCTATTCCAACAAGGGGAAGAATCGTCCTTTTCGCGTTGATTCTTATTTTACTGCTTTGGTGCCTCTTGGGCTTTTCAGCACCAGGCTTCTGTTGAACTGGTTTGCTAGGCCGCTGTTTGGTCTTCTATTCATACCTTTTTCAAAGTTTTACAAGGTTGATGTTTGGGCCTCAGCTCATGCTGTCTTGGCCGCATGGTTATGCAGGTGACAGTGGTTTTAACTGTCTGCTGTTGCCTTTTTTGTTGGGGATCCCACCCTACTTTATGGACACTGCTATTGGATGTCCCAAGTGTAAGTACTATATCTGGAGCAGGACGTACTGTATACTAAGAATAATACAATTCTGTGAAATACTTACCTGTAGAATTTATATTATGAGTATACAGTACGTCCTGCTCCACCCCACCCTGGTTTTTGCATTATTCTGGATCCCCTGTATGGTGATTGTTATCATTGTTATAAGTTACCAGTGTTTGGGTGGTTAAATTCTCCCGGCTTCTTTTTCACTGCTTTTCAATGCTGGGGATTTGTGGGAGGTCCCTGGGTATTTAAGGGGCCGGGAGGAGCCTGTTTTGCATGTCTCTGCAGTGCAGCGCCATCTGGCGGAGGATAACCCAAGTGTAAGTACTATATCTGGAGCAGGACGTACTGTATACTTATAATACCAATTCTACAGGCGAGTATTTCACAGAATTGTATTTTCAGTGGTTAAGTGTTTGTAGGTGAGTATTTTTCTGGTTTATAGCATGTAGGTCCTGGCTTATTGTTGTGGTGCAGGCATCACATCTAGATACACAGGAGGAATTGTCCTGGTTTAATTTACTGTATATTCATTTATTTTGCAAAAATTAGTACACACCAATATGTATAAGACACAAAAGAACAACAAAACCTTGTCCAGGTTGCCTCTTTATTTAAAAGGTGATCCTTTCATTGGCTCCAATTGGTAGGAAGTTGTTGATTGGTTTGACACGACAGGAGTGGCTTCGATCAAAGTTGACACAAATCCTATGGTATCAAGATTGCCTAAAAGAGACCCTGTAACATTAGATTTCTCATTGTTAAAAATAAACGTTTTCTTACACTGATCTTTTATTTCTTCCAAATGTGCCTTGTCCTGTCTCCTCTGGCATGGCCACACCCGGCAGCTTCATGTAGGCCCTTCTAGCCCTTATTGTGTAGCTGAAGAGCATACGCTCACAAACTGGACATGCTGCAGAGGAAAATTGTACCACTGGAGTGTATTAATATCGGTACCTCTTAGAGGTGCTTTTTATATTTGCTGCATTACAGACCACTTACTAAATGCCATTAGAGCAAGTAATAGTTATTAACTAGTAAAGTAGATGTAGGGGCTATGTTAGTTGCTTGTGGAAACTCATTGTTGCGTTACATTTTGGAATATACAGTATTGGTTGACGTGTATCTGTACTGTTGACGTAAAACAAATCCACATTCACATTGTTGCTAATTTGTGCTCTCTGTTAAATTAAGCATCTTGGTGGTCAATCTAAAAGCCGACCAAAAACTTCTTCCTCCACCCCCTTGGGCTATTGGAAGTGTCTCAGTTTGGTCGATATTTTTTTTTTTACTTTACTGTTCAATGGCCTGGCGGTGTCAGTAATTTTATTTCTACTGGTAAATGTAATTGCTGGTATACTTTTCCCATCTTCAATTACCAGTAATAAAACAAATACTGGCACCACAAGGCCAGTTGCCAGTAAATAAAAAAAAAAAATACCGGCCAGGTGGCAAACCTAGGTACAACACTTAAGGGTTGCATACCATAGCTTTAAAGAAACCCAAAACCCACTGAAATTGTGACATAAATTTGTCCAAAGCCCCTGCCAATACTTCCTTCTTATGGTTTAGAACTAGAAATGAATACTATCGGCTACCCACTTGGCTGCCAAATCTGAATAACAGATTTCATCCAGTTCATGTCTTTATAAATATTGGGCATGGCTTTAGTAAAAAATAAAAAAGGAAACAGGAAGTTTATGTGATCACCTTCTATACCCAGCTCCGTGCCCCAAAACAGACTATCTGGGTATAGCTGCATTTTAAGAATGGCCATATCCACCCCTGCCCATGATCTGTCCCTGCTGTTGCCTGGCTGGGCAGCACATTGGATGCAGGACTTAGAGGGGATATTGCAGGATGGTAAAATCCACGGTTGATTTTCGAGCTGGTCCATCCTTGATGTTTCCTGTTGAATTGACTATTTTACTATTAAACTTTCTTTCTGTTTGATCATATACCACAATAGGAAACTGCACTCTCTGACAATGAAGCTGTGGCCTTCATTTTCTAGACAATGTGATTGAAAAATCTTTCTCTAATTAATATTTAAGCCTATAATTATTAATAAAGTGCTCAAAAATGACTAACTTGTATTAATTTCGCATAATGTTCTTTTAAATATTTATTATTTCAGATTTACTGTAAGCTTTAATTTTCCCCCAAGTTAATTAAGACCGACCGCAACTGTTCACTGCAGAGATCCCAGATAGCATCGCGTTCGGAATTCGTAGGCCCTCCTCCGGCTCTCCGCAGTTGGTCTTGATTATTGTCTGCCGTAAAATGTTTTCAGTTAAGCCTATAAATAGAACATTGCAGGTGCGGAAAAATGTATGGAAGAACTGCGTGCACATCAGAGCCCGGAAAATTGTTTTGGGCCACTTTCCTAAGGCTTAAACTGCAGAGTGGTTTGCATTTGAAAACTTTGAACACTGTTATTCAGGCTCATTTTTGGCTTTGAGCTTAATAATGTTTCTTCTCCTGCTTTGTTCACATCAATGTGGTTTACTCTGCATGTGCTATTTCATGCACAGAAATTGGATGTAGATTGTTCGCTTTAGCCTAGCCCTTTTTTTCTTTTTATTATACACTTCAATAGAAAATAGATGACATTAGGCAATGTTTTGAGACCATTTATTCAAAGTGCTACAACTCAAAAAACTGCATTGCTTTCAATGGGTCCTCATAGTCAGGGGTTCCCCCTCAAAAAAAATAGCAGATAGACTTACTGATCCTGCAGACTGCTGTGGAGCCTGGGACCTGAGTTGTGGGACCAGTGTGGTATGGTTTCAAGGGTATGCTGCCAGCACATTGTTTCCCCTAGCACTCTATACACAGAGTGCCCAGGGACCACAACAACAGTGTGCTGGCATCTTAGTTCTGTCCTGTACAATCTACAGTCCTGACCCTCAATGCTCCTGAAAAACACCCTAGACAAGAAATAGACCACAATGGCTGACACACAGCTGATGCAAGGAAAGGGAAGCAGCTGACATGGGGCACTGTGTCGGGTAGCAGCTGCCTCCCCTGCCTCTCTTTAGTATGTTTGCCCCTGCTTATAGTACTTTAAAAGTAGGAATATGGGTAACAACCAAAATTGCAGGTACAAAGTAAGAAAAAAAAAAAAAAATGCGCCATAGGCTTGTTAAGGTGTGTTTCCTTTTAAATCATTTAGGAGGAGAACCTTAAACTATTCTTATATAATGCATTTAATAAACCTGTTAAAGAGGAACATTGGACAGTCTTAGGCATTCTCAAAAACTCGCCAAATTTCGCCCTCTGTTCCCTTTAAACTTCCGATTTTACATTTGGTAGGTTTAACCTGTCTTCTGCTCTTGCACCTCTGCTCGATCATTGTCCTCATCTCGGGCCAGGGTGGCTGCAGGGGGATCAAAAACACAGCCAGATTTCAGTACGACTAGCGAGTGCGGAGGGGGGGACAGCAGGATGGCTAAGCTCCTCCCGCATCTGTCACAGATGGCTAAGAGACCGGGGGGGGGGGGGATGGGGTTGGAAAAAGGAGTAGGATGTTGGCGATCACCCAAAAGGTATGCAGCATTGCGGTGGGGTGCTAATAAGACCTAGTAGAGGTCCGAATTTCCACTTTAATGATCAAGCCTTGTAGTTTAGCAATTTTATCTGTACCACATAACTGGCTTCTCTGCATTTTTCTGTTGTAATTGTTCAATGAATGCCATCTGCTGTTTGAGGCTAAACATAGAACAAGCCTTTTCCGAATTGCAAGCCACAGTCACCAGAGTTATTTGGGGAACTTGGATAATATTGGCCTTTATTTGCAATGGTGTTTTTACCAAAAAAACCTAAATATAGCTTGTCCTAACATCCTACTAATCCTTCATGAATTTAAGATGTTCACAACCATGCATTACAGCAGTCCAATAGCAGTCGTTTGGACTTGTGGATTATATTTGTTCATTGAAAAATAAAAAGCCCAAAACGTGGAGTCCCACTGCTCAGGCTGCCAGGCGGTGCACCACCAGCCCCCCTCCTCTGCTTGTTCGGACACTTTAATAAATCCAGTTCTTGAAGTCTTTGTGTGATCCTGAACACAACTAACAAGCCGCTATGTGGAGAGACCCACGTTAGGCTTAATATACCGGGTGGTAGCCGCGAAACCCTACATCAAATGGCCAATAGAACATTTTGTGGATTCTGTGCAGCTAATCTGAACAGAGAAACGTACAGGTATCCATGTGGACCTAGCCTCAGCTAAGCTAAGCACTGTGACAGTATATCTTTTATATTTTATTATTTTTTTTCATTTGGCATGTTCTTCTGTTGCTATTAGTTATAGTTATTGGATTCGGATCTGTATAGTTCTACAAATTAAACATAAATAATAAATTAAACTAATCATGTAAATGCTTATTGGAGCTTCATTTCTAAAATACTTTTTTTTTTATTTTGATTCCAGGAAGACAATGCCAACCTTCCTCAACCAGGCAAAAATGAAAGAAATATAGACTCCGATAATAAGTTCAAGCCAGTGATGCCATGGCCACGGGTTGAAGGTGTGGAGGTAGACCTGGAGTCTATCAGAAAGAAGAATAAGGAGCAGAATGAGCATGAGCAATTGAAAGGAAACGTGAACAACCAGCAGAACGTATTACAGAAACAGTATCTGACCTTTAAACCGCAGAAGCATGTGTATCCAGCTCCAGTGCTTCGTCTGGGAACCCTGGGTAATTTTGAACCCAAAGAACCAGAACCCCAAGGTGTGGCCGGTGGCCCAGGAGAGAGGGGAAAGGCATTCGTACTAGGTCCTGAATATAAGGAATCCGTCCAAGCCAGCATTAAAGAATTTGGCTTTAACATGGTTGCAAGCGACATGATCTCATTGGACAGAACGGTCAATGATTTGCGCCATGAAGAGTAAGTGAAATATTTTTCCTACATTTCAGTTAATTAAAAAAAAATGAAATTGAAGTATATAAAAAGTTGGAGCTGTGTAGATTTCTAAAAGCTGTGCGGCTTTTACATCTTGATCTGGAGATAAAGGTCATCCCGCCAATGCTATCCTTTTATTTTTTAATCTTACAAGAAATGTACATCTATTTAGGACATGTGTTTTGTACCTGTTAACTTCCTCGAGCCCCTTTAAAAAGGTAATCGATGAGAGATGATAGAGGCATTTTCTGTTAAGGACAAAACTTATTCCCCCATATTCCACTTTTTGCTTTAATTGCTAACAAAAAAGGATCGAAGAATCACTCATCCAATTGCACCTCACACCAACCATAGGAGGGGCTTGAAGGGTGTGACAACAAACTAGGTACCAAAGATGAATTTAACCCTCCACACACTCGCAGAATTTGGGTGAGAAACACTTTTATAACAGGTTTTTTGGTTAAAGGAGGACTATCATGAAAAAATGATAGAAATCCATAAAAATATATAGGCTGGCAGGAGGAGGTGGTCACTTATAAACTAGGCATCAAGAAATCTCCAACAAGGCTAGTTTTTTTTCCTGTTTCCAAGTTTTTTATTTTCAAGTATAACAAACGTAGAATAGTACATACATTTTTGTCCATTCATCGTGGAGACATCTGTGAACATCAACTTTAAGTCCAAAAATACACCCAGAATATTTTTTTAAAGCCATAGATTTTGGAGTAATGCAGAGGCAAGATAACGGAGTATTATTTTATTAGAGCTCCTGTCAGTCAAACCACCTTTAATTTAAAGGTAATGGCTTTTGTGTGTAAGGGGATTCCATATGTACCAATTGGAGTAAATTTCCTGAACAGTGAAAGAGTAAGTGGGGGGGCTCCCAAGTATATATAGAGGAGTACCAGTGGCAATCAATAATAACAGAGATGTCCTGTTACCTGGGTGAATGGTTTGGTGTTCATATTTTATCCAGGGGTCCCATATTATTAAGAAGTCCTGCAGGATTGCAGTTAATTCTTCATTAACCATGAAGCTGTCAATCCCTGCCCGAAATTCAGAAAAGGTAATGGAATCTTTTTTCCAAGCTACCACTATTGACTGTTGCGCGGCAAGTATAATGAAGGTTGCAAGTGGTAGTTGTTTTTTTTGGTGAGCTCATTATTTTTTTGGGAATAGAAGGGTTGTCTAGTGGTCTCTGGGGATGTTGAAATAAGGTGAAAGAAGCGGACCACCAGATGTGGAGCACTGTTCCCTCTGCACCGCAGCCCATGTCAGAATAGGATGGGAGAGTTTTAGCAATCCTAAGGGGGACAAGGTAACACCTCACAAGGACCTTGTATGCAGTCTCAAGGAAAGTTATATTAATTGAGCATTAGCTACTGGGTATGGTTGCTCAGCTTATGTATGTATTGTGAGTCCCCACTTTATTAATTAGGTCCCATAACCAATAAAGTGGCTTTTTACATTTATTTATCAGATATTGGAGGTGTCATAATTACAGGAGCCTGCCTTATAATGAGAAGTCTGGAGTATGCTCGGCCTATTGTGGTAAATGTGGAGACATCCGCATGTCCATTTCTGCGAGTCAGTGCCTGCCCTCATACCAATTACACAACACGCTTCTGATTCCTGTACACGCTAACTAAAGACAGCTTTTACCACCACTGTGGCATGCTGTAATTCACAGATCACTATGCCAAGAATGCTGTTATTAAAGGTGAACCTTGGATCTAAATATAAAGTGAAAATTGCAGAACAAGTAAACTGCAGTGAGGGTAGGGAGGGGCAAGGAATTATGCAAAACTATGACAGACTTGTGTCCTAATAGAGCCATTCCTGAGAGACTTGTCTTATAAGCTTTATTGCAGCCAAGAGGGACCTTAGGCCAGAGGCAGGTTACGGGTGCTTCTCAGAACTAATACATTTTGATGTTTTGCACAACAGAAAGAAGGAAATTTGTTTCTGAAGGTGTCCAAGGTGGTTTTCTTGAAAATTCGGCATAACAGTTTATGTATGCTGCTTTACCTTAATTTGGCAGTACCCACATAATAAACGTTCCCCAACGTAAAACCAGAATCAGCAGCCTTACACCCACTCAATAGCACAAGCCAAATGCTGGTAACCTACTTGTCTCTAAACAATGATAAGGCCTTTACTCTGTGTTTATCTGGCACAGCACAGGTAAAAACCAAACCATACCATTTAATATCCTATTAAAATCTATGAAATCATTGGGGCCCCTAGGTTAAAAACCAACGACCTACAGTTCATAAAGAAGCTTTTTTTTTTTTTTGGTCAGACAGAATTTTTTAGCTGCTTCCAGACCGAATATCAGTATTGGTCAACTTACAATCTAGCAAAAGGGAAAGTCCACTTTGAATTACTTTATTTAAAATGTATATCATTGTGTGCCAAAAGGGTGTCCCTAAGGTGCTGATCTTACCAAATGTGTGTATTCTTAGTATACAGTACGTCCTGCTCCAGATAAGATTCATAACACTTGGGGAACTACTCCGCCAGATGGCGCTGGACTGCAGAGACAGCGAAATTGGCTCCTCCCGGCCCCTCAAATACCAGGAACCTCCCACAAATCCCCAGATTTTCTCTGCAGTCTGGACTGCGAAGGACAAGAAGATGGCTCTCCTCGCAGGTGAGTGGGGCTATTAGCCTGCGGCCCTGTAGGACTATTCCCACCCGTTCCATTATTAATGTGCCTCCCAGCCATGGCTGCGCTGGTCGGGTGATGGTAGGCAGCACCGCTGTCAGGTGCTTAGGAGCGCTGCTCCACCGCAATCCCCCACCAAAGGGTAGGCGGTACAGGCATATGGTGAGCCTCAATGGGATGCCACTCCCGCCCTATTGCCCCTCGCCTCTGTCTATCGGTGGGCCCTATGTTAAGTGGCCGCTGCCCTCCCTCGCTCTCCCTTGTAGCTCTCGGGGGGGTGGGGGTGTGTGTGTATGTGAATATTGCCTTGGTGCTTCACTGTATTATGCTTTTCTGGTTGGTGTCAGTCGCCGCGCTGACTTGGTTGCTTTTTTAAAATTGCCGCCTCAGGCGCTGGTGCGCCGTTATTGGCTGCTTGTCACGTGTGCGGCTTCACGCTGTTCGGGGGGGGGCCCGGCCCGCAGTTGCCGCGTTCCACGTCACTGTCTCCGCGGCCCGCCCCTCGAGATATACCCTGCGCCATTTTCTCTGGATCAGGCTGCTGCGTGACTGGCATCTACCTACCACGGTCCGTGAGTGCCCTCGCGGGCGGCTTTATTTACCCTATGTCTTTTTACATGTCACTTACAGGGGGTTCTCTTCTCTTATGTCTTTCAGACGGGCCGACCTCTATTGGTTTCTCCCGCTCCTAATCCCTCTATTTAGTTATTAAACTTGTGAGGCCTAGTGTGTAAATTACTCCCACTTCCCTAGCGGGCTATTGGGGCATCCCGGGTTGCTTTTTTAGCGTTAATCCCTATCGGCCTATTGTGCCGCTATAATCACCATATGGAGGCGTCTCAGGATAATGTGCTTGGGGTTCCTTCGGGACAAGCCCGGCTGTGTGTAGCTTGTGAGGTGTCCCCTACTAGTGCTGACAATGTGCGGGTCTGTGTACCTTGTGCCCAGCAGGTGCTTGCGCTGCAGCCTGGTTTACCAGTAGCTGGGCCTGCGCCTGGTATGGCTTCACCCAACTCCCCCAAGCCTAAATTTGACTCCCATTGAGTTGCATACAAGTAGGGATTCTCAGCCTGATGTGTCTTCTAGACTGGCTAGTGTTGAGAAGTTGCTTGCTAATTCCTTGGCGCGTAAGGCCTCTGCTAAGAAGCGGCACTTAACGCCTGATGTCACTCTTTTCCCTATGGAAGCTGATGAGTTTTTGGAACTGTCTGGCTATACCCCTTTGGAAGAAGGGGAGTTATTCTCCTACTCCTACAAGTCATCTGATGAGAGGCCCAGGGGTCATGACGATTCTGGCTCTGACCCCTGGGCCCCAGATGATACTGATAGGCTGTTGGCTCAGATTTTAGATTTTTGTCTTATCTCTCCCCCGGTTGCGGCCCCCAGGCAACAGGGGGAATTGTTTCATACTGCTAAGCCACGTTTAGAATTTCCTGAGCCCATTTTAATAATCTTGTGCTCAGGGAATGGGAGCGTCCCAGCAGGCTTCCCGGTGTACCTAAGAGTTGGGATAAGAGGTATCCCTTTCCTGCTGATGTGGTGAAGCGTTGGTCATCCCCTCCTGAAGTGGATGCCCCAGTCCTAGGGTTATCTAACACCACTGTCATGCACTCCCCTGACTCTACTACGCTGCTGGATGCTGAGGACCGGCGCATTGATCAGCTGGCGTCCCATGCCTTTGCATGTGTGGGGACGGCGCTGCGCCCGGTCTGTGCCTCTGCCATTACGGCTGTGGCTATTAGGACCCTGCTTAGAAGTATCCTTGATGGTGCTCCTGATGATGTGTCTAGTGAGGAGTTTAATGCACTCTCTCGTTGTGAGGTTTTTGTGACTTATTTCCTCTCTGCCTTGGATGATACCATTAGAATGTGTGGCAGAACCTCTGCCCTTGTGGTGGCTATACGCCGCTCGGTTTGACTGCGCCAGTGGGCTGCTGACAAGGCTGCCAAGAAGGCTCTCACTAGTTTTCCCTTCAAAGGACTACGCCTGTTTGGGGACCGCCTGGACCTGTTTGCTAAGGGAGGCAGGTTACCCCAGCGCAGGCGGCAGTCTCTGCCCTTTCGGGGTCAGGGCTCCTTTTGTTCCCCCTACCGTGGTGCTAGACAGGGGAGGGGGTCTCCCTTACCGGGGCCCGAGGAGATTTCCGGGGTAGGGGCAGAGGACGTGGACGCCCTGGCTCCTCCTGGGGCTCCAAGCTTAAGTCTTCTCCCAAGCCTCCCTTCCTCAGGCATGAAGGGGCGCCCTCACCCATCCGGGTGGGGGGACGGCTTCAGCACTTCGCTCACGTCTGAAGGTTTTATGTCTCAGACCGGTGGATTCAGGAGGTAGTGTCCTCCGGTTACAAGATAGAGTTTGCTGCCTGCCCCCCCCCCCCCCTAGATTCATCAGATCCTGTATTTTTCAGGACCCTGTGTCAGCTCATGCTCTAGTGCTGGTGGTGCAAAGCCTTCTGGAGCTGTCAGGTCACCTTACGAGAAAGGGGCAAGGGCTTCTATTCCAACCTTTTCACTGTGCCCAAAAGAGATGGGTCAGGCCCATCCTGGACTTGAAGATCCTAAACAAATTTGTCAGGTGCAGGTGCTTTCGCATGGAAACTCTGCGCTCTGCTATCAGTTCCCTGCGTACAGGGGACTTCATGACGTCTGTGGACATCAAAGATGCTTATCTTCATATTCCTGTGTTTCCAGGTCATCAAAGGTTCCTCAGGTTCTCTCTGGAGGATCAGCACTACCAATTTGTGGCACTGCCCTTTGGTCTCACTTCAGCTCCCAGGGTGTTCACCAAGGTACTGGCAGAAGTGATGTCTCTGCTCAGGTCTCAGAGCATCCGCGTGCTGCCCTACCTGGATGACATTCTCATCACTTCCCAGTTCCTACATCAGGCAGAGTTGGATACTCAGCTGGTAGTGTCCACTCTGGAGTCATTTGGCTGGGTGATCAACCATCCCAAGTCTTCTCTGTCTCCCTCCTTGGTGACTCCCTTCCTGGGAATGAATCTGGATACAGTTCAGGCAAGGATTGTTCTTCCTCAGCAGAAGGTGGACAGTGTGATTGCGCAGGTTCAGGTCCTGCTATCTTGTCCTCATTCCTCCATCAGGCAGGGAATGCAGCTGGTGGGCCTGATGGTGGCGTGCTTCGAGGTGGTCCCTTATGCTCAGTTCCACTTGAGGCCTCTGCAACTCCACCTCTTGTCAGTTTGGGACAAGGATCCTGCGTCCCTGGACCAGGTCCTTGTGCTTTCCCCCTAGTCAGGCGGTCCCTCTCGTGGTGGTTGGACTCCAGGAACCTGTTGGGGGGCAGATCCTTTCTGGCCCCCTGTTGGGTCACCACGGATGCCAGTCTGACAGGGTCGAGGGGGGGGGGTTCTGGAAGTCCCTGCAGTTCCAAGGGAAGTGGGGCCCTCAGGATGCCCACACACCTATCAACATTCTGGAACTGCGGGCAATCAGGTTGGTTCTGACTCAGTTGACTCATCACCTTCGGGGCCTGCCTGTTCAGGTTCGCTCGGACAACCAGATGGCAGTTGCCTACATCAATACAGCAATACTGGTGGCCCCCAGGTGGCCAAGAAAAGTGTGGTTCACGGACATGGTGCAGCTGGCAGTAGATCAGTATGTTCTGCCCAGGGTGACAGACACTTAGGGTCACTTACGCCATCCCAATTTACAAACTCTGGCTTTGACGGCCTGGCTGCTGAAGCCACCAAGGCTAGGAAGAAGTCTTCTTCTTCCATTTACTTTAGGGTTTGGCGTGCTTACATTGACTGGTGTGAGTCTAAGTCTCTTCCCTGTCGTGTGTTCTCTATTCCCAGGATCCTGAAGTTCATGCAGCATGGGTTGAAGCTCGGGCTCCAACTCAGTACTCTGAAGGGTCATGTCTCTGCCCTGGCTGTTTTCTTCCAGAGGTCCTTTGCCCAGCATTCTCTGATCAGAACTTTTTTCCAGGGGGTTACTCATGTGCGTCCCCCACGTAAACCCATGTTGCCTGTTTGGGATTTGAACTTGGTCTTGTCTGCCTTGCAGGGTGCTTCCTTTGAACCTGTGCAGGAGGCTGCTTTGGCCATTCTTACTCTCAAGGTTGTCTTTTTGGTGGCTATCACTTCTGTTGCGTGTGTCTGAGTTGGCGGCGCTTTCTATCCAGCCCCCCTACTTTGAGAGACACCAGGACAAGGTGGTTTTTCGCTTCAAGCAAGATTTTCTGCCTAAGGTCGTGTCTGCCTTTCATTTGAATCAGGACATTGTTCTTCCTTCCTTGTGCCCTAATCCTAGTAATGCTAAGGAGAGGGTCTTGTATTCTTTGGTTAGGTGTCTGAAGTACTATCTGGTGGCTACTGCACCTTTCAGAAAAAACTGATGCTCTTTTTGTGGTGCCTTCTGGTCCTAGGAAGGGTTTGGCTCCTGCCAAATCTACTATCAGCAAATGGATCCGTCAGGCTGTGATTCAGGCCTATTTTGCTAAGGGGAAGAATTGGCTCTCTACTCGCAGGTGAGCGGGGTTATTAACCTGCGGCCCTGTAGGACTATTCCCACCCATTCCACTAGTAATATGCCTCCCAGCCTTGGCTGCGCTGGTCGGGTGAGGGTAGGCAGCACCGCTGTTAGGTGCTTAGGAGCGCTGCTCCACCGCAATCCCCCACCAAAGGGTAGGCGGTTCAGGCTTATGGTGAGCCTCTATGGGATGCCCCTCCCGCACTATTGCCCCTTGCTCCTATCGGTGGGCCCTATTTAAGTGGCCGCCGTCCTCCCTCATCCTCCTTGAATCCTCCCTTCCGCCTTACGGCTCATTCCACTCGTGCTATTGGTGCCTCTTGGGCTTTTCAGCACCAGGCTTCTGTTGAACAAGTTTGCAAGGCCGCTACTTTGTCTTCTGTTCATACTTTTTCCAAGTTTTACAAGGTTGATGTTAGGGCCTCAGCTGATGCTGCTTTTGGCCGCAAGGTTCTGCAGGCGGCAGTGGTCTGACCTGTCTGTTGTTACCTTTTGGGGATCTCAACCTACTTTATGGACACTGCTATTGGATGTCCCAAGTGTTATGAATCTTATTTGGAGCAGGATGTACTGTATACTAAGAATAATACAATTCTGTGATTACTCACCTGTAGAATTGATATTATGAGTATACAGTACGTCCTGCTCCACCCCACCCTTGGTTTTGCATTATCCTGTATCCCCTGTATGGTGATTGTTATCATAGTTATAGTTGCTAGTTGGTTCTGTTTTAATTCTCCCGGCTTCTCGTTAGCTGCTTTTTAACGCTGGGGATTTGTGGGAGGTCCCGGGTATTTGAGAGGTCGGGAGGAGCCAATTTTGCTGTCCTGTACACAGTATGCTTCCGCTGTGTATAAGCGTGAGTGAGCTCGCTCACCTCATCAGTGGCCATAGCTGCAGGGTTCTGTGTGTACAGAACTCAGTTCTCCCTGTGGATCTTGGCATATGTTTGCTGATAACCATATGGGCAGTCGTGTCCTAGAGGAATAGGGCTTGTGACTGGAGGATTGCTTGTTCAATTCCCAGCTATGGCATATGATTGAAGTGCAATTGAGCAAAGCACCTATCCCCCAACTGCTCCCCTGCTCGCTTATTTTTAGGAGATATCTTTGCTTTTCATATACAACACTCTATATTTATTGATAGATCTGAAGATGAAAAATGTGGGTTCTTTGTATGAAATTGCCTGGAGAACTCTTTCTCAACCTGTGGTACCCTAAGAAGTACATGATTGGGGTTTAAGGGTTCAGGGATGCACTAACAGATAGGGTTTGACAGGTCTGGTATATTAGATTGAACAGCGAGACATTCCTCCCCCTTGCTACTTTTTTTGGGGGCATTTATAATTGATTCCCCTCCATGAGGGTTGGTCGCAATTATCACAGGGGGCTACTTGGTATAAAAAGCTTGAGATCCGCTGGCCTAGAGAACCAAGCAATTCAAAATTTAAAGCAACATTTACTCCCCTTGTCTTTTGAAATAGCATTTGGTATGTGGTGTATTACATACTCGGCACTATAATTTGCTCTGAGTGCAAGTAGGAGTAACTATTGCTTGGTCTGTTTTCTCATAATTGGCTTGTGTGTTCAAGGCGGCCTAAAGCGTTTCAGATCAAAGCAGTTGCCTGTAGCTCGGGTAGTGCCAATTACTATATGAAGCAGTGTTTCCTCCATTATACATTATAGCTGTAGCTTTACTCTTCCAGCGAGTTTGACATGCTGTGCATGTTGTGGCAGCACTTTGCCCTGAGCACTCTCCTACCTTGCCTTTTTTTTAACGCCATGCTTTCATAGAGACTCCATTTGTTTGTAAGGTTCTCGGGGGCCCTTCTAAAGAGATGTTCAAAGTAAACACAAGTGACTTAATCAGCCAGGAAGTATGACGAGAACCACTACTAAGAAATAACTGGCCCATGTGAAGTAAATTTCCTGCAAGTCTTCTAGAGGTGAATGTGCGCCGGCATAAAGGAGCGGACAAGAAAGACGCAGTGTGAGAAATTTCAAGCCATAAAGATGCTTTAGACACTGTACATTAAACATGGAGTTTACTTTCCCTGGCAAGGTAATAAAGCTAAGCACTTTCAGCGGCTTCTTCATCCCATAAATCTACAACTTCTGACAACGCAAGGAGAGTTTAGATTTTTTTTTATTTACATTTTGCCGAATTCTTGGTAACCTAGACATAATTACAGGCTGCAGTCTTGCAGGGCTTTGGGAATTCTGATGGGGTACCCACTAGGGATGTGAAATGGCAAGAATCTGACGATACACATTTGACGATACAATATATCTTGATATATTCCGATATATCCCGATTCGGTCTCAAAGGAGATATATTGCGATTTTTAAATGAATATAGCTTTGGAAAACCTAATCTAAACATCCGTACAACATTCACACATACATAACAACAACCCAGTGCGAGACTCGTGGAATCTTGTTGTTTGCTGTGGGTGGGACAGAGGTCGGGAGTAAATGTTACTTATAAATAGTTTATTCTTAGTATACAGTACGTCCTGCTCCAAATCTAATACTTACAGTTGGGATATACTCCGCCAGATGGCGCTGGACTGCAGAGACATCGAAAATAGGCTCCTCCCGGCCCCTCAAATACCCAGGGACCTCACACAAATCCCCAGAATTTCTCTGCAGTCTGGCTGCGAAGGACGAGAAATTGTCTCTCTACTCGCATGTGAGCGGGGTTATTAACCTGTGGCCCTGTAGGACTATTCCCACCCATTCCACTAGTAATATGCCTCCCAGCCTTGGCTGCGCTGGTCGGGTGAGGGTAGGCAGCACCGCTGTTAGGTGCTTAGGAGCGCTGCTCCACCGCAATCCTCCACCAAAGGGTAGGCGGTTCAGGCTTATGGTGAGCCTCTATGGGATGCCCCTCCCGCACTATTGCCCCTTGCTCCTATCGGTGGGCCCTATTTAAGTGGCCGCCATCCTCCCTCATCCTCCTTGTAGTCTTCGGGGGTAAAGAGGGGGGGTGTATGTGTATAGATAGGTATGTTATGCATGTTATGCATATGTCTTTTCACATGCCTTTATTCTTGTGTCAGCCGCCGCGCTGACTTGTCTTTTATTGCATTTTAAATTTGCCGCCGCCGCTTGCTGACTTGGCTCCGCGCTTGGCTGCGGCATTACCTCAGGCGCTAGTGCGCCATCATTGGCTGCTTGCCGTTCTGGCTTCGCGCTCTTCGGGGCGGGGCCCGTCTTTGGCGCGTTGCGCGTCATCGCTGTTACTGGCCCGCCCCTCGAGGTATACCGACGCCATCTTTCCTGCTTGGTTGGCCTATGCGCGACGGACTCCTACCTACCGCGGTCCGTAAGTGCCCTCGCGGGCGTCTTTATTTCCTTCACTTTGGTTACGATGTACTTAAGGTCTTGTCTGCTTATGTCTTTCAGGCAGGACGAACCCTTCCTGGCTTCTCCCGGCCCTGTTTTAATATATTACTTATAGGCCTTATTATACTCCCACTGTTTTAATATATTACTTATAGGCCTTATTATACTCCCACTTCCCTAGCGGGTTATTGGGGCATCCAGGGTTGATATATAGCGTTATTCCCTATCGGGGTATAGCGCCGCTATAATCCCCATATGGAGGCATCCCAGGATAATGTGACTGGGGTCCCTTTGGGACAAGAACGGCTGTGTGTAGCGTGTGGGCAGCCTCATGCTGACGCTGACAAGGCGCAGGTCTGTGTACCCTGTGCTGAGCAGGTGCTTGCATTGCAATCTGGCCTGCCAGTGGCTGCACCTCGTTTCACTTCGCCTACTCCCCCAAGCTTAAACCTCACTCCTACTGAGTTGCATACTAGTGGGGACTCTCAGCCTGATGTGTCTTCTAGACTGGCTACTGTTGAACAGATTATTGCGAAGTCCTTAGCGCGTAAGGCCCCTGCTAAGAAGCGGCATTTGACACCTAATGTTACTGTTTTCTCTATGGGAACTGAGGAGTTTTGGAATCTGTGTGGCTATACCCCGTCTGATGAAGGGGAGCTCTTTTCTGATTCAGGCTCATCTGATGAGAGACCAAGGGTCATCCCCCCCGAGGTGGATTCCCCGATCCTAGGGCTATCTAACACCTCTGTCATGCATTCCCCTGATTCTACTACCCTGCGGGATGCTGAAGACCGGTGTATTGATCTGCTGGCATCCCACGCCTTTGCATGTGCGGGGGGTCTGTGCCTCTGCCTTTACTGCTGTGGCCACTAGAACCCTTATCAGGAATATGCTTGATAGTGCCCCTGATGATTTGCCCTGTGAGGTGTTTAATGCACTCTCCAGTTGTGATGTTTTTGTAAATTTTGTCCTATTAGCATTGGATGACACCATCAGAATGTGTGCCAGAACTTCTGCCCTGGTGGTGGCTATACGCCGCTCGGTTTGGCTGCGCCAGTGGGCTGCTGACAACGCTGCCAAGAAGGCCCTCACTGGGTTTCCCTTTAAAGGACTGCGCCTGTTTGGGGACCGCCTGGACCTTTTTGCTAAGGGGGACAGGTTGCCCCAGCGCAGGCGGCAATCTCTGCCCTTTTGGGGTCAGGGTTCCTTCTCCTCCCCTTTCCGTGGTGCAAGACAGGGAAGGGGAGTTTCTTTCCCTGGGGCCCGGGGAGATTTCTGGGGTAGAGGCAGAGGACGTGGACTTCCTGGCCCCTCCTGGGGTCCGAAAGCTAAATCCTCTCCCAAGCCCCCTCAGGCATGATGGGGCGCCCTCACCCATCCGGGTGGGGGGACGGCTGCAGCACTTTGCTCATGTCTGGAGGCTTTATGTCTCAGAACGGTGGATTCAGGAGGTAGTGTCCTCCGGTTAGAAGTTGGAGTTTGCTGCCGATCCCCCTTCCAAGATTCATCAGATCCCGGATTCCTCAGGACCCTGTGTCAGCTCAGGAGCTAGTGCGAGCAGTGCAAGGCCTCCTGGAGCTGGGGGTCATCTGCTAGGTCCCTTTAAGAGAAAAAGGCAAGGGCTTTTATTCCAACCTATTCACATTACCCAAAAAGGATGGTTCTGTCAGGCCCATCCTGGACTTAAAGATCCTAAACAAGTTTGTCAGGGGCAGGCGCTTTCACATGGAAACTCTGCGCTCTGCCATCAGTTCCCTGCGCCAAGGGGATTTCATGACTTCTGTGGACATCAAAGATGCTTACCTTCATATTCCTGTGTTCCCAGGTCATCAAAGGTTCCTCAGGTTCGCTCTGGAGGATCAACACTACCAGTTTGTGGCCTTGCCCTTCGGCCTCACTTCAGCTCCCAGGGTGTTCACCAAGGTGCTGGCTGGCGTGACGTCTCTGCTCAGATGTCAGGGCGTCCGTGTGCTTCCCTATCTGGACGACATCCTTATCACCTCCCAGTCTCTACATCAGGCAGAGTTGGATACTCAGCTGGTGGTGTCCACTCTGGAGTCATTTGGATGGGTGATCAACCACCCCAAGTCCTCACTGTCCCCTTCCTTGGTAACTCCATTCCTAGGAATGAATCTGGATACAGTTCAGGCAAAGATCCTCCTTCCTCAGCAGAAGGTGGACAGTTTGATTGCACAGGCTCAGTCCCTCCTAGCTTGTCCCCATCCCTCCATCAGGCAGGGGATGCAGCTGGTGGGCCTGATGGTCGCGTGCTTCAAAGCGGTCCCTTATGCTCAGTTCCACTTGAGGCCTCTGCAACTTCACCTATTGTCAGTATGGGACAAGGACCCAGCGTCCCTGGACAGGGTCTGTGCGCTTTCCCCCCTGGTCAGGAGGTCCCTCTTGTGGTGGTTGGACTCAAGGAACCTGTTGGGGGGCAGATCCTTTCTTGCCCCTTCCTGTGAGACGGTCACCACGGATGCCAGTCTGTCAGGTTGGGGGGGTTTCTGGAAGTCCCTGTGGTTCCAGGGGAGGTGGGGCCCTCAGGAGGCCCACACACCTATCAATGTCTTGGAGCTGCGGGCGATCAGGTTAGTTCTGGCTCGCTTGACTACTCGGCTTCGGGGCCTGCCTGTTCAGGTGCGCTCGGACAACCAGACGGCAGTTGCCTACATCAATCATCAGGGAGGGACCCGGAGCAAGAGGGCCCCTCCAGGAAGCGTCTCTGATCCTGACTTGGGCGGAGGCCAATGTCCCCTGCATTTCAGCTGTGTACATCCCGGGGTGGAAAATCGCCTGACGGACTCTCTGAGCAGGGGGACCTCTCGCCAGGGAGAATGATCCCTATGCAGCAGGGTGTTTCAATCTCTGTGTCACCGTTGGGGCCAACCAGATGTGGATCTGTTTGCGTCCCGCCACAATCACAAGCTTCCAGCTTTTGTCTCTCTGTCCAGGGATCCTCTGGCCCTGACCTCAGATGCGCTAGCAATGTCATGGAAGGACTTTCAGTTATTGTATGTCTTCTCCCCAATTCCCCTGCTGGGCAGGGTTCTGCGCAAGATTGCTCTGGAAGGGGTGCCAGCAATTCTGGTGGCCCCCAGGTGGCCAAGAAGAGTGTGGTTCGCAGACGTGGTACAGCTGGCAGTAGATCAGTACGCTCTGCCCTTGGTGCCAGATCTGCTCACTCAGGGCTCACTACGCCATCCCAATTTACAAACTCTGGCTTTGACGGCTTGGCTGCTGAAACCTCCATCTTGATGGGGAAGGGGCTGTCTTCCTCAGTTGTGGATACTTTGATTAAAGTTAGGAAGAAGTCTTCCTCCTCCATTTATTACAGGATTTGGCGTGCCTACATTGACTGGTGTGAGTCTAAGTCTCTTCCCTGTCGTGTGTTCTCTATTCCCAGGATTCTAGAGTTCCTGCAGCATGGGTTGGAGATGGGGCTCCAACTCAGTACTCTGAAGGGTCAGGTTTCTGCCCTGGCTATCTTTTTCCAGAAGTCCTTTGCTCAGCACCCTCTGATCAGGACTTTTTTCCAGGGGGTCACTCATGTGCTCCCCCACGTAAACCTATGGTGCCTGTTTGGGATTTGAACTTGGTTCTGTCAGCCTTGTAGGGTGCTCCCTTTGAACCTGTGCAGGATGCTTCCTTGGCCATTCTTACACTCAAAGTTGTGTTTCTGGTGGCTATCACTTCTGTCAGGCGTGTGTCTGAGTTGGCGGCGCTGTCCATTCAGCCCCCCTACTTTGAGAGGCACCAGGACAAGGTGGTGTTTCATTTCAAACCTGACTTTCTGCCTAATGTAGGGTCTGCCTTTCATTTGAATCAGGATATTGTTCTTCCTTCTTTGTGCCCTAATCCTAGCAATGCTAAGGAGAGAGTTTTGCACTCTTTGGATGTGGTTAGGTGTCTGAAGTACTATCTGATGGCTGCTGCACCTTTCAGAAAAACTGATGCTCTTTTTGTAGTCCCTTCTGGTCCTAGGAAGGGTTTGGCTCCTGCCAAATCTACTATCAGCAAGTGGATTCGTCAGGCTGTGATTCAGGCCTACTCTGCTAAGGGGAAGAATCCTCCCTTCCGCCTTACTGCTCATTCCACTCGTGCTATTGGTGCCACTTGGGATTTTCAGCACCAGGCTTCTGTTGAACAAGTTTGCAAGGCCGCTACTTGGTCTTCTGTTCATACCTTTTCGAAGTTTTACAAGGTTGATGTTAGGGCCTCAGCTGATGCTGTTTTTGGCCGAAAGGTTCTGCAGGCGGCAGTGGTCTAAACTGCCTGCTGCTGATTTTTTTTGGGGGATCCCACCCTACTTTATGGACACTGCTATTGGATGTCCCAACTGTAAGTATTAGATTTCGAGCAGGACGTACTGTATACTAAGAATAATACAATTCTGTGATTACTCACCTGTAGAATTGGTATTATGAGTATACAGTACGTCCTGCTCCAACCCACCCTTGGTTTGCATTTTCTTGGATCCCCTGTTTGTTATCATTGTTATAGTTGATAGTTTGGATTGTTTAATTCCCCCGGCTTCTCATTAACTGCTTTTCAATGCTGGGGATTTGTGGGAGGTCCCTGGGTATTTGAGGGGCCGGGAGGAGCCTATTTTCAATGTCTCTGCAGTCCAGTGCCATCTGGCGAAGTATATCCCAACTGTAAGTATTGGATTTGGAGCAGGACGTACTGTATACTCATAATACCAATTCTACAGGTGAGTAATCAAGAATTGTATTATAAAAAACGATTTGAACATATTTTGAATTGATACTTGTATTGTCTAATGAAATACTGCGATATTTGACAGAATCGTTTTTTTCTGACACCCCTAGTACCCGCCTGATGGCGCATTTCTGGTCATCTTGCGGTTCTTAACGGTCAGATTTGGTTCATGCACATTGCAGCACCTGGTCAACTTTTGTATTCCAGTTTGACGTGGAGAATACACAGGGATGTTTTCAGTCTACTGCAGGGATCTCCAGCTTTTTATACTATGAGGGCCAGTTTTAGCAGTAAGAGATGTAATAATTGTCGCATTACTCTTTTATAGAACTAGAAATGATTGAAAACAATTCAAAAACAGTGAAGGACTTGAAGGCATAACACAATGGTTTATTGAACATAGATCTCTCTTGTACCCAAAAAAACAGTAAACAGATCTTCTCTTCCTATAAAATACTTATTCCACAGACATGGATCCCCCAGCTCTAAGGTGATTAAATAGCAGATATGGGCAAAAAGAATCCTGGCTTACTGCATTCTAATTTTCAGCTTCATCTTCTTCACTTACCAGGAAGGTAGGGAAAGGGGTATGGCACTGGATGCTGGAAAAATTGGTAATATTGGCTTTAACTCCTGCATAGCACTGCAATATCTAACCCCGGGAACCATGTAACTCCCCAGGCTCAACAGGCTGTGGTAAACCTCCACAAGTGTTTTGGTCTAGCATACAGTCTGCGAGCCACACATCAAGGATGCTGTGCAGATTGTTTGTTCAGACACACTTGGCAGATGTTATTTTATTATGTTTAATATTTTTTATTGAAAATTTGAAGGCACCAGTAACTATAATGCGGTCTTACAGAAAAACAGGGGCCTCAAAGGACATCACTTTGTTTAAAGTATACATTCAAATATTCAAATGTATTTGGGGTCATAACAGCTATAAGAAACATGACCTACAGCATATCTAAAAAATTATGAGCTGTAAATTCTATATTAGGCCATTAATTGGTTCATGGAAAATCTACAAGATAATTTAAAAAGGAAATGAAAAGAAGGAAAGCAGAAGAAAGAGAAAAAGTAAAAATGGGGGGGTGGGGGTGGAGTAGGACTGCCCAACCATGGCGCTGAGAATCTATATTGGATAATCAAAATGGAGTCTAGGGGTCTTTTTGGATGGGCTCATTTTTTATAACGTTTGAATTCCCTACGCATCTTCAAAAATAGCTGAGTGTCTCAAAATGATTTGGCTTCCTCATGGTGTCACTAATGTTGAAAGGGCCTGGTGTTTCTACAGAGTATCCTGCTTGTCATTAGTGTAGGTTTGTGTCGGCTTTCTAGGCCAAAAGATATCCATTTAGATTTCAAACGCAAGTCTAAGGCTCTACTGCGTTGGGCAGCGCAGTCACTAAACAAGGGAAAATGCTACCCGTTATTAATTGTCCAGTTCACATATGCACGCTGCTGCATATAAATATGAGCTGACCCATAAAAAGTAATGAGCAGCATTTGCACTTGCTTTGTGACTGCGTTTCCCAATGCAGCGCAAGCGGAGAGGTGTAAATAGACCCTTAAACCGGACCTTCAGCGTGATTTAATGAAAAGCCCAAACTCTTAAAAAACGGTTCCCCAGCATCTAAAATTAATATATTTTAAGTTTTTAGTCACTAACTTATTATTCTTTCCCCCACTGGGCTGCAACTCTGTTCAGGAATTTAGGATACGGGCGCCGCCATCTTGACTCAGAAGCATCACACTTACTGAGGAGAGGAGAGTGGGATAAGGTACAGGGGGGCGGCTTATAGCTGTGCTTTGCTCAGACAGAGCACAGCTGGGGTCAGGTAAAGTTCAGCAGTCCCAGAATGCAGAGCAGCACACTTAGGAGGCACTTCCTGTTTGCAGGCTGCCTGAGAAGATGGCGGCTTCCATAAGCCGCCATCTTGGATGTTTAAAGGCTCATAACATGCAGTAGATGCAGGTAGGATGATTTTTAATGTGAGCAATCTGTATGTACAGGGTGTGGGAAACATATAAGATAGACTCTTATTCAGAGTGAAGGTCCGCTTTAATGCTGCAGTTTACTAGCCGCATGCATACATCTTCAAACCTTTATTTTTTGCCTGACCCAACCTGGTTGTCCCCATGGGTGACCAAGTCATCTCAAACTTTCATTGGCAGACTTGAACAGTGTGGCCATTTTTTGGGATCCCTGTTCCTTGCAGGTCACATTTAAATGCTTTGTCACACCAAGCAAGACATTTGATAGTGTATAGGTACCTTCACACTACTCTGTCATTGTTTTATTCATGGGGAGATGGAGACCTGCTGTGATGATTGGAGTGATTTTCTGAAGCACAGCAGAAAGCCGAGAGGACAGTGGAGACAAATGAATGGCACTGATGGAGCACACGGACATAGCAGTGTGAAGATGGTGTTCCTCCTGTGAGAACAGCGGATAATTTGTGCTCAGTCTCTGTCACAGGGACATTGTTTCTGGCAGCTGATTCTCCCATGCAAGGGGTGGGGGGAGATGAGAATGCTGTCTGGTTTTATCTTCAATGCTTCTGTTTTTTGCCTTTGGATGTAATTCTAAGCTGTGAGGTCATTGTGGTAAGTAGAATAATTGTGTCTGCTTCACTGCACAGTATAATAGTAGTATCACCCTTTTGTAATCCATGCCCTTGAGTTTTTATTAATGCATTCCTTTGCACGAAACCGTGTTGGCGTTTGCAGGCTGGTAGCTTCAGTAAGACCGGCTAACCAATCACACGTAGAGAGGTCAAAATATACATGAATACACTGTCCATGATGGGCTTACCTTCTATAGCTGCCCTATTGTCTGCTATTGAGAATGTATGAGGTAATGCACCTCTCGGTAGAAGTCGGTGGGGCAGCAAATACTGTAATCCCATCATGGCTGCTCCTATAAAGCACAACACTTCACCCCGAATAAGAGTCTATCTTACATGCTTCCCCCACGCTGTACATACAGATTGCCCACATTAAAAATCATCCTACCTGCATCTACTGCATTTTATCACCCTTTAAACATTCAAGATGGCAGCTCATGGTGTCGCAGCTGCCTGCAAACAGGAAGTGTCTTCTGATTCTGCCGCTATGTATTCTGGGATTGCTGCCCTTTTCCTGGCCCCAGCTCTGCTCTGTCTGTGCAAAGCACAGCTATAACCCCTTCCCCTACACTTTTGACTCCTCTCCTCAGAATGAGATGTTACTGAGCCAAGATGGCTAGAGTCCTGTACAGAGTTGCAGGCCAGTGGGGGAAAGAATAATAATAATAATAAAGTGATTAAAAATTTTAAATATATTAATTATAGATGCTGGGGAATCGTTTCTTAAGGGTTTGGGCTTTTCATTAAATGATACTGAAGGTCCGCTTTAAATACATATGCTAAATCCAGGGGCTCAATTCTTGGCTAAGGACCCAAAGTGCTCCCTGTGACCTGATGTGTGCACTTGAGTTACTGACCAAAATGACTGCATTTATTTTTGCAGCTGAAACTAAGATTTTAAAGGGCCAATTCGGCTGACTAATAGATACTTGGCTCTCTTACCTACAATCCCATGAAGTCCTATGGGCTCCTGATGACGGCAGGGGTGTGCTCAGTCATGTGCCGATTTGAAATCGGTGTTCAGTGCTCTAGAGTAGTCTTGCAATGTGCCCCCCCCCCCCCATTGCCTATCTAACCCTACATGATGACCATCAGCAGGAACCCACAGTGAGGCCAGGGAGAAGCACACTTTGTGAGATTGAACCTGTGTGGTAGAAGGTAAGTGCCTATATTTTATTCATTTTTGGTTTTTTTTTGGGGGGGGGAGTGGCAACCTGGATAGGACAGGGACTTAAAACCATAAAGCAAAACTCCACCCAAAATAGACCCACCAGCCCAGCACTGGTAATTGCTGCTACTGATTGGCTGACCAAGCAGTCACTCATGCCATTTCGGTACCTTAGAATGGGGAATCGCTGTCTCCCATGGAGATGATTGGTTAGCGCAGTACTTATAAGGCAGTATCTGTAACTGAGCAATGCCGAGGTTGGGAAGGGATGGGTAGCAAATAACAAAATGTCCCATGTTGTCTTGCACCTATCTGCATCCCTAGTCTGCACCCATGCTGGGACGCCTCCTAACAATGAGCAGGATCAGGAGCATGCAATGCTTTTAGAAGGGTGCTGACTGGGCTTCCCTGCAGCAGATCGTGCCTGCTGTAGGTCAGCAATACCCGTCTTGAAGATAATGGCCTTGATTCATCAAGAGTTCTAATGGTAGAAAAAAATTCATTTCATGAGAAAAAAGCCTGAGAATCTCAGTGTTGATGAATCACCAGATAAGAAGACAATGAAAGTCAATGGCACTTATTCTTAGTATACAGTACGTCCTGCTCCAAATAGAATACTTACACTTGGGTATTACTCCGCCAGATGGCGCTGGACTGCAGAGACATCGAAAACAGGCTCCTCCCGGCCCCTCAAATACCCAGGGGCTACTGTTGAGAAGTTGATTGCTAATACCTTGGCGTGTAAGGCCCCTGCAAAAAAACGGCACTTAACGCCCAATGTCACTCTTTTTCCTATGGAAACTGAGGAGTTTTTTGATCTTTGTGGCTATACCCCCTCGGATGAAGGGGAGCTTTTCTCTGACACGGGGTCCTCTGATGAGAGTCCCAGGGGCCATGACGAGGCTGGCTCTGACCCCTGGACCCCGGATGGCACTGACAGATTGCTGACCCAGATTTTTGAGGTTCTGTCCATTTCTTCCCCTGACTCTACTACCCTGCGGGATGCTGAGGACCGGCGCATTGACCAGCTGGCATCCCATGCCTTTGCATATGCGGGGACAGTGCTGCTCCCCATCTGTGCTTCTGCCATTACCGCTGTGGCCACTAGAACCCTCATTAGAAATATACTTGATGGTGCCCCTGATGATTTGCCTTGTGATGTGTTCAATGCACTCTCCAGTTGTGATGTTTTTGTAAATTTTGTCCTCTCTGCCTTGGATGACACCATCAGAGAGTGTGCTAGGACATCTGCCCTTGTGGTGGCTATACGCCGCTAGGTTTGGCTACGCCAGTGGGCTGCTGACAATGCTGCCAAGAAGGCCCTCGCTGGGTTTCACTTCAAAGGACTACGCCTGGAGGGAGGCAGGTTACCCTAGCGCAGGCGGCAATCTCGGCCCTTTCGGGGTCAGGGCTCATTCTCCTCCCCCTACCGTGGTGCTAGACAAGGGAGGCGGGTTTCCTTCACTGGGGCCCGGGGAGAATTCTGGGGTAGAGGCAGAGGACGTGGACGTCCTGGCTCCTCCTGGGGCCCCAAGGCAAAATCCTCTCCCAAGCCCCCTCAGGCATGATGGGGCGCCCTCACCCATCCGGGTGGGGGGACGGCTTCAGCACTTCGCTCATGCCTGGAGGCTCCATGTCTCAGACCGGTGGATTCAGGAGGTAGTGTCCTCCGGTTACAAGATAGAGTTTGCTGCCTGGCCTCCCCCAAGATTCATCAGATCCCGGATTCCCCAGGACCCTGTTTCAGCTCAGGAGCTATTGCAGGCAGTGCAAGTCCTCCTGGAGCTGGGGGTCATCTGCAAGGTCCCTTTAAGAGAAAAGGGCAAGGGCTTCTATTCCAATCTATTCACAGTTCCCAAAAAAGATGGTTCAGTCAGGCCCATCCTGGACTTAAAGATCCTCAACAAATTTGTCAAGAGCAGGCGCTTTTGCATGGAAACTCTGTGCTCTGCCATCAGTTCCCTGTGCCCAGGGGATTTCATGACGTCTGGACATCAAGGATGCTTACCTTCATATTCCTGTATTTCCAGGTCATCAATGGTTCCTCAGGTTCGCTCTGGAGTATCAACACTACCAATTTGTGGCATTGCCATTCGGTCTCACCTCAGCTCCCAGGGTGTTCACCAAGGTGCTGGCTGGCATGATGTCTCTGCTCAGGTATCAGGGTGTCCGCGTGCTGCCTTATCTGGACAACATTCTCATCACCTCCCAATCTCTACCTCAGGCAGAAGTGGATACTCGACTGGTGGTGTCCACCCTGGAGTCATTTGGATGGGTGATCAACCACCCCGTCTTCCCTGTCCCCCTCCTTGGTGACTCAATTCCTAGGAGTGAATCTGGATACATTTCAGGCAAGGATTTTCCTTCCTCAACAGAAGGTGGATGGTCTGATTGCACAGGTCCAGTTCCTGCTATCTTGTCATCATCCCTCCATCAGGCAGGGAATGCAGCTGGTGGGCCTGATGGTGGCGTGCTTCGAGGCGGTCCCTTATGCTCAGTTCCACATGAGACCTCTACAATTCCACCTCTTGCCAGTATGGGACAAGGATCCCGCGTCCCTGGACCAGGTCCTTGTGCTTTCCCCCCTAGTCAGGTCCCTCTCGTGGTGGCTGGACTCCAGGAACCTGTTGGGGGGCAGATCCTTTCCCTGGAGTTCCAAGGGAGGTGGAGCCCTCAGGAGACCCACACGCCTATCAACATTCTGGAACTGCGGGCGATCAGGTTAGTTCTGGCCCAGTTGATTTCTCACCTTCGGGGCCTGCCTGTGCAGGTGCACTCGGACAACCAGACGGCAGTTGCCTACATCAATCATCAGGGAGGGACCCGGAGCAAGGGGGCCCGCCAGGAGGTGTCTCTGATCCTGACCTGGGCGGAGACCAATGTTCCCTGCATATCAGCTGTGTACATCCCGGGGGTGGAAAACATCCTGGCAGACTCTCTGAGCAGGGGGACCTCTCGCCAGGGAGAATGGTCCCTATGCAGCAGGGTGTTCCAATCTCTGTGTCGCTGTTGGGGCCAACCAGATGTGGATCTGTTTGCGTCCCGTCACAATCACAAGCTACCGACCTTTGTCTCCCTGTCCCAGGATCCCCTGGCCTTGACCACGGATGCTCTAGCAATGTCATAGCAGGACTTTCAGCTTCTGTATGTCTTCCCTCCATTCCCCCTGCTGGGCAGGGTGCTACGCAAGATTGCTCTGGAAGGGGTGGCAGCAATTCTGGTGGCCCCCAGGTGGCCAAGAAGAGTGTGGTTCGCAGACGTGGTGCAGCTGGCAGTAGATCAGTACGCTCTGCCTCTGGTGCCAGATCTGCTCACCCAGGGCTCTCTACGCCATCCCAATTTACAAACTCTGGCTTTGACGGCCTGGCTGCTGAAACCTCCATCTTGATGGAGAAGGGGCTGTCTTCCTCGGTTGTGGATACCTTGATTAAGGCTAGGAAGAAGTCATCTTCTTCTATTTATTACAGGGTTTGGCGTGCTTACATTGACTGGTGTGAATCTAAGTCTCTTCCCTGTCGTGTCTTCTCTATTCCCAGGATTCTGGAGTTCCTACAGCATGGGTTGGAGATGGGGCTCCAACTTAGTACTCTAAAAGGTCAGGTTTCTGCCCTGGCTGTTTTCTTCCAGAAGTCCTTTGCTCAGCATTCTCTGATTAGGACTTTTTTCCAGGGGGTGACTCATGTGCGTCCCCCACGTAAGACTATGGTGCCTGTTTGGGATTTGAACCTGGTTTTGTCAGCCTTGCAGGGTGCTCCTTTTGAACCTGTGCAGGATGCTTCCCTGGCCATCCTTACTCTCAAGGTTGTTTTTCTGGTGGCTATCACCTCTGTTAGACGTGTGTCTGAGTTGGCGGCACTTTCCATTCAGCCCCCCTACTATGAGAGACACCAGGACAAGGTGGTGTTTCGCTTCAAGCCATATTTTCTTTCAATCAGGACATTGTTCTCCCTTCATTGTGCCCTAATCCTAGTAATGCATTCTTTGGATGTGGTTAGGTGTCTGAAGTACTATCTGGTGGCTACTGCACCTTTCAGAAAAACTGATGCTCTTTTTGTGGTCCCTTCTGGTCCTAAGAAGGGTTTGGCTCCTGCCAAGTCTACTATCAGCAAATGCATCCATCAGGCTGTGATTCAGGCCTATTCTGCTAAGGGGAAGAATCCTCCCTTCCGCCTTACTGCTCATTCTACTCTTGCTATTGGTGTTTCCTGTGCTTTTCAGCACCAGGCTTCTGTTGAACAAGTTTGCAAGGCCGCTACTTGGTCTTCTGTTCATACCTTTTCTAACAAGGTTGATGTTAGGGCCTCAGCTGATGCTGCTTTTGGCCGAAAGGCGGCAGTGGTCTAAACTGTCTGCTGTTAGCTTTGGGGATCCCACCCTACTTTATGGACACTGTTATTGGCTGTCCCAAGTGTAAGTATTCTATTTGGAGCAGGACATACTGTATACTAAGAATAATACAATTCTGTGATTACTCACCTGTAGAATTGGTATTATGAGTATACAGTAACGTCCTACTCCACCCCACCCTTGGTTTGCATTATCCTTGGATCCCCTGTATGGTGATTGTTATCATTGTTATAGTTACTAGTTTGAGTTGTTTAATTCTCCCGGCTTCTCGTTAACTGCTTTTCAATGCTGGGGATTTGTGGGAGGTCCCTGGGTATTTGAGGGGCTGGGAGGAGCCTGTTTTTCGATGTCTCTGCAGTCCAGCGCCATCTGGCGGAATAATACCCAAGTGTAAGTGGAGCAAGACGTACTGTATACTCATAATACGAATTCTACAGGTGAGTAATCACAGAATTGTATTTTTACTATAGTGTAAAAAGTTCACTACTTTTCTCAGGAGTAAAAAACTGCCATTGACTTTCATTGGTGATTTATCAACTTTGAAATTCTCATGCTTTTTTTCTCATGAAATGAATTCTTTTCTTTGAGAATTTTTTTCAACTCTTGATGAATCAAGGCCAATGCTCCTCTATTCAGGCACGCTCCCAGCAGCCCTCTAGCAGCAACCCATTCGCAAGCACCAACAGGTACACGGAATTCACTTTAATTAATAACTGAGAGAATGGAGAGCGCAGCTATGTTTGCAGAGGGGAGTACCAAGCACTGCTCGCCCTGTTACAAGCTACAGGGAGCATGCATGGATGCCATGATAGAGATCTCCAAGACACACAAGTGAAGACTCAAACCAGGCATAATAAGCTGCAGAGGGTTGTTTTTTTGTTTTTTGCTCAGAAATGGGATTTAGAGGCTGCAGTAAACTGAAACTTTCAGTGCACAGGTATTCAGCGCTGCTGTGTTGCCTGGCATTGTTTTTGTATATAGTGGCCAGCCCTATAGTCTGAAAGCAAACAGTAACTGTGGGTTCAATTCAGAGGGAGAAAACTGTCATTCACTTTAATTGTTTACCGGGTTGAAATTTTCACCTGGCTCTGAATCGGCCATAAGGTAGACAATGAAAGTGAATGACCGTTTTCTGTCCTAAAAAGGAGTGAGAATTCCTACATGGCTCTGAATCGACCACTATAATGCAGACGCCAGGTCTCTATGTAGTATTTACTATTGGTGCTAAAAGATAAATAGCGCTAACCTACATCCTTATAGGATGTAATGGGTCACACCCCAGTATGTACTCAGTAGAAGGTGTTAAGGGCTTGGGTTGTTCCTGAACATTTCACTTTCAGTGGATGGTCAGCATTACAAATAGGATGTTACAGACTTGGCACACTGCTCGCGGCTACCTCAGTACGTCCATGGGCTTTCCTGGATGAGTGACAGTCTGTATTTGTGTCTGATACAATCAAGCTGTCATTCAGCAGCAGCAGAGCATAGCGTTGGCATACGTGGAGACATTTTCTCCATTAGGTTTTTTACTGTTGATGTCGCATGCAGAGGCGCAATCCACCATCTGTAGCTATATGTGACTGCATTTTAAGCATGTAACATGGGCAATTGTGTTGCCAGCGGGTTTATGCCATGGGAGGGAGACACATGCAGAATACAAGGAATAGGGTTAGTTTCAGAATCCATAAACTATTGCAATATATCCTACGCTAGGGGTTCCCAACCTTTTTTCATCAAGTACCACTTTCCATCTTCTGATGATATCAAGTACCACCTGAGTGCTGTGTGAGTGTTGTCAGTTGCCTAAAACCATAATCAAAACACAAACCAGTCATTTAAAGTAAATGAACCACTCAGAAATGGGGCATTTTTATGCACAGGGTATGTATAGGTAAGTCTGCAGCCTTGTTGAGGACCACCTGAGAGGGTCTCTAGTACCACCTGTTGGGAACCCCTGTCCTAGGCAATTGAGAAAATGTGCCTATATAACGGTCTGTTCCATTTGGCGGTAATAAGTCTATCTCCTTCAGAAACAGGAGAATAAGAAATATTGCAGCTGATTTGTCCTAGCCCAGCAGTGTAAACCTTACTGATCACAAGATCAAGTCCTGCACGCCCAGTCATCACCCCCGAAGTCCTGCAGGCCCCCCACTGCAGTCCAGGTCTGGCACACCCCCTCTACAGGAGTGAATAGGATGGGCATGCTGCAGTCACTGTGACTGATGTTGGGGCTGCCATTTGTGTATAGAGAATGATCCTGCAGGTTGCAGGACTTGATCTTGGAAACCGTTAAGGTTTACACTGGCGGACTAATATGGGGAAAAAGGTAATTGTATATATATATTTTTTTCACTTGCTTGGAAAGAACCTTTAATGTAGCATAGAAGTTCTGCATTTAGAATGGCAGCCTTAAAGTGGCCTATTGTCATTCTATAGGCAAACATGAACAAAATAACAAAAAAATGTTATGCTCTCTCCCCCCGGCAGAATCTAGGTCTGTGCCTTACATGATCGCCAGATCCACGCCCCACGTCACCTGTCCAATCGTCGGGCACATCTATATTCTCATTGAGGCACCGCCATCACCGCCATCAGTCACAGGAAAGTCAACACTCCCCTTGCAATGGGCCAAGACCTGCCATGCCCCCTCCATTTACTACCTGGAAGGAGAAGGGGCGGTTCTACTGTGACTGATGACAAGAGGTGGCGTCCCATTGATAATGTGGATGTGGCTGCCATTGGTCATCTGGGGTGGGAGATCAGACTGTGGCAATATGCCTACTTGAATTTTGGGCTTCTTACCGGCGTTTTCTCAAAACATCCTTCGGGCAGCATACACTGAGACTTCCGAGTTTCTCCCACAAAAGGGGAACACGTGAGGTAGGAGCCAGACCACTAGCTCCTGAACCAGGATAGTTTAGGTGAGTATTCTGGTGCTGTGGACCTGTGTAAAACAGGGGGTCCATTTCTCGGTCCTGGAGGCTTTATAATTGCCAGGGGCCCGGGATACCCTCAGGGATTTTAGGTCCCTCTTACTAAGGATGAGTTTGGAAAGATTTTTTTTATTGGAATGGTGATTTGTGATTAGGGGGTGCTCGCTGTGTGAATTCCCCTGGATCGCCAGGAAAAACAGCAGGGCATCCGAAATTGGGATGCCCCATAAATGGCGAAATAAGCCTCCCTGGATTCTAAGAAGGCCGTTGTTCCTCTTTAAACATTAATGCAGCTCCTCTATAATATAAGCATGGTAGCTACCTACCTACACTATTTAATTAAAAATGCCTTCTCGGTATAGACCAATGAAGGTTTTAACAGATTGTTATGTCTGATCAAGTGACAGGTTGACTTTTAAAGTAAAAAGTATTTGGCCAAATATTGCAGCAGTATTAAATACAGTGCTGGGCAGTTTCCCAGCGATAACATGGAAGAAAACCACAGGATTCCTGAAAGTACCAAAAACCTCCCAGAGGAGATAATGGAAAAGTCACCAGGTCTGGCTCGGATTTATTGTAGCTCAGCACAAGAAGTATTTAAAAGCCTTTAGTGCTGATAAATAGATGAAAGCCAGGCCACACAGAAATGTGCTGAAATGTGCCGGGGTTTTCTCATTTCCACATAAACTCTGATGCCCGTCTTGGACACCGCGTTACCTCTAGCAGGAAGAAAAGGCAGATCTTGTTTATTGGCGTTTTCTCTTGTATTTTCAGGAAAACATATGGCAACTCGTTCCGCTAGTATAATTATCATATTTTTGTTTAGATAAATGGGATGTCTTCCAGCAATTTTTGCCAAGAAAACAGATGTTCTAGTGGAAAACCTGTAATTGTTCTTAAAAACATTGTGCAGTAAAGGTTCATGGCAAAATACCTTCCATGTATGGCAGCCCTGCCCAAATGGTGTCATGGCCGCCCTCTGGTCCCACCAGAAATTCTTCTGCTAGCTAACCCATGCTGATAAGGAGCTGACTACTTTGGTTCTTGCCAATGGTTACCCCTACCATGTCCTCAGGCTCTGTTTCTCGTCCATGGGAGCTGCATCAGACAAGGGGTAAGGCATAAGCAAGTGTAAAAGACTGATATGTATTTGGGTTTTTTTTTTGGAGTTTTGCTTTAAAACTGATTTCCATTCAGAAATTTTGTAGATGCCACCCATCCCTGGGGCATTCCAGTTTAGGACATCCTTTAGTAGGGTAAAAGGCGGACTGAAAAATAGCAAACTGCTCACACTTCTCTGGCATCGGCCACCGGTGGTTCATTAATTGATCTACAGAAAACTGATAAGATTTGGTGCCAACCCGGTGAACCCTATTGTCTGCTGGTGGTCACATGGGCCACAAGAGTGGCACAGGAGCATGAACCTGGTGTCACATTTTGGGTTTCCCTTACTTTTTCATGGAGAAGCATCCTTTTGCTAGCTAATTCAGGCTCATGTGGGAATTCTGATAAGGGGATCACTCTGGTTCTTGCCAATGATTTACTTACTATGTACCCAGGCTCTTGTTCTGTTCATTGGCCGCTGCATCACAGACAGGGGGAAATTGGACACAAGCAGAAAAAAAAGACTAATTTGAGATCGGTGGAAGAGTATTGGACGAGGGGTTTGAGACTGGCTTTAAAGTGGACCAACACCCAGGATTTTCACTATCCTGGATTTTGGTCCACTTCCGCGGGGCACCACAGCGGCTCTGAGCAAGCTGGAGGCCGCATCTCGCGCTTCCCTCTAACAGGGAGCTGCCCGCGCCGGTCATTTACAAACGGCCGGCGCTGGTGCACGCCCTGCTAGAGGGAAGCGCGAGATGCGGCCGCGGCTCGCGCATGCGCCGTTGGAACGGGGATAAGGTAAAGTTTCTTGGCGTCCTGCGGGGTTTCACACAGCGGGGCATCCTGATTTCGGATGCCCCGCGGGGAGGGATCTGATCGGCCCGGGAATCTTATAGATTCCCGGGCTGATCCCCCCTGGGTGTTGGTCCACTTTAAGACGGATCTCCATTCAAAAATGTTTGTAAATTCCACATGCCATTCCAATTTAGGACTTCGTTCAGTAGGGTAAAAGGAAGACCAAAATTCTGTAAGATACTCACACTTAACAGGCAGCAGCCACTGCGGCTCATAAATTGGTCTACAAGGAACAAGTAAGGTTTGACACCCACCTAGTGAACCTCATTGTCTTCTGGTGGTTGCATGGGCCACACGAGCGGCACAAAAGCATGAACCTGGTGTCAAATTTGGGTGGTAAATGGTGGGTGGAGATATTGGTGCAGTGTTGATGGTGTGCTTCTTCTGTAGGATCCCTTTCAGACAAATTCAGTGTTTCTGGTCTGGGCTTGTATTTATTGTAGTTTAAGACGGGTTCAAAAGAAAGAGGTTGATTTGTCACATTGCTCTGTCCTGGATTAAACCGGATTAAAGTGACGTGACCACAGAGTGTCTAGTAAACATTGAAATTAATCTACCCTTCTGCATGATGTAGCATTGAGAGCCCACAGCTGTTATTTGCAGTAGCCTGGTCACCTTGGCATGCGGTGGTGCCGTACATGCTGTTGTCTGATATCTGCACTTGTTTGTTTCTTTATACCTTTTATACTGGGTCATTATTCACCGTAAAATTCCTTCATCCATGACAGTCGTAAAGGTCACTTTCTGTTGCTACCTGACAAAGAGAGACAGAAAAAAATATACAGCGTATACTTGACTTTACACTGCCAACTTCACAAAAAAACATTTTGCTTTATTTATTTATGCCCTCTTGTCAAAAGTTAACCTTTTATCATTTATTTGCTTCCGTATAGTTACAGTTGGCTTTTTTGTAGAGGGATTTTCCACCAGGTTTAGGAATGATCAAAATGTTTGTGACGAGCATGGGTGAAATGTTGGTTTTGTAGTGAACGTAGTGGTACAGGTAAGCAGACCAGGATGTTAGGAGGTAGACTGATCAATGTTGGTTTTGTAGTGAACATATCGACACAGGTAAACAGACCAAGATGTTAGGCGGTAGACTGATCGCCTAAAGGCTAAGTATTAAAAAAAAAAAAAAAAAAAAAGAAATGAAAACATATGCTTATCTGCCATGCAGATTAATCCTGGTGTGCTGCTGATTAAAGCTGTCTGTAGGTCAGCCTCTAGATCAGTGGTAATCAACCACTTCTTGTAAAGGTCCAATTACAGGCATCCGGTGAGAGGTGAAGTTCGGACATGGGGCTGTCGTGGGTGGATAGTTAGAAATCACCACACTGGGTGGGGGGCTATAGATTCAACTTATCAAATCCAAACAAGGCTGCTTCCCCCACCCCAAATATCCTATTGGGCACTAGGAAAAAGACACAGCTCTGGCCCATGGCACACTGCTTTTAACCCCCTGTGCATTCTGTGCAGGCCGTGTACAAGGGTGGACTAGGGCTGGAAATGTTACTGGCAATTAGTTCTAATAACAAGTAAAGGGGGCAGCACTGAGCACGACAATGCAGAAGCAACTGAGTGCAGGACTGTCAGGGCAGGGGTCTAGTAATCTAGTGCCGGGGTCCGCCAGTTGAGTGCCGCTGCTCTAGATTTTGTTTGTACATGATCAACTATGCAACACTGAGAGGTGGACCTATCTCCACCCCTCTTGCATCCAAATGTCAGACTGAGACACGGTTGCCAATATCTGTTTCATTTAGTTTATCGTAAGTAAGGTGACAACCAAATAAAAAATCCTGTTGCATATATTTTACATTTGATGTTTGCATGCCGAGCAAAGCAGACAGGAAAATAGATTGAATTGTAACATTCTGGCTGTGCTCACAGAGAAATGCCCAGCCACATCTGGCTGGGAGATCATAGTCCAGCAACAAAACTTTCTGACTTTCCTTTTACACTTAGCCTGGGTTGATTCTTTAAAGTGGACCAACACCCAGGATTTTGACTATCCTGGGTCTTGGTCCACTTCGGTGGGGCACCCCCGATCGGGGTGCCCCGCTGTGTGAAACCCCCCCTAACCCCCCGAAAAACTCACCTCTCCCCGCTCCCAGCGCCGACGTACAAGCGAGGATCAGGAACGTCTAAGCGGCAGCCGCCGCCGCCGCCTCCCTCGCGTCACTTTCGGCGCGCGCGCGCCCCCGCCGGCCATTCGCAGACGGCCGGCGCGGGCACGCGCACGCCTACAGGAGCGCGAGGGAGGCGGCGGCGGCCGGCCGCCGCCGAAGATAAGGTAAGGAGTTTGGGGTGTTTGGGGGGGTTTCACCCCGCGGGACATCCCGATCTCGGATGTCCCGCGGGGTGGGGGGTGATCGGCCCGGGAATCTTATAGATTCCCGGGCCGATCACCTGTGGGTGTTGGTCCACTTTAAAGCTGCTGTTCAGTGGCTGAACTTAAAGCGGACCTTCACCCTGAGTAAGAGCCTATCTTATATGTTTCCCACACCCTGTACATACAGATTGCTCACATTAAAAATCATCCTACCTGCATCTCCTGCATGTTATGAGCCTTTAAACATCCAAGATGGCGGCTCATGGAACAGCCTGCAAACAGGAAGTGCCATCTGACTGTGTTGCTCTGCAATCTGGGATTGCTGAGCACAGCTATAACTCGCCCCCTGTACTTTATCCCACTCTCCACTCCTCAGTAAGTGTGATGCTTCTGAGGCAAGATGACGGCGCCGTATCCTAGAGTCCTGAACAGAGTGGCAGCCCAGTGGGGGAAAGAATAATAAGTAAGTGACTAAAACTTAAAATATATTAATTTTAGATGCTGGGGAATCGTTTTATAAGGGTTTGGGCTTTTCAGTAAATCATGGTGAAGGTCCGGTTTAAGCTAAATTACTCCTCCCTCCCCCCCCATGTCATAATTACCCCCCCCCCCATTCATGCCATATGCACCACGTGACCTGCAGTGACCGATAAGGTTCTCTGAGCAGACATGCCGTCCTTGCCAGCCCAGGGCGTATGTGATAAGTATGGGCTCTAAACTGTGGAGTGCTACTTTTAAATAAAGCAGACCAAAACTCTGTTCACCCAGTCCTAGAGTCTAAATGAGTAATCTGGGGATGAAATTGGTAACCGCCCCCTTATGTGAAACCCCAGGATCGTTGCAAAGCTTACCTCATTGTTACGGTGCAAGAGTGTTTATCCAACTTCATCCCCTGGACACCGCCCACTGATATCTTAATGGCTGGCAGCAGATGCACGGCCAAGAAGGAGGCGTCATGGCAATTTAATTTTTTCATATTGAATTGACGGGCATTATTATGTATGGCAATCTATTCAAATTGCATAAAGCAAGGCTCGATTTGCGGCGTTCCTTGGGTTTTCACATACAGGGGCATCCCAAATCTAGGTGCCTATGTAAAATGAAAGGGAAAGGCCAGCCACTGGCCCTGGACTCTTTTAGAGTTCAGGGTCGTGCCATGAGGGTCTTGTCCCGCTTTAATAAATCTTGCCCAGGGCTTTAGCCTGAACCCCGATTGACCTATATACCACTGCTCACACTCCCTATTTGGGATGCCTGTCCACATAAAATGGCCTGCAGATGCCTGACATTCACAATCTACTCATCTCTGTACTAACCCCGGGCGTTGGCCATTCTTGCAGAGGTAAGTGAATTGCAGAAATGGCTGTATTGACACATGGGTTGGCAGGCAAAGCAACTCTGTATTAATTTCAGCTGTGTATTTAGTTTCATTTGAGTTGTGTTCCCTGGGGCTGAATACTTCTCGGCCTCTGCCTGGTTTTGTAATATAATGAAAGCAGACTGTTGCAAATCCCAGTCACAAATGTGTACAAGGAAGATTTACAAGCACTGCACCTGAAAAGAGAAGATTAATTCATTGTTAGAAAAATCCTTCTGTGTCATCCTCTCAATTAAATTTTGTTTGTGATCTTTGCTCAGTTTATCATAGTTTTGGCTGATTTCCCAAACGCATCCAGTTCTTGCGTGCTGGGGTTTCTAAAGCTTCCTGCAGTCCGAAGGAGGACTCATTAAGTAAAACTAGGACTGAAATAACAACCATGCCTCTGTTTTTGAAGAGGCTTTTCTAAAGTTACTAAATTTAAGTAGAGCTTTGGGCAAACCACAGAATTATCTCCACATACCTCACTGATTCCTGGAAACGTGATCACAAATAAGATGATTTCGCAATCATTCACTTGGGGACACAGGCCTGCGATCATGGTATAGTCCCACCTATTAGATTGCACACTAGGATGAGAAAGTTCTGCCCCTTGTGCTGTTCAGTTTTTTTAGCATCAGGGAATTGGTCTCTTGTAGGAACAATCTGTATTCTGTCCTTTTTATCTTTTTCTTCCTACTGTAAATTTTTGTTTGGACTGTAGCTGACTCGGGTGTCTACCACCAAGGATACAAACTCATGGGGCTCAAGTCACCATGGTCTCAACAGTAGTAGACTAAAAGCTTCCCCCTTACATTAGGTTCAGTGGTAGTGGAGGGCCATGCTGGCTGCTGTTGCTGCTTCTATATTTATATGTTACCAGATCATTTTTTTTGTTAACTCTTTTAGGACTGACCTACCCCCACCCTTTAGGCCCAAATGTTGTGCATGAGCTAATCAATTGCACTTAGAAACTTCATATAGAGTGGCAGTGGCTGCAATTCAGACTCCATGCCAAGTCTGACTCCTTCTAAGTCTGCAGCGAATTTAACCTGAATTCAACCTGGAGGAAACCTGCACCGGATTCTGCTTGTCTGAATAGCCCAGCATCAACTAAAATGATCACCTTTTATCTCATCACACTGCTTCCTCTTACCCTCAGAATCCTAGGCTCACAGTATCCCCCTGCTCCTGGTAAGTCCCTATATATCTCCCCCTCTTTGCTCACCTCCCCCTACCTCTCTGCTCACAAATTCCTTTCCTTGGCAAAATCACACACCACCTCTATATCCAAGCACAAGACACATTATTCCACCCTCAAAAGCCACAACCATCTCTTCTCTCTCCTTTTACTCTTACTTGCCGGAGACATCAGTCCTAATCCAGGCCCACTCTCCCCCTACCCCCCCCCCCCCCCCCTCCATAACTATTCATTTTTCATCAAAGCCAAAAGTCTACAACCGTGTGAAACCTGGATACACACGCAACCTATCTGATACAGCTTAGTCACTCTCCATCCCTTCCCGCCACTGTCACCTGCGCACTGTGGAATGCACGCTCAGTGCGCAATAAACTCACCTATATTCACAACCTGTTTCTCTCTAACTCTTTTACCTTCATGGGGTTCACAGAAACATGGCCGACACCGCTTCTCCTGCTGCCCTCTCACATGGGGGACTACATCTCAGCCACACCCCCAGATCCAACAACAAACAGGGTGGGGGTGTCGGTATCCTTCTGTCCGAACTCTGCTCATTTAACCCACTTCCTGCCCTGCCATCTCTATCCTTCTCATCTTTTGAAGTTCACTGTGTCCGTTTATATTCTCCCTGTAACCTGAAAATTGCAGTCATCTACCGCCCTTCTGGAACTACTACTCTTTTCTTTGACCACTTTTGTACCTGGCTCCTTCATTTCCTGTCCACAGACATCCCTGCAATCATCATGGGTGACTTTAACATATCTGTTGACACTAGCAATCCTGCTGCCACCAGACTACTGTCACTAACCTCATCTTTCGGCCTCAAGCAATGGTCTACTGCACCCACCCACAAAGACGGCCACACAATTGACCTCCTCTTCTCTAACCTCTGCTCTGTATCAAACCTCTCGTCCTCTTTGCTCCCCCTCTCTGACCATAATCTGCTGACTATGACCCTCTCTCCAATGCCTGCAAACCCCCCTCCACACAAACCCACAACTCAACGCAGGAACTTAAGAAACCTAGACCTTCAGTCCTTTTCTGCCTCACTTCAACCTCTTCAGACCTTGACCTCATTCACGGACATAGACGCTGCATCATCACACTACCATAATACTCTCTCCTCAGCTCTAGACTTTGTCGCCCCCCTCACCTATAGCCGTCCCTGCACCAAAAACCCCCAACCCTGGCTAAATGCAAGCACAACCAGATTGAAACAGCTGTCTCGAGCTGCTGAACGGCGATGGAGGAAAACCAAAGCCAATCATGACTTTCTATTCTACAAACAAGCCCTTCAGAAACTCAGGACGGCCCTTTCATCTGCTAAGCAAGATTATTTCTCTTCACTGATTTCTGCACAAGCCCGGAATCCCAAACAACTCTTCAACACTTTCAGTTCCTTACTCCGCCCACCACCTCCTCCTCCAACCTCCCAAATAACAGCAGAAGAATTTTCTACATTCTTCAAAGAAAAAATTGACAACATTCGACTTGGCTTTGCCCCTCAGAATCCCTCACCACTTCAAACAATCCCCCTGCCTTACTCACTTTCTTCACTCCAATAACGGAGCTTGGACTAACCTTTCTCTTTTCTAGGGCCCACCTAACTACCTGCTCCCTCAATCCTATTCCATCCCACCTTATTCCTCAACTGTCTCCATCCCTCACTCCAGCCTTAACCTCCATATTCAACCTCTCTCTCTCCACTGGTACCTTCCCATCTTCCTACAAACATGCAGTTATTACTCAGATAATCAAGAAACCCTCTCTCGACCCCTCTGCCCTCTCCAGCTACCGCCCTATCTCACTACTCCCTTTCTCCTCCAAACTTCTTGAACAACATGTCCACTCAGAACTGTCACAATACTTATCCACTAACAACTTATTTGACCCCTTACAATCAGGATTCCACCGTAACCACTCCACTCACCAAAGTCACCAATGATCTGCTCACTGCCAAAAGCATTGGTCACTACTCCATCCTCATCCTTCTTGACCTCTCCTCAGCCTTTGATACTGTCGACCACTCTCTGCTTCTTGATATTCTCTCCAGTCTTGGGGTTCAAGGGCTTGCACTCACCTCTTACCTCTCTGATAGATCATTCAGTTTATTCTAACACAGTCTCATCCTCACGTTCCCTTTCTGTTGGTGTGCCGCAAGGTTCTGTCCTAGGCCCCCTACTTTTCTCAGTCTACACCCATGGCCTTGGCAAACTTATAACTTCACTAGGCTTTCAATACCACTTCTATGCGGATGACAGTCAGATATATCTCTCAGGCCCCAATCTCTCCTCTCTCCTATCTCGCCTCCCCAACTGCCTCTCAGCTATTTATTCATGTCATCTCGCTACCTCAAGCTAAACATGGACAAGACAGAACTGGTCATTTTCCCACCCTCTAACTCCCCTCCCCTCTCTAACGATGTGAACAATTACACAATAACAGCAACTCCCCAAGCTCGGTGCCTAGGAGTCATTCTGGACTCTGCCCTCTCTTTCAAACCACATATTCACTCCCTGGCCACCACCTGTTGCCTCTAGCTTAAAAACATCTCCCGCATCTGTCCTTTCCTCTCACCTGACACCACTAAAATGCTAGTGCACGCCCTGGTCATATCCCGACTGGATTACTGCAACATCCTTCTTTGTGGCTTACCAACTAACAGGCTGGCACCCCTCCAATTTATCCTGAACTCTGCTGCTCGCCTCATCCATCTCTCCTCTCGCTCCTCCAGTTCTGCGCCTCTCTGCCAATCCCTACACTGGCTGCCAGTCCCACAGTGAATCCTGTTAAAAACTCTAACTCTCGCATACAAAGCTCTCTCCAACCAGGCCCCTCCCTACATCTCATCTCTAATCCAACAGTATCGACCTAGACGCAGCCTCCGCTCTTCTGCCGACCTTCTCCTGTCCTCCACCCTGGTCACCTCCTCTCACGCCCGCCTCCAGGACTTCTCACGTGCAACTTCAATCTTCTGGAATGCCCTCCCGCAGCCAATCCGCCACTCCACAACCCTCAAAACCTTCAAAGGCGCCCTTAAAACTCACTTATTCAGACAAGCATATAATCTGGCCTAACCAATCTTCTAAAGGGCATATGCCACAAAGCTCAATAATGACTGTTTGTGATCCTTCCCCCTCGTCTTCACCCCTTTTCCTTTAGACTGTAAGCTCGCAAGGGCAGGGCTCTCTCCCCTATTGTATCTTGTACTCAGAATATACATTGTCAACTCTGTAAAACTGCATTTGAAATAGTATATGTACCGTATGTTTCTACCCTGTCTGTAATTACTACTTTGTAAAGTGCTATGGAAGATGATGGCGCTATATAAATAAACAATAATAATAAAACCCTTTTTTTTTCTGAGTCAAATTATTTCATTATAGCTGCCGAGGCTGTAATGCATGTGCCATTTGCAGAGGTCAAAACTCTGAGGCTGTGGTCTACAGATGCTTCTTTGAAGAAGACCCTTGCTAGATTTATCTGGGAAATTGGCTTAAAGGAAGAAGGTTAGTTCAGATCAGTTGATTCTGGAGCTCAGTTTAATTTAGGAAGTCATTTCCTCACTGTGTCATGGCTTCTCTTCAACAGAGAGAGTTTCTAGCATCCTAAGATGCCAATGAAGCTTGCTACATGTGCCCCTTTTTTGTGTTGGCACATTAGATCTATCAAGTCTTACCATTAAAGGTATACAGCAGGCAAGGGCAATGTCCTAAACTGTTTTCCACTTTTAAATTGAAACAAGTGATGGAAACACTGGAAACAAGTGATGTTGCATAATAATCAACATAATTAGCAGAGTCTGTAGGAGCACAAGGTATTGTGCTTCAGGCTAAGGCATTTCCAAACAGTAGTATCAATTGTTACACAGCAGAATTATTTCTAATCCCCACCCTGATGATCATTGGTGCAGGCTCTATTGTCGTGTTCCAAAGCTGTGCTTCTGACAACTTGTTACGATGACAAGCACACAGACAGCCCTGCTAATTAAGTGCAGTGGTGATTGAAACGCTAATTAAGTGTACCCACCATCCATTTGCTAATTAATCCCACCACTTATGGTGAAAGGCCCAAGGCTGTGATTGCTCAGGCTGGATAATATTAGTTGGCTTACTCATGTTGAGCTGACAAACGGCGGTGGAGCTATAGACCTCCAGTCAAGCTCTATAATTGATGGTCTATGGCTACGGAATTCTGGGGAGGTGCCACTACACTTGTTTCTACTTCCTGGAGCAGCCGTGTTCTAACAGGAATGGAGAGGACAGGAATTTGGAGGTGAGCTGCTGAATGATAGTTTATGCATTTTGCCTACAAGCACCTAAAGGTAACGGCTTTGGTAGTACTTTCTGATCAAGGGACACCAATTTTTCCATACATGAATGACCTACTGTTGCAAATTCTCATACTGTGAAAGAGGTGTTCTGGAATATGCCAGGGAACCCTGTAGATATTTGCAAGTCCAACCTAATACTGTCACACATTGAAGTACTTGCCACAAGTGCAGATAAAAAAGATTCTAATCCACAGGAGTTGCAATAGCTGACGTGGGTTCCCCCCACCATCACTGCCTGCTGTGCAGTTCTATTGATTCTGTTCTGGAGAGAGCACTGACTAATGAGCTCATTTAGTAAGAGTGGTAAATACATGAAGCTGTGCAAAATGCTGGAACCTGGAGTGATTTGATCCGAAATCTCCTTGTAGCTGAGCTGGCCATAGTAACCCTAAATGTGATTGGTTTCCTTTGATTGTAGTACTTACTAGTACAGTTTTCTGTCTCAGCAGCTGTGCTAACGAAGGAAAGGTAAGTTTTCGGGCAAACCTAACCCAAACCTGGGGGGGGATACATTCTGTAGGGCAACCCAAATTAGGATGCCCCATGCAGGGGGGAACAAAACCCAGGATGTTCTCTACTTGGCCAGCCTCGGTAACCTAGTAATCCTTAAAGAGAGGTGAAGAAAATGTTGACTGCTTAGGAAACAGACAAAATGTTTAGGCACTTGAAGAGCCATTTGTTTATCCCTTCAAATTCTAAGCATCAGGTAGAGCACATGTGCTGGGTGAGATCTCTTGCACTATAACAAGATTACAGAATTTTCTATATTTCATTGTATGTTTAGCATTGGTAGGCATTTTGGTGGGGTAAGTATTGGGAATACGGTTATGATTTGGGACTGATGGGGAAGCGGGCTATAAACAGGGGACAGATATATTTCTGGAAGGCTAAGGCAATCAGCATGTGTATTACTTGCATCTGGGGATTGTTACATATAAATGTGGTAATGGCATAGTCTGGTGGAAGGAGTGTAAAAAATTGTGATCAATCTAATAGAGTTTATGGGGGTACAATGGGTATCCTGATTGTTGTAGAAAATCTTTCTTATGCTATTCAAAATAAAAAATGTGAAATTCTGAACCTTTTTATTGTAGCCCACTACCAGTTTCTAAATAGCTTAAATCGGAAGAAAACCCACCAGCAGGTGGGCCACTGGCTTTCCCCCAGGAAATCTGGAATGTTCCGCCTAGTGAAACCCCTCCCCCCGACACCTTTCCCCAGCCCAAAGGCAAGTGCGCAGTCTCTAGTCCAGTCAGAGCCGTCGGCTGAACTGACGTAATTCAACATGGCGGCTCTGTTACCTATGGGGAGTGAAAGTGGCCGCATCCCAGCATCCTTGGGCTGTGCGTGCACTCCTACTCTAGCCATTCAGATAGGCTGGGGTACTAGGCAGCAGGGGATGCGGCCATACTTGCTCCCTATTCACTCTAATCAGAGCTGTTCGCCAAATTAAGTCACTTCAGCGGCAGCTCTAATTGGAAGGGAGCCAGAGCAGGTGCCGTTGGACCGGGAAGAGCTGAGCCTGAATGCAGCGATGGCAGGTGTTTCACACAGTGCGGCATCCCTGGTTTTGTAAAAGTGAAAATCCCTTGTTTTGTTTTGTTCTGCTTTAAAGAGGAACATTGGTTAAAACCTCACCGATCCCCCCCCCCCCCTCTTCCGGTTTTACCTTTGGGTAGCTTCTATTCACCTCCCCGGGGGATCCATTTTCCGGGACTCTCGGATTCCAGCGACCTTCCAACACGCAGCACCATCTTGCATGCCATCAGGCACTGCTCAGCCCCTGATCTCGCGCCTGCGCAGTGCCAATGGCTGGGATGCGATGGAGCCGCCTGAGATCTCGTGAAATTTCTCTAAGTGGTGCAGGTCTTTGTTTAGACGGCTAAGTCGGTGGTCGGGATGAGAATCGGGCCCCGAAGCAGCCGGATGTCTCCGAAACAGGCAGCGTTGACATCCAAAAGGTAAGTAGGGGCTGATGAGGGGGGAATCGGCCCCCTTTTTTTTTTTTTATGTCCCAAGTTGCACTTTAAGTGGCCCGTGCTGTTCAAAAGGTTGAGCAACCCCTGAAGTAGTGGTTTAATATGTATTGGAGTTGCAAAAAATCAAAACCTCTCAAAAGATGGTTGTCAAGCCAAGCTTATAAACTAAAATTTAATATTGTCTGAACAGACGTTTAATATTCCAGTCAATCATTCTTTGGCTAAGAAGAGCCCAGAACCGCTCGACCATAGAACTTGTGCTTTCAGCAGCAGCAGCAGCAGCAGCAGTATGATGAGTTGTTTAATTACATCACTACAATAATTGCATGTCTGATACAGCTTAATGAAATAAGCTGCCAGTAATTACTCGTGGTATCACAGTCCCTGGCTACTAGGCACGCAGCGCCTCAGCTTTTTGCCTTTGTCAAACATGTCTGATATCCTCCATTTGTGGTGAGGTGACTGATGGTAGGCTGTTGCTTGGTCTGTAGCATTTTGTAACGGAATTAATCTACCACCAACTGTAAAATCTCAGGATTTCCAGCGACATAGAGGAATATTTAAGACTAAGCTAAGAAATGTGCGTGTCACTGTGTTACAGAGAATCGGGAAGCTTTTCCTCCAAGTCAATATAGCATCCATACTAGGAATTTGTTCTGGCACAGGCAAGGGTTTTAACCGGACCTTCAGCATGATTTAATGAAAAGCCCAAACCCTTAAAAAAACTATTCCCCAGCATTAATATATTTTACGTTTTTTAGTAACTTATTATTCTTTCCCCCACTGGGCTGCAGCTCTGTTCAGGACTCTAGGATATGGGCGCCGCCATCTTGACTCACAAGCATCACACATACTGAGGAGAGGAGAGCGGGATAAAGGACAGGGGGTGGGTTATAGCTGCACTTTGCATAGAGAGTGCAGGGTTGGGGGGTCATGGTAAGGACAGGAATCCCAGAATGCAGAGAGGCACAGTCAGAAGACACTTCCTGTTTGCAGGCTGCCTGATGCTCCATAAGCCGCCATCTTGGATGTTTAAAGGCTCATAACATGCAGTAGATGCAGGTAGGATGAGTTTTAGTGTGTACAGGGTGGGGGAAACATACAAGATAGGCTCTTATTCAGGGTGAAGGTCTGCTTTAACCATGTGGAATATATACAGAAAAGGTGTTAAGGTCATAAACAGGAATAAAAGAAAACCCTTTATACCTAATGCATAACAAAGTCAAGGTATTTCACTCAGCTTTGGTCCGCTTTACTGGGGCATCCTGGTGTCAAAAACACCTGGGAAAGTATTCTTATCTCTGCACGCGCGTGGGCTCACCTCCAGTAGAATAGATTGTCGCGTGACGCAAGCCAATCAGAATGGATTGTGTCACCTGGCTATCTATTCTGAATCGATGGAGTGCTGGATGCCGCCCTCTGTGCTCCCCTCTATCTGTGCCTGCCTGCTATTCAGATAGATCCGGTACTTGTAAGCGCATCAGGCAGAAGGGTGACGGGGGGATGCTTCTGCGACCCGAGCATTTGATGTGGGATCGCTGGAGCGGTAAGTTAACCCATGGGTCTGACTTAGGGTTGACACCTGCCCGTTTTTTTTTTGTTTTTTTTTTTTACTTTAGTGGCCACTAGATTTACAGCTACTGGTGCCGGTATTTGTTTTTTTTACTAGTCATTTTAATTGTGGGTATACTTTTCCCATCGTCCGTTACCAGTAAAACAACAAATACTACCACCTCCAGGCCAGTAAAGTGTAAAAAAAAAAAAAAATACAGAACAGGTGCCTAACCTTAGTTTCACTCCATCTTGTCTCTTTTGAGACAGAGGATTGTCCAGGCTTCCAGGCCTGAAGTTTTGGACAGATTTACAGATTTTCGTCCCTTCTGAATAAACATTGGTTAATATTTGCAGTGGTGCAGTGGCCTATTATGACATCATCTACATCAACCATATTTGGCTCTGACGTTCAGTCATTGAGGAGCGAGGTGGCAAGTATTATTACTTCTTGTTTTCTGGACTATGTAACAATGGCTTGAGGCAAGCAATTAAAACATTGTGTGACCTGGGTGTGAGGGGTCTCTGATGATTTGGGTGAATGGGTCCTTAATAGATGGTGGTTTTAAACCAGACCAACAGCCTGGCTCAGTTGGAAAAGAAAGGTAGCAGCCATTTCGGGATTTCCTCATCCATGCTACTGCCTGGTTTCAACTGACATAACGGACAATGTACATTAACAGGAAGCCCAGCAGCACTTCCTGTTTGCAGGTGGCCTGCACATTCATGAACCAGCATTTTGTTTTTCCAAATCAGGCTGTGGTGAATTTCAAAGAGGTAAAATTATTTTTATGTGCAGCAATCTAAATTTCCCTAAGGAGGAATGCATATTAGCACTATTTGCTGTGTTAGTGTGGTTTAAGTCATATTCTTAGTATACAGTACGTCCTGCTCCAAATAGATTACTTACACGTGGGTATTACTCCGCCAGATGGCGCTGGACTGCAGAGACATCGAAAAAATAGGCTCCTCCCGGCCCCTCTAATACCCGGGGACCTCCCACAAATCCCCAGAATTTCTCTGCAGTTTGGACTGCGAGGGACAAGAAATGGCTCTCTACTCGCAGGTGAGCGGGGCTATTTGCCTGCGGCCCTGTAGGGCTATTCCCACCCATTCCACTAGTAATATGCCTCCCAGCCTTGGCTGCGCTGGTTGGGTGAAGGTAGGCAGCACCGCTGTTAGGTGCTTAGGAGCGCTGCTCCACCGCAATCCCCCACCAAAGGGTAGGCGGTTCATGCTTATGGTGAGCCTCTATGGGATGCCCCTCCCGCACTATTGCAGCCAGTGGCCACTAGAACCCTTATCAGAAATATACTTGACAGTGCCCCTGATGATTTGCCTTGTGAGGTGTTCAATGCATTTTCCAGTTGTGATGTGTGTGTAAATGTTGTCCTCTCTGCCATGGATGACACCATCAGAATGTGTGCCAGAACATCTGCCCTTGTGGTGGCTATACGCCGCTCGGTTTGGCTGCGCCAGTGGGCTGCTGACAACGCTGCCAAGAAGGCCCTCACTGGTTTTCCCTTTAAAGGACTGCGCCTGTTTGGGGACCGTCTGGACCTTTTTGCTAAGGGAGGCAGGTTACCCCAGTGCAGGCGGCAATCTCGGCCCTTTCGGGGTCAGGGTTCCTTTTCCTCCCCTTACCGTGGAGCCAGATAGGGGAGGGGGGTTTCCTTTCCTGGGACCCGGGGAGATTTCTGGGGTAGGGGCAGAGGACGTGGACGTCCTGGCTCCTCCTGGGGTCCCAAAGCAAAATCATCCCCCAAGCCCCCTCAGGCATGATGGGGCGCCCTCACCCATCTGGGTGGGGGGACGGCTGCAGCACTTTGCTCACGTCTGGAGGCTTCATGTCTCAGACCGGTGGATTCAGGAGGTAGTGTCCTCCGGTTACAAGATAGAGATTTTTTCATCGGATCCCAGATTCCTCAGGACCCTGTGTCAGCTCAGGAACTGGTGCAAGCTGTGCAAGGCCTCCTGGAGCTGGGGGTCATCTGCCAGGTCCCCTTAAGAGAAAAGGACAAGGGCTTTTATTCCAACCTATTCACAGTACCCAAAAAAGATGGTTCAGTCAGGCCCATCCTAGACTTAAAGATTCTCAACAAATTTGTCAGGGGCAGGCGCTTTCGCATGGAAACTCTGCGCTCTGCCATCAGTTCCCTGCGCCAAGGGGATTTCATGACTTCTGTGGACATCAAAGATGCTTACCTTCATATTCCTGTATTTCCCGGTCATCAAAGGTTCCTCAGGTTCGCTCTGATGGATCAACACTACCAGTTTGTGGCCTTGCCCTTTGATCTCGCTTCAGCTCCCAGGGTGTTCACCAAGGTGCTGGCTGGCATGATGTCTCTGCTCAGATGTCAGGGCGTTCGCGTGCTTCCCTATCTGGACGACATTCTCATCACTTCCCAATCTCTACATCAGGCAGAGCTGGATACTCAGCTGGTGGTGTCCACTCTGGAGTCATTTGGATGGCTGTCGCCTTCCTTGGTAACGCCATTCCTAGGAATGAACCTGGATACAGTTCAGGCAAGGATTTTCCTTCCTCAACAGAAGGTGGACAGTCTGATTGCACAGGCTCAGTTCCTCCTAGCTTGTCCCCATCCCTCCATCAGGCAGGGGATGCAGCTGGTGGACCTGATGGTGGCGTGCTTCGAAGCGGTCCCTTATGCTCAGTTCCACTTGAGGCCTCTGCAACTTCACCTATTGTCAGTATGGGACAAGGACCCAGCGTCCCTAGACGGGGTCTGTGTGCACTCCCCTCGGGTCAGGAGGTCCCTCTTGTGGATGGACTCAAGGAACCTGTTGGGGGGCAGATCCTTTCTTACCCCTCCCTGGGAGACGGTCACCACGGATGCCAGTCTGTCAGGTTGGGGGGGTTTCTGGAAGTCCCTGCGGTTCCAGAGGAGGTGGGGTCCTCAGGAGGCCCACACACCTATCAATGTCTTGGAACTGCGGGCGATCAGGTTAGTTCTGGCTCAATGACTACTCACCTTCGGGGCCTGCCTGTTCAGGTGCGCTCGGACAACCAGACGGCAGTTGCCTACATCAATCATCAGGGAGGGACCCGGAGCAAGGGGACCCTCCAGGAAGCGTCTCTGATTCTGACTTGGGCGGAGGCCAATGTCCCCTGCATATTAGCTGCGTACATCCTGGGGGTGGAAAATCGCCTGGTGGACTCTCTGAGCAGGGGGACCTCTCGCCAGGGAGAATGGTCCCTATGCAGCAGGGTGTTTCAATCCCTGTGTCACCGTTGGAGCCAACCAGATGTGGATCTGTTTGCGTCCCGTCACAATCACAAGCTCCCAGCTTTTGTCTCACTGTCCCAGGATCCTCTGGCCTTGACCTTGGATGCTCTAGCAATGTCATGGCAGGACTTTCAGTTCCTGTATGTCTTCCCTCCAATTCCCCTGCTGGGCAGGGTTCTGCGCAAGATTGCCCTGGAAGGGGTGCCAGCAATCCTGGTGGCCCCCAGGTGGCCAAGAAGAGTGTGGTTCGCAGACGTGGTGCAGCTGGCAGTAGATCAGTACACTCTGCCCTTGGTGCCAGATCTGCTCACCCAGGGCTCTCTACGCCATCCCAATTTACAAGCTCTGGCTTTGACGGCCTGGCTGCTGAAACCTCCATCTTGATGGAGAAGGGGCTGTCTTGCTCGGTTGTGGATACTTTGATAAAGGCTAGGAAGAAGTCTTCCTCTTCCATTTATTACAGGGTTTGGCGTGCCTACATTGAATGGTGTGAGTCTAAGTCTCTTCCCTGTCGTGTGTTCTCTATTCCCAGGATCCTGGAGTTCCTGCAGCATGGGTTGGAGATGGGGCTCCAACTCAGTACTCTGAAAGGGCAGTTTCTGCCCTGGCTATTTTCTTCCAGAAGTCCTTTGCTCAGCACCCTCTGATCAGGACTTTTTTCCAGGGGGTCACTCATGTGCGCTCCCCACGTAAGCCTATGGTACCTGTTTGGGATTTGTATTTGGTTTTGTCAGCCTTGCAGGGTGCTCCCTTTGAACCTGTGCAGGATGCTGCTCTTGCCATTCTTACACTCAAGACTGTCTTTCTGGTGGCTATCACTTCTGTTAGGCGTGTGTCTGAGTTGGCGACGCTTTCTATTCAAGCCCCCTACTATGAGAGACACCAGGACAAGGTGGTGTTTCGTTTCAAGCCAGACTTTCTGCCTAAGGTTGTTTCTGCTTTTCATTTGAATCAGGACATTGTTCTCCCTTCTTTGTGCCCTAATCCTAGTAATGCTAAGGAAAGGGTCTTGCGTTATTTGGATGTGGTTAGGTGTCTGAAGTACTATCTGGTGGCTACCACACCCTTCAGGAAAACTGATGCTCTTTTTGTGGTCCCTTCTAGGCCTAGGAAGGGTTTGGCTCCTGCCAAGTCTACTATCAGCAAATGGATCCATCAGGCTGTGATTCAGGCCTACTCTGCTAAGGGGAAGAATCCTCCCTTCCGCCTTACTGCTCATTCCACTTGTGCTATTGGTGCCTCTTGGACTTTTCAGCACCAGGCTTCTGTTGAACAAGTTTGCAAGGCCGCTACCTGGTCTTCTGTTCATACCTTTTCAAAGTTTTACAAGATTGATGTTAGGGCCTCAGCTGACGCTGCTTTTGGCCGAAAGGTTCTGCAGGCGGCAGTGGTTTAAACTGTGTGCTGCTACTTTTTTCTTGGAGATCCCACCCTACTTTATGGACACTGCTATTAGATGTCCCACGTGTAAGTAATCTTTTTGGAGCAGGATGTACTGTATACTAAGAATAATACAATTCTGTGATTACTCACCTGTAGAATTGGTATTATGAGTATACAGTACGTCCTGCTCCAACCCACCCTTGGCTTTGCATTATCTTGGATCCCCTGTATGGTGATTGTTATCATTGTTATAGTTGATAGTTTGAGTTGTTTAATTCTCCCGGCTTCTCGTTAACTGCTTTTCAATGCTGGGGATTTGTGGGAGGTCCCCGGGTATTTGAGGGGCCGGGAAGAGCCTATTTTTTCGATGTCTCTGCAGTCAAGCGCCATCTGGCGGAGTAATACCCACGTGTAAGTAATCTATTTGGAGCAGGACGTACTGTATACTCATAAAACCAATTCTACAGGTGAGTAATCACAGAATTGTATTTTTTGACTGTTGGTCTGCTTTAAATGATCCATCCTGATAGTCCTTTGTTCCTGTTTGTCACACAAGAACCATCCACCCCATCTAGAAAGAACAAGCACAAGACTGACTCAATGACACAGTATTAGAATTGGGGCAACAGCTTCTGAGGTAGCCCCTATTTCCTTAGTTGATGAAGGAAATATGCTCTTTGTTGTGCTTTGTATTGCTGCTCTCCTTCAGTCTCAAATGACTGGAGATTAATCCATTTTTTATTCCATTTATGAAAATTGGTGGTTTCACAATTTCCACTATTTTTTTATATGTATAGTACTAGGTTATTGTACATGTGCCATCTGCTTAGAGGCTCCACCCCCTTTTATTATTATTCATGATGAGGCTGATGACAGCCATATTATCAGCAAGGTCAGGTAGAGCTATACAAAGCAAACATCAGACGGGAAAACGGACCAACACCCGTCTTTTCTTGGGTGTTGGTCCTGCTGACAGCACATAAAAACAAACCTGCATTCCCCCCCCCCCCCCCCCCCCCAGCAGCTGTTATTCTTACCTTCATCTCGGGCCTGCACCGTAAAAGGAGTCGAGACCCGTAATTGGCTGCTGACGCGCATGTGGGCGGACGTTATGGTGGCCGACTCCTGGGATGCGACCAGGGCCCATGTGACCACCCTGCTCCTTCTCTGGTGCAGGCTCAAGGTGAAGTTAAGAATTTTGGGTGTGTGGGGGGGGCTACAGCATTCTGAATGCCACCTGAGCTTGTTTTATGTGCTGTCAGCAGGACCAACACCAGAAAAAAACGGGCATTGGTCCGTGTATTGTACACTAAACTTGGCAGTCCCTAGTCCTACTTGTGTCGTTAACTCACCAACAGATATTCAGAAGTACACCAAACTGAATCAATTTGCTTTGATTCTCCCTCAGTCCCTCCCACCCCTACATGCAACATGCCACCTGCCACCCTAGGGCTGGGGGTTACAAGCGAATAGGTGAGCTGGAGAGCACGGAGCCGGGGGTGTGGATCTGTGCTTTCGGCCAAGATGGTGGCGCTGAGGGTCCAGAGCACGGGAGAGTGATGCTGGCCTGTGGATAAGGTAAGGTGTTTGACTGGAATTCCACTTTATAAGTTGAACTAAAATCCATGTACAGGATTTTTGGGCAGGAGCCGGAGCAGTCAAAGTGATTTAGGTCCATATTGTTTATTTGAAAAGAACATAGAATGTAACCTCCATTGTACATTTCAACCTGACTGGTCTCTTATGACTGACGACATGTGATGAAACAATATGGCATTGCGATTTAGCTGACAAACTGGGTTTAAATTAACCTTTTATCTGCAGCAGTTTTGATCAAAGGAATAGAAGGCAAGCTTTTACAATACAATATCTAAAATCCAATCTCACGAACACTTACTGCAGACCAAACAGGGTGTTAGGGTCAAGCTTTCATGTCTTGGCTGGCTGGAAAGCTTACAAACTCATGAGCTCAGAGCACCTGAGCGTATTACATTTTATGGCCAAGGCAGAAAAGGGGGAGTGACGAAAGGCCAGTCCAACATTAAGGTAAAACAATACAGTCAGATTAGGTTTCCCTGCTGCCCGATTTTATTTCTTTTTGTTCTTTGCCGGATTTGAAGCAGCCAGCAGTATCCACAACTTGCATTTAGACATGAGAGCGTAGTCTCTGCACTTACTTTTAGTCAATGTGTCTGAATCACTTACCCCCTGATCACCTGCAATTTTTTCCTCTTCCTCAATCCTCTGGCAGGATCGATCCTCTGTTCTGGCCGAAAGGGCCCGCCCACATGTCCGCGGGCAGCCAGTCGCACAGCTGCATTCCCAGTCGAGGAAGAAGTAAGAATTGTGGGCATTCTGGGGGCCTGTCTGAATGCGGCTGGGCCAACACCTATACCTGTCAGCAGGGAAATGGGTGTTGGTCCACTTTAACAGGGTGTGTCCAGGCAAAAATCATCAAAATACATACTCGCTTATTGAATCATGTAGTTGATTGGCGCAGAAAACACAAACACACTTGGTTAATGGTGGGCACTGTCTCAATGGAAACAAAATAGGAACTGGGGAAAGTGCTAAATACAAAAATAGCTTTATTGATAAATTATTGCAACAACCCATCAAGCACAAAAAGTGCACAAAAGATAAAAAAAATCACAACGTTGTGACATTAAGAATTGGGGCCCCCCCCCATGCACATGCACCAACACCTTCCTCTGAAAGGGGAGGCCCCACATCACCTCACGTCCCTCAACCACTTGCTGCCAGTAACCGGCTCACCGGCTTGTTGTTTTGGAGCGCCGCAAAGTCAGACAGGACGGATGCGCATCAGCGCGGCAGACGGCTTCATCTATGCAGCTACACAGCTAAGTACTACAAGCGCAAATGAATGGCCGTTAGTGTTTACATGCAACTATCTGTGGTTAGCAGCAATTAAGGATCAGGAAACCACGCTGCAGCCAAGGTGCCCTGTTGGAATGCCGGTATTGGCCAAATTGATGCAATGCAGTACATAGGAGCTGTGTTAAGACAGTGTGCTATGGGGACAAATAAGCAGTGCTGGCTGACATGTAAAGACCTCCGGTCAAGTGATGTATTTCCTAGCATCTGCATCTCTATAGTCCAGTTCTGATCTGTTGATTCCAGCTCCTGGAGAGCGATTGGATGCTGCCTTGCGCGCATGTAAGAGCTGAACTTTGTTATATGATTCCTTATTATTGGAGAATAAATCAATTTACAAGTATGGCACCCAACAATACAGCTGTGTGAACTTTTGCTAGACTAGCTAGCGGGATGGTGTAGGCATGTAACGTGTGTATGGTAGTGGTTGTGTTATGAGGTGTTGGTGCATGTGCATGGGGGGCCCCCAATTCTTAATGTCACAACGTTGTGATTTTTTTATCTTTTGTGTACTTTTTGTGCTTGATGGGTTGTTGCAATCATTTTTCAATAAAGCTATTTTTGTATTTAGCACTTTCCCCAGTTCCTATTTTGTTTCCATTGAGACAGTGCCCACCATTAACCAAGTGTGTTTGTGTTTTCTGCGTTGATCCTTATTTAGGTTAGTGGGACGCCTTTCAATATAATGGTAGTTCTCATGGTGGTATTATCCGGAGTCTCCCTGTGTTTTAACATTTTGCATGTAGTTGATTGGCCCTATTCAGGGTGTTTGAAACTTACCTTTGAAGGAGATCCAGTCATGTTCCCCGCTTATGACCATGGCACGTGCTAAATGGAGTGGATGGGCCAGTCACTATGGCCAACACAAGAAGATAGACTCTAGGTTCCAGGGTACCGGGATGACGGGGACAAGACTGCCGATGCCGGCAAGGTTCAAATTACCGGTAGTTTAGCTGTGCTCGACTGGAGGTAAGTGTTGTTTATTTTGTTTGTCTGGACAGAGACTTTAAAGTGTTTGTCAAGTCAAAAGTTAAAAACAAATATCAGTAGCTTACCTTTCATTGAATCCCTCCTGCATTGTCCTTTCTGCTCTCTCAGACTGTAGCTAAGAGATCACTTCCTAATTCAGCTGTCAATCACCAGCCCACTGTCCTGGTCATCCTTCAGTGGACAGAGAACAGAAACACTCCCCACTTCCTCCCTAGACATCCTGATTGGCTGCCTCTCTCTGTAGCTCTGAAACACTGTCCTCCTTTCTCCTCTCCCTTCTTCCTCTTGAACATGCACAGCTATCGGTGTCTATCTCCAGTCTTTGATCAGGCGGCCAGCAATCAACAGCCTCCCCTTGCCGGCCACCCTGTATTCCAGCTTTGCCACAGGTCAGACGCCAAACAAACCCCCTCTTTTATCTGGGCAAACTAGTTGCTAACAGGCTGGAGTAAATAACTCTGTCTGAAACATGTCTCTCACTGGCATGATCTGGTCACACTGAGCTGATGGGCTGCAATCTCTGCCTAGAGACCGCTCACTATGAATATGCTAAGCACACAGTGTGCTTACATCACATCACAGTTGCCACACCCACTGTTTCTCTTCATTTTTTCTATGAATCTCCAATGTTCTAATACTTTTATAGATAACTTAGGAACTACAGGGTCTTTTTGAAAACGGATTGAAGTTTAGGACAGTGCAACGTGTAGCCTGAGACAATGGGACAACAGTCGAGCTTGCCTTTAGTACAACTTTTGAACCAACAATACAATTAGATGTTTACCGTAATTGCCCTGATAACACAAAGAATGGTGGCATGGGTGGCAACACTTCATAGATGGTCAGCATACAGTGGTGTAACTAAATGTGACAGGGCGCTGGTGTGAACATTATATGGGGCTTTTGCAAAGCTCAAACAGTAAATTTATCTAAATGATGCCCAGTGAGCACATATGATAAATAAGGTCTAGAAGCAACAGTGATGGGGCCCCTTGACAACTTGGGCCTCGGTGCAGTCGCACCCCTATAGTTAAGCCCCTGCTAGCATAAGATTTTGACAGAGTTTGAAGGATTGAATCCTTCCTGTCATTATCAAACGTTTTTCATTTTTACATTTTTATTGAAAGTGCACTTTCAAAAGAAAAAAGGAGCAATATTTTCATGTAGTAAACATCACAAGTCATTATTTGCATGGGCCCACCTACTGCAGGGGATTCTGGGAGACAGGAAATGTATACCTAATTATTGACCAATCGAAGTTGGCCCTTGATAAAATTGAGGAGTCGGAGTAGGGTTTTCGCTTACCGACTCCACCGCCCTGGTAAAAACACACAAACCAGCCATTTAAAGTGCATGGATATTTCCCTGGCCTGGGACTTTATATTCCAAGTATGTCTCACACCCTGCTTCGGATTAATTCCGATTCCGATTAATTATGGTCCAGTAGAGGGCGAACTTCTGCAGAGATGACTAGAAAAAGAAGCCCCTCCCAGTCCATAAATACCTGGGACCTCCCACACATTCCCCAGTATTCTCTGCAGGAGTCGGCGAGCAAGTCAGAAGATGGCTGTCTCTTCCTTGCAGGTACGCCGGGTTCACACCCGGCCATCTTTGTCCCTATTTCTGCCCGGACCTAGTTGATTTTAAACCCCTATGCCTCCCAGCCTAGGCTGCAGGTCCGGGTGAGGGTAGGGCACACCTTAACAGGTGTACTTATAGGAGCCTTGCTCCTCCGTGAGACCCCATAACAGAGGGTAGGCGGCTACCAGGTTGGTGACCCTGGTTTGGGATGCCCTGTCCGTTTCCCCACTCTCTACCACTGTAGTTGGGGACCTTCCCCTTCCATTACTCCCTTTCCCACAATGGGGGGGGCTGTGTCCTTTCACTCATGATCCTTCACCTTTTTGTTTCTGTGTGATTGTGTGGGTGTGTGGTGCTTGCACTGTACTGATGCGCCTGTTTGGGAGCCGCAGCGTGCCTGCAGCCAACGGCTCCGCGCTCAGCGGGGAGAGCTTCTTCCCCTCATGTCTGTCCGGGGAGGGGGCGGGGCCGGGCGCTCGGCGCGCTGGTGGCGTCCCGCCCTCTCTCTCTCTCTCTCTGGCGCCCTTTGTGGTGCTCTGCATTGGCCGGGAACCGCGATGATGGGGAAGGGGCGGGGCCAGCCGCGGCGCGTGATCTGCGCTGGCCCGCCCTTCTTTTTCTTCCTCTGCTGTCTGCACATTTTGGTCGGAGAGGCGCCATTACAGCGTTGTGAGTGCCCTGCGGGGCTTCTTCTTGTTTTCATATACTTGTTTATGTTATATGCGCCTTTTTTGTCTAGCGCTGTGGCTGCCATTAATAACGCATGTATCTGTTGCACATTTGTGTTTAATTCATATATTTCATATATATGTATATATGTACATATACATTTTCTGTATGTATGATTGCTGTGGAGAGTGTGCCTTGCTTACAGGGTTCCCCTCTCTTTTTATGTCTTTCGGGAGGATCCTGCTTAGTTAAAAGGGGGGGTTCTCCCGGTCCTAGGGTCCCTTGGCTAAATTTGGGGCATAATTATTATTATTATTATTATTATTATTAATAAAATCCTCCCACTAACGGACTTAAGGGGCATCCCGGGTAGCTTCTAGTGTAATTCCCTCTGGTCATTGCTACTACCATAAGATTCACCATAGGGAAGCTTCCCAGGATACCGGGCTCGTGCTCCCTTCGGGGCAATCCCGGCAGTGCGTGGGTTGTGGGGCTTCCCTTACGGGGAATAATGTGCTGGATTGCATACCATGTGCACAGCAGGCCATAACGCGGCAGTCGGGGTCCCAAGCGTCTAGGTCAGCGCCGTAGGTCTCATCACCTACTCCACCACTCCTGATCCGTACCCCTAGTGACACTGTCATTTGCGGGGAGTCGCAATCTGATGTATGTGCTAGATTGGCCAACATCGAAAAATTGATTTCTAGCTCTGCGGCCAGGAAGGCCAGAGAAGACATTTGTCGTCGGCCGCGCCGGTTCTGGATTTTGATGATTAGGAAGGGGAACTGGTTGCGGAATCTGATGGCTCTGAGGATCAGCAGTTTTTGGATGCTGATGCTGGGCAGGTGCATGGGGATGCCGTGGATACCCCCAAGATCCTGTTATTTGAGGTGCTGGCTATTTCTCCTCCGCAGAAGGGGGAATTTTTTGGGGACCTCTAAGCCTGGTTTGGCGTTCCCAAATCGGATGCATTTCGAAAATCTGATTGTTTAGGAATGGGAAAGACCTAGCCGGCTTCCCGGTGTTCCTCAAGGATGGGATAGGAAGTATCCCTTTCCGGTGGATGCGGTGAAGCGATGGTCGTCCCCTCCCGAGGTCGATGCGCCCGTTCTGGGATTGTCCAACACATATGTTGTGCACTCTCCAGACGCCACCTCGATTAAGGATGGTGAGGACCGATGTATTGATCAAATGGCTTGCCATGCCTTTGCTAGCGTGGGTTCAGCCTTGCGGCCTGTTTGTGCTTCTGCACACACGGCTGTGGCTACCAGGTCTGTGGTTAGGGGCCTGTTGAGTGGTTCCCAGCTTAACCCGGACAGCGATGAATTTGCAGCGCTTTGGCGGTGTGAATTGTTCATGTCCTTTGTCTTATCTGCCTTGGATGACACAATATGTATGTGTAGCAGAACTTCGGCATTGCTGGTGGCTATTCGCCGATCGGTCTGGTTGCGCCAGGGGACGGCTGACATTGCGGCTAAGAAGTCACTTACAGGGCTACCCTTCCTGGGTATGCGGCTGTTTGGAGATAATTGGATTCAGTAGCGAAAGGAGGAAAGCTACCGCAATGCAAGAGGCAGCGTCGCTCCTTTCGGGGGGCAGGCTCCTTTTAATCCTTCCTTTCGTGGGGCCAGACCAGGCAGAGGAGCTGCCTACTCTACCTTCAGAGGTGATTCCTGGAACAGGGGCAGAGGACGGGCCCATCCAGGACCTGTCTGCGGTTCCAAGCCCAAGCCCGCTGCCAAGCCAGCTCAGCAATGAGGGGGCGCCCTCACCCTTGCGGGTGGGGGGACGGCTGGGGCACTTCTTCCAGGTCTGGGCCCGGGAGGTCACAGACAAGTGGATCTTGGAAGTGGTCTCTTCCGGGTACAAACTGGAGTTCGAGTACCGGCCTCCTCCCAGATTCCTCAGATCTCAGGTCCCCTCGGACCCCCGGGCTGCGCAGGGGCTCCTGTTGGCAGTGCAAAATCTTCTGGACATGGAAGTCATATGCACGGTGCCTTTGTCAGAGAGAGGCCGGGGCTATTATTCCAACCTCTTCAGGGTGCCCAAAAAGGATGGATCCATAGGACCCATTCTGGATTTGAAGCTTCTCTACAGGTTCATCAGAACCAAGAAGTTCCGCATGGAGACTTTGCGCTCAGCCATCCTGTCTCTTTGTCAGGGGGACTGCATGACGTCCATAGACATCAAGGATGCTTACCTTCATGTACCGATCTTCCCAGCACACTAGGGATTTCTCAGGTTTGTGGTGGGAGATCAGCATTTTCAGTTTGTGGCCCTCCCGTTCGGGCTGACCTCGGCACCAAGGGTGATCACCAAGGTGCTGGCGGGTATAATGGCCCTTCTCAGGGCCCAGGGCTTTCGCATTGGGCCATATCTGGACGACCTCCTCTATACGGCATCCTCTCTGACAGGCGGAGCTAGACACCAGGACTGTGGTGTCAACGCTGGAGAGGTTCGGCTGGGTGATCAACCACCCCAAGTCTTCTCTCTCTCCCTATCAAGGGAGATTGCATTTCTGGGCATGAATCTGGATACCATTCAGACCAGGGTGTTCCTACCTCAGTCAAAGGTGCGGATGGTTCAAGATCTGATACGTCTTCTTTTGTCCAACCCTCGCCTGTCTATCCGGCTAGGGATGAGACTGGTGGGGTTTATGGTGGCTTCCTTCGAGGCAGTCCCCTTTGCTCAGTTCCACATGAGGTCGCTCCAGCTCCGTCTACTGTTGGCTTGGGACAGATGTCCGCTGTCATTGGATCAGTCATTTCTGATGTCTCCCCTGGTTCGGCAGTCTCTTCAGTTGTGGCCGGAACCAAGGAATCTTCTGAGGGGCAGGTTTTTTCTGACCCCTTGTGGGGAGACGGTCACCACGGATGCCAGCCTGTTGGGCTGGGAGGGTTTCTGGAAGGAACATCAGTTCCAGGGACTGTGGGGTCCTCGGGAGGCCCACACCCCCATCACGCTCAACCACAAGGTATTCCGGTCCCTTTGTCACAAGTGGGGGATTCCGGAGGTGGATCTCTTTGCCTCACGTCACAATCACAAGCTTCCTGCATTTGTGTCTCTGTCTCAGGATCCTCTGGCCCTGGCAGTGGACGCCTTGTCTCTTGCCTGGAGGGATCTGGGTTTTCTGGGTTTCCCCCCTTCTCCGTGGTAGGCAAGGTGGTGCGCAGGCTGGCTCAAGAGGGTGCGCCAGCAATTCTTGTGGCCCCAAGGTGGCCAAGACAGGTTTGGTTCGCATACGTCGTACGGCTGGCGGTAGATCAGTACGGGTTGCCCCTGTTTCCGGATCTGATCACTCAAGGTCAACTTTGTTACCCCAATTTACAAAAGCTGGCTTTGACGGCGTGGCTGCTGAAACCTCCATCTTAAAGGAGGAAGGTTTGATGCTGTGATTCAGACACTTGTTAGAGCTAGGAAGAGATCTTCCTCTAACATCTACTACAGGACTTGGAGGTCCTATATTGCCTGGTATGAGGCTAGGGCATTGCCTTTCAGGGTGTTTTCGATTCCTAGGATTTTGGATTTTCTTCAACTCGGTCTGGACCTGGGGTTCCAGCTTAGTACCCTGAAAGGGCAGGTCTCTGTCCTGGCGGTCTTCTTTCAAAGATCCTTTGCTCTGCATCCCTTGGTTAAGACTTTTTTCCAAGGGGTCACTCATGTGCGGCCCCCTGGAAAGCCTTTGTTGCCCGTTTGGGATTTGAATTTGGTTCTGTTGGCCCTCCAGGGGCCTCCTTTTGAGCCGGTGCAGGATGTTGCACTTTCTATGCTTACACAAAAGATTGCCTTTTTGGTGGCTATTACATCTGTTCGGCGTGTCTCTGAGTTGGCGGCTCTGTCCATTCAGGCCCCTTACTTTGAGAGACACCAGGACAAGGTGGTCCTTCGCTTTAAGCCAGATTTCCTTCCGAAGGTGGTTTCTGCCTTCCATCTCAATCAGGATGTGGTTCTCCCTTCCTTGTGTCCTATGCCTAGCAATGACAAGGAGAGGGTCCTGCACTCTTTGGATGTGGTTCGTTGTGTGAAGTACTATTTGGTGGCTACTTCTTCCTTTCGTAAGACGGGACGCCTTGTTCGTGGTGCCCTCCGGGCCCAGGAAAAGGTTTGGTGCCTGCCAAGTCTACCATTAGTAAATGGATACGTCAGGCCATTGTTGGGGCCTATACTGCCAAGGGGAGGGTCCCCCCTTTTAAGATCACTGCTCATTCTACTCGTGCTGTTGGGGCTTCTTGGGCTTTTCAGCACCAGGCTTCTGTTTAACAAGTTTGTAAGGCTGCTGCTTGGTCTTCTGTTCATACTTTTTCCAAGTTTTATAAGGTTGATGTGCGGGCCTCAGCGGATGCTGTTTTTGGCCGCAAAGTTCTGCAAGCTGCAGTGGTTTAATTTGTGCACTATTGCCTGTTGGGATCCCCACCCTTTTTTAGACACTGCTATTGGATGTCCCACGTGTAATTAATCCGTCCGAAGCAGGGTGTGAGACATTCTTGGAATAATACCATTTTGTGATTACTCACCTGTAAAATGAGTATTATAAGTATGTCTCACACCCTGCTTTGTCTTGGATCCTCTATATGGTAAAATGTTTTTCTCATGGATTTTATTGGCTCTTCCTGGTCTCCTTACTGCTTTCTTATACTGGGGAATGTGTGGGAGGTCCCAGGTATTTATGGACTGGGAGGGGCTTCTTTTTCTAGTCATCTCTGCAGAAGTTCGCCCTCTACTGGACCATAACCCACGTGTAATTAATCTATCCGAAGCAGGGTGTGAGACATACTTCTAATACCCATTTTACAGGTGAGTAATCACAACATGGTATTTTTCGGTACCAATCCATTTTATCTATATATTTATAGAAGAAACCAGTTTCCTTGGAAAGTAATCCCTCCATGCTATCTGCATCTGTGTCTAATGCGTACCCTACTGTTCCAGCATCACCTCAATGTCTATAAGTCTTGAGGACCCCTATCTCAAAGAACAGGACCCCTCTCTTTTACTGTGGGGAGGGGGGATTGAATCTTGAATGGATGTTTTAAAGCCGTTAACTGGTGAGTTTATGAAACAAGCAGCAATTGTCCTTTTTAAAGTATCGCTTGTAGATGGGTTGTCCCTTACAATTATTAAAAATACGCCTGTAGGTTCTGTGAGAAGAGGTGTTTTATGTCCCCTCGTGGTATTTCAAACAAAGGTCCTTTGATCTGTGGCGAGCAATGATCAGGCAGCATGAATGCCCTTTTGGAGCAGAAAGCCTCCTGCTGTTCTTACACTGTCTTCTGTATTGGAATTCTTTCCTGTCCTCCTCTCTCGGATGTCGAGTGTTGGTGCTCACTGACTTTCCATTGATTCGTATGCCTAATGACTTGGCGTTAGCGTATACTCGTGTGTCATTGGGAGCTGTACTGCTATGATTTCAATTACTGCTATACCCAGATCACTGGAAAAGGGTGTGTGACAGATGAGTAAAGCTTGTCCCACCCGTGTGACGGCAGTGTAAAGGTATGCAGCATATACATCAGCAATCACCCTACCAGGTCATTTTCTGTCCCAAACAGTAAATTAGCATGCGGCAATATTCTTTTACTCCCTAAACCATAACTTGGAGAGTGTCTCTGGGCCCTGCTTGCACTTAATATGCAGAGCAAATAACAAGCATAGGTGCGGAGGAGAAGAAAACCTTTCCCCACTGTGTGCTTACAAGTGCGTGATCTAGAAATAGATTTGCTGGCAAGTGTCCCAACAGCTGCCATAAGTGTATGACATATGAAGCTGTTAGAGTAGGGATTAGATAAAGAAGGAAAGGGCTTGTGTTTGCACATCTGCCGCCCAATAAAAAAAATAAAAATTCTACTACCGCGTATCTGCTTTAACTGCTGAAACATCAATGAAATAAAAAACACCATCTTGATCATCAGTCTTAATATTGAGAGACTGCAATTTATATGTCGATTCAGCCAATAAAAGCAATTCCTTTTCCTTATATAAAAAAAACTAAAGGGTGCTTGCCTTTTATCCCATTCAGCTGATCAGTGCTAGACTGGAGATCAGTAACCTGGTCTCTGGAACTGAGCCTCCGCTGTATTATACACCTTCTGGAGTCAATACATGGGGTTGAGATTGATGGTGGGTCGGGCTTGCGACTTGCTTTAGGCCACCCAGTGCTGCCACACCCTCTCTATTCATCGCAACGGAGGGAGTGTCCAAAGGCCTTACACATCCGCCTCTTTTGTAATGAATGGAGAGGGCATAGCCACGCCCCCTGTAATTCATAGCGGGAGGACAATCCGCAAGCTACGGTCAAAGGAGTTAAGGCCCCAGGGCAGCACGGGAAGCAAGGTATGCCTTGGGGGCTCGGATCCAGCGATCAGGTGAATTACTGATCACCAGACTAGCACCACTGCCCAGGACAAAAGGTAAGTACCCTTTTTGTTTTTTTTTTATTTCCCTGCTGAATGACATTAACTTGGGTGGAAAACTCCCCTTTTTGTCAGTTTTTTTGTGTTCTGCCTTATTGCCTTTCCTGTTGTTCTGTGGTGTAAAATAAACATTTGTCTTAGGATTATGCCCGCAGACCTGTGATTTACTTACTTGCTTTCATGTTTCTTATATTCCTGTAGCTCTGTCTTGGTATGAGTGGCCTTCTTGCCCTTCATTAAAACTCCTAGTGTCCTTTGCTCACTAAAATTACCAGAATCTTTCAACTGTTTAGCTAAACAAAGAGTCAAAGAATGACGAAAATGTCCATCATTTTCCCTGCGCTGCATTAGGTGGCTTGGGACTTCCCCCACACGTTGCTCCCTGTCCCTGGATCGGGGGGGGGGGGCATGTCCCTCCAATATTCTAAGTATGTCACACACCCCGCTTCAAGACATTCATTACACTTGGGTATACTGACCTGTAGATGGTGATCTTGCAGAGATGTCAATAAAAAAAGGTAAGACCCTTCTGGCCCATAAATACCTGGGACCTCCCACTCATTCCCCAGTCTTCCATCTCTGCAGTGGCGAGCAAGTCAGAAGATGATGTCTCCTCCTTGCAGGTAGGCGGGATTACTCCTGGCCTTCTATTCTTCTATTCCTGCTCGGATCCCCTTATTTAAATTACTTGCCTCCCAGCCTAGGCTGCTGGTCCGGGCAAAGGTAGTAGGCACCCCTGGTGCTTAGGAGCCGTGAGACCCCATAACAAGGGGTAGGCGGCTATCCGGGTTGGTGATCCCGGTTTGGGATGCCCCGTCCCTTGGCCCTACCCTGGCATGGATTCCCCCTCTCCCGGATACCCTTAGAGGGGGTGGGGGGGGGGGTGAGGGCCGGGTCCCTTATGGATTCCTCTCATTTATTGTGTGTGTGTGCTTAACTGTGTGTGTGTGCTTTTATTATTTGACTTGCGCCGGCGGTCCTGCTGCGCCGGCCTCCGGCGTGCTGCAATGGCGGCGGTGAGCGCCCATGAGGGCTTCTTCTCCTCTGGGCGGGGCCGGGCGCTTGCGCGCGCGCCTACGGCCCGCCCCCGTGCTGCGGGCGCGTTTTCATGTCCCGGCTTCTGGCCGGGAAAGACGGGGGAGGGGCGGGGCCGGGCGCGAACCCTCCTACTGCACACTGCGCATCTTCACTGTGCCTGGCATGCGGTACTGAAGGTCGGGTGAGTGGCCGGATGGCCATCAGATTCATCTGTCTTTAACTCTTTATACATTCTAGCATGGTCTGAGCGTGTGCTTGTGTTTTGTGTTCTAGGTGGACCATTGATCATATTAAAGGGGGGTTCTCCCAGTCCAGGTCCCTGGTTAAAATTTTAGCTGGCTTAATATCCTCCCACTCGGGACTTAAAGAGGCATCCCGGGTTGCATTATTGCGTAATTCCCTCGGAGCATTGTACATATATATATTATTAAAAAATCACCATATGAAGGCTTCCCCGGATACTGGGCTTGTGCCCCCCTTGGGGCAATCCAGGCTGTGTTTGGGGTGTGGGGTATCCCTTTTGGGGGATGATGTATTTCTATGTGTACCCTGTGCGCAGCGGTCTATTACACGGCAGACCGGATCTCCGGCATCTGGTGCTGCTCCGCCAGTCTCCTCTCCGTCTCCCCCTCGCTTGACACGTGCCCTGTGTGACGTGGTCATTGGCGGGGAGTCGCAACCTGAGGTGTGTGCCAGATTGGCCAATCTTGAAAAATTGTTTTCCAGTGCCGTTGCTAAAAAGGCCACGGCAAAGAGAAAACATTTGTATACGGCCGCGCAGGGCCTTGATAGGGAGGATTTTGACTCCCTGGATTGGTCTGATTGCTTCCCGCGTGAGGAAGGGGAGCTGTATGAGGAGTCTGAGGGCTCAGATGATCAGCAGTTTGTGGGCGCTGATACAGAGCAGGGCCAGGGGGACTCCTTGGATACCTCTAGGGTCCTGGCTCATATGTTTGAGGTCTTGGCTATTCCCCCCCCCCCCCCCCGAGGCGGCTCCTCCGCTGAAAGGGGAGTTCTTTGAAGTGACCAAGCCGCGCTTGGAATTTCCTTATCAAAAGCATTTTGATGGTATCATTCTTAAGGAATGGGAGAGGCTGACTCGGCTTCCGGGTGTCCCACCGGGTTGGGACAGGAAATATCCCTTTCCGGCGGACGCGTTGAAGCACTGGTCGTCCACCCCCCCCCCCCCGGGGTGGATGCTCCTGTTTTGGGGTTGTCCAGCTCCTCAGTCCTCCATTCTCCGGAGTGCACTACTCTCAAGGATGGTGAGGATAAACGCATTGACCAGATGGCTTGTCATGGTTTTGCCAGTGTTGGGTCGGCCTTGCGGCCGGTTTGTGCTTCTGCGCTCTTATTGGTAGCTGCCAGGTCGGTTGTTAGAGGACTGTTGGCCTCTTCCGGGCTTGCCCCGGCTAGTGAGGAGTTTGCCTACCTTAAGCGCTGTGAGTTATTTTTGTCCTTTGTGCTGTCCGCCTTGGACGACACATTGGTAATGTGTAGCAGAGCTGCGGCCCTGCTTGTGGCTATCCGGCGGTCGGTTTGGCTACACCAGTGGGCGGCTGATTTTGTGTCCAAAAAGTCGCTTACGGCCCTTCCCTTTGTGGGGTTGCGGCTCTTTGGAGAGAGATTGGATTCGGTTACCTCAGCGTAAAAAGCAGCATCGCCCCTTTCGGGGGGCGGCTTCCTTCTCTCAGTCCTTTCGTGGGGCTAGAGTCGGCAGGGGTTCGGCTTTCCCCTCGTCCAAAGGGGATTCCTGGACCAGGGGCAGGGGTCGGGCCCGTCCAGGGCACAGTTGGGGCTCCAAGCTTAGAGCCGCTGCCAAGCCGTCTCAGCAATGAGGGGGCACCCTCACCCTTGCGGGTGGGGGGACGGCTGCTACTCTTCTCCCAGGTTTGGGTCCAAAAGGTCTCGGACAGGTGGATTCAGGAAGTGGTGTCTTCTGGTTACAAGCTGGAGTTCGAGTTCCGGACCCCTCCCAGATTCTTCAGTTCTCGGGTGCCGTCAGATCCTCTGGCCGCCCAGGGTCTTCGGGCGGCAGTAGCAAGTCTTTTGAACATGGATGTCATCTGTCCAGTGCCCCACTCAGACCGGGCCTGGGCTTCTATTCCAATTTGTTCACGGTGCCCAAGAAGGACGGATCCGTTCGTCCCATTCTGGATCTGAAATTGCTCAACAGGTTCGTTCGTCCCCGGAAGTTCCGTATGGAAACTCTGCGCTCAGCCATCCACTCACTTCGTCAGGGGGACTTCATGACGTCCATAGACATCAAGGATGCTTACCTGCATATTCCAATATTTCCGGCACACCAGAGATTCCTCAGGTTTGTCGTGGGCAATCGACATTTTCAGTTTGTGGCTCTTCCATTTGGCCTTACCTCAGCTCCAAGGGTTTTTACCAAGGTGTTGACAGGAGTGATGGCCATCCTCAGAGCCAGGGGTATCCGCATCGTGCCATATCTGGACGATCTTCTCATCATGGCGTCTTCTCTCAGTCAGGCGCAGCTGGATACCAGGACAGTGGTGTCCACTCTGGAGAGTTTCGGTTGGGTAATCAACTCTCCCAAGTCCTGCCTCGCTCCCTCCAGGGTGGTGGAGTTCCTGGGAATGTCTCTGGATACTTCTCAGGCCAGGGTGTTCCTCCCCCGAGCCAAGGTTCTTCTGATTCAGGAATTGACTCAGCGTCTCCTATCCATCCCCCGCCCATCCATCCGGCTAGGGATGGGACTGGTGGGATTGATGGTGGCATCGTTCGAGGTGGTTCCCTTTGCCCAGTTTCACACAAGGACGCTCCAGCTCCATCTCTTGACGGCCTGGGACGGGTCCCCGTTGTCATTGGATCAGTCCTTTCTGATGTCCCCCCGGGTGCAGCGTTCCCTTCGGTGGTGGCTGAAACCGAGCAATCTGACGAGGGGCAGGTCTTTTCTGACCCCTCGTGGGGAGACGGTCACCACGGATGCCAGCCGGTCAGGTTGGGGGGGATTTTGGAAGGATCTTCGGTTTCAGGGGCTGTGGGGGCCTCAGGAGGCTCACAATCCCATCAATGTTCTGGAGCTGAGAGCCATCAGGTTGGTTCTGGCTCACTTGACTCATCAGTTACGGGGACTACCGGTTCAAGTTCGGTCGGACAATGGGACGGCGGTCGCCTACATCAATCACCAGGGAGGGACTCACAGCAGGCGTGCCCTCAGGGAAGTGTCTTTGATCCTGGATTGGGCAGAGGGCAATGTCCCATGCATCTCGGCAGTGTACATTCCGGGAGTGGAGAACATGGAGGCGGACTTCCTGAGCAGGGGGTCATCTCGCCGGGGGGAATGGTCGCTCTGCCCCAAGGTTTTTCGGTCGCTTTGCCTCCTGTGGGGGACTCCGGAGGTGGACCTCTTTGCCTCTCGTCACAATCACAAGCTTCCGGCATTTGTGTCTCTCTCGCGGGATCGCTGGCTCTGGCAGCAGATGCCATGTCTCTGAACTGGAGGGATCTGGGGTTTCTATACCTGTTCCCTCCGTTTCCCATGGTGGGCAAAGTGGTGCGCAAGCTGGCCCTAGAGGGCGCGTCACCAATCCTGGTGGCTCCAAGGTGGCCAAGACAGGTTTGGTTCGCAGACGTGGTAAGGTTGGCAAAGGATTAGTTAGTTCTGCCCTTTCTGCCGGATCTACTCACTCAGGGTCCCCTGCTCTACCCCAATTTACCAACGCTGGCTTTGACGGCGTGGCTGCTGAAACCTCCATCTTGAAGGAGGAAGGTCTTTCTGATGCTGTCATTCAGACTCTGGTTAGGGCTAGAAAGAAGTCTTTCTCTGCCATCTACTATAGGATTTGGAGGTCTTATATTGATTGGTGTGAGGTCAGGGCCTTGCAGGGCGTTTTCTATCCCTAGGATCTTGGAATTTTTGCAACATGATCTGGACCTAGGTTTGAAGCTTAGTACGCTGAAAGGGCATGTTTCTGCCCTGGCGGTTTTCTTTTAAGTCTTTTGCTCTTCATCCTCTGGTTAACACCTTTTTCCAGGGAGTTACGCATGTGCGGCCTCCTAGGAAGCCTTTGCTCCCAGTTTGGGATTTGAATTTGGTTTTGTCTCCTTGCAGGGTCCTCCTTTTGAACCTTTGCAGGATATTGCACTTTCTACGCTTACTCAGAAGGTTGTTTTTTTGGTTGCCATCACTTCTGTTCGGCGTGTTTCGGAGTTGGCAGCCTTGTCCATTAAGGCCCCTTACTTTGAGAGGCATCAGGACAAGGTTGTTTTCCGCTTCAAGCCAGATTTCCTTCCTAAGGTGGTCTCGGCTTTTCAACTTAATCAGGATATTGTTCTACCCCCCTTGTGTCCTAAGCCTAGCAATGACAAGGAGAGGGTTTTGCATTCTTTGGATGTTGTTCGCTGTGTGAAGTACTATTTGGTGGCTACTTCTCCTTTTCATAGGACTGACGCCCTTTTTGTGGTGCCCTCTGGGCCTAGGAAGGGTGTGGCTCCTGCCAAGTCTTCCATTAGTAAATGGATTCGCCAGGCCATTGTTGGGGCCTATTCTGCTAAGGGGAAGATTCCCCCTTTTCGTGTTACTGCTCATTCTACTCGTGCTGTTGGGGCGTCCTGGGCCTTCCAGCACCAGGCTTCTGTCGAGAAGGTTTGTAAGGCTGCTACTTGGTCTTCGGTTCACATTTTTTCCAAGTTTTACAAGGTTGATGTTCGGGCCTCAGCGGATGCTGTTTTTGGCCGCAAAGTTCTGCAAGCTGTAGTGGTTTAAGTTTGTGCCTTGTTTTTTGGATCCCCGCCCTTTATGGACACTGCTATTGGATGTCCCAAGTGTAATGAATGTCTTGAAGCGGGGTGTGTGACATACTTAGAATAATACCATTTTATGGATACTCACCTGTAAAATGGGTATTTTAAGTATGTCACACACCCCGCTTCACCCTGCCCTTTGGTATTCTGGATCCTTTATATAGTGAACCTTTGTTAGTTTTAATTGGCTTTCCTGGTTCCTCTCTCTTACTTCTATCTTTATACTGGGGAATGAGTGGGAGGTCCCAGGTATTTATGGGCCGGGAGGGTCTTACCTTTTTTTATTGACATCTCTGTAAGATCGCCATCTACAGGTCAGTATACCCAAGTGTAATGAATGTCTTGAAGCGGGGTGTGTGACATACTTATAATACCCATTTTACAGGTGAGTATTCACAAAATGGTATTTTTTTTACCTCAGACTTTGCCTGGCCAATTAGCTGTCAGTGTGGTATGAGTGTATGTGTTTGTGTGTGTGGCTGTTTGCTTCACTTGTTGCTGGGCTGCGTCTGTTACCTTGTGGGAGCGTGCCCATGTTTTTTTGTTTCTCTGTTAGTCAGGAGAGGGGGCGGGGACGGGTGCTCGGCGCGCTGATGCGGCCTGCCCCCCTCTCTTTTGGCGCCCACGGAGGTTCCCAGCAATGGCTGGGAACCGCGGTTACTCTTCCCAGCAGGAGGGGGCGGGGCCACGCGCGGCGCGCGATCCACGCTGGCCCACCCTCCTTCTCTTCCCCTGGCCTGGCTGATGCTGCTGGGTGTCTGGTCGCCATCTTGCATCCTAACTGTGAGTGCCCTGCAGGGCTCGTTCTATTATCTGCCTTTTTTGTTATGCATAATAGTATTTCTGTTGGGGTGCCTTGTATGCTGCGTTATCCTTGACATATACTTTAAGGTTATACAGATATATTGTATGACCAGTCCTTAGGTCCCTCGCTCAAATAGGGGCTTTACAAATCCTCCCACTAACGGACGTTAAGGGGCATCCCAGGTAGCTTACTGGCGTAATTCCCAATGGTCATTGCGGCTACCATAAAAAATCACCATATGGAGGCTTCCCAGGATACCGGGCTCGGGCTCCCTTCGGGGCATCCCCGGCAGTGTGTGGTTTGTGGGGCATCCCTTGCGGGGGATAATGTGTTTATTTGTATTCCATGTGCACAGCAGGCCATTACGCGGCAGTCGGAGTCCCAGGCGTCTGGGTCCGTGCCGCCGGCCTCATCACCTACCCCACCCCGCCTTATCTGTACCCCAAGTGACACTGTCATTAGCGGGGAGTCGCAAGCTGATGTTTGTGCTAGGCTGGCCAACATCGAAAAGTTGATTTCTAGCTCTGCGGCCAGAAAGGCCCCAGCTAAGAGAAGGCATCTGTCGCCGGCCGCGCCGGTACTGGATTTTGATGACTATGATTCCCTTGACTGGTCTGATTATTCCCCACTCGAGGAGGGGGAATTGTTTGAGGAATCTGATGCTGAGGATCAGCAGTTTTTTGATACTGATACTGGGCAGGCACTGGGGGATGCCGTGGATACCCCCAAGATCCTGGCCCATCTATTTGAGGTACTGGATATTTCTCCGCCAGCGGAGATATACCCCCCCCCCCGCAGAAGGGGGATTTTTTGGGGACTTCTAAGCCCCGCTTGGAGTTCCCAAATCAGAATCATTTTGATTGCATGATTCTTTAGGAATGGGAGAGGCCTAGCCGGCTCCCCGGTGTTCCTCAGGGATGGGATAGGAAGTGTCCCTTCCCGGTGGACGTGGTGAAGCGATAGTCGTCCCCTCCCGAGGTCGATGCGCCCGTTCTGGGATTGTCCAACACCTCCGTTGTACATTCTCCAGACGCCGCCACTCTTAAAGATGGTGAGGACAAACGCTTTGATCAGATGGCATGCCATGCCTTTGCCAGTGTGGGTTCAGCCTTGCGGCCTGTTTGTGCCTCTGCGCTTGCGACTGTGGCTACCAGGCCTGTGGTTAGGGACCTGTTGAGTGGTTCCCAGCTTAACCCGGCCAGTGATGAATTCACAGCCCTTAAGCGGTGTAAATTATTTGTGACCTTTGTTTTATCTACTATGGATGATGCGATTATTATGTGTAGTAGAACCAAGGCATTGCTGGTGGCTATTTGCCGATCGGTCTGGCTACGCCAGTGGGCAGCTGACATTGTGGCTAAGAATTTACTCGCAGCGCTACCCTTCCTTGGTATGAGGCTGTTCGGAGATAAATTGGATTCAGTGGCGAAAGGTGGAAAGTTACCTCGGCGTAAGTAGCAGCGTCGCCCCTTTCGGGGGGCAGGCTCCTTCAATCCTTCCTTTCGAGTTGCCAGAGCAGGCAGAGGCTTTGCCTACTCTAATTTCAGAGGTGATTCCTGGAACAGAGGCAGAGGACGCGCATGTCCAGGCCTTAACTGGGGTTCCAAGCCCAAGCCTGCTGCCAAGACAGTTCAGCAATGAAGGCGACGCCCTCACCCTTGCGGGTGGGGGACGGCTGCGGCACTTCTTCCTGGTCTGGGCCCAGGAGGTCACAGACAAATGAATCTTGGAAGTGGTCTCTTCCGGGTACAAACTGGAGTTCGAATACCGGCCTCCTCCCAGATTCCTAAGGTCTCGGGTCCCCTCAGATCCCCGGGCTGCGCAGGGGCTCCTGTTTGCCGTAAAGTATCTTCTGGTCATGCTATTATTCCAACCTCTTCACGGTTCCCAAAAAGGATGGATCCATAAGACCCATTCTGGATTTGAAGCTTCTCAACAGGTTCATCAGAACCAGGAAGTTCCGCATGGAGACTCTGCACTCAGCCATCAATTCCCTTCGTCAGGGGGATTTCATGACATCCATAGACATCAAGGATGCTTACCTTCATGTACCAATCTTCCCAGCACACCAGAGATTTCTCAGGTTTGTGGTGGGAAATCAGCACTTTCAGTTTGTGGTCCTTCCTTTCGGATTGACTTCGGCACCAAGGGTGTTCACCAAGGTGCTGGCGGTCATAATGGCCCTTCTAAGAGCATTCACATTGTTCCGTATTTGGACGACCTCCTCATTATGGCATCCTCTCTCAGTCAGGCGGAGCTGGACACCAGGTATGGTGGTGGCAACGCTGGAGAGGTTCGGCTGGGTGGTCAACCATCCCAAGTCTTCTCTCTCCACCTCAAGAGAGATCTTGTTTCTGGGCATGAATCTGGATACCATTCAAACCAGGGTTTTCCTTCCTCAGTCCAAGGTGCAGATGGTTCAGGATCTGATACGTATTCTCCTGTCCAAACCTCGTCGTCCTATCCGGCTAGGGATGAGACTGGTGGGATTGATGGTCGCTTCCTTCGAGGCAGTTCCCTTTGCTCAGTTCCACATGAGGTCGCTCCAGCTCCATCTATTGTTGGCCTGGGACAGATGTCCGCAGTCATTGGATCAGTCATTCATGATGTCTCCCCGGGTTCGGCAGTCCCTTCAGTGGTGGCTGGAACCAAGCAATCTGATGAGGGGCAGATCCTTTCTGACCTGTCAGGCTGGGGAGGTTTTTGGAAGACGCATCAGTTCAAGGGGCTGTGGCGTCCTCAGGAGGCTCACACCCCCATCAATGTCTTGGAGCTGAGAGCTATTCGGTTGGTTCTGTCATGCTTAACGCATCACCTACGCGGCTTACCGGTTCAGGTTTGATCAGAGAATCAAACTGCGGTAGCTTACATCAATCACCAAGGAGGGACTAGCAGCAGGAGTGCCCTCAGGGAAGTTTCTCTGATTCTTGCATGGGCGGAGAGCAATGTTCCATGCATCTCAGCAGTGTACATTCTGGGAGTGGAAAACACGGAGGCGGACTCCCTGAGCAGGGGATCCTCTCGCCGAGGGGAATGGTCTCTCATCCACATGGTATTCCGGTCCCTCTGTCACACGTGGGGGTTTCCGGAGGTGGATCTCTGCCTCACGTCACAATCACAAGCTCCCAATGTTTGTGTCTCTGTCTCAGGATCCTCTGGCCCTGGCAGTGGACGCCATGTCTCTTGCCTGGAGGGATCTGGGGTTCCTGTACCTGTTTCCCCCCTTATCCACGGTAGGCACGGTGGTGCGCAAGCTGGCTCTAGAGGGTGCGCCAGCAATTCTGGTGGCCCTAAGGTGGCCAAGACAGGTTTGGTTCGCAGACGTCGTAAGGCTGGCGGTAGATCAGTACTGGCTGCCCCTGTTTCCGGATCTGATCTCTCAAGGTCCACTACGTTACTCCAATTTACAAACTCTGGCTTTGACGGCGTGGCTGCTGAAACCTCCATCTTAATGGAGGAAGGTTTGTCTGAGGCTGTGATTCAGACTCTTGTTAGAGCTAGGAAGAGATCTTCCTCTAACATATACTACAGGACTTGGAGGTCCTATTTTGGCTGGTGTGAGGCTAGGGCCTTGCCTTGCAGGGTGTTTTCTAATTCTAGGATTTTGGAGTTTCGGTCTGGACCTGGGTTCCAGCTTAGTACCTTGAAAGGGCAGGTCTCTGTTCTGACTGTCTTCTTTCAAAGGTCTTTTGCTCTGCATCCTCTGGTTAAGACTTTTTTCCAGGGGGTTACTGCGGTCTCCTAGAAAGCCTTTGTTGCCCGTTTGGGATTTGAATTGGTTCTGTCGGCCCTCCAGGGGACTCCTTTTGAGCCGGTGCAGGATGTTGCACTTTCTATGCTCAATCAAAAAGTTGCCTTTTTGGTGGCTATTACCTCTGTTCGGCGTGTCTCTGAGTTGGCGGCTCTGTCCATTCAGGCCCCTTACTTTGAGAGACACCGGGACAAGGTGGTATTTCGCTTTAAGCCAGATTTCCTTCCTAAGGTGGTTTCTGCCTTCCACCTCAATCAGGATGTAGTTCTCCCTTCCTTGTGTCCTAAGCCTAGCAATGACAAGGAGAGGGTTTTGCACTCTTTGGATGTGGTTCGTTGTGTGAAGTACTATTTGGGGCCTATACTGCCAAGGGGAAGGTTCCCCCTTTTCAGATCATTGCTCATTCGACTCGTGCTGTTGGGGCTTCTTGGGCTTACCAGCACCAGGCTTCTGTTGAACAAGTTTGTAAGCCTGCTACTTGGTCCGCCGTTCATACTTTTTCCAAGTTTTATAAGGTTGATGTGCAGGCCTCAGCGGATGCTGTTTTTGGCCGCAAGTGTCTGCAAGCTGCAGTGGTTTAAAATTTGTGCATTTTTTGCCGTATTGGGAACTCCACCCATGATGGACACTACTATTGGATGTCCCACATTATAAGTATGTCACACACCCCGCTTCATCCCGCCCTTATTGGTATTTTGGATCTTTTATATGGTGAACCTTTTAGTGTTATGATTGTTTATATTTGGCTCTTCCTGGTCCTCTTACTGCTGTCCTATACTGGGGAATGTTTGGGAGGTCCCAGGTATTTATGGACTGGGAGGGGCTCCTTTTTTTTCCTGTCATCTCTGCAAAGTTCGCCCTCTACTGGCCATAACCCACATGTCATGAATATTGGAAGCGGGGTGTGTGACATACTTATAATACCCATTTTACAGGTGAGTAATCACAAAATGGTATTTTTAAAGCGCTAAATCAGTTGAGTATTTTCTAGTCATTGAGATTCCCCTCTGAGGAAGATGTTCTATCATTTGTATTGTGAAATGGATTCCGTTAGGGTAGCGCTTGGCATTTTCCGGATAGAGGGAAGGGTTAGTAGTGACAGCTTTTGTTGCAGATGTCAGATGTATGAAAGCTGTATTGTGATGCGTTTCAATGCCTTTTGTAATGAGATGATGATGTCAGCACCATATACGTTTGCTGCTGGCAGTGTGTCAGTGAAGCTGAATCAGCAGCGCACCCTAAAGCTGTCGTAAGAGTACCGTCTCCTCTATTTTTAGGCCACTCAGTAGCATCAATTGGGCACGGCACGCCATTCTCTGCATGCCCTATCTGTGATTCCAGGAGCCATCACTGCAAAAATGTGCCCTACATATCCTCATCACACTGAGCAAGGATCTCCTTTCAGCCTCAGCACCCGGCCATAGTAATTACCGGTGTGCGCGCACTCATGCGCTTCCCGGCTCTATTTATAGCTGTGTCCCTGCACCTCGGAGAGTCACTTCACTCACAAACCAGAGCAGCCAGCTAGAGGAAACCCCAATGACATCTATTCGGCTGATGTCATTGTCTTCACTGGTTTCACTACTCATTCCTCCTTCTGAACCATCTTGGTTTCTATGCACATTCACCAATATCCTAGCCTTTAGCCAACCACTATTAATAAATTTAGCGATTAATGTAGGATCCAATTGTTTATTTCTCAAAAGATCAGACTCTCTTACATATGCCCATGAGTTATCTTATATTAAGGGCACTGTCGGAAGATAAGGATGCGTTTTCCCCAATCATTATGATTTTGGATGCCTATGCCCATGAGTTATCTCCTATTAAGGGCACTGTCGGAAGTTAAGGATGTGTTTTCCCCCAGTCATCATGATTTAGGATGCCTGAACACTGGAAACCCAGAAATTTGGCAGAATACTCACCCCGTATGTTCCTGGCTCCTCAACAAGGACCACTGAAGTGGTTAAGTATCACTGCCCAATCTCTTGCATTTAGCTGCAGTATATGTGGCAGTGTCATCAGCTCTTAGGTGACAGCCCTTCAGTAATTTTTGACCGCATGGTCACTTTAAGGGTACCTTCACATTAGGGTTGATTCAGCTCCATATTTTTTTACCTACATTTTTGGGGGGAGAATGCGGTTTCTCATGATTTTTGTCGCTGATGCAATTTGGTGCTTTATTTAGCTGTACGCATTTCTTTAGAAAGCTGAATATGTTCCTGAATTTGCACCGAGGGGAAATCGTGAGAAAAAGCATTTTCTCCTCCCAAAAATAGCATCAGTTAAAAAATCTGGTGCTGAATCCAACTCTATTGCGTAGACAAAATGTATTAATGTGCTGTGCGTAAAAGCAAAACCTTTAAAGTGGACCAACACCCAGGATTTTGACTATCCTGGGTATTGGTCCACTTCCCCGGGGCACCCCGATTTGGGGTGCCCCGCTGCCTGAAACCCCCCCAAACACCCCGAAAACTCACCTCTCCACGCTCCCACGTGACTGCGCTGTCCAATTCCCGCCGACGGACAAGGGATCGCGCCCGTCGCCGCCCCCCGCGGCGTCACTCTTGACGTGTGCGCGCCCGCGCCGGCCATTCAGAGGCGGCCGGCGCGGGCGCGCGCGCGTCTAGAGGAGCGCGAGTGAGGCGGCGGCGGCGGAAGCAGCGGCTGGAGAGGTAAGGTTTTTCAGGGGTTTTGGGGGGGTTACACCCCGCGGGACATCCCGATCTCGGATGTCCCGCGGTGTGTGAGGTGATCGGCCCGGGAATCTTATAGATTCCCGGGCCGATCACCCCTGGGTGTTGGCCCACTTTAACAAATGATCCGAAGACAATAAAGAAACAGCTGCTTTTCAGAAATTGTGAAGCTGGTATTTCTGGAGGGTTAGCCAATAATCTCATTTAGACCCTTTTAAAGCCCAGAAGATTTCAAAAGTTATTGATCCAGCTGACTTCAGAAGGATACATCTCTAATAGATTTACATATGTGCAGCTTTGGGCCAAAACTCCACCAGAGCCCCAGACTTCTAAGAGGTTGCATTTCGCCAATGCTTTTTACTTGACCACATCCCTTCTATTCAACGTTCTACTTGTTACCCCTGCTGATTGCCTGACAGCCCTCTACCTCACAGATGACCCACCACATCAGATCATATTCTTAGTATACAGTACGTCCTGCTCCAGATAGAATACTTACAATCGGGTATTACTCCGCCAGATGGCGCTGGACTGCAGAGACATCGAAAATAGGCTCCTCCCGGCCCCTCAAATACCCAGGGACCTCCCACAATCCCCAGAAGAGGACAAGGACAAGAAGATGTCTCTCTCTACTCGCAGGTGAGCGGGGCTATTAGCCTGCGGCCCTGTAGGACTATTCCCACCCGTTCCATCAGTAATTGCCTCCCAGCCTTGGCTGCGCTGGTCGGGTGATGGTAGGCAGCACCGCTGTTAGGTGCTTAGGAGCGCTGCTCCACCACAATCCCCCACCAAAGGGTAGGCGGTACAGGCATATGGTGAGCCTCTATGGGATGCCCCTCCCGCACTATTGCCCCTTGCCCCTGTCTATCGGTGGGCCCTATGTTAAGAGGCCGCTGTCCTCCCTCACTCTCCTTGTAGCCTTCGGGGGAAAGGGGGGGGTTTGTGTGTGTATATGTATATATGTGTATTGGCCTTTATGCTTCACTACGTTATGCTTGGTGTCACGCTGACTTGTTTTACAGTTATTGTGCATGAAATTGCCGCCACCGCCGCACGCGTTTTTTCCTGTGTTCCGCGCTTGGCGGTGGCGGTACCTCAGGCACCGGTGCACCGTCATTGGCTGCTTGCCACGTGTTGGCTTCGGGCTCTTTGGGGGGGCGGGGCCTGTCTTTGGCGCGTTCCGCGTCATTGCTCATGCGGGCCCGCCCCTCGAGGTATACTGACGCCATTTTTTTTGCTTGGTTCCGGCTGCTGCGTGACGGGCTTTTACCTACCGCGGTCCGTGAGTGCCCTCACGGGCGGCTTTATTACCGCTGTTAATTATTGTACACTTACGGCTTCCCTTTGATTATGTCTTTCAGACGGGCAAACCCCTTTGGCTTCTCCCGGCCCTACTCCCTCTATTTAGTTGGTTAACTTGTGAGGCCTAGTGTTAATTACTCCCACTTCCCTAGCGGGTTATTGGGGCATCCCGGGTTGCTGTATAGCGTTAATCCCTATCGGCCTATTGTGCCACTATAATCACCATATGGAGGTGTCTCAGGATAATGTGACCGGGGTTCCTTCGGGACAAACCCGGTTGTGTGTAGCTTGTGGGGAGTCCCATGTTGACGCTGACAAGCCGCGGGTCTGTGTACCCTGTGCCAAACAGGTGCTTGAACTGCAATCCGGCCTTCCAGTGGCTGAGTCTGCGATTCGTTTCGCCTCACCTACTCCCCCAAGCTTAAATCTCACTCCCATTGACTTGCATACAAGTGGGGATTCTCATCCTGATGTGTCTTCTAGACTGGCTAGTGTTGAGAAGTTAATTGCTAATACCTTGACGCATAAGGCAAAAAAGCGGCACTTAACGCCTGATGTCACTCTTTTCCCTATGGAAGCTGATGAGTTTTTGCAACTATCTGGCTATACCCCTTTGGAGGAAGGGGAGCTATTCTCCGAGTCAGGGTCATCTGATGAGAGGCCCAGGGGTCATGACGATTCTGGCTCTGACCCCTGGGCCCCGGATGATACTGACAGACTGTTGGCTCAGATTTTTGAGGTTCTGTCTATCTCTCCCCCTGTTGTGGCTCCCAGGCAAAGGGGGGAACTTTTTCATACTGCTAAGTCACGCTTGGAATTTCCTGAGCAAGCACATTTCAATAACCTTGTGCTCAAGGAATGGGAACGACCCAGCAGACTTCCCGGTGTACCTAAGAGTTGGGATAGGAAGTAGCCCTTTCCTGCTGATGTGGTAAAGTGTTGGTCATCCCCTCCCGAAGTGGATGTCCCGGTTCTAGGGTTATCTAACACCTCTGTCATGCACTCCCCTGACTCTAATACCCTGCGGGATGCTGAGGACCGGCGCATTGACCAGCTGGTGTCCCATGCCTTTGCATGTGTGGGGACGGCGCTGCGCCCAGTCTGTGCCTCTGCCATTATGGCTGTGGCTATTAGGACCCTGCTCAGAAGTATCCTTGATGGTGCCCCTGATGATTTGCCTTGTGAGGAGTTTAATGCACTCTCTAGTTGTGATGTTTTTTGAATTTTGTCCTCTCTGCCTTGGATGACACCATTAGAATGTGGCAGAGCCTCTGCCCTTGTGGTGGCTATACGCCACTCGGTTTGGCTGTGCCAGTGGGCTGCTGACAACGCTGCCAAGAAGGCCCTCACTGGTTTTCCCTTCAAAGGACTACGCCTGTTTGGGGACCGCCTGGACCTATTTGCTAAGGGAGGCAGGTTACCCCAGCGCAGGCGGCAGTCTCGGCCCTTTCGGGGTCAGGGCTCCTTTTCCTCCCCCTACCGTGGTGCTAGACAAGGGAGGGGGGTTTCCTTTACTGGGACCCGAGGAGACTTTTGGGGTAGGGGCAAAGGACGGGGATGCCCTGGCTCCTCCTGGGGCTCCAAGCTTAAGTCCTCTCCCAAGCCCCCTTCAGCACTTTGCTCACGTCTGGAGGCTTCATGTCTCAGACCGGTGGATTTAGGAGGTAGTGTCCCAAGGTTCATCAGCTCCCGGATTCCTCAGGACCCTGTGTCAGCTCAGGATCTAGTGCAGGCAGTGCAAAGCCTTCTGGAGCTGGGGGTCATCTGCAAGGTCCCTTTAAGAGAAAAGGGCAAGGGCTTCTATTCCAACCTCTTCACAGTGCCCAAAAAAGATGGGTCAGTCAGGCCCATCCTGGACTTGAAGATCCTCAACAAATTTGTCAGGTGCAGGCACTTTCGCATGGAAACTCTGCGCTCTGCCATCAGTTCCCTGCACCCAGGGGATTTTATGACGTCTGTGGACATCAAAGATGCTTACCTTCATATTCCTGTATTTCCAGGTCATCAAAGGTTCCTCAGGTTCGATCTGGAGGATCAACACTACCAATTTGTGGCATTACCCTTTGGTCTGACTTCAGCTCCCAAAGTGTTCACCAAGGTGCTGGCAAGAGTGATGTCTCTGCTCAGGTTTCAGGGCATCCGCATGCTGCCCTATCTGGACGACATTCTCATCACTTCCCAGTCTCTACATCTGGCAGAGTTGGATACTCAGCTGGTGGTGTCCGCCCTGGAGTCATTTGGCTGGGTGATCAACCACCCCAAGTCTTCTCTGTCCCCCTCCTTGGTGACTTCATTCCTGGGAATGAGTCTGGATACAGTTCAGGCAAGGATTTTTCTTCCTCAGCGGAAGGTGGACAGTCTGATTGCGCAGGTCCAGTTCCTGCTATCTTATTCTCATCCCTCCATCAGGCAGGGAATGCAGCTGGTGGGCCTGATGGTGGCGTGCTTCGAGGCGGTCCCTTATGCTCAGTTTCACTTGAGGCCTCTGCAACTCCACCTCTTGTCAGTATGGGACAAGGACCCCGCGTCCCTGGACCGGGTCTTTGCGCTTTCCCCCCTGGTCAGGCGCTCCCTCTCATGGTGGCTGGACTCCAGGAACCTGTTGGGGGGCAGATCCTTTCTGACCCCCCCTCCTAGGAGATGGTCACCACGGATGCCAGTCTGTCAGGTTGGGGGGGGGGGGTTTCTGGAGGTCCCTGCAGTTCCAGGGGAGGTGGGGCCCTCAGGAGGCCCACACACCTATCAACGTCTTGGAGCTGCGGGCGATCAGGTGAGTTCTGGCTCAGTTTACTCTTCACCTTCGGGGCCTGCCTGTTTAGGTGAGCTCGGACAACCAAATGGCAGTTGCCAACATCAATCATCAGGGAGGGACCCAGAGCAAGAGGGCCCTCCAGGAAGTGTCTCTGACCCTGACCTGGGCGGAGGCCAATGTTCCCTGCATATCAGCGGTGTACATTCCGGGGGTGGAAAATCAGGGTGTTCCAATCTCTGTGTCACCGTTGGGGCCAACCAGATGTGGATCTGTTTGCGTCCCGTCACAATCACAAGCTCCCGGCCTTTGTCTCCCTGTCCCAGGATCCTCTGGCCTTGACCATGGATGCTCTAGCAATGTCATGGCAGGACTTTCAGTTCCTGTATGTCTTTCCTCCATTCCCCCTGCTGGGCAGGGTTCTGCGCAAGATTGCTCTGGAGGGGGTGCCAGCAGTTCTGGTGGCCCCCAGGTGGCCAAGGAGAGTGTGGTTTCCAGACGTGGTGCAGCTGGCAGTAGATCAGTACGTTCTGCCCAGGGTGCCAGACCTCCTCACTCAGGGTCCCTTACGCCATCTCAATTTGCAAACTCTGGCTTTGACGGCCTGGCTGCTGAAACCTCCATCTTGATGGAGAAGGGTCTGTCTACCTCGGTTGTTGATACCATGATAAAGGCTAGGAAGAAGTCTTCTTCTTCCATTTATTACAGGGTTTGGCGTGCCTACATTGACTGGTGTGAGTCTAAGTCTCTTCCCTGCCGTGTGTTCTCTATTCCCAGGATTCTGGAGTTCCTGCAGCATGGGTTGGAGATGGGGCTCCAACTTAGTACTCTGAAGGGTCAGGTTTCTGCCCTGGCTGTTTTCTTCCAGAAGTCCTTTGCTCAGCATTCTCTGATCAGGACTTTTTTCCAGGGGGTTACTCATGTGCGTCCCCCACGTAAGCCTATGGTGCCTGTTTGGGATTTGAATTTGGTTTTGTCAGCCTTGCAGGGTGCTCCCTGTGAACCTGTGCAGAATGCTGCTCTGGCCATTCTTACTCTCAAAGTTGTCTTTTTGGTGGCTATCACCACTGTTAGGCGTGTGTCTGAGTTGGCGGCGCTTTACATCCAGCCCCCCTACTATGAGAGACACCAGGACAAGGTAGTGTTCCGCTTCAAGCCAGATTTTCTGCCTAAGATCGTGACTGCCTTTCATTTGAATCAGGACATTGTTCTTCCATCAGTGTGCCCTAATCCTAGTAATGCTAAGGAGAGGGTCTTGCATTCTTTGGATGTGGTTAGGTGTCTGAAGTACTGTCTGGTGGCTACTGCACCTTTCAGAAAAACTGATGCTCTTTTTGTGGTCCCTTCTGGTCCTAGGAAGGGTTTGGCTCCTGCCAAGTCTACTATCAGCAAATGGATCCATCAGGCTGTGATTCAGGCCTATTCTGCTAAGGGGAAGAATCCTCCCTTCCGCCTTACTGCTCATTCTACTCGTGCTATTGGTGCCTCTTGGGCTTTTCAGCACCAGGCTTCTGTTGAACAAGTTTGCAAGGCAGCTACTTGGTCTTCTGTTCATACCTTTTCAAAGTTTTACAAGGTTGATGTTAGGACCTCAGCTGATGCTGCTTTTGGCCGCAAGGTTGCAGGCGGCAGTGGTTTAAACTGTCTGCTGTTACCTTTGGGGATCCCACCCTACTTTATGGACACTGCTATTGGATGTCCCGAGTGTAAGTATTCTATCTGGAGCAGGATGTACTGTATACTGAGAATAATACAATTCTGTGATTACTCACCTGTAGAATTGGTATTATGAGTATACAGTACATCCTGCTCCACCCCACCCTTGGTTTTGCATTATCTTGGATCCCCTGTATGGTGATTGTTATCATTGTTATAGTTACTAGTTTGGGTTGTTTCTAATTCTCCCAGCTTCTCGTTAACTGCTTTTCAATGCTGGGGATTGTGGGAGGTCCCTGGGTATTTGAGGGGCCGGGAGGAGCCTATTTTCGATGTCTCTGCAGTCCAGCGCCATCTGGCGGAGTAATACCCGATTGTAAGTATTCTATCTGGAGCAGGACTTACTGTATACTCATAATACCAATTCTACAGGTGAGTAATCACAGAATTGTATTTTTTCTGACCACAGCATGTAGTGTCTATTCAGGAGTTCAGTAGTCCTGCAGCAATGTCTGTCTGGTTCTCTTTTTTTGTATATCTCCATCATATTAAAGTATACTAAAGCAAGCCTGATTGTTGTCCCATTGTCTCGGGCTACATGTTGCACTGTCCCAAACTTCAATTCCTTTTCAAGAAGACCCTGTAGTTCCTAAGTTTTTTTGTAAAAGTATTAGAGCATTGGAGATGCAGAGAAACAATGAGGAGAAACAGTGGGTGTGGCAACAGCAATGTGATGTAAGCACACTGTGTGCTTTACATATATCAAAGTAAAAAATAAATGTATTGTTGTCTAGTTATTGCTGCCAGCACATAGTGTGACCAAATAATCATAGCGCTCCAGACACTCAATGAAAGGTTAGCTACTGACTTTTTTTTTTTTTTTTTTTTACTTTTAACTTTTGACTTGCCAATCACTTTAAGGTGCCCAAATGCGCCAAAATCTTTTGAAATTTGCACTTCTTGTTTCAACCAGAAATCAGACTTCCTGCAATCTGATAAGTTCTGGGGGGAGCCTAAATAAGTCATAGATGATAATATTCTGTGTGCAAGTCATGGCCTCAAGGTTTGTGGTCAACTTATAAACATTTGTAGGAATCTCCTGTGTTTATAGAATTTTCCAACCTCGATATTGTGTCCAGATTTCCTGCCATCTTAATGATTGGGTTTCTTTGGAGCAAAATATGTTAACAACGTTAGGGTACCTTTATTAATCACCCAGATGATTTTGGTTTAGTAGTCCTTTCATATGGTTTCATGGAGGATGGCAGTGGATAGCTTTCCTTTCTCGAATCTATTGCAAAGAAACATTGTGATGTTGATGTTAATATAGGTCAGGAATATGAATATTACCGGTATATGTAATTAGCACCATTAATCTTGCTTTCTAAAGATTTCAGGTCAGAGTAATTACTAAATGTAGATCACTGCACATACCTAAAGCCATCACCTCTACAGTATTGTTCTCATTTTCAATACATAAAGGTACAATTAGCATTTTTTGCAATACTGGTATAATTACAAGCTGTGTTACATAAAATGAGAAATTAGGTCAGTACATATCCCTGGTAAAGTCACAGAGTTCCATAGAAATTTTTTTTTCATTTTAAAACCCAGCTTGAGAAACTACCTTCCGCCAGCTCCCAGATTGGCACTCTATTGTTGTTCTATGGATGTTTTCAGTAGAGTTTTACTCAGTGCTGCATTTTCAGCATAAAGCTTTTATAAGAGCGTATGGCTGGCAGCATCTGCAATCTAAACGCCAGTGTTCATCGAATAGGTGGTGAATGTGATGTGACTGGTGAGTCCTATTGCAGGAGTGCAGGTGCTCAGCTTACTGACACTGCTAGTTGAAGAGGGCTGCCTGTCAGATAGGCCAGCTCCTTTACAATGGACCAACGTTCATATAGATTGCAAATTGGCTTGCTTAATAGAGCAATTCTGGATGTTCCACAGTGTGGAACCCCCTGGTTACTCTGTATACCTGCCTCAATCCCATGGTACATAATCAAGCCTGTGGTGGAATCCCGGCTATGCACGTTTGTCATCCTCCACAGTATTGAATGTCTATTACCAATATTTACAACACAGAGCAAATAATCTTTTAAATATAAGATGAATCCTAATATATATATAACATATACAGGACTATATACAGTCCTGTATATGTTATATATATATTAGGATTCATCTTATATTTAAAAGATTATTTGCTCTGTGTTGTAAATGTTGGTAATTGTCAGTTTGAACCTACAGGGATAGTTGAGTTCTTTACACGTTGAGCAGCAACTTTAAGATAATTGTAATTGTAATCTACTATGTACATTTAAAATATCAAGCGCGGGTTCTTTTTGTACATTCTTTCAGTATTGAATGTCTACTGACGAGGCAAGGAATGGGGATGCTTCAGACCTGTGCATCTAAACTTAGCCAGAATCGAGGTGCATAGATGGGAATCCAGGGGTTTTGCACTGCAGGGCAACCCAATTTGGGGTGCTCCTAGGGAAATTGTTTAAAAAAGGGCTGTGTTTAAATCATGTGGCCTCAACTGTTGTCCCTGTCACAGACCTTAATACAGACCTTCAAGACTGTGTCAAACTGTGAGACCTTTTCACTACCACCAATGAACCAAGCCCGGCCAGCCCCATAGTAATAACGCCAGCTCTAGTTTGACACAACCCAGTCTGTTAATAGGGTTATATTGGGCCAAAGCCAAAAGCCAGCCCCGGTAGCATATAATTTAACCAAGAAGCACGGACAAGAGAGTTTCGAATTACAGAGCAGCCCAAGGATAAGTTATATACTTAATTGTTTTAAGGGCACACTAGACAAACTATACACATACAGTAGATGCAATAAAGGTCAGAAGGGCAAATACAAGTAAGCAAGTTACAATCAGAATGAGCGGATGAAAGAGCAGTTACCGCAAGTTCCTGGTCCGCAGTGGCTAGCTAAAACTCCTTAAAATAAATACGTGGCATAACTTCTCGAAAGGTCCTGAAGATCCAATTCTGTTACCAATGGACCCAGTTGCACACTGTGCCCCCTCCTCCCACTGGTTCCTCAAACACAACCCCACCCCCGATTCCTGCACATCCTCCTTCCTCCAGCCAAAAGGCAGCAGCAGTCCCTCTCACTGATTAGAAAGGGTTCTTATCGGCAGTGCTATGTGTGGGTGCACTGGAGCTGGGGGATTAAGCCTGCAACACAAGTGAAGAGAGGACAAATGAACAATAGCAGGTCAGGAGCCACGGCCATGGTATATGACTGTTAATTGCTCTACTAATATTATAATTGGACTTTTTGTTATACATTTTTGTAGTTTGCCAACTGGGAATGACAACTGTCATCCACATTTCCACTGCTTACATCAATTTTCCAGTTGACATTTACCCTAATGGTTTCATAGTCCTGCATTTACTAAAATCAATCTAGCTATATAAACTCCAGGTAGTGGTACTGTATCTCTGTAGAGAGTTGAATAGTGGGAGTCGCTTATTCTGGTCCTGAGCTGGATGCATTGCATTGTTCAGTGTCCAGTTTGTAAAAGCTGAATGTAATCCACCTGATTGAATCATTCAACATATTATCACGTATTCCAGGGCCTTTAGAGCGTTTTTGTGCAGCTTCAGTTAATAGAAAGTGTTTGGGGGACAGCTATAGAAAAGTGTCACAGCTCCCTCTGGAGGAAGATCCAGGCATAGACCAATGTGGCACGGGGAAGCGTTTCATTAAAAGCCCCAAGGATATTTTCAGTATTATTCTTCGTATGGAAATCTGAGGACCAATTTTAGCTGCTGCTAAACTGCATTTAGTGATGTCTGCTTTTTCTGCTATAGCCCTGGTGCTTGTGACAGCCATAAACAAAATGCCTAAAGGTAACAAGTGACAGGGCAGCTAAAAACAAATGAGAAAGAATCAGGGCAGTGCAGGGATCAGCTCTCTATAGGAGCCTAGGTAACATTCACTGTAGTATGGGCCCAACCGAAACTCTGGTACTGGGACACCAATATTAGTCCTGACTGCATCAGTCGATATTTCAACAAGCAACACCATGACCTGGAGTACATGTCGGATATGGACGGCCATTTGCAGCAATATGTCCTGCAGCTTATCACTGTGCTGCTGAGGTAAGCTTGCTTAAACCGGACCTTCAGCGTGATTTAATGAAAAGCTCAAACTCTTAAAAAACGGTTCCCCAGCATCTAAAATTAATATATTTTACGTTTTTAGTCACTAACTTATTATTCTTTCCCCCACTGGGCTGCAACTCTGTTCAGGAATTTAGGATACGGGCGCCGCCATCTTGACTCAGAAGCATCACACTTACTGAGGAGAGGAGAGTGGGATAAGGTACAGGGGGGCGGGCTATAGCTGTGCTTTGCTCAGACAGAGCAGAGCTGGGGTCAGGTAAAGGTCAGCAGTCCCAGAATGCAGAGCAGCATAGTCAGGAGGCACTTCCTGTTTGCAGGCTGCCTGATAAGATGGCGGCTTCCATGAGCCGCTATTTTGGATGTTTAAAGGCTCATAACATGCAGTAGATGCAGGTAGGATGATTTTTAATGTGGCCAATCTGTATGTACAGGGTGTGGGAAACATATAAGATAGACTCTTATTCAGAGTGAAGGTCTGCTTTAAGGAGAACATTCAGATGGGGGGGGTGTGCGAGGGACAAGAAGCACTGCACTGCATACTGGCTTGGGAAGCTTAACCCCCCCCCCCCCCTATTGAGCCTAGTAAATGCACAATAGAACATTACCTGACTGCCTGCAGGCTTAATCCCACAAACTCCCTGCTGTATTGCTGTTCCCTCCAGCAGCCTTTGAAATGCTACTCACTCTTCAATAAAAGTAACCATTGTGCGCTGGTCGGGAAAATTTGGTCCACTTTGGAGGGCTTCAGTCCGCAGTCCAATACTTGGGAAGCCCAGAATCGGTCATGGAGCTTTATATGACAGGGGAAGAAAACCACTGCACACTGCAATAAAGGAAAAGTTGAACATCTCTGTCAGGGCCAGCATGAGTAATTTCTGTGCCCTATGCAACATACATTTTAAGTCCCCCTTTGACAGAGGTCCTGATTGTGGCTGGGAGTGGAGCTTGGAGATGGGCGGGTGAGTGGTGGAATGGGCGGTTGCAGCTGGGATTTATTTGATAAGCTGGGAGCTCCCCAAGTAGATCAAGCGAAGTAGCCTTTGGGCTGCTATAAGGGTGGTTGGGCCCTACTTCATGGCTTGGCTCATACAGAAGTCCTGCCTGTACTGCCCTCATGGCAGCCCTGGCCTATTTGTCCCTGTGAACCAGTACCCTCCCAGGTTTGTGGTCCACAGTACCTGAGGAAAGATGGGAAGCCTGTTCTACAAGGACAATCCAAATATATGGTCCTGGAGCTTCTATGTGTGTTGCGCTTTCAGTTAAATTTAGTGTCTGGGGGTCATATTAAAGTTGCTCTATAGCAGGGGTGTCTAACTCCTTTTCACCGAGGGCCACGTCAGAATTTCAGTTGCCTCCAAAGGGCCGGTTAATAACAAACGCAAAAGAAAATGCAAACATGACCATTCAAATCCTTGGTTACAGACATGGAATTATTTTGCCCAGGACTGATGCCGACAGGCACTGAAATAATTTGCCCAGGGTAGATGCAAGCGCTGAAATATTTATTGCAGGTTCCACCCCACCTAGCAATATCTAGCAATAACACATGCAGCACCCTATGCTGTGGCAGTAAGTTTGTGCGGTGGGAGATGGTTGCACAGAGACACAGAACAGTTGCAGACACTACTCTTCCTCCCCAATGAGCTTGCCAGTAAGCTTGCCTCCATGCACTGTGCATTGGGGCAGGATCAGAGGCGGTACTGCATAGCAGAGCGCATTACCCAGCAGTGCCAGACAAGACAAACTGCCAGTTTCAGAAGCCTTGGAGTGACCAGGCTGGCTAGCAGGGGCACCAGTCACCATCTGGCACCTATTCGAGGGCCATATAAATTGGCGCGGAGGGGAACTTTTGGTCCCAGGTCTTGAATTTGACAAATGTGCTCTATAGTGTCAATGCAAGTTGCTGTTTTTGTAGTGAAATATGCAGAATAGAAAGGGGAAGTGCGGCTTTTCAGTTTGGTTGCCTGGGGTTGGGTAAGCCTGCTCAGATTGTTTGTGTTATATTGTGCCATCATATCTGTTGTCATACAGGAACGCCTTACTCTAATACCCACATGTTTTAACCTCAGAGCACCTAATTCTGCTGTAATTACACAGAGCAGTATGAGAAAAATGACCTTTGTGCATTGGAATATCTGTCGCTGGGGAGACTGGGAGGATCACTAATGAAATGAAACTGCATTGCAGCCAGGGAAAAGCTTGAGACATTGGGACGTACTGTAACATTGGAGGCCATCTTAGTCTTTGCTTACTTCTAGAGGCACCAACCCAAACTTCAAGCATTTTAAGTTCTGGAGAAAAATCCATTTTGTTTTTTTAAAGAAGGTGGTGTACAGTGAAATTGTGTAATATTAAAAATCCATATAAACCTATTTCTAGTGAGAGGAGGGGTCACTAAATAAAACTCTGAGCTTGTGGCTTTCTTCTCTTGATAGGAATAAAATCCTGGGGGGACAGAACCTGTCACCCCTGATTTACTCTTTCTTCCATTAAAAAAAACAAGATTTTTACTAACATGGTGACTGGTCATTGCCCCGGTGGCATCCCTTCAGATCGCCCACTTTCACCTTTCCACCGCTCCCACTGCACATGCGCGGGCGCTCGTCCAATCATTGCTTTATGTGACACATACTAATACGCGACATAAAGCTGCTGATTTGAACTTCATGCCGATGCCACATCCCCAGCTCCCCTGTTGAGTGTGCACTCCATTGTGCCTGGCCTATCTGATTGGCTGGAGGCAGGGAGCGTGCACAGCTACGGGGATGTGGCTGCCGGCGAAGACCATATTGTGGCCCCTACCAGGATCAGGTAAGATTACGCACCCCTCCACCCTCCCAGGGTGGGAGGGGGCTCACACAGCATGGCATCTGGTATAGGATCTTTTATATTCCAGGCTGGTGGCAGGGATGTGATTGGCCCACTTTAAGTCTATTATTCCATTGTGCACTTTTGCCTATTCCTGGTTACTGTCACCACACGGGTGATCTCCCTTTTGTTTGTCATTGCCTTTTGGTCCTAATAATCCATTTTGGATAAACTTCCTGTCTTCTGGCTTCAAAAAAGTCCTGCAATTAGAGGTCAGCCAGTGAAACGGAGTGTTACTTTTCCTCACTTTGGAACTGAAGATATGTTTTGGTTGGAAAAATTAGACCGGAAACCTGGGACACAAATTGGGCTAGGCCCTTTTGCCATGCTGGCACCACTGATCTGGCCATCATGGTTACTGAAGTGGTCATATGAGGTGAAAAGACTTTTGGGCCACTTACTTGAAAGAGGCCCCCTGATTTGGAATGCAATGTAGTGTTGGGAAAAAACTCATATACCTCCATGTCCAGCAAAATGACTTATGGTGGCTAGAGCACCCCACAGCTCTTCTGCAGCTAAAGTGCCCTGCGCTTTCCCTGTGACTATTTTCACTTGTTCTTGGGCTTGCTTTATTTTTACACTGTGGGGCATCCCAAATTATGATGTCCCCTATGAAGACTGTTAATGGGTCCTCACAGTGGCGTAACCTGAGGGGCTGCAGGTAGTGCAACTGTACTGGGGGCCCAGAAGGTCATTGTTGCTCCTTCGCGTTATTTATCGGATTTGATCATTTGATCATCAGATGAGTTATTAGGTCATATATTATCCTATCCTCAGGGAAACATATGTGAATGCTCTATAGGACAACAGATTATACATCCTATACACATTGTATATATAGGCTCCAATCATTGTAGTCCAAGACTCTCCCGCAGAAACTGGGACCTACTGGACCGCTGATTCTCAAATCGCCTTCAAATATCACTTGCGCAGCACTTGCAGCTCTCCAGCTGTTCAGACTGGTCCCCTGGTCTAAGCTGTAATTGCTCTGTAGATAGACCAAAAATCCTTCGGTATATATCCTCGAGCACGGGGAAAATAAAAACCGTTCTATTATGTAGCTAATAAAAACATCTGCTTTTATTTGTTACCTGTGAAAACAGTTTATAGTAACATATACATGAAGGTTTAAGGAAAAAAAGTCTTCCCACAGGTATATAGGTTAAGTCTAATGCACGTTTCACCGCTTTGCCTGACCTCATCAGTGGCTCAATAAATAAATAAATATATATATATATATATATATATATATATATATATATACATCCTGATCTGCCAGTGGAGGTGCACGCAACAGAGTGAGCGGGGAAGTCATTGCAGGGAAATGCACTCTGTCTGATCCCTGAGGGCTCATCAAAAGTAGGCGAGTGTACAGAATGGGCTGCAGTAATTCCCTGTCCTAGGGGCATCCTTATTTTGCATGCCCCCCCACCCCCGTAATGGGAAACCCTTCACACTGCGGGGGGCATACCAAATCAGGGTACCCCTAGGGCAGGGAATCGCCCAACCCTAGACTCTAGCTCTTCTTTTTGGTTGTCTTAAACAGTTTACCTGTATACTCGCCTTGATCCTCAATATGCTGTGGAGTGTGGCTAAGCTTTGCCCCAGCTGTTGGATCGAGGGGTTGAGGTGATTATACACCAAAACCAGGGGATTTCACACTGCCAGACATACCAATTTGGAACTGGGGATGCTCCTAAGGATATCTCTTAAAGTGGACCAAAGTGCTCCCTCCCCCTGGGACATCCCAAACTGGGATGCTCTGCTGTGTGAACCCCCCCCCCCCCCCAGCTTGATATTCTTAGCTTTCCCCCTAAGCCCATGGCCCACTTTCTCAGCTGTGTTCAGTTCAAAAGACTAAAGACTCCAGGGCCAGATGAAAGCTCTTCCCAGGCAAGAGTCCTCGTAAAACTCATGATAAACAAGTATTAACTTTAAAGTGGAGCAAAATCCAGGATTTGGACTATCCTGGGTTTTGGTCCTTTCCCCCGGGGCACCCCACTGCATGAAACCCCCCAGATCGCTGAGCCCAACTCACCTCTTCCCGGTCCTATGGTGCATGCACGGCGCTTGTCCAATCAGCGCGCTGGCAGCCACATCCCCTGCTTCCCTCTAACAGGGAGCGTGCCCACTCCGGCCATTCACAAATCCCTGGCGCAGGCACGTGCCCTGCTAGAGGGGTAGCAGGGATGCGGCCGAGGCGACTGGGAAACAAGATAAGTGTATGGGGTGACCTGGGTTGTTTCACACAGCGGGGCATCCCAATTTTGGATGCCCCCGGGGGAGGGAATCGATCGCACCGGGAATCTTATAGATTCCCAGGCCGGTCGTGGTGGGTTTTGGTCCACTTTAAAAAGAGAAATGAGTAAAAAAAAAAATATGGTGCGTGTTTGTTTTTGTTCTCCCAATACAGACTGTATCACATTGTTATGAAGGTGGCTGTGGTGCAGACTGGTTTTCAGGTACTGGCTGGTCTGCATGATATACATATATCTGTAATATGAGGTGGCAATCTGCAATGGGAGCCGCCATGTTTACATGTTTCCCTTACTGTCTGCTGTGCATTGCTTAGCATTGCCCACTCTGTGCAGTTCACCATGCAGCCCATAGATGGCAGCGTACAGCAACATGCATGCTTGTATTTCACAAGGCACGCGGTGTTCACTGCCAGGGCCTGTCCTAGACCCCGTCTATTTCCTGTATTTTGTCTTCCAGCACCTCAAACACACACAGTTTAGTCAGACTCCATTCACCCTCCCATGCCGTCAATATACAAAGCAGGATATAGCCTCATGGCAAGGGTGTGAATGTGCTGCTCCAGCCTTAAACTAGATTTAGGTGTCCAGATAGTCATCCAAATCACACAGGCTTATTTATTGAATCTGGGCCTTTATGGAATACTAACCTTTACCACCATACGTACATTGAAGCATTCACATTGTGTGCACACAGGAGCATCTAATGCCCTATGTCTATGCATTATTGGCCACTTTGTTAGGTGCCAGTTAACCTACTAAATGCCTTACAGCTGATAAACCGTACTGGAGAGAACATGTAAACTTCATGTATCCAAATTAAAGTGGATCTCAGGGCTCAGAATTAATGTTAAAGAGGACCGATACCAGGCCTATAGTCTAATGACTCTAGGTCCCAGTTGAAACCCTTCCCTAGGCGCATACCAATTGGGAAGTCCTGCAGTGTGAAACCCCTGGCTGCGTTGCATACTCTTAGTCCTGGAATGCCTGCAATGGCCATATACCAGTTGTATGAATGGCATCCACGTCCTGCAGACCTGATGGTCTTCTGCCAGTGGTTTGCAGAGCAGAGGAGGCAACAGATGCTGTGGGATCCCAGAACTAGGTGAATTTACAGCATGGGCCAAGAGTTTTTACACTGCAGGTTATCTCAGATCGGAATGCCCCTTGGAATGGGTTCCAGTGAGACCTAAAGTCTTTTAGACACTAGGTCCCGGCTTAGGTGAACAAAATACTGGGATTTTCAGTCTCTGGTTTGGTCCATACCCCTGGGACATCCTGGTGGCTAAAAAGGCTAAATTGCTTAGCCTCTTACACAACACCCCCTGCATCCCTCTATGGCTTTACACGGCCACCCCCTGCATCCCTCTATGGCTTTACACGGCCACCCCCTGCATCCCTCTATGGCTGTGCCCGGCCGCACCAGGCATCACATTACAGTGGGAGCAGCCATGTACAGACTAGACAGGTGGCAGCACCCCCTGCATCTCTCTATGGCTGTGCCCGGCTGCACCAGGCATCGCATTACAGTGGGAGCAGCCATGCACAGACTAGACAGGTGGCAGCACCCCCTGCATCCCTCTATGGCTGTGCCCGGCCGCACCAGGCATCACCTTACAGTGGGAGCAGCCATGCACAGACTAGACAGATGGCAGCACCCCCTGCATCTCTCTATGGCTGTGCCCAGCCACACCAGGCATCACATTACAGTGGGAGCAGCCATGCACAGACTAGACAGGTGGCAGCACCCCCTGCATCCCTCTATGGCTTTACACGGCCACCCCCTGCATTCCTCTATGACTGTGCCCGGCCGCACCAGGCATCACATTACAGTGGGAGCAGCCATGCACAGACTAGACAGATGGCAGCACCCCCTGCATCTCTCTATGGCTGTGCCCGGCTGCACCAGGCATCGCATTACAGTGGGAGCAGCCATGCACAGACTAGACAGGTGGCAGCACCCCCTGCATCCCTCTATGGCTGTGCCCGGCCGCACCAGGCATCACCTTACAGTGGGAGCAGCCATGCACAGACTAGACAGATGGCAGCACCCCCTGCATCTCTCTATGGCTGTGCCCAGCCACACCAGGCATCACATTACAGTGGGAGCAGCCATGCACAGACTAGACAGGTGGCAGCACCCCCTGCATCCCTCTATGGCTGTGCCCGGCCGCACCAGGCATCACATTACAGTGGGAGCAGCCATGCACAAACTAGACAGATGGCAGCACCCCCTGCATCTCTCTATGGCTGTGCCGGGCCACACCAGGCATCACATTACAGTGGGAGCAGCCATGTACAGACTAGACAGGTGGCAGCACCCCCTGCATCTCTCTATGGCTGTGCCGGGCCGCACCAGGCATCACATTACAGTGGGAGCAGCCATGCACAGGCTAGACAGGTGGCAGCACCCCCTGCATCCCTCTATGGCTGTGCCCGGCTGCACCAGGCATCGCATTACAGTGGGAGCAGCCATGTACAGACTAGACAGGTGGCAGCACCCCCTGCATCTCTCTATGGCTGTGCCCGGCTGCACCAGGCATCGCATTACAGTGGGAGCAGCCATGCACAGACTAGACAGGTGGCAGCACCCCCTGCATCCCTCTATGGCTGTGCCCGGCCGCACCAGGCATCACCTTACAGTGGGAGCAGCCATGCACAGACTAGACAGATGGCAGCACCCCCTGCATCTCTCTATGGCTGTGCCCAGCCACACCAGGCATCACATTACAGTGGGAGCAGCCATGCACAGACTAGACAGGTGGCAGCACCCCCTGCATCCCTCTATGGCTTTACACGGCCACCCCCTGCATTCCTCTATGACTGTGCCCGGCCGCACCAGGCATCACATTACAGTGGGAGCAGCCATGCACAGACTAGACAGATGGCAGCACCCCCTGCATCTCTCTATGGCTGTGCCCGGCTGCACCAGGCATCGCATTACAGTGGGAGCAGCCATGCACAGACTAGACAGGTGGCAGCACCCCCTGCATCCCTCTATGGCTGTGCCCGGCCGCACCAGGCATCACCTTACAGTGGGAGCAGCCATGCACAGACTAGACAGATGGCAGCACCCCCTGCATCTCTCTATGGCTGTGCCCAGCCACACCAGGCATCACATTACAGTGGGAGCAGCCATGCACAGACTAGACAGGTGGCAGCACCCCCTGCATCCCTCTATGGCTGTGCCCGGCCGCACCAGGCATCACATTACAGTGGGAGCAGCCATGCACAAACTAGACAGATGGCAGCACCCCCTGCATCTCTCTATGGCTGTGCCGGGCCACACCAGGCATCACATTACAGTGGGAGCAGCCATGTACAGACTAGACAGGTGGCAGCACCCCCTGCATCTCTCTATGGCTGTGCCGGGCCGCACCAGGCATCACATTACAGTGGGAGCAGCCATGCACAGGCTAGACAGGTGGCAGCACCCCCTGCATCCCTCTATGGCTGTGCCCGGCTGCACCAGGCATCGCATTACAGTGGGAGCAGCCATGTACAGACTAGACAGGTGGCAGCACCCCCTGCATCTCTATGGCTGTGCCTGGCCGCACCAGGCATCACATTATAGTGGGAGCAGCCATGTACAGACTAGACAGATGGCAGCACCCCCTGCATCTCTCTATGGCTGTGCCCAGCCACACCAGGCATCACATTACAGTGGGAGCAGCCATGCACAGACTAGACAGGTGGCAGCACCCCCTGCATCCCTCTATGGCTGTGCCCGGCCGCACCAGGCATCACCTTACAGTGGGAGCAGCCATGCACAGACTAGACAGGTGGCAGCACCCCCTGCATCCCTCTATGGCTGTGCCCGGCCGCACCAGGCATCACCTTACAGTGGGAGCAGCCATGCACAGACTAGACAGGTGGCAGCACCCCCTGCATCCCTCTATGGCTGTGCCCGGCCGCACCAGGCATCACCTTACAGTGGGAGCAGCCATGCACAGACTAGACAGGTGGCAGCACCCCCTGCATCCCTCTATGGCTGTGCCCGGCCGCACCAGGCATCACCTTACAGTGGGAGCAGCCATGCACAGACTAGACAGGTGGCAGCACCCCCTGCATCCCTCTATGGCTGTGCCCGGCCGCACCAGGCATCACCTTACAGTGGGAGCAGCCATGCACAGACTAGACAGGTGGCAGCACCCCCTGCATCCCTCTATGGCTGTGCCCGGCCGCACCAGGCATCACCTTACAGTGGGAGCAGCCATGCACAGACTAGACAGGTGGCAGCACCCCCTGCATCCCTCTATGGCTGTGCCGGGCCACACCAGGCATCACCTTACAATGGGAGCAGCCACACACAGACTAGACAGGTGGCTGCACCCCCTCCATCTCTCTATGGCTGTGCCCGGCCGCACCAGGCATCACCTTACAGTGGGAGCAGCCATGCACAGACTAGACAGGTGGCAGCACCCCCTGCATCCCTCTATGGCTGTGCCCGGCCGCACCAGGCATCACATTACAGTAGGAGCAGCCATGCACAGACTAGACAGATGTAGGAGATGCCACTGCCTGCTGCAGGTTCTGTGAGCTTGTCAGCAAGGTATGTGTAACATGTGGCTCACGGGGTCTCACACAGCAGGGCATCCCATATCGGCAGAAGTCCTATAGAGTCTAGGTCCAGTTTTGGTCCACTTTGAATGCTTCAGCGCATATGGCTGTTGGCTCATCGGTGGTCTGGTTTTCCAAGAAACCGGGTTTTTCCACGGCCAAAGCCACGCCCTGTGGCACTTTTGAGAGAGCCAATCGGCTCCCTCAAAAGTGCCACTGTGACGAGGTGCAGCCAACTGGCAGTATCCCCAGCACGCTGTTCGGACGCTTCCGAACCCAGCTGTTCAGAAGGGCTGGGTGCTTGAGTGCCCACGGCCACAGAGAAGCCAGGGATGCGCCTGCTGGTGGAGATTACAAGACAGCACAAGGGGTGCCCCAAGACCCCAAGAAAGGGGGATGTAACCAGAGACTAACAATGGCACTCTATTCAGTATAATTCATAGCAAGTTTATTAAATGATCAAAATTACATAACAAGACACATTAAAAAAGCTTTCCTTAAAACACATATAACACAGCTATAACTGCTATCAAATGAGAGGGAGGGTTTTTTTTATCCTAATGTATCCCAGGGGGGGCTCTAATATCTATAAATAATTCATAATACTATATATATACCGGTGTGTGTGTGTGTGTATATATATATTCATAAAGTAGACTAGCAATGAGGTAGGTGCAAACCACAAATTTGGACTTGCACTTTGGTTCTCCGCTGTATGTAATGCTTCTGAGTCAAGATGGCGGCGCCCATATCCTAAAGTCCTGAACAGAGTTGCAGCCCAGTGGGGGAAAGAATAATAAGTGACTAAAAACTTAAAATATATTAGTTTTAGATGCTGGGAAATCATTTTTTTTAAGGGTTTGGGCTTTTCAATAAATGATGGTGAAGGTCCGGTTTAATCCCTCTCAAACTGCCACTGATCATAAGATGGGAAGCAATTAACTAAACTTTCTTTTTCTTTAACGGCTCATCATTGCTAGACAACTATAGTTTGATTCTGACCACGGTAAATGCCATTTTGCACTCCCCTAACCTAGAAAAAGCCTTGATCCCACAGAACAGGCAAGTGAACAGCTGCAGGTCTTCATCAGGCAGGCTACCCTGAGATAAGAGCTCTCAGGTTGGGTCAGTTATAGTTTGAGCTCCCTTGTCCCCAGTTCCTTTACAGATTTGGCCAAATTGCTTGGCAGACATTAAAGCGGGCCTTCACTCTGAATAAGAGTCTATCTTATATGTTTCCCACATCCTGTACATACAGATTGCTCACATTAAAAAATATCCTACCTGCATCTACTGCATGTTATGAGCCTGTAAACATTCAAGATGGCGGCTCATGGGACATCAGGCAGCCTGCAAACAGGAAGTGCCTTCTGACTGTGCTGCTCTGCATTCTGGGATTGCTGACCTTTTCCTGACCCCAGCTCTGCTCTGCCTGAGCTAAGCACAGCTATATCCCTGCCTCCTGCACTTTATCCTGCTGTACTTTATTCCCCCACTGGGCTGCAACTCTGTTCAGGAATTTAGGATATGGGCGCCGCCATCTTGACTCAGAAGCATCACACTTACTGATGAGAGGAGAGCAGGATAAGGTACATGGGGGCGGGTTATAGATGTGCTTTGCCCAGACAGAGCAGAGCTGGGGTCAGGTAACGGTCAGCAGTCCCAGAATGCAGAGCAGCACAGTCAGGAGGCACTTCCTGTTTGCAGGCTGCCTGATAAGATGGCGGCTTCCATAAGCCGCCATCTTGGATGTTTAAAGGCTCATAACATGCAGTAGAGGCAGGTAGGATGATTTTTAATGTCGACAATCTGTATGTACAGGGTGTGGGAAACGTATAAGATTATTCAGAGTGAAGGTCCGCTTTAAAGCCTTGACCAAATAGCACCTAGTTCATAATATTTGCATTGCTTAAGTATCCCTGCTTAAAAATATTCACATCTTATTGTCTTGTCCCATGAGAAGCCTTGATTAGTGCTGCTCCTAAGCATTCCCTACCTAGAATCTATTCAGTATCACCTTATTTCCTCACTTTCTGCTGCTTTTATTGCTGGAGTGTGAGATAGAATTTTCCCCATACATAAAGCTTGTATCTTTGTATATAAAAAAGATTTGCCCTATATCGGCCGATCCATCCTCCTGTTAGGTTTCTCATATTCACACAGTACAAATAAACACCGGCTTGCACCGTAACCTTGTGTTTGCCCATCAGGAAGGGTCACCGTTTGTGTTACGGCAACCAAAAACCATCCCCAGAGTCCTGGAAGTGAAGCCGTCCTATAGATTGCTTGCAGATGCCTGACAATTCCAGGCATTACTGGGACAAGATTGATTTTTAGGAATGAAACATTTGTTGGTGTCTGTATGTTGTTCTCCCCCCACCTCTTGAAGGCAGCATGGGTTAATGGCTCCCTCTGCTGCCCCTCCTCTCTGCTAAGTAATACAGCTCGCAGCAGATGTTTTCTGCTCTTTGTCAGAAGACATGAAGTGTGGAAGCATGCTTTGAGTCACTCTTTGTATTTGAAACTCCCTTTGCGCGGTTGAGGCAAATGTTTCTCTGTATTGCGGTTATTTTTGAAGTAGAACGTTATCAGAAACAAAGAAAAGAGGCAGAAAAAAGTTATGTAGTAGCTATTCAAGTTGAATAAGAGACAAAGTTAGAAAAAATATATATATATATTAATTCTGGAAAATTGAAGAGGCTTTTCATTAAGCTTCTTTGTGTTTAATGAGTGCTGTGTGATGTCCGGATCAAGTAACAGCAGACAAAGTTCGGGGCTGACCCCTTGTTATATGCCTTACATTTTGGCAGCAGCTGCTCACTGGACCCAGGGGTGGTTTACCTGTATTTTTAAATGATTTTGGATTGTCAGCTTGGGGATAATTCAACGGCAATTGCACTTTTTAGGTGAAAAATTATAGGTAAGTGCTTTTTTTAACGCATGGCACTGGACTGACCCGTTGGTTGGAAATGAAAGTGAATGACACTTTTTACTACGAAAAAACAAAACTAGTGTACTTTTTGCTGGGCCGGTTTATGAGGGGGGGCACACTCCCCAGGCCTCCACCACTTGCCCTGCAAAGCGGGCCTCCACCAATCTTTGAGTTATGGTCTGGTCCAGGAGGCTTTTCAGTCTTTGGTCTGATGGGCTGCGGGACTAGCAATGAAGCTATCAGTGGGGGCCCCTAACATGGGACAGCCTTTTTTTATTTTTGCAAACCTGCAGCCAAAGCCATCACAGGGCAGGATGGAGAGTCTAGAGCAGCAAAGCCGCTGTCCCCAACGCTACTCTGATGGGTGGGTGCAGAGCTGTCAATCGGCGGCCACTAACTGGCAGCTCAAAGCCCAGAATGGCAAAGCTCGAGTTCCCGAGTAGCACGCACCCGCACAAGGGTGGCACAAGGGACTTAATCTGATGTTCCAGTAAGTAGGCGGGTGCCAGACAACCACCAATCAGTTACTTGGCTGGACTATTATTTTAAAGGAAAAAATTCTGTATCTGGGGCCTCCACCAAACTTAATCCTGCCATGACTTTTTGTACCTAGTGCTAAATCAAAGGGCCGATTCGGAACCTTCCTAGTTGCGAGTTGCGTAACCACTATTTGCTCTTCTGTTTGTGCACTTTGGATCCAAAGTGCACTTTTGCACCCAGTGCCACATCAGTCCCCTTGTGGCTATTTTGCAGCAAACGTTCTAGATGGCAGGATTGATGAAAGAATGCAGTTGGGGGCAGATGCTGCATTACAGTATTGTATGATTGGTAAACACATTTAGAAAAGGCAGAGCTGCTGTAGCAGCCAATGCTTATTGGTTCCTCATTCTTTCGTATGGCTTTGAACCATGTGATGGCTGCTGACCTATCGTGTTTGCCGAGCTGGGTTTGCATATCAAGCCTTGCCTAGAAGTCATAGCAATTTTAATAGTTTTTCCCTTTAGCTTGCTAAATTGACAAACAGTTGGGTCCCCCTACCTGCCTGGCCTATCACATACAGGGGCTGGTATCTCCAAGATTCCAAAGTGTTATGGCCGGGCCACTGGGCAAGGTGGTATAACAGATCCTGTGCTATTCCATCGCCACGAAAAAAAAGTGGGGCGACACTGGGGAATGCCACCACAATGCAACACAATGTACAAAAATGATGGGAAGTTTAAACAGTGGCTGCACACCCTGTTCTTTTTGCAGTTTACATGTTTGAGAAGGTTGTCTCTATTAGCCATTTGGAGCGATCCAACTCTCTTAGCATGAGGATAGCAGACAAGACTTTTGTTTTTTCAAAAACTATGTGTCAAATCATTGCTAGTGTAATAAGTTATGTGATCTAGAGCAGTGGTCCCCAACCCCCTACCGGTCCGTGGCTCAAATGGTACCGGGCCCTGAGGCGGAATCCCCCCATGTCCCACGGTCCTGCCCCTTTAAAAGATGTCCTGGCTGCTCCCGCTGTGGAGTGGTGTGCCCGGGGCCAGGGTAATAACGCGCTGTGCGGCGGCATCAGCAGAACTGGAGGAGGTGCTTTGTAGAGGCTGAGGGAGGCCCAATCATGGCTGGGCCAATGATGGAGGAGTGGGCGGGGCACAATTGCGGTGTGCCTGGGCTCTGCCGAAGACAGGGAAGATAAGGTAAAAATAAAAAGCTTCAGAGCTCCCACCAGCCGTCAGAGACTTTTGTTTAATCATCTCTGGCTGGCCGGGAGCTGATTGACCTCTACCTGCCCCCCCCCCTCCCCCCCCTCCAATGACTGCACAGGAGAGGGGGCTTGCCGAGTGAGGCTGTTCTTGCTTCACTCACTTCCTTCTTTTTATTTTCCCTTCTCTCTATTTCTCACCTTTTCTCTCCTTTCCTTTCTTTACTCTTCTTCCCAACCTCCTAACTTTCTCCTTTTTTTCTCTTACTTTCTTTTTCTCTGTTCCCCACCCTATGTTCCCTCTTTTTTTTTTTCTTCCTCCATTTTCTCCTTGCACCGCCCCCAGCCAGCCCCTCCCCAGTGCCCCACCGGGCCGCTGTAAAATGACCAAATCCTGAACCGGTCCACGGTGAAAAAAAGGTTGGGGACCACTGATCTAGAGGAACATAACTACCAGGGGTCCAGAGGTAGCACCTATATCAGGGCTCATGAGATCAGTGGGCTCTGATCTCATATTTATCCAATTTTCACTTATATGTCGTTGTACGCCATTTTTTCTCGCCGTTTCTGTGTTTAGTTGTCTTATTCTAGCCAATTTAGTTACACTTTTTCATCCTAGGGGCTGAATATGATGCCTTCGGGGGCCACTCGCATTTAATGTGCCTAAATGTGCTTAAACCGGACCTTCAGCATGATTTAATGAAAAGCCAAAACCATTAAACTATTCCCCAGCATCTAAAATGAATATATTTTGAGTTTTTAGTCACTTACTTAGTAGTCTTTCCCCCACTGGGCTGCAACTCTGTTCAGGACTCTAGGATACGGGTGCCGCCATCTTGACTCAGAAGCATCACATACTGAGGAGAGGAGAGTAGGATAAAGTACAGGGGGGCAGGTTATAGCTGTGCTTTGCTCAGACAGAGCAGAGCTGTGGTCAGGGAAAGGACAGCAATCCCAGAATGCAGAGCGACACAGTCAGAAGGCACTTCTGTTTGCAGGCTGCTTGATGTTCCATGAGCCGCCATCTTGGATGTTTAAAGGCTCATAACATGCAGTAGATGCAGGTAGGATGATTTTTTTTAATGTGAGCAATCTGTATGTACAGGGTGTGGTAAACATATAAGATAGACTCTTATTCAGGGTGAAGCTTTAATTTTTCTGTTATGCTGGATAAATCCTTTAAATAACCTGGAATGTCGGCACATTCTCTTTTACCTATGAGTAATATTACACAGATCTTATTACATGTTGAAATACCAAAGCCATGTATGTTTTTTTATACATTGTGCCAGTCATTGGAATGGAGAAGTGAAATAAAATATTAAACCTGGTGCTGCAGTAACACAGATACCTGGCTTCCTAGTTACTAGCACACGCCACATTATTATCTCGCCTGCACACTTTCCAACAGTCTCATCCCAGTCTCTCTGTATGATACGAGACACGCTTACAAAGTGATTACACAAAATGGATGATCATAAAACTGCCATGTTGGGTTTTCCCAGGCTCGGCATCAGTCACCCAATGACAGATTCTGCCGTGGAAAAAAAAACAATTGACTTTTTAAATGTTTATTCAATGAGCAGCCCCTCAGATTTATTACAGCATGTCCTGCTGTATAATAGCACAATAATTTTTATTTACTGTATTCATTTGCATAGCAGACAGAAATATGACTTTGCAGAGTTTGAAGTGGAAGTCCAGTCTTCATTATGGTTCACCCTCCCTGAGGCAGGACGGTTAGGGAGGGGGGTTAGCAATATAAAAAGCCTCACCTTGCCTGGGAATGCAATGCAGCCCTCGGTACATCATGCGGCAGCACAGAGCATTATTAGGTGTGTATTCAGCTATACAGAAGTCATTTAAGAATGGTAATGGAAAGAAGCTAAACCTGCACCGCTGTATGTAAACCAAGATAGGTGCTGGCACCGGGCTGTTTATGTACTCTACCAGAAAATATGTATATGTTTGTGGTTTACCGGATGCCACAACCAACACTGCCCAAAATAGAATGTGCCGCACACTTTAAAGATTTTTGAATTAATCTATGGTAATTTATTTAATCAGATCCTTCATACAAAGAGATACATACATCTAAAAACACAATTAAAAAGCCCCAAATATTTGGGGTGGGATGGCTATCAGGTGGTTAATATCTATACAATATGTCAATATAAAGTTCCCTTGCAAAAGTTCCTCTGAGAGATTAATAATAGAGTAAAAATTATAATAAAAGATCTAGAACAACATGGTGCTAAGTATATGTACAACAATTTATCAAGCAAAGAAAAGTGACCTGTGCAGTTAAAGTGACAAGTGTAATTTCATTAAAGTGACAAGCGCTTATGACTATCCCAAAAATACCAAGAAATATTACGAAAAACCCATTACTAATCGTGGATTAAGCAAAAGCCATGTAAGTGTCCAGGATATGCTGGGAACTAATACTCTACTATAGTCTGCCGTATTAATACATCACCGTGTGATAGACTCCATCCAACAATGACGACGCGTTGCGTGGTGAACCTCCTCACCACTTCATCAGGTAAGTACTGTGCCCCTCTCGCTCACCTTTTATTTCCCCTTGTCTCCAATCGCGTCCATGCCTGTCGAGGGCGCGGTCGCACGCACCCGCGCGCCCCGTCCGAGCCTCAGAGAGCTCGCAGGGGCCACGCCGCACGTACTTCCTGCTTCCCTCGGGTTGGAACGCAGGACCCGGATGTGACGCAAGGCCGGCGCGTGCGCAGACGCCCGGCGTGCGCGCGTTCTCCCCTGCAGTAGGAGGCGCGCACACGCCGTGACGTCATGCCCACCGCGCCCGCCCGGCGGCACACCCGGCAGCTCCTATGGACCTGTCAGTCTCACAGACTGTCAGTTTTTCAGCTGCAGGGGTCACAGGTGGAGCGAGGGATAAATGTAACACCAAACATTGAACAAATAAATTCAACATATAAGGACTTACTGATCACTCTATTTATTCCTAGATATTCCATGCATTTTTGTATTATACTCACATGATATATTTTAACTATTGATACTATATTCTGTGGATTTGATTTTTGTTCATAAACACTTGGACTCATTATCAATCACATATTTCCTTATTGGATACACTATCCATACCTATACATGTATGTACATCATTTACAATTCTAACGATATTCACCACCTTGTCACCTATATGCTCAGATGACCTAGGCATTAGTCCAATGTCACCATTTCGGGGCACATCTGGCCCCTACTTGTATCCCTCCCATTCTTTGTTTTTTATCCAGGCAGTAGTTCTTGTGATATTGTATGTTGTTTCATAATGTTATTATTCTGGAATCATCCATCCATTCAAGACATTATCAGTGGCCATGTATTCTCTTTCTCCGTCTTGTTTTTCTCTTCTCTGTATCAATATATTGTGTGATTCCTGTTCCCAAGAATTCAATACATTTCACTTAGAGAAGTAATCCAAAGGTACATCTTCGTTGTCACCTTTTTTATCACCACTCATCTCCCAAAAAATAAAATATGGTGATGGTCTTTCTTTTCGTGGAACAGGGAGCTTGTACCACAACGATTATATCCTCACTTTCATTCTCCTGTTTCAATATGTTGATTGATTCCTATCCCCGAGCCTCTCAAGTGCCATTCACTCAAATGGGTGGTCCAGGGGTACATCCTCTTTATCATCTGTTTTATCCGTCATCTCCCAGGATTGGGGGCTGGCAATGATATTTCTCGTCGTGGAGCAGGGAGCTTGTGTCACACCAACCATCTGAAATTAAATAAAAAGAACACACTTCTTAGTGGACCTAATTTTCTCCATACTACACCCATATGTGCTCTACTTGAAAAAAACTTTTAATTAATGTACATACAATTCAATACTTAACATACCTACACCATTACAGTGACTCTAATCCCTACCCAAGAATGAGGTGAACGAGAATTCCTCGTTCAGACCATTCGGTGCCCTAGTGCCCATATTAAAAATCCATTCTAGCTCCTTCTGTTCCAACCTCCTCTTTAGGTTGCCGCCCCTCCCCCCCAGACTTACCTTTTCTATGAATGTCACTTGTAAGCTGTCCGGTTTTCCTTCATGTCTTTCCAAAAAGTGGGCTGCCACAGGTGTTAATATCTTCCCAGCTTCCTTATCCCTGGTTGCCAACTTAATATTGGAGAGATGACCCTGTATCCTGATTTTTACAGCATTTTTAGTCTCCCCCACATATTGTTTCGGACAACTACATTCCAGGAGATAAATTACTCCTTCTGATCTGCAATTAAGTTGTTGTTTGATCCCATACTTCTGTCCCGTTGTTACACTCTGTATCACCTCTTTCCGTTTCACCAGCCGACATATGTTGCATCGCCCACACGGTTGGCTGGAACCCTTCATCCGGTTCTTTTCCAGCCAATTCTTAGGGCGTACATAGTGGCTGCCGCATAACTTGTCTCTAAGGCTTGGTGCCCGTTTGGCCGTCATTAGGGGTCCCTTCTTTGTCCATTTTGTAAGATAGGGGTCCGTCTTAAGTATCTTCCAATGCATTCTTAGGATAGATCGTAGGTCGTTCCAATTACTATTGTATTGTGTTACATATCTCACCTGTTGGTCTTCTTTTTTCTTTTTTTTGTAGCTTAGAAGTTTCTCTCTGGGGGTATCCCAGGCTCGCTTAAATGCTTTGCGTATAGTTTTCTTTGGGTAGCCCCGACTTCTAAAGCGCCCCTCCATCTCTTTGGCTTCTTTCAAGAAGTCTGCATCCAGGGAGCAGTTTCTTCTCGCTCTCAAAAGTTGGCCCACTGGTATGCCCTTTTTCAAATTGTCTTGATGAAAGCTGTCAAAACAAAGCAAGTTGTTTGTTGCTGTTTCCTTACGGTGCAATGTGGTTCGAATGGATCCATTCTCTTCTACATGTAAATCCAAGTCTAGAAACGTGGCCTGGTGTGGGGATATGGTATATGTGAGAAAGATGTTAAACTCGTTTTTGTTGAGTTGTTCCATAAATTGGATACCCAAATCTTCTGGTCCATGCCATAGTATGAGAATATCGTCGATAAAACGGTACCAACCGACTATATGCCGATGGTACTGGCTCAGATCTTCTCTCCAAACGATTTCCCTTTCCCACCAACCCAGGAATAAATTCGCCACCGATGGGGCACAACGTGCCCCCATGGCCACTCCACGGCTTTGGCGATAATAGACCATATCAAACACAAATGTGTTGTGTGTTAGAACGAACTCTAGCAACTTCAACACAAATTCATTATAATCTTTCTTATCCAGAGCTTCAGTCTCCAGGAAGTATCTGGCTGTAAATATAGCCATTTTATGGGTTATGTTTGTATAGAGAGATTCGACATCACTGGTGATTAGTAGTGTTCCTGGTGGTAGTTCTATCATGTTGAGCTGGTTTAAAATGTCAGTGGAGTCACGTATATAGGATTCTAATGCTACTACATGTGGTTGCAAAGTAGAATCTATAAGCTCACAGGCATGCTCAGTAAGGCTCCCTATGCCCGATATTATGGGCCTCCCTGGTGGTTTCAGAGGATTTTTGTGTACTTTTGGCAATACATAAAATGTTGGAGTACGCGGGAACTGTACTTCTATGAACTCCAGGAGGGTGCGATTAATAACCCCCTCCCGGTAAGCTGCATTTAGGAGTTGGTCCAATTCTTGTTTATAGATGCTAATGGGGTTCCCATCTAGTTTCTCATATGTATCTTTGTCTCTTAGTTGCCGTAGAACCTCCTGTCGGTAGTACTCCCTTGATAAAATGACAATATTTCCCCCCTTGTCTGCCTCTTTTATGATGATGTCGTCCCTCTGTTGTAGGGAGACGACAGCATCATACTCCTCTTTAGTCAGATTTCTGTCATGAAGATTTGGTGTTAATTTTTGAATATCGTGACTCACCATATTAAAAAACGTCTGTATGGCTGGGCTATTCATCCAAGGCGGGGTAAATGTTGAGGGTTTTTTCAGGTTCTGTGCAGTCTGTTTGCTCGGCTCTTGTTCTTCAAGTAGACTCATCAGGTCATCCAAGGCCGCTCGCTCAGCTTCCCCCCAATTGGGGTCACATGTTCCATGGTCTGGATTAAGAAAGTACTTTTTCAGTGACAGCCGTCTACAATAAAGATAGAGATCCTTGATAGCATTAAATTTGTTTATCCGATGTGTTGGTGCAAAATTTAGGCCCTTAGCTAAGACTCTCCTCTGTGCATCCGTAATGGGCGCACCAGAGAGATTCATGACTTGTAATTCTCCCTTCTGGCTGGGTATCTCCGATTCGGGGAGATCCTCCGACGCTTCACTTCCCTGGGCCTCAGGCGGTTGTGTTCCCGGGTCGTGACGTCCCAATCTCCTGTCCCTTTGCCCCTTCTTTTTGTTATTTTTCCCCCTCCGTGTCCTTCGTGTTCGCTTCCAGAGTCTAAAAAATGTTGTTCATCTGATGAATGCTCTGATGCCTGACTTGATAGCGTGTTATCTCTTGAGGGGGACTCTCTATGTGTTCTGTCACGGTTGGCATTTTGCGGGGTACGTCTCTTGTATGTGCTTCGCTGATTTCCATGGTGTCTCCACCTATACATCTTGCCATTTGCAACGTCCAAACGGTCTCTTTCTAATTTATTTCTTTTATTCTGTCTTACTTCTGCCTCATATCTATCCAGATCCCTAGTTATTCTTTCATTAAGGATTGTTATCTGTTCCTTGGTAATTAAAGTTTCTAATTGTATATATAGGTCTTGTAATTCCTGTTTAACCTGCGCTAGCAATATCCTATCTTCTCTGATTAACATGCCCATCAATGCCATTGAACACTCAGTTAGGTGTGACTCCCATTCTTGTCTAAATTGCTCCGTGACCTCCCACGCTGGGAAGATCTGTACACGTAAACCCCTCGGAACTAACTTTTGCTCTCTATAGATTTCTAGACTGCTTACATTCCACCATAGACGCAAATAATTGCGTCTTGCATGTTTAATTGCCTTCAGTAGGGATTGTTGGTTAGGGGAGTGACTACTATTTCCTTCTATATCAGATGATACTGATCCTTTAAGTTCCATAAGTCTATTAGTCCAATCATTTTCCACCAGTTCAAAATTCATTATTAAGAGGCGTGCGAGGTTCTTAATATATACCCTTAAAGGGTCCCTGGTAAATTAGAACTAAAACAAAAGAAGCTAAACCTGCACCGCTGTATGTAAACCAAGATAGGTGCTGGCACCGGGCTGTTTATGTACTCTACCAGAAAATATGTATATGTTTGTGGTTTACCGGATGCCACAACCAACACTGCCCAAAATAGAATGTGCCGCACACTTTAAAGATTTTTGAATTAATCTATGGTAATTTATTTAATCAGATCCTTCATACAAAGAGATACATACATCTAAAAACACAATTAAAAAGCCCCAAATATTTGGGGTGGGATGGCTATCAGGTGGTTAATATCTATACAATATGTCAATATAAAGTTCCCTTGCAAAAGTTCCTCTGAGAGATTAATAATAGAGTAAAAATTATAATAAAAGATCTAGAACAACATGGTGCTAAGTATATGTACAACAATTTATCAAGCAAAGAAAAGTGACCTGTGCAGTTAAAGTGACAAGTGTAATTTCATTAAAGTGACAAGCGCTTATGACTATCCCAAAAATACCAAGAAATATTACGAAAAACCCATTACTAATCGTGGATTAAGCAAAAGCCATGTAAGTGTCCAGGATATGCTGGGAACTAATACTCTACTATAGTCTGCCGTATTAATACATCACCGTGTGATAGACTCCATCCAACAATGACGACGCGTTGCGTGGTGAACCTCCTCACCACTTCATCAGGTAAGTACTGTGCCCCTCTCGCTCACCTTTTATTTCCCCTTGTCTCCAATCGCGTCCATGCCTGTCGAGGGCGCGGTCGCACGCACCCGCGCGCCCCGTCCGAGCCTCAGAGAGCTCGCAGGGGCCACGCCGCACGTACTTCCTGCTTCCCTCGGGTTGGAACGCAGGACCCGGATGTGACGCAAGGCCGGCGCGTGCGCAGACGCCCGGCGTGCGCGCGTTCTCCCCTGCAGTAGGAGGCGCGCACACGCCGTGACGTCATGCCCACCGCGCCCGCCCGGCGGCACACCCGGCAGCTCCTATGGACCTGTCAGTCTCACAGACTGTCAGTTTTTCAGCTGCAGGGGTCACAGGTGGAGCGAGGGATAAATGTAACACCAAACATTGAACAAATAAATTCAACATATAAGGACTTACTGATCACTCTATTTATTCCTAGATATTCCATGCATTTTTGTATTATACTCACATGATATATTTTAACTATTGATACTATATTCTGTGGATTTGATTTTTGTTCATAAACACTTGGACTCATTATCAATCACATATTTCCTTATTGGATACACTATCCATACCTATACATGTATGTACATCATTTACAATTCTAACGATATTCACCACCTTGTCACCTATATGCTCAGATGACCTAGGCATTAGTCCAATGTCACCATTTCGGGGCACATCTGGCCCCTACTTGTATCCCTCCCATTCTTTGTTTTTTATCCAGGCAGTAGTTCTTGTGATATTGTATGTTGTTTCATAATGTTATTATTCTGGAATCATCCATCCATTCAAGACATTATCAGTGGCCATGTATTCTCTTTCTCCGTCTTGTTTTTCTCTTCTCTGTATCAATATATTGTGTGATTCCTGTTCCCAAGAATTCAATACATTTCACTTAGAGAAGAAATCCAAAGGTACATCTTCGTTGTCACCTTTTTTATCACCACTCATCTCCCAAAAAATAAAATATGGTGATGGTCTTTCTTTTCGTGGAACAGGGAGCTTGTACCACAACGATTATATCCTCACTTTCATTCTCCTGTTTCAATATGTTGATTGATTCCTATCCCCGAGCCTCTCAAGTGCCATTCACTCAAATGGGTGGTCCAGGGGTACATCCTCTTTATCATCTGTTTTATCCGTCATCTCCCAGGATTGGGGGCTGGCAATGATATTTCTCGTCGTGGAGCAGGGAGCTTGTGTCACACCAACCATCTGAAATTAAATAAAAAGAACACACTTCTTAGTGGACCTAATTTTCTCCATACTACACCCATATGTGCTCTACTTGAAAAGTGCGGCACATTCTATTTTGGGCAGTGTTGGTTGTGGCATCCGGTAAACCACAAACATATACATATTTTCTGTAAGAATGGTAATGGCATTGCTTTAATGTGACATAAAATGCTGATAAACCCTGTAATGCTTTGCATATCCATCTTACATTTTCCCTTATATTAACTATAAATGTATGTTTTATAGGTGCAAGTACTGGCACTATGATGAAAATCTGCTGACCTCCAGTGTGGTCATTGTGTTCCATAATGAAGGATGGTCTACCCTCATGAGGACGGTTCACAGCGTTATTAAACGGACTCCTGCGAGGTACCTGGCAGAGGTTGTCTTGATTGATGACTTCAGTAACAAAGGTAGGTTATGATGAATTTATCGAGAAAGAAAATGTGGTATTTAGTGAATCTCATACCATTGACTGTCGAAGAGGAACCTTTGGTGCTAAAAGCGGCCTTAGATAACTAAAGATTTGGCATAAATGTGTGTAAATGAAACATGCACATAAGTTGTAATATTAGGGTACGTACATCCGCGTGTTTTATAGCTTGCACGCCTAATGTTTCTGGGGCTGGCCAAGCTGCTTTCTTGATCTATAGGTGACACTAAGACAATAATTGCCATAGGTAGCCACATTCGGCATTGAGAGATGGTCGGGAGCCACATATATAGGCCATATATGGCATCTAATAGGAAACAACTGGAAACTAGCCATTCCAAATAACACATAGTTAAAGCCGTCCTTCACTCTGAATAAGCGCATATCTTATATGTTTCCTACACCCTGTACATACAGATTGCCCACATTAAAAATCATCCTACCTGCATCTACTGCATGTTATGAGCCTTTAAACATTCAAGATGGCGGCTCATGGGACATCAGGCAGCCTGCAAACAGGAAGTGCCTTCTGACTGTGCTGCTCTGCATTCTGGGACTACTGACCTTTTCCTGACCCCAGCTTTGCTTGGTCTGAGCAAAGCCCAGCTATAACCCGCCCCCCTGTGCTTTATCCCACTCTCCTCTCCTTAGTAAGTGTGATGCTTCTGAGTCAAGATGGCGGCGCCCGTATGCTAAAGTCCTGAACAGAGTTGCAGCCCAGTGGGGGAAAGAATAATATGTAAGCAACTAAAGTTTTGTGTTAGTCCTGAGGAAGTGACGCGGTTTGACGTCACGCAACACGTAGACGTACGGGAGGGGTGCTGTTTGGTCCTTTGTCATGTAAGATCTTTTCTGGTATTTGAATCTAGATTTCTTTTATTTCACCCGGCTGGTCCTCAGAAAGGAAATGGCAGTATTGACACTGTAGGTTAGGTATGGTTATTGGCACTTTAGCATTTGCACTTTTGTTGTATTATAGTATAACTTTTTTTGTGGAGATCATTAGGTTATTAGAGAGTTTATATGTAATGTTATATGCGAGCACTGTAGCACTTTAAGATTACCAGCCCGGTATTATGAAATGTTTAAACTTTTTATCATCTATATGACCATGAAATAGCGGTGTACCATCTTTTAGCCCCCTCCCTCCTTCCTTGACGATCTGTGTTTTATGTGTTATATGTATTTTAATGTGTCTAAATTAAGTGTAGATATGATTTTTGTAATAAACATTTACTTATGATGACATTTTGAGCAGTGGTGCCATATATATTTTGAAGGTAGTTTGGGGAGCTGTGGGGCTTCCTTCCATTTTTACATTATAAGCAACTAAAAACATAAAATATATTAACTTTAGATGCTGGGGAATCGTTTTTTAAGGTTTCGGCCTTTCATTAAATCATGGTGAAGGTCCAGTTTAAAGTGGATCAACACCCGATGCGTCGGGCCTGCGGGGCACCCCGATCGGGGGTGCCCTGCTGTGTGAAACCCCCCAGAAAGCCCCGAAATCCCTACCTGCTCCTCGATCCGCAGCAGCCGCTCGCACATCCCTCTAGCAGGGCGCGCACCTCACTTGTCCGTCGGCGGGGATTGGCTGCAGCGGTCACGTGGGAGCGGGGACAGGTGAGTTTTTGGGGCTTTCTGGGGGGTTTCACACAGCGGGGCACCCCCGATCGGGGTGCCCCACCGAAGTGGACCAAAACCCAGGATAGTCAAAATCCTGGGTGTTGGTCCACTTTACGTACTCAAAATCAGCAAAATTAACAACTTACGGGCTGATTCATTACAAAAGCCAGGTAGCGACAGTTGAGCGTCTGTAGAGCGGATTTCAGAGCGACCGCTAGACGTCACTGTGCTCGGCCATGGATCATTGTTTTAGAGCTCCTCAGTCGCTGTCCGGCATTGATGAATATCATGTGTCGCAGTACTACGCTGTATGGGACCAAATGGGAGCGCCAGCTCAGAGCAACTGACTCACACCACATTCATCAAAAAATCCGCCTCAAGCATCACCGGCGCTCAAAATCATGTAGTTGTAGCCCATAGCCCCAGAAGCTGTGTTATTAACTGTATTCTTAGTATACAGTACGTCCTGCTCCAAATATTATACTTACAATCGGGTAATACTCCGCCAGATGGCGCTGGACTGCAGAGACATCGAAAATAGGCTCCTCCCGGCCCCTCAAATACCCGGGGACCTCCCACAAATCCCCAGAATTTCTCTGCAGTCTGGCTGCGAAGGACGAGAAATTGGCTCTCTACTCGCAGGTGAGCGGGGCTATTAGCCTGCGGCCCTGTAGGACTATTCCCACCCGTTCCACTAGTATTATGCCTCCCAGCCTTGGCTGTGCTGGTTGGGTGAGGGTAGGCAGCACCACTGTTAGGTGCTTAGGAGCGCTGCTCCACCGTAATCCCCCACCAAAGGGTAGGTGGTTCAGGCTTATGGTGAGCCTCTATGGGATGCCCCTCCCGCACCCAAGAAGGCCCTCACTGGGTTTCCCTTTAAAGTGGACCAACACCCGATGCTGATCGGCCTGGGAATCTATAAGATTCCCGGGCCGATCAGCATCAGGCCGATCGGGGTGCCCCGCTGTTTGAAACCCCCCAGAAAGCCCCGAAATCCCTACCTGCTCCTCGATCCAGTGGCGCATGCGCGAGCCGCCGCCGCCGCCGTTCGCGCATCCCTCTAGCAGGGGCGTGCTCCCTGTAAGAGTGACGCGCGGGAGGCGGCGGGCGCGCTCGCTTGTCCGTCGGCGGGGATTGGCTGCAGCGGTCACGTGGGAGCTGGGACAGGTGAGTTTTTGGGGGTTTCACACAGCGGGGCACCCCCGATCGGGGTGCCCCACCGAAGTGGACCAAAACCCAGGATAGTGAAAATCCTGGGTGTTGGTCCACTTTAAAGGACTGCGCCTGTTTGGGGACCGCCTGGACCTTTTTGCTAAGGGAGGCAGGTTACCCCAGCGCAGGCGGCAATCTCGGCCCTTTCGTGGTCAGGGCCGCCAGACAGGGGAGGGGGGTTTCTTTCCCTGGGGCCCGGGGAGATTTCTGGGATAGAGGCAGAGGACGTGGACGTCCTGGCTCCTCCTGGGGTACCAAAGCTAAATCCTCTCCCAAGCCCCCTCAGGCATGATGGGGCGCCCTCGCCCATCCGGGTGGGGGAACGGCTGCAGCACTTCGCTCACGTCTGGAGGCTTCATGTCTCAGACCGGTGGATTCAGGAGGTAGTGTCCTCCAGTTACAAGTTGGAGTTTGCTGCCGATCCCCCTCCAAGATTCACCAGATCCCGGATTCCTCAGGACCCTGTGTCTGCTCAGGAGCTAGTGCAAGCAGTGCAAGGCCTCCTGGAGCTGGGGGTCATCTGCCAGGTCCCTTTAAGAGAAAAAGGCAAGGGCTTTAATTCCAACCTATTCACAGTACCCAAAAAGGATGGTTCTGTCAGGCCCATCCTGGACTTAAAGTGGACCAACACCCACGGGTGATCGGCCCGGGAATCTATAAGATTCCCGGGCCGATCACCTCCCTCCCCGCGGAACATCCGAGATCGGGATGTCCCGCGGGGTGAAGCCCCCCCAAACACCCCAAACTCCTTACCTTAACTTCGGCGGCCGGCCGCCGCCGCCTCCCTCGCGCCCCTCTAGACGTGCCCGCGCCGGCCGTCTGTGAATGGCCGGTGCGGGCACGCGCGCGTCAAGAGTGACGCGCGGGAGGCGGCGGCAGAGGAGCTGCTTGTCCGCGGCTTGTCCATCGGCGCTGGGAGCGGTGAGTTTTTCGGGGAGTTCGAGGGGGTTTCACACAGCGGGGCACCCCGATCGGGGGTGCCCCACCGAAGTGGACCAAGACCCAGGATAGTCAAAATCCTGGGTGTTGGTCCACTTTAAAGATTCTCAACAAGTTTGTCAGGGGCAGGTGCTTTCGCATGGAGACTCTGCGCTCTGCCATCGGTTCCCTGCGCCTAGGGGATTTCATGACTTCTGTGGACATCAAAGATGCTTACCTTCATATTCCTGTGTTCCCAGGTCATCAAAGGTTCCTCAGGTTCGCTCTGATGGATCAACACTACCAATTTGTGGCCTTGCCCTTCGACCTCACTTCAGCTCCCAGGGTGTTCACCAAGGTGGTGGCTGGTGTGATGTCTCTGCTCAGATGTCAGGGCGTCCGCGTGCTTCCCTATCTGGACGACATCCTCATCACTTCCCAGTCTCTACATCAGGCAGAGTTGGATACTCAGCTGGTGGTGTCCACTCTGGAGTCATTTGGATGGGTGATCAACCACCCCAAGTCCTCATTGTCCCCTTCCTTGGTAACTCCATTCCTAGGAATGAATCTAGATACTGTTCAGGCAAGGATCTTCCTTCCTCAGCAGAAGGTGGACAGTCTGATTGCACAGGCTCAGTCCCTCCTAGCTTGTCCCCATCCCTCCATCAGGCAGGGGATGCAGCTGGTGGGCCTGATGGTGGCGTGCTTTGAAGCGGTCCCTTATGCTCAGTTCCACTTGAGGCCTCTGCAGCTTCACCTATTGTCAGTATGGGACAAGGACCCAGCTTCCCTGGACAGGGTCTGTGTGCTCTCCCCCCTGGTAAGGAGGTCCCTCTTGTGGTGGATGGACTCAAGGTACCTGTTGGGGGTCATCTCCTTTCTTGCCCCTTCCTGGGAGACGGTCACCACGGATGCCAGTCTGTCAGGTTGGGGGGGTTTCTGGAAGACCCTGCGGTTCCAGGGGCGGTGAGGCCCTCAGGAGGCCCACACTCCTATCAATGTATTGGAGCTGTGGGCGATCAGGTTAGTTCTGGGTCGCTTGACTACTCATCTTCGGGGCCTGCCTGTTCAGGTGCGCTCGGACAACCAGACGGCAGTTGCCTACATCAATCATCAGGGAGGGACCCCTGGGCAGAGGCCAATGTCCCCTGCATTTCAGCTGTGTACATCCCGGGGTTGGAAAATCGCCTGGCGGACCTCTCGCCAGGGAGACTGGTCCCTATGCAGCAGGGTGTTTCAATCTCTGTGTCACCGTTGGGGCCAACCAGATGTGGATCTTTTTGCGTCCCGCCACAATCACAAGCTCCCAGCTTTTGTCTCTCTGTCCAGGGATCTTCTGGCCCTGACCTCGGATGCGCTAGCAATGTCATGGAAGGACTTTCAGTTCCTGTATGTCTTCCCTCCAATTCCCCTGCTGGGCAGGGTTCTGCGCAAGATTGCTCTGGAAGGGGTGCCAGCAATTCTGGAGGCCCCCAGGTGGCCAAGAAGAGTGTGGTTCGCAGACTTGGTACATCTGGCAGTAGATCAGTACGCTCTGCCCTTGGTGCCAGATCTGCTCACTCAGGGCTCGCTACGCCATCCCATTTTTCAAACTCTGGCTTTGACGGCTTGGCTGCTGAAACCTCCATCTTGATGGAGAAGGGGCTGTCTACCTCGGTTGTTGATACCATGATAAAGGCTAGGAAGAAGTCTTCTTCTTCCATTTATTACAGGGTTTGGCGTGCCTACATTGACTGGTGTGAGTCTAAGTCTCTTCCCTGTTGTGTTCTCTATTCCCAGGATTCTGGAGTTCCTGCAGCATGGGGATGGAGATGGGGCTCCAACTCAGTACTCTGAAGGTTCAGGTTTCTGCCCTGGCTAATTTCTTCCATAAGTCCTTTGCTCAACACCCTCTGATCAGGACTTTTTTCCAGGGGGTCACTCATGTGCATCCCCCACGCAAACCTATGGTGCCTGATTGGGATCTGAACTTGGTTCTGTCAGCCTTGCAGGGTGCTCCCTTTGAACCTGTGCAGGATGCTGCCTTGGCCATTCTTACGCTCAAGGTTGTGTTTCTGGTGGCTATTACTTCTGTTAGGCGTGTGTCTGAGTTGGCGGCGCTGTCCATTCAGCCCCCCTACTATGAGAGACACCAGGACAAGGTGGTGTTTTGTTTCAAACCTGACTTTCTGCCTAAGGTAGTGTCTGCCTTTCATTTGAATCAGGATATTGTTCTTCCTTCTTTGTGCCCTAATCCTAGCAATGCTAAGGAGAGAGTTTTGCACTCTTTGGATGTGGTTAGGTGTCTGAAGTACTATCTGGTGGCTACTGCACCTTTCAGGAAAACTGATGCTCTTTTTGTGGTCCCTTCTGGTCCTAGGAAGGGTTTGGCTCATGCCAAGTCTACTATCAGCAAGTAGATTCGTCAGGCTGTGATTCAGGCCTACTCTGCTAAGGGGAAGAATCCTCCCTTCCGCTTTACTGCTCATTCCACTCATGCTATTGGTGCCTCTTGGGCTTTTCAGCACCTGGTATTATTTTTGGAGCAGGACGTACTGTATACTAAGAATAATACAATTCTGTGATTACTCACCTGTAGAAGTGGTATTATGAGTATACAGTACGTCCTGCTCCAACCCACGCTTGGTTTTTGCATTATCTTGGATCCCCTGTATGGTGATTGTTATCATTTTTATAGTTGATAGTTGGGTTGTTTAATTCTCCCGGCTTCTCGTTAACTGCTTTTCAATGCTGGGGATTTGTGGGAGGTCCCCGGGTATTTGAGGGGCCGGGAGGAGCCTACTTTCGATGTCTCTGCAGTCCAGCTCCATCTGGCGGAGTATTACCCGATTGTAAGTATTATATTTGGAGCAGGACGTACTGTATACTCATAATACCAATTCTACAGGTGAGTAATCACAGAATTGTATTATTGAACATGTATCCACTAGTAACAAAGCGAAAACATATGGAATTGCATTGTTATTACATTGTAACATGAACACTATAACATGAACACTGTACATGTTGCTACCCCTACCCCATAAAATACCTGCTCCACATGTGTAGATCCCCCAGTGCCAAAGAGGTGAATTGTAGAATCAAAACCCATACACTACTGTAAGCCTGGTAAAAGGAGAGGCACTGGAAGCTGCTAAGACAGGTAAGCCAGTGTATTTTCCTATTTGTCTTACTCTGCATTATCTACAAGTATGGTGCTGAAACTTTAAGCCCTCTCAAACTGCTTATGCCACTGATCATAAGATGGGAATTTACTAACATTTCTTTTTCTGACTGGAGGTCCACTTTAACGGCTCATCATTGCTGGACAACTATAGTTAGATTCTGACCACAGTAAAGGCCATTCTGCACTCCCCTAACCTAGAAAAAGCCTTGATCCCATAGCACAGGCAAGTGAACAGCAGCAGGTTTTCATCAGGCAGACTACCCTGAGATAAGAGCTCTCAGGTTGGGTCAGTTATGGGGTGAGCTGCCTTGTCCCCCAGTACCTTTACTGTTTGGGACAAATTTCTTGGTAGACATTAAGAGCCCCTGTCTAGATTCCTATTTTTAAAGCCTAAGACTAAATAACACCTAGTTTGTAATATTTGCATTGCTTAATAAGAAGTATCCCTGCTGAAAAATATTCGCATCTGATTGACAGTCCCATGAGAAGCCTGTAGACATGAAATTAGTGTCTGGCTCAGATAATTTCACACTTTATGGACATCTGCATGCTATGTATGGAAATATGTTTATTATCCATCTTAATGTAGTTAGATAATAATATCTGAAGGAATACCCCATTGGTCAGCTAGTTTTCCTAGCATTGCCAGCACATTCCCTACAATTTTATGGTCTAGCAAGGCTCTCTGTCTTCCATAACCAGAAGCCCTATCCCAGGTTTCTACCCCTCATGTTTGCAAGCTTGTATGGACTGCAGTCCTTTATTGCAGTCATCTATTCCCCCCCACTGCACTTTTTCTTGACCACTTCTCAACCTGTTTTTTTTTCACTTTCTCTCCACTGACATACCCTCAATAATCATGAGAGATTTCAACATACCTATTGACAGTCGCAGTCCTGCTGCTACCAGACTACTTACATTAACTTCCTCCTTTGGCCTCACATAGTGGTCCTCCTCTCCCACCCACAAAGAAGACCATACCTTAGACCTCCTTTTTACTAACCTCTGCTCCTTATCAAAATTCCTTTCATCCCCTCTACCACTCTTTGACCACAACCTGCTAACCCTAACCCTGACTCTGACCCTCTCTTCTACTCCCTCTACTTCTGCTACCCACACACAAGCAACCTTTCACCTAAACATACGCAAGCTAGACCTTCATTCACTTGCTGACCCTTTGAAACCCCTGCATGCTCCCTCCTCATTCATTGACACAGACTCTGCAGCCTTGTATTACCACAACATCTTAACTTCAGCCCTGGATTTTCCACACCCACAGCCACCCTCAACATACTAACAAACCACCATGGCTAAACATGAACATCACTAAACTGAAACGGCATTCCCTAGTCGCTGAACGGCACTGGCAGAAATTGAAATCCAATTAGGCTTTCCTTCTATACAAACAAGCCCTTTAGGATCCCTGGACAGCTCTTTCTTTCACCAAGCAAGCGTACCTCTCTCATATCTACACAGGCCCAGAATCCCAAACATCTGTTTAAAACTTTTAACTCTTTGCCTTGCACACTACCTTCCCCTCCGACCCCCAAATAACAGCTGAGCAGCTTAGCACATTTTTCAGTAACAAAATTGACAGCCTCCATGCTGGCTTAGCTCCTTTATCTACTTCACCCCACATGACACCCCCCCCCTAAGGACTTCCCTAACCCTAAGAACAAAGAATGTCCTCCCCCATCTCCAAAGCCCACCTTACTACTTGCCCTCCAGATTCCATTCCATCCCACGTTATTCCACAACTGGCCTCATACTTAGGACTCATAAAGCTGTGCCATGACACCCTTCCCACCTCAGCCACGACCCTGAAATTGAAGCCTTCACTTAGAATACATAAAGTATTTACATTTTTCAGATGCTTTGAAATGGCCTATTTTACAGTGTTCCCAATGGGGATAAGGTGGGAGGAAGTTTGTGTTTGCACAGAGACTTTAAGCCAGGAGGGTAGCTCTGGAGAACCTGAGAAGGAATCTTGAGGTCCAGGGGTCAGCACAGTATTACTAGTGTGACTGTTCTCTCTGAGAGTGAGGCCATATGTGCTAGAGTAGAGCAACTAAAAGTTAATTGGTTAATGCTGGGACTGTGGGGAAACTGCACTTGCCCTGAGATTCTTCAGGTGTTCCTCCACGATTCCCATGATTAACTGCCGGAAGAGACATGGATCATCTTGTGAGAGTATCTAGAGCATGCTGCTCCATTTACTGGGACAGAGGGTGCTTTCTAAACTCACACACATCTTCTATTTTTTTTTTACTGTACTGTGCTACTGTGAGCTAATATATATTATGCAAACATCTATGCTGTGTAACATGCTTTACTATATCTACAATCATGACACCCTCATATAGTTGAACACAAGAGGAACTGGAAGGGGTTTGCAAAATCTAGTAGGGTTGTTTCTTTTGTGCTGCAGAAACCTGTAGAACTTAGCTATTTGACAATTTGCACAGTTTTACCATGTAATTTAGCCCTTTAGTAGGCTAATCCAAAGTAATATACACTAGGTGTGATTGTTACAGACCCCACCTGGTAAGTTGGTTTTGTGGTGACGGCTCCAAGTGGTTGTGTTGTCGTGATTTTGCAGTACCACAAGTTTGATGTATGGCAGCCTCTTTGGTTTGTGTGGAGGTGATGTGCTGCATGTGGAAGATGTGAAACAGTTTGCTTGTTCTTTTATTGTGCTGCTCAGCCTCAGGAAAAGTTTATCCATTCAGCCATTAGCTGTCTCGGCCAAACCACACTTGGCATATCGCTAACAATGAATAGAGCGGTCTCTTTAGCTGTTAAAGCATCTTCTGAGGATTATGTAAATGAAGCACTCCACTTCATAAAAAAAAAGCACCACCCGTCTGCCCAGAAATCTGTGATATAAAGCACTTGGACAGTTGGTAGCAATTGCTGTATCCACCACTAAAAAGAAAATACAAAAATTACATGTGTACACAGCTTAAACGGGATCAATTTGTGGCAGCGGATGCCAGATTTTAGGACTTGTCCCCATCATTCTGCTACTGGGGAAAGTGGTGTGAGGCTGTTTACATGTAAGTAGGGTGGAGGCTACTCTGTCATGGGCAGTGATATTACAACGGTTGTACAAGGCTTGTTACAGTTTTCAGGGGACACAACCAATATAAACACCTATATAGATTACAATGGGGTCGATTCAGAGCCAGGTGAGAATTCTCACTCCTTTTTTAGGAGAGAACTACCATTGACTTTCATTGTCTACTGGGTGTCAGTTTTCACCTTGATCTGAATCATCTCCAAGGTAGACAATGAAAGTCAATGACAGTTTTCTCTCCTAAAAAAAAAGGACTACACAACAACACAAATATTAGCAGGCACTGCCAAATTATCAAAAAACAGGAGCGTGCTCCCCCTACCCTACTGCATGTACGCACAAACAAAATCAATATAGGGTCTAGAAATGGGACACAACTTCAAAATGTGAAAATATATATTTTTTTATTATATTTATTCTTATTTTATTTTATTTAGTTGCAAGCCATTAAAAAACACACAACACCACAACTATTAAAACAGAGGTCACCATCCCAGGCCTAGACTCATGGTGTTAATACACCAACCATAAATAAATTCATACTTTCAGTGTCAAGTTCAGATAACTATACTGGGCTCTTCCCCTTTAAGATAATCCCCTATAGGTAACCAGAGCAAGTGTGCTGTATTAACACCATGAGTCTAGGCCTGGGATGGTTGGTGACCTCTCTATTCTAAGTATGTCACACACCCCGCTTCAAGACATTCATTACATGTGGGTATACTGACCTATAGATGGCGATCTTGCAGAGATGTCAATAGAAAAAGTAAGACCCTCCCGGTCCATAAATACCTGGGACCTCCCACTCATTCCCCAGTCTTTCATCTCTGCAGACGGTGAGCAAGTCAGAAGATGGATGTCTCCTCCTTGCAGGTAGCCGGGATGACTCCCGGCCCTCTATTGTTCTATTCCTGCCCGGATTCTTTTATTTATATTACTTGCCTCCCAGCCTAGGCTGCTGGTCCGGGCAATGGTAGATGGGACCCTAGGTGCTTAGGAGCTCCGCTCCGCCGTGAGACCCCATAACAAGGGGTAGGCGGCTAACCGGGTTGGTGACCCCGGTTTGGGATGCCCCGTCCCTTGGCCTCCCACCCTAGCATGGATTCCCCCTCTCCTGGATACCCTTAGAGAGGGGGGGGACTGGTCCCTTATGGATCATCTTTATTGATGTGTGTGTGTGGTGCTTAACTTTACAATGTGCGGTACTCAGACCGGCGTCTGTCATTGTGGCTGTTCCCAGGTGCCCAGGGGGAGCTTCTTCCCCTCGGGGCGGGGCCGGGCGCTCGCGCGGGCGCCTACTGCCCGCCCCCGTGCTGCGGGCGCCGCGGTTCAGGTCCCGGCTTCTGGCCGGGAGCGACGGGGGAGGGGCGAGCCGGGTGCGACGCGCGAACCGCGGCGGCCCGCCCTCCCTCCCTCTTCCTCTGCCTACGCGCCTTTTCCCTCCACACTGCCAGGAGTGCGTGCGTGTCGGTTGGTGAGTGGCCTGTGGCCCAATTAGTTTTTCCTTATTGATCATGCCTTTCCTTGGGGTTGCTTGGCAACGCTTCTGTTATTAACCCCTTTGGACAATTGCTATGTAGGTCTGATTGTTGTGTTTGTGTGTTCCAGGTGGACCATCGTTCCTATTAAAGGGGGGTTCTCCCGGTCCTGGTTAAATTTAGGGGTCTGTAAATTCCTCCCACGCGGGACTTAAAGGGGCATCCCGGGTTGCATTACTGTGTAATTCCCTCGGGGCATTGTGCATATATTTTTAAAAAATCACCATATGGAGGCTTCCCCGGATACTGGGCTTGTGCCCCCTTCGGGCCAATCCAGGCTGTGTTTGGGGTTTGGGTTATCCCTTTTGGGGGATGAAGTATTTCTTTGTGTACCCTGTGCACAACGGTCTATTACGCGGCAGTCCGGATCTCAGGCGTCTGGTTCTGCTCCGCCAGTCTCCTCTCCGTCTCCCCCTCGCTTGACACGTACCCCATGTGATGTGGTCATTGGCGGGGAGTCGCAATCTGAGGTGTGTGCCAGATTGGCCAATCTTGAAAAATTGTTTTCCAGTGCTGTTGCCAAAAAGGCCACTGCAAAGCGAAAACATTTGTATACAGCCACGCAGGCCTTTGATATGGAGGAGTTTGACTCCCTGGATTGGTCTGATTTTTCCCCGTTTGAGGAGTCTGAGGGCTCCGATGACCAGTAGTTTGTGGGTGCTGATACCGAGCAGGGCCAGGGGGATTCCTTGGATACCTCTAGGGTCCTGGCTCATATGTTTGAGGTCCTGGCTATTTCTCCCCCCGAGGCGGCTCCTCCACTGAAGGGGGAGGTCTTTGAGGTGACCAAGCCGTGCTTGGAATTTCCTTATCAAAAGCATTTTGATGGTATCATTCTTAAGGAATGGGAGAGGCCGACTCGGCTTCCGGGTGTCCCTCCGGGTTGGGACAAAAAATATCCCTTTCCGGCGGACGCGGTGAAGCACTGGTCGTTGTCCAGCTCCTCAATCCTGCATTCTCCAGAGTGCACTACTCTCAAGGATGGTGAGGATAAACGCATTGACCAGATGGCTTGTCTTGGTTTTGCTAGTGTTGGGTCGGCCTTGCGGCCGGTTTGTGCTTCAGCGCTTTTATTGGTAGCTGCCAGGTCGGTTGTTAGAGGACTGTTGACCTCTTCCAGGCTTAACCCGGCTAGTGAGGAGTTTGCCGCCCTAAAGCGATGTGAGTTATTTTTGTCCTTTGTGCTGACCACCTTGGACGACACATTGGTGATGTGTGGCAGAGCTTCGGCCTTGCTTGTGGCTATCCGGCGGTCGGTTTGGTTACGCCAGTGGGCGGCTGATTTTGTGTCCAAAAAGTCGCTTACGGCCCTTCCCTTTGTGGGGTTGCGGCTCTTTGGAGAGAAATTGGATTCGGTGGCGAAGGGAGGTAAGTTACCTCAGCGTAAGAAGCAGCGTCGCCCCTTTCGGGGGGCGGCTTCCTTCACTCAGTCCTTTTGTGGGGCTAGAGTTGGCAGGGGTTCGGCTTTCCCCTTGTCCAGAGGTGATTCCTGGTCCAGGGGCAGGGGTCGGGCCCGTCCAGGACACAGTTGGGGCTCTAAGCCTAAAGCCACTGCCAAGCCGGCTCAGCAATGAGGGGGCGCCCTCACTCTTGCGGGTGGGGGGACGGCTGCAACTCTTCTCCTGGGCCTGGGTCCAAGCGGTCTCGGACAGGTGGATTCAGGAAGTGCTGTCTTCCGGTTACAAGCTGGAGTTCGAGTTCCGGCCCCCTCCCAGATTCTTCAGGTCTCGGGTGCCGTCAGATCCTCTGGCCGCTCAGGGGCTTCGGGCGGCAGTAGCAAGTCTCTTGGACATGGCTGTCATCTGTCCGGTGCCCCCCTCAGACCGTGGCCTGGGCTTCTATTCCAATTTGTTCACGGTGCCCAAGAAGAACGGTTCCGTTCGTCCCATTCTGGATCTGAAGTTGCTCAACAGGTTCGTCCGTCCCCGGAAGTTCCGTATGGAAACTCTGCGCTCAGCCATCCACTCACTTCGTCAGGGGGACTTCATGACGTCCATAGACATCAAGAATGCTTACCTGCATATTCCAATATTTCCGGCACACCAGAGATTTCTCAGGTTCGTTGTGGAAAATCGACATTTTCAGTTTGTGGCTCTTCCGTTTGGCCTTACCTCGGCTCCAAGGGTTTTTACCAAGGTGTTGGCAGGAGTGATGGCCATCCTCAGAGCCAGGGGTATCCGCATCGTGCCATATCTGGACGATCTTCTCATCATGCCGTCTTCCCTCAGCCAGGCGCAGCTGGATACCAGGACCGTGGTGTCCACTCTGGAGAGTTTCGGTTGGGTGATCAACTATCCCAAGTCCTGCCTTTCTCCCTCCAGGGTGGTGGAGTTCCTGGGAATGTCTCTGGATACTTCTCAGGCCAGGGTGTTCCTCCCCCGAGCCAAGGTTCTTCTGATTCAGGAATTGACTCAGCGACTCCTATCTATCCCCCGCCCGTCCATCCGGCTGGGGATGCGTCTGGTGGGATTGATGGTGGGGTGGCATCGTTCGAGGCGGTTCCCTTTGCCCAGTTTCACACAAGGACTCTCTAGCTCCATCTCTTGGCGGCCTGGGACGGGTCCCCGCTGTCATTGGATCAGTCCTTTTTGATGTCCCCCCCCCCGGGTACGGCGTTCCCTTCGGTGGTGGCTGAAACCAAGCAATCTGATGAGGTGCAGGTCATTTCTGACCCCTCGGTTGGAGACGGTCACCACGGATGCCAGCCTGTCTGGTTGGGGGGGATCTTCAGTTTCAGGGACTGTGGGGGCCTCAGGAGGCCCACGATCCCATCAATGTTCTGGAGTTGAGACCCATCAGGTTGGTTCTGGCTCACTTGACTCATCAGTTGCGGGGACTACCGGTTCAAGTTCGGTCGGACAATCGGACGGCGGTCGCCTACATCAATCACCAGGGAGGGACTCACAGCAGGCGTGCCCTCAGGGAAGTGTCTTTGATCCTGGATTGGGCAGAGGGCAATGTCCTGTGCATCTCGGCAGTGTACATTCCGGGAGTGGAGAACACGGAGGCGGACTCCCTGAGCAGGGGGTCATCTCGCCGGGGGGAATGCTCACTCAGCCCCAAGGTGTTTCGGTCGCTTTGCCACCGGTGGGGGACTCCGGAGGTGGACCTCTTTGCCTCTCGTCACAATCACAAGCTTCCGGCATTTGTGTCTCTCTCGCGGGATCCGCTGGCTCTGGCAGCGGATGCCATGTCTCTGAACTGGAGGGATCTGGGGTTTCTTTACCTGTTCCCTCCGTTTCCCATGGTGGGCAAAGTGGTGCGCAAGCTGGCCCTAGAGGGCGCGTCAGCAATCCTGGTGGCTCCAAGGTGGCCAACACAGGTTTGGTTCGCAGACGTGGTAAGGTTGGCAGAGGATCACTTAGATCTGCCCCTTCTGCCGGATCTGCTCACTCAGGGTCCACTGCTCTACCCCAATTTACCAATGCTGGCTTTGACGGCATGGCTGCTGTAACCTCCATCTTGAAGGAGGAAGGTCTTTCTGATGCTGTCATTCAGACTCTGGTTAGGGCTAGAAAGAAGTCTTCCCCTGCCATCTACTATAGGATTTGGAGGTCTTATATTGAATGGTGTGAGGTCCGGGCCTTGCCTTGCAGGGCGTTTTCTATCCCTAGGGTTTTGGAATTTCTGCAACATGGTCTGGACCTAGGTTTGCAGCTTAGTACGTTGAAAGGGCATGTTTGTGCCCTAGCGGTTTTCTTTCAAAAGTCTTTTGCTCTTCATCCTCTGGTTAAGACTTTTTTCCAGGGGGTTACTCAGGTGCGGCCTCCTAGGAAGCCTTTGCTCCCAGTTTGGGATTTGAATTTGGTTCTTTCTGCCTTGCAGGGTCCTCCTTTTGAACCTTTGCAGGATATTGCACTTTCTACGCTAACTCAGAAGGTTGTTTTTCTGGTTGCCATCACTTCCGTTCGGCGTGTATCGGAGTTGGCGGCCTTGTCCATTAAGGCCCCTTAATTTGAGAGGCATCAGGTTGTTTTCCACTTCAAGCCAGATTTCCTTCCTAAGGTGGTCTCTGCTTTTCATCTTAATCAGGACATTGTTCTACCTTGTGTTCTAAGCCTAGCAATGACAAGGAGAGGGTTTTGCATTCTTTGGATGTGGTTCGCTGTGTGAAGTACTATTTGGTGGCTACTTCCTCTTTTCGTAGGACTGACGCCCTTTTTGTGGTGCCCTCTGGGCCTAGGAAAGGTTTGGCTCCCGCCAAGTCTTCCATTAGTAAATGGATTCGCCAGGCCATTGTTGGGGCCTATTGTGCTAAGGGGAAGACTCCCCCTTTTCGTGTTACTGCTCATTCTACTCGTGCTGTTAGGGCGTCCTGGGCCTTCCAGCACCAGGCCTCTGTTGAGCAAGTTTGTAAGGCTGCTACTTGGTCCTCGGTTCACACTTTTTCCAAGTTTTACAAGGTTGATGTGCGGGCCTCAGCAGATGCTGTTTTTGGCCGCAAGGTTCTGCAAGCTGCAGTGGTTTAAGTTGTGCCTTGTTGCCTTGTTTTTGGATCCCTGCCCTTTATGGACACTGCTATTGGATGTCCCACATGTAATGAATGTCTTGAAGCAGGGTGTGTGACATACTTAGAATAATACCATTTTGTGAATACTCACCTGTAAAATGGGTATTATAAGTATATCACACACCCCGGTTCACCCTGCCCTTTGGTATTCTGGATCCTTTATATGGTGAACCTTTGTTAGTTTTAATTGGCTTTCCTGGTCCCTTTTACCTTACTGCTATCTTTATACTGGGGAATGAGTGGGAGGTCCCAGTTATTTATGGACCGGGAGGGTCTTACTTTTTCTATTGACATCTCTGCAAGATCGCCATCTACAGGTCAGTATACCCACATGTAATGAATGTCTTGAAGCGGGGTGTGTGACATACTTATAATACCCATTTTACAGGTGAGTATTCACAAAATGGTATTTTTTAATAGTTGTGGTGTTTTGTGTTTTTTAATGGTTTGCAAATAAATAAAATGGAATATATTTTTATATATTTTGGAGTTGTGCCCCATTTATAGACCCTATATTGGTTTTGTTTGTGTCTCCTAAAAAAGGAGTGAGAACTCTCACCTCGCTCTGAATCGACCCCATTGTGTATGTTATATACAATATATGCAATAACAATATACTTCACCAAATGTTATATTTAGGAACAGCACCATTGGCAGTTTTTCGGCCAAGCCCAAGAAATGACCAGTTATGGCAATATGTGTATTCCCTGTAGTGAACGCCTGTTTATTGGTGGATTCGGCCCTTGTATTATATTGTTATTGCCAAGGTTGACCAGTAGTTCAGTATACAAGTGTTGTGATATATGGCCTATGTGGTGGCCTTGTGGCCAAACTGCCTTCCTTCTGGCAGCTGAAATCTAAATAGGTTTGTACTTTGCTTGTTTCTTCTAGAACATTTAAAACAGAGGCTCGAGGACTATATCAAACAATGGAATGGCCTGGTGAAAATCTTTAGAAATGAACGCAGAGAGGGTCTGATACAAGCTAGAAGCATTGGAGCCCACAAAGCCAAACTTGGACAGGTAAGGACAATTGTGCCTCTCATGGGCTTGTGTGTGAACATTTTGTGTTAACCTGCCCATCTGGAAATGTAAAATAGCCCAAAAGGTTTGTGTTTGTTCCATGGCCACATTTACCTGATGCCCATTCCCTTTAGACAGATTGACCACCCAAATAAAAAAAAAAAAAAGGTACTCAACTTTTGTTCCCATGGACTTGATCAGTTCAACCCCAATGCTCAGCAACTCACCCCCATCTCTGGATTGGGGCCCAAATTAAGTGCAGTGAATGGAGAAGGTTGTGGTAGCTCACCGTGATTGATGGTGGGAGCATTGCCATGTTGGAGTGAGGTAGGAAGAGAAGCCCAATGAGAGAGTGAGGTGCCGGGCCGTGAGGCACCCGCATCCAGCCTCTCAGGTGAGCCCTGCTGCCCTAGACTAGGAGTGATGGTCTGCATGGGAGAAAAGGTGAGTATAGCTTTATTCTTTGTATACAGTACGGCCTGCTCCAGATAGAATACTTACACTCTGGTACTACTCTGCCAGATGGCGCTGGACTGCAGAGACATCGAAAATAGGCTCCTCCCGGCCCCTCAAATACCCAGGGACCTCCCACAATCCCCAGATCTTCTTTGCAGTCTGGACTGCGAAGGACAAGAAGATGGCTCTCTCTACTCGCAGGTGAGCGGGGCTATTAGCCTGCGGCCCTGTAGGACTATTCCCACCCGTTCCATCAGTAATTGCCTCCCAGCCTTGGCTGCGCTGGTCGGGTGATGGTAGGCAGCACCGCTGTTAGGTGCTTAGGAGCGCTGCTCCACCGCAATCCCCCACCAAAGGGTAGGCGGTATAGGCATAAGGTGAGCCTCTATGGGATGCCCCTCCCGCCCGTTTGCCCCTGGCCCCTGTCTATCGGTGGGCCCTATGTTAAGTGGCGCTGTCCTCCCTCACTCTCCTTGTAGCCTTCGGGGGAAAGAGGGGGGGGGTGTGTGTGTGTATGTATATACATGTATTGGCTTTTATGGTTCACTACATTATGCTTTGTGTCAGCCGCCACGCTGACTTGTTTTCATTTACTGTGCTTGAAATTGCCGCCGCGCGCGTTTTCCTGTGTTCCGCGCTTGGCGGCGGCGTTACCTCAGGCACCGGTGCGCCGTCATTGGCTGCTTGTCACGTGTTGGCTTCGCGCTCTTCGAGGGGGGGCGGGACCTGTCTTTGACGCGTTCCACGTCATTGCTCATGCGGGCCCACCCCTCGAGGTATACCGACGCCATTTTTTTGCTTGGTTCCGGCTGCTGCGTGACGGGCTTCTACCTACCGCGGTCCGTGAGTGCCCTCGCAGGCGGCTTTGTTACCGCTGTTAATTATTGTATACTTACGGCTCCCCTTTGATTTTGTCTTTCAGACGGACGAACCCCTTTGGCTTCTCCCGGCCCTACCCCCTCTATTTAGTTGGTTAACTTGTGAGGCCTAGTGTTAATTACTCCCACTTCCCTAGCAGGTTTTTGAGTATCCGGGGTTGCTGTATAGCGTTAATCCGTCGGCCTATTGTGCCGCTATAATCACCATATGGAGGTGTCTCAGGATAATGTGACCGGGGTTCCTTCGGGACAAGCCCGGCTGTGTGTAGCTTGTGGGGAGTCCCATGTTGACGCTGACAAGGCGCGGGTCTGTGTACCCTGTGCCAAACAGGTGCTTGCACTGCAATCCGGCCTTCCAGTGGCTGAGTCTGCGATTCATTTCACCTCATCTACTCCCCCAAGCTTAAATCTCACTCCCTCTGAGTTGCATGCAAGTGGGGATTTTCAGCCTGATGTGTCTTCTAGACTGGCTAGTGTTGAGAAGTTAATTGCTAATACCTTGGCGCGTAAGGCCTCTGCAAAAAAGCAGCACTTAATGCCTGATGTCACTCTTTTCCCTATGGAAGCTGATGCGTTTTTGCAACTATCTGGCTATACATACCCTTTGGAGGAAGGGGAGCTATTCTCCGACTAATGGTCATTTGATGAGAGGCCCAGGGGTCATGACGATTCTGGCTCTGACCCCTGGGCCCCGGATGGTACTGATAGTCTGTTGGCTCAGATTTTTGAGGTTCTGTCTATCTCTATTTCAATAACATTGTGCTCAAGGAATGGGAACGTCCCAGCAGACTTCCCGGTGTACCTAAGAGTTGGGATAGGAAGTATCCCTTTCCTGCTGATGTGGTAAAGTGTTGGTCATCCCCTCCCGAAGTGGATGCCCCGGTCCTAGGTTTATCTAACACCTCTGTCATGCACTCCCCTGACTCTAATACCCTGTGGGATGCTGAGGACCGGCGCATTGACCAGCTGGCGTCCCATGCCTTTGCATGTGTGGGGACGGCGGTGCGCACCGGTCTGTGCCTCTGCCATTACGGCTCTGGCTATTAGGACCCTGCTCAGAAGTATCCTTGATGGTGCCCCTGATGATTTGCCTTGTGAGGAGTTTAATGCACTCTCTCGTTGTGATATTTTTGTGAATTATGTCCTCTCTGCCTTGGATGACTCCATTAGAATGTGTGGCAGAACCTCTGCCCTTGTGGCGGCTGTACGCCGCTCGGTTTGGCTGCGCCAGTGGGCTGCTGACAACGCTGCCAAGAAGGCCCTCACTGGTTTTCCCTTCAAAGGACTTTGCCTGTTTGGGGACCGCCTGGACCTATTTGCTAAGGCAGGTTACCCCAGCGTAGGCGGCAGTCTCGGCCCTTTCGGGGTCAGGGCTCCTTTACCTCCCCCTACCGTGGTGCTAGACAAGGGAGGGGGTTTCCTTTACTGGGGCCCGAGGAGACTTTTGGGGTAGGGGCAGAGGACGGGGATGCCCTGGCTCCTCCTGGGGCTCCAAGCTTAAGTGCTCTCCCAAGCCCCCTCAGGCATGATGGGGCGCCCTCACCCATCCAGGTGGGGGGACGGCTTCAGCACTTTGCTCACATCTGGAGGCTTCATGTCTCAGACCGTTTGATTCAGGAGGTAGTGTCCAAGATAGAGTTTGCTGTCTTGCCCCCCCAAGGTTCATCAGATCCCGGATTCCTCAGGACCCTGTGTCGGCTCAGGATCTAGTGCAGGCAGTGCAAAGCCTTCTGGAGCTGGGGGTCATCTGCAAGGTCCCTTTAAGAGAAAAGGGCAAGGGCTTCTATTCCAACCTCTTCACAGTGCCCAAAAAAGATGGGTCAGTCAGGCCCATCCTGGACTTGAAGATCCTCAACAAATTTGTCAGGTGCAGGCGCTTTCGCGTGGAAACTCTGCGCTCTGCCATCAGTTCCCTGCGCCCAGGGGATTTCATGACGTCTGTGGACATCAAAGATGCTTACCTTCATATTCCTGTATTTCCAGGTCATCAAAAGTTCCTCAGGTTCGCGCTGGAGGATCAACACTACCAATTTGTGGCATTGCCCTTTGGTCTCACTTCAGCTCCCAGAGTGTTCACCAAGGTGCTGGCAGGAGTGATGTCTCTGCTCAGGTTTCAGGGCATCCGCGTGCTGCCCTATCTGGACGACATTCTCATCACTTCCCAGTCTCTACATCAGGCAGAGTTGGATACTCAGCTGGTGGTGTCCACCCTGGAGTCATTTGGCTGGGTGATCAACCACCCCAAGTCTTCTCTGTCCCCCACCTTGGTGACTTCATTCCTGGTAATGAATCTGGATACAGTTCAGGCAAGGATTTTTCTTCCTCAGCGGAAGGTGGACAGTCTGATTGCGCAGGTCCAGTTCCTGCTATCTTGTCATCATCCCTCCATCAGGCAGGGAATGCAGCTGGTGGGCCTGATGGTGGCGTGCTTCGAGGCGGTCCCTTATGCTCAGTTCCACTTGAGGCCTCTGCAACTCCACCTCTTGTCAGTATGGGGCAAGGACCCCGCGTCCCTGGACCGGGTCTTTGCGCTTTCCCCCCTGGTCAGGCGGTCCCTCTCGTGGTGGCTGGACTCTAGGAACCTGTTGGGGGGCAGATCCTTTCTGACCCCCTCCTGGGAGACGGTCACTACGGATGCCAGTCTGTCAGGTTGGGAGGGTTTCTGGAAGTCCCTGCAGTTCGCCCTCAGGAGGCCCACACACCTATCAACGTCTTGGAGCTGCGGGCGATCAGGTTAGTTCTGGCTCAGTTGACTCATCACCTTCGGGGCCTGCCTGTTCAGGTGCGCTCGGACAACCAGACGGCAGTTGCCTACATCAATCATCAGGGAGGGACCCGGAGCAAGAGGGCCCTCCAGGAAGTGTCTCTGATCCTGACCTGGGCGGAGGCCAATGTTCCCTGCATATCAGCGGTGTACATTCCGGGGGTGGAAAATCTGCTGGCAGACACTCTGAGCAGGGGGACCTCTCGCCAGGGAGAATGGTCCCTCTGCAACAGGGTGTTCCAATCTCTGTGTCACCGTTGGGGCCTACCAGATGTAGATCTGTTTGCGTCCCGTCACAATCACAAGCTCCCGGCCTTTGTCTCCCTGTCCCAGGATCCTCTGGCCCTGACCTCGGATGCGCTAGCAATGTCATGGAAGGACTTTCAGTTCCTGTATGTCTTCCCTCCAATTCCCCTGCTGGGCAGGGTTCTGCGCAAGATTGTTCTGGAGGCGGTGCCAGCAATTCTGGTGGCCCCCAGGTGGCCAAGAAGAGTGTGGTTCATAGACATGGTGCAGCTAGCAGTAGATCAGTACGTTCTGCCCAGGGTGCCAGACCTGCTCACTCAGGGTCCCTTACGCCATCCCAATTTACAAACTCTGGCTTTGACGGCCTGGCTGCTGAAACCTCCATCTTGATGGAGAAGGGGCTGTCTACCTCGGTTGTTGACACCATGATAAAGGCTAGGAAGAAGTCTTCTTCTTCCATTTATTACAGGGTTTGGCATGCCTACATTGACTGGTGTGAGTCTCTTCCCTGTCGTGTGTTCTCTATTCCCAGGATTCTGGAATTCCTGCAGCATGGGTTGGAGATGGGGCTCCAACTCAGTACTCTGAAGGGTCATGTTTCTGCCCTGGCTGTTTTCTTCCAGAAGTCCTTTGCTCAGCATTCTCTGATCAGGACTTTTTTCCAGGGGGTTACTCATGTGCGTCCCCCACATAAGCCTATGGTGCCTGTTTGGGATTTGACTTGGTTTTGTCAGCCTTGCAGGGTGCTCCCTTTGAACCTGTGCAGGATGCTGCCCTGGCCATTCTTACTCTCAAAGTTGTCTTTTTGGTGGCTATCACCTCTGTTAGGCGTGTGTCTGAGTTGGTGGCGCTTTCCATCCAGCCCCCCTACTATGAGAGACACCAGGACAAGGTGGTGTTCCGCTTTCTTTTGAATCAGGACATTGTTCTTCTGTCATTGTGCCCTAATCCTAGTACTGGAAAGGAAAGAGTTTTGCATTCTTTGGATGTGGTTAGGTGTCTGAAGTACTATCTGGTGGCTACTGCACCTTTCAGAAAAACTGATGGTCTTTTTGTGGTCCCTTCTGGTCCTAGGAAGGGTTTGGCTCCTGCCAAGTCTACTATCAGCAAATGGATCCAACAGGCTGTGATTCAGGCCTACTCTGCTAAGGTGAAGAATCCTCCCTTCCGCCTTACAGCTCATACTCATGCTATTGGTGCCTCTTGGGCTTTTCAGCACCAGGCTTCTGTTGAACAAGTTTGCAAGGCCGCTACTTGGTCTTCTGTTCATACCTTTTCAAAGTTTTACAAGGTTGATGTTAGGGCCTCAGCTGATGTTGTTTTTGGCCGAAAGGTTCGGCAGGCGGCAGTGGTTTAAACTGTCTGCTGTTACCTTTGGGGATCCCACCCTACTTTATGGACACTGCTATTGGATGTCCCGAGTGTAAGTATTCTATCTGGAGCAGGACGTACTGTATACTAAGAATAATACAATTCTGTGATTACTCACCTGTAGAATTGGTATTATGAGTATGCAGTACGTCCTGCTCCACCCCACCCTTGGTTTTGCATTATCTTGGATCCCCTGTATGGTGATTGTTATCATTGTTATAGTTACTAGTTTGGGTTGTTTTAATTCCCCCGGCTTCGTGTTAACTGCTTTTCAATGCTGGGGATTGTGGGAGGTCCCTGGGTATCTGAGGGGCCGGGAGGAGCGTATTTTCGATGTCTCTGCAGTCCAGCGCCATCTGGCGGAGTAGTACCCGAGTGTAAGTATTCTATCTGGAGCAGGAAGTACTCTATACTCATAATACCAATTCTACAGGTGATTAATCACAGAATTGTATTTTTATTTGCCAGGAAATTGTCTCGAAAGGGAACCAAAGCCCACGCCGATCTTCCTCTGGGGCATCCAAAATCCCATACACTTACCTTGTTTCCCGGTCCAACTGCACATGCACAAGTCGTGCCCATATCCGCTATCCCTCTAGCAGAGCGCGTGCTTGCGCCAGGCATTTGTCAATGGCCGGCACGGGCACGCTCCCTGTTAAAGGGAAGCAGGGGATGCAGAGGCCAGCACGCTCAGAGCCGCTGCCTTAGATGAAGGCTTAGACAACGTGACCTCGGTGGCTCTGAGCGCGCTGATTGGGCGCATGCGCCATAGGTCTGGGAAGAGGGGAGTTGAGCCCGGGGATTTGGGGGGTTTCACACAGCGGGGAATGGACCAAAACCCAGGATAGTCAAAATCCTTGGTTTTAGTCCATTTTAAGTTGCTTTTATAGTTTGAATCATCTGGTGTCTCCCCTGTGTTGTCTTGCAGGTATTAATATATCTCGATGCTCACTGTGAAGTAGGAATTAACTGGTATGCACCATTAATCGCTCCCATAGCCCAAGACAGGTAAGGTGCCAATGTTTCTAACTTGTGCTCAAAACTAACAAATGGCAAATCAAGGCAACAAGGTTAATAGTGAAAGAAAAGTAAAATACTATATTCTTCACAAATGCTTTTTATTTTATTTAGTTTTATAATCTCTGGTGGATATTTGTATTAGAGGAGATATATTCTTTATTCATGTATTTTGTGTGGTGTACATTCTGGTGTATATGTTTTATAGTAAATAAATTAGCTGTTTTGTCATACATCTGAATGTGGTGTTTTAAAGCAGAACAACACCCGGGAATCTCACTGTCCTGGGTATTGTTCCTCTCAGGCCGTTCATCCTGATTTGGGTTGCCCCACTTTGTGTATCCCCCAGTTTGGCGCTAAAACTGACCAAAGTTTGGCATGACCAAAACCAAGCTTGCTGAGTGGCGCACTCTATTTTGCTCGGCTCTGCTAGTGCGTAAGCTAAAGGAAGCCGAGTGCGCCGCTCTCCAGGAGCAGGTAAGTGAAACAGGTGACCTGGGGGGAATCACACAGCAGGGCATCCCGAAGTTGGATGCCCAATGAGTGGTACTCGGATGGCGCTGGAGACTTTTAGACTCCAGGGCCTCCAGTATTCCTCTTTAAACTAAAATGTTCTCTACAGAGATACCAAACCTTGTCCTTCACGGTTTCACCAAAAGCAGGCCTCTGCTGTTTTGCTTTACAAAATGACTACTCTTCTTCTTTTTTTTTTTTTTTTTTTTTTTTCATAACCTGTAGTAAAAAACAATTTTGACACATTGTACCTTTCCCCTTCCCTTCCATTAGAATGCTGCTATGTGGCGGCCTGACAGGAATAACAAATCACTAATATTACCAGTCACACTTTTCCGGCCCAATGTAAAATTGATAAATAGCTGCAGAATGTATTCAAATCAAAACCTAATAAGTGCAATGAAAATAGTCTGTAAATTGGAGCCAGCGCACTTCCATTATAGCGCTGAATTTAATTCTAGTTATTCAGGCGAGATTTGATTACCATTGCAGTGTGGGCCGCCGCTGTCTCCTGAATGTTTTATTCACATGGAGACAAGCTGATTGCCACCGGTTTCCTTTGGCTTGGTATTGGTGCATTTCTATTGCTCTTCAAGAAGCTTGCATAGGCAGAATTGGGAGGGCAGGCCATTTCCAAATGCAATTGTGACAACTGATTAAATGACGAACCTTCCAAATAAATGCTGATTCCCAGCACTTCTTTCATAAGTAATGATGGTGCTGCAGTACCGGTCTGCCTGTCCAAAAGCTTCTGTAATGTTGAAAGCTTTAATGTATCGGCACACAGAGGGTTTTAGTTAGATATTTTAATATGTACTGCATGTATAAGTCATACGGTCAAGCTTCATGAGCAAGTTTCATTGTCTGGTTCGTGCTGAAGATCTGGTGAAGCAAATTTACCTTTGGGTTTGCTCATGTCCATCCTTTGGGTTGCACAGGACGCCATTCCAACCTCTATGCAAGGGCGCACCAGGAGGTCTCAACTGGACCAGCAGGCCTCTCTTGTTTTCAGAATACCCCCATCTCTCTCCTTTCTTTTTTTGTACGTTTCTGGCTTTTCAGCTCCTTCACATCTGCCTCCTCTTTTTACCTTCCTTCCATGTCCTTTTTCTGTTTCTTTTTCCCTCTCTCGCTCTTTCTTTCTTTGTCTCTTTATTTCATTTTCTCTCTTTCCTTTTCTTTCATAGTCTTTCTTTTACTCTCCCTTTTATTGTCTCCCTTTTAATTTTCTTCCTCATTCTTCATCTATTATTTTCTTTGTTTCTTTCATTGTATCTTTATTTCCTCTTCTTTCTTTACTTCTTTCTCCCGCTCTAGCTTTATACATTTTCTTTCATCATTTTTCTTTTGCTCTCTTTTTCTCTTTTTTTTTCCTTCTTTCTTTCACTCACTCTCTCGTTCTTTCTCTTTTATTTTATTCTTGCTTTCTGTTTTTCTTTCTTTCATTCTCTCTTTTTCTGCAATCCTATTCAACTCTTTTGCTTTCTTTCTTGCTCCCACTCTTTCTTTTTCTCTCTTTCTCTGCCTACCTCTTTTCGATGTTTCCTCCATTACTCGCACTCCATTTTGTATGTGTCTCTCTAGGGGGCGCCATTCTGGAATCTTGCACAGGATGACATTTAGTTTAAAGTGGACCAACACCCAGGATTTTGACTATCCTGGGTTTTGGTCCACTTCAGGGGGGCACCCCGCTCTGTAAAACCCCCCAGAAACCCCCAAACTCACCTCCCCACGCTCCCACGGACAAGCGGCGGACAAGGCAGCGCGTCCGCCGCTGCCTCCCGCGCGCCCCTCTGACAGTGCGTGCGCCCGCGCCGGCCATTCACAAACGGCCGGCGCGGACGCGCGCACGGCTAGAGGAGTGCGCGGGAGGCGGCGGCGGCCGCTGCCGCCGCCAGTCAGGTGGCTTATTTTGGGGTTTTGGGGGGGGTCCCTCACCGCTGGACATCCCGATCTCGGATGTCCCGCGGTGAGGGGGGTGATCGGCCCGGGAATCTTATAGATTCCCGGGCCGATCACCCATGGGTGACGGTCCACTTTAAGATTGGCCCTGGGTGTGCTTTCAGTTGTGAACTGCAGCTTACATTATTCTATAAAACATTTCTGTTCTAATATTTCTCAGAAACTCACTACTGTGATGGGACATTAATACAGATGAGGTGCATCATTTTTCCAATGATGTCAAGATTTGTTTCTAAGTCTTGAAACAACGGCACCCTATGGGCTTTTCAGATTGATTTTGGCAAATTCTTTAGCATGTGATGGGACATTTTTGCTAGGTGCCGTTATTTCCAAACCTTTATATCCTTACGCCACTAGAAATGCCCCATCACAGGGGTAGGTGATTTATTCTTAGTATACAGTACATCCTGCTCCAGATAGATTACTTACACTTGGGTTATCCTCCGCCAGATGCCGCTGCACTGCAGAGACATGCAAAACAGGCTCCTCCCGGCCCCTCAAATACCCGGGACCTCCCACAAATCCCCAGATTTCTCTGCAGTGCCGACTGCGAAGACATGAAGTATCACTCTCTTGCAGGTGAGCGGGGCTATCACAGCCTGCGGCCCTCTTGGACTATTCCCACCCGTCCTCCCTGTGATATGCCTCCCAGCCTGGGCTGCGCTGGTCAGGTGAAGTTAGGCAGCACCTTGCGTGCTTATGGAGCCATGCTCCACCGCAGTCCCCCACCAAAGGATAGGCGGTTTAGGCTGATGGTGAGCCTCTAGGGGATGCCCCTCCCGAACTATTGCCCCATGCCCCGTGTAGCGGTGGGCTCTGTACAAAGGATCGCCATCCTCCCCCGTTCCCCCCGTAGCTCGGGGGGAAAAGAAAGGGGGGGTATGTGTGGTGGTCTTAGTGTATGGTGTTTACACGCTTATGGCCTTCGTATTGTCCTTTGACTGGTATTCCTGGTGTCAGAGCCACGCTGTTTGTAGTTTTATTGTGTATCTGTCGCCGCCGTGCGCACCTCTTTCCTTTACTGGATGTGCTGCGCCGGGCGGCGTTGGCAAAAAATTTTTCTAAGTGTGTCATACACTTCGCTCCTCATGACAACGTTGAAACTATCTCAGAGCTTCGCGCTCTTCGGGGGGGGGGGGCGGGGACCTGATTTTGCACGCTCCGCGTCACAGCCCGCTCTGGCCCGCCCTTCGAGGTTCGCTTGGCGCCCTTTTGATGCTAGTCGCACGCACGTGTGGTAGCGGTCCTCCTCCTCCCTTGGTCTGTAAGTGCCCTCGCAGGCGATTTTCATGATCCTTGATTACTGCGCATGGTTCTGACACCCTTTTTCCCATTATGTCTTTCAGACTGGTGAACACTATTGGCTTCTCCCGGCCCGGTGTAATTATAGCGGGCCTTGTAAATTTACTCCCACTTTCCTAGCGGGTCTTGGGGCATCCAGGGTTGCCTATTGCGTAAATCCCTGCTGGCATATTGTGCCTAAATAATCACCATATGGAGGCATCTCAGAATTATGTGACCGGGGTCCCTCTGGGACAGGACCGGCGGTGTATAACGTGTGGATACCCCCACGCTGATGCGGACAGGACACGGGTCTGCGGACCCTGTGCCGAGCAAGCGCTGGCCCTGCAATCGGGCTTGCCATTGGCTGCACCTCGCTTCAATTCACCTATCACCCCAGGCTTAAATCTCACTCCTGCTGAGTCGCATTCAAGTGGGGAATTGCGGCCTGCTGGGCCTTCCAGACTGCCTACGGCTGAACAGATTATTGCGAGGTTGTCAGAGCGCATGGGCCCTGGTAAGAAGCGGCACCTGTCGCCTCATGTTTCTGTATTTTCTATGGGAACCGAGGAGTTTACTACTCCGTGTGACTATACCCCTTCTGATGAAGGGGAGTTGTTCTCTGACTCAGGCTCATCTGATGAGAGGCCAAGGAGTCATGACGATTCTGGCCCTGAATACTGGGCCCAGTGTGACACTGACGATCTGTTGATTAAGATCTTTAAGGCACTGTCTATCTCTCTCCCCGCTGAGGTCCCCAAGCCTAGAGGGGAGTGTTTCCATACTGCGACAGCACGCTTAGAATTTCTAGAGCAGGCTCATTTCCACGCTCTTGTGCTCAAGGAATGGGAATCCCCCAGTAAACTTCCAGGGGGACTGGGATAGGAAATACCCTTTTCCCCCTGAGGTGGTTAATTGTTGGTCATCACCCCCCGTGGTGGATGCAGACATGGTACTGAGGGCAGTAGTTCTGTACGTTCTGCCAGGTGTGCCAGCTCTGCTCACTCAGGGCCCCTTTACGTCACCCCAATCTACAGACTCTGGCCTAGTCGGCCTAACTGCTGAAACATCCATCTTGATGGAGACAGGCTTCCCTGTCTCGATGGTTGAGACTATGGGAAGACTAGGAGCAAGCTTCTTCTTCTTCCTCTTCCATCTGTTATAGGGTATGGTATACCCATATTGATTGGTGTGAGTCTAGTTCTCTTCCTGTCGGGCGTTCTCGGTTCCCAGGGCTATAGAGTTATTACAGCATGAGTTGGAGTTGGTTCTCCAACTCAGTGCTCTGATCGGTCAGGTTCTGCCCTGTCTGCCTTACTTGGAAGTCTTTGGTTCGTTTTTCCCTGGTTAAGACTTCTTTCAGGGGGTACTCAGGTGTGTTCCCCATGTATTCCTTTGGTCCCTGTTGGGATTTGAATTGATTCAGTCTGCCTTGCGGGGTTTTCCCTTTGGTCCTATTCAGGATGCTGTCTGGCTGTTCTTACCGTCAAGGTTGACCTTCTGGTGGCTGTTACTTCGGTCAGACGTGGGTTTTTGGTGGGCAGCTCTGTCTTCCTAGCCCCCATTCTTTGAGATACACCAGGATGAGGTGGTGTTCCACCTGGAGCCGGACTCTCTGCCTATGGTGGTGTCTTATGTTCATTGATTCAAGATTTTGTTATTCCTTCTGTGCCTGATTCCTAGCAACGCTGAGGAAAGGGTTTTGCTTTCCTTGAACAGATGTTGGAACTTTTCCTTGGTAGTCACGGTGTCCTTTGGAGAACTGATGCTCCTATGGACCTACGGTCACTCCGTCCTGAATATGTCCGATCTCGTCTGTTATCGGGGAGTTGGGCGGCCTTGGCTCTGGTCATCTCTTGAATGGGATGTTTTGCTTCGGGTCCTAGGAAAGGAGTTTTTGGCTTCTGCCAAGTCTACTGTTAGCGCTTGGATTCGGCAGGCTGTTACTCAGGCCTATTCCAACAAGGGGAAGAATCTTCCTTTCACTTTGCTTTTTATTCTACTCGTGCTGTTGTGCCTCTTGGGCTTTTCAGCACCAGGCTTCTGTTGAACTGGTTGCTAGGCCGCTACGTGGTCTTCTGTTCATACCTTTCAAAGTTTTACAAGGTTGATGTTAGGGCCTCAGCTCATGCTGCCTGGGCCGCATGGTTATGCAGGTGACAGTGTTTTTAACTGTCTGCTGTTGCCTTTTTTTGTTGGGATCCCACCCTACCTTATGGACACTGCTATTGGATGTCCCAAGTGTAAGTACTATATCTGGAGCAGGACGTACTGTATACTAAGAATAATACAATTCTGTTAGATACTCACCTGTAGAATTGATATTATGAGTATACAGTACGTCCTGCTCCACCCCACCCTGGTTTTTGCATTATTCTGGATCCCCTGTATGGTGATGGTTATCATTGTTATAGTTACCAGTCTTTTGGTGGTTAAATTCTCCCGGCTTCTTGTTCACTGCTTTTCAATGCTGGGGATTTGTGGGAGGTCCCCGGGTATTTGAGGGGACGGGAGGAGCCTGTTTTGCATGTCTCTGCAGTGCAGCGCCATCTGGCGGAGGATAACCCAAGTGTAAGTACTATATCTGGAGCAGGACGTACTGTATACTCATAATATCAATTTTACAGGTGAGTATCTCACAGAATTGTTTTTTTTTTTTGGGGGGGGGGGGGGGGGATAAAGTGTGTTCAGGTTGAAAAGCTTGCTTACACCCAAAGGTAAACTTGCTTCACCAGATCTTTACCATGGCCCCTTGTGTCACACTTGTTCAAGGGCCTCAGCTTCTAATGTGATGTTTGATATTGCTTTGAATTTTAGACGTTTCTTCTGAAACGTTTGGCATTTGCAATGTGCTTGTACTTGCAACTTTTTAAACGGTGTGTTTAGTAAGAGAAAGGTCAGCATTTCACATTTTCGCCTCCAAATAGTTGGATCTGAATGATTTGTTTTTGAATAGCCGCTTGTTCTGCTGTCATCCCTGCCAGTGTCTCACCTTCTTAACGGTAAGTAAATAGGCACGGCACTCCAAAGCATAAATTTAAATGCTTGTATTCAGTTACAATAGTAAAAAGTTCCAATAGCACATAAAGTACCAAAAGATATAGTCCATATCATGGCCAAAAACAAGTAACAGTCTCATCTATCCAACGTTTCGGGGGTCGGGTGCCCCCTTTATCAAGGAGGACTGTGAACCGGAATGTGCTGCATCCCCCATTTATATATACCCTGTTTCCCCGAAAATAAGACACTGTCTTATATTAATTTTTCCCCGGAAATATGGCACTTGGCCTTTTTTTCAGGGGATGTCTTGACAGAAGACAGGCAGCGTGCGTCTCCTCCACCTCCCTGGAGCTCCCCCTTTACGTGCCCCGTCATTACGCCCCCTAGTGGTTACAATACAATTTTCGGGGGATGACTTATATAACGATATCCTCCGAAAGCAGGCACTAGGCCTTATTTTCGGAGGATGTCTTATTTTCGGGGAAACAGGGTATGTGAGTTCAAAGTTCAAAATTCCCGCCTGACGTCACTGTGACGTCAGCGGGCTAATGCTGATGTGCCCCGTATATGATATATACAATAACAGAGTATAATAATAACAGAATGAAAAATAATAAAGATGGGGCTATGATTACTCACCTGCATCCACCGGGGCTCCAAGTTGCGGAGATCCCGGCACCGCCAGCCGCCGCTCGCTGCACTGGCGGGCGGCGGATTCCCCGTCTGTCAGCGGGGACAGGGAGCTGGTAGCCGGGCTCAAAAAGACTGCCCGGTAACCGATGACGCGGCGGGAGCCGCGATCCCATTGGTTCGCGGCCCCAGCCTCTGTCACCGGCCCGTGAGACAGCCAGCGTCTGTCAGAACACCGCTGCCTCTATGCAGAGGCTGCGGCGGTGGAAGACCGCTGTCACGGGGCTGTCAGGAACCCTGGGTGGCGGTGAGAGCCCAGAAAGGGCTCTTTGGGGCAGGCATAAGATTAGTAGTAAATACATGATAAAGAGAAAGGGGGGGGAGAAAGGGGGAAACCGGACCACAGATGAAGTAAAGAGGGAAAATAAAGGGTAGAAAGAGACATATGGAGCATTGGAAGACACACAGAATTGTTGGGAGATGGAAAAGGAGCGCAAGAGCAAAAGACAGAGAAAAGGGAAAGATAGAAAGAGATAGATAACAGAAGGGGAGTGGGGGGAGGGGAATAAAGGACAGCAAAGGTGCCCTGAGATTTAGACAGGAGGCAGAGGAGGAGGGGCAAGGGCATGGAGGGACAGGGAAGTGGGAAAGTCCAGACTTAGGTCAGTATTACAGGTTTTGGAAGGGAAAAAAAGGGGAATAAGGGAAGTCAAAGGGGAATTAATGCAAGATGCTGTATTCCAGTGGCAAGCCACTTGAGTCACTTCAGCGTCGTGGTAGGTAACAGGCAAATCCAAACGTGGTATTGAGACCCCTCGGCTGGACGGTATCCAATTTATGAATCCAATAAGTCTCTCTCTGTAGAAGTCTAAGGTGTCGGTCCCCTCCTCGACGTGGTCTTTCCACATGCTCAATCACCATGCCACGGAGTTCATGAGTCTGATGTTTGTGTGTCACAAAGTGGACTGCCACAGGTTTATCATAATCAAGGGATTCACCGTTGCTGTGTTTGTTGATACTAATGCGTACATCACTACGATGCTGCTGGAACCTCTTCTTAAAAGGGCCTATAGTCTTTCCAACGTATAGAAGGCCACAAGGGCATTTCAATAAGTATACACAAAAGTCGGTGAGACATGAGAACACTCCGCGGATTTTAAAGCGCTGTCCAGTGTGTGGGTGGGTGAATTCGGAACCACGGATCAGGGAGTTACACACGTTGCAATTGTTGCACCTGAAACATCCGGTGCGGGTTGAAAGCAGAATGGGTTGCATTAATTCCCCTTTGACTTCCCTTATTCCCCTTTTTTCCCTTCCAAAACCTGTAATACTGACCTAAGTCTGGACTTTCCCACTTCCCTGTCCCTCCATGCCCTTGCCCCTCCTCCTCTGCCTCCTGTCTAAATCTCAGGGCACCTTTGCTGTCCTTTATTCCCCTCCCCCCACTCCCCTTCTGTTATCTATCTCTTTCTATCTTTCCCTTTTCTCTGTCTTTTGCTCTTGCGCTCCTTTTCCATCTCCTAACAATTCTCTGTGTCTTCCAATGCTCCATATGTCTCTTTCTACCCTTTATTTTCCCTCTTTACTTCATCTGTGGTCCGGTTTCCCCCTTTCTCCCCCCCCCTTTCTCTTTATCATGTATTTACTACTAATCTTATGCCTGCCCCAAAGAGCCCTTTCTGGGCTCTCACCGCCACCCAGGGTTCCTGACAGCCCCGTGACAGCGGTCTTCCACCGCCGCAGCCTCTGCATAGAGGCAGCGGTGTTCTGACAGACGCTGGCTGTCTCACGGGCCGGTGACAGAGGCTGGGGCCGCGAACCAATGGGATCGCGGCTCCCGCCGCGTCATCGGTTACCGGGCAGTCTTTTTGAGCCCGGCTGCCAGCTCCCTGTCCCCGCTGACAGACGGGGAATCCGCCGCCCGCCAGTGCAGCGAGCGGCGGCTGGCGGTGCCGGGATCTCCGCAGCTTGGAGCCCCGGTGGATGCAGGTGAGTAATCATAGCCCCATCTTTATTATTTTTCATTCTGTTATTATTATACTCTGTTATTGTATATATCATATACGGGGCACATCAGCATTAGCCCGCTGACGTCACAGTGACGTCAGGCGGGAATTTTGAACTTTGAACTCACATATATATAAATGGGGGATGCAGCACATTCCGGTTCACAGTCCTCCTTGATAAAGGGGGCACCCGACCCCCGAAACGTTGGATAGATGAGACTGTTACTTGTTTTTGGCCATGATATGGACTATATCTTTTGGTACTTTATGTGCTATTGGAACTTTTTACTATTGTAACTGAATACAAGCATTTAAATTTATGCTTTGGAGTGCCGTGCCTATTTACTTACTTGGATACGTAGCGGCGCCACCGCGGCTCTGGCACCCACCAATAATGAGTTTGTAAGAGTGCACCAGCAACATTGGATTTTTGCATAACCTTCTTAGCGGTGTGCTTGGTCACCGGTGCCCTTCAACTTTACTGAATAGGATGCGGAGTATGAGTGAAGCTGACAGATGATTGCAGCCGGGGTATACCGTACCTTCAGAAAACAGGCTGATCTGGGAGCCATCTATTTAGATGGAATTCTCAAGGGAATACTATTTTTTTTTTTTTTAGAACTCTTCCAGTGGGGGCCAATGTGTTGGAATAAACTTTTATTGCTATTGTAATTGCTCTGCGTGTAGATGCTATTCTCTGTGAAGCAGTTTGTCCCATTTTCTTCAAGATTGCTCATTTAGCATTGCGAATGATGGTTCTGGTGTAAAGGAAAACCACAGGAAAGATTGCAATATGAGAAAGATGCTAAGGCATTGAGAGAAAGTTTGAAAGTTCTGGTTAAAAAAAACATATGTAAAGGTAGATCACTTGGGACAAATGGAATAAAAGAAGCCAAGATCATTTGTTAAAACAAGTCTAAACACCGTAGGTGAAAATCTAAAGTGACTGATAAAATTAACCATTAACAAATTAAAGACTTACAAAGATGTTCCAGAGTCCTCTTCTGCTGTTCTGTCCCCCACGTGACCACTGTGGGAGCGATGTTCAGGTATGTAAAACTGGGCTTTAGAGCGGATATATGCATCACCATGTTGTAAAGAATTAGTGTTGGATTGCTTTAAATGCACAAAACCCAGAAAAATCTCCCCTCCATGCCCCCCACCCATCCTCCCCGTGCGAGTACATCAGAGTGCAGCGGTGGCCCAGGTATTTTTTTCAACGCCACTCAGACTTAGACATACTTGACGCTTTTGTGATATCACTGAATAATATCTGTTGCTGCCTAATGCTTTACATATCTTTGTTCCTGAAATATTGTTTTACTTTTTCCCTTCCTGTAATCCTGGCAGAACTGCTTGTACTGTTCCACTAATAGATTACATTGATGGCAATGTTTATACCATGGAGCCTCAGCAAGGTGGGGATAGCGATGGCTTTGCTCGAGGGGCCTGGGACTGGAGCATGTTATGGAAGCGAATTCCATTAGGCGCCAGAGAAAAAGCCAAGCGAAAGCATAAAACTGAACCTTATTGGTAAAGAATGTTGTTTTTTTATATATTTTATTTCCACATTTATCTAAACATTATTTTTCTGTTTTTATCCTGTTTTCCATTCCCTTTCTGTTGCGTGTACTTCGTGTCAATCCCTCCTCCATCCCACATCGCCACAACCACGCAGAACCGTATGCACTGTTCCTCTGATAGATGTCATAGATGGCAACACTTATCATTTACTTCCACAAGGGGGAGGTGATGAAGATGGGTTTGCTAGAGGAGCATGGGATTGGAGTATGCTGTGGAAGCGGGTGCCCTTGACCAATAAAGAAAAGTCCATAAGAGAAACAAAAACTGAGCCATATCGGTAATCACTAAACTGCTTACAGGTGTCTCTTCCATGTTACCTACTGATGTACTAATTCACTGCATGTCTGCTTTCATCTCTTTAAACTCTCAGCTGCAGTCCTACTTAACTTGAAACTACAGGGAATTCTGGTTCAGCAAAGGGTGTGACTATCAAGAAATGTGAATATCCTTTAGCTGCTGTTGTAATAGGGGGGTGTAATGGGATGGAGGTTGCTAGATTTACAAATCCCAACCCACCTGTTCTTATAATATTGTGTTTTTCTTCCAATCCATTCCAGGCCGTCCTTTAATCATTACACCTGGGTAATTCCTGCCCGAAGGGGCGTGACTGCAAGACAAAAGCGTGGCTCCGCCTCCCGGCCTATATCCTTTCGGCTGACTTCCTTGATTCCAGTTTCATTCTTGCAGTTGGGATGACTGCATGGCTCCCTAGACTCCTCTTTCATTTACTTTTTTTGTTTCTCAGATTATACCTTTGAAGCGGGGGCAAGACCCTGTCTGTCTTCCTAGGTCCCTTATGCTGCTCTGATCTGGATTGACCCATTATGCCTCCTCAGTTTTCGGCTTGGCGAAGTTCCGTAAAACTGTATCCAGATCAGGATGGTAAGGTAAGCGCAGGGTCCAGTGTACGCTTTGTAGTGCCTTGGCACTCTGGCTGAAGGCTTTCATTGAAAAGTATAGCAGCCACAGGTTTTTGTCTGGTGAGCCTGATTGGGGGTGACCAAGGGAATGATTTTCCCTCTCTTATTGTTTGTTATTGCTCTTTCCCATGTGATTCTTTGTTCTCTGGTTGTCTAAATTTGCGCGCCTTCTTAGGGGGCGGGGCTAAAGCTGCAACGAGGAAATAGTCCGTCGCCATGGAAAGATTTTCAGCTTGGCGAAGTACCAAGTACCGGGCGCAGATCGCTTCCTCCGTCCACCTCTGTGGAAAGATTTGCGGCTTGGCGAAGTACCGGGCGCAGAGCGATGCCTCTGTGGAAAGATTTTCGGCTTGGCGAAGTACCGAGTACCGGGTGCAGAGCGCTTCGTCCGTCCGCCTCTGTGGAAAGATTTTCGGCTTGGCGAACTACCGAGTACCGGGCGCAGAGCGCTTCCGCCTCTGTGGAAAGATTTTCGGCGTAGCGAAGTTCCGAGTACCGGGCGCAGAGCGCTTTCTCCGTCCGCCTCTGTGGAAAGATTTTCGGCTTAGCGTAGCAGCTAGCTCCGCTAAGATCTCCGGTTCTTTTCAGCGGTACTGCGCGTTTTTCTCTAGCTGGGGACACTGAATGATTTTCGGCTTAGTGAAGTCACCAGCTCCGCTGAAGTGACCGGTTCTCCTCCGCGACGGAGCACGTTTTTCTCACTGAACAAGCTTAAAGCATCGCCAGAGATCGCAATTCCCCTTTGGCTGCACATAATTTCTGGGGTAGTTGGCCAGCAAAAGGGCTGCTCTGAGCCGCTGCACGGCGACCCTCAAGTGGACCTAAACCTTTTGGTAGGTTATTTTTTATTTAATTTTTATTTATTATTGATTGGGAAAGGGCAAGGTAATATATAATATATATTGTAATATATAATTATATGGTGGTCTACCCTCAGAGGACTCGCAGTAGTTTTGTGACTGTCGAGAACCTATATATACTTGGTCTCAGATCCCCAGGGTCATAGACTAGTATTATTAAATTCACCATGGCGGAGGCATCTGGGGTAGTCATCTGGTCTTTATCAGATTTAGCCCATATCCAGTTGCATGCAGTGGCACTGGATAAGGATAGCACGGTGCGCAGGGATTATGCTACGGTTGTAGTGGATAGGGAGACAGTTGTCTCCTCCCTGAAGGGGCTCTGACCCCTATCGCCGGTGCTTTCTGAGAAACCCCTTGGCAGTTTTCATGCGGACCGTGATGTGAATCGTACCGGTTACTAAGAAGGTTTTTTGAAAAAAAAAAAAAAGAAATCCTCTGAGTATATTAAAGAGGATATTGTGGCTGCCATAGGCTCCTTCTGAGTCTGTAAACTGTCGGCAACCCTCAAGTGGTCCTAAACCTATAGAGTGTCATCATGGAGTATTGGCTACTAAAAAGATTTTAAAAGAAAATATTTTTTCCTCTGAGTGGAAGAGGATAATGTCTGCCATAGTCTCCCAGGAAGTTATCTGTTGGAGAGTCCTCTACACATGGGGTGTCCGGTTAAGGGGAAGTTGGATGGATGGTCGATTTCCTCCATTTCTGGGGGATGTTGCGGAGCATATGCATTATTATAATCTGATCAATAGGGAATGGCAGAAGTCAGGTTGTCTTCCGACCATTTTCGTTTTGCCATCCTCTGATAGTGCTTCTCCAAAGTATCCAGCAGATAAATGCGTGGATCAGGAATATGACAGGAATTAAAGGAATATGACAGGACTCCTTTTAAGGGGGGCGTCTGTTAGGAAGGCTTGGTTGACATGGTAAAGCATGCTACTAGTGGTAAATTATCTAATCTGCTACAAAAGCCGAATTCTAATACTTCTTCCGCAGGGCCTCTAATACTCCGGGGTTCCGGCTAGAGGTTCGGCCTCTTTGTCTTATTCAAAAAAAAAATTCTCTTCGGTATCCCAAAGTTCCAAATTAAGGCAACAGGTCTTTTTAGAGATTGGAGTTTTGATAACCACAGTGTATATATAAAGATGCATGTCTACATTGCTGTAGGTGGCTTACATCTTCAGTTTGTGGCGTTACCCTTCGGTCTATCATCCGCACCAGGGTGTTTACCAGGGTGTTGGCAGGTCTCATGTTTTCTAAGAAGTCAGGGATACATATAATCCCTCACTGAGACTATAGGTTGATATGGGCCCCATCATGTCAGGGGACCCAGAAGGATATAGTGATTATCCAGTCAAATTCTTAAGTCAAACATTATTTCATAGCTTGAAGAGTTATTCTTTTCTGGGACTGTCATTAGACACGTCTCAGGCAAAAGTGTTTTTCCAACACAGAAGTGACTCTTACTTCAGGCCATTTTTCTTGGTGGTACACCTACCAGGAGTGGACAACTTGCAGGCCGATCATCTCAGCAGAACGGTCCTGCATCAGAGGGTATGGTCTCTTAGCCAGAGGTTTTTTTAATCCCTATGCATGTGCTGGGGGATCCCAGACGTAGATCTTGCATCAGGGCACAGTCGGAAGATTCGAAGTTTGTCCCGGTCCAGGGATCCTCTAACAATAGCAACAGATGCCCTGACTCTTTAGTGGTCAGCATTCAAGCTTCTTTATGCATTTCCCTCCGATTTCACTCCTGGGTCGTGTACTAATAAAGTTTAGGTCACAAGGAAGTCCCAACCATTCTGGTGACTCCTCTGTTGCCAAGAAGAAGCTGGTTCTCAGACATAGTAAGGATGTCAGAGGGCAACTTTTGGAGGCGACGATCCAGATCTTCTCACACAAGGGCCTCTAAGGCATCCCAATTCACAGTTCTGGCTTGGACTGCCTGGCTATTGAATCCTTTATCTTGGCAGAAAGGGTTTTTTTTCTTCCAGAGTTACCCAGACTATGATTCAGGTCAGGAAGAAATCTTTATCAAATGATCTATTATTGAGTGTTGCAAGCAATTATCAGTGAATCCAGGGGTTCGCTTGTAGTACTGTTCTGTTTACAGAATATATTGTTTTTTTGCAGATGTCTTGATGAAGGTCTTCAATTGAGGACAAATATCTGCTATCTATCTTCCTTCAGAAACTCATAGCTGAGAATGTTTTCATCAGAACTTGTTTTACAAGGAGTTGCTCATGTGCGGCCTCCTCATAATCCACTTCTGCCGGCTTTGGGACCTGAACTTGTTTTTCAGGGTCCTCCTTTTTGAACCATGGTAGATGCGTCATTAAGTCTAAGGGCGCTTATGGTTATCTCTTAGTGGCAATAACCTCAGCAGGTGGGTTTCTGAATTAGCAGCTTATCAGTAAGCCTCGTTATTTGAGTGTTTTAAGATTTTCTTCCTAAAGGTATCTTTTCATTTTAATGAAGAGATGGTTTTGCCTTCCTTTATGTCCTGCTCCAGTGTCTAATAAGGAGGGGGTGTTCTTCACTGTTGATGTAATAAGAGCTCTAAGGTATTATCTCACTACTACATAATCTTTCCATAGTTTGGACTTCTTATGTCATACCTGAGGGTCCACAGAAAGGTCTTCCACCAGCTAAGTCTGCCATCAGTCGATGGATTAGACAGACAGTGGTAAGATTCTATTCTGCCAAGGGGAAGGAGCCCCTTGTTTTGGGTCACAGCTCTTTCCACTAGGGCCATTGGTGCTTCCTGGGCTTTTCAGCATCAGGCCTCAATGGAACAGGTTTGTAAAAGCTGCCACCTGGTCTTCGGTTCATACATTTACCAAATTTTACAAGGTAAGTGTTAGGGCCTCAGCTGACGCTGTATTTGGTCGAAAAGTACTTCAGGTGGTAGTGAATTGAACTACTTGCTGTACAGCGTTGGGGATCCCGCCCATATTAGGCACTGCTTTTGGATGTCCCAGGTGTAATGATTAAGGGACGGCCTGGAATGGATTGGAAGAAAAAACACAATTCTGTGATACTTACCTGTAGAATTGTTTTTTCTGTTAATCCATTCCAGGCCATCCGGCCCGCCACTTTTTGGGGAATATAGAAAGTTACGATCTATCCTTGATACCCTTTTTATGGTGTTCTTCTTTTTTTTTTTTTTTATAACAATATTTCGCATTGAAAAGCATGCTAGGTCTGGGATGCCTAGTCTTGTGTAGTGATATAAAAAAAAAAAAAGGAAATAGTACATATTTATAATCAGGGAGAGGAGTCTTGTATGTTGTCTCCAGCCTTCTTTTCTCCAAGAGATATAGGTATGCCTCCCGGGCGGCTGGTTATACTGCTTTTTAATTAACTGAAATCTAGGAAGTCAGACGAAAGGATATAGGCCTGGAGGCGGAGACAAGCTTTTGTCTTGCAGTCACGCCCCTTCGGGCAGAAATTACCCAGGTGTAATTATTAAGGGACGGCCTGGAATGGATTAACAGAAAAAACAATTCTACAGGTGATTATCACAGAATTGTGTTTTTCCAATGCAAGTTCGGTGTAATAGCTTTAGTTTATATGTTTTTGGGCACCCATATCACTGTGTGCATATCTGATGCCATGTGTGAAGGTCATCGAGTCATTTGCAAAACTTTGCTTCAGACTTGGGGTCCTGATTTTTGCATAACACGTAATTCTATATGTCCTGCTTAAATGAAAGTTCTCTTGGGTCATCTACTTCTGTTGCATGATAATAACCTGTCATCATTTGCAAAAGGAGAAACTTGTGTAGATTCCCCGTCAGACCCTAGGTTGAGGTTCCCCTCCCGCAACATGGCTCCCGCTCACTACGTCTCTAGGAGCTCAACACTACTAACAATTTTTACTGGCTCACAAAAGGGTGGGTGCTTTATCTTGATTGGTTGGATAGCTCTGCTCTCCTCTTGCTGGTCATGCTCAAAATGAATGGCAGTCTAGCAGTGAGAGTGGTCTATGATTATGAATCATAGAGAAGCCTTCACGTCTACTTTCCTGAAAACACGAGAAAATTAACAAAAAACAAAGGACGTGGGTTGAAAGCACATGGCTTGCTAAAAGGTGAAGTATGCTGCTACACTGATAGCTAGAGATTTGTCGGGATTGTGGGCTTCGAGTTGAAGAGTTGAGTGAATCAGGATCTGGGGAGTTTCACACAGTGGGGCATCCAATTTGGAATGAAGAGGTAGAGCATTCCACCCAAGAGTCTAATAGCCTCTAGGGGAGTTGCTCCTATAACTTGCAGGCAACAAGCTGTTCTTTTATAACAAAATTAATTTGTTACAAATACAATGTTATGCAGTTTATATAATATGTAAGTTGGTAGGAAACCCATTCGACGTGAAAAAGATCAGACTATTTTAGGACAGCAGCTACGCCTACGCAGGCGGCAATATATGCTTGCCGATTGCTACCTGCTGGCTCCCAACTGTGAATATGAAATATTCATATGCTGTGTATTGCGTTGGGTACATTGTATTTCTAACAGAAATAGACAAGCTCTTAATGTCATCAACAAACCTAAAAAAGCTGATTGTTTTCATGTCTTATGCCTAGATATAATTATTATAATACATTATAAAATAAGGACATTTCTGCCTAGATGGAATTGTTATAGTACATTATAAAATAGACACGTAGGACACTTCTGCCTATATAGAATTGTTATAGTACATTATAAAATAGACACGTAGGACATTTCTGGTAAGTGTTTTCATTTCAAGCTAAGTAGGACTGAGATATTGTTCTTTAGTGACAAGGTGGCTTGCAGTGAATTGTCCCCGCAATACATTGCCAGTTCTCTCTAACAGTCACGGACTGTTAACTTGTGGCTCATTTTCTCCTTGCCAATAACTCCTGCTGTTTTAACCTTCGTGTGCTCCGTTCACCTGATACCAGGCAGCTTTCTGCACTTGCAAGCGACATGCTTGTTTACCATCTAATCATTTCCAACAACTTCCCTTTCAGCTGTTGGTTTATTTGCTAACCCGTGTCTGTTTCGTTGCTGCATGATAAATGTGCTCTATGAAACTGTGTCATGTGTTTTTTACACTATGGGTACATCGGCAACTGCAATTCCACTTTAGATCAATTTCTTCGGCCAAGTCCATAATGATTGCCCTACAATATCCATCATTTTTCATCTGGTTATATATTCTAGAATGACCAATGTCAGCCTGTACACATTGATCTGCTCTGGTTATCTTTTGTTATTTCATTTTTCTTTGTTTGAATTCAACCATTCACTAATTTTACACAATAGCCATTGTGCTCTATAACTTCGGACTCGCATCACTCTTTCTCAGGTGAGGCTCTGTATAATAAGCCTTTAAACCCGACCAACACCCTTAAAGAGAACAGTGGTCATATGCTTCCCTCCCCAGGACTGTACATAAAAGGTTATTAACCTTTTTATAACTCCACGATTCCGCCCCCTCCCCCAAAGGCGTCCTATGGATCTGCCTGCAAAGAGGAAATGTGCCTGGGTTTCCGGCTGCTGTGCATTGTGGGTTTTGTTGGTTAAAGCCACTCCAGCCTGGATTACCGGCACCTGAATCCAGTGGCAGTTGTTATAAAACTTACTACTGAGATGTGTTCCCGCACATTGACGACCTCCATGACCAACAGCCAGCCATTATATCAGTCACACACCACTCTAATCACTCCAAGGCATGCCCTCTCAATTGAGGGTTTGTGAACTCATATTTGAGTCATTGTGAATGACACAAGGGGGTGACTGACGGACCCCCTATGCCTCGGGTGGATGACTATGAAATGGACCGGCTGCAGGTAACAAAAGCAGATTACAACTTTAATTGTGTGTATGCCTGGACAGTACCTTTAGGTTATTCAGAGCTGTTTTCTCCCACACTTTCCTATCAAATGGTCATCTTTTGTGGATCTGTTTTGTGGGTAGTGAGCACTAATTACTAGACCTGTGAATCTGTGTAGAGATCTGCAAAGCATGGCCTGTTGAAGGGCCTTGAGGAGACAGAGGGGAACACAGATTCAAAGCATAGTATAGTTTAGCATATCGGTATAGTATAGTAGCATCAGGTTCCAGGTTTATGTGCCCATTTGGACGACAGAATCTAAGCGAGCCCTTTTGCGCTATCCAAGCCTGGAAGCCTCAACCCCTTTCCCCATGTTTGTTATTGGTTGCAGATAGATAGAATGGAAGAAAGGAATGTGTTAGACAGAATGGAGGATAAGTTAGGGAAAATGGATAGAAAAAAACTTCAATAAAAAAAATGCTTTAAGATTGAATAAAAGTACAGAAACAAATGATAGAAAGTATACAAGAAATGACAGAAAGATTAAAAAAAGAATACATAGGTATCCTTAAAGTGGAACAAAACCCACCAGCAGTCACCCTGGAATATAAATATTCCCAGGGCGACCTCTGGTTCATCACCCCCCACCCCCGTGGCGGCACATGCTCCTGATTGGTTGCATGCCTTCATGCTCTGTGGGAGCAAAGAAGAGGTAAGTTGTACTGGGCATTCTGGGGGGTTTCACAGAATGCCCCCAGGTAACAGAACAAGATCCGGGTAAGTCAAATTCCTGGGTTTTATTTTGCTTTAAAACCATGGGAAAGTGGGACCCATCCGGGCAGCAGTAAACCTCTCCCTTCTGAATGTAGCTCCAGGGCACTTCCATAAGTAAATTTACACCACCAGAGGGGTTCTGGGGATGCTAAGAGTGAGCACCATGTCAGATGGGCCCTCTCAAGGTGCAGGGGCCCTAGCAGATGCCCAGGTAGCATAAGTATAAAAACGGGGCTTTTCCATCCTCGAAGCCACGTCCATTGGCTCCCTCAAAATTGCCACTCTGACTAGGTGCATTCGGCTCACCGAATCCCCGGCACGCTGTTCGGGCCCGTGCCCCGCCATTTGGAAAGGCTGGGTGCAGGTGTGTGTGCGGCCACAGAGAAGCAAGGGATTTGGCGAGTGGGGGGTTCACACAGCGGAGCATCTGGTGTAGGATGCCCCGGAGGAAGGCTAGCAGCCGGGCCTGGAATCTTTTAGATTCCAGGGCCTGGCTGCACAGGTTTCCATCCACTTATAATGTGTCTGCCGTTAGTATGAGTAGAGACTGCACCACCATGACTGCTATACCACAAAGAATTGTAGATACATCCAAACATCGCTGTCTACACAGGAGAATTGTTTTAAGTGTTTAGCTCACACTCTTCAAAGAAAACCTTGTTCTTGTATAAAGCAGGTCTAAGTTAAAGGGGGTAACTAAGATACAGAGAGAAAAAAAGAAAGCATTGAAGGCTTCACTTCTAACACAACTATAACCTGCAGCACCTTGTGCATCCCTAAACCTGGTGTTTGGTAGCCAGACTTCCATTTAATTATGATTACTCCAGCAGAGTCGTAGTAAAAAGCATAACTGTATAGAGGAAGAAAATCAAAGGCTCATGCCTCCAGGAGATAACATTACTTCTACTACAAGTGATGCGAGTGGAAGTAAATCCTTTGAAAACCATGTCTGCTTCTAGCATTTGAAAATACTGAACCATTTTTCTTAGTCTGCTTCTTAGAATCTAGTCTACTTGCATTAAAAGAGATTCAAGAGAGACAGAAAAAGTGTGTTTTTTTTTTTTTTTTTAAGCACATTGTGGTTTGATGTCTTTGTGCTTATTATTTACCACCAAAGTCCCGCTAACATTTCGGGATCCTTTGCAGTGCCTTTGTACCCATTTTGTACAAAATTACCATTACTGACATTTGTGGGACATTGCTGGAAACTAATTTTAATAATATATTTCCCTACCATCTATACTTTTTTTTTACAGTTTTGTTTCAGTTCCCAAATTATTTAATCTTGGCCTTAAAGGAGGACTATCGCGAAAAATGGCCCAATGATAAAAATCCATATAAATATGCTGGATGGTGGGGGGGGAGGTCACTTGTACTCCCGGCATCAAGAAATATCCAGCCAGGCTTGTTTTTTTATTTTAATGGAAGGAAGAGGAATTGGGGGTAACAGGTTCTGTCACCCCTGATACATTAAATCTGCCACCCCCTGGATTTTATTCCTACCAGGAGATGAACCCACAAGCTTGGTAGGAGTTTTATTCAGTTTGAATGTATAAGTGACCCCTTCTCTCATTAGCCGTCGTGTTTAAAGGTTTTTTTTTAAATATTACACAATTTCACGATAGTGATCCTTTAATTTAATTAATATTAAAAGAAGAAAACCTAGATGAACAATCATTCTGCATCCTCACCCTTCTGTCTCTCTCTTCATTAATAAATGTGAAGCTTCTTCTTGTCTAACCCTTTGTTGTGCGTGGATTTCTCTCTTTCCAAGCTTGCTTGTTTTTATACCTTTGATCTAGTGTAAGTTTTGTTAATTATTTTCCATATGTATTACTGCTGGCAAGTTTTTCCTTCTATCATTGTTTTCTGTAGGTCCCCTGCCATGGCTGGAGGATTGTTTGCCATTGAGCGTGATTATTTCTTCGAGTTAGGTCTTTATGATCCAGGTCTTCAGATCTGGGGAGGCGAGAACTTTGAAATTTCTTATAAGGTACATTACTTTTTAAGACTTTTTTTTTATGACCTGCATGATGCCTTATGTGTTGCTGTGCTTTAATGTTCTTAGGTGGCAGAGACTAGAACTGTGGTAAGTAAAAGTGCACAGGGGGTTGGGGATGCAGAGGCCCCCAAATGTTGCTCCATTTTCAGATGCTGAAAGGCCACTCTGATATATTTCAACATTCAAAATAATCTTTATGTCTTACTAAAACAGATATAGATAGCAACTGACCAAATGTATTTCACATGGTTTACTTTAAAAAACCTGGATCGTAGGTTCCCAGTCAATGGTATGCATAGGCTCTCATCCTAGCATTAACGCAAGAGCGGCCCCAACCCCAGCTGCGCCTGTGTGAATGGCTGGGGTGGGAGCGCGTGCACAGCTTGAATATGCAGGGGATGCATCCTTTCTCACTCCCCATTGTAAACAATCAGAGCCAAATAAAATAAATAATACTGTTTGGCAAAAGGCAAATGGCTCTGATTGGACGAGAGCCAGTGCATGCGCCATTGGACCAGGCAAAGACGATTGATTACAGTGGTGTCGGGTTTTGTGCCATTTTAAGTGTTACCGTTAGCTGGTCACTGCAAATGGTAAGCATTTTTCCCTCTCATCCCTTGGCTGAATTTAATGTGTCTAATTTAAAGGGATTGACCTGTCAGTAACTTGCCTGGCTCATTACCCATTGCGTTATCAGTCCCAGGTCAGAACATACGGTGAAACTTAAATTTCTAATTACTCTAGCAATGTAGCATCATTTTTAAATTGCCATGTGTAGCCCAACACAGTTGGAATACTATTCTAAGTATGTCACACACCCCGCTTCAGATAGTCATTACACATGGGTTATACCGACCTGTAGAGGGCGATCTTGCAGAGATGTCATGAAAAAAAGGAAGCCCCTCCCAGTCCATAAATACCTGGTACCTCCCACTCATTCCCCAGTCTTTCATCTCTGCAGACGGCGAGCAAGTCAGAAGATGGATGTCTCCTCCTTGCAGGTAGCCGGGGTAACTCCCAGCCCGCTTATTAGTCTATTTCTGCCTGGACCCCCTGTCTTAGTATTCACCTTGCCTCCCAGCCTAGGCTGCTGGTCTGGGCAAGGGTAGACAGCACCTAAGGGTGCTTAGGAGCTACGGTCCACCGTGAGACCCCATACTAAGGGGTAGGCGGTTTTGCCGGTTGGTGATCCCGGTTTGGGATGCCCCGTCCCTTGCCCGTCCACCTTCCAGCGTGGATACCCCCTCTCCCGGATTGCCCTTGCTCCTTAGAGGGGGGGGCAGTGTACGGGTCCCCTTTCTCCCTTAGTTTAATCTTTAGTGTGTGTGTGTGTGTGTGTGATTCATCGTGTGCATCTCTACTAGTACTCAGCCGGCGTTGGCTGTGCCGCAGCGCCGGCCGTTGTAGCAGCTTCGGCGGGGGAGCTTCTTCCCCTCATGGTGCGGTTGGTAGGGGGGCGCCCGCCCCCCGTGCTCTTGGTGCCGCTGCGGGGGACTCTGGAGGTGGACCTCTTTGCCTCTCGTCACAATCACAAGCTTCCGGCGTTTGTGTCTCTCTCGCGGGATCCGCTGGCTCTGGCAACGGATGCCATGTCTCTGAACTGGAGGGATCTGGGGTTTCTGTACCTGTTCCCTCCGTTTCCCATGGTGGGCAAAATAGTGCGCAAGCTGGCCCTAGAGGGTGCGTCAGCAATACTGGGGGCTCCAAGATGGCCAAGACAGGTTTGGTTCGCAGATGTGGTAAGGTTGGCAGTGGATCAGTTAAATCTGCCCCTTCTGCCGGATCTGCTCACTCAGGGTCTACTGTGCTACCCCAATTTACCAACGCTGGCTTTGACGGCGTGGCTGCTGAATCCTTCATCTTGAAGGAGGAAGGTCTTTCTGATGCTGTCATTCAGACTCTGGTTAGGGCTAGAAAGAAGTCTTCCTCTGCCATCTACTATAGGATTTGGAGGTCTTATATTGATTGGTGTGAGGTCCAGGCCTTGCAGGGAGTTTTCTATCCCTAGGGTTTTGGAATTTCTGCAGCATGATCCGGACCTGGGTTTGCAGCTTAGTATGCTGAAAGGGAATGTCTCTGCCCTGGTTTTCTTTCAAAAGTCTTTTGCTCTTCATCCTCTGGTTAAGACCTTTTTCCAGGGGGTTACGCATGTGCGGCCTCCTAGGAAGCCTTTGCTCCCAGTTTGGGATTTGAATTTGGTTCTTTCTGCCTTTCACGGTCCTCCTTTTGAACCTTTGCAGGATATTGCTCTTTCTACGCTTACTCAGAAGGTTGCCATCACATCCGTTCAGCGTGTATCGGAGTTGGCGGCTTTGTCCATTAAGGCTCCTTACTTTGAGAGGCATCAGGACAAGATTGTTTTCCGCTTCAAGCCAGATTTCCTTCCTAAGGTGGTTTCTGCTTTCCATCTTAATCAGGACATTGTTCTACCCTCCTTGTGTCCTAAGCCCAGCAATGACAAGGAGAGGGTTTTGCATTCTCTGCATGTGGTTCACTGTGTGAAGTACTATTTGGTGGCTGCTACTTCTTTTCGTAGGACTGACGCCCTTTTTGTGGTGCCCTCCGGGCCTAGGAAAGGTTTGGCTCCCGCCAAGTCTTCCATTAGTAAATGGATTTGCCAGGCCATTGTTGGGGCCTATTCTGCCAAGGGGAAGGTTCCACCTTTTCGTGTTACTGCTCATTCTACCCGTGCCGTTGGGGCGTCCTGGGCTTTTCAGCATCAGATCTCTGTTGAGCAAGTTTGTAAGGCTGCTACTTGATCTTCTGTTCACACTTTTTCCAAGTTTTACAAGGTTGATGTGCGGGCCACAGCGGATGCTGTTTTTGGCCGCAAAGTTCTGCAAGCTGCAGTGGTTTAAGTTTGTGCATTATTGCCTTGTTTTGGATCCCCGCCCTTTATGGACACTGCTATTGGATGTCCCATGTGTAATGACTATCTGAAGCGGGGTGTGTGACATACTTAGAATAATACCATTTTGTGAATACTCACCTGTAAAATGGGTATTATAAGTATGTCACACACCCCGCTTCACCCCGCCCTTTGGTATTCTGGATCCTTTCTATGGTGAACCTTTTTTACTGTTACTGGTTGTTTTGGCTCTTCCTGGTCCCTTTACTGCTGTCTTAATACATGGGAATGAGTGGGAGGTACCAGGTATTTATGGACCGGGAGGGGCTCCCTTTTTTTCATGACATCTCTGCAAGATCGCCCTCTACAGGTCGGTATAAGCCATGTATAATGACTATCTGAAGCGGGGTATGTGACATACTTATAATACCCATTTTGCAGGTGAGTATTCACAAAACGGTATTTTTACATCACTTTAATGTATTTTTTTTCTGCCATACCCACTATGTAATAATCCTCCTATCCCAGGGCCATAAAATGTCAAGAGATGAGGGGATGGCTGTACATGCCTGTGGTGTATTTAGACACAACTACAGTATTCTCACGCTTTAGCTTTATTGCCAAACACGCATTCTGATAGCAGTAAGTCTGAAGTGTAAATGGACACTGGGCTGCCTTCATCTGGTCACACTGAATAAGGCTATGACTGGTGAGGAGGCACTAACAGAACTATGCAAGGAACTCAGGTTGGCTGGGGGAAGGGAGCACACAGATAGCAGCATGTCTCCTCTCTATTCCACTTTGTGTAAAGGGACTACAGAGATGGCGGCTAGTGAGCTATGGGTGTGCTAAGCTCCTCTAAGCACACAGTGTAACAGGGCCGTGCTGTCATCTGACACTGAGCAGAGCCAGACATGGAGGATGGTTGGGCTGCTGAGAACAAGAAAGGTGGTCTGGGTGACAAAGTGCAGTACAAATTTCTTCAGGCACCTAAATCATGTGGCTTACAAAAGCCCGGCTGGGTGCTTTTGTATTTCTGCGGTCTCTGTTTCACGTGGGCTCTTGACAGCTGCGGACTCTATAGCCTGTGTGTTACAGCTTGTGTACTGTGGCAGAAAATGGCATCAGTTGGGGGCAAAGCTGAGAAACATTCCTCTTTTATTGTTAGTTAGAGCTAGATGCTTGAAGTAGCACAAGATCTGTTTAGTCCAGTAACCTATTGCAGAAAACATACTACATAGGATTATTTACCACAATAAATACATTTTTACATACATATACCCATGAAAAGGTTGCAGCACATTAGTTGGAGGATGGGCGAACAACAAGATGCAAGAATGGTTTTGATTGGGCATGCATGTGGATTTAGGTCAGGGGTGGGTATCTTTGACTATTCTTAGTATACAGTACATCCTGCTCCAAATCTAATACTTACATGTGGGATATACTCCGCCAGATGGCGCTGGACTGCAGAGACATCGAAAATAGGCTCCTCCCGGCCCCCTCAAATACCCGGGGACCTCCCACAAATCCCCAGAATTTCTCTGCAGTCTGGCTGCGAAGGACGAGAAATGGCTCTCTACTCGCAGGTGAGCGGGGCTATTAGCCTGCGGCCCTGTAGGACTATTCCCACCCGTTACACTAGTAATATCCCTCCCAGCCTTGGCTGTGCTGGTCGGGTGAAGGTAGGCAGCACCGCTGTTAGGTGCTTAGGAGCGCTGCTCCACCGCAATCCCCCACCAAAGGGTAGGCGGTTCAGGCTTATGGTGAGCCTCTATGGGATGCCCCTCCCGCACTAGTGCCCCTTGCCCCTGCCCATTGGTGGGCCCTGTTTAAGTGGCCGCTGTCCTCCCTCATTCTCCTTGTAGCCTTCGGGGGAAAAGAGGGGGGGGGGTGTAAATGTGTATGCTATGCATTCTGTGTTTTACACTCTCTTTTTATTCTGTTTAGTCTTGTGTCAGCCGCCGCGCTGACTTGCCTTTACTGTTTTCTTAAAATTGCCGCCACCGCGCGCTGACTTGGTTCCGCGCTTAGTGGCAGCATTACCTCAGGCGCTGGTGCTCCGTCATTGGCAGCTTGCACGTTCTGGCTTCACGCTCTTCGGGGGGGCGGGGCCCATCTATGGCGCGCTCCACGTCATCGCTGATACCGACCCGCCCTTCGAGGTATACCGACGCCATTTTTAACCTGCTTGGTTGGCCCATGCGCGACGGACCCCTACCTACCGCGGTCCGTAAGTGCCCTCACGGGCGGCTGTATATCTTTCACTTTTGTTACTGTATGCTTACAGGTCTTGTCTGCTTATGTCTTTCAGGTGGGGCGAACCTTTTTGGCTTCCCCCAGCCCTGTATTAGTGTATAACTTGTGGGCTTTGTAAAAATATTACTCCCACTTCCCTAGCGGGTAATTGGGGCATCAGGGGTTGCTATATAGCGTTATTCCCTATCGGCATATAGCGCCGCTATAATCACCATATGGAGGCATTCCAGGATAATGTGACCGGGGTCCCTGCGGGACACGACCGGCTGTGTGTAGCGTGTGGGCAGCCTCATGCTGACGCTGACAAGGCGCGGGTCTGTGTACCCTGTGCTGAGCAGGTGCTTGCATTGCAATCTGGCCTGCCTGTGGCTGCACCTCGTTTCACTTCACCTACTCCCTCAAGCTTAAATCTCACTCCTGCTGAGTTGCATACAAGTGGGGATTCTCAGCCTGATGTGTCTTCTAGACTGGCTACTGTTGAGCAGTTGATTGCTAAGGCCCTAGCGCGTAAGGCCCCTGCTATGAAGCGGCACTTAACGCCTAATGTCACTATTTTCTCTATGGAAACTGAGGAGTTTTTGAATCTTTGTGGCTATATCCCATCTGATGAAGGGGAGCTGTTTTCTGACTCAGGCTCATCTGATGAGAGGCCAAGGGGTCACGACGATTCTGGCTCTGACCTCTGGGCCCCGGGTGACACTGACAGATTATTTACCCAGATATTTGAGGTTCTGTCCATCTCTCTCGCTGTTGCGGCCCCCAGACAAAGAGGGGAGCTTTTCCATACAGCAAAATCACGTTTGGAATTTCCCGAGCAGGCACATTTCCATAACATTGTGCTCAGGGAATGGGAGCGCCCCAGTAAACTTCCCGGGGTGCCAAAAAGTTGGGATAGGAAGTACCCCTTCCCTGCTGAGGTGGTAAAGTGTTGGTCATCCCCCCCCCCCCCCCAGGACTGTCTAATACCTCGGTCATGCATTCCCCTGACTCTACTACCCTGCGGGATGCTGAGGAGCGGCGCATTGACCAGCTGGCATCCCACGCCTTTGCATATGCGGGGACAGCGCTGCGCCCGGTCTGTGCCCCTGCCATTACTGCTGTGGCCACTAGAACCCTTATAACCCCTGATGATTTGCCTTGTGAGGTGTTCAATGCACTCTCCAGTTGTGATGTTTTAGTAAATTTTGTCCTCTCAGCCGTGGATGACACCATCAGAATGTGTGCCAGAACTTCTGCCCTTGTGGTGGCTATACGCCGCTCGGTTTGGCTGCGCCAGTGGTCTGCTGACAACGCTGCCAAGAAGGCCCTCACTGGTTTTTCCTTCAAAGGACTGCGCCTGTTTGGGGACCGCCTGGACCTTTTTGCTAAGGGAGGCAGGCTACCCCAGCGCAGGCGTCAATCTAGGCCCTTTCGGGGTCAGGGTTCCTTCTCCTCCCCTTACCGTGGTGCCAGACAGGGGAGGGGGGTTTCCTTTCCTGGGACCCGGGGAGATTTCTGGGGCAGAGGACGTGGACGTCCTGGCCCCTCCTGGGGTCCCAAAGCAAAATCTTCCCCCAAGCCCCCTCAGGCATGATGGGGCACCCTCACCCATCCGGGTGGGGAGACGGCTGCAGCACTTCGCTCACATCTGGAGGCTTCATGTCTCAGACTGATGGATTCAGGAGGTAGTGTCCTCCGGTTACAAGATAGAGTTTGCTGCCTGTCCCCCTCCAAGATTCATCAGATCCCGGATTCCTCAGGACCCTGTGTCAGCTCAGGAGCTAGTGCAAGCTGTACAAGGCCTCCTGGAGCTGGGGGTCATCTGCCAGGTCCCCTTAAAAGAAAAAGGCAAGCGCTTTTATTCCAATCTATTCACAGTACCCAAAAAAGATGGGTCAGTCAGGCCCATCCTGGACTTGAAGATCCTCAACAAATTTGTCAGGGGCAGGCGCTTTTGCATGGAGACTCTGCGCTCTGCCATCAGTTCCCTGCGCCAAGGGGATTTCATGACTTCTGTGGACATCAAAGATGCTTACCTTCATATTCCTGTGTTCCCAGGTCATCAAAGGTTCCTCAGGTTCGCTCTGATGGATCAACACTACCAGTTTGTGGCCTTGCTCCCAGGGTGTTCACCAAGGTGCTGGCTGGCGTGATGTCTCTGCTCAGATGTCAGGGCGTCCGCGTGCTTCCCTATCTGGAGACATCCTCATCACTTCCCAGTCTCTACATCAAGCAGAGTTGGATACTCAGCTGGTGGTGTCCACTCTGGAGTCATTTGGATGGGTGATCAACCACCCCAAGTCCTCGCTGTACCCTTCCTTGGTAACTCCATTCCTAGGAATGAATCTGGATACAGTTCAGGCAAGGATCTTCCTTCCTCAACAGAAGGTGGACAGTCTGATTGCACAGGCTCAGTCCCTCCTAGCTTGTCCTCATCCCTCCATCAGGCAGGGGATGCAGCTGGTGGGCCTGATGGTGGCATGCTTCGAAGCGGTCCCTTATGCTCAGTTCAGCTTGAGGCCTCTGCAACTTCACCTATTGTCAGTATGGGACAAGGATCCAGCGTCCCTGGACAGGGTCTGTGTGCTTTCCCCTCTGGTCAGGAGGTCCCTCTCGTGGTGGATGGACTCAAGGAATCTGTTGGAGGGCAGATCCTTTCTTACCCCTTCCTGGGAGACGGTCACCACGGATGCCAGTCTGTCGGGATGGGGGGGGTTCTTGAAGTCTCTGCGCTTCCAGGGGAGGTGGGGCCCTTAGGAGGCCCACACACCTATCAATGTCTTGTAACTGCGGGCGATCAGGCTAGTTCTGGTTCACTTGACTACTCACCTTCGGGGGCCTGCCTGTTCAGGTGCGCTCGGACAACGAGACGGCAGTTGCCTACATCAATCATCAGGGAGGGACCCGGAGCAAGGGGGCCCTCCAGGAAGCGTCTCTGATCCTGACTTGGGCGGAGGCCAATATCCCCTGCATATCAGCTGTGTACATCCCGGGGGTGGAAAATCGCCTGGCGGACTCTCTGAGCAGGGGGACCTCTCGCCAAGGAGAATGGTCCCTATACAGCAGGGTGTTTCAATCCCTGTGTCACCATTGGGGCCAACCAGATGTGGATCTGTTTGCGTCCCCCCACAATCACAAGCTCCCAGCTTTTGTCTCTCTCTCCCAGGATCCTCTGGCCTTGACCTCGTATGCTCTAGCAATGTCATGGCAGGACTTTCAGTTCCTGTATGTCTTCCCTCCAATCCCCCTGCTGGGCAGGGTTCTGCGCAAGATTGCTCTGGAAGGGGTGCCAGCAATTCTGGTGGCCCCCAGGTGGCCAAGAAGAGTGTGGTTCGCAGACCTGGTACAGCTGGCGGTAGATCAGTACGCTCTGCCCTTGGTGCCAGATCTGCTCACTCAGGGCTCACTACGCCATCCCAATTTACAAACTCTGGCTTTGACGGCTTGGCTGCTGAAACCTCCATCTTGATGGAGAAGGGGCTGTCTTCCTCGGTTGTGGATACTTTGATTAAAGCTAGGAAGAAGTCTTTCCCTTCCATTTATTACAGGGTTTGGCGTGCCTACATTGACTGGTGTGAGTCTAAGTCTCTTCCCTGTCGTGTGTTCTCTACTCCCAGGATTCTGGAGTTCCTGCAGCATGGGTTGGAGATGGGACTCCAGCTCAGTACTCTGAAGGGTCAGGTTTCTGCCCTGCCTTTTTTGTTCCAGAATTCCTTTGCTCAGCACCTCTGATCAGGACTTTTTTCCAGGGGTCACTCATGTGCGCCCCCCACGTAAGCCTATGGTGCTTGTTTGGGATCTGAACTTGGTTCTGTCAGCCTTGCCGGGTGCTCCCTTTGAACCTGTGCAGGATGCTGCCTTGGCCATTCTTACTCTCAAGGTTGTATTTCTGGTGGCTATCACTTCTGTCAGGCTTGTGTCTGAATTGGCGGCGCTTTCCATTCAGCCCCCCTACTATGAGAGACACCAGGACAAGGTGGTGTTTCGTTTCAAACCTGACTTTCTGCCTAAGGTAGTGTCTGCCTTTCATTTAATCAGGATATTGTTCTTCCTTCTTTGTGCCCTAATCCTAGCAATGCTAAGGAGAGGGTTTTGCACTCTTTGGATGTGGTTAGGTGTCTAAAGTACTATCTGGTGGCTACTGCACCTTTCAGGAAAACTGATGCTCTTTTTGTGGTCCCTTCTGGTCCTAGGAAGGGTTTGGCTCCTGCCAAGTCTACATCAGCAAGTGGATTCGTCAGGCTGTGATTCAGACCTACTCTGCTAAGGGGAAGAATCCTCCCTTCCGCCTTACTGCTCATTCCACTCGTGCTATTGGTGCCTCTTGGGCTTTTCAGCACCAGGCTTCTGTTGAACAAGTTTGCAAGGCCGCTACTTGGTCTTCTGTTCATACCTTTTCAAAGTTTTACAAGGTTGATGTTAGGGTCTCAGCTGATGCTGCTTTTGGCCGAAAGGTTCTGCACGCGGCAGTGGTTTAAACTGTCTGCTGCTGATTTTTCTTGAGGATCCCACCCTACTTTATGGACACTGCTATTGGATGTCCCACGTGTAAGTATTAGATTTGGAGCAGGACGTACTGTATACTAAGAATAATACAATTCTGTGATTGCTCACCTGTAGAATTGATATTATGAGTATACAGTACATCCTGCTCCAACCCACCCTTGGTTTTGCATTATCTTGGATCCCCTGTATGGTGATTGTTATTGTTATAGTTGATAGTTTGGATTGTTTAATTCTCCCGGCTTCTCATTAACTGCTTTTCAATGCTGGGGATTTGTGGGAGGTCCCCGGGTATTTGAGGGGCCGGGAGGAGCCTATTTTCGATGTCTCTGCAGTCCAGCGCCATCTGGCGGAGTATATCCCACGTGTAAGTATTGTATTTGGAGCAGGACGTAGTGTATACTCATAATACCAATTCTACAGGTGAGTAATCACAGAATTGTATTTTTTGTTTGCTGTGACTTGCACTGCTCCTTGCTGGCTCTACTGCCCTGGAGCTTTTAATTCTTACCTCCCTCGCTCCTTCGCGGTTCCTCTCAAGCCTTGCAGTGTCTCTCCATCCTGACTCCGTCACGCTGTGAGGGGGGGGGTGAGGACGGGGGACGCCGCTCGCGCGGTGCTGCGTTGTCAGGCAGGTGGTGCGGTTACGCGCTCTGTGCTGCTTTGAAGTGTGGCTTCGGTTCCCACTGCGGGACCCACGGGGCGTCCAGATTTCCGTTCCACTACGGATTACTCTTCTGGAGATGACAGTTTGTCTGGTTCTTCCTCGGATGAGGATGCGTGGCTCCCTGATGATACGGAGAAGTTGCTTACCTCAGTGTTTGAGGCATTACACATTGTTCCTCCTAGAGCGGCTCAGAGGAAGCAAGGTGATTTGTTTAGGCCCAAAAGACAGAGGCGGGTCTTTCCGGAGCAGGCCCATTTTTCTAATATGATTTTCAAGGAATGGGAAAGGCCTAACAAGCTACCGTCGGTGCCTAAGGGCCTGGATAGGCGGTATCCCTTCCCTGAGGAGCTGGTCCGGCTATCGTCTCGCCCTACCGAAGTGGATTCCCCTGTGTCGGGGTTGTCCAACACTATTATTATGCCATCACCTGATACCGCTTCCTTACGTGACCCGGCTGACAAGCGCATGGATCAGCTGGTCTGACATGCCTTCACCTTTGTGGGTGCCCTGTTTCGCCCTGTGTGCACCACAGAGATTGTCTCTCTGGTCATCAGAAAGAAGGTGAGACATTTTGTGGATAGAGCTAAAGCTTGCAAGCGGGCAGAGGAGTATAAAGAACTCAAGGCCTGTTTGGAATTCATTGGTTTTGTTCTCTGCCATGGACGATGGAGTCCGGCTTGGTGCCAGGATTTCGGCCCTGCTTGTTGCCCTCCGCCGCTCGCTTTGGTTGCGGCAATGGTTGGCTGATGCCGCGGCCAAGAAGTCGCTTACGAGTATCCCCTTTGTGGGGCACAGGCTGTTCGGGGAGCGTCTGGACCTTCTGGTCAAGGATGGTAGACTCCCTCAGAGAGACGGAAGCCTGCTCGGTCCTTTCGGAACCCCTCTGCCTATCGTTCCTTTCGAGGAGGAAGAGGCTCTTCATTCTCAGGTGGCCTCAGAGATAACTGGGGTAGAGGTAGGTCCCGCCTCCGACCCAATCCCGCCTGGGGAGCCAAGTCGCCTCAGGCATGAGGAGGCGCCCTCACCCATCCGGGTGGGGGGACGGCTTCTACTATTTGCTCAAATCTGGAGACGGCACGTCTCGGATCGGTGGATTCAGGAGGTGGTGTCCTCCAGTTACAAAATAGAGCTGGCAGTCAGGCCGCCCTCAAAATTTCTTCGGTCTTGGATATCCCAGAACCCATTGAAGGCACAGGGTTTTAGAATGGCCGTGCAACACCTCCTGCGGTTAGGTGTGATTTGTCCTGTACCCCGTCAGGAACAGGGTCAAGGTTTTTACTCCAACCTGTTCACGGTTCCCAAGAAGGACAGAACGTTAAGACCTATCCTGGACCTGAAGGGTCTCAACCGGTTTGTCGGAGTCAGACATTTCCGCATGGAAACCTTACGATCAGCGGTGAGCTCGCTTCGGCCCGGCGACTTCATGACCACGGTGGACATCAGGGATGCTTACCTGCACATCCTGATTTTCCTGGGGCATCAGAAGTTCCTGAGGTTTGCTCTGGAGGACCAGAATTACCAGTTTGTGGCTCTGCCATTCGGGATTTCCTCAGCGCCCCGCGTCTTCACCAAGGTGCTGGCGGGCATCATGCCGATCCTGAGGAATCAGGGCATTCGTGTGCTGCCCTATCTGGACGACTTGCTGATTGCAGCCCAGTCTCTTCAACAGGCCGAGAGCGATACCCGGACGGTGTTGTCAACCCTTGAGGCCTTCGGCTGGGTAGTCAATTACCCAAAGTCTTTTATCACTCCCTCGACAGTGAGGTCCTTCCTGGGCATGACCATAGTCACCTCTCAGGTCAAGGTCTTTCTGACACAGTAGAAGGTTTTGGGTCTCCAGACGCAGGTACAGGCCTTGCTGTCTTGTCCACGGCCGCTGATCCGTCTGGGGATGAGGCTGGTGGGCCTAATGGTGTCATGCCCTTCGCCCAATTTCACATGAGACCTCTTCAATTCAACCTGTTGACCGGCTGGGACCGGATGCAGGAGTCGCTGGAGCAGAAATTTTCGCTGCCCTCCCCCCCCCCCCCCCCCGGCCAGGCAGTCCCTCTTGTGGTGGTTGGACTCCCAAGGACCTGTTGGTAGGCAAGTCCTTTCTGACTCCCCAATGGGAGATAGTTACCACGGATGCCATCCTGACCGGCTGGGGAGTTGTTTGGCAGACGCAGAAGATCCAGGGTCAGTGGGGTCCGCAGAAGATCCGCTTACCAATACATTTCTTGAAGCTGAGAGTGATTCAGTTGGTGCTTCTTCACTTGACTCCCCATTTAAGGGGTCGCTCGGACAATCAGACGGCTGTCGCCTACATCAATCACCAGGGCAGGACTCGGAGCAAGAGAGCCTTCAAGGAGGTAACCCAGATTCTGACTTGAGCAGAGGAGAATGTTCCCTGCATCTCGGCTGGCTACATTCCCGGGGTAGAAAACCTGGAGGCAGACTCCTTGAGCAGGAGCGCCTCGCACCTGGGGGAATGGTCCCTCAGCTACAAGACCTTTCACGCTCTGTGCCTCCGCTGGGGTCAGCCGGATGTGGACCTGTTTGCGTCCAGACACAATCACAAGCTCCCAAGGTTCGTCTCCCTCTCAAGAGATCCTCTGGCCATTGCCACAGACGCTCTGGCAATTCCTTGGACGGAGTTCAAATTTCTATATGCATTCCCTCCGTTTCCGCTCCTGGGCAGAGTGCTGCGCAAGATAGCCCGGGAATGGGTACCAACTATCCTGGTGGCTCCTCGCTGGCCGAGAAGGAGTTGGTTTACGGACAAAGTTCAGATGTCTGTGGATCGCTACATCATGCCCGACGACCCAGGACTTCTCACACAGGGGTCGGTGCGGCACCCCAATTTACGGACGCTGGCTTTGACGGCCTGGCTATTGAAACCTCAATCCTGACGGAAAAGGGACTGTCGGCCACGGTTGTACATACCATGATTCAGGCATGGAAGAAGTCTTCTTCCATGATATACTACAGAGTTTGGCACGCTTATATTGCTTGGTGCGAGACCAAGAGTCTCCCCTGCTGCACATTTTCTATTTTCCAAGTAAACCCGTCCTGTTCCAGTAATTCCTTACGTCTGGGTTATTTCGCCACAAGGTGGTGCAGTGGACTGCAGAAAGACTTTTGGCCACTCCCGGCCCCATAAATAGCCAAGTACCTCCCATCAATTTCAGTGTTTCTCTGCAGTCTGGACTGTGAAGATAGAAGATGGCTCTCTACTGCGCAGGGAGTGGGGCTTTTCAAGCCTAGGACCCTGCAGGCTTATTTCCACCCGTTCTGGACCCACTGCCTCCCAGCCTCAGCTGACGGTTCGGGTGAAGGTAGGACAGCACTAGGGTCAGGTGCTGAAGAAGCTTGGCTCCGGGCCGCAAGACCCTGTACCAAAGGGTAGCCGGCAACAGGCCTTCTATGGTGAGCCTCATTGGGATGCCCCAGCCTCAATCCTTGGGTCTTGGTTCCCTTCACCCTTCTTCCCTCCCGTCTAGAAAGTTGAGCGCGACCCTTTGTTGTGGCCCGCTTGATGGGCAGGGGGCGCCTGGGGGTCTGTATTTGTGTGCTTTGTGTGCCTTTTTGGTGTTGTGCGGACCGTTGTACGGCGCTCTGCCGTGGTTGGCGCTATGTATTTTTTAGGTTACTGTCATGGCGCTGGTGTCTCTTGTGATCAGTTTCGCGCTCTTCGGGGTGGGGTGGGGGCGGTAACCGCGGTTTGATGCGTTTTGCGTCATACTCTCGCGGTCCACCCCTCTCGGTACTGCTGGCGGCACCATATTGTGGCCTCGTCCTTGTGGTGCTGCAATGCGATCTGGTCTCTGAGCGATCTGTCCGATTGGTCCGTGAGTCCCTTACGGAGGTTTTATATTGCTTTACTATGTATACGCTGGGAATGTTTATTGTGTGCTTATTGTGTCTTGCAGGCGGGTCACCCCTGACTATGATTCTCCCAGCCCTGCCCCTTACCATTCTCCCACCTTCCCTAGCAGGCTTGGGGGGGGGCATCCCAAAAAGGGTGGCTTTTGCTAGCTGTGTCCCTGTACTGGCCGTTACACCTGTATCTAAATCACCATATGGAGGCTTCCGGGGACGATGTGCTTGGGGTTCCTTCGGGACAAGCCCAGCTGTGTGTTGCGTGTGGGGTATCCCCTGTTAGTGATGGTGTCGGGGTGTGTTTGACCTGTGCCCAACATGTACTTGCGCTGCAGCCTGGGTCCTCTGCTATGGGTCCTGGTGCTGTGCCCCTTTTCTGCTTCGCCTACCCCCCCACGCTTGCATCTGACCCCCAGTGAGGGGCACATTGGCGGGGAGTCTCATTATGAATTGGCTTCACGGGTGGCCAGCATTGAAAAGCATATTGCTGCGTCAGCCCCGCATAAGGCTTCTGTTAAGAAGCGGAATTTATCTCCCGCTGCTTCCCTCTTTCCTGTGGAGGATGAGAGACTTTACTCATTGTCTGGCTTTTACCCACTCGAGGAGGGGGAATTATTCTCTGATTCAGAATCCTCTGAGGAACGGTCTAAGTTATATGGTGGTACCGGGACTCCTTTTGGAGAAGACACATGGTCTTCAGATGACACTGACAGGTTACTGACTCACATTTTTGAAGTGCTTTGTATTTCCCCTCCTGCCGTGGCTCCACAGCAGCAGGGTGAGCTTTTCCATTCTGTTAAACCACGCTTAGAGTTCCCTGAGCAGAATCACTTTAATAATCTGGTGCTCAAGGAGTGGGAACGCCCTAGTAAGCTACCTGGGGTGCCCAAGAGTTGGGACAGGAGGTATCCTTTTCCCGCTGATGTAATCAAGCGTTGGTCCTGTGCGCCCGAGGTGGACGCGCCCTTCCTAGGGTTGTCTAACACATCAGTGTTACACTACTACCCTGCGGGATGCTGAGGACCGGAGCTTGGACCAGCTGTCCTGTCATGCTTTTGCCTGTGTGGGGACTGCACTGCGCCCGGTTTGTGACTCTGCCATAACGGCTATTGCTATTAAAGGGTTGTTTAAGTGTCTCATAGATGGGGCCTCTGATGACGCGGGAGGTTAGGATTATAGATCTATCCTACTTTGCTATGAATTTGTTGCATATATCCTTTCTGCCATGGATGATGCCATTAGAATGTGTGGTAGGACTTCTGCCCTGTTGGTGGCTATACGACGCTCTGTCTGGCTACGTCAGTGGGTGGCTGATAATGCTGCTAAAAAGGCCCTCACTGGTTTTCCCTTTAAGGGGCTGCGGTTCTTTGGTGAACGCTTGGACCTATTTGCCAGGGGTGGTAGGCTGCCTCAACGTAGGAAGCCGTCTTGGCCCTTTCGGGGGACCGGTGCTTCTCTCCCCTCCTTCCGTGCTTCCAGGACTGGTCGAGGAGTTTCCTTTGCTGGGGCACGCGAAGACTATTGGGGCAGGGGTAGAGGACGAGGCTGTCCCGGGTTCTCATGGGGTCCCAAGCCTGGCATGAGGAGGCGCCCTCACCCATCCGGGTGGGGGGACGGCTTCGGCTCTTTGCTCACGTCTGGAGGCTACGTGTAGCAGACAGCTGGATTCAGGAGGTGGTGTCCTCCGGATACAAGATAGTTTGCAGCCTGGCCGCCCCCAAGATTTATCAGATCCCGGATGGCTCAAAACCCCCTGTCAGCTCAGGGCTTGCAGCCCGAAACCTTTTGGAGTTGGGGGTCATCTGCCCTGTGCCTCTCAGGGAAAGGCGCAGAGGCTTCTTCTCCAATCTATTCACTGTTCCCAAAAAGGATGGGTCCCTCAGGCCCATTTTGGATTTAAAGCACCTCAACAAGTTTGTCAGATTCAAGCATTTTCGCATGGAGTCCCTACGCTCAGCAGTCGCTACTCTGCGCCCGGGTGACTTCATGACATCCGTAGACATCAAGGTCGCTTACCTTCATGTACCAATCTTCCCAGGTCAACAGAAATTTCTCAGGTTTGCTCTGGAGGATCAGCACTACCAATTTGTGGCCTTACCTTTCGGTATCACCTCAGCTCCCAGGGTATTCACCAAGGTACTGGCAGGTGTTATGGCTCTGTTGAGATCTCAGGGCATTCGCATTCTTCCTTATTTGGACGACATTCTGATCTCGTCTCAGTCCTTCTATCAGGCAGAACTGGATACCCAGATGGTGGTGTCCACACTAGAGTCCTTCGGCTGGGTGATCAACCATCCCAAGTCTTTTCTGTTCCCGTCTGGTGAGGTCCTTTCTGGGCATGACTCTGGATACATCTCAGGTCAAGGTTTTTCTCCCTCAGCAGAAGGTGGAGAGTCTTCAAGTGCAGGCCCAGTTTCTTCTTTCTTGTCCTCATCCCTCCATCCGGCAGGGGATGCAACTGGTGGGCTTGATGGTGTCTTGCTTCGAGGCAGTACCCTATGCTCAGTTTCACATGAGACCTCTTCAGCTACACCTCTTATCAGTGTGGGATCGGGACCCTGTGTCCCTGGATCAGGTATTTGTTCTGTCCCCTCTGGCCAGACGGTCCCTCTCGTGGTGGCTGGATTCAAGGAACCTCTTAGTGGGCAGGACCTTTTTGTCCCCTTGCTGGGAGACTGTCACCACAGATGCCAGTCTGACAGGTTGGGGGGGCTTCTGGAAGTCTATGAAATTCCAGGGTCAGTGGGGCCCCCAGGAGGCCCATACTCCTATCAACATTCTGGAACTGAGGGCGGTAAGGTTGGGTCTTGCCCAATTGACCACACACCTTTGGGTTTGGGCTGTTCAGATCCGCTCGGACAACCAGACGGCGGTTGCATACATCAGTCATCAGGGAGGGACTCGGAGCAAGCAAGCCCTCAAGGAAGTGTCCCTGTTACTGGCCTGGGCGGAGGAGAATGTCCCCTGTATATCGCCAGTTTACATCCCGGGGGTGGAAAACCTTGAGGCAGACTCCCTGAGCAGGGGGATGTCTCGGCTGGGGGAGTGGACCTTCAGCAACAGGGTGTTTCGCTGCCTGTGCCGTCGCTGGGGTCTGCCGGATGTGGATCTGTTTGCTTCCTGTCACAATCACAAGCTTCCATTCTTTGTCTCTCTGTCTCAAGACCCTCTGGCCTTGGATGCGCTAGCAATGCCTTGGAAGGGGTTTCGGCTCCTCTATGTGTTCCCTCAGTTCCCTCTGTTGGGCAGGGTGCTGCGCAAGATAGCCCAGGAGGGGGTGTCAGCCATTCTGGTGGCCCCCGTTGACCAAGAAGGGTGTGGTTCGCAGACATTGTGCAGTTGGCAGTAGATCAGTACGTCCTGCATCCCAATTTACAAACGCTGGCTTTGACGGCTTGGCTGTTGAAACCTCCATCTTGAGGGAAAAGGGGTTGCCTGCCTCTGTTGTTGATACCATGATTAGGGCTAGGAAGAAGTCCTCGTCCTTTATCTATTACAGGGTCTGGCGTGCTTACATTGCCTGGTGTGAGTCCAAATCTCTTCCCTCTGGGGTGTTTTCTGTTCCCAGAATTCTGGAATTCTTGCAACATGGTTTGGATTTGGGCCTTCAACTTAGTACCCTCAAAGGTCATGTATCAGCTTTGGCAATTTTCTTCCAAAAATCTTTTGCCAGTCACCGTTTGGTTAAGACTTTTTTCCAGGGGGTTTCTCACGTGCGTCTGTCACGTAAACCTATGTTACCAGCTTGGGATTTAAATCTGGTGTTATCTGCTCTGCAGGGTCGTCCTTTTGAGCCTCTCCGTGAGGCTGCTTTGCCCATTTTGACTCTCAAGGTAGCCTTTTTGGTGGCTATTACTTCTGTCAGGCATGTTTCTGAGTTGGCGGCGTTTTCCATCAAACCTCCTTATTTTGAGCGACACCAGGACAAGGTGGTGTTTCTTTTCAAACCAGATTTCTTGCCTAAGGTTGTGTCTGCTTTTCATCTCAATCAGGACATTGTCTTGCCTTCCTTGTGTCCTAAACCTGCTAATTCCAAAGAGAGGACTCTGCATTCTTTAGATGTGGTCAGGGTTCTGAAGTTTTACTTGGTAGCTACTGAATTTTTCAGGAAGACTGATGCTCTTTTTGTTCTTCCTTCTGGTCCTAGGAAGGGTTTGCCTCCGGCTAAGTCCACTATCAGCAAGTGGATTCGTCAGGCGGTGGTGCAAGCCTATTCTGCTAAGGGGAAGGAACCTCCCTTCTGCCTTACTGCTCATTCCACTCGTGCTATTGGTGCCTCTTGGGCCTTTCAGCAACTTGGTCTTCTGTTCATACTTTTTCCAAGTTTTACAAGGTTGATGTTAGGGCCTCAGCTGACGCTGCTTTTGGCCGCAAAGTTCTGCAGGCGGCAGTGGTTTAAACTGCACGCTTTTGCTCTTTGGGGATCCCACCCTACCGTACGGACACTGCTTTTGGATGTCCCAGATGTAAGGAATTACTGGAACAGGACGTGCTGTATACTTGGAAATATACAATTCTGTGAGTACTCACCTGTAAAATTGATTTTATAGTATACAGCACGTCCTGTTCCACCCCTCCCTTGTTATCATTTTTCCTGGTTACCTCTGTATGGCGATTGTTCAAGTTTATTTTGGGTTCTTATCCATTTTTTGATTCTCCTGGCTTCTTGTATAAGTGCTTGTCAACACTGGAAATTGGTGGGAGGTACTTGGCTATTTATGGGGCCGGGAGTGGCCACAAGTCTTTCTGCAGTCCACTGCGCCACCTTGTGGCAGAATAACCCAGACGTAAGGAATTACTGGAACAGGACGTGCTATATACTATAAAATCAATTCTACAGGTGAGTACTCACAGAATTGTATTTTCTAGGATTCTGGAGTTTTTCAAAAGGCTTAGACTTGGGTCTTCAGCTGAGCACTCTCAAGGGCCAGGTTTCGGCCTTAGCCATCATCTTCCAGAGTTCCATTGCCAATCATAGGTTGATCTAGAGCTTTTTCCAGGGAGTCACCCATGTCCTGCCACCGCGTAAGTTAGTTTTACCGGTGTGGGACTTGAATTTAGTACTGTCTGCTCTTCAGGGTCCTCCCTTTGAACCATTGTGCGATGCTGCATTGCCTATTTTGACTCTCAAAGTGGACTTTTTGGTAGCGATCACCTTGGTGCGTCGCGTATCAGAGCTGGCCGCGCTTTGTATGAAGCCTCCCTATTTTGAGCGGCATAAGGATAAGGTGATTTTCGCTTTAAACCTGATTTTTTTGCCTAAGGTTGTTTCTCCCTTTCACCTTAATGAGGAAGTTGTCTTGCCTTCCTTGTGTCCTGCACCGACTAATTCTAAGGAAAGGACCCTCCATGCCTTGGATGTGGTCAGAGCCATTAAGTATTACCTGGTTGCGACTGAATCCTTCAGGAAATCAGATTTGCTCTTTGTCCTAACAGAGGGCTCTAGGAAAGGTTTGCCACCAGCCAAGTCCACTCTCAGTAGGTGGATCAGACAGGCAGTGGTGCAAGCATATCCTGCCAAGGGGAAGGAACCCCCTTTTCAAGGCACAGCTCATTCTACCAGAGCTATTTGTGCCTCTTTGGCCTTTCAGCACCAGGCATCTGTTAAAGAAGTTTGTAAGGCCGCCACTTGGTCTTCATACTTTTACAAAGTTCTACAAAGTTGATGTTAGGGCCTCAGCTGACGCTGTCTTTGGCAGAAAGGTGCTTCAGGCGGTAGTGAAGTGAACTACATGCTGTTCTGCACTGGGGATCCCGCCCAAATTGACACTGCTTTTGGATGTCCCAACTGTCATCACTGGGACGACCTGGACTGGATATAGGGAAAAATGCAATTCTGTGAAACTCACCTGTAGAATTGTTTTTGAGTATATCCAGTCCAGGTCGTCCCACCCCGCCCTTTTTGTTCATTATCTCTTGTTTGCCTGTTATGGTGATTACCTTTTTTATTCATTGGACTTGTATCCTTAAGTCTTGTTAGAGTACAAGCTGTAAGCTATGTGAAGTAACATGTTTTTTTGGCCTCCCGGCCTGTTCTCTCTGGTTTTACTGCTTTTTAACCACTGGGGAATGATAGAGGGACACCTGCCTTTATAGGGGCCGGGAGGAGCAACATCTTTTGATTCTGCAGTCGAGCGCCCCCTGGGGGTGGAATACCCACATGTCATCACTGGGACGACCTGGACTGGATATACTTAAAAACAATTCTACAGGTGAGTTTCACAGAATTGTATTATTTAGAGATCAAAAACCAGAGCTGAATAATTAAACATTTAATCTGATAAAAAGGTATCACAGTGCTAGATGTAATATACAGAAACAAATGACATACAGGTACAAAAGTACATGAAAGAGTACAGCAAGACAAGTTCAGAAAACAAGTCCTTACAGCATAATGGCATAGTAGTCCTTGTGAGTGAGTCTCCAGTTGTTGCTTAGGGTCTTTTGTCCAGCTGTTGCCACAGGCTTGTGACAGAGATTTGTGACTCAAGTTTCTGATTCCAGAATGTGTTTAGCATCTAGGTTTTATCAGCTAAATTTAGAAGGAAAAAGCATCATCCCCCCTCCCCTCTGACCCCACCTGGTGAGGGCATCTCTCTTCCAGGTCCCTTATCTCAGTTTTATGGTGGGTCCAGAGACCGCACATCCTGCTGCTACAAAGGCTTTTGACTTCTAAGAAGGAAGTACCACAAACAGAATCCCCAATAAAACTGGAATACACATAACAGGCACAGTCTGAGTGACCCCTCACCAAGGTCTTAGACTATACATTATACACAAATACAATTATATTACACATGCTTATTCTATAATCAGGCCTTGGGCCTGACAGGAGGTCCACGTTTTTTTGTAACCCCCAGTCACCCCGCAACCCACTGTGATCCTGAGGGATGCTTTGGGGCTTGCCGGGTGATTGCCGAAGAGGTAAGAATAACCTTGTTTTCTGGGGTTTCACATACAGGAGCATTCCATGCGCCATAACCAACAAAGATACTCTTGTCTAGGTGTCTGTCCTTGGCCACCTACCTTTTATATGGGCTGAGATAATGCCATTTAGATGTGACTGTTGGTGACAAATGCTGAAACCTATGTATGAGATATTGGTGCTGTCGGCAACCTTTTCTCTTGTGTTCAGGATTGTTTGTGTTGCTGATTACCATTTCCCCCTGTAGGAATTAGATTGAACAATCACTTGAGGCAGATTAGTCTATCTTGTTTCAAACTGTAATTATTTGCTTTTATGTTGGTTAAAAACAATCCAGCAAATGAACAAAAGCGTTTTATGTATGCAAATCATTGCAATCTGTTCTTTTGTCTGCACTCCTTTACAGTCTGGAGAAACATACTCAGGCTTTTCAGCTTCCTCTGGTGGGCAGAGAAAAATAACACTTCATTGTCTACACCTTCATGTAGAGTAACTTGGCTCACATGTATGGGTGTGTCGTGAGGTTTTAACCTCCCCCAATGTTCCTCTTTAAGAGTGTTTCCATTTGTTTGACCACTATAAATGTTAAACTAACTGGCCTGTGATTACTGGCTTCTTCTCTACTCCCCTTCTTATGGATTGGTACGACAGTGGCCATTCTACAATCATCTAGAACCTCACCAGTTGAAAGGGAATGGTTTAGTAAATCAGTCAGGGGGACCTTTGAACTCTGGGTTGGATTCCATCTTGACCCATTGCCTTACTTGGCTTAGCTGTCACATCTAAAGGCAAGACATCAGCCTCCAAAAACTCCAGAGCTGGATCCTCCCAGCTGGATGCAATGCTATGGCCATACCAGCTATGGGTTTGAAAGCCAGTATTTGAAAATATTGAACAAAAGTAGCTATTCAGATGGCTATTTTTAATTTTTGAAACTGCACCGTTTCTCCTCTTTCTGTCCCAATATTTCAAAAAAAGGTTTTATTCCCCTTTTTGCCCTTTAGCAGCATTTATAATCAGTTTTGTTTCCCTCTGTTTAATTGTATATCCCTCTCTGTCAGCTAAACTTCCACTTTCTTTATACTTCTTTTAGGCAGACTTAGCCGCTTAAGTTGGCCATTTTTTACCATTGGGTTACAACCTCTCATGCTTACTGAGCCTCTATTTACCTTTACACCTCCAACCTTCCCCACAGCAGGTCAGGGGCACATCTTACGGCTTGAGCATATGTGATTAAAGGGACATTCCAAGCAAAGGGTTTAATAGGTTGCTTTTTGCTTGACCTATGCTAGCTGGCATTTTCATTCATCAGCACAAATGCAAACTTCCTCCACAAAGTGCATGGATAAGGCATACTCATACTGAGAAGGCCCAGCAGAAGGGATGGAAGTCACGAGGGCTTATGAAGGAATATAATGCAGGCTAAATAAAAGATGCATCCCCTCATATTCTAGATAGAGAGATCAGAAAACAGACTTTTTTATCCCTTTGCCTGGAATTGTCCTTTAATCTTCCTGTCCAGGCAATAACATAAAAAAAGTCTATACTCTATTACCTTTTCCCCCACAGCTCCTTCGTGCAGCGCTGGCATCTTCATACTTACCAATGAGGGAGAATGAGTGATTCCATTCTCCATTACTGGGCAAAATGGTGACGTCCATCAATATGGCTTTATGCCCCCTAACACTCCTACTTCATTTTTTGCAATGAAGGGGGCGTGTTGAGGCCAGGTGTGCTGAACGCCCATTGGGATGGCCCCCCTATTGCAATGAATGGAATAGGTGTGTGGGGTCGTAAACAAGCAGCTGGAAGATGGAATCACTTGCCCCCCACCATTGGTAATTATGAAGATGCTAGCACTGCATGGAGGATCTGCAGGGGAATGCCAGACCTGCATGGAGGAGCTGCAGGGGAATGCCAGACCTGCATGGAGGATCTGCAGGGGAATGCCAGACCTGCATGGAGGATCTGCAGGGGAATGCCAGACCTGCATGGAGGATCTGCAGGGGAATGCCAGACCTGCATGGAGGAGCTGCAGGTAAAAACAGACTCTTTCTTTCCATTTGGACAATCCCTTTACATTCCTGTAAGTTTCAGCCACTGTAACTAAGAGCCTTGGAGAAGGGGTGGACCAAGTCTCTTTTCTGCCTGAGGCAAACTATAGAAAGATGCCCCTAAGATCATTAGCTACACTGCACATTTGAGCAATCCATCTGAGGCTTCTGAGCCACTTGATTTCCACTGAACCACTAATGACATAGTAAAAATAATGCAATGAAGCAGCATGAAGACACCGAATATAAAGGACAGAGGAGATTGAAGAACTATCTATCACCACCAACACGGCATATATTTATGATTATTGCTTTTAAACTTTCAGAGGAAGTTACATTCATTATACAACATTAGTAAGAGTTGGTACCTTTTTTTCTGAGTCCAACTCCAGCCAAAACTAGCTCCGACTCCACAGCCCTGTGTGCCATTTAAAAGGGCTTCATCGTAAAGAAGATGATCTAAATATATATTAGATGGCTAGAGGTGGGGTTGCTTATATACACTACATCAAATAATTCCAGCTGGACTTATCTTTATCTTATATCCCGGGTTTTGGTCCTTGCCCCCGGGGCACCCCCGATTCGAGATGTCTCGCCTTTCTCTGGTCCTACGGCACATGCACAGGCTCTCGTCCAATCAGCACACTTGTCAAAATTAACTGAAGGCCGAGTCTAGCCGCGACCACCAAGCGGAGCCAATCATGCCCTGCTAAAGGTACAACAAACGGCTGGATCGGGAAGGTGGTGAGTTTTACAGGGGACTGGGGGGGGGGGGGGGTTTACACAGCAGGGCATCACGAATATTATAGACTTCAGGGGCGCTTTTGGTCCAATTTAAGACATGTACCATTTTGTGTTTTTCAGCAATGTCTGTGTATGTAACAAAATATGTTGGCCAAGTTCTCAGTTATGTGTTTTTCTCTTTAGATCTGGCAGTGTGGGGGAAAGTTATTGTTCACACCTTGCTCACGTGTGGGACACATCTATCGTTTACATGGATGGCAAGGAAACCCTCCACCTGTCTATGTGGGATCCTCTCCAACACTGAAGGTAAGTTATGTGAATTTAGGTAAATGGAAATTGGCTTAATTAAAGCCCAGATTAGGAAAATAAACCTATTAGTATTTCACAAATGTATTCAGGTGGCATTATATCCACTTCTGAAGTGTCACTGTTCACCTACACCATTCAAAATTCTACTGAAATGTCTATCCAAACAACTAAGCCATAGACATCCTTAGCTCCACCATATTTCAAAATGTAGAAAACCCTAAACCACACAAGGCTTATTACCAGTACAGATGATACTTGAAAGAGTCCACCAAAGTGGACCTCCGAGGAGTGGCAAACTAGCACCAGGCTCCCCTGCCACACAGCATCTGTTGTACACCCGCATCCCCGGGATCTGACGCTCGCTTCCACAGTGCAGGAAGAAGCTCAGCAGTCAGAGGCATTATATAATGCTGTATGCACTCAGTCTGTCTATAATTAGGCACCTTTGAGACCTGAATCTGGGATCTGGAACTGCAAGTCCCAGGCTCCTCGAGAGCATGAATGACAGCATATCAGCTGGCAAAAAGTAAGCTAAAACTAAGGTGAGCTGAACTGGAATGTTAGTTGACATTTGAGAGGTTATCCAGAACACCTGCAGTATGTGTACCCCAGAAGATATGCAGCAATGTTCCTCCTTGGGGCATATTGCTAGGGGGTACTCGGCATTAAAAAGTTGAGGACCACTAATCTAGACCACCGCATCTCAACTTCTGTCACTCGTACCGGGGGGGGGGGGGGGGAGGGGGGGTACATGATGCAGCCTGAAGGGGTACGATGAGTTGCTCATGGGAGCATCCGTTGGGGATTGATGGCTCGGGTTTATATATTAACAGTAAAACATTATTCCTTCTTAATCAAAAAAGTGCTATGAGGCCTTTTTTGGTTACATTTATCATTGATCTCCTATAAGTGGAACATTTCTTTAGGTGGTACTCGGCGTGAACCACTGATCTACCCCTCAGGAAAGATGTACTGTGATCGAGTGACACATTCTGTGAAATGAACATGTCATGTGGAATTTATGAGTAGTGCTGGGTCACCGAGTGAGTGTTTGTACCTAGACTGTAGGTACAAACACTCACTGGGTTTTTATTAGGATGCCTGCCAATAGGGGGGGGGGTGCAATGTGCCTTTACACTGGAGTTAAGCTATTAAGCACCTGGCACGGTCACATGGCTGCACTGGATTTCTCGTTGGGACCAAGGAGAAAGGTAAGATTTCTCCCGTTCTGCGTTAACAAACGGGGGCATCTAGAGTTGGGATGCCTCACTGCACTTCGAACAACACCTTTCAACAAATAGGTGGTGTTCCGGTTGAATGTTCTTTGATCATAATGACTGTCACTGTTTGATTACCTTCTGAACATAGTGGCTGTCCTTGTTCACCACATTCCAAACATAATAGCGGCGATAAGTGGCTGCCATTTGACTTTTTGAACATAGTGCTGGGGATTGTTGGTGCACCACGTTCTAAACTTGATGGCAGCTATTTTGGTTCACCATCTTCTGAACAACATGGCTGACATTTTTGATCATTTTCTGAACTTGGTGGTGTCCACTGTTTATTGACTTCCCAACTTCTGTATATAGTGGCTGCCATTTTTGGTGGGCTACCTTTTGAACAGAATGGCTGCCACTGTTGGTTGACCACCTTTTGAACATAGTGGCTACCGCTGTTGGTCTACATTCTTAACTTAGTGGCTGCCACTGTTGGATGACTACCTTTTGAACATACTGTGTTCACCCGGAAAATAAACCCTAGTATTATTTTTCAGCATTTTTTCTAATTTTTAAAAACTATAAGCCCTACCCCAAAAATAACAATTTGTCATGCAGTCATAGGCGGTGCTACCGCCCCTTTCCCTCTGCTGAGGCCGCTGCTCCCCTCAGTGTGCTGCCATTTCCCCTTTCAGCCACCGGCCATGCTGCTGCCACCCCCGTCCCTCTGCTGCGGCAGCTGCTCCCCTCAGTGTGCTGCCATTTCCCCTTTCAGCCACCGGCCATGCTGCCGCCACCCCTGTCCCTTTACTGAGGCCGCTGCTCCCCTCAGTGTTCTGCCATTTCCCTGCTCGGACACTGGCCATGCTGCCACCACCCCTGTACCTCTGCTAATGCCGCTGCTCCCCTCAGTGTGCTGCCATTTCTTGCCACCATGCCACCTCTGATTCCATCCTTCATGTCAGCATCTTCCCCCACAGCCTGCCCTCTCCCCCGAAGAATGATGATGCTGCCGCCCTGCTCCCGTCCCTCACACTGGCATCTCTGTGCTGACAGACAAAGATAGGCAAAGATTCTGCTGGCACCACCGCACCGACAGCAAAAACTAAACACCCCAACTCCCTCAAAAATAAACCCAAGCACCTCTTTCCGAACAACAAAAAATATAGAACACCTGGCTTATTTTCTGGGAAACACATTAGAGGCTTCCTAGTTTACCACCTGTTGTTTGACCACCCTCTGAACATAGTGGCTGCCATTTTGGCGATCTACTTTCTGAATATAGTGGCTGCCACTGTTGTTTGAGCACCCTCTGAATATAGTGGCTGCCACTGTTGTTTGAGCACCCTCTGAATATAGTGGCTGCCACTGTTGTTTGACCACCCTCTGAATATAGTGGCTGCCACTGTTGTTTGAGCACCCTCTGAATATAGTGGCTGCCACTGTTGTTTGAGCACCCTCTGAATATAGTGGCTGCCACTGTTGTTTGAGCACCCTCTGAATATAGTGGCTGCCACTGTTGTTTGAGCACCCTCTGAATATAGTGGCTGCCACTGTTGTTTGACCACCCTCTGAATATAGTGGCTGCCACTGTTGTTTGACCCCCCTCTGAACATAGTGGCTGCAATTTGTTGACCACTTTCCAAACCTAGCGGCTGCCTGTTTGCAGTGGGATCATTCTATTTCATTACTTATCTGGTGACACACCTGAAAACGTTAAGGCTGTTTGTCATCTTATACACAAAATCTGCTCCTGGTTAGTATGTAACAAAATCTTAATGCTGGCAGTTCAACGTTCCTGCCGTACATACAGCATTTTAATAAAGGATACAACATGTCTTTTTTTCTGCCAGTGATACTGGATGCAAAGCACGGAGACTGCTGTAGGCTTTATGCTGAAGCACACATCTAGTGCCTAAGGGGTTAATTGCCTAATCCCTTTCCAGTTTGTGCCTGACTATAGATGAAATCCATACTAGCTCTATGCCATAAGAAGAATTTAGAAAGAAGTGCCCTTGTTTCTCTGCAATCCTCCGCCTGCTGCTGTGGAATGGTATCCTGATGCTTCCAGGATTGTGCAGCTCTCACTCCTTGTTTGTTTAGTAGTTGAGATGGTTCTCCAAGGAATGACAGGTTGTGGCAGGATAATGGAGTGTGCCTTTTAATCCACATTTACTTGTGGTAAAAGCCTCAGCCTGAGACAGTTATCCTGCCATAACTTGTCTTTCCAATGAGAGGAGCAGACAGGTAATTGTGTCTGATTCCTGCTTATACAAGCCGAGCTGTGCGCTTGAAACGTTATGAGGAACTTCAAGCCCATCTACATTCTTTGCAATCTTTCCCCACTCAACATCAGACTTTAACAGAGAATAGAGCAAGCCGCTTGTAGTGGGAATGGTTAGACTTTTCTAACATTATCACTGAATTGTTTACTAGGATGCATTGATAGTCCTCTATTTTAAGACCCCTGAACAAAAGGTTGATCCAACCATTTATAACACTAGTGACTTAAATACTGCTTTAAAGTGGACCAAAACTCAGGATTTTGACTATCCTGGATTTTGGTCCTTGCCCCCGGGGGACCCTGATCGGGGATGCCCCACTGTGTGAATTCCCCCTGGTCGCCCGAATGAACTCCCTGGTCCTACGACGCATGTCCTGCCTCTTGTCTCCCGCTCCCACCACCTTCTGGGCAACCTGGGGGGTTTCACACAGCGGGGCATCCAAATTTTGGATGTCCCCGGGGGAGGGAATCAAGCGGCCCTGGAATCTTATAGATTCCAGGCAGAGGTACCCACTTGTGTTCCCTAGCCATTAGCTGCCATTTCACTGCCCCATGTGACCACGCATGTGCAGTGGTAAACTGGCAGCCAGTGGGAAGGCAATGCAGAAGTGGGGGAGTTTCTCTGGTATCGGGCATGTTGCTAGGGACAAATGGACGTCTCCTTTCTTGTGAGAACACAGCTGTTTCTAAACGTAGTAAGCAAAGAGTAGTGACACACCCCCTGAATTCCTTTGCCATAGACCACCAATAATAGGGCTAAGCTTGTGGTCTAAATCTCCACATCATCAGACTGTGGACACTGTGAGAGAGCCAAGGCCCACATTCACATGCTTCAGGAGAGAAATCATAAGGTGAAACTGTAAACCACAATCTCTCAGCCATTTCTTCTTATTAAAAAATGGAAAGCAGTTTAGGGACAGTGCCAAACATAGCCCAACACAACGGTCTAACAATTGCCTTTGCCTTCTGTATTCTTTTAAGTCTAAAAGACATTGGAGACAGCTGATTCCTTATGTCCGGGACATACCAATACTATGTGAAACCACCCGGCATAGCCGATATACTTGTCTCGCAAGTGATACCATGGCGCATGCATGAGTCACATGCTTGGCTTTTCTGGCTGATATGCTGCTGCACTTACAGCCTCCTCTGCAGTGCCGCCTGAGGCGGGTGCGTCACATTGCCCGATTACAGGTTCCCCTGTCGGCCCCACGTAATAATATTCCACCTCTAAGATGTCCATCTAGTTTTAGCATTTTCTCTTTGTACTCTAAGCTGTAATGTGCAGCCGTCTAATAAATGTATGTCATTTACAGAATTATGTCCGAGTGGTAGAGGTCTGGTGGGATGAGTACAGGGACTACTTTTATGCCAGCCGTCCTGAAACGAAAGCCCTGGCTTATGGGGACATCAGTGGGCTAAAGAAGTTCAGAGAGGACCACAACTGCAAGAGTTTCAAGTGGTTTATGGAAGAAATCGCATACGACATCGTAGAACACTATCCCCTACCACCGAAGAACGTAGAATGGGGAGAGGTAAGTCCAAATTGCTCTTGTTGGTAGATACAAGCCTTCATCATACTGACATGGTTATGACCTAATCACAGGTGTACAATGACACTAGTTTTGTCACTATTTGTATGCATATGGGTTGCCACATGTTAGTTGACAGGCCTTAATGGGACAGTCCAGGAAATGGCTATAATAAGACTACAAGGAGCTCACCTGAAGCCTGCCCTATGCACCTCTTTAATTTCCTGCAGGAAATTCCTGTAGATGCTGTAGCAGGTTTCCAATGTTTGCACCGCCTTTCCATTTGCCCAGGACTACATCAAAATGTTGTCACACATCCGCCAATGTTCTTCAGTGCTTCCATTATGTGGGAGCCCAGCAAGTTTGAACACCCTGGCTTACTGGGCTTGCTCAGTCTGGGAGCACTGAGGGCCAGGGGCAGCTGTGTGACCACATTTGGAGGTGGTCATGGAGGAATGGCGAAGAGGGGCAAACTGTGGAGCTTTGCTACAGCATCTATAGCACCCTGCAGGAAATGAAGTAGAGACACATTGGACGGGCTTAAACCGAACAAACACCTGTTATTACTTTAACGGGTGTTGTTCCATCTCTCTGCTGATAGCAAGAACCTGGCGGAGGGCATCCAGAATGCTGGAGCCCCCTCGCACCCAACTGCACAGAATGCTGAGTATACTCACCTTCATTACGAGCCACCGCCGGGAAAGGAGTTCTGCGATTGGCCACCGGTCGGTCATGTGGGCTGTAGTCACGTCCTCTGTGCCTACCGCCGGCAGGACCTGTCGTTCTGTGCGGTTAGGTGCGAGGGGGGCCCAGCGTTCTGCGAGGTCTAAACTGTCTAGTCCTCTGGTCCCCAACCTGTGGTTTGTGGCCTGCCTGGAATTAACCCCCTAACTGTTCTCGTGAAATAGAAAAAAACGTGCAAGACATCCAAAAATGTTTCCCCATTAGTGGGAACAGCTCCAGACACTAAGCGGCAGCAGTTTTCTCAACCAAACCTAAAAGCTCATTTAATAAAAGGGTGAAACACGTTTAAAAGAAGGGTTTAATGGGTTGGCTGACGGCCAAGCGTGCCAGCTTACCTGTATTTGCAGGTTCCACAGGCACAATTCCCAGACTCCCACTGAGTGTTGTGCTGGAAGCTACAGGTAAGCCAACACATTTGCCATTTAACCTTTTGGAGGTCGGCTTTTATAGGAGCAAATTTTTGGGGGATTTCTTCACGCTGAATGTGGCTCTTGATGATAAATGTGTCTCCCAGGATGAGAAAGGTTGGGGACCCCTGGCTAGTCAATGGCAATAATAAGGCAGCAAGGAGTTCACCTGAAGCCTGTCCCTAGTGCCTCTCCTCCATTTCCTGCAGAGCGCTGTAGATGCCATATCCTTCCTTTTTACATTTCCTGCCCACATTTTTCATGTGGTTGTACGGCCACAGCTGTCCCTCAGCACTTCCAGCGTTAATAAGCCACAGTGGTCGCAAAATGAAAGGAGACCTGCTAACATCATCCGTGTGCTGCAGGGAACGGAGGAGAGGCACATGGGACAGGCTTGCTGTCTTATTGTTCCCCATTGCCTGGACTGTCCCTGTCTATAAGGTGAGGAGCACGTCCCTACAACAAAGTATTTACATGGCACATCAGGTTATTCCCCCTCCCCTCATGTCTTATGGCCGGCCATGGATGCACTGATGGCCAAGAAATGGCAGGCTGTTCTTTTAGGTGACATATTAAGTGAGTGAGCTGCCAGTTCTTTCATACACTGGGATAAATGGATGCTCAGTAAAGGATGGTGTCTGTACAGTGCAAGTATAAAGCACAAGCTTTATTTTCTCTTCCATGATTCATGTGTTATCCTTACCTTATGGAACTTGTTCGCAGGAACAGATGCTTTTTTATTTAGTCAGTGCTGCAACAAACCTACCTTGCTCTGACCCCTAGTGGAATATAGCTGATGCCATCCTTATATTCTGCACTAGCTACATTCATAACACTAGGGCTCTGCCATATCCTGCGTAATTTGTTAACACGGTAGCGGGGGGGGGGGGGGTATCCCTATATCAGCAAACAAGCCATGGGATGCCAATCCACTGCTGTTAGAGGCCTATTCAAAATCGAAATCACTTGATAGAACCAGGCACATTTTACTAATGATAAAACACACATCACATTTAAAATGTGCTTGCTTTTATATTGTGTTTATAGGGGTTGTAGATAAAAATGTAATAATATCACATAGCAGGTCACATATTATTCTCCCAATCCCATGTTTGCCTTGCTGGAAGGCAGAAAAGCTAGATGTGTTGTAGGTTAAGTTGTTTTTTTTTTACATGTCCATCAAGTTCAGCCCCTTCAAACACTCACACCAATCATTCTGCTCCAATAAAAGGCAAATAGTGCCAAGTTTTATCAAATCCATGCGTTCTATGTCTAGATAAGCTGGCATGTAGCTCTCCTGGGTGAATTGTTTGGGTCCCATTAGATGCTGGTGAGAAAGTAGATCAAAAAAATAGAAAGTAAAAAATTCCCTTTGCTTAAAAGTATCACAGCCCTGGACAGGGTGTTTATGACTATATACAATGTGATTATTGTAAGGTGGCATGTCAGCCGCTCATTGTGCCGGGACAACAGCAACAATAACCCATTATTGGTAGGACAGGGGTTTTACAGAGTGTGGCATGATGGTCAGCGCCAACCAAGCTGATCCTATTGTCAATCACATTTATCTTAGGCAATCTGTTCAATACTGAAAGCAAAGCATCCCTGTGCGCACCTATCTGAATGGCTGGGCGCAAGGGAGCGCACTCTCCGCAGGGAAATGGCTGCCTCCACTCCATATGCCGACACTCGGTCCAAGACAATTTATGCACGGCAAAGTACTGATCAGACGTGAGCATGCGTCATGGGAACGATGGGAAAGGTGAGTTTAGTGGGCAATCTGAGTGGTTTCACAACCCCCCAAGAACCATTCAGAATGATACTAAAAAAACCTGGTAAGTGGTCCACTTTAAAGGGATTGTCCGAGCTAAAACTAAATGCAGATATTCCACTTCTGTCACTGGCTGCAGTCGTGTTCTCTTGATTCGCTTTGGGAGCTCATCCTGCATTAAGAAGCACAAACTGGTGGACAAGACCCTGCCGCCACCTTGTCACAGCGTACTGCTCCATTTCTGCATGAGAGGGAGTGTGCCAGGCACCGCCTCTGTACGTTCTTACGTGTGTTCTTTTTTATAACGCTTATTTTTGCATTTTTAATATTTGAAATATGTTTAATACTTTACATTTGTTTATTTGCTTTAAAGTTACGAGGATTGGATACCAACTACTGCATTGACAGCATGGGACGTACAAACGGGGGAGTGGTGGAAATAGGAGCCTGTCATAGGATGGGTGGAAACCAGGTGAGTTGCATGTTCAGTCAAGATGTGATTACTAATAAAGCACACTTACACCCACTAATAGCAGACTATCATTTTCAGAATGGCCTGGACAGATGGTCTGATGTGACCCCTAGCAGCCAGTTAGGTTCTAACCAAGCAAATCCTATTGCCCACAGTGGTGCGACAGGAGCACATACCTGGGAGTTTTATACCTGATTTTCAGGATCGGGCATCCCAAACCTTGAGGGCCACTGTACACTTTTTCAGTTTGAACTCCCTGCCAACTTTGCTGCTCCTAGCGCCTGGTTCTAATGACTCACTCAGAACAGTGTCTTCTCTCTATGCATGTGGGGGGGGGGGGGTCTGTCTTTTTAGTGTTCGCGGGTGTGAAATTAGTTAACTCTGCATTAGCAAGCTAAGATGGGATGAACTTTATTGGCATTAAAACAGTTATTTTCAATAAAGCTTTGTATGTAATGTGCTGCTTTATTAATCCAAATCTTGCCTTAACTCAGCTTTTACGAATTAATGAAGCAAATCAGTTAATGCAATATGACCAATGCCTGACTAAGGGACCAGACGGATCAAAAGTTGTGCTTACTCACTGTAATTTAAATGAGCACAAAGAGTGGCAGTACTTTAAGGTGAGCACTCGTGTCTTTTATATTTACTATGCACATTTTACCCTTAAATGTTTTGTATAAGTGTAATGCAAGCGTATAGGCAACATCCAGTCCTGAATCATTTGCTTCCTCTTCAATGGGCCCTGATTGTTCCGCAGAGGTGTGTGTTGTTTTTTTTCCTCCGACACAATCCGACTTCTTAAAAACACTTCCCTCCTAAACCTTATTGAATCCTTTCACATATTTAAAGGTCTCAATCATGTCCCCCCTCTCCCTTCTTTCCTCCAGACTGTACAAGTTAGGTTCTTTAAGAGTCTCTCCTGATAAGTTTTAAGTCCTTCTACCATTTTCGTTGCCCGCCTTTGGACCCGTTCTGTTTGAATAATGTCTTTTTGCAGGTAAGGTCTCCAGAACTGCACACAGTATTCTAGCTGTGGCCTCACCAGGGCTCTATACAGCGGCATCACAACCTCTCTCTTCCTACTGGTGATGCCTCAAGCTATGCAGCCACTGGGGGCTGCATCAGCGAAGAGGCTGACAGATATTTTCCTCCAAGATGTCTTCCATGCCTGCAAAGCTTCTTTGAATGTCTACTATAGATATTTATTTACTTATTTCAGATGGTTTGAACATTTAGAAGATTGGCCTTCTTGAAGCTGGATCTATAGTAGAATAGTTACAATCCTAGTTAATATAAAAGTAAACCTCCCACAAAAGAATCTGCCTTCATTAGTAAATATCACTCCTTTCACAAATACAAACTTCTGGATGCCCCTGGAAACAAATTGTGGGGTTCTGGCATACAGAACACTCTTCAGCAACAGAGAGTAGTAAGTACCTGCTCATTAGGGGGTTAAGTACCATGGAAGAACAGATTTCAGCCATGAACTCCCCACCACAGTCTTCTTGGTTTTGCTGTTCAAGAAAGTGGCTTTTCCTATAGCCTGTCTGTAAGAAGGGTCTGGAAGATGGAAACGTTCTCTCTCATGTGATTTGATTCATCAAGAGTTGAAAAAAATTCTCATGTTAGTAAAAAATGAATTTCATGAGAAAAAAGCCTGAGAATGTCACTGTTGATGAATCACCAGATATGAAGACAATTAAAGTCAATGGCACTTTTTACTACAGTGTAAAATGTTCACTACTTTTCTCAGGAGTAAAAATGTGCCATTGACTTTCATTGTCGTTATCTGGTGATTCATCAACATTAAAATTCTCTAAAATTCTCTTTTGCCTCGTGAACATTTTTTTTACTACCATGAAAATCTTTTGCAAATCTTGATAAATCGAGGCTATTGACTTAGAATACACACCTCTTATCCCGTGCTATCAATACCACAAACTAGTGTTTTATATTCATGCTACAGCGTGCTTAGGGCTTGTATCTAAAATCCCGAAAAACTGTGAAAAATTGCACAGGGCATATAGAATGTATTTTAATTAAAATATTCCAAGTATGTCTCACACCCTGTTTCAGAAGTATTCATTACACGTGGGTTATGGTCCAGTAGAGGGCGAACTTCTGCAGAGATGACTAGAAAAAGAAGCCCCTCCCGGTCCATAAATACCTGGGACCTCCCACACATTCCCTAGATAAGTCTCTGCAGACGGCGAAGCAAGTCAAGAAGATGGCTGTCTCTTTCCTTTACAGGTAAGCCGGATGTACATCCGGCCACTTTTTTCCTATTTCCACCTGGACTATTTCATTAATGTCCCTATGCCTCCCAGCCTTGGCTGTACGGTCCGGGTGAGGGTAGGGCACACCTTAGAGGTGTTTGAACAGGAGCCATGCTCCACCGCAAATCCCCCACCAAGGGGTAGGCGGTCGTCAGGTTAGTGATCCGGACATGGGATGCCCTGTCCGCATCTATGCCGTCGCTACATAATTGTAGGTAGCTTTCGGCTTCCCCTCCATTACTCCTCGTTCCCAGATAGTAGAGGGGGGGGGGGGGGCCTGACCCTCCATTTTGTCCTTATAGTTGCTGTCATGAGCTGTTTTTACTTCACGTGCTGGCTACTGCCAGCGCGTGTGTGTGAGTGTTGTGTGTGTGTGCATGTTTTGTCACTGTTATCTGCGGCCCGCACTCTCGCTGTATTGTTCAGCGGCGGCGGGCCGGTTGTTTCATGGCCGGCTCTGTAGCATGGCTGGGGAGCGCGGCTCTCGTTCTCTCCCTTTTCCTCAGTCAGAGGAGGGGGCGGGGCCTGACGCTCTGCACGCCGATTACGGCCCGCCCCTCTCCTCCGACGCGGTTTGTGGCTCTCAGCCATTGGCTTTCCGGGAGGGGGCGGGGCCACGCGATGCGCGCTATCCGCACTGGCCCGCTTTTCTTCCTGAGGATCTCCTGGCTAATGGACTCCATTCCTGCCAGACTGGACACTGTGAGTGCCCTTCGGGGCCTTGGTTTTATGATTGTCTTCTATTTATATATACATTGCGCTGTTATTACAGCGCCTGGGAATACTGCATTAATGCCTTATGCTGCATATGTTGGTGCTTGTTTTTTTGTGTGCATAATTGATTCTTATGGGGTCCCTCATTGTGTCTTTCAGGTGGGGTTACCAAGCCTTTTATTAAAAAAGGGGGTTCTCCCGGTCCTTAGGTCCCTTGTTCAAATTGGGGTCCCCTTTTTTTGTCATTATTAAATCCTCCCACTAACGGACGCTAAGGGGCATCCCGGGTAGCTTCATAGCGTAATTCCCATTGATCTGTGCGACTATCAAAAAATCATCATATGGATGCTCCCCAGGATACTGGACTCGGGGTCCCTTCGGGACAACCCCGGTCGTGTGTGATATGTGGGGAATCCCTTTTGGGAGATAATGTGCAAATTTGTATTCCATGTGCACAACAGGCGCTTGTGCGGCAAGCCGGGCCCCGTGCGGATGGTTCAGCCCCGCTGGCCTCATCACCTACACCCCCACGCCTGGTTAGGACCCCAAGTGACGTTGTCACCAGTGGGGAGTCGCAATCTGATGTATGTATGCGCAAGACTGTCCAACATTGAGACTGATTGCTAGCTCTGCGGCCAGGAAGGCGGCACTTGGCGTCCGCGACGCCGGCCTTTGATTATGCTGATTTTGAACCATTTGACTTGTCTGATTGTTCCCCTCTAGAGGAAGGGGAACTTCTCCCAGACTCTGACTCATCTGAGGATCGGCAGTACCCTGGAGCTGATGCCGGCTCAGAGCGCCGGGATACTGTCGACACCCATAGGCTCCTTACTCAAATTTTTTAGGTACTTGCCATTTCCCCTCCTGCGCAGGACCCTCCGCAACGGGGGGAACTTTTTGGGACCGCCAAACCTCGTTTGGAGTTCCCGGATCAGAAGCACTTTAACAATCTGATCCTTAAGGAATGGGAAAAGCCTAGTCGGCTCCCTGGTATCCCTCACGGGTGGGATAGGAAGTATCCCTTTCCTGTTGATGTGGTGAAACTTTGGTCGACGCGCCCGTCCTGGGATTGTCCAATACTTCAGTCGTGCATACCCCGGATTCCACCACCTTGAAGGATGGTGAGGACCGACGTCTTGATTAATTGGCTTCACATGCCTTTGCTTGTGTGGGTTCGGCCTTGCGCCCGGTTTGTGCTTCACGGCCGTGGCTACTAGAGCTCTAATTAGGGGCCTTTTGGATCCCTGCAGTGAGGAGTTTACAGCCTTGACTCATTGTGAGATGTTCATTGCTTTTGTCTTATCAGCCTTGGATGATACTATCCGTATGTGTAGCAGGACCTTGGCATTGCAGGTTGCTATACGTCGGTCGGTCTGGTTGCGCCAGTGGGCGGCCGATAACGCTGCTAAGAAGGCGCTCACAGGTCTTCCCTTCGTGGGTCTGCGCCTGTTTGGTGATCGTTTGGACTCGGTTGCCAGAGGGGGTAAGTTACCTCAATGCAAGAAGTAGCGCTGGCCCTTTCGGGGTTTGGGTTCATTCAACCCTTCCTTTCGTGGCTCTCGGTCAAGCAGCGGAGCGTTTTCACTGCGTTCTGAGGGGATGCCTGGGGGTCTAAACCCAAATCCGTTGCCAAGCCCGCTCAGCAATGAAGGGGCGCCCTCACCCTTGCGGGTGGGGGGACAGCTGCAGCTCTTTGCTCAGGTCTGGACCCTAGAGGTCACAGATGTCTGGATCCGGGAGGTAATTTCCTCTGGGTACAAGATGGAGTTTGCATGCTGGCCTCCTCCCAGATTCCTCAGGTTCCGTCGGATCCTCGGGCGGCACACAAAAAAATTTGCATGGAGACTCTGCGCTCTGCTGTCGGCTCACTGCGTCCGGGGGACTTTATGACCTCAATAGATATCAAGGACGATTACCTTCATGTGCCGGTCTTCCTGGGACACCAAAGGTTCCTCAGGTTTGTGGTAGACAACTAGCACTTCCAGTTTGTGGCTCTTCCCTTCGGGCTGACTTCGGCGCCCAGGGTGTTCACCAAGGTTTTGGCGGGCGTGATGGCCCTTCTCAGAGTCCGGGGCATTCGTATCTTGCCTTACCTGGACGACCTTCTCATTACGTCATCCTCTCTCCACCAGGCAGAGCTGGACACCAGAACGACTGTGACAACGCTGGAGAGGTTCGGGTGGGTAATCAATTACCCCAATTCCTCTCTATCCCCGTCAAGGGTGGCTTCGTTTCTGGGCATGACTCTGGATACCATTCAGACCAGGGTGTTCCTACCGCAGCCGAAGGTGGATGTTCTTCAGGCTCTTATTCGTTGTCTTCTGTCCAGCCCTCGTCCGTCCATCAGGCAATGCATGAGGCTGGTAGGTTTGATGGTCGCTTGCTGCGAGGCAGTGCCATTTGCTCAGTCTCACATGAGACCCCTTCAGCTCCATCTTCTATCGGTTTGGGACAAATGTCCTCTGTCTCTGGATCAGACTTGTGTTCTGTCCCCTCTTGTCCGGCGGTCCTTCCAGTGGTGGATGGACCAGAGGAATCTCCTGGGGGGCAGGTCCTTTCTTGCGCCCTGTTGGGAGACGGTCACCACGGATGCTAATCTGTCAGGCTGGGGAGGCTTCTGGAGGGAACGTCAGTTCCAGGGGCTGTGGGGCCCTCAGGAGGCCCATATTCCCATCAACATTTTGGAGCTGAGGGCGGTTCGGTTGGTGCTGTCGCATCTGACACATCACCTTCGGGGCTTGCCAGTTCAGGTTTGCTGCGACAATCGCCCAGCGGTCGCTTACATCAATCACCAAGGAGGGACTCGCAGCCGGAGTGCCCTCCGGGAGGTGTCTATGATTCTTGCTTGGGCCGAGAGCAATGTTCTGTGCATCTCGGCAGTCTACATTCCAGGGGTGGAGAACCTGGAAGCGGACTCTCTGAGCAGAGGGACCTCTCGCCGGGGGGGAATGGTCCCTCAGCAACAAGGTATTTCTATCCCTCTGTCGCAGGTGGGGGAGTCCGGAGGTGGATCTCTTTGCCTCTCGTCACAATCACAAGCTTCCGGCATTTGTGTCTCTGCCCCAGGACCCTCTGGCTCTGGCAGTGGATGCCATGTCTCTGTCCTGGCGGACGCTCGGTCTCCTGTATCTGTTTCCTCCCTTTCCCATGGTGGGCAAGGTGGTACGCAAGCTGGCTCAAGAGGGTGTGCCAGCAATCCTAGTGGCCCCAAGGTGGCCAAGACAGGTGTGGTTCGCAGACGTCGTCCGGCTGGCGGTCGATCAATTCAGGCTGCCTCTGCTTCCGGATCTGATCACGCAAGGTCAGCTTTGTTACCCCAATTTACAAACGCTGGTTTTGACGGCGTGGCTACTGAAACCTTCATCTTAAAGGAAAAGGGTTTGTTTGAAGCCGTTGTCCAGACTCTTGTCAGGGCTAGGAAGACCTCTTCCTCTAATATCTATTACAGGACCTGGGGGACCTACATTGATTGGTGTGAGGCTAGGGCCTTTCCTTATCGGGTGTTTTCCATTCCTCGGATTTTGGAGTTTCTTCAGCATGGTCTGGACATGGGCTTTCAGCTTAGCACTCTTAAGGGACGTGTCCGCTCTTGCAGTTTTCTTTCAGAGATCTTTTGCTCTTCATCCTTTTGTTAAGACCTTTTTTCAGGGGGTCATGCACGTGCGCCCTCCTCGCAAACCCATGTTACCTGTTTGGGATTTAAATTTGGTGTTGTCTGCCCTTCAGGGTCCTCCTTTTGAACCAGTGCAGGATTCTGCTCTATCCATTTTCACCTTAAAAGTTGCCCTTTTGGTGGCTATCACCTCTGTTCGACGTGTTTCTGAGTTGGCGGCTCTGTCCATTCAGGCCCCCTACTTTGAGAGACATCAGGACAAGGTGGTTTTCCGTTTTAAACCAGACTTCTTGCCAAAGGTTGTCTCTGCCTTTCACCTCAATCAGGACATTGTGCTTCCTTCCTTGTGCCCTAAACCTAGCAATGACAAGGAGAGGGCCTTGCACTCTTTGGATGTCGTTAGATGTGTAAAGTACTATCTGGTGGCTACTTCACCATTCCGGAAGACTGACGCCTTTGGGCCCAAGAAGGGTTTGGCGCCCGTCAAGTCTACCATTAGTAAATGGATTAGTCAGGCTGTTATTAGGGCCTATTCTGCTAAGGGGAGGGACCCCCCCTTTCCAGATCACTGCTCATTCTACTCGTGCTGTTGGGGCTTCCTGGGCGTTTCAGCACCAAGCCTCTGTTGAACAAGTTTGTAAGGCTGCTACTTGGTCTTCCCTTCATACTTTTTCCAAGTTTTAGAAGGTTGATGTGCGGGCCTCAGCGGATGCTGTTTTTGGCCGCAAAGTTCTGCAAGCTGCAGTGGTTTAATTTGTGCACTATTGCCTGTTGGGATCCCCACCCTTTTTTGGACACTGCTATTGGATGTCCCACGTGTAATGAATACTTCCAAAGCAGGGTGTGAGACATACTTGGAATAATACCATTTTGTGATTACTCACCTGTAAAATGGGTATTATAAGTATGTCTCACACCCTGCTTCATCCCATCCTGAGTTGTATCTTGGATCCTCTATGTGGTGAAACTTTTTTCTCATAGATTTTATTGGCTCTTTCTGTTCCCCTTACTGCTTTCTTATACTGGGGAATGTGTGGGAGGTCCCAGGTATTTATGGACTGGGAGGGGCTTCTTTTTCTAGTCATCTCTGCAGAAGTTCGCCCTCTACTGGACCATAACCCACGTGTAATGAATACTTCCGAAGCAGGATGTGAGACATACTTATAATACCCATTTTACAGGTGAGTAATCACAAAATGGTATTGTATAGAATAAGATTGCTTCTTTAACCATTAGTGGGCTTAAAGCGGAACAAAACCCAGGGTTTTGACTTTCCCAGATTTTGTTCCATGCCCCCGCTATTAGAAAGCACCCAATTCGCCCAGTAAAACTCACCTCTCCTCTGCCCAACGGCACATGCACAGGCTCTCGTTTAAAGGAGCACTATCGCAAAATTGTGTAATATTAAAAAAACATATAAACACATGGGCTAATGAGAGCAGGGGTCACTCATACACCCAAACTGAATAAAACCCCCGCCAAGCTTTTCTCCTGGTTGGAATAAAATCCAGGGGTGACAGTTTTAGTCCTCTTCCTTCCATCAAAATAAAAAAAAACAAGCCCGGGAATGAGACCGTTCTTGCTCCCCATTGTAAACAAGCAGAGCCATTTGCCGAAAAGCAGACCACTCTGAATGGAAGAGAGCCCACGTATCCACCATTGGACCTTGGAAAGGTCGGCGGTTATCGAGGCCCCCAATTGAAGATGACCCGGACGAAGGCCAGCGACCGGCCCTGGAATCTTTTCAATTATTGGGGAGGTCGCTCCAGTTTTTGTTCTGACACACACAATGTGTTATTAAGCTCTGCATATGTGTGGTCCCTTCACCACATAAAGAGGCTGCTTACCAAAAGGATTGTTGTAAAGGGCTATTCATGTACCAGATCAAAGAATTCCACTGCCATTGACTTGTAAGATCTCACAGGTAGTCATGTAAAGTTTTGATTTTTGTGTTTTCTCTTTTGAGTTGTTTCTTCTATAGTTAGTCTTTTTAATTGTCAATTTGGTATTGTCCCATCCTGACTGCATTCTGCCTGGGACATCCCAGTCATATCTAAATTGCTGCTACAGTATAATAATAATAATAGTAGTAAGGTTTTGGTACTCCCTGTAATATATACTTGTACTTGTACTTACACATGTAATATGAGCAGTCATGTTGCAGTTGAGTACTTACACATCTATCCAATGAATAATGTTGTCTTAGCCTTTATATATCCCTTGAACCCTGGATTAAACCGGACCTTCAGCATGATTTAATGAAAAGTCAAAACCTTTAAACTATTCCCCAGCATCTAAAGTAAATATATTTTACGTTTTTAGTCACTTATTTTTCTATTCTTAGTATACAGTACGTCCTGCTCCAGATAGATTACTTACACTTGGGTTATCCTCCGCCAGATGGCGCTGCACTGCAGAGACATGCAAAACAGGCTCCTCCCGGCCCCTCAAATACCCGGGGACCTCCCACAAATCCCCAGATTTCTCTGCAGTGCTTACTGCGAAGACATGAAATTATCACTCTCTCGCAGGTGAGCGGGGCTTTTAGCCTGCGGCCCTGTTGGACTATTCCCACCCGCTCCTCATTTGATGTGCCTCCCAGCCTGGGCTGCGCTGGTCGGTTAAGGTAGGCAGCACCATGTGTGCTTAAGGAGCGCCGCTCCACCGCAATCCCCCACCAAAGGGTAGGCTGATGGTGAGCCTTCATGGGATGCCCCTCCCGCTTTATTGCCCCGTGTAGCGGTGGGTCCTGTACAGAGGGCCGCCATCCTCCCTCATTCTCCCTGTAGCCTTCGGGTGAGAAGAAGGGGGGGGGGGTGTGAGAGCGTGTATCGTGATTCGTGTATACGGCTTTTGTCATGTTTCCTTGTACTACTATATGTGGTGTCAGCCGCCGCGCTGACTTGTCTTTTTACTATGGTAGATGCCGCTGCCGCCGCGCGTCTTCTTCATTTAGATGTTCCGCGCCGTTACCTCAGATGCTTATGCTTTCTCATTGGCTGCTTGTCTGTGGCTTCACGCTCTTCGGGGGGGCGGGGCCTGGCTTGGCGCACTATGCGTCACGGCTCGCTTTGGCCCGCCCTTCGAGGTTCTCGCGGCGCCATTTTCTGTCAGATCGTGCGCGTGTGTGACGGTTCTGCTTACCGCGGTCCGTAAGTGCCCTCGCGGGCGGCTCTATACTCTTTGTAGTGTGTTTGGTTCTGACACCCCCCTCTTCCCATTGTGTCTTTCAGACGGGTGTATCCATTGGCTTCTCCCGGCCCGGTGTAATGGATAGGGGCCTTGTAAAAATTACTCCCACTTTCCTAGCGAAACATTGGGGCATCCAGGGTTGCTTATAGCGTAAATCCCTACTGGCATATTGTGCCTAATAATCACCATATGGAGGCATCCCAGGATAATGTTACCTGGGTCCCCTTGGGACAAGACTGGCTGTGTGTAGCGTGTGGGCAGCCTCATGCTGACAAGGCGCGGGTCTGTGTACCCTGTGCTGAGCAGGCGTTTGCATTGCAATCTGGCCTTCCAGTGGCTGCACCTCATTTCTCTTCACCTACTCCCCCAAGCTTAAATCTCACTCCTGTGGAGTTGCATACTAGTGGGGATTCTCAGCCTGAGGTGTTTTCTACACTGGCTACTGCTGAACAGACTATTGCGAGGTCCTTAGCGCGTAAGGGCCCTGGGAAGAAGCGGCTCTTGGCGCCTAATGTTACTGTTTTCCCTATGGGAGCTGAGAAGTTTATGGACCTGTGTGGCTATACCCCGTCTGATGAAGGGGAGCGCCTTTCTGACTCAGGCTCATCTGCTGAGGGACCAAGGGGTCATGACGATTCTGGTTCTGACCCCTGGGCCCCGGATGACCCTGACAGATTATTGACCCAGATCTTTGAGACGCTGTTTATCTCTCTTCCTGTTGAGGCTCCCAGGCAAAGAGGGGAGCCTCTCCATACAGCTAAATCGCAATTTCCAGGGCAGGCACATTTCCATAACCTTGTGCTCAAGGAATGGGAGCGCCCCTGTAAACCTCCCGGGGTTTCAAAGAGTTGGGATAGGAAGTATCCCTTTAAAGCTGAGGTGGTTAAATGTTGGTCATCTCCCCCCGAGGTGGATGCCCAGATCCTAGGGCTGTCTAGCACCCCTGTCATGCATTCCCCTGCTTCTACCACACTGCGGGATGCTGAGGACCGACGCATTGACCAGCTGGCCTCCCACGCCTTTGCATGTGCGGGTACGGTGCTGCGCCCGTCTGTGCCTCTGTCATTGCTGCTGCAGCCACTAGATCCCTTATCAGAAATATGATGCATAGTGCCCCTGATGATTTCCTTGTGAGGTATTTAATGCACTCTCCAGTTGTGCTGCCTTTGTAAATTTTGTCCTTGCAGCACTGGATGACACCATCAGAATGTGTGCCAGAACTTCTGCCCTCGTGGTGGCTATACGCCGCTCTGTTTGGCTGCGCCAGTGGGCTGCTGACAATGCTGCAAAGAAGGCCCTCGCTGGGCTTCCATTTAGGGGGCTATGTCTGTTTGGGGACCGTCTGGACCTTTTTATTAAAGGAGGTAAGTTACCCCAGCGCAGACGTCAGTCCCGGCCCTTTCGGGGTCAGGGTTCCTTCTCCTCCCCTTACCGTGGGGCAGGACAGGGAAGGGGGGCATCTTTCCCTGGGGCCCAGGGAGTTTTCTGGGGTAGAGGCAGAGGACCTGGACGTCCTGGCTCCTCCTGGGGTCCCAAAGCCAAATCTTCTCCCAAGCCCCCTCAGGCATGATGGGGCGCCCTCGCCCATCCGGGTGGGGGGATGGCTGCAGCACTTCGTTCTCGTCTGGAGGATTCATGTCTCAGACCGGTGAATTCAGGAGGTAGTGTCCTACGGTTACAAGTTGGAGGTTGCTGCCGATCCCCCACCAAAATTCATCAGGTCCCGGATTCCTCAGGGCCCTGTGTCAGCTCAGGAGCTAGTGCATGCTATGCAAGGCCTCCTGGAGCTGGGGGTCATCTGCCAGGTGCCTTTAAGAGAAAGAGGGCATGTGTTTATTTCATCCAACCTATTTACAGTATCTCAAAAAAGATGGTTCTGTCAGTTCCATCCTGGGCTTAAAGATTCTCAATAAGTTTGGTCATGGACAGGCGCTTTCACATGGAGACTCTGCGCCTTGCCGTCAGTTCCCTGCGCAAGGGGGATTTCATGACTTCTATGGACATCAAAGATGCTTACCTTCATATTCCTGTGCTCCCAGGTCATCTCAAGTTCCTCAGGTTCGCTCTGATGATTCAACATTACTAAGTTGTGGCCTTGGCCTTCGGCCTCACTTCAGCTTCCAGGGTGTTCACCAAGGTGCTGGCTGGCGGGATGTCTCTACTCAGACGTCAGGGTGTCAGCGTGCTTCCCTATCTGGACGACATCCTCATCACTTCTTAGTCTCTACATCAGGCAGAGTTGGATACTCAGCTGGTGGTGCCCATTCTGGAGTCATTTGGATGGGTGATCAACTACCCCAAGTCCTCACTGTCCACTTCCTTGGTAACTCCATTCCTAGGAAGGAATCTGGATACAGTTCAGGTAAGGCTCTTCCTGCCTCAACAGAAGGTGGACAATCTGATTGCACAGGCTCAGGCTCTCCTAGCTTGTCCCCATCCATCCAGTAGGCAGGGAATGCAGCTGGGTGGGCCTGATGGTGGCGTGCTTTGCGACGGTTCCTTGGGCTCAGTTCCACTTGAGGCCTCTGCAACTTCACCTATCGTCTGTATGGGACAAGGACCCAGCGTCCCTGGACAGGGTCTGTGTGCTCCCCCCCCCCCCCCCCCCCCCCGGTCAGGAGGTCCCTCTTGTGGTGGATGGACTCAAGGAACCTGTTGAGGGGCAGTCCCTTTCTTGTCCTTCCTGGGAGGTGGGGCCCTTTGGAGGCCCACACTCCTGTCTATGTCTTGGAGCTGAGAGCACTCAAGTTAGTTAGTTTAGGCTCGCTTGACTGATCATCTTCAGGGCCTGCCTGTCCAGGGGTGCCCGGACAATCAGACGGCAGTTGCCTACATTAATCGTCTGGGAGGTACCCGGAGCAGGAGGGCCCTCCAGGTAGTGTTTCTCTTCCTGACCTGGGTGGAGGACAATGTTCCCTGCATATCAGTGGTGTTCATTCCGGGGGTGAAAATTCTGCTGGCAGACCCTCTGAGCAGGGGGACCTTTCACCAGGGAGAATGGTCCCTCCGCAACAGGGTTCTTTCAATCTCTGTGCCACTGTTGGGATCAGACAGCTGTGGATCTGTTTGTGTCCCGTCAATCTCAAGCTCTTGGCTGTTTGCCTCCCTGTCCCAGGATACTCTGGCCTTGACCTCGGCTGTTTTTACACTGTCATGGCTGGACATTCAGTTCCTGTAAGTCTTTCCTCCATCCCCCCTGCTGTACAGGGTTCGGCGCAAGATTGCTCTGGTAGGGGTGCCAGCGATTCTGGTGGCCAAGAAGGGGGTTCGCAGACGTGGTGCAGATGGCAGTAGACCAGCACGTTCTGCCAGGGGTGCCAGATCTGCTCACTCGTCATCCCAATTTACAATCTCTGGCTTTGATGGCCTGGTGGCTGAAACCTCCATCTTGATGGAGAAAAGGTTTGTCCACCTCGTTGGTTGATACCATGGTGAAGGCTAGGAAGAAAACTTTTTCTTCCTTCTCTTACAGGGTATGGCGTACCTACATTGACTGGTGTGAGTCTAGGTCTCTTCCCTGTCAGATGTTTTCAGTTTCCAGGGTTCTGGAGTCTTATATCATGGGTTGGAGTCGGGGCTCCAACTCAGTACTCTGAAGGGTCAGGTTCTGCCCTGTCTGTTTTCTTTCAGAAGTCTTTTGCTCAGCATTCTCTGGTTAAGACCTTCTTCCAGGGGATTACTCATGTGCGTCCCCTATGTAAACCTATGGTCCCTGTTTTGGGATTTGAACTTGGTTTTGTCTACCTGGCAGGGTGCCCCCTTTGAACCTATACAGGGGGCTGTTCTGGCTGTGCTTACTCTCAAGGTTGTCTTTCTGGTGGCCATTACTTCGGTCAGGCGGGTGTATGAGTTTGCGGCTCTGTCCATTCAGCCCCCATACTATGAGAGACACCAGTATAAGGTGGTGTTCCACTTTAAGCCAGACTTTCTGCCTTAGGTGGTGTCGGCTTTTCATTTTACTCAGGATATGTTCTTCCTTCATTGTGCCCTAATCCTAGCAATGCTAAGGAAAGGGTTCTGCATTCCTTGGATGTGGTCAGGTGTCTGATGTATTACCTGGTAGTCACTGTGTCCTTCAGGAAAACTGATGCTCTTTTTGTGGTCCCTTCTGGTCCTAGGAAGGGTTTGGCTCTTGCCAAGTCTACTATCAGCTAATGGATCCATTAGGCTGTGATTCAGGCCTATTCTGCTAAGGGTAAGAATCCTCCCTTCCGCCTTACTGCTCATTCCACTCGTGCTATTGGTGCCTCTTGAGCCTTCCAGCACCAGGCTTCTGTTGAACAAGTTTGCAAGGCCGCTACTTGGTCTTCTGTTCATACCTTTTTCAAAGTTTTACAAGGTTGATGTTTGGGCCTCAGCTGATGCTGTTTCTTGGCCGCAAGGTTTTGCAGGCGGCAGTGGTTTAAATTGTCTACTGCTACCTTTTTTGTTGGGGATCCCACCCTACTTTTATGGACACTGCTATTGGGTGTCCCAAGTGTAAGTAATCTATCTGGAGCAGGATGTACTGTATACTAAGAATAATACAATTCTGTGATTACTCACCTGTAGAATTGATATTATGGGTATACAGTACGTCCTGCTCCACCCCACCCTTGGTTTTGCATTATTCTGGATCCCCTGTATGGTGATTGTTATCATTGTTATAGTTACCAGTTTGGGTAGTTAAATTCTCCTGGCTTCTCGTTCACTGCTTTTCAATGCTGGGGATTTGTGGGAGGTCCCCGGGTATTTGAGGGGTCGGGAGGAGCCTGTTTTGCATGTCTCTGCAGTGCAGCGCCATCTGGCGGAGGATAACCCAAGTGTAAGTAATCTATCTGGAGCAGGACGTACTGTATACTTATAATATCAATTCTACAGGTGAGTATTTCACAGAATTGTATTTTCTCCCACTGGGCTACAACTCTCTTCAGGACTCTAGGATACGGGCTCCGCCATCTTGACTCAGAAGCATCACACATACTGAGGAGAGGAGAGTGGAATAAATGGGGTTATAGCTGTGCTTTGCACAGACAGAGCAGAGCTGGGGTCAGGAAAAGGACAGATATCCCAGAATGCAGAGCGATACAGTCAAAAGTGACTTCCTGTTTGCAGGCTGCCTGGTGCTCCATGAACCTTCATCTTAGATGTTTAAAGGCTCATAACATGCAGTAGATACAGGTGGGATGATTTTTAATGTGAGCAATCTGTATGTACAGGGTGGGGGAAATATATAAGATAGGCTCTTATTCAGGGTGATGGTATGCTTTAAAGTGGACCAACACCCAGGATTTTGACTATCCTGGGTTTTGGTCCACTTCGGTGGGGCACCCCGATCGGGGGTGTCCCGCTCTCTGAAACCCCCCAGAAACCCCCAAAAACTCAACGCTCCCACGTGACCGCGGCGCCCAATCCCCGCCGACGTCCAAGCAGGTGACAGCGGCGTCCAAGACAGCGCGTCCGCCGCCGCCTCCCGCGCGTCACTCTCGGCGTGCCCGCGCCGGCCATTCACAGATGGCCGGCGCGGGCGCGCGGGAGGCGGCGGATCAGGTAAGGAGTTTGGGGTTTTTTGGGGGGGGTTTCACCCTGCGGGACATCCCGCGGTGAGTGAGGTGATCGGCCCGGGAATCTTATAGATTCCCGGGCCGATCACCCCTGGGTGTTGGTCCACTTTAAGCTATGGTTTCCTTCCGTCAGAAAGGAGCCTGTTTTGTGGGACCAGAAAAGATGTCACTGTCAGTCCGGTTAAGGTTAGGGAACAGATGAGTTCTGCTTGCTATTATGACTCCACAAACAAGTGTTACACTGTTTCTAGTCCTCTTACACAGTTACCTGTGACTGTTCAATCCATGATGACACTGCACTGATTATACCAGGATGCTTTTCCAAACGTGGTTTTGTTTTCATTTTTTTCCTATCTTTTCCTGTTGTAGAACATCCACAGATTCACGCACATTCCTACTGGAAAATGCCTGGACCGTTCCGAGGTTCTTCACCAAGTGTTCTTGTCCGACTGTGACAACAACAAATCCAGCCAAAAGTGGGAAATGAACAACATTCTTAGTGTATAAAGCAGGAGGCCAACATGTAAAGACCAACCCAGCTCAAGATGGCCTGGCACCTGCTGCATTGAATGAACTGCACAGTCAGAAACATTCGCCACTTGATGAAGGATAATGGAGGCCGAGATGGTGAACACTGGGTCATCCTGCAGTTAATGTTTACAAGACTGCTTTTACCTTGAAACTTTTTACATGTTTACATCATCTTGGTTCAAGATAATGTTTGTAAAAGTGCTTTTAGCTCTGTTTGTAGGAAAACGGCTAAGGACTCTAAGGACTTTTTTTTCTTATTTTGGGATTATACTCAGGAGTTGGACGGTAGTTTATAACAAACACTTGTATTAGTGATTCATTTGCTCTCCCTATACTTTTTTTTTTCTTTTTTTAAAGCACAGCCACATTTTTAAGCAATGCTGGCCTTTGTGCGTGCTGCTGTTGTGGATGGAAACAAATCTTAGTGCCTCTTCCTTCCATTTCTTTTATATAGGTTAGATATGCTAACCACAGGTTGTTGGTGGAATCCAAAAAGTGTGTTTGTTTGATGGACTAAAAATAGGTACCTAGTGTTGGTGAGGTTGAAACTCTGCTGCTGGATGCACATGCAGCACTATCAGGCCATATGTGGTGCTGACTGGGTGCACTGTAAATACAAGAACTCCAAATTTATTGTATGGTGGAGATGTGAAGTAATTCTGGGACTTGAAGCCCAACTTAGGCGTTAAACTTGCTTTCTAAATCTGCACTCCTAAATCATTCACACTCCTATACTAAAGACATTAGAGGTAGTAGAGGTTCAGGTACAGCGTAGCAGTTATTTCTGCAATATTCCATGTCCCCATCAGGTGATCTTCAACACTGGAAGAGTTGATGCTTCAATAATCTCAGGTTAAGCTCCGTCTTTAATAAATATGTTGAGTGTAGTTCTGTCTCCCAAGTCCTGTAAACTTGTGTCTGGATATTGAATATTTGTCATCACTGTGCAAGTCATGATTACACAGTCACTAAATAAACCCAATGCCCCCTAGAACAAGCCATAGCTAGATAAGGAAGAGGTTCCATATTCTGGAGAGCAGTTGATCAATGCCCTTGGAAACCGTCGGCACCTGGGACCTGCTTTTTCTAACCAAAATGGAGATGGATTGAATGATTCTCAGCAGTTAATTAATAACATCAGTAATTCAGCATGTCCACGTTTTCTACACAACATTCTCATATCTGCAGAGATTTGGTAACCCTACCTGCTTTTGCCTGAATACAAATGCTGCAGTTATCCCCTTTTGCAGCAGTCAAGCTGGCGGCTGCTCTATTGATGGTAGAATTAACCAATATAGAATTAGCCATTATACAGCGGTCATGGAATTTGAGTTGTCAAGACTTTACTCTATTCCAGCCTCTTGGCAGGGGGATGTGGTGTAGGTATACGTTAAGTGTAAATCAACAATGAATGCAAGGTGTAGCGGAAGTACAGCCAATATAAAGCGGTCATGGTATCTGAACTGTCATGACTTTACTCTATTCGAGCCCCTTGGCAGGATGGGGGGGGGGGGGATTGTAGGTATACGTTAAGTGTAAATCAACAATAAATGCAAGTTGTGGTGGAACGACAGCCTTTACATGTGCCAGCTGTGTATTATATACTACAATATCATTTATGTGATTCATGGGGTAAATATAAACAGGCCTTGGATCTAAGGTCTGGTAGGAAATAACTTTCGCCATCGTAAGGAACTCTTAACATAAAATAACAAATGCTGATGTAATAAAATCCTGGTTAGCTTTAAATATTACTGCTAGAGGAAAATAGGGGCTGAGGAACTGTGAAACATGAAGTTGTGGGTGCTGTGCTGTGAATAGGAGCAGGAGAAGCAATGTATGAATGTCTATGGGCTGTGGATATAATATAGGAAAACACGGTGTGACTGTTGCCTTTGTGTTGCTTGTGTTTCACACATCCAGTCTAATGTGGTTTATCCCTGCCTAAGCCATAGGTTCATTTTAGTTGGCAGTCTATCGATTCAATGATATTGCGAATTGTCCATGTCTTTTGGTCTACTACCTTTACCCCTTAGCTGCTGGTTGAGACTACATAAGCCAGATCCGAGTGATGAAGCAATATTTTATGTAGTCCTAGCTATAAAAGGCAAACCAAAGAGTTCCACCATTGAACTGGAGAAAACAGGCAAAGCCATAACATGCTTCCTTTCTTGGCATGCTTGTTACAAATGTGACTATTGCGTTTAAAGTGGCCATGTCTGAAAAACAAAGAGATTTCAGTCTTTCATGTCTAACAAGTGAAAAGTTGCTTAAATCCCATTAGTAGGGAAATAAACATATACCCCAGTACAGAACTGTGTAAAAGTATTTTCTGCCATCTTTTATGTTTGGTTTCTGTGCTCTTCTGCAGTAACGTCCAGCAGTCCCGATCATTCAGCATAGGAAGGTGCATGTGGCATCTGGCATTACCTGGGGGTGTTATCTCCGAAGAGGATTAAAAAATTGAATAAAACATTTTCCCCATGCAGTGCTGCACTAGATCAGGGCAAACTAGGCCAATATAATTTTGTCCAGTGGCTATAGGGTCCTAGAGGCTTGTATACATATCTGGCAGGGCGCACCTGGTTGGTATAGCAAATGCCCCCCTTCACTTGACTATAATGCTTGGGGCAATGAATAGGGAATCTAATTGAAGTATCTTTGATCCTGTCGGGGATAAGGTGTGAGTGTGAAAATGTCTTTGTCCTGCACTATGCAGCCTTATAGGTATGGGAGCACACTGTGCGTGTGTGTGTGTGTGTGTGCACTTTGTGTATTTAGGGTACTGGGTGTCAATCAAATCGATCTGTGAACTGATGATGATTAGATGGGGACTTAATTCCATCCATCCATCCATAGTAAGCTGACCCTATGTGTAGTGTTCCCTGTCTTCTGGAACTCGTGCTTTCCTTTGGATGATGACGATGACACCACTATGCATTTTTACTCATTTTTAACATTTGATTTATGCAGATTTTGATACACTGAATGTTTCTGTAGAAATTGTACAAATGCATTTTACTAAGGTAATTTTGGGGACATTGTTGTTAATTTGGGGTTGCTTGTTTTTCTAGGTGCCAGAATAAATATTTTAATTTATTGTTCTGTGTCACTTTTTTGAACTTGTGCGAGGGCTGTTCACTACAGTTTGTAACTATACATCTGTTATTCTCCAGTAAGCTGCCCCTTTCCCCCTATGACGTTCTAGTAATGGACCTGACGTTCAAACTGGTGATTTGCTATACACAACAGAACAAAGGCAGAATGATATTATAAATCATCCACAGCAAAGTTGGATTCAATACATTATATCCTATCCATGTAAACAAAAGAAACACTACATAGTATAAATTAATTGAATGAAAAATATGTATAGAAAGATGGAGGAACTGCACTGCAAATATTAATAAATGTAATAAATGACCATGGAACAAAGTGCTGAATTACACAAATACAGATTGCTCACATTAACAATCATCCTACCTGCATCTACTGCAATTTCTATGACTTTAAACATCCAAGATGGCGGCCCATGGAGGAAGTGTCTTCTGACTGTGCCAATGGCGGCGCCCGTTTCCTAGAGTCCTGGACAGAGTTGCAGGCCAGTGAGGGAAAGAATAAAAAGTGACTAAAAATGTTAAATATATTCATTTTAGATTCTGGGTAATAGTTTTTAAGGGTTTGGGCTTTTCATTAAATGATGCTGAAGGTCCACTTTAATGTTCTAACCTCTACACCATAGATGGCCTGAACTGCTTTATCTGACCACTGCACCTACTGTATGTTGTGTTTCAAGAAGTTTGGAATCTCTTCTTATATGCACTCAGGGCTGGGTTAAGTGTGGTGGAGGTCCCTGGACACAAAATCAGGTGGAGGCCCCAGATACAGTATTTTTTTCCTTTAAAATAATAGTCCAGCCAATTAACTGATTGGTGGTTGTCAGGCACCTGTCTGCTTACTTGAACCTCAGATTGAGTGCCAGCTCTGCACGCACCCATCACTGTAGCGTTGTTTATGGTGGCTTTGCTGCTCTAGACTCTCCATCCTGCCCTGTGGTGGCTTTGGCTGCCCAGACGCGGGGGGACCCCACTGCCGCCGATAGCTTTGTTGCTGGCCCCACAGCCCGTCCTCCTGGACAAGATCATAACCCAAAGGTTGGTGGAGGCCCCCTTTGCAGGGCAAGTGGTGGAGGCCCCGGGGCTCGCGCACCTTGTGCCCCTCGCATAATCCGCCCCTGTATGCACTGCTTCCACCTCCCTACAATGTTTGGTATTAGAGGAGAACCACTGATTAAGCGCAATTTCATCCAGAGCTTGGAACAGGCATGTAATAAAGATCTGCTGAAATATGGAGGATACATTATTTTCCAGTTGATAGGCTTACTCACATACATAGTGACCACTGCCTAAAAGATGGTAGCCACCTAAGGTTTGTTTTGATAAAGCAGACCTCCAGCCCAAAAGCCTGTCCTTACAAAAAAGGCGTCTGTTCCCAGCTATGTTAAGCCATCAATATTCTACAAAATATTTGGAGCAAAATAAGATGTAAAAAGAAAACCCTTTTAAAAATGCCAGTTTCTAGCAGGATGTATAGTGGATATTTAGCACAGTCTGTACTAGCCATACAAGGAAGAATATATATATATATATATATATATATATATATATATATATATATATGCATTTAGGAAGTCAAGTGTTAAACTAAAATCTCTTCAGCCTTTTTGCTTTGATGACAGCTTGTTTCACTCTTGGCATCCTTTTCATCATGAGGAAGTGACCTGGTTTTTCAATAGCCCTAAAGGAGCTCACATCAGTGCTGAGCATGTGTTGGCTGCTTTTGCTTTACTCTACAGTCCATCTTAACCCAAATCATGGCAGCTAGGCATTTCATCATTCTTTCTTGTTCATATAGGCCTTACATTTTTCAGAAATTCTATATGTGGAATGTTGCATCTATATTCTTAGTATACAGCACGCCCTGTCCCAAATCTAATACTTACACTTGGGATATACTCCGCCAGATGGCGCTGGACTGCAGAGACATCGAAAATAGGCTCCTCCCGGCCCCCTCAAATACCCGGGGACCTCCCACAAATCCCCAGAATTTCTCTGCAGTCTGGCTGCGAAGGACGAGAAATTGGCTCTCTACTCGCAGGTGAGCGGGGTTATTAACCTGCAGCCCTGTAGGACTATTCCCACCCGTTCCACTAGTAATATGCCTCCCAGCCTTGGCTGCGCTGGTCGGGTGATGGTAGGCAGCACTGCTAGCAGGTGCTTAGGAGCGCTGCTCCACCGCAATCCCCCACCAAAGGGTAGGCGGTTCAGGCTTATGGTGAGCCTCTATGGGATGCCCCGCCCGCACTATTGTCCCTTGCCCCTGCCTATCGGTGGGCCCTATTTAAGTGGCCGCCGTCCTCCCTCATCCTCCTTGTAGTCTTCGGAGGAAAAGAGGAGGGGTGTGTGTGTGTATGTGTATAGATATGTATGTTATGCACATCTGTGCTTTCCCTTTTCACATGCCTTTATTCTTGTGTCAGCCGCCGCGCTGACTTGTCTTTATTGCCTTTTAAATTTACCACCGCTGCACGCTGACTTGGTTCCGCGCTTGGCGGCGGCATTACCTCAGGCGCTGGTGCGCCATCATTGGCTGTTGGCCTTTCTGGCTTCACGCTCCTCAGGGGGCGGGGCCCGTCTTTGGCGCGTTCCGCGTCATCGCTATTACTGGCCTGCCCCTCGAGGTATACAGACGCCATCTTTTCTGCTTGGTTGGCCTATGCGCGACGGACTCCTACCTACCGAAGTCCGTAAGTGCCCTCGCGGGCGGCTTTATCTGCTTCACTTTTGTTACGATGTACTTAGGTCTTGTCTGCTTATGTCTTTCAGGCGGGACGAACCCTTCTTGGCTTCTCCCGGCCCTGTTTTTAGTATATTACTTGTAGGCCTTGTAAAAATTATACTCCCATGTCCCTAGCGGGTTATTGAGGCATCCAGGGTTGCTATATAGCGTTATTCCCTATCGGCGTATAGCGCCGCTATAATCACCATATGGAGGCATCCCAGGATAATGTGACCGGGGTCCCTTTGGGACAAGACCGGCTGTGTATAGCGTGTGGGCAGCCTCATGCTGACGCTGACAAGGCGCAGGTCTGTGTACCCTGTGCTAAGCAGGTGCTTGCATTGCAATCTGGCCTGCCAGTGCCTGCCACTCGGTTCACTTCACCTACTCCCCCAAGCTTAAATCTCACTCCTGCTGAGTTGCATACTAGTGAGGATTCTCAGCCTGATGTGTCTTCTAGACTGGCTACTGTTGAACAGATTATTGCGAAGTCTTTAGCGCGTAAGGCCCCTGCTAAGAAGCTGCACTTGACGCCTAATGTTACTGTTTTCCCTATTGGAACTGAGGAGTTTTGGAATCTGTGTGGCTACACCCTGTCTGATGAAGGGGAGCTCTTTTCTGATTTAGGCTCATCTGATGAGAGACCAAGGGGTCATGACGATTCTGGCTCTGACCCCTGGGCCCCGGATGACACTGACATTATTGACCCAGATCTTTGAGGTTCTGTCTATCTCTCTCCCTGTTCAGGCTCCCAGGCAAAGAGGGGAGCTTTTCTATACAGCAAGATCACGTTTGGAATTTCCAGAGCAGGCACATTTCCATAACCTTGTGCTCAAGGAATGGGAGCGCCCCAGTAAACTTCCCGGGGTTCCAAAGAGTTGGGATAGGAAGTATCCCTTTCCTGCTGAGGTGGTTAAATGTTGGTCATCCCCCCCCCCCCAGGTGGATGCCCCGATCCTAGGGCTATCTAACACCTCTGTCATGCATTCCTCTGATTCTACTATCCTGCGGGATGCCAAAGACCGGCTTATTGATCAGCTGGCATCCACGCATGTGCGGGGACGGCGCTGCGCCCGGTCTGTGCCTCTGCCATTACTGCTGTGGCCACTAGAACCCTTATCAGAAATATGCTTGATAGTGCCCCTGATGATTTGCCTTGTGAGGTGTTTAATGCACTCTCCAGTTGTGATGTTTTTGTAAATTTTGTACTATCAGCATTGGATGACACCATTAGAATGTGTGACAGATCTTCTGCCCTCGTGGTGGCTATACGCCGCTCGGTTTGGCTGCGCCAGTGGGCTGCTGACAACACTGCCAAGAAGGCCCTCACTGGTTTTCCCTTTAAAGCACTGCGTCTGTTTGGAGACCACCTGGACCTTTTTGCTAAGGGAGGCAGGTTACCCCAGCACAGGCGGCAACCTCGGCCCTTTCGGGGTCAGGGTTCCTTCTCCTCCCCTTACCGTGGTGCAAGACAGGCAAGGGGGGTTTCTTTCCCTGGGGCCCGGGGGTAGAGGCAGAGGATGTGGACGTCCTGGCTCCTCCTGGTGTCCCAAAGCTAAATCCTCTCCCAAGCCCCCTCAAGCATGATGGGGCGCCCTCACCCACCCAGGAGGGGGGACGGCTGCAGCACTTCGCTCACGCCTGGAGACGTGAGCGAAGTGCTGCAGCCGTCCCCCCTCCCGGGTGGGTGAGGGCGCCCCATCATGCTTGAGGGGGCTTGGGAGAGGATTTAGCTATCAGCATTGGATGACACCATTAGAATGTGTGACAGATCTTCTGCCCTCGTGGTGGCTATACGCCGCTCGGTTTGGCTGCGCCAGTGGGCTGCTGACAACACTGCCAAGAAGGCCCTCACTGGTTTTCCCTTTAAAGCACTGCGTCTGTTTGGAGACCACCTGGACCTTTTTGCTAAGGGAGGCAGGTTACCCCAGCACAGGCGGCAACCTCGGCCCTTTCGGGGTCAGGGTTCCTTCTCCTCCCCTTACCGTGGTGCAAGACAGGGAAGGGGGGTTTCTTTCCCTGGGGCCCGGGGGTAGAGGCAGAGGACGTGGACGTCCTGGCTCCTCCTGGTGTCCCAAAGCTAAATCCTCTCCCAAGCCCCCTCAAGCATGATGGGGCGCCCTCACCCACCCGGGAGGGGGGACGGCTGCAGCACTTCGCTCACGTCTGGAGGCTTCATGTCTCAGCCCAGTGGATTCAGGAGGTAGTGTCCTCCGGTTACAAGTTGGAGTTTGCTGCCGATCCCCCTCCAAGATTCATCATATCCCGGATTCCTCAGGACCCTGTGTCAGCTCAGGAGCTAGTGCAAGCAGTGCAAGGCCTCCTGGAGCTGGGGGTCATCTGCCAGGTCCCCTTAAGAGAAAAAGGCAAAGGCTTTTATTCCAACCTATTCACAGTACCCAAAAAGGATGGTTCTGTCAGGCCTTCCTGGACTTAAAGATTCTCAACAAGTTTGTCAGGGGCAGGCGCTTTCGCATGGAGACTCTGCGCTCTGCCATCAGTTCCCTGCGCCAAGGGGATTTCATGACTTCTGTGGACATCAAAGATGCTTACCTTCATATTCCTGTGTTCCCAGGTCATCAAAGGTTCCTCAGGTTCGCTCTGATGGATCAACACTACCAATTTGTGGCCTTGCCCTTCGGCCTCACTTCAGCTCCCAGGGTGTTCACCAAGGTGCTGGCTGGCGTGATGTCTCTGCTCAGATGTCAGGGCGTCCGCGTGCTTCCCTATCTGGACGACATCCTCATCACTTCCCAGTCTCTACATCAGGCAGAGTTGGATACTCAGCTGGTGGTGTCCACTCTGGAGTCATTTGGTCCTCATTGTCCCCTTCCTTGGTAACTCCATTCCTAGGAATGAATCTGGATACTGTTCAGGCAAGGATCTTCCTTCCTCAGCAGAAGGTGGACAGTTTGATTGCACAGGCTCAGTCCCTCCTAGCTTGTCCCCATCCCTCCATCAGGCAGGGGATGCAGCTGGTGGGCCTGATGGTGGCGTGCTTTGAAGGGGTCCCTTATGCTCAGTTCCACTTGAGGCCTCTGCAACTTCACCTATTGTCCATATGGGACAAGGACCCAGCGTCCCTGGACAGGGTCTGTGTGCTTCCCCCCCCCCCCCCTGGTCAGGAGGTCCCTCTTGTGGTGGATGGACTCAAGGAACCTGTTGGGGGGCAGATCCTTTCTTGCCCCTTCCTGGGAGACGGTCGCCACGGATGCCAGTCTGTCAGGTTGGGGGGGTTTCTGGAAGTCCCTGTGGTTGCAGGGGAGGTGGGGCCCTCAGGAGACCCACACACCTATCAATGTCTTGGAGCTGTGGGCGATCAGGTTAGTTCTGGCTCGCTTGACTACTCCTGTTCAGGTGCGCTCGGACAACCAGACGGCAGTTGCCAACATCAATCATCAGGGAGGGTCCCGGAGCAAGGGGGCCCTCCAGGAAGCGTCTCTGATCCTGACTTGGGCGGAGGCCAATGTCCCCTGCATTTCAGCGGTGTACATCCCGGGGGTGGAAAATCACCTGGCGGACTCTCTGAGCAGGGGGACCTCTCACCAGGGAGAATGGTCCCTATGCAGCAGGGTGTATCAATCTCTGTGTCACCGTTGGGGCCAACCAGATGTGGATCTGTTTGCGTCCCGCCACAATCACAAGCTTCCAGCTTTTCTCTCTCTGTCCAGGGATCCTCTGGCCCTGACTTCGGATGCGCTAGCAATGTCATGGAAGGACTTTCAGTTCCTGTATGTCTTCACCCCAATTCCCCTGCTGGGCAGGGTTCTGCGCAAGATTGCTCTGGAAGGGGTGCCAGCAATCCTGGTGGCCAAGAAGAGTGTGGTTCGCAGACGTGGTGCAGCTGGCAGTAGATCAGTACGCTCTGCCCCTGGTGCCAGATCTGCTCACTCAGGGCTCACTACGCCATCCCAATTTGCAAACTCTGGCTTTGACGGCTTGGCTGCTGAAACCTCCATCTTGATGGAGAAGGGGCTGTCTTCCTCGGTTGTGGATACTTTGATTAAAGCTAGGAAGAAGTCTTCCTCTTCCATTTATTACAGGGTTTGGCGTGCCTACATTGACTGGTGTGAGTCTAAGTCTCTTCCCTGTCATGTGTTCTCTATTCCCAGGATTCTGGAGTTCCTGCAGCATGGGTTGGAGATGGGGCTCCAACTCAGTACTCTGAAGGGTCAGGTTTCTGCCCTGGCTATTTTCTTCCAGAAGTCCTTTGCTCAGCACCCTCTGATCAGGACTTTTTTCCAGGGGGTCACTCATGTGCGTCCCCCACGTAAGCCTATGGTGCCTGTTTGGGATTTGAACTTTGTTCTGTGTGCCTTGCAGGGTGCTCCCTTTGAACCTGTGCAGGATGCTGCCTTGGCCATTCTTACGCTCAAGGTTGTATTTCTGGTGGCTATCACTTCTGTCAGGCGTGTGTCTGAGTTGGCGGCGCTGTCCATTCAGCCCCCCTACTATGAGAGACACCAGGACAAGGTGGTGTTTTGTTTCAAACCTGATTTTCTGCCTAAGGTAGTATCTGCCTTTCATTTGAATCAGGATATTGTTCTTCCTTCTTTGTGCCCTAATCCTAGCAATGCTAAGGAGAGAGTTTTGCACTCTTTGGATGTGGTTAGGTGTCTGAAGTACTATCTGGTGGCTACTGCACCTTTCAGGAAAACTGATGCTCTTTTTGTGGTCCCTTCTGGTCCTAGGAAGGGTTTGGCTCCTGCCAAGTCTACTATCACCAAGTGGATTCGTCAGGCTGTGATTCAGGCCTACCCTGCTAAGGGGAAGAATCCTCCCTTCCGCCTTACTGCTCACTCCACTCGTGCTATTGGTGCCTCTTGGGCTTTTCAGCACCAGGCTTCTGTTGAACAAGTTTGCAAGGCCGCTACTTGGTCTTCTGTTCATACCTTTTCAAAGTTTTACAAGGTTGATGTTAGGGCCTCAGCTGATGCTGTTTTTGGCCGAAAGGTTCTGCAGGCGGCAGTGGTTTAAACTGCCTGCTGCTGATTTTTAGTGGGGATCCCACCCTACTTTATGGACACTGCAATTGGATGTCCCAACTGTAAGTATTAGATTTGGAGCAGGACGTACTGTATACTAAGAATAATACAATTCTGTGATTACTTACCTGTAGAATTGGTATTATGAGTATACAGTACATCCTGCTCCACCCCACCCTTGGTTTTGCATTATCTTGGATCCCCTGTATGGTGATTGTTATCATTGTTATAGTTGATAGTTTGGATTGTTTAATTCTCCCGGCTTCTCATTAACTGTTTTTCAATGCTGGGGATTTGTGGGAGGTCCCTGGGTATTTGAGGGGCCGGGAGGAGCCTTTTTTCGATGTCTCTGCAGTCCAGCGCCATCAGGCGGAGTATATCCCAACTGTAAGTATTAGATTTGGAGCAGGACGTACTGTATACTCATAATACCAATTCTACAGGTGAGTAATCACAGAATTGTATTTTCTTTGAGTGGTGATGATTATGGCTTACAGCCAATGAAAACCCCACATTTAGTCTCTCAGTATTGTAAAAATAATAAAATAAATAAATAATGTATAGATCGCCATTGTATGCTTGCACACACATAGGAATTCGTCTTCATGGTGTCCCACTCTAATCAGCTGGCTAACACAAAATAACTGCAAATGTCTCCTTTGTCTGGTTCAATAGGTGACACAACCATAGGGAAACTGCCCAGAGCTCCTTTTCCATGAATTGCTGGAGCAATACGGTGTGGCATAGAGGTGATCAGTCTGTGGCACTGCTGCCGTGTTATGGAAGCCCAGGTTAAAATGATCCAGCCCTCAGTACCAGCAAAAGGCCTGATTTTTCCTTTTGCGGCTATACAAATCCCTACACCGATTACTGAGCGCTTTTGGAGATGCACCAAAAAAAGAGTTGAATTTAGTCCTTGTGAAATAAATTCCTCATGAAATTATTAGGAACACATTTTTACAGCAACCGTCATTTCTCTCTCTTACACTTAAAGCAGACTAAAAACCATTGTCTCCAAACAGCTAATTCATTGGCTAATAGATTGTGATGCTGCCAATCCTTTGCACAGACCTCCAGGGCCACAAAGCCATCAACCCTATGTGTAACTGCTGTTGCAGCAGGACAGTACTTTAAAGCCCTGAACACTTTTAACAAATGAAGAAATTTCTCCTTCAGGCAGGAAGGTGCTGGATAAATTATGGAACAATTCTCTCTTCATTGATGTGCAGAGAAAAATCTCTTTGGGGGCATCTTTGTGGGTTTTCAGGGGAAATATAGATTAGCAGCATTGCAAAAAAAACCCGTTTTGCATGTAAAACTGTACGTCCTGGAACAATGTATGTCCTGGAGATATGTTCCAATGTGCATGACTCGAAGATCGCCGTCACCAGTGCTTGAGAACACTTCCCTCTGCACCTGCTCAGAGTGCTCCAACTCCAGACAGCATGGTAGATTTGAAAAAGGGGACTCCAATAAAATTGTCTGTATCCATATTAAAAATAGCAGTAAGCAGGCACAGCCTAAAAGAGCTGCATCTTTTATTCACTGGCACTTTGCATTTCCCCAATAAACCCTTTTGAACTTGAACAGTCCCAAAAATAAATTCACTTGAGGGGACTGTCACATTCATTGCATGGGTGAGTCAATCTCTGCACTTATAAATGGAGCAAAAAATAATGTATATTCTAAGTATACAGCACGTTCTGCTCCAGAGTAACTCCTTACGTTTGGGTTATACATCCACAAGATGGCGCTGGACTGCAGAGACAGCAAAAAAGTGGCTCCTCCCGGAACCTTATATTCCAGGGACCTCCCACAAATTTCCCAGTTCTTCTCCGCGCTACGATGACAAGATGTCTCTACTCGCAGGTAAGCGGGGCTATTAGCCTGCGGCCCTGTAGGACTATTCCCACCCGTTCCTCCTTTTCATGCCTCCCAGCTTTGGCTGCACTGGTCGGGTGGCGGTAGGCAGCACCACTGTCAGGTGCTTAAGGAGCACTGCTCCGACCGCAATCCCCCACCAAAGGGTAGGCGGTATAGGCCCATGGTGAGCCTTATGGGATGCCCCTCCCGCCCCCTGTCCATCTGTGGGCTCCTGTTAGGTTGGCCGCTGCCCTCCCTCGCTCTCCCTGGTATTTCTCGGGAGGGGGGGTGTTGTGTGCGTGTGTGTTGTAGGTGTATTCTTCACTCTTATTGTTTCCGTGGTATATGCCGCGCGTGTGATGGTTGCTTTTAAAAATGCCGCCGCCGCGCGCGCTTGTACGGCGTTCCGCGGTCGCCGGCGACTTTACCTCAGGCAGCCATCATTGGCTGACATGGTCACGTAGGCGCCTTCGCACTCTTCGGGGGGTGCCTCGAGGTATCAGCGGGCATACCGCTTACGGGACTTTCTCTTTATGTCTCGCAGGCGGGTCAAACTTAATTGTGGTTTCTCCCGGCCTATCCCCTCTATTTAGTTGCTATTAGAGGCCTACTCTGCTTTTACCTCCCACTTCCTTAGCGGGTTATTGGGGCATCCCGGGTGACTTTATTGTGTAAATCCCTATTGGCCGGTGGCCGCGATAATCACCATATGGAGGCTTCTCAGGATAATGTGCTTGGGGTTCCTTCGGGACAAGCCCGGCTGTGTGTGGCGCGTGGGGTGTCCCCTACTAGTGATGACAATGTGCGGGTCTGTGTACCCTGTGCCTGCTTGCGCTGCAATCTGGGTTGCCTGTGGCTGGGCATGCGCCCCGTGTGGCTTCGCCTACTCCCCCACGCTTACATCTGACTCCCAGTGAGGTGCATACCAGTGGGGAGTCTCAGCCTGATTTGTCTACCAGGGTGGTTAGTATTGAGAAGCCGATTACTGGCTCTACGGCGCGTAAGGCCTCGGCTAAGAGGCGGCATCTGGCACCTGGCGTTAACTTATTTCCTATGGAGGAATTTATACCCCCCCTGGAAGAGGGGGAATTGTTTTCTGATTCAGAATCATCTGATGAGCAGCCTAAGGGTTATGCTGATTCTGGCTCTGACCCATGGGCTCCAGATGATACTGACAGGCTTTTGGCTCACATTTTTGAAGTGCTTTCTATCTCTCCTCCTGCCGCTGCTCCTCGGCAGCAGGGGGAATTGTTTCACATGGCTAAGCCACGTTTGGAGTTTCCTCACTTTAATAATCTTGTGTTCAAGAAGTGGGAGCGACCGGGCAGGCTCCCTGGGGTGCCTAAGAGTTGGGATAAGAGGTACCCTTTTCCTGTTGGTTAAGCGTTGGTTGCCCCCTCCAGAAGTGGATGCACCAATTCTGGGGTTGTCCAACACTTCTGTCATGCATTCCCCTGACTCTACTACACTGAGGGATGGTGAGGACCGGCGCATTGATCAGCTGGCTTTCCATGCCTTTGCCTGTGCGGGGTCTGCGCTGTGCCCGGTTTGTGCCTCTGCCATTACAGTTGTGGCTATTAGGACTCTGCTCAGTATTTTAGATGGGGCTCCTGATGAGGCAGCTAGTGCAGAGTATAGTGCCCTTCTGCGTTGTGAGGAATTTGTTGCATATGCCGGTGGCGGTGGCTATACGCTGTTCGGTTTGGCTGCGCCAGTGGGCAGCTGACAATGCTGCCAAGAAGGCTCTCACCGGGTTCCCCTTTAAAGGGCTGCGTCTATTTGGGGATCGCCTGGACCTGTTTGCTAAGGGAGGCAGGGTTCCCCAGCGCAAGAGACAGTCTCGGCCCTTTCGGGGTTCAGGTTCCTTTCTTCCCTCCTACCGTGGGTCCAGAATAGGAAGGGGAGCGTCATTTGCAGGGGCCCGGGAGATTTCTGGGGCAGGGGCAGAGGACGTGGCCGCCCTGGACCCTCCTGGGGTTCCAAATCTAAGTCTTCCCCCAAGCCCCCTCAGGCATGAAGGGGCGCCCTCACCCATCCGGGTGGGGGGATGGCTTTGGCTCTTTGCTCACGTCTGGAGGCGTCATGTCTCAGACCGGTGGATTCAGGAGGTAGTGTCCTCCGGTTACAAGATAGAGTTGGCAGCCTGGCCACCCCAAGATTCATCAGATCCCGGATGCCTCAAGACCCCCTGTCAGCTCAGGGCCTGTTGCTTGCTGTGCAGAATCTACTGGAGCTGGGGCTCATCTGCCAAGTGCCCTTAGGGGAAAGGGGCTACTATTCCAACCTTTTCACCGTTTCCAAAAGAGATGGGTCTGTCAGACCCATCCTGGACTTAAAGCTTCTCAACAAGTTTGTCAGACCCAAGAGGTTTCGCATGGAGACTCTGCGCTCAGCTGTAAGTTCACTATGCCCAGGGGACTTCATGACCTCTGTGGACATCAAGGATGCTTACCTCCATGTTCCAGTCTTTCCAGGTCATCAGAGATTCCTCAGGTTCGCTCTGGAGGATCAGCCTTACCAGTTTGTGGCATTGCCCTTCGGTCTTACTTCAGCTCCCAGGGTATTCACCAAGGTGCTGGCGGGCATTATGGCTCTGCTGAGAACTCAGGGCATTCGCATTCTTCCCAATTTGGACGACATTCTTATCTCTTCTCCGTCCTTCCAACAGGCAGAGCTGGATACAGTGTGGTGACCACACTGGAGTCTCACGGTTGGGTGATAAACCACTCCAAATCCTCCCTGTCTCCCTTTTCTGGGCATGAATCTGGATACAGCTCGGGCCAGGATCTTTCTTCTTCAGCAGAAGGTGGACAGTCTGCAAGCGCAAGCTCAGCTCCTTCTGTCCTGCCCTCATCCTTTCATCAGGCAGGGAATGCATCTGGTGGGCCTGATGGTGTCCTACTTCGAGGCGGTTCCTTATGCTCCGTTCCACATGAGGCCTCTTCAACTCCACCTCTTGTCTGTATGGGACAAGGACCCTGTGTCCCTGGATCAGGTTTTGGTTCTGTCCCCCCTAGCCAGGCGGTCCCTCTCGTGGTGGCTGGACTCAAGGAACCTGTTAGTGGGCAGATCCTTTCTGGCCCCTTGCTGGGAGACAGTCACCACGGATGCCAGTCTGACAGGTTGGGGGGGCTTCTGGAGATCCCTAACATTCCAGGGGCAGTGGGGCCGTCAGGAGGCCCACACCCCTATCAACATTCTGGAACTGAGGGCGATCAGGTTGGTTCTAGCCCGCTTGACCCCCCACCTTCGGGGTCGGGCTGTTCAGGTCCACTCGGACAACCAGACGGTGGTGGCCTACATCAATCATCAGGGAGGGACCCGGAGCAAGGGGGCCCTTAAGGAAGTGTCTCTGATCCTGTCCTGGGCAGAGGACAATGTTCCCTGCATCTCAACTGTGTACATTCCGGGGGTGGAGAATCTGGAGGCACTCTCTGAGCAGGGGGACTTCTCGCCTGGGGGAATGGTCCCTCAGCAACAGGGTGTTTCACACTCTGTGTCACCGTTGGGGTCAGCCAGATGTGGATCTGTTTGCGTCCCGTCACAATCACAAGCTTCCAGTCTTTGTGTCTCTGTCCCAGGACCCTCTGGCCTTTGCCGTGGATGCTCTGACAATGCCCTGGCAGGGCTTTCAGCTACTGTATGTCTTTCCCCCGTTTCCCCTGTTGGGCAGGGTTCTGCGAAAGAAAGCTCAGGAAGGTGTGCCAGCAATCCTGGTGGCCCCCTGTTGGCCAAGAAGAGTGTGATTCGCAGACATCGTGCAGCTGGCGGTAGATCAGTACGCCCTGCCCAAGGATCCAGACCTGCTCACTCAGGGGTGGCTACGCTACCCCAATTTACAAACGCTGGCTTTGACGGCCTGGCTGCTGAAACCTCCATCTTAATGGAAAAGGGCTGCCCGCCTCTGTTGTTAACACCATGATCAGGGCTAGGAAAAAGTCCTCTTCTTCCATCTACTATAGGGTTTGGCGTAGCTACATTGACTGGTGTGAGGCTAAATCTCTTCCCTGTCGTGTGTTTTCTATTCCTAGGATTCTGGAATTTCTCCAACATGGTTTGGATCTGGGGCTTCAACTCAGCACTCTGAAGGGTCATGTGTCTGCCTTGGCTGTTTTCTTTCAGAGATCTTTTGCTCAGCATTATCTGGTCAAGACCTTTTTCCAGGGGGTTACCCATGTGCGCCCCCCCCCCCCCCCCCACGTAAGCCTATGTTACCAGTCTGAGACTTGAACTTGGTCCTATCTGCCTTGCAGGGGTCTCCTTTTGAGCCTGTGCATGAGGCTGCTTTGTCCATTCTTACACTTAAGGTAGTCTTTTTGGTGGCTATCACTTCTGTTAGGCATGTTTCTGAGTTGGCGGTGCTTTCCATCAAGCCCCCTTACTTTGAGAGACACCAGGACAAGGTGGTGTTTCGCTTTAAACCAGATTTTCTGCCTAAAGTTGTGTCTGCTTTTCATCTCAATCAAACCTTCTTTGGAAGTGGTCAGGAACCTGAAGTTCTATTTTGTGGCTACTGAGCCCTTCAGGAAGACTGATGCTCTTTTTGTGGTACCTTCTGGTCCTAAGAAGGGTCTGGCTCCAGCTAAGTCTACCATCAGCAAGTGGATTCGTCAGGCTGTTATTCAGGCCTATTCTGCTAAAGGGAAGGATCCTCTTGGGCCTTTCAGCACCAGGCTCTTGTTGAACAAGTTTGCAAGGCCGCTACTTGGTCTTCTGTTCATACCTTTTCTAAGTTTTAGAAGGTTGATGTTAGGGCCTCAGCTGATGCTGTTTTTGGATGCAAAGTTCTGCAGGCGGCAGTGGTTTAATCTGCATGTTGTTGCTTTTGGGGATCCCACCCTACCTTACGGACACTGCTATTGGATGTCCCATACGTAAGGAATTACTCTCTGGAGCAGGACGTGCTGTATACTTAGAATAATACAATTCTGTGATTACTCACCTGTAGAATTGGTATTATACGTATACAACACGTCCTGCTCCACCCCGCCCTTGTTTTTCATTGTTCTTAGTGCCTCTGTATGGTGATTGTTATCATGGTTAAAATTTTTGATTATGGTTATTATTCTCCCGGCTTCTTGCTAACTGCTTGTCAATACTGGGGATTTTGTGGGAGGTCCCTGGAATATAAGGGGCCGGGAGGAGCCACTTTTTTGCGGTTTCTGCAGTCCAGCGCCATCTTGTGGATGTATAACCCAAACGTAAGGATTTACTCTATGGAGCAGGACGTGCTGTATACGTATAATACCAATTCTACAGGTGAGTAATCACAGAATTGTATTTTTGTTCCCCACCCCAGGCATTTGAATGTTTTCTTCCCCCAATGCTGCTTGGTATTCCTGTTACAGTGATTTTATATTTTTCATTTTCCTCAGGATATCATTGTTCCAAACTCTTCCCCTCGGAGTCTCAGGGTTTGGTCCTCTTTAAACAGGCCTATTCCCTCTTGTGGAATGCCCCACTCTGTAAACCCCTGAGTCACCTGATATTCTTACCTTTACCTCAAGCCGATGGCATGTGCGACTGGCATCATGTGCTTCCCTTCTCGGCTGTGTGCGGAGGGCGCACAGCTCAAGGGAGCAGAGTGATGCGGCTAGGATTCCAGCAGGCTGCACTAGCTGCAATGTGGGCTTGAGCAGAGGTAAATGAGCTCGGCGCCCTGTAGGGTTACACCCAACGGGCATCTGAAACCTAGGTGCCTCTGGGAGGATAGACCAAAACCCAGGATAGAGAAAATCCTGGGTTTTGGTCCACTTTAAGCTTTCCCTCACAATCTTTTGATGGGAGCAATTGATGGCTATTGAAAATAGTTATAGAAGGAAGATAAGAGCCAAAAGAAGATATAATTTGTTATCTATTTTATTACCAGAACATTGAGGGGAGTTGATAAACTGTTTTTCCCAATTTAACCTTCCATAAGATGTGGTTGCTCCACTTTAAGGAGAACTCCTTTGTTAAATTTTTGGTGTTCTGTTTTCCTGGATTGTGCCCTCAGACCTATGATTTACTTAGCATGCTGTGTCCAGGTTTCCTAAATGCGTGTGGCTCTGTTCGGCTACAGTGGGAGTAGTTTTCCTGGGATTGAAGTCCAAGAATCCTTCCACTGTCACAGCTGAGCTAACCCCTTAGCTACTGAAACACAAGACTGACCCACCTATATGAAGTTTAATTACAGCAGAAGGGGTTAAACCTGTTTGATATAGCCAATCCGGTGAGTAGAAAGCCAGGGTGAGGAAGTCCCTACTCTGTACATAAACCAGTTAATGTACAAGTCCTTCAGGACGGCTACTTGAGAGATGCCTCCTGCCCCTGGAGAGGAAACACAAACTGGGACAGGGTTTGAAAGCCCCACCCCTTCCTCCCAGTCCTTAATATTTTAGCAAGCAAAACAGGAAAACCAAAGGACCAGCTGAATTCGGGAGGGTAGCTAAAAGATTCGTAGAAATACGTAGAAAGACTAACAGGGATTTTCTCCCTCTGTCCTTCAGGAGGGCAACTTGAGAGGATAAGCAAGTAATCTAATATTTAAGGGGCGGGATACCGAATTAAGAACTCTTCTGCCGAAGGATTGTTGAAAAGATCAAACCTATAATATTTTTTAAAAGTATGAGGGGATGACCATGTGGCTGCCTTGCAAATTTCTTCCAAAGAGGCACCGGATTTCCCTGCTCAGGAAGTGGATACTTCTCTGATGAAGTGCCCATATAAGTGTAGGCTAAAGAAAAAGTCTAATCCATCTATGGATATGGATACATTTAAGGCCAGTCCTCTATTCTTACCGATAGAAGGTCTGACCAAGTAAGTCACCAAAGATCTTCTAACATTCAAGAGATGTGTATTACCCTCTCATTGTCCAGGTTGCTCCTGAAAGATGGTAGGATAATATCCTGGGATCTGTGAAATGTGAAGGCAATTTTAGGCAAATAAAGGGGATCAGGCCTAAGGATGGCTCTAGCCTAATACTGTACAGAAGGGCTCTCGAATGGAAAGGGCTTACAGATCACTGACTCTGCATGTCGAAATAATGGCGCAGCAGAAAACTAATTTTTAAGGTTAAAATTTTGTCTGATCCCTCGGCAAGTGGCTCGAAGGAAGGTTTGGATAATCCCTTAAGGACAAGGGTTAGATCACTTGTAGGGCACTTGGTAGAGGGGACTGGTCTCCTGCTGGAAATTACAACATAAAATCTATTGATTATACCATTTTTTCTTAAAGTGGACCAACACCCAGGATTTTGACTATCCTGGGTTTTGGTCCACTTCCCTGGGGCACCCCGATCGGGGATGGCCCTCTATGTGAAACCCCCCAGATCGCCAGATTCAACTCACCTCACCCCGCTCCTACGGTGCATGCACGACTGCTCATCCAATCAGCGCGCTCGGAGCCCCTGAGCTATGCACGTCAAAGCGACATCTTGGCTCAGCGCTCCGAGCACGCTGGCAGCCGCATCTCGCGCTTCCCTCTAACAGGGAGTGCGCCCTGCTAGTGAGAAGTGCAGGATGCGGCCCGCGCATGCGCCGTTGGACTGGGATTCAGGTAAGGTTTGTGGGCGTCCTTGGGGGTTTCACACAGCAGGGCATCCAAAATCGTCGGGGAGGGATTGGATCGTCCCGGAATCCACCCGATCCTGCTGGGTGTTGGTCCACTTTAAGGTTTTATCGAGAAAGAACGAGATTGCCAAGTCCTGAGTTTTAAGAGTACTTACGGCCAGCCCTAGATCAAAACCATCCTGCTAGGACTGAAGAAATCAACTTTTTGTTCAAACTGTTTGCAGCACAGAAATAACAGAACGTCTTGCAAGTTCTCAAGTAGGCTTTTCTTGTAGATTCCTTTCTTCTACCTATAAAGGTTTCTATCACCCTTGTGGAAAGCCCCTTCTTATTCAGGATCCAGAAGGCTAGAATCTGATTCTGTAGACCCGAATAGCAAAACGGACGTGAGTTAGTAGGTCTGGTTTCAGTGGTAATTGCCAAGGCTAATCAGGGCACATCCATAGAGGTGCAACCCAACTTCTCCTTGGCCCGGCCGGCGCAATTCGGATTACTGACATTCATCCACGATCTTTCTTATCACCTGAGAAAAAGAGAGTTGAAACGGAGGAAAGGCATAGGCTAGGGTAAAATTCCAAGTCTGTGCTAGCATATCCACCCTTAGGGCCCTGTCCCTCTGACACAGAAAAAAAGACGGTCCTGCACTTTATATATTTTGGGTTGTGGCAAATCTATTTTATGGTTATCTGTTGAAATACTTCCTGGTTTAGAATCCACTTTGATTAAAAGATTTCTGTTTTGCTCAAGTCCACGACTACATTCAGGGACCCTTTCAAGTGGACCGCTGAAAAAGACTTTAGTTGGTGTGGAAGGGGCAGCAAGAAAAAGTAAGCCAGATCCTGTAACATTGCCGACCTGATTTCCCCCTGCAGCTTTATGTATTCTACTGTTCTCTATCTTATCTGAACCTCTTTATCGATCACCAGATGATGGATGTGATACAAAGCTTGTGCTACCGCCTTCAGCTCCCTGAAGTTTGATGATCTTTCTTGAATTTCTGTTGACCAGGGTCCCTGGGTATGCCAGGAGTCTAGATGTGCTCTTCAGCCCCAGGTACTGGCATCCTTCGTTATGACCGTCGACTGCACTTGTCTCCAAGCCCTGCCCTCCTGCATATCTTGAAGATGCCTGCCACCAGGCCAGACTATCTATGACTGACGGACAGTTCATCTAGGGATTCTGGGTTACGATACCAAACCTGCAGAAGGAAAGTCTGGAGAGGCCTGGAATACAGCTGTGCCCACTTAACAGCTAAAATTGCTGATGTCAAGAGGCCTAGAATTCTCATTATTACCCGTACAACGATAAACTCCTTTAGACTTAGCTTGCCTAATTGGGTTAGATGTTTTTCTTGTTTGTCTGACAGTAGACAAATCTTTTGTTCTAAGGTGTCTATCCAGAGACTGAGGAATCTGCATTTTCTGGAAGGAATCAGGCTTGATTTTTCCAGATTTACAATCCATCCCATTTTCTCTCATATTCCACTACAGGGCATCACTGACAGATATGAATAGGTTAACTCTTGTTCCAAGGGCGGGACTGCAAGATAAAAAGTTGTGGTTCCTCTTGGCATATATATACTTCCGGGTGCTCTCCGCAATCCAGTGTTATTCTTGCAGTTCAAGACTGTGAAGGTTGTGCTTGGATTTTATTTCCTCCAATTCATTTTTTTTTCCTTATATTGATTTGTTATTCAGGAAGCGAGGGATTTAACCCTGTCTGTCTCCCAGACTCCTGAGACCTTATGTCTCCGCTCCTAGATTGGAACACGTGACCACCAGAACATAGTTTTGGCTCCTCCTCCCAGACTCCAGTTGTTATAGAGATCTGAAAAATACAAAAGACAGACCAGAACACTACTGGTAATTAAAACAAGACATGCAATCAAATGTTAGCCTGCGGGAGGGAAACCTGTATGTTGCCCATTTAGAAAAAGAAGTTACCAGGTAACTAACTTAAGTGGACCAAAACCCAGTAGGATCGGCCCGGGAATCGATCGATTCCCTCCCCCCGGGGCATCCAAAATCGGGATGACCCACTGTGTGAAACCCCCCAGGTCCTCGGCCGATCTAGGGGGTTTAAGCGGGGCACCCCCAAGTAGGGTGCCCCTGTTGAAAGGACCAAAACCCAGGATAGTCAAAATTTCATGTTAAAGCCCAGAATCTCCTGAAAAAAAAACAATATATAATTTTCCTTGGAAATCCCTTAAAAAATCAAGGTTAAACACCCGCTGGCCTTTCCTCGGACCTGAAAAGTACAATTCTGTGAGTATTCACCTGTACAATTGATTTTATAGTATACAGCACGTCCTGTTCCAGTAAATTCCTTACACTTGGGTTATTCCACCACAAGACTTGTGGACACTCCCGGCCCCATAAATAGCCGTGTACCTCCCACCAATTTCCAGTGTTGACAAGCAGTTATACAAGAAGCAGGGAGAATCAAAAAATGGATAAGAACCCAAAATGAACTTTTGAACAATCACCATACAGAGGTAACTAAAAAAATGATAACAAGGGAGGGGTGGAACAGGACGTGCTGTATACTATAAAATCAATTCTACAGGTGAGTACTCAGAGAATTGTATTTTTCCAAGTATACAGCACGTCCTGTTCCAGAAAATTCCTTACACTTGGGACATCCTAAAGCAGTGTCTGTAAGGTAGGGTGGGATCCCCAAAGAGCAACGGCAGGCAGTTCAAACCACTGCCGCCTGAAGAACTTTGCGGCCAAAAGCAGCATCAGCTGAGGCCCTAACATCAACCTTGTAAAACTTAGAAAAAATATGAACAGAAGACCAAGTAGTGGCCTTACAAACTTGTTCAACAGAAGCCTGGTGCTGAAAGGCCCAAGAGGCCCCAATAACACGAGTGGAATGAGCAGTAAGGCGGAAGGGAGGCTCCTTCCCCTTAGCAGAATATGCTTGCACCACCGCCTGACGGATCCACTTGCTGATAGTGGATTTAGCTGGAGGCAAACTCTTCCTAGGTCCAGAAGGGAGAACAAAAAGAGCATCAGTCTTCCTGAATGATTCAGTAGCTACCAAATAAAACTTCAGAACCCTGACCACATCCAAGGAGTGCAGAGTCCGCTCCTTGGAATTAGCAGGATTAGGACACAATGAAGGCAAAACAATGTCCTGATTGAGATGAAATGCAGACACAACCTTAGGCAGGAAATCTGGCTTATACCGAAACACCACCTTGTCCTGGTGTCGCTCAAAGTAAGGAGGTTTAATGGAAAGCGCCGCCAACTCAGAAACACGCCTAACAGAAGTGATAGCCACCAAAAAGGCTACCTTAAGAGTCAAAATAGGCAAAGCAGCCTCACGTAGAGGCTCAAAAGGAGGACCCTGCAAAGCAGATAAAACCAAATTCAAATCCCAGACTGGTAACATAGGCTTACGTGGCGGGCGCACGTGAGTAACCCCCTGGAAAAAAGTCTCAACCAAACGGTGGTTGGCAAAAGATCTTCGGAAGAAAATAGCCAAGGCTGAAACATGTCTCTTGAGAGTACTAAGTTGAAGGCCCAAATCCAAGCCATGCTGCAAAAATTCCAGGATCCTGGGAATAGAAAACACCCAACAGGGAAGAGACTTAGACTCACACCAAGCAATGTAAGCATGCCATACCCTATAGTAGATAAATGACGAGGACTTCTTCCTAGCTCGAATCATGGTAGTAACAACAGAAGCAGGCAGCCCCTTATCCATCAAGATGGAGGTCTCAGCAGCCAGGCCGTCAAAGCCAGCGTTTGTAAATTGGGATGGCGTAGCTGCCCCTGAGTGAGTAGGTCTGGAACCTTGGGCAGAACGTATTGATCTACTGCCAACTGCACGATGTCTGCGAACCACACCCTTCTTGGCCAACAGGGGGCCACCAGGATGGTTGGCACCCCTTCCTGGGCTATCTTGCGCAGCACCCTGCCAGCAGAGGAAACGGAGGGAACACATAGAGGAGCCGAAAGCTCTTCCAAGACATAGCTAGTGCATCCATGGCTAAGGCCAGAGGGTCCTGGGACAGAGAGACAAAGACTGGAAGCTTGTGATTGTGACGGGACGCAAACAGATCCACATCCGGCTGACCCCAACGGTGGCACAGGGAGCGAAACACCCTGCTGCTGAGGGACCATTCTCCCAAACAAAATGTCCCCCTGCTCAGGGAGTCCGACTCCATATTTTCCACCCCCGGGATATACACTGTCGAAATGCAGGGAACATTCTCCTCCACCCATGACAGTATCAGAGAAACTTCCTTGAGGGCCCTCTTGCTCCGGGTCCCTCCCTGATGATTGATGTAGGCAACCGCCGTCTGATTGTCCGAGCGGATCTGAACAGCCCGACCCCAAAGGTGTGATGTCAATTGGGCGAGAACCAACCTTACTGCCCTCAGTTCCAGAATGTTGATCGGAGTATGGGCCTCCTGGGGGCCCCACTGACCCTGGAATTTCAAGGACTTCCAGAATCTCCCCCAACCTGTCAGACTGGTATCTGTGGTGACAGTCTCCCAACAAGGGGACAGAAAGGTTCTGCCCACCAAGAGGTTCCTTGAGTCCAGCCACCATGAAAGGGACCGTCTGGCCAGGGGGGACAGAACAAACACCTGATCCAGGGACACAGGGTCCCGATCCCACACTGATAAGAGGTGTAGCTGCAGAGGTCTCATGTGAAAGTGAGCATAGGGTACCGCCTCGAAGCAAGACACCATCAGGCCCACCAGTTGCATCCCCTGCCAGATGGAGGGATGAGGACAAGAAAGAAGGAACTGGGCCTGAGCTTGATTCTCCACCTTCTGTTGAGGGAGAAAAACCTTGACCTGAGATGTATCCAGAGTCATGCCCAGAAAGGATGGTTGATCACCCAGCCGAAGGACTCTAGTGTGGACACCACCATCTGGGTATCCAGTTCTGCCTGATGGAAGGACTGAGAAGAGATCAGAATGTCATCCAAATAAGGAAGGATGCAAATGCCCTGAGATCTCAACAGAGCCATCTCACCCGCCAGCACCTTGGTGAATACCCTGGGAGCTGAGGTGATGCCGAAAGGTAAGGCCACAAATTGGTAGTGCTGATCCTCCAGAGGAAACCTGAGAAATTTCTGATGACCTGGGAAGATTGGTACATGAAGGTAAGCGACCTTGATGTCTACGGATGTCATGAAGTCGCCCGGGCGCAGAGTAGCAACTGCTGAGCGTAGGGTCTCCATGCGAAAATGCTTGAATCTGACAAACTTGTTGAGGCGCTTTAAATCCAGGATGGGCCTGAGGGACCCATTATTTTTGGGAACAGTGAATAGATTGGAGTCGAAGCCTCTGCCCTTTTCCCTGAGAGGCACAGGGCAGATGACCCCCAACTCCAAAAGGTTTCGGGCCGCAAGCCCTGAGCCTACAGGGGGTTTTGAGCCATCCGGGATCTGATAAATCATGGGGGCGGCCAGGCTGCAAACTCTATCTTGTATCCGGAGGACACCACCTCCTGAATCCATCTGTCTGCTACAGGTAGCCTCCAGACGTGAGCAAAGAGCCGAAGCCGTCCCCCCACCCGGATGGGTGAGGGCGCCTCCTCATGCCTGAGGGGGCTCAGGGGAGGATTTGGGCATGGGACCCCATGAGAGCCCGGGACGGCCTCGTCCTCTACCCCTGCCCCAATAGTCTCTGCGTGCCCCAGCAAAGGAAACTCCTCGACCAGCCCTGGAAGCGCGGAAGGAGAGAAGCATCGGTCCCCCGAAAGGGCCGAGACGGCCTCCTACATTGAGGCATCCTACCACCCCTGGCAAATAGGTCTAAGCGTTCACCAAAGAGCCGCAGCCCCTTAAAGGGAAAACCAGTGAGGGCCTTTTTAGCAGCATTATCAGCCACCCACTGACGTAGCCAGACACAGCGTCATATAGCCACCAACAGGGCAGAAGTCCTACCACACATTCTAATGGCATCATCCATGGCAGAAAGGATATATGCAATAAATTCATAGCCAAGTAGGAGAGATCTATAATCCTAACCTCCCGCGTCATCAGAGGCCCCATCTATGAGACACTTAAGCAGCCCTTTAATAGCAATAGCCGTTATGGCAGAGGCACAAACCGGGCTCAGTGCAGTCCCCACACAGGCAAAAGCATGACAGGACAGCTGGTCCAAGCGCCAGTCCTCACCATCCCGCAGGGTAGTAGTGTCAGGTGAATGCATGACTGATGTGTTAGACAACCCCAGGACGGGCGCGTCCACCTCGGGAGGACATGACCAACGCTTAATCACATCAGCGGGAAAAGGATACCTCCTGTCCCAACTCTTGGGCACCCAGGTAGCTTACTAGGGCGTTCCCACTCTTTGAGCACCAGATTATTAAAGTGATTCTGCTCAGGGAACTCCAAGCGTGGTTTAACAGAATGGAAAACCTCACCCTGCTGCTGCGGAGCCACGGCAGGAGGGGAAAATAACGTTTTGTGATTACTCACCTTTAAAACGGATATTATAAGTGTGACATACACTCCGCTTCAATTCTTCATGACATTTGGGTTATTCTCCAGTAGCGGGCGAACTTCTGCACAGATGAATGCAAAAAAGGAGCTCCTCCCAGTCCATAAATACCTGGGACCTCCCACCAATTCCCCAGTGTAAGATAGCAGTAAGGGGACCAGGAAGAACCAAATATAACAATACTAACAACCAAGAAACAATGGTTCACCATATAAAGGATCCAGAATACCAAAAAAGGGTGGGTGAAGCGGAGTGTATGTCACACTTATAATATCCGTTTTAAAGGTGAGTAATCACAAAACGGTATTATTCCAAGTGTGACATACACTCCGCTTCAATTCTTCATGACATTTGGGACATCCAATTGCAGTGCCCGTCATGGGTGGGAACCATAAACAGTAAAGAATGCACCAACTAAAACCACTGCAGCTTGCAGAACCTTGCGGCCAAAAACGGCATCCGCTGAAGCCCGCACATCAACCTTGTAAAACTTGGGAAAAGTATGAACGGAAGACCAAGTAGCAGCCTTACAAACTTGTTCAACAGAAGCCTGGTGCTGAAAAGCCCAGGACGCACCAACAGCACGAGTAGAATGCGCAGTGACCCTAAAAGGGGAAGTCTTCCCCTTAGCAGAATAGGCCTCAACAATGGCCTGACAAATCCCTTTGCTAATGGTAGCGGGTGCCAAACCTTTCCTGGGCCCGCAGGGCACCACGAAAAAGGCATCTGTCTTGCGGAAAGAAGAAGTAGTCACCAAATAGTACTTAATACAGCGAACCACATCCAAATTGTGCAAAACCCTCTCCTTGTCATTGCTAGGCTTAGGACACAAGGAAGGGAGAACAATATCCTGATTGAGATGGAAAGCGGAAACCACCTTAGGAAGGAAATCTGGCTTAAAGCGAAAGACCACCTTGTCCTGGTGTCTTTCAAAGTAAGGGGCCTGAATCGACAGAGCCGCCAACTCAGAGACACGCCGAACAGAGGTAATAGCCACCAAGAAAGCAACCATTTGAGTGAAAACAGAAAGAGCAATATCCTGTAACGGCTCAAAAGGAGGACCCTGGAGAGCCGAAAGGACCAAATTCAAATACCAAACAGGAACCATAGCCTTCCGAGGGGGTCGAACATGAGTGATCCCCTGGAAAAAAGTCTTAACCAGCGGGTGTAAGGCAAAAGATCTTTGGAAGAAAACAGACAGAGCAGAGACCTGCCCTTTCAAGGTACTAAGCTGGAGCCCAAGATCCAGACCGTGCTGAAGAAACTCCAAAATCCTAGGGATCGAAAACACCCTGCAAGGCAAGGCCCTAGCCTCACACCAGTCAATATAGGACCGCCAAGCCCCATAGTAAATGCCAAAAGAGGAAAGCTTCCAAGCTCTAATCAAGGTCTGAACCACAGCCTCAGACAAACCTTCCTCCTTCAAAATGAAGGTTTCAGCAGCCAAGCCGTCAAAGCCAGCGTTTGTAAATTGGGGTAACGTAGTTGACCCTGAGATAACAGATCCGGAAACATGGGAAGCCGATACTGATCTACCGCCAGCCTTACAACGTCTGCGTACCAAAACCTTTCTTGGCCACCTTGGAGCCACCAGAATTGCTGGTGCCCCCTCCAGAGCCAGTTTGCAAACTACCTTGCCCAGCATGGAGAAGGGAGGAAACAGGTACAGAAACCCCAGATCCTTCCAAGCAGGGGACAAGGCATCCACTGCCAGAGCTAGAGGATCCTGAGATAGAGACACAAAGGACGGGAGTTTGTGATTGTGCCGTGAGGCAAAGAGATCCACCTCCGGAGTCCCCCACTTGCGAAAAAGAACACGAAAAACCCCGGGGTTGAAGGACCACTCTCCCTGGCGAGAGAACCCCCTGCTCAGGGAGTCCGCCTCCGTGTTTTCTACTCCTGGAAAATAGATTGGCGAAATGCAGGGAACATTGCTCTCCGCCCAATGCAGGATCAGAGAGACTTCCCTGAGGGCACTCCTGCTGTGAGTCCCTCCTTGGTGATTGATGTAGGCTACCGCCGTCCGATTGTCTGAACGATTCTGAACCAGAAGACCCTGTAAGTGCGACGTCAGCCGTGACAGGACAAGCCGGATGGCTCTGAGCTCCAAGACATTGATGGGGTTGTGAGCCTCCTGAGGACCCCACACCCCGCTGAACTGATGACTTTTCCAGAAACCTCCCCAGCCCGACAGGCTGGCATCCGTGGTAACCGTCTCCCCGCGAGGAACCAAAAAGGATCTGCCCCCTCAACAGATTGCTCGACTCCAGCCACCACCAAACCCCGGGAGACATCTTGAATGGTTGATCCAATGACAGTGGACACCTGTCCCAATGCGTCAATAGATGAAGTTGAAGAGATCTCATGTGAAACTGCACAAACGGGACCGCCTCGAAGGAGGCCACCATCAATCCCACCAGTTTCATCCCCTGTCGGATAGAGGGGCAAAGATTGGCCAGAAGAAGGTGGATCAGATCCTGAATCCCCTGCACCTTGGTCTGGCGTAGAAACACTCTGGCCTGAATGGTATCCAGATTCATGCCCAGGAATTAAATCACCCGTGATGGCGAGAGAGAGGACTTGGGGCGGTTGATCACCCACCCGAACCTCTCCAGGGTCAACACCACCTGGTCCAGCTCCGCCTGACGGAGGGAAGAAGCTGAAATCAATAGGTCGTCCAGATACGGCACAATGCGAATTCCCTGAGCTCTGAATAGGGCCATTATGCCCGCCAGAACCTTGGTGAAGACCCTCGGCGCTGAGGTCAACCCGAAGGGAAGGGCTACAAACTGAAAATGCTGATCGTCCACCTTGAACCTGAGGAATCTCTGATGCGCTGGAAAAATTGAAACATGCAAATATGCATCCTTGATGTCTATGGATGTCATGAAATCCCCTTGACGAAGGGAACTGATGGCCGAGCGCAGAGTCTCCATACCGAACTTCTTGATTCTGATGAATCTGTTGAGGACCTTGAGGTCCAGAATGGGTCTTACAGAACCTTCCTTCTTGGGAACCGTGAAAAGATTGGAGTAGAAACCCCTGCATCTCTCCGACGGAGGCACCAGGCATACCACTCCCATGTCCAGAAGGTTTTTTACACCCGAGACCTTAAAAATCTTGGAGGAAGCCAGTACTCGAACTCCAGTTTGTACCCGGAGGAGACCACTTCCAAGATCCAATTGTCTGTGACCTCCCGAGCCCAGACCTGGAAGAAGAGCGCCCCTTCATTGCTGAGCTGGTTTACCTGCAGGCTTGGGTTTGGAACCCCAGGCAGAAGCGGGACGGGCCCGACCTCTGCCCCTGTTCCAGGAAGAGCCTCTGACACCCGAGAAGGCCAAGCCTCTACCAGCTCTGGCACCTCGAAAGGAAGGATTGAAAGAGCCTGCCCTCCGAAAGGGACGGCGCTGTTTCTTCCGCTGAGGTAACTTACCTCCCTTTGCCACAGCATCTAACTTATCTCCAAACAGCCGCGTACCCAAGAAGGGAAGAGCTGTGAGCGATTTCTTGGCCGCAAAATCTGCCGTCCACGGAGCCATACCGAGCGGCGCATGGCCACCAATAAGGCTGAAGTCCAACTACACATAACAATAGTGTCTTCCATAGCAGCCAAGACAGAATCCATGAACAATTCAAATCTTTTAAGCGTAGTAAACTCAGTGCTAGCCGGATCAAGGTGACCGTCATTTAACCAGTCCCTAATCAGAGACCTAGCACCCAAGGCCACTAGCGCAGATGCACAAACAGGCCGCAAAGCCGAACCAACACTGGCAAATGCATGGCATGCCATCTGATCAAGGCACCTATCCTCACCATCCTTTAGGGAAGTGGCGTCTGGGGTGTGAAGCACGGAGGAGTTGGTCAACCCCAAAACTGGCGCATCGACCTCGGGAGGAGAAGCCCAGCGCTTAACCGCTTCCACCGGGAAAGGATACTTCTTATCCCATCCCTGAGGAACACCCGGAACACCCTGTTCCAGGAAGAGCCTCTGACACCCGAGAAGGCCAAGCCTCTACCAGCTCTAGCACCTCGAAAGGAAGGATTGAAAGAGCCTGCCCCCCGAAAGGGACGGCGCTGTTTCTTCCGCTGAGGTAACTTACCTCCCTTTGCCACAGCATCCAACTTATCTCCAAACAGCCGCGTACCCAAGAAGGGAAGAGCTGTGAGCGATTTCTTGGACGCAAAATCTGCCGTCCACTGACGGAGCCATACCGAGCGGCGCATGGCCACCAATAAGGCTGAAGTCCAACTACACATAACAATAGTGTCTTCCATAGCAGCCAAGACAAAATCCATGAACAATTCAAATCTTTTAAGCGTAGTAAACTCAGCGCTAGCCGGATCAAGGTGACCGTCATTTAACCAGTCCCTAATCAGAGACCTAGCACCCAAGGCCACTAGCGCAGATGCACAAACAGGCCGCAAAGCCGAACCAACACTAGCAAAGGCATGGCATGCCATCTGATCAAGGCGCCTATCCTCACCATCCTTTAGGGAAGTGGCGTCTGGGGTGTGAAGCACGGAGGAGTTGGTCAACCCCAAAACTGGCACATCGACCTCGGGAGGAGAAGCCCAGTGCTTAACCGCTTCCACTGGGAAAGGATACTTCTTATCCCATCCCTGAGGAACACCCGGAAGCCGACTAGGTTTCTCCCATTCCCTAAGGATCAATGCATCAAAGTGACCTTGGGTAGGGAACTCCAAACGAGGCTTGTGGGCCCCAAAAAATTCCCCCTTCTTGAGAGGAGGCGCCTCAGGCGGCGCAATATCCAAAACCTCCAAGAGATGTGATAAAACCGTGGCCGTGTCAACAGCATCCCCCAGCGCCTGCCCAACATCAGCCTCGCCAAACCGTACATCTTCAGCCTCTGACTCCTCATACAATTCCACCTACTCCAACGGGGAATAATCTGACATATCAAATGAATCATCAGCAATATCCCAAGTCGCCTGGACCGACGACAAATGTCTCTTTTTAGCCTGGGCCTTCTTGCCCACCGCGCTAACCATAAATTTCTCGATGCTGGCCAACCTAGCACAAACATCGGAATGCGACTCCCCGCTAGCACCAATGTCACTTGGGATACGGATAAGGCGGGGAGGGGAAGGCGATGAAGCGGGGGGTGCCAACCCAGAAGGCTGGGCACCCGACTGCCGCGATATGGCCTTTTGTGCACATGGTATACAAATGAGCACATTCTCACCCGTAAGGGATGCCCCACAACCCACACATGGCCGGGATTGTCCCAGAGGGAGCCCGAGCCCGGTATCCTGTGGAGCCTCCATATGGTGATTTTTGTGGTCAGTCGCAAGACCGCAGGGAATTTAAGCAATAAGCAACCCGGGATGCCCCTTAAAAGTCCCAGTGGGAGGACTTGTGATCTATATTAACCCTTCTAGTGCCAGCTACGTGAGTCTCACGTAGCAGCCTCTACTCCACTTAAGTGCCAGCTACGTGAGACTCACGTAGCTGACTTTAAACCCCCACAGTAAAAAAAATATAAAAGTAAAATACTCACCTGACCCCTCGTTGGATTCAGCCGGGTCTCCTCTTTAATTTGGTGCCATCCGATCCCCCGTGGGGGGTCGGATGGCTCCAGGAGAGCCCCCGGAATAGCACCCCCCCCCCCCGTTTGGCAGCAGCAGCTGCTAACTGTAAAAAAAAAAAAAAATACAAATGACATTTACTTACCTGCAGTCGCGCTGCCTCCCTCCGGGTCTCCTCTTCACTGGGGGGGCCTCCGATCGCCCCCCCCAGCCTCTTCAGCTTCAGGGGAGAGCCTGAAAGGGCTCTCCCCTTCCTCTCCCGACGGGCGCCGCCATCTTGCTGTTAAGCCCCGCCCCTTTGGGGGCGGGGCTAATGACGTCACCGCCGGGTGTCATCGGGCACCCGGCAGTTCTCTTCTCAGATGCCGGTGATGGCTGGGCGGAGAAGGAGGGAGGTAGGCGATCCTCCGATCGCCTGCCTCCCCCCTTCTCTGCCCAGCTGTCACCTGCATCAGATCGCCGCGGGACATTGCTTCTGAAGATCGGAGGTGAGTAAAGGTAAAATGTTTTTTTTTTTTTTAATAAACATATTACAAAACCTGTGTCTGTCTTTTTTCTTATACTGTTAACCCTTTGTGAACTGGTAAGGGGTCCATGACCCCTATACCAGTTCACAAGGCTGGGGGGATGGCAAGCCACCTGCGCTAGCAGGTGGCTTGCCATTAACCCCTGGCACCCCCATTACCTGCCTCCCCAAAGGCCAGGGGGGGGCAGAAGAGCCCGGGCCCACATGGGCTATGTGGGCTCGTAGGCTGCAGGGTGGGGGGGGCACAAAAGCTGGCCCCCCCACTCTGTGCCTACAAGCCCCCATAGCTGGTCCCGGGCTGGTTACTGTGGGTAAGGGGGACCCCACGTCATTTTTTTTTTGATTTTTAAGGGTTTTTAACCCTTAAAAATCAAAAAAAAAATGGGGTCCGCCCCCCCTGGGAGGGGGGACCCTATGTCATTTTTTTTTTTTATTAACCCTTTGTGTTCTGTCATCCAGCAGCTATAAAAGGCTTCTTGCAAGTGAGCAGAAGCCAGTGATCGCCGAGGGACAGAGTGCTCCAGGATGGATGGGAGGTGAGTACAGTGTAAAAAAAAAATAAAAATTAATAAAATATTTTTTTCTCTGCTTGTGTCTGTGTGATTATTTACTTTTAACCCCTTGTGAACTGGTAAGGGGTCCATGACCCCTATACCAGTTCACAAGGCTGGGGGGATGGCAAGCCACCTGCGCTAGCGGGTGGCTTGCCATTAACCCCCGGCACCCCCATTACCTGCCTCCCCAAAGGCCAGGGGGGGGCAGAAGAGCCCGGGCCCACATAGGCTATGTGGGCTCGTAGGCTGCAGGGTGGGGGGGCCACAAAAGCTGGCCCCCCCACTCTGTGCCTACAAGCCCCCATAGCTGGTCCCGGGCTGGTTACTTTGGGTAAGGGGGACCCCACGTCAATTTTTTTTTTGATTTTTAAGGGTTTTTAACCCTTAAAAATCTCAAAAAAAATGGGGTCCCCCTCCCCTGGGAGGGGGGACCCTATGTCATTTTTTTTCTCGATTTAACCCTTTGTAGTGTGGATGGTATTTGTATTTTTTTTGTGAATGTTATAAAATACTTGTTTCAGTTAGAGGGGTCTCCTGGGCAGGAACAGGGGGCTACCGATAAATATGTGGTACCGTTCTAATCGGTAGAAATGGGGCTTTCTCATGCAATATGATTTTCCTTAATAAAATACATTTTTTATTTAAAATAAAGGAGTCAATTTTCAAAAAAATTTTTTTATTTATTTTTTTTACTTAATAATATTGTAAAAAAAAAAAAAATGTACAAACAAGACATTTCATGTTAAAGCCTAAACTCTGCTGCAAAAAATATATATATATAATTTTCCTGAAAGTTCCAGCAAAAATGGCGCAAAACATGGCGAAAACATGACGCAAAATGGGGAAAAATGGCCTGTCAACAGAGGGTGACAAAATCTCAAGTAGGCTGGCAATTAAAAGGGTTAATAGTACCTATGCATGTTGGGTATTGTTCTGTTCGGGAGACCTTGCGCTTTCAGACTTAGCTTGTTTTTTCTGGTTTGCATATTTAAATTTTAGGAAAAGGTGTTTTTTATTCAGCTTTTTTATAAATTTTTTAGGGAAACCCTGCGCAACCAAAGAATTCTTTGAGGTAATAATTCCAGAAAGATGAGCCCACTAGAACAAGTTGGGTACCCTTAGAAAGCTTAACGTGTGTACTTTCAGGGAATATATGGTTTATGGGGGATATTCTAAATGTCAAGGGTTGTTTTGGTTGAAAAATCGCAAGGTGCGCACTTTGTCTGCAGAGCTGAAATTTTCAAGTAAAATTACCGTTACGCACATGCTTTACTTTGGGGTGTTTGGCAGCTCTTCCCTTGACAGTAGCTATGCATGTTGGGTATCGTTCTGTTCGGAGGTTGTTGCGTTTTCAGATTAAACTTGTTTTTTCTTGTTTGTATGTAGTTTTTTAGGAAAATGTGGCTTTGATTCTGCTTTTTTATCCTTTTTTTAGGGAAACTCTTTGCAACCAAAGAATCCATTGAGGGATTACTTCCAGAAAACTATGGCCACATCAACAAGCCTGGTACGCCTAGAAAGCCTGAGGTGTGTACTTCCAGAGAATATATAGTTTGTTGGGGGTATTTCAAATGTAAAGGGTTGTTTTTCTGGAAAAACTGCAAGGTGCGCATATTGCGTAGCATAGTTGTATTTTATCTGAAAATCCCCTAAAGCGCTGTTTCAGTTTGGGGGAGTCTCCTGGGCAGGAAAGGGTGTCTACCTATACATATGTGGTACCGCTGTAACCGGGAGAAATTGGGATTTCACACGCAATAAGATTTCATTGACAAACTTACATTTTTTATTACAAAAAAAACTACAATATGTAAAATTTTTTTTTTTTTTTTTTTTTTTGCACATATTTCACCCAAAAATATTAAGAATACACCTAACAAATGACAAACAAGACATTTCATGTTAAAGCCCAGACTCTGCTGAAAAAAACAATATATCATTTTCCTGGGAAATCCCTGGAAATCCCTTCCAAAATCACATTTAAACGTGGGGAGCGCAAAATAGTGCAAAATGGTCTGGCAACAGAATGTGACAAAAACTCCAGGTAGGCTGGCACTTAAAGGGTTAAGGCTAGGGACCCCAGGACTAGGAGGATCCCCTTATCATGTACATAAACGATGCAATCTGAAACACACAATGAAGCATCTAATCAAAATTGCCTCACAATATATATATATAATAACGTATATCCATACACACACATGCGAGAAAAAACAGGATGTCCCCCTGCTAAAGAGGGGCCCCCGCATAAGCTAAGGAAGTGGCCAACAGGCCCTTACCAGCCAGGAGCACACAGGATTAGCCGCAGCAGCACCAAGATGGCCCCCGGAGAAGAGCCTCATGAGAAGAGGAGGAAGAGGAGGGGGGCGGGCCAGCGCAGAACGCGCATCGCCAGGCCACGCCCCCCTCCCAGCAACCCGGATCCCAGCCATGGGCTGGCCTGCAGCATCACGCCAAACGAGGGGGTGGGGCTACCGCGGCTGTGCCGAGAGCCTGGCCCCGCCCCCTCCCTGAACAAAGCCTGAGGGGGAAAAGCTCCCCAGGCTGAATGAAGGAGGCCAGTACCGTTATGGCCCTAAGTACAAGCAAACACCTGTGAGCACCAACACAAGTAAAAACACTCAAACACACACACAGTGTCATACACACAAAAAAACAAGCAGGGTATAAAGGACAACCAGCCCCCCCTAGAGGGAAGTAAGGGACCCGGAAGGGGGGAAACCCAGCCAGAATCTGGCCATAGGAATGAAAGGGACAGGGCATCCCAAACCGGGATCACCAAACCCGGGCAACCGCCTACCCCTTGCAATGGGGTCTCACGGTGGAGCAATGCTCCTTGCACACCCATAAGGTGCTACCTACCCTCACCAGGACCCGCAGCCAAGGCTGGGAGGCTCGAATAGGTATAATTTAGGAAAGGTCCTTGCAGCAATAGTGGCAAGAAATGGCCCGGCTTACCTGCAAGTAAGAGAAGTCTTCATCTTCTGTCTTGCTCGCCTTCCTGCAGAGAAGAAACTAGGGAATTGGTGGGAGGTCCCAGGTATTTATGGACTGGGAGGAGCTCCTTTTTTGCATTCATCTCTGCAGAAGTTCGCCCTCTACTGGCGAATAACCCAAATGTCATGAAGAGTTGAAGCGGAGTGTACGTCACACTTGAGTATACAAAGCACTTCAAAAATGTGAGTCAATAACCCGTCAGTGTCATCTGAGGACCATGGGTCTTATCCAAAGGGAGACCCGGTACCATCATATAACTTAGTTGAGTAAAGTCCCTCATCCTCCACAGGAAAGAGGGAAGCAGCGGTAGATAAATGCCGCTTCTTAGCAGAAGCCTTACGCGGGGCTGACCCAGCAATATGCTTTTCAATGCTGGCCACCCGTGAAGCCAAGTCATATTGAGACTCCCTGCTAGTGTGCCCCTCACTGGGGGTCAGATGCAAGCGTGGGGGGGGTAGGCGAAGCAGAAAGGGACCCGTAGCAGAGGACCCAGGCTGCAGCGCAAGTACATGTTGGGCGCAGGTCAAACACACCCTGACACCGTCACTAACAGGGGATGCCCCACACGCAACACACAGCTGGGCTTGTCCCGATGGAACCCCAAGCACATTGTCCCCGGAAGCCTCCATATGGTGATTTAGATACAGGCGTAACGGCCAGTACAGGGACACGGCTAGCAATAGCCACCCTTTTTGGGATGCCCCCCAAAGCCCGCTAGGGAAGGTAGGAGAATGGTAAGGGGTAGGGCCGGGAAAACCACAGTCAGAGGTGACCCGCCTGCAAGACACAATAAGTACAAAATAAACATCCCCAGCGCATACATAGTAAAGCAATATAAAAACCCCCGTAAGGGACTCACGGACCAATCGGACAGATCGCTCAGAGATCAGACTGCGTCACAGCACCGCAAGGACGAGGCCACAAAATGGCGCCGGCAGCAGTACCTAGAGGGGCGGACTGCGAGAGTATGACGCAAAACGCGTCAAACCGCGGTTCCCCCCCTAATAGCGCGAAACTGTGATCATGTGGGACACGGGCGCCATGACAGCAACCTAAAAAATACATAGCGCCAACCACCGCCGTACAATGGTCCGCACAACACCAAAAAAGAACACAAAACACACAAATCACAGACCCCCCGGACGCCCCCTGCCAGCCAAGCGGGCCACAACAAAGGTGTCGCGCACAACCTTCTAGAGGGGAGGGGAGACGGGTGAAGGGAACAAGGACCCAAGGTTTGAGGCTGGGGCATCCCAATGAGGCTCACCATAGAAAGCCTGTCGCCGGCTACCCTTTACAGGGTCTTGCGGCCCGGAGCAGAGCTCCTTCAGCATCTGACCCTAGTGCTGTCCTACCTTCACCCGAACCGTCAGCCGAGGCTGGGAGGCAGTGGGTCCAGAACGGGTGGGAATAAGCCTGCAGGGCCCTATGCTAGAAAAGCCCCACTCCCTGCGCAATATCTTCGCAGTCCAGACTGCAGAGAAACACTGGAAATTGGTGGGAAGTACACGGCTATTTATGGGGCCGGGAGTGGCCACAAGTCTTTCTGCAGTCCACTGCGCCACCTTGTGGCGGAATAACCCAAGTGTAAAGAATTTACTGGAACAGGACGTGCTGTATACTTGGAAAATAATGCAAAAAGGCTATCCGCCTTTCTCCAATCCTTGGTTTGGCAAAGGTATTCCAGAAGACATGCCCTGACGGTCAAAGATTTGTTTACAGAAGAATCTTTACTATCCACTGACAGAAGAACAATCTCCTGTGTTCGATAAAACTCAGACAATATCTTTGGGAGATAGCAGGGTTCGCCCCCTAATATCACTCAATCCTGGAAAATCTCCTGGTTCAGAGACCATTCCACCACATGATGTAGGCAACCCTTCAGATGTCTGACTGGAGAACAAAAATGGAACTGCTTCCCAGAGGGTTTTTATCTTCTGAGAAGGCAGGACAATATTCTGAACGATCATATTGATCTAGAACCCTAGATAAGTTATGACCTGAGATGGAACTAGACTGGATTTCTTGTAATTCAGAACCCATCCTAGACGGACCAACAATTTCTCTTAGAACCTAGGTAAAGATCCTGGGAGTTAATGCCAGACCAAAGGGAAGACAAACGAAGTAGAGCATTTGATCCCCTATCTTTATTGAAAATGAGCATGAAGGCTCACTGGTACCTGCCAGTAGGCATCCTTCAGGTTTATTGAAACCATGAAGGAACCTGACAGAAGCAAATTCCTGATCGAAAAATACAATTCTGTGATTACTCACCTGTAGAATTGTTTTTATGGGTATCCAGCATGGGTCGCTTCATCTTCAATTCTTCACTATTGGGTTAACCGCCACCTTGTGCAGAATTGAAGATGAAGTGACCCCGTGCTGGATACCAAGAAAAGATGGATTCCATGCTAAAACAACTGAGATTCAGTTTCTTCAAATTTAGAATGAATTATGAAATGAACCCTCCTGAAGCTTTTTTTCACCAGAGATACACTCTAGTAGAAGTCTGTCCCCTACTGTTGGCAGGGAACAGAAACAATTACCTCCATGTCTATCATAGAATCTAGACTGTTCCATGTGGCCAGTCTTTCCTCCTTGCCTTTTGGGAGAGGAGAAACAAAACTTGTGGGAGACATGAATTGGAAAACCCTCCTTTACACCTTAAAATAAAAAGGATAATCTAGTAGGGTTTGCCACCAAATGTGAAAGTATTTTATCTGAGCCCCTGGCGTCATTGCTTCTTAGAGCTGGTCTGCTGGGTAATAACAGGGTGGATCCTCTAAACCTGCCCTTTCTAGCAAAAGGGGCACCCCTGGCTCCTCTGAACGAATCCGTGTTGAGAAAGAAATGTCTAAACAACGACTGATAAGCAAATCGTTTCTTCTTGGAAATCATATTCCTAGTAAGAAAGCATTTGTTTTTGTCTGCCGATAAATATATATATACTCCTTTCTAGTTCCAGGCAAAAAAAAAAAAAGAGTGTTAAAAAGGCATGGCACCGAGGCCAATGTCCACTGACCAGGTTCTTGGCCACAAGGTCCTGCAGGCAGAATTGGTCAGTGCCATATTTTGGGCCAAAAATCTTACTGATTCCACTGTAGCATCAGAAAGAGGCTGCAGAAAAAAAAGTAAAGCCTTTATGATTTCTTCCATACAAGTCTGTTTCAACATGCTTTAAAGAAATGTAAATTATTGGCTCCAGCAGCTTAAACACAGGTAGAGGCTAGGATAGGTTTAAAAAAAATACAAAATACAATTCTGTGATTACTCACCTGTAGAATTGATATTATGAGTATACAGTAAGATAAGATTCATAGCACTTGGGAACTACTCCGCCAGATGGCGCTGGACTGCAGACAGCGAAATTGGCTCCTCCCGGCCCCTCCAATACCCGGGACCTCCCACAAATCCCCAGCATTGAAAAGCAGTTAACGAGAAGCCGGGAGAATTAAAACAGAACCAACTAGCAACTATAACTGTGATAACAATCACCATACAGGGGATCCAGGATAATGCAGAACCAAGGGTGGGGTGGAACAGGACGTACTGTATACTCATAATATCAATTCTACAGGTGAGTAATCACAGAATTGTATTATTCTTAGTATACAGTACGTCCTGCTCCAGATAAGATTCATAACACTTGGGACATCCAATAGCAGTGTCAATAAAGTAGGGTGGGATCCCCAAAGGTAACAACAGACAGGTCAGACCACTGCCGCCTGCAGAACCTTGCGGCCAAAAGCAGCATTCAGCTGAGGCCCTAACATCAACCTTGTAAAACTTTGAAAAGGTATGAACAGAAGACTAAGTAGCGGCCTTGCAAACTTGTTCAACAAAAGCCTGGTGCTGAAAAGCCCAAGAGGCACCAATAGCACGAGTGGAATGAGCCGTAAGGGAGGATTCTTCCCCTTAGCAGAATAGGCCTGAATCACAGCCTGACGGATCCATTTGCTGATAGTAGATTTGGCAGGAGCCAAACCCTTCCTAGGACCAGAAGGGACCACAAAAAGAGCATCAGTTTTTCTGAAAGGTGCAGTAGCCACCAGATAGTACTTCAGACACCTAACCACATCCAAAGAACGCAAGACCCTCTCCTTAGCATTACTATGATTAGGGCACAAGGAAGGAAGAACAATGTCCTGATTCAAATGAAAGGCAGACATGACCTTAGGCAGAAAATCTGGCTTGAAGCGAAAAACCACCTTGTCCTGGTGTCTCTCAAAGTAGGGGGGCTGGATAGAAAGCGCCGCCAACTCAGACACACGTCTAACAGAAGTGATAGCCACCAAAAAGACAACCTTGAGAGTAAGAATGGCCAAAGCAGCCTCCTGCACAGGTTCAAAGGGAGCACCCTGCAAGGCAGACAAGACCAAGTTCAAATCCCAAACAGGCAACATGGGCTTACGTGGGGGACACACATGAGTAACCCCCTGGAAAAAAGTCCTGATCAGAGAATGCTGGGCAAAGGACCTCTGGAAGAAAACAGCCAGGGCAGAGACATGACCCTTCAGAGTACTGAGTTGGAGCCCCAGCTCCAACCCATGCTGCAGGAACTCCAGGATCCTGGGAATAGAGAACACGCGACAGGGAAGATACTTAGACTCACACCAGTCAATGTAGGCACGCCAAACCCTATAGTAAATGGAAGACTTCTTCCTAGCCTTTATCATGGTATCAACATGCAGACAGTCCCTTCTCCATCAAGATGGAGGTTTCAGCAGCCAGGCCGTCAAAGCCAGAGTTTGTAAATTGGGATGGCGTAAGTGACCCTGAGTGAGCACCAGTATTGCTGGCACCCCCTCCTGAGCTATCTTGCGCAAAACCCTGCCCAACAGGGGGAATGGAGGAAAGACATACAGGAGCTGAAAGTCCTGCCATGACATTGCTAGAGCATCCGTGGCCAAGGCCAGAGGATCCTGGGACAGGGAGACAAAGGCCGGGAGCTTGTAATTGTGACGGGACGCAAACAGATCCACATCTGGTTGGCCCCAACGGTGACACAGAGATTGAAACACCCTGTTGCAGAGGGACCATTCTCCCAGGCGAGAAGGTCCCCCTGCTCCGAGAGTCTGCCTGCAGATTCTCCACCCCCGGGATGTACACAGCTGATATGCAGGGAACATTGTCCTCCGCCCATGCCAGGATCAGAGACCCTTCCTGGAGGGCCCCCTTGCTCCGGGTCCCTCCCTGATGTTTGATGTAGGCAACTGCCGTCTGGTTGTCCAAGCAAACCTGAACAGACAGGCCCCGAAGGTGATGAGTCAACTGAGTCAGAACCAACCTGATTGCCCGCAGTTCCAGAATGTTGATAGGTGTGTGGGCCTCCTGAGGGACCCACTGCCCTTGGAACTGCAGGGACTTCCAGAACCCCCCCCCCCCCCAACCTGTCAGACTGGCATCCGTGGTGACCGTCTCCCAGGAGGGGGCCAGAAAGGATCTGCCCCCCACCAGGTTCCTGGAGTCCAGCCACCACGAGAAGGACCGCCTGACTAGGGGGGAAAGCAGAAGGACCTGGTCCAGGGACGCAGGATCCTTGTCCCATACTGACAAGAGGTGGAGTTGCAGAGGCCTCATGTGGAACTGAGCATAAGGGACCGCCTCGAAGCACGCCACCATCAGGCCCACCAGCTGCATTCCCTGCCTGATGAAGGCATGAGGGCAAGATAGCAGGAACTGAACCTGCGCAATCACACTGTCCACTTTCTGCTGAGGAAGAAAAATCCTTGCCTGAACTGTATCCAGATTCATTCCCAGGAAGGGAGTCACCAAGGAGGGAGACAGAGAAGACTTGGGATGGTTGATCACCCAGCCAAATGACTCCAGAGTGGACACTACCAGCTGAGTATCCAACTCTGCCTGATGTAGGGACTGGGAAGTTAGAATGAGAATGTCCAGGTAGGGAAGCACGCGGATGCCCTGAGACCTGAGCAGAGACATCACTCCTGCCAGCACCTTGGTGAACACTCTGGGAGCTGAAGTGAGACGAAAGGACAATGCCACAAATTGGTAGTGCTGATCCTCCAGAGCGAACCTGAGGAACCTTTGATGACCTGGAAAAACAGGTAAGCATCTTTGATGTCCACAGATGTCATGAAGTCCCCTGGACGCAGGGAACTGATGGCAGAGCTCAGAGTTTCCATGCGAAAGCGCCTGCACCTGACAAATTTGTTGAGGATCTTCAAGTCCAGGATGGGCCTGACTGACCCATCTCTTTTGGGCACGGTGAAAAGGTTGGAATAGAAGCCCTTTCTCGTAAGGGGACCTGACAGATGACCCCCAGCTCCAGAAGGCTTTGCACCACCAGCACCAGAGCCTGAGCTGACACAGGGTCCTGAGAAATCCGGGATCTGATGAATCTTGGGGGGGGCAGGCAGCAAACTCTATCTTGTAACCGGAGGACACTACCCCCTGAATCCACCGGACTGAGACATGCAGCCTCCAGACGTGAGCGAAGTGCTGAAGCCGTCCCCCCACCCGGATGGGTGAGAGCGCCCCATCATGCCTGAGGGGGCTTGGAAGAAGACTTAAGCTTGGAGCCCCAGAAGGAGCCAGGGCATCCACGTCCTCTGCCCCTACCCCAGAAATCTCCTCGGGCCCTAGTAAGGGAGACCCCCCTCCCCTGTCTGGCACCATGGTAGGGGAAAGAAAAGGACCCCTGACCCCGAAAGGCCCGAGACTGCCGCCTGCACTGGGGTAACCTGCCTCCCTTAGCAAACAGGTCCAGGCGGTCCCCAAACAGGCGTAGTCCTTTGAAGGGAAAACCAGTGAGAGCCTTCTTGTCAGCGTTGTCAGCAGCCCACTGGCGCAGCCAAACCGAGCGGCGTATAGCCACCACGAGGGCAGAGGTTCTGCCACACATTCTAATGGTATCATCCAAGGCAGAGAGGACATAAGTCACAAAAACCTCACAACGAGAGAGTGCATTAAACTCCTCAGTAGACACATCATCAGGGGCACCATCAAGGATACTTCTAAGCAGGGTCTTAATAGCCACAGCCGTAATGGCAGAGGCACAGACCGGGCACAGCGCCGTCCCCACACATGCAAAGGCATGGGACGCCAGCTGATCAATACGCCGGTCCTCAGCATCCCGCAGTGTAGTAGAGTCAGGGGAGTGCATGACAGAGGTAATAGATAACCCTAGGATCGGGGCATCCACTTCAGGAGGGGATGACCAACACTTCACCACATCAGCAGGAAAGGGATACCTCTTATCCCAACTCTTAGGTACACCGGGAAGCCTGCTGGGATGCTCCCATTCCCTGAGCACAAGATTATTAAAATGGGCTTGCTCAGAAAATTATAAACGTGGCTTAGCAGTATGAAACAATTCCCCCTGTTGCCTGGGGGCCGCAACCGGGGGAGAGATAGCCAGTACCTCAAAAATCTGAGCCAATAGCCTATCAGTATCATCTGGGGCCCAGGGGTCAGAGCCAGAATCGTCATGACCCCTGGGCCTCTCATCTGAGTCAGAGAATAACTCCCCTTCTATAGCCAGACAGTTCCAAAAACTCATCAGCTTCCATAGGGAAAAGAGTGACATCAGGCGTTAAGTGCCGCTTTTTAGCAAAGGCCTTACGCGCCAAGGTATTAGCAAGCAACTTCTCAACACTAGCCAGTCTAGAAGACACATCAGGCTGAGAATCCCCACTTGTATGCAACTCAATGGGAGTCAAATTTAGGCTTGGGGGAGTAGGTGAAACCATACGAGGCGCAGGCCCAGCTACTGGTAAACCAGGCTGCAGCGCAAGCACCTGCTGGGCACAACGTACACAGACCCGCACATTGTCAGCACTATGAGGGGACACCCCACAAGCTACACACAGCCGGGCTTGTCCCGAAGGAACTCCGAGCACATTATCCTGAGACACCTCCATATGGTGATTATAGCGGCACAATAGGCCGATAGGGATTAACGTTAAAAAAGCAACCCGGGATGCCCCAATAGCCCGCTAGGGAAGTGGGAGTAATTTACACACTAGGCCTCAGTTAGTTTAATAACTAAATAGAGGGAGTAGGGCCGGGAGAAAACCAATAGAGGTCAGCCCGTCTGAAAGACATAAGTGAAGAGAAACACATAGGGCAGGCGAGGGCACTCACGGACCGCGGTAGGTAGATGCCAGTCACGCAGCAGCCTGATCCAGAGAAAAAAGGCCGCCGGGTAACCTCGAGGGGCGGGCCGCAGAACGCGCCAACAGCAGGCCCCCCCCCCCCCCAAGAGCGCGAAGCCGCACACGTGACAAGCAGCCAATAACGGGAGCACAGTGGCAGCAATTTTAAAAAAAGCAACCAGTGCAACCAAGTCAGAGCGGCGACTTACACCAACCAGAAAAGCATAATACAGTGAAGAACCAAGGCAATATTCACCCCCCCCCCCCCCCCCCGAGAGCTACAAGGGAGAGTGAGGGAGGGCAGCGGCCACTTAACATAGGGCCCACCGATAGACAGGGGCGAGGAACAATAGGGCGGGAGGGGCATCCCACAGAGGCTCACCATATGTCTATACCACCTACCCCTTGGTGGGGGATTGTGGTGGAGCAGCAGCGCTCCTAAGCACCTGATAGCTGTGCTGCCTACCATCACACGACCAGCGCAGCCAAGGCTGGGAGGCACATTAATAATGGAATGGGTGGGAAAAGTCCTACAGGGTCGCAGGCTAATAGCCCCGCTCACCTGCGAGAAGAGCCATCTTGTCCTTCGCAGTCCAGACTGCAGAGAAAATCAGGGGATTTGTGGGAGGTCCCGGGTATTTGAGGGGCCGGGAGGAGCCAATTTTGCTGTCTCTGCAGTCTAGCGCCATCTGGCGGAGTAGTTCCCAAGTGTTATGAATCTTGTCTGGAAGCAGGACGTACTGTATACTAAGAACAAACAAGATTCTGCCTGCCAGGTCCTTTTTAAAAGGGAATCCATTCTCTTGTATAGAGTATCCCAAATTCATCAAAGGCCAAATCTACCACTTTAGAAACCTTTGCAAAAGTAGCATCCAACTTAGGCCATTTATCCCAAAGGAGGGAGTCCTCATCAAAAAAATACCATTTTGTGATTACTCACCTGTAAAATGGGTATTATAAGTATGTCACACACCCCGCTTCCAATATTCATGACATATGGGTTATAGCCAGTAGAGGCCGAACTTCTGCAGAGATGACAGGAAAAAAAGAACCCCCTCCCGGTCCATAAATACCTGGGACCTCCCACACATTACCCAGTATAGGAAAGCAGTAAGGGGACCAGGAAGAACCAAATCCAAAAATCTTAACAATAAAAAGGTTCACCATATAAAGGATCCAGAATACAAAAAGGGCGGGATGAAGCAGGGTGTGTGACATACTTATAATACCCATTTTACAGGTGATTAATCACAAAATGGTATTATTCCAAGTATGTCACACACCCCGCTTCCAATATTCATGACATATGGGACATCCAATAGCAGTGTCCAACATGGGAGGGAATCCCAAAAAAGGCAATAATGCACAAATTTAAACCACTGCAGCTTGCAGAACCTTGCGGCCAAAAACAGCATCCGCTGAGGCCCGCACATCAACCTTATAAAACTTGGAAAAAGTATGAACAGAAGACCAAGTAGCAGCCTTACAAACTTGTTCAACAGAGGCCTGGTGCTGAAAAGCCCAAGAAGCCCCAACAGCACGAGTAGAATGAGCAGTGATATGAAAAGGGGGAACCTTCCCCTTGGCAGAATAGGCCCCAACAATGGCCTGACGTATCCATTTGCTAATGGTAGACTTGGCGGGCGCCAAACCCTACCGAGGCCACCACGAACAAGGCGTTCCTCTTACGAAAGGGAGTAGCCACCAAATAGTACTTCACACAACGAACCACATCCAAAGAATGCAAAACCCTCTCCTTGTCATTGCTAGGCTTAGGACACAAGTAGGGTAGAACTACATCCTGAATGAGGTGGAAGGCAGAAACCACCTTAGGAAGAAAATCTGGCTTAAAGCGAAAAACCACCTTGTCCTGGTGTCTCTCAAAGTAAGGGGCCTGAATGGACAGAGCCGCCAACTCAGAGACACGCCGAACAGAGGTAATAGCCACCAAAAAGGCAACCTTTTGAGTGAGCACAGAAAAAGGAACATCCTGCACCGGCTCAAAAGGAGGCCCCTGGAGGGCCGACAGAACCAAATTCAAATCCCAAACGGGCACCAAAGGCTTTCTAGGGGGGCGCACATGAGTGACCCCCTGGAAAAAGGTCTCAACCAGAGGGTGCAGAGCAAAAGACCTTTGAAAGAAGACCGCCAGGGCAGAGACCTGCCCTTTCAAGGTACTAAGCTGGAACCCCAGGTCCAGACTGTGTTGAAGAAACTCCAAGATCCTAGGAATCGAAAATACCCTGCAAGGCAAAGCCCTAGCCTCACACCAGTCAATATAGGACCTCCAAGTCCTGTAGTATATGTTAGAGGAAGATCTCTTCCTAGCTCTAACAAGAGTCTGAATCACAGCCTCAGACAAACCTTCCTCCCTTAAGATGGAGGTTTCAGCAGCCACGGCGTCAAGGCCAGCGTTTCTAAATTGGGGTAACGTAGTGGACCTTGAGAGATCAGATCCGGAAACAGGGGCAGCCTGTACTGATCTACCACCAGACGACATCTGCGAACCAAACCCGTCTTGGCCACCTTGGGGCCACCAGAATTGCTGGCACACCCTCTGGAGCCAGCTTGCGCACCACCGTGCCTACCATGGAGAAGGGGGGGAACAGATACAGGAACCCCAGATCCCTCCAGGCAAGAGACATGGCATCCACTGCCAGGGCCAGAGGATCCTGAGACAGAGACACAAACCTTGGGAGCTTGTGGTTGTGACGTGAGGCAAAGAGATCCACCTCCGGAAACCCTCACTTGTGACAGAGGGACCGGAATACCTTGTGGTTGAGAGACCATTCCCCTCGGCGAGAGGATCCCCTGCTCAGGGAGTCCGCCTCCGTGTTTTCCACTCCTGGAATGTACACTGCTGAGATGAATGGAACATTGCTCTCCGCCCATGCAAGAATCAGAGAGACTTCCCTGAGGGCACTCCTGCTGCGAGTCCCTCCTTGGTGATTGATGTAAGCTACCGCAGTTCAATTGTCTGATCGAACCTGAACCGGTAAGCCCCGTAGGTGATGCCTCAAGCATGACAGAACCAACTGAATAGCTCTCAGCTCCAAGACATTGATGGGAGTGTGAGCCTTCTGAGGACCCCACAGCCCCTTGAACTGATGTATCTTCCAAAAACCTCCCCAGCCTGACAGGCTGGCATCCATGGTAACCATCTCCCAACAAGGGGTCAGAAAAGATCTGCCCCTCATCAGATTGCTTGGTTCCAGCCACCACTGAAGGGACTGCCGAACCCGGGGAGACATCAGGAATGACTGATCCAATGACTGGGGACATCTGTCCCAGGCCAACAATAGATGGAGCTGGAGCGACCTCATGTGGAACTGAGCAAAGGGAATTGCCTCGAAGGAAGCCACCATCAATCCCACCAGTCTAATCCCTAGCCGGATAGAAGGACGAGGTTTGGACAGGAGAAGACATTTCAGATCCTGAACCATCTGCACCTTGGACTGAGGTAGGAACACCCTGGTCCGAATGGTATCCAGATTCATGCCCAGAAATTAGATCTCCCTTGAGGGGGAGAGAGAAGACTTGGGATGGTTGATCACCCAGCCGAACCTCTCCAGCGTCGTCACCACCAATCTTGTGTCCAGCTCCGCCTGACTGAGAGAGGATGCCGTAATGAGGAGGTCGTCCAGATACGGCACAATGCGAATACCCTGGGCTCTGAGAAGGGCCATTATGCCCGCCAGCACCTTGGTGCCGAAGTCAATCCGAAAGGGAGGGCCACAAACTGAAAGTGCTGATCTCCCACCACAAACCTGAGAAATTTCTGGTGTGCTGGGAAGATTGGTACATGAAGGTAAGCATCCTTGATGTCTATGGACGTCATGAAATCCCCCTGATGAAGGGAATTGATGGCAGAGCGCAGTCTCCATGCGGAACTTCTTGGTTCTGATGAACCTGTTGAGAAGCTTCAGATCCAGAATGGGTCTTATGGATCCATCCTTTTTGGGCACCGTGAAGAGGTTGGAATAATAGCCCCGGCCTCTCTCCGAGAAAGGCACCGGGCATATGACTTCCATGTCCAGAAGGTTTTGTACTGCCAACAGGAGCCCCTGCGCAGCCCGGGGATCCGAGGGCACTCGAGATCTGAGGAATCTGTGAGGAGGCCGGTACTCGAACTCCAGTTTGTACCCGGAAGAGACCACTTCCAAGATCCATTTGTCTGTGACCTCCTGGGCCCAAACCTGGAAAAAGTGTTGCAGCCGTCCCCCTATCCGCAAGGGTGAGGGCGCTCCCTCATTGCTGAGCTGGCTTGGCAGCGGGCCAGGCAGGTCCAGGACGAGCACGTCCTCTGCCTCTGTTCCAGGAATCACCTCTGAAGGTAAAGTAGGCAGCTCCTCTGCCTGCTCTGGCACCGCGAAAGGAGGGATTAAAGGAGCCTGCCCCCCGAAAGGAGCGACGCTGCTTCTTACGTTGTGGTAACTTTCCACCTTTTGCCACCGAATCCAACTTATCTCCAAACAGCCGCATACCCAGGAAGGGTAGCCCTGTGATTTCTTAGCCTCAATGTCAGCCGCCCATTGGCGCAACCAGACCGATCGGCGAATAGCCACTAGCAACGCCGAGGTTCTACTACACATGCATATTGTGTCATCCAAGGCGGATAAAACAAAAGACATGAACAATTCGCACCGCTTAAGGGCTGCGAATTCATCACTGGCTGGGTTAAGCTGGGGACCACTCAACAGGTCCCTAACCACAGACCTGGTAGCCACAGCCGTGAGTGCAGACGCACAAACAGGCCGCAAGGCTGAACCCACACTAGCGAAGGCATGGCAGGCCATTTGGTCAATGCGCTTGTCCTCAACATCCTTTAGAGTGGTGGCGTCTGGAGAATGTACAACAGAGGTGTTGGACAATCCCAGAACGGGCGCATCGACCTCGGGAGGGGACGACCAGCGCTTAACCGCGTCCACCGGAAAGGGATACTTCCTATCACATCCCTGAGGAACACCGGTGAGCCGGCTAGGTCTCTCCCATTCCTTAAGAATCATGCTTTCAAAATGATTCTGATTTGGAAACTCCAAGCGAGGCTTAGAAGTCCCAAAGAATTCCCCTTTCAGTGGAGGGGACTCTGCTGGAGGAGAAATATCCAGCACCTCAAATAAATGGGCCAGGACCCTGGGGGTATCAACGGCATCCCCCTGCGCCTGCCTAGTATCAGCATCAAAAAACTGCTGATCCTCAGCATCAGATTTAGCAAACAATTCCCCCTCCTCAAGCGGGGAATAATCAGACCAGTCAGGGGAATCATAGTCATCAAAATCCAGAACCAGCACGGCCGGAGACAGATGTCTTCTCTTAGCTGGGGCCTTTCTGGCCGCAGAGCTAGAAATCAATTTCTCGACGTTGGCCAATCTAGCACACACATCAGATTGCGACTCCCCGCCAATGACAGTGTCACTTGGGGTGCAGATAAGGCTGGGTGGGGTAGGAGATGAGGCCGGTGGCACGGACCCAGACGCCTGGGACCCCGACTGCCGCGTTATGGCCTGCTGAGCACATGGTATGCAAATCAGTAATTATCCCCCGTAAGGGATACCCAACCCACACACTGCCGGAATTGCCCCGAAGGGAGCCCAAGCCCGGTATCCTGGGAAGCCACCATATGGTGATTTTAAGGTAGTCGCAATGACCCGAGGGAATTACGCTGTTTGAGCAACCCGGGATGCCCCTTTAAGTCCCTAGTGGGAGGATTTATAGGACCCCAAATTTATCTGCAAGGGACCCTTGGACCGGGAGAACCCCCTTAAATATAATTGATAGGGAGTCCTCCTGAAAGACAATGTGAAGGGACCCATGAGCAGGCACACACACATGCAATCAAAGTACATAAAATATGACATAATACATATATATGTATAAGTATAACATATGGAAGGACATGTTGGCAGGCTGCCCCAACGCGCTAGAAGGGACACGCAGAGCACATATATAGAAAAAAGATGGGCCCAACAGGGCACTCACGGAGGATAAATGGCGTTCTGCCAGTCAGGAGCTCCTGAGAGAGAGGGAGAAGAAGGGCGGGCCAGCGCAGACCGCGCCGCACCTGGCCCCGCTCCCATCTGAAAGACGTGGATCCCAGCAAATAGCTGGGCTCCGCAATGGCACCATAAGCAAAGGGGGCGGGCCGCGGCGAGCGCCCAGCCCCGCCCCCCCTTTCTAAGCAACCTGAGGGGAAGAAGCTCCCCATTTAAAAAAGGGCTCCGCATGCGGCCAAAAGCCCACACACACCACGCGACGAGTGAAGCACGCACATACCCGCACACACACACGTTAAAAGTGTTGGAGAGAAGGAAAAGCACCCCCCCCCCTCAAGTAGAGGGGAACAGGGAGACCCGCACTACAGGGTGGAAGGGACAAACCGGACAAGGGCATCCCAAACCAGAATCACCAAACCTGGATAACGCCTACCCCAAAATATGGGATCTCACGGGGGAGCATGGCTTCCTAATACACCTCTAAAGGTGTAGTCTACCGTCACCCGGACCGACAGCCAAGGCTGGGATGCATGGGGACTAAAACAAACAAGGTCCGGACAGAGAGACAAAATGGCTCGCCGTCTGCAGAGACGAAAACTGTGTGTGGGAGGTCCCAGGTATTTATGGACCGGGAGGGGCTTCTTTTTTTCCTGTCATCTCTGCAGAAGTTCGCCCTCTACTGGCTATAACCCATATGTCATGAATATTGGAAGCGTGGTGTGTGACATACTTGGAAAACGGATAGCACCTTTTAAGAGCCCTAATCTAAATTCTTTGACCGGGTCTCTTCAGTCATTAAGGATAACCTCTTAGAGATTTAGGAAGGGGAAAGGACATCGGGACCCCTGAAACAAAGTCCAGGCAAAACACACGTTTAGACTTAGGAGTTACATTGCTTTCCTCAGTTCCCATGGAGAGATGAATCGTGATAGGATAAATCCCCTGGGGGGAGAAAAATACAATTCTGTGATTACTAACCTATAGAATTGGTATTATGAGTATACAGTACGTCCTGCTCCAAATCTAATACTTACAGTTGGGATATACTCCGCCAGATGGCGCTGGACTGCAGAGACATCGAAAATAGGCTCCTCCCGGCCCCTCAAAAACCCAGGAGAAGCCGGGAGAATTAAATAATCCAAACTATCAACCATAACAATGATAACAATCACCATACAGGGGATCCAAGAAAATGCAAACCAAGGGTGGGTTGGAGCAGGACGTACTGTATACTCATAATACCAATTCTACAGGTGAGTAATCACAGAATTGTATTATTCTTAGTATACAGTACGTCCTGCTCCAAATCTAATACTTACAGTTGGGACATCCAATAGCAGTGTCCATAAAGTAGGGTGGGATCCCCAAGAAAAATCAGCAGCAGGCAGTTTAAACCACTGCCGCCTGCAGAACCTTGCGGCCAAAAGCAGCATCAGCTGAGGCCCTAACATCAACCTCGTAAAACTTTGAAAAGGTATGAACAGAAGACCAAGTAGCGGCCTTGCAAACTTGTTCAACAGAAGCCTGGTGCTGAAAAGCCCAAGAGGCACCAATAGCACGAGTGGAGTGAGCAGTAAGGCGGAAGGGAGGATTCTTCCCCTTAGCAGAGTAGGCCTGAATCACAGCCTGACGAATCCACTTGCTGATAGTAGACTTGGCAGGAGCCAAACCCTTCCTGGGACCACAAAAAGAGCATCAGTTTTCCTGAAAGGTGCAGTAGCCACCAGATAGTACTTCAGACACCTAACCACATCCAAAGAGTGCAAAACTCTCTCCTTAGCATTGCTAGGATTAGGGCACAAAGAAGGAAGAACAATATCCTGACACTACCTTAGGCAGAAAGTCAGGTTTGAAACAAAACACCACCTTGTCCTGGTGTCTCTCATAGTAGGGGGGCTGAATGGACAGCGCCGCCAACTCTGACACACGCCTGACAGAAGTGATAGCCACCAGAAATACAACCTTGAGCGTAAGAATGGCCAAGGCAGCATCCTGCACAGGTTCAAAGGGAGCACCCTGCAAGGCTGACAGAACCAAGTTCAAATCCCAAACAGGCACCATAGGTTTACGTGGGGGACGCACATGAGTGACCCCCTGGAAAAAAGTCCTGATCAGAGGGTGCTGAGCAAAGGACTTCTGGAGAAAAAAAAATAGCCAGGGCAGAAACCTGACCCTTCAGAATACTGAGTTGGAGCCCCATCTCCAACCCATGCTGCAGGAACTCCAGAATCCTGGGAATAGAGAACACACGACAGGGAAGAGACTTATACTCACACCAGTCAATGTAGGCACACCAAACCCTGTAATAAATGGAAGAGGAAGACTTCTTCCTAGCTTTAATCAAAGTATCCACAACCGAGGAAGACAGCCCCTTCTCCATCAAGATGGAGGTTTCAGCAGCCAGGCCGTCAAAGCCAGAGTTTGTAAACTGGGATGGCGTAGTGAGCCCTGAGTGAGCAGATCTGGCACCAAGGGCAGAGCGTATTGATCTACTGCCAGCTGTACCACGTCTGCGAACCACACTCTTCTTGGCCACCTGGGGGCAACCAGAATTGCTGGCACCCCTTCCAGAGCAATCTTGCGCAGAACCCTGCCCAGCAGGGGAATTGGGGGGGGGGAGACATACAGGAACTGAAAGTCCTTCCATGACATTGCTAGTGCATCCGAGGTCAGGGCCAGAGGATCCCTGGACAGAGAGACAAAAGCTGGAAGCTTTTGATTGTGGCGGGACGCAAACAGATCCACATCTGGTTGGCCCCAACGGTGACACAGATTGAAACACCCTGCTGCATAGGGGCCATTCTCCCTGGCGAGAGGTCCCCCTGCTCAGAGAGTCCGCCAGGTGATTTTCCACCCCCGGGATGTACACAGCTGAAATGCAGGGGACATTGGCCTCCGCCCAAGTCAGGATCAGAGACGCTTCCTGGAGGGCCCCCTTGCTCCGGGTCCCTCCCTGATGATTGATGTAAGCAACTGCCGTCTGGTTGTCCGAGCGCACCTGAACAGGCAGGCCCTGAAAAAGAGTAGTCAAGCGAGCCAGAACTAACCTGATCGCTCGCAGCACCAAGACATTGATAGGTGTGTGGGCCTCCTGAGGGCCCCACCTCCCCTGGAACCGCAGGGACTTCCAGAAACCCCCCCAACCTGACAGACTGGCATCCGTGGTGACCGTCTCCCAGGAAGGGGCAAGAAAGGATCTGCCCAACAGGTTCCTTGAGTCCATCCACCACAAGAGGGACCTCCTTACCAGGGGGGAGAGCACACAGACCCTGTCCAGGGATGCTGGGTCCTTGTCCCATACAGACAATAGGTGAAGTTGCAGAGGCCTCAAGTGGAACTGAGCATAAGGGACCGCTTCGAAGCACGCCACCATCAGGCCCACCAGCTGCATCCCCTGCCTGATGGAGGGATGGGGACAAGCTAGGAGGGACTGGGCCTGTGCAATCAGACTGCCTACCTTCTGCTGAGGAAGGAAGATCCTTGCGTGAACTGTATCCAGATTCATTCCTAGGAATGGAGTTACCAAGGAAGGGGACAGTGAGGACTTGGTTGATCACCCATCCAAATGACTCCAGAGTGGACACCACCAGCTGAGTATCCAACTCTGCTTGATGTAGAGGCTGGGAAGTGATGAGGATGTCGTCCAGATAGGGAAGCACGCGGACGCCCTGACATCTGAGCAGGGACATCACGCCAGCCAGCACCTTGGTGAACACCCTGGGAGCTGAAGTGAGGCCGAAGGGCAAGGCCACAAATTAGTAGTGTTGATCCATCAGAGCGAACCTGAGGAACCTTTGATGACCTGGGAACACAGGAATATGAAGGTAAGCATCTTTGATGTCCACAGAAGTCATGAAATCCCCTTGACGCAGGGAACTGATGGCAGAGCGCAGAGTCTCCATGCGAAAGCGCCTGCGCCTGACAAACTTGTTGAGAATCTTTAAGTCCAGGATGGGCCTGACAGAACCATCCTTTTTGGGTACTGTGAATAGGTTGGAATAAAAACCCTTGACTTTTTCTCTTAAAGGGACCTGGCAGATGACCCCCAGCTCCAGGAGGCGCCTTGCACTGCTTGCACTAGCTCCTGAGCTGACACAGGGTCCTGAGGAATCCGGGATCTGATGAATCTTGGAGGGGGATCGGCAGCAAACTCCAACTTGTAACCAGAGGACACTACCTCCTGAATCCACCGGTCTGAGACATAAAGCCTCCAGATGTGATCGAAGTGCTGCAGCCGTCCCCCCACCCGGATGGGTGAGGGCTCCCCATCATGCCTGAGGGGGCTTGGGAGAGGATTTAGCTTTGGGACCCCAGGAGGAGCCAGGACGTCCGCATCCTCTGCCTCTACCCCAGAAATCTCCCCGGGCCCCAGGGAAAGACACCCCCCATCCCTGTCTTGCACCGCGGTAAGGGGAGGAGAAGGAACCCTGACCCCGAAAGGGCTGAGGTTGCCGCCTGCGCTGGGGTAACCTGCCTCCCTTAGCAAAAAGGTCCAGGCGGTCTCCAAACAGACGCAGTCCTTTAAAGGTAAAACCAGTGAGGGCCTTCTTGGCAGCATTGTCAGCAGCCCACTGGTGCAGCCAAACCGAGCGGCGTATAGCCACCACGAGGGCAGAAGTTCTGGCACACATTCTGATGGTGTCATCCAATGCTGATAGGACAAAATTTACAAAAACATCACAACTGGAGAGTGCATTAAACACCTCACAAGGCAAATCATCAGGGGCACTATCAAGCATATTTCTGATAAGGGTTCTAGCGGCCACAGCAGTAATGGCAGAGGCACAGACCGGGCGCAGCGCCGTCCCCGCTCATGCAAAGGCGTGGGATGCCAGCTGATCAATACGTCGGTCTTCGGCATCCCGCAGGGTAGTAGAATCAGGGGAATGCATGACAGAGGTGTAAGATAGCCCTTGGGTCAGAGCATCCACCTCGGGGGGGGGGGGGGGGGTGGGAGGTGACCAACATTTAACCACCTCAGCAGGAAAGGGATACTTCCTATCCCAACTCTTTGGAACCCCGGGAAGTTTACTGGGGCACTCCCATTCCTTGAGCACAAGGTTATGGAAATGTGCCTGCTCTGGAAATTCCAAACGTGATCTTGCTGTATGGAAAAGCTCCCCTCTTTGCCTGGGAGCCTTAACAGGGAGAGAGAGAACCTCAAAAATCTGGGTCAATAATCTGTCAGTGTAATCCGTGGCCCAGGGGTCAGAGCCAGAATCGTCATGACCCCTTGGTCTCTCATCAGATGAGCCTGAATCAGAAAAGAGCTCCCCTTCATCAGACGGGGTATAGCCACACAGATTCCAAAACTCCTCAGTTCCTCAGTGCCGCTTCTTAGCAGGGGCCTTACGCGCTAAAGACTTCGCAATAATCTGTTCAACAGTAGCCAGTCTAGAAGACACATCAGGCTAAGAATCCCCACTAGTATGCAACTCAGCAGGAGTGAGATTTAAGCTTGGGGGAGTAGGTGAAGTGAAACGAGGTGCAGCCACTGGCAGGTCAGATTGCAATGCAAGCACCTGCTTAGCACAGGGTACACAGACCCGTGCCTTGTCAGCGTCAGAATGAGGCTGCCCACACGCTACACACAGCCGGTCTTGTCCCAAAGGGACCCCGGTCAAATTATCCTGGGATGCCTCCATATGGTGATTATAGCGGCGCTATACGCCGATAGGGAATAACGCTATATAGCAACCCTGGATGCCCCAATAACCCGCTAAGGACGTGGGAGTATAATTTTTACAAGGCCTACAAGTAATATACTAAAAACAGGGCCGGGAGAAGCCAAGAAGGGTTCGTCCCACCTGAAAGACATAAGCAGACAAGACCTTAAGTACATCGTAACAAAAGTGAAGCAGATAAAACCACCTGCGAGGGCACTTACGGACCATGGTAGGTAGGAGTCCATCACGCATAGGCCAACCAAGTCAGAAAAGATGGCGTCGGTATACCTCGAGGGGCGGGCCAGTAATAGCGGTAACGCGGAACGCGCCAAAGATGGCCCCCTTCCCCGAAGAGCGCGAAGCCAGAAAGGCCAACAGCCAATGATGCCGCACCAGCGCCTGAGGCAATGCCGCTGCCAAGCGCGGAACCAAGTCAGCGCGCGGCGGTGGTAAATTTAAAAGCAATAAAGACAGGTCAGAGCGGCGGCTGACACAATAAAGACATGTGAAAAGTGAAAGCACAGACTGCATAACATACACCCCCCTCTTTTCCCCCAAAGACTACGAGGATGAGGGAGGACGGCGGCCACTTAAATAAGAGCCCACTGATAGGCAGGGACAAGGGGCAATAGTGCGGGAGGGGCATCCCATAGAGGCTCACCATAAGCCTGAACCGCCTACCCTTTGGTGGGGGATTGCAGTGGAGCAGCGCTCCTAAGCACCTAACAGCGGTGCTGCCTATCTTCACCCGACCAGCACAGCCAAGGCTGGGAGGCATATTACTAGTGGAACGGGTGGGAATAGTCCTACAGGGCTGCAGGTTAAAAACCCCGCTCACCTGCGAGTAGAGAGCCAGTTTCTTGTCCTTCGCAACCAGACTGCAGAGAAATTCTGGGGATTTGTGGGAGGTCCCTGGGTATTTGAGGGGCCAGGAGGAGCCTATTTTCGATGTCTGCAGTCCAGCGCCATCTGGCGGAGTATATCCCAACTGTATTAGATTTGGAGCAGGACGTACTGTATACTAAGAATAAAAGCAAAAAAAAATACAACTCTGTGAAGTACTCACCTGTAGAGTTGGTATTATATGCATACAGCACGTCCTGCTCCCGAATAGTAATAACATGTGGGTAATCCTCCACCTCAGGCGCCGTGCACTGCAGACATGTAGAAAATAAGCTCCTCCCGGACCTACATATACCGAGGGACCTCCCACAAATCCCCAGCATTGAAAAGCAGTGAGAAGAGAAGCCAGGAGGAACAAACCACCCAGAATAACTGGTAACAATATCTTAATGATAACAATCACCATACAGAGGATCCAGAATAAGTGAAACCAGGGTGGGGTGGAGCAGGACGTGCTGTATACGTATAATACCAACTCTACAGGTGAGTACTTCACAGAGTTGTATTATTCTAAGCATACAGCACGTCCTGCTCCTGAATAGTAATAACATGTGGGACATCCATTAGCAGTGTCCATAAGCAGGGTGGGATCCCCAGAAAAAGCAAGGCACAGCGGACAGTAAAGGCGCTGTCACCTGCAAAACTTGCAACAGGCATGACATGAGCAAAGGCTCTAACATCAGTCTCATAACAGGACCATGAAGGTATGAACAGAGACAGGCCATAAGTCTAGTAATTGAACTAACAGAGAAAAAGCCCTGGTGCTGAAGGGCCAGTGGTACCCAAGCACCCAGATAACGGAGTAAACAGCAAAAGGGAAGAATCACTCCCCTGAAGGAACATAGGTCAGTGTAGTGACCCAACCAGCTCACAGGCAAGGAAGCCTTGTGGCAACACTTGTAACACCCCCAAAGGGAAACAGAAACAGGTCACCCGACCAAGGCGGGAATACAGACCCTTAATTATCAGGAAGCCAAGGCTTCCTCAGGATCAGGGGGCATCCAGAAGGATTGATCCAAAGGCACAATGGCGCTGGAATAGATATCAGGCGCATACCTAAGGAGGTGCCTGTAGGCCAAGAAAGCCGACATGGGGAGAAGTGCAAAACCTTTAGAGGGATGTAGGCCCTCATATTAGTATTATTAAGAACAAGCCCATGGCTAGACTAAGGGACTGAAGCAAAGGTCCAACTGACCACCTGGACCGGAGGCCCAGCGTAAAAGGAACACCCCCAGGCATGGGGTGCATGTAGCCGTATATATCTGTACATGTATATGTATGTATACTTCGAGTCAGGGTTAAGCAACCAGATCCATCGTCTCAGGCACATGTCTGACGGAGTCAGGAGGCCCCAGAGAAGCGGGCTGGACTACAGGGCAGCTGAGACAGCATCCAGGCAGGGTCCCCAGGAAGTCCGCAGGGTAAAAATGAAAATTGAACCCCACAGGGACTATGGAACTACTGGGGAAATGCAGCTAGGCAATCCCCAAGGAATTCCCTACAAGGGTGACAGAACCAGACTCCTGCAGGAAGGCCAGGACAAAACCTACACCTTCAGAATCCCCAGATGGGGAGCCAACCCCAACTTACGCTGTAATGACTTTAAAGCCCCTGGGAACAGAGAACGCCTAACAGGGAAGAGACTAAGGCCCATGCCAATCAATATGAGATACCACAAAGCCGTTATAGACGTAGTAAGGGGAAGCTGGGGAGCTAGCTCCCGACCCCCTCTCATACTAAAGGCACCCAGAAGATGAGGCCCGTCCCCAAGGGGCGAATGAATCAGCAGTCAATCCCCAGCCAGAAGACCTTATATTGGAAACAGGAAGAGACCTGATAAGGGCAGAACCGCACTCCTAAAAGAGATATCACAATGCAGCAGCCTTCAGCAGAGGCGTCTGCGAACCATTACTCCCAAGGCCGCCTAGGCCATAGATCCCATGGGACTCTCTATCAGGCCAACCGTGCGCAGAACCCACCAGTAGGCATATGGATTAACAAGGTTATGCCTAAATACTCAGCCCCCCTGACCGGAGTCAGAATATTCTGGGGCAGTAGGAACAAGGGCAGAGGCCCTGTGTCAGGAGGGAGACCCCTCAGAGCCACGCTAGGCTCCCCGGGCAACACCGGGATAGCATAACCTGCCGCTAAGGGCATCCATTGAAGCGAATACCGCTGATAAGCAGGGGGAGTAGACCCCCGCCTAAGACAGGATCAGGGACCCTCCAGAGGTAGCAACCTGTCACAATCTTTAGACCAGCATTAAAAGCGGCCATTGTCTTTCAACAGACCAGGAGTCCCCATAATCTGACCGATCCCGACAGAGGAGAAGGCCAGCCATATAGAGTAAACGGGGGCCCACCGTTTCAACAAGCCTAGCAGGTAAGATGGACCCTCTAAGGGGCCCAACCTAGAACCACCAGGGGTTGTGGAAGGATTTTCCCATTCCCCCGCCAAACCTGCGAGACTTGGTACCCAGGGTGCCCATACGCTAGGAGATGCTGGTAAGGAAGGGGAGTGCCCCCCTGACGGGGCCCTCGCATATGGGAAGCTCAAGAGGAACCACCTTACCAAGAAGGCATGAGCACAGACCAAGCACCGGGGTGCTGGGACATATGTAGGTTCAGTAACCTACTGCGCCGAAGAGCCCAAGGGCTCGGTACATAAGTGACATCTTGATGTGCCGCCAACGGGCCCACCAGTCGCCATCCTGCCTGGTGAAGGTAAGGTGCCAGTAAAGGGGGGCAGAGTCCCTGTAACCAGGGGTCCCCTAATGCCAGAGAAGAAGGCTGCAAGCCTGAACCGATCTCCCAGGAACGGGCGATAGCGGATAAGGGACCATGAGGGGATGAGGTGGTTGAGCAACCATCCAGTAGCTCCCAGGGGACACTGTCGGCCAACCGACCCACTCTGGTCTGATGCAGAGACTGGGGAGTAAGGAAGACGCCAGGCTAGTAGACTGGGCACGAAAGAGAGGCCCCAAGCAATGCCTCAATCCGCAGGGTTGATCCTGCGACACTGTCTAGAAATAGTCTTGGCGTCCAGCAGACCCCAGGGAGACTAAGATGATCTAGAGCAGGGGTACTCCACATCTTGTAAAGGTCCATTTAAAAGGCACCCGGTGAGAAGTGAAGGTCCGGGGGCGGAGGGGTGGATAGTTAGAAATCAGCACACTTGGGGAGGGGCTATAGATTGAAGGACAGAAATGGATGGGGCATAGAGACTCGGCTGGATGGAGCAGAGCTGAGGGGACAGGAACTGGATGGGCAATGCTGGGAGGACAGATGTGGATGGTGCAGAGACTGGGCTGGATGGGGCAGAGCTGGGGGAGGGATGTATGGGGGCAGAGCTGGAGGGACGAGAGGGTGGGACAGGGATAGATGGGGCTGAGTTGGGGCAGGGGAAAAGGATTAGATGGGGCAAAGAGACCGAGAAACAAAGTGTGTGTGTACCTTGCAATGGCACTTCCCACCCGTGCAGTACTTCATATAGCAATGCTAGGTGCCAGGGAGCCATGACACTGGCAGGGAAACTAAGCACTACATTGCCAATCAAGGGGGCAGCTCTGAGTGTGGCAACACAGAAGCAACTGGGTGCAGGGCTGTCAGGCCAGGGGTCCAGAAATCTAGCGACGAGGTCCGCATTCGGACCCTGGTCCGCCAGTTGAGTATCACTGATCTAGAGCTTTGCGAAGAGGCCGAAAGCCCGCCCCCCCCCCCCCCCACAGGGGGCCCGTGACCTAAGACAGAGATGTCATATATGGACTACCTGTGAAGGTAGAATTGCTAAGCCTGCCATAGGCCAACGCGGTCCAGACTACCTCATACTGTTGAGGGGGAGGAAGGAAAATATAGCAGAATCATCGATATCGTCAGGAGCCTGGAGGCGTCAGGGACCGCTTTTTACCAGGGCCCATACGCTCCGCCAATCCACAAAGCACCTGCTCTGCCGTGGGCAACGCTCGCTGCACCGATTGCAGGTCATCCCCGCTGGAGTGGGACTCGTCATGAGTGATATTTGGGAGCGGGGAGATGGGGGTGAGGAAGGGAGGTTCCTCTGTTAGCAAACTTGCCTGTTCTGCACACTGTCCACAGACCTGTGCCCTGTCAGCCTCAGCCAGGGGCTGGCCACACACTGCACACAGCCGGTCACGTCCCGGAGGGACCCCGGTTCCATAATTCTGAAATGCCTCCATATGGTGATGTGATTTTTAAACAGTATGACGCAGGGATTTATGCAATAAGCAACCCTGGATGCCCCAAAACCCGCTAGTAATGTGGGAGAATTTGTAAAGAGGACCCGTTGTAATATGTTAGGCCGGGGACGGCAGCGAAGTCTTGGCTTCTGAAAGACATAATGGGACAAGGGGAGTGGAGTCAGTGCCATGCGTTGTCTGAAACATAGAACCATGCCGCCCCGGAGGGCACTTACATGACCGAGGGGAGGAGGCGAGCCACACCACGCGCGAAGATAGAGTAAATGGCGCCAGCGAACCTCGAGGGGAGGGCCAGGCTGTGACGCGAGGCGCGTCATGCCGAGTCTCCGCCTCCCCCAAAGAGCGCAAAGCTCCAACCAACGGCAAAGTAAAGCAGCGGAAAATAAGCAACTTCTAATGCTGACACGCTGGAATGAATCTGCTGAAGCAGACTGTTAGTAAAAAAGACAGCTTGCACTGTACAGTGAGGCGCGACACTCTCCCCCTGATTAAAGGAACAAGGTCTAAGGCGAACTAGCACTAGGGCTGCCACCCCCCCCAGGTTACGGGAGGAAGCTGACGGTGTCCATGGACTAAGTCTGTGAGGGGCACGGGCAAAATTGCGGGAGGGGCATCCTCTAGAGGCTCACCATCAGCCTGACCGCCTACCCTATGGAGTGGGATTGCGGTGCATGGCTCCATTCAGCACACCTGGTGCTACCTACCTTCACCCGACCAGCCTAAGCTGGGAGGCATATTTCTTCTGAAGAGGACGGGTGGAAATAGTCCCACAAGACCTTGGGCCGTAAGGCCAGCTCGCCTGCGAGAGCGTGATACTTCATGTCTTCGCAGTTCCAGCACTGCAGAGAAATCTGGGGATTTGTGGGAGGTGCCTCTGTATATGTAGGGCCAGGAGGAGCTTGTTTTCTACATGTCTGCAGTGCACGGCGCCTGAGGCGGAGGATTACCCACATGTTACTACTATTCGGGAGCAGGACGTGCTGTATGCTTAGAATAAACACCTACCTAGAGTGGATGCCTCGGTAACAGACCCCAGCCTCTTCAAAAGCAGACAGCCACTCCTCCAAAAAAACAATAGTACCTGAATGGTCCGAGTCTTGCCTCCAAAAATATCAGGGGGGTTCACAGGGGTACTCTTCAAATTTACTTGCCCAGCCAAACCCCCTTTGCAAAAACCCAGTTTGCCCGAACTCCCCTCTTCCTGGTCCAACAGTGCATGCTCGGCCACTCACGTCAGATGTAAGACGGCATCTAAGGCCAGCAGCTGAATGCGTGCTGGCAGCTGCATTCCCCGCTTCCCTCTAACAGGGAGCGTGCCCACGCATGTACTGTTGGTCTAGGAGGCAAGGTAAATGAACAGGGCGACCTGGAGGGGGTTTCAAAACAGGGCATTCCAATTTGGATGCACCGGGGAGGAAATTGGCCGATCACACTGGGTTTGGCTTTGACACGCCTAAAATACTAACAGGGCGATGTCCCCTGCATATATGTGGTAGAGTTACATGCACCATCTAACAATTGGATGATGCCTAACCTGTTATACAGTCAGGCGGAGGATCTTGCAAATGTACCAACTTGAAGTGCTAGGTACGTCTTATCAGAATTGAGCAGAATTCATCCAGTACAGGTTTCTGACCATCAGTTGCAGTAAAAAAAAAAAAAAAAAAAAAAAGATTTTGCCATCAAGCATAGGTCCACACAAACATAGGGTTTATACATTTTATTATAAAAAAAGTTGCTAAAAAAGTTAGAAAAAGTACAATGCACCAGGTCTACAGAACTAAAGTATACTGGGTTGTGTTACTAAGATTGGGCTAGCCTTAGAATTCATTAAATATGCAAGACATCCCCACATAAGCCTCAACTCCAACAGCCCACCAACTACACCTTATATTAAAATATAGGTTCTCCCTAAAGAATCACATTACCTATACACAATTCTGTACAGTTTTTATAACCAAGCTAACAAAATGAGCTGCACTTGAGTTCACATTCTTAGCAAAAACATGGGTTTCAACACAATTTATACAGCGGACAAAGCATTCACTCATCATCTTCATCATCATCCTCATCTTCCTCGTCTTCATCTTCCTCATCCTCGTCTTCATCATCTTCTGGTTCAACTTTCTTCTTGGAGCCTGCTGGCCTGCCTGGAACCTTCTTACCAACATCGCTGTTGCCCTTTGCCCGATATGCAGCAACATCCTGAAATCATTTCAAAAAGTTAGTCAGTTCCAGAACTATGGTATCCAAATACATTATCGGAATCATGTTAATGGTATAGCCAACATAACTTCCTACAGCAACCTGCTGTGAATTCATGTAATCTCTTAATTCCAGTTTAACACCAGGATGTAGCCCACCTCATCCTGCACAATAGGCCTACCAATACCCATGAGGCGGATAATTGTGGCCTACAGTTAGAATTTATGTGCTCTACACTGAAAATACCGGCTGTTCTCTCAGGGGTTTTCTAAGACATCAGTGCACCAACTCCCACCAGGCTGAATAGCTATTCTCACCTGCCCGCTTCCATAGTGCATTCAGCAGCTAGGAGACATTTGCTACATGGGACCTGGAGGCCTAACCTGTGTGGATTCAGACAGTGTGGACTGCAAGAGTTGGGTAGCAGCTGATAGAAGTGAGACAAATTCTAACTGATGCCAGGGGAAAGGATTAGGGTAGAAGCTTACACACATTTCTCTTTGGGATATGGCCATTAGTTGAATAGTGAAGCTCAGCCTACACTTCTTACAAGCGCAGCAACTGTAAAAGTACTTTTTAATCTGTATTTGCAGCTTGGGCTTATATCCAACTTTGCAAATTCAGGTTCCCAAAACCCAGTCTTGTCTGAACCAAACAGGGGAAAAGCAGAGGTTGGATAAGGCAGCTGCTGTAATTCAGTTGAGCCCCAATCCTCTGTTAGTGGCAACGTTTTATACTGTTGACACTAGGTGTCCTCACTTATAGGAGCCGGCAGCCATCTCTGTAGCCCTGGCTGTGCCAGTTTGAAACACCGCCACTGCAGGCAGAAGATGATCAGGCTCAGGAGTGTTACAGCAGTGTTTCTGCTGCACACCCTCCCCCAAAAGACCAGGGGGGGGGCCTATCTAATCATCTGTTCAATTGCTTCATTTCCTAAAAAGACTGATGCAAGCAAGCCGTGTGACTAGTGAAAGTTCCTTTCAAGTGCAGATACTTTGGATTTATGGTGACAGTGTACACACCTTCTCATATTTTTCCTTTAGTTTTGCCGCTTTCTGTTCATATGGCTGCTTATCTTTGGCCGTCTGTTCTGACCACATCTCTCCCAATCTCTTTGCTGTGTCACCAATTGAGAGACCCGGGCTTTCAGACTTGATTCCTGGCCGGTGCTCCGAGCAGAAAAGGAAGAAAGCAGATCTGTAGAGAAAACAAACCAACACAATAGGTTAGACTTTTAAAGCTATCAGCAAGTACCAGGCAAAGACTTGATTGAAATTATATACGCAATAAATGAAAATTCTAGAAGCAGCGCAGATAGCTAGTGACATTCTTATTTGTAAACATTCTTATTTGTAAAGTTAAAGTGGAACACCACCCATCCCTGATCGGCCTGGGAATCTAAGATTCCTGGGCCAATCAGCTCCCTCCCTGCAGGGCATCCGAAATCGGGATGCCTCGCTGTGTGAAACCCCCTAAAATCTTACCTTTTAGGCGATGGATAAGCCACCGCCCCCCACGGAAGTGGACCAACACCCAGGATAGTGAAAATCCAGGGTGTTGGTCCACTTTAACAGGATTGGGACATTGCAAAATCTTATGAAAGACATCACAATTCATTAATAACCCAGATAAACTCACGGTGGTCTTTTGGGGGCATTTGGGTCCTTCTTTTTCTTCTTCTTTTCCCCCTTGGGTGGGATATAGCTTTTCATTTCCCTTTCATATCGGGCCTTATCAGTCTTGGCCAGGTCTTCAAACTTTCCCTTCTCCTTGGCAGACATGGTCTTAAAAAAGGAAAAAAAAAAAGTTAATACATGTACAGTGCCTGGCCAGCAATCCCTATGCAATAGAAATCAATCCTATCCTGCATAACCCAATGCATTCTGCTCTGAGAGGCTAAAATATAAGGAATACACAGCCCAAACCACAGCAGGGCACCTTGCAAGTTAATGGGCAACACATGAGTTTTAGCACTAATTGGTAGGGGAACACAGACCACCACCCAGAGCTGAAATGCCCAGGCTATATCATGTAGGTTTGAGGAACAGCACATTATGCTAATATTTTTTATGTAGCAGGACAAAACAGAAAGGGATCCCCTTTAAGTGGGAAATAACAGCCTTAGCACTAGATATATTTTCATTAGATACTTTACAGTTTAACTCAACTCAATCTAGACAGAAGTGATGTAAATATCACCAGTCCAGGCAAAGGAGTCAAGCCCTCTAATAAAAGTGTGACAATTATAAAAAGACATCCACAACAGCATCATTTTAGGTCGCAGACAGCCACAACAGCAACTCATCGAGAACATGAGCAGACAGCTTTATACCTAGTAATAGGTGCCACACAGCCATCTATTTTATTCAGATAACAGATTCTGCTCCAAACCGTAATCTTCAAGAGTAATCTCATATGGGAGCATGTTGTACAATTGATTTCCCATCAGTAACAAACACTAAGAAGCTACAGCATAAAGGCCAGAACACCCCGTCCTCACCTTCCACCTCTCGGAGCACTTCTTGGAGAATTCTGCGAAGTTGACAGAGGAGTCCGGGTGTTTCTTCTTGTGTTCCTCCCGGCAGGTCTGCACGAAGTAGGCATAGGAGGACATCTTGCCCCTTGGCTTATTAGGATCTCCTTTCCCCATGTTGTACCTAGAGATGGGGCGATAACAATACGTATAAACCAGCACGAAGCAGAAAGCCCGGGAAGGAGGCGGCTGGGCGGAGCCATGACAAGGAAGTCTCGATGCGGCCGCAGCACCGCCTCCGCCCGCCCTGCCAGGATTCCCGCCCAAACACTCACACAGATCTTTCCGCCGAGCGTGAGGGGCAGGGCGCTGCTGGAAGCAGACGGATGTCGCACACACATAGGGGGCCATTGCTGCGCAGCACATGTGACCGGACCCCTCAGGAGGCGCCCCGCCGCCATATAACGAGACACGGGCAGCCTTCGACCATTCACCCGGGCTAGCCCCGCCATTCCACACCCCAGTTACCCGACATTATATGGGTAACATGCTTATAACCACAACCCCGAGCTGCCCGACACACAAGGCCAAAGTAAAGCACAATGTAACACCACAAACACTCGCATAATACATATACCAGCATCGAAACTTTCCATAGAAACATGGGAAAAGTTACCGCAAATGTAAGAACGTGAGATATACAGAAAAAAAACTTCAGCCGAGCAAAGCGAAGGGTTCCGAGGCAGCAGAAAAGCGCGCCAACTTACCTGAGGTGTGTAAGGAGAGAGAATGATAAGACTGCTCCGGCTCTGTGCCCCGCTCTCGAATGGTGGAACTGATACGCAATACAGCCTCTTGTTTTCCACAGTTGTGCCGCCTCAAAGCAACCTGATGAGCGTTCTAAGAACACACGCCCCCGCACGTTTATTGGCTCGCGAGTGCTTTTCGGAAGCGCGAAGGAAACGCCCTCCCGATGTGATTTGTCTGCTGTGTTTATTGCGTCTCCGGGAAGGCGTGGTCACAAATGCCAGCATGTTTGTATGCGAGTGCCGCCCATCTGCCTGTAACAGTGTAGGGGAGGGGCTGAAACGGCCGAGAACTCCTCTAGCTAAAACCGGTTAAAGGGAGTCGGGGCGGGCACCGCGCTTCTGATTGGAGGGGCGCGGAGGTTTAAAAATTCGCGGGTGTTCGTTTGATTGGGTGCGTCATCTGAGGACGCCACTGATTGGCTGCTGCGCAGTCCTGCCGCGCGATTTGAAAAACTACAAGCGCGTGAAGACAAAGAGCCGCTTCCTGGTAGTGGCGCCTATTGTGCTGAGCGCGCCCAGATACAGGCAGTGGCCATAGAGCAGCCTGTGCTGGAATGCGAGCTCCTAACCTGCGCCTCTATATACACTCACCTCATAAAATAATAAACAGACACACGATTACCTCGTAATATAGCGCCCGCGTATACCGCAGCCCCTCATAGACAACCTGTTTATGTAACAGGACTTACCCATTAATGTGTGTGTGTGTGCGCACTATAATCACATCTAACATTCCACCATATGAGGAGGGGGCTCCTCTTATCACTAGATACAGTTCCTCCACGTCCCTATGTGCCCAGCTGACCCGATTTTTTTTTCTTAGCAATGACCCAAAGCTCTACATTGGTGTTTTTCTAAATTCAAGCAGATCAAAAGGGAAGTAAATTGCTATTATTGTTATCTTGAACAGCAGCCCATAATACAATGTTTTATACACATTGTTGTCATTGTATTAGAAGTATTACTTGTCTTACGCCTGTACTTATACCTTGCACAGCGCCATGGAATGTGCTGGTGCTTTATAAATAAACAATAATAATAATAAATCCTGCATCCTGATTTTGGATGGCTGTTCACTGGAATGGACACCCCAAAATCACTCAAAAAACACATTTTCACCCGTATTCTTCGGTCTTAAAGCAGACCAAAACCCTTGCGCTAAAGCACTTCTTGCCCCTGATACTCCCAGCAGACAGCGTATCAATACTGGGTGGTGTAGACAGCTTGCATTAGGGCCCCCCTTTACCATGGACCCCGTAGCAGCTGCCTCCATGGTATGTACGCCTCTGCCTCACCTCTTCCCACAGCAACTTTTCCCATATAACCTTTTCCTAAGTCACCTCTGCTTACCTCTCCTCTACCCATCTAGCCTCTGCTTACCATGGCTTACCTCTCCTCTACCCATCTCGCTTCTGCCTACCTTTGCTTACCTCTCCTCTACCCATCTCGCCTCTGCTTACCTCTCCTCTACCCATCTCGCCTTTGCTTACCTCCCCTCTACCCATCTCACCTCTGCTTACCTCTCCTCTACCCATCTCGCCTCTGCATATTCATAAAATCATATATGATGCTTTCATGTGAACCAATTTGGCTTTTGGCTATCCTGGGTTTTGGTCCTTGCCCCCGGGGCACCCTGATCGGAGTTGCCCCACTTTGTGGATGGGGAAAGAAGGTGAGTTTCTGGGCGACCCGGGGGGTTTCACACAGCAGGGCAAGATTCCAGGGCTGTTGGGGCGTGGGTTCTGGTCCGCTTTAAGGGTACAGCTTAACTGCAGAAAACTGTTTGCATTTTATTACAGCCACCTGAAGTGGAACAAAAGGCTAACCAAAAAAAAAGGATTTGCACTCCTGCTCTAAAGTCTAAGAGGGTCCAGGGCTGAGTTAAAGGCTGCTCCATTGTAGGGAGCTTCCCAGGTATACTATTAACCCACCTCGATCCAGCCATCCCACAGCAAGCCCCGGGTCTGAATGCTCCCTGCTCCAGGCAGACTTAAATGGCTGCTGGTGGGGTACATGAAGGCAAAGCAGGGCTGTGGCCAGGTTGCCAGCACATGTGTCATGGGCCCGATTCTCAAGGCGAGTATCTGGAGAAACCTGGAGGTTTCACACAGCGGGTCATCCAAAAAATGGGAATGCGACACGGGCAATCTGTAACCTGGCCCTGGTATCTTTTAGACTTTTGAGCCTTGTTACTAGGGGTTTGGTCTAATTTAAAGAGGAACAAAACATAGGATTTTCATTATCCTGGGTTTGCTCCTCCTGTCTGTGGCATCCTGATTTTGGATGCCCCACTGTGTGTAAAAAGGGAGTTTATGTCGTCACCTTCTATTCTCAGCCCAGTGCCCCAAAACAGCACCAGGGACGGGGCTGCTCAGCTAGGGGGCAATATGGCCGACTGCATCCAGTTCATGTTGTTATGAATGTTGGGCAAAGGCTTTAGTAAAACAAGAAACACAGGTTATTTTGGGGCGCTGGGCTGGGGATAGAAGGTGTTGACATAAATCTCCTTTCTGGAATAACATATGAGCAATTTTAGCATGTAAACAATCTCATAAAGCATAAATAAACTTAGGATTTTGACTGCCCTGGGTTTTGGGTTTTGTTCCCTACCCAGGGAGCATCCTGATTTATGAATGCCCTGCTGTGTGAAACCTCCAGGTCACCCAGAAAAACTCACCTCCCTGTGGTCCTACAGCGCATGTGCGGACTCTCCAATCAGAGCCATTTACCATGCATATTTAGTGCTTGTCAAAGGTTCTGTTTGGTAGCGCGAGTGACCTTATCCCCAGTCTGAATGGGTCCGTACAGCTCAAAGATGCTGGACATGCATCCACAATTATTTACATCCGCGAGGGAGCCAGTAAGAAGGTGACTTATGCAGCAACCTGGGGGGGAGCAAACAGCAGGGCATCTAGATTTGGGATGCCCCAGAATAAGGTCTGTTGGGTTTTGTCATGCTTGAAGTCTTATTTCATCCCATGACCCATTCTGAAATCAAGTCTGACTATAGTCCTTATTTTTAAAGCAGTTGGCGGGTGTGCGCATAGTGGAAGGCTTGCTGAGGCAAAGCAGAACGCACCGCTCATTGCCCATTATGACCACCACAGGTTCCTCATATTAAATGAGATTCACACTGCTGGGCATCGCCTTTTGAGATGCCCCTTAGGGAGAGATTTCAGACAGACTTAGAGTCTTTTAGACTTTAACATGTCCTATAGTCTGTAAATTGTATAACTAGGGAAAGCCCAAGACTGGACTAAATACTCACCTTCCCATCAGGTCATAGCAGAGGGAGTAGGGATGTCACCTCTCTCTGCAGTGTATGGCTGTATTCCTCATTATACAGCTTGAAGCCTGATAAAGGTGAGTATTCAGCCTGATCTCAGGCGTTTTATAGCTTAGTATGGGGCTGAGCATCCTTGTGGCATTGGGCTGGACAGTTGGTCAGCAGTTCAGCAGTTTGTAATGCTGCAAAGGGTTGGTCCCCATCACTCTAAGTCAGGAGAGGACTGGCCATAGGGACACAAATCCCGATGGGTGACACTGCTTTTGGACCAGTTGGGGTAGTGCTTTTTACACCCCATCCAATGTCTGCCTCCTTAGTCTGCCTCTCAGCGCCCCTGTAACTGGCCCCACTGTACCCTCTCAGCCAAGAAACCTAAGCCCATGTTCTGCCCCAATGCTATAGTCTCAGAATCAGGGCCAGTGCCAGCACAGGGCAAACCTGGGCAATTGCATCTTCAGGGGCACACTCAGGCTCACACTTGGCCATGGTATTATTTATTAGTGGACCCAACCACCGAATGCCAGGTGCTGTGTGCAGACCTGCTCATGGCTGACCTCAGCAACGGGATGATCAGCAACAATGGAGAAGGTGGCATGGAATAAAGGGCAAATGATAGAAGCACAGAAGGTGGCGAGAAACAAGGGGACAGCTGACAAAGACTGGAGGGCGATCAGCAGCAGAAGATGACCCATTTGTGGCAGCGGAGCTAAAAGGTGACATCATGTGACTCACTACTTTGGGGCCCATTAAGACTCTCTTGCCCAAGGGCCCCCACAAACCTGGAGCCGGCCCTGCTCAGAATCATGGCTGTTGGGCAAACCTACCCCACATTATGTGCCCCTACAATACTATCATATCTAGCTCTGCCCATGACCTGCTCATCAATGTTATAGCCTCAGCCTTGCAGGACACGTGGGCTCAGTAGGGAGGTCATGGGTTCTCCGGACCGGTAAAGCCTAAGGCTGCTTTTTACTTGGGGGATTTCTGTTTGCTCAAAGTGAACCATCAGGTTTAAGCAGCTTTTTAAAATTAGAACAGTTTCACAAAAGTTGTTTTTTGCTCAGTGAGGTGAAACAAGAAAAGACCAAAACAACCCAGAATGAGTTTTGAATGAACATAATAGCAATGTTGGAAATGATCATTCTTTTTTTATTTATAAAGCATAGCACTGTATAATGTAGTGGTTACAAGCAGGGTAGAACATACAGTACATAGACACATGAGGTGTTACAATGAATATTCTGAATACTGATACAATAGGAGAGATCCCTACATACAGTGCAACATACTTGTTCTTCTGCTGATCTTCAGAAGTACAGAGTGACTGCAACATTGCAGGGACATGCTTTAGGTCTGCTGTGTGGCTGATTTGTGAATGGGGTGATGACAGGCCGTTTTGTCGGATGACTGCCCCCACATGTGCTGGTCTCAGACTGCAGGACCTCTTTTATTACCAATCATTTGTGGTGTGTAATTGTGCTGCCATGCACCTCTTACATGACTGCGGCCACTTTTCATGCTCAACTTTTTTGATGTCATCAGAATTCAGTAAATTCAAAATGCAAATAAAACAGCCAGGCTGCAACATATGCGGAAGCTGTAAGTGTGTGCGGATGCATGTCTGCCAGGGTGTGCGTAGGCACATTGGTGTGTGTGTCTGTAAATGAATGCTTGTACCTTCAAGTGTGTGCATGCTTGTTTGCAGGTGGGTGCGCACGCGCCTCGGTGGTTATGTGAGTGCATGTGCAAGTGTGCGTGTCTGCAGGTGTGCACATATGCATCTTGGGGGTATTTTCATGCGTGTCTGGGAATGTATGTGCATGCACGTTGGGGGACGTGCTTATGTGTGCCTGGGGTGTGGGCATTCACATCAGATGCACATTTAAGCGCATACCTACCAACTTTTCACATACCTACCAACTTTCTCGCATGGTCACACGGAGAGAGAAGGCTCCACCCCCTGAGAGGAGACAGCCCCACCCCTTCCTGCCTACCTCAGTTCTTTGTGTTTCCTCCCTGGGGAACCACTGGACAGAATGTGCTAGAAGATTGTTAGTCTTCGGACTATTTTTTATTTTACTTTTTTATTTTAACAATCCAGAGTCCTGGAAGAGTCCGCTGTACCCTAAATGTCACTTACCGGGGTGTAGTTCATCCGCTGACGGGGACAGCCAGAGCTAAATTCCCACATAGCCTGACTAAGCTTGAGTAGTTGCGATGTCGTTTTAAAAAATCCCGAGCAGCCATTCCATGCTTCGAGTGTGCAGACCATCTAAATCGCTGACCGGAGCGCTGGATCTGTCATTTCGGTTCCAATCATCTGTTTTTCAGGTAAAGTCTTTTTTTCCCTCCAAAATTTTTTGGGGTGGAGCCTAAAATGGGACCGGCCGCTCTGACGTCACTTCCGGGTCCAGACACATGTGGCGACCTAGAAGAGGAAAGGGGGGCCTTCTCCCCGGCCAGCGTTCAGGTCAGAGGGAGATTGAAAACAAGGACAGCGGCAGGCAAAGAGGGACATTTGTTAAATTAGGCCACGCCCCCTCATTTAGGGATGGTTAGGCGATAGGGTGTAACAGTTAAAACAATATAAACAGTTTGAATAGGCGCATAAATCATTTATTGATGCAGATTGGCATGTTCAAACCCAGTGAGGAACAAATGAGAACAAGGGACATGGACTCAAAAAATGGACAGTCCCTGCAAATGAGGAACACTTGGGAGGTATGCAAGAGTGTGCGCATGCGTATCTGCTGGGACGCACATGCACGTCTGTGGGGGTATGCAAATTAGCTGGGGATTGTGGTGTGCATGTGAGTCTCTGGTGGTTTATACTGCGGGTGTGTTGGGCTACGCGTCTGTGGTTGTTTTGGGGAGTGGGCTTGGTAGTGTGTGGGGGCACCTGGCTGTGGGTGTGTTGGGGGGTGTGCTTGGTAGTGTGTGGGGGCACCTGGCTGTGGGTGTGTTGGGGGGTGTGCTTGGTAGTGTGTGGGAGCACCTGGCTGTGGGTGTGTTGGGGGGTATGCTTGGTAGTGTGTGGGGGCACCTGGCTGTGGGTGTGTTGGGGGGTATGCTTGGTAGTGTGTGGGGGCACCTGGCTGTGGGTGTGTTGGGGGGTGTGCTTGGTAGTGTGTGGGGGCACCTGGCTGTGGGTGTGTTGGGGGGTGGGCTTGGTAGTGTGGGTGTGTTGGGGGTTGTGCTTGGTAGTGGGTGTGTTGGGGGGGTGCTTGGTAGTGTGTGGGGGCACCTGGCTGTGGGTGTGTTGGGGGGTGTGCTTGGTAGTGTGTGGGGGCACCTGGCTGTGGGTGTGTTGGGGGGTGTGCTTGGAAGTGTGTGGGGGCACCTGGCTGTGTTGGGGGGTGTGCTTGGTAGTGTGTGGGGGCACCTGGCTGTGGGTGTGCAGCTGTAAGGGGGGCGTGCATCTGTTGGTGTGGGTAAATGAGAGAGAGAACAAGGGCCAGCCATATGTGCTGTGTCTGAGAGACAGGCTCTGCCATTTATTTCTATGGAAACATTCCTGCCTTCATTTCTATGAGGAATTTTTAACTTTAAACCTACTTTTTTTTTAAAACAGCAAATCCAATCGCTATCAGTGACGTAAATGTGACAGGGCTATGTTGCAAATATTAAATGGGGCCTGGCTCTTCTAACTGTTGTATGAAGCGCTTTGGGGCCTGGCTCTTCTAACTGTTGTATGAAGCGCTTTGGGGCCTGGCTCTTTTAACTGTTGGATGAAGCGCTTTGGGGCCTGGCTCTTCGAACAGTTGGATGAAGCGCTTTGGGGCCTGGCTCTTCGAACAGTTGGATGAAGCGCTTTGGGGCCTGGCTCTTCTAACTGTTGGATGAAGCGCTTTGGGGCCTGGCTCTTCGAACAGTTGGATGAAGCGCTTTGGGGCCTGGCTCTTCTAACTGTTGGATGAAGCGCTTTGGGGCCTGGCTCTTCTAACTGTTGGATGAAGCGCTTTGGGGCCTGGCTCTTCTAACTGTTGGATGAAGCGCTTTGGGGCCTGGCTCTTCTAACTGTTGGATGAAGCGCTTTGGGGCCTGGCTCTTCTAACTGTTGGATGAAGCGCTTTGGGGCCTGGCTCTTCTAACTGTTGGATGAAGCGCTTTGGGGCCTGGCTCTTCGAACAGTTGGATAAAGCGCTTTGGGGCCTGGCTCTTCGAACAGTTGGATGAAGCACTTTGGGGCCTGGCTCTTCGAACAGTTGGATGAAGCGCTTTGGGGCCTGGCTCTTCGAACAGTTGGATGAAGCGCTTTGGGGCCTGGCTCTTCTAACTGTTGGATGAAGCGCTTTGGGGCCTGGCTCTTCTAACTGTTGGATCAAGCGCTTTGGGGCCTGGCTCTTCTAACTGTTGGATGAAGCGCTTTTGGGCTGCATTCATTGCAGAAAACTGGTGGAGAAGAAGACAGTGGATTTCAAACTAGGGCTTTTCTCAAGAACTATGAGTAAAATATATACATTGCTATATACAGAGACAATGCTACAAAGTGTTACCTAATTTATAAAAAGCTAAACCATTCAATGGCTTTGTAGCATTTCCTGGCGGCATGGCGTCAGTGTGTGTGGCCATCAGTAATGATATATAGCTTGCTCTATGAATGGGGGAAGTGATGAGGGCAGCTCCTGGTAATGGGAGCCTTCCCCTGTACAGAGGACAATGGAATGCAGCCTTATGGGGGGGATCAGCATTCCCACACAGGTCTGCAGGCACTTCAGTCTCACTCTGTGACAACAATGAGAGAGGATATGCCTCCAAAACAAACACCTTTCTATATGTTGTAACTGCAGCGTTTCACATCTTTGCATATAGGAGTTAAAAGCATTTTTCAGTTTCTGTAGCTTTTCAGCCAAGAAATCACCTGAGCCCAGGACAGAAAGTAAAGGTTTATTGTGTTTATGAATAGTGGTATGTGTACCTATGGGGTACGCACAGGGAGGTGGTCCAGGGGTTCAGAACCCCCTATTTGTGTCATGCCGCCTAACAGACCCATCACAGATAAAGTCCCTGGGTGCTCCACTGGCTATGCAAAATCTTATCAGGAGGTTCACAGAAAAATTGCAGGCTGATCTGCTATATGTGGCCTAAACCTGATTATCTTCAATAATCTCCAGCATTGGTCCAATCCTTTTTCAGTCCAAGACTGTAACCGAGGTGGATTGGCCCGGGAATCTATAAGATTCCTGGGCCAATCCGCTCCCTCCCCCCCGGGGCATCCAAAATCAGGATGCCCCGCTGTGTGAGACCCCCCAGGTCGCCCGCTACACTTACCTTACTTCCCGGTCCAACGACGCATGCACGGGCCGTGGCTGTCCTGGAGACCACCAGATTGTGTAACCTCCCTGTGCAGTGTCACTTGTGATGCAGGTTGGCTCCTCATTATATTTTGGAGCCGCTGTGCTAAGAAGTCGGTTTAGACGAGCGCGCTGATTGGACGCGGTGGCCACGCGCCGTAGGACCGCGGTGAGGTAAGTTGATGTGGGAGATCTGGGGGGTTTCACATAGCGGGTTGCCCCGTGGGGAAGAACCAAAACCCAGGATTTTGATTATATTGGGTTTTGGTCCTTCCCCACAGGCCACCAAAACCGAAAGATTTTCACTATCTTGAGATTTGGTCCTTGTCTCAGGGACATCTCGATTTGGGACTAGGCTGTATGAAACCCCCCATTTCACTTCCAAAATGTACCTCTCCTTGGTCCCAGGGAGCATGTGCAGGCTTTTATCCAAGCAACGCTGTATGTTATGCATGTTATAATGGCTCTGTTTAGACACAGAGCCCAGCATAGGGGAGCAGCAGTGGCTGCATCCCCGGCCTCCCCATGGTGTGCGACGTGCTTCCGTCCCCAGCCCATCAGAATGGCTGGACATGGGAGCGGGCCTGAGCCAGAGATGCCAGGGAAGCAGCTGCCAATGTTTACAATGCCATGGGGGCTGCGGGGAAAAGTAGGTTTACTGGCTACCCAGTCGTAATATGGGATGCCCCAGGGAGAGGTCAGCAGCTGGCCCTGGAGTCTTCTAGACTCCAAGACCGCCCCCCTGCCCCAGAGTTCAGAGCGTACCCATACTTTTCACTCTACTGTCAACCCATGGCACCTCTGTTTTGTGTGTTTTGAATACAGTTGGTAGGTGACTGAAAACTCATAAGTAGCATCCAGGTAGGGATAGATTATAATTGGTACAATGGTGTATCTGCTCCAGGCTCCTGGAACTCAGGGGACCCCCAGCCCCATTATCACCCAGGAGACATAACTAGGGCTAGATTAGAGGTAGGGTACCTGGAGACCACCAGATTTTGTAACCCCCCTGCGCAGTGTCACTGGTGATGCAGGTTGGCTCCTCATTATATTTCAGCAAAGTGTGCACGTGTGTTGTGGTATAGGCTGGTGTGGTGTGTGGTTATACAGTAAGTGTAAGATTGTTGAATGGTTGTGTGGTGGTGAGACAGTGAGGGACATGGAGAGCATGTTATTGGGGACCCCCATTAAAGAACTACTACCTATAATGGACTTCATCTGGGTGGTGCTTGAGAAAAATAGAAAGTGCCACTTGGTTGGTGACTGATGCTGTTTAAAGGGAATGTCTAGGCTAAAAGAAAAAATATACCTTTTCTCCCCTGCAGAAGCTGCATGTAGGTTCCGGTGCTCAGAAATGTACCCTTTTCTGAGATTGAATCTTGTGCCTTGCACACACTCTGTAGATTCTTGAATACTATTTACCAGCGACATGGGGGCATGGCCTTACTCGCAATGACTACGTTCCAGGAACTCTGCACGCCCTCTCTGTCGAAGGCGCCAGGAACATGTGTGAACCCTGGGGGGACTCGGTATGTTTTACATAGCTGAAGTAGGGTGAAACGGCTGCAAGGTAAGTATTGTCATTTTTCATTTTAGCATGGACAGACCCTTTTGAAAGACCCTAAAGTCTAACTAAAAAGTGGTTCCTCTCCCTCCTACCCTGGTGGTCAGGCACTGTACTGTGACAAAATAAAACAGGTACTTCCTTCCTACCAAATGCATGCTGTAGATACTGTATCAGGTCTCCCAATTTTACCCACTACTTTCCATTTGATTTTCCACAACTACGGTTAAAAAGTGTTTGCACGACCACCCGTGTCTGACATCGCTCCAGCATGAGCGAGCCCAGCAAATCACAGTGGTGGCACTTGTTGGGCGCTCTCACACTGGCAGTGTTGAGGGACGGACGGCCGTGTGACCACATTTAACGGTGGTACTTTAATTTCTTCAGCGCAAGTGCAAAAATACATTTGGGATTTAGGATGAAGAAGTGTTGTTAAAGAGGAATATCGGACCTAATATAAAAAGGGGCTGATTCCCCCACCCATCGGCCGCTACTTACCAGCTGCTTAAAGGCCTGATCCTCTGCCCCCCCACCAGCTTATCAGTCTGTAAATGACAGCATGGCTTTAGCCGTGCTCTGCAAAGTCCCGCGGGATTTCAGATGGCTCCATTGCACCTTATTGAGGCGCAAGATTGGGGGCCACGCACAGTGCCTGATGGGATGCAAGATGGCGCTGCCCATCAGGAGGTTGCCCGGAATCCGAGGGACCCAGATGCTCTGGCAAGGTGAGTAAAAATTGCCCAAAGGTAAGATCGGAGGTAGCAGATCGGTGAGGTTTGGGGGAGGCTTTAAAGGAGCACTGTCGTGAAAAATGGCCCAATGATAAATATCCATATAAATATGCTGGGAGGCGAGAGAAACGTATACACCCGGCCTCAAGAAATTTTCCAGCCAGGCTTGTTTTTTTTTTTATTTTAATGGAAGAAAAAGGACATCAGGGGTGACAGACTCTGTCACCCCTGATAGACTAAACCTGTCAACCCTGGATTTTATTCAACAGAAGAAGAAAACAACAATTGTGGACAAAGTTTTATTCAGTTCTGGTGTATAAGTGACCCCTCCTCTCATTAGCCGAGGCGTTTATATGGGTTTTTAATATTACACAATTTCGTGATAGTGCTCCTTTAACCTCCCCCATGTTCCTCTTTAAAATAAAAGTGTCCAATGGCTGGCTTGAGTGTTTTTATGTGCTATAAACCTGGGGGAACAATTGTATGACTATTGTATGCATATATTTTGCATTGAAGAGAGTCATGATTAGAAGGCCTGGCTGATAGGTGGCCTCTTGTGCTCAGCCTGTAGGGATGGCTTCAGTTATACATGAGGAGGGTCACAGGAGGTTTTGGAGTCATGATCTCGGTTGAGCAATGTCCCACTAGGCCCTATTCTGGTGTAAGCGTGCTGTTTAGCTGCACTTGATAAAGATGTTTGCAAACTCTGGGAAGCTCTCCAGCACTAATCTCCCAGCTGCTTTTCCTGTTTCTTTGTTCCTCACTTCTCCCCCAAGCCTCTACACGCACACTATGCTCCTCATAGCTTAATCAGCAACATTTAAATAACAATCAGCATGTAAATAACATTTACCAAATAGAGGATCGGGTAGCACCATTAAAGCTTTGCACAGTTATCAGCAGGGGGTAGAAGAAATCTAACCCGCACAGCCTCATGTGTCACTTGGTACCGGGACAGTTTCTAGGCTATATAGCACCCACTGTGGGAGATCAAAAAAATCTGCCCCTTTCTCACCCATACTATGGTGCTGCTGTAGCCTCATACAGGTTTGTGCCATGCTGTGCCTCTACCATAGCAGCAGACAGTGCCCTATTCCTATGGGTTAATGAGGGATCTGTCTTGCACCACCGCCCTAAGTCATCTGCAGAAAACAGGATGGCTGGGATAAAGGCATCCCCCAATGGCCCTGCTCGCCCTCACCTAGAAACACCCTGCTTCAAACTTCCCTGTGCCTGGCTCCTTTCATGGGGCAATTGTCAACTGATGCTGCCCCAAAAATCACGCTGATACTGTACTAAAACTGGAGCCGTAGTTTTATTTAAAGTGGACCAAAACCCAGGAATTGACTGTCCTGGGTTTTAGCCCTTTCCCTCAGAAATCCCCCAGATCGCCAAAGCCAACTCATCTCTTCAAGGTCCTATGGCGCATGCATGGGCGCTTGTCCAATCAGCACGTTCAGATCAGAGCGGCTGACGTCACGTTGCCTAAGCCTTCATCTAAGGCCAGCGGATCCAAGCGCAATGACGGCCGCATCCCACGCTACCCTCTAACAGGGAGTGTGCCAGCGCCGGCCATTCACAAATTCCTGGCATGAGCACGCGTCCTGCTAGAGGGATAGTGAGGATGCAGCTCGCGTATGCGCCGTTGGACCGGGAAGCAGGGTAAGTGTATGGGGCGGCCTGTGGGGTTTCACACAGCGGGGCATCCCGATTTTGGATGGGTTTTGGTCCACTTTAAAATCATATAGAAAGATGTGGCGATCAGAACTGAACAATCCTTTATTATGTTTTTTAATCTTGATATTTTGCTTTCTCACAGAAAACATTCTCGTCACTTCTGCCGGAAAAAAAGCATTCATTAGATTCAAACACAGGCAGGATGATTTCCATTTTATTCCATCCATCTCCAGCAATAAAGATGCCACTTTTTGATCAGAATTATAAACGTTTGTTCAGAGTAGTCATGTGTTCAGGGGTATAACTATAGGCGGTGCAACTGCACCGGGGCCCAGAAGTTCAGGGGGCCCCCATTATTGCTCTTCCACCTTATTTATTATATTTGAATGCACTTGGCATTATATAAAGAAAGGGAAGCACCGTTTGTCTCAGCTCTGTCAGTCTTTAGTTGTCTAGTTGCTTCCACTGGAGCTAAAAAATCAAAAACAAGTTTTCTGTATGAGTCTTGACAGGGCCCCATTTAATGTTCGCACCAGGGCCCCGTTACATTTAGTTAAGCCATTGCATGTGCTTACTTGTAACATTTAGCTTTAATTGCTCCTATGATCAAATTATGTCAAATGGACCTGAGATTGCCACATATATGGTTCTGGTCCAGTTTGTCTCCATTATTCATTAAATTTCAGATAATACAAATTAAAACACAGCAAATGCCCTGCAGACTCATCTCATTAGACATTAATTCCTGGGTTTTGAAGTGGACTCTTGGTCGACTGCCTAAAGTCTCTGGGGGGGGCATCCCAATTTGCACCACCCCTACCTGATTTTAGCAAGTATGACATTATATTTGACTGCTGCAGAAATATGGAAGGCGTTAGGTAACGCAGGCATGTAGCCCAGACAGACATAATAAAGGGCATCCCAAATCAAGCATAGTAGGGGATATGTGGGCTGTGCTCGAAGCACTACAACCTGGAAATGGGAAGTATAACAGCCAGGCGCAACCCCATCATTGTTGCTCGTCCACCTTATTTATCATATTTATCATTTAGAGAAAGAAAGCATCATTTATATATGCTGTTTTAGTTTAGTTGTCTAGCGGCATCCAATTGAGTTAAAAGACAAAAAAAGTTTACTCTATGATCCCTGAAAGGGCCCCTATTACATTTAGTTACACCACCGATAACAGCTTGTTTTCAAGGTTCCTACTTATATTACAATGGGGGGCATTTCAAATGGACCACTTTAAAGTGAACCTAATATCAAATGATAAAGGGGGAATAAAGCTAAGTCCATATTCCTGTTGCACACCCCCGCCCAGCCCTTCCATATGCAATAGGCTTGAGGCTACATTTCCATACAATTGGTTTCCAGTCCCTGGCAAACAGAGACCTTGTGGGAGAGGTTAGTATCGCTCACTGTGAGGCCTAGGGGGATGGTTATTGCGTCCTGGGACAGACTTGCCATGTAAGGGGTGGGTCCCATTTACTATGTGATAGTTGTTCTCAGTGCTGTGCACATCATTTCTTTTAGGATAAGGAGACTACAAACTCACCCTGTTTCATATGATGGGGCATAACCATGAAACTACGAATAGACCCTATAGTCAGCATCAGGAACTGATGAGTATTTCTAACTGCAGGGGCGTCAGTTGAATGAAGGTAAGTCTCACAAGGACTAGACCCTTCTAGAGTGGAGTGGTAAGTGTACACTTCAGGGTTGGGTTTTCCTGCAATGAAATGACTCCACAGTAGGTGAAAAGGGAGGGACAAGAGATAGAGATAGAGGGAAAAGGTAAAAAGAGAGGAATGCAAATTGAAGATACAAAGAGAGGGTTTAAGTGATGGAGGAAATGTGGAAAAGTAATTAAAGAAGGCACTGGAAATAGAAAAAGATGGAAGGTTGATGCAAAAAGTAAGAGACGGGGAAAGGTAAATAGAAGTAAAACAGAAGAGGCAAAAAAAACCAAAAATTAATGGTGCTGCAAAAAAATAAAAATAGGGAAAATAGTGGCCGTTGGGTGCTAATGCACACATGGAATTCTTGCACAACACATTTTCGTGAATAAACTCTATATTAGTGACTACACAGATGAATGACACACTAAGGGGCAGTGAAGTGCACATGTGCCTGGAGCAGTGGGCCACCCTCAACTCAGCACCCGGGGAGCAATTGGGGGTTAGGTGCCTTGCTCAGGTCCCATGGCTGGGAATAGAACCTGACATTTTCCAGCCACAAGCCCACTTCCCTTACCTCTAAGCCATAACTGCCTCTCCAATGCGATATCAATAACACTATCAAAACCCCCCTCATTTCTCATTTCCACTGCACATGTGTGGACCTCTGGTGGAGGGTGGGAATGGCCAGCTGAGGCCCCCTAGAAATCCATTCCTTCAGCAACAATTGCCAGGCATTAATGCTGATTGGAGGATAGGTTTGCGTTGTGGGAGAGGAGATCGAGGCAAGATTTCAGGCATTTCCGGGGGCTTTAAACAGCGGGGTGTATTTGCTTTAAGGGTGAGCTTTGGATGCTATGATGCCATGAGATGTAAAAAGTAATCTTGGAAGCTCACCTTCCCCACTTCCAACTTTTGGGATGATCATTTTTTGTTGCTGAAAACATGTATGTTATATGGCAGCATGGTAGCATACCTACCAACTTTTCAGGGTGGGAAAGAGGGACATTTGTTAAATTAGGCCACGCCCCCACATTGAGGGATGGATAGGAGCTAGGTTAAAACAATCTAAAAACTTGAAACAGGCAAATGAATCATTTATTAATGCAGTTCTGCATGTTAAACCTCAAAAGGGGGCAAAGGAGAACAACAAGGGGAAGGGAGACATGGACTCAAAAGAGGGAAGTCCCTCCAAATCGGGGGCATTTGGGAGGTATGTGGTAGCCTTGGTATAATTCTCGCCATGCCCCGCCCCCTCTCTGGTAACCCCCATGCCGTCTCTCCTGCTGCTCCTTTTCCCAACAACATCCCAGCAGGTTGGGTAGCCGCTTATGATGTTGTAAAGTGTGTTCTGTAGGGACACTGGATGGTGGGATTCATTGAGGGAATTGTTAGGGATATGTGTAATGGCTGCATGAGGCGTAAGATGAAGCCCATACCGACTTTTCACCCAGAAGATTCCATTTCAGGTGAGATGAAGCGAGTTCTGGAGTCTCACAACACCTCATCCTGTCATCCACCCAGGTTCAGGCGTTAGGAGGTGGTAAAACGGGCCCCCCATTACCAGGCGCCCCTGTACATTCCCCCTGCCTGATTACTCAGCTGCTCGGCTGCAGATAAAAACACTAGCTAGGTGGTGTCCTAAGCTCAAAGCACCCAAGACTACCGCATCTAACAAGAGGACAACGCTGCAGCTCAGTGGGACCGGGACCTGGCACTCCACACCATATTTAGGAAAAAAACTACGCACACATAGCGTTGGCGCTCTGGATCTGGTCACTGTAGCATAGAGCGCCAGATGCTGTGTGATTAAAATCTGTTTTTGAACACATATACACCAGTAAACACGTGGAATGACATTGTGGGGTTTATTCATCAAGGGATAGAGGCAGGTAGTGCCTCGTAGCGGCAGGCAGCGTCCGGTGAACGCCGGGCGCTGTACGCAATACCACATTTATGAAGGTGATTCTGGTGAGCGATTCTAACAGCACCATGTAGCTTACGATTCATCATTACAGGCAGCTCAGGGTATAGTGCCAGAGCTCTAGCTTCCAGAGCGCCAGGTATTACCTGTCGCTCCCCTATACATTTCAATGGACGTTCCTTTTCTTCTGTTTAAAAAAAAGGGTTTTTTGTTTTTTGATTTATTTTTTTTCTCTCAAAAAATGTGTCACCTCTCCTTTGAAAATGTTTTCGATTTTTTTATATTTTTATGCAGAATTCTCATTACAGGTCTGGCATTAAAGTATTAATGTCACAATGTTCCAACAATGTCATTCCATGTGTTTTCGCTTTGTTATTGGAGGATATGTGTTCAAAAACAGACTTTAATCACACAGCGTCTGGCGCTCTATGCTATAGCAACCAGATCCAGTCGTGCGTGTGTGTTTTTTTTGTTGTTGAATATAGTGTGAGTGACTGAGAGTCGGTCACAATGAGCTGGCGCTACCTCTCGCTCGCTGCAGCTTTGTATTTGTGTTAGAACACCCAACATATATCACATTCATCAATGCTGGCCAGGTTACTACAACGACTGAGGAGCTCTGTCACAGCGCCTGACAGCTGATCACAGCGTATATACTAGCGGTCGCTCTTAGTGCCTCTGTACAGACGCTCATCTGCCGATAGCTGGTGCTAGTAATGAATCAGCCTGTGTGTTAACACTGGGACATTAACACTTTAGTGCCAGACCTGTAATGACAATTCTGCATAAAAATATAAAAAGTCCAAAAAGCTTTTAAAAGTGTTTGCAGCCAGGAGAGGTCACACAATGATTTGAGCAAAAAATAATAATTTTAATTGCCCAGCATTTAAACACAACCAAATGAAACCCCATTGAAATGTTTGGCTTAGCGACACTGAGTGGAAGGTAATACCTAGAGAGCCGGAGCTATACACTGAGCTGCCTGTAGTAATTCATGTGACGCTACATGGCGCATGACCAGATTCACTTTCTTATATGTGGTTTCACATACAGCATTTACCCGACGCTACCTGCCGCAATGTAGCATTACCTGGCGCTAGCGTTTCTTAAATAACCCCCTAAGTCTAAAACCGTCCCTGCTTCCACCTCAGAGAAGGACACAGTATGACTAACACCTAACACACACGCACACACACCCTTCCCCTCCCGCTGTGCATTGTCTCTGGAAGCGGCCTGGTTTCCACTCAGGAGACACATTGTCATCCAGAGAGCGGGCCTATCCGTATGCACGCAAACATGTTTGTTTATTCCTCAGGAACAAAGCTAGAGGGTGGCAGATACTCCATTCACAGGCTCCTTTGCTAATGGCTGCCTCTAGACACACATTTACAGTTCAAATTCCTCCTCCCAAAAATGTAAAGGAAGGTATTTGGCTAACAGTGACCAGTTTGTGTATTCATCTCATGTGTAAATGTTGTGTTATTTACAGCTTTTACATTCAGTAATATACTTTTCATGTATTGTTGGAATAAATGAGAACATATAGAATATACATTGGATATAATTTAATGCGGGCCTAAATCTTTTAGCCTGTAAGCACACAAGAACAGGGCCCTCACTCTTAGAGCCTTATTTATGAAGTGCATTGTGTAGCGCCATTTTGCTAGCATCTATTTTTTATTATTTTGGCGCTGCTATTTCTACAGAATGCCTGATGTTACATAATCAGCGCCTGCTCGTCCCTTATGTTGCTTATAACAGCTCCATTCTGTAACAACTTTTAGGCGCTGCACATCATATTTTTTAAACAATTTTTGCCACACTGAAAGGAGGATGAGTGCTGTGTGTAATAGGCGCTGGTCAGCATTTCACCATAAACAGTTACAGAATATCATTGCTGGGGACAAACTTTACGTTTATAGAATGAGATTTGGTGACATCTTCGTCCTGCATTCACGTTACTGACAAGTCACAATGCAAGTCCTGTACAAATAATTGTGTATAACCTTCTTTATGAGCAACAAACACTTCAATACAGTTCTGCCCCTTGCACTCTATAGGATCTTAACCTACAGCGCAACAAAAGTGGCCAGCACAGCAAAATATATGGCACTAGTGATAAATTCAGCACATTTGTTAAATTGCACACAAATGCTGAGGGAAAAATATAGACGCAGAGTGGCATTGACTGGCACTGGTGCTTGATAAATGAGGGTCCCAATGTTCTCCTGTATCAGTGTCACTTTACCCCTGTAATATACCTTGTATAGCGTCATGAGAAAAGATGGTGGGGGCTTTCTTAAAGTGGACCAATACCCTGCAGGTAAAGTGGACCAATACCCTGCAGGATCTATAAGATTCCCGGGCCGATCCAATCCCTCCCTGCGGGGCATCCAAAATCGGGATGCCCCACTGTGTGAAACCCCCCAGGACGCCCGCAAACCTTACCTGAATCCCGGTCCAACGGCGCATATGCGCCCTGCGCCCAAATCTCGCGATCCTCTCCAGCAGGGCGCGTGCCTGCGCCGCCCATTTGTGAATGCCCGGCGTGGGCATGCTCCCTGTTAGAAGGAAACGTGAGATGCGGCCGCCAGCGTGCTCGGGGCCGCTGAGCTAAGACGTTGCTTTGACGCGCATAGCTCAGCGGCTCCATAGGAGCAGGGTGAGGTGAGTTTTATCGGGAGATCTGTGGGTTTCACATAGCGGGTGCCCTGAGGAAGTGGATCAAAACCCAGGATAGTCAAAATCCTGATTGTTGGTCCACTTTAATAAACAATAGTAATAATAATGCCAAAAGAGTCTACATAAAGCCCCAAAGAAATAGTAAGAATAATCTCTCTCTATCTTTTTATATATATATATATATATATATATATATATATATATATAGTGTAATTCTGCAGCACTTTACAATCAATGCAATTCCCTAAATCACGTCACGTCTTACATCCCATTGAGTTACTTTAGAGCAATAATATGGCTCATAGTGGTCCCAATCACACTTTGCAATGGGACTCCATGACCTGTAGTTATGCACTGTAAAAAAAAGAATACACTCAGACCACATTATTTCTTTCTGTCTGTTCTAGGAAACTGAGCAACTTTGTCAATAAAATCCTGTACCAGATTATATTCTGTTGGAACCCAGAACTGTGAAAAAAAAAGGCTGAGAATTTTTGTTTTTTTGCTTGTGTTTAGACTGCCATTGTATGCTTGCACATACATAGAAATGTTTTCCTCCACATTTAACCCATCCATGCAGTGAGTGTACACATGCCCAGAATGGTGGGTTGCCCTAATTATGGCATGCGGGGAGCAGTTGGGGGCTTTATGTGCCATGCTCAAGAGCACGTCAGTTATGTCCCAGCCAGGAATCTAACCTGCAACCCTCCAGTCACAAGACTGGCTCATTGCCACTAGGTTTTTACTGGTTTTTATTCAGAGCCCATACACAGAAACATTATGCCAAACTGTGTCACACACAAAACTTACCTTTCCCAGGGCTCCCGGCAGCTGCCCCACGCACAATGCGGCTTCCCATTAGCTGAGACGCACTTCAAGCAGACCAAAAATGACTTAAACCGGACCTTCACCATGATTTAATGAAAAGCCCAAACTCTTAAAAAACAATTCCTCAGCATCTAAAATTAATATATTTTACATGTTTAGTCACTAATTTATTATACTTTCCCCCACTGGGCTGCAACTCTGTTCGGGAATTTAGGATACGGGCGCCGCCATCTTGACTCAGAAGCATCACACTTACTGAGGAGAGGAGAGTGGGATAAGGTACAGGGGGGCGGGTTATAGCTGTGCTTTGCTCAGACAGAGCAGAGCTGGGGTCAGGGAAAGGTCAGCAGTCCCAGAATGCAGAGCAGCACAGTCACTTCCTGTTTGCAGGCACTTCCTGTTTGCAGGCTGCCTGCAAAAATGGCAGCTTCCATAAGCCGCCATCTTGGATGTTTAAAGGCTTATAAAATGCAGTAGATGCAGGTAGGATGATTTTTAATGTGAGCAATCTGTATGTACAGGGTGTGGGAAACATATAAGATAGACTCTTATTTAGAGTGAAGGTCCGCTTTAAACCAGACCAACACAACAAGCAGTGCTCATATGCATCCCTCCCCAGGGCAATTTACATTGCAACACATAAATATTAATTGATCTTTTTCTAACTCTTGCTGGGGTCAATTTTAAAAGCAAGATGAGAGTAGAAGATCCAAAATGGCCGCTACCTTTCTTTTCCAACTGTGCCAGGCTGGCGCCCAGCCACTCAGATAGGCAGGGGGCAGGAGCCCTTCTCAGACTAGAGGAAGCCTGGAAATGCGAACAGTGGGCTCCTCATGTCAAATCACCACCATGTTTCTCTGGGAATTAGACTTCCACCCCCTCCTTCTCTCATTTTACCTCCCTCCATCTTTCTCACTTCCCCTCTATCTCTTGTCACATTCTTTACAATCACCTCTCTTTTTTTTACAGCTTCCTTTCTTCTTACATTTTCTCCAGTTGACTCTTTTCCACCTTTACTCGCCCAACTTGTGCAGTGTAGAACTGGATTACCTTGGGCCACCAGAGACAATCATTCTTGGGGCCCAACCTTCAGTAAAATACAATTAGATTGTTGCAGAAGATAAATTGCGATGTCTCTTAACCAAATAACAGAGAACCCTTCAGGCACCCCACAAACACTGTATTGGTCGCTAGTGCTGCCCAGACTTTGGGTAGGTGTCCGAGGTCCCACCTGAGGATTCTGGGGATCTAGTAGACCAGTTTGACCCTGCTCTTGTCCATCTAGTCTATCTCCCTTTTCCCCTCTATTTTTCTTGCCCCAACCACCTCTATCTTTCATGTTCCCTCTATCTCCCTATCTTTTCACTTCCTCTTTAAAGTGGAACAAAACTCTAGCGGCTGTGTGATTCTCCCCCGCCATTCGAATGGGGTGGGAACATGTGCGCTGCAGGGGATGCGCACACGCTTGCTCTTTTTCCTTTGTGTCTTTTTACCAAAACTCTGCACGAGAGCAGTTTGCCTAACATTACATATGCACTGCAAAAAGGCTCTGATTAGATGAGAGCCCGCGCATGCGCAACAGGACCAGGAAAGGTGAGTTTGTCTGGGCTTTCTCGTGGGTTTCATACAGCGGAGCATCCCAATTTGGACTTGGAGCAAAATCCTGGGTTTTTTTTCGCTTTAAAGAGGACCAATCACCCAGTCACAATCCTGGTGATTGGTCTTCTTACCTGGGACATTCTGATTTGGGATGCCCCTCTGTGTGAAACCCCTCAGGTCTAAAAGACTCCAGGGCTGGTCATAGAAACAACTGGTCCACTTTAACTTTCCTTTTAACCTTCTATCTATTCCAAACATGTATTGCTCTTTTTCATATTTCTTTTGTCTCTCTCTGTTTTCTATATTGTCTCCTTCGCTTTACTTTTTACACTGTCCTGATTGTCCCTGGGGCATCCAAATTTGGGATGCCCCACCATGTGAACACCCCAAAATGTACCTTTCTGCCAGTCTCACGGTTCATGTGTGTCATCTTGTCCTATCAGCACATTACGGCGTGCATATTAATGCATGATGTACAGCGCCCGGCATAGATAAATGGCCACATCCCCGGGCTCCCTCTGGTCTGAATGCCTGGACGTGGAAGCACCTCAACCATAGGGAGGCTGGGGATGCAGTGTGGGATTGCCAGAAACGTGACTGCATGCCACCATGTGGGGGTTCACACAGCGGGGCATCCAGATTTAGGATGACCCAGGGGTAATTGATCCGTTGGCCCTGGAGTCTACCAGCCAAATTGGTGGTTGTTCCTCTTTAGGTGGGAGAGAGTGTGTATTTCTGACCACATCCACTATAAAACTGGCCTCCATGTGAGATTTATGAATGGCCTGAAAATACATGTAAGCAGACCCTATCTCTTACAGCCTTTGGGTTGGTATTTTCTGAACTCTTGCGATTAAATAAGGTTGCTCCCTGGACAGTATTTTTTCTTAATTTACTGGCCAAGAACCAAATAACAGCACCGCGAGGCCAGTAAATAAAAAAAAAAAATACCAGCCAGGTGGCTAATCTTTGTTGAAATCATGTCATTGACCTAATGTATGTACATAGGCACCTATTAGTTAGGGAAGTGTGTGTTAGTTTGGCCACTTATCAGGAGAGACTTAAAGAACTTAATTTGTACAGTCTGGAGGAAAGAAGGGTGAGAGGAGACATGATTGACACCTTTAAATATGTTAAAGGATTCAATAAGGTTCAGGAGGGAAGTGTTTTTAAAGTTGACCAAAACCCAGGATTTTGACTATCCTGAGTTTTGGTCCTTTCCCCCGATCGGGGGTGCCCCGCTGTGTGAGACCCCCCCAGATCGCCGAGCGCGAATCACCTCTTCACGGTCCTATGGCATATGTGTGGCCGCTCGTCCAATCAGCGCGCTCAGAGCCGCTGATGTCACATTGTCTAAGCCTTCGTCGCTGGCGGCAGCACCCCCCACTTCCCTTTAACAGGGAGTTAACAGCGTGCCCTCACCGGCCATTCACAAATGCCTGACACGAGCACGCACCCTGCTAGAGGAATAGCAGGAATGTGGGCACAGCTCGCGCATGCGGCATTGGTCCGTGAAGCAAGGTAAGTGAACCGGATGACCTGGGGGGTTTCACACAGGGGGCATCCCGATTTTGGATGCCCCCGAGGGAGGGGTCCCCCGGGGCACTCCAAAATGCAGGATAGTCAAAATCCTGGGTTTTGGTCCACTTTAAGAAGAAACTTAAAGTGGACCAACACCCAGGATTTCGACTATCCTGGGTTTTGGTCCACTCCGGTGGGGCACCCTGATCGGGGGTGCCCCGCTGTGTGAAACCCCCCAGAAAGCCCCGAAAACTCACCTCTCCCACGTGACCGCTGCAGCCAATCCCCGCCGGCGGACAAGCGAGAGGCAGCGCCGGACAAGCAGAGCGCGTCTCTTACAGGGAGCCCACAAACGGCCGGCGCGGGAGCGCGCCCTGCTAGAGGGACGCGCGGGAGGCGGCGGCGGCGGACGCGCATGCTACCATGGAAAAGGTAGGATTGTGGGCTTCCTGGGGGGTTTAACCCCCCAATTTCGGATGCCCCGCGGGGAGGGACCTGATCGGCCCGGGAATCTATCCCCCCTGGGTGTTGGTCCACTTTAATGATAGAACAAGGGGGCACAACCTGAAGGTAGTCGGAGGGAAGATCAGGAGCAATGTTAGAAAATATTATTTTACAGAAAGAGTAGTAGATGCTTGGAACAAACTTGAAAAATCGACAGTAAGTGAATTTAAACATGGCTGGGATAAGCACACATCTATCCTAAGATAAAGAGTACATACAGTATACACATAAGGGCAGACTAGATGGACCGTATGGTCTCCTTCTGCCATCAACCTTCTATGTTTTTAAATGTGATGTGATGATGAAATTAAAAGAATATGTATTGATTGCATAACAGTCTGCATGGAATGTATTAGTTTATGTATGTGTGTGTGTGTATATATATATATATACACACACACACACACACACACACACACACACTTTCCATGGCAGCTGGTGTATTGATAGCACTGATAGCTGTGGTTTCTTTCAATCTGTATCCAGTGACATCAAACGCTCAACACAAAAGAGCATGTTAGCAGACCCTCCCTATTACTACCTTTGGGTAGGTATATGAGAGCCAGAAAGAGCAGTGAGATCAAACCTCCCCCCAGACCGCATGTGCCAGTGATTTTAGACCCACAATGTGATTGGGTGGGCCGCACCCTCAAAGCATTTCTGATAATACTGTATCTGCATTATAATGTACTTTGCACTATAGCTTTGGATACATGGTCAGCCAGACAGACTGGACGTATGGATTGTAGTTAATGTACAGCTGGATATGAAAGCAAAGCTGGGATGTTCTGGTGTAGCCCAGCACAAGATGTGCCCTTTGTGTGTCCACACATCACACATTGCACAAGGAAGGAAGTCTGCAATCTTAGCTTTGCTGCTAATGACACACAGATGGCCTGTGGAGCTATATGTGGTGATATAGGAAGGTGAGGTCATAACAAGTCCACCTCTTCATCCAGTACTCACCTCTGCTTCATTCTATTATCACAAACAAGAATAGCGTGTTTCTAAAGCGTTAATAGGACGAGAACCGGCACATGCGCCACAAAGGTGGCAGAAAGGTGAGTTGTGTGGGCATCCCAAATCGGGAAATAATCCTGGTGATAGGGCCACTTATGATTGGATCAACAGTCAAAAATGACTATAGATTCTTTAAAGTGACCAAAATCCAGGATTTTGACTATCCTGGGTTTTGGTCCTTTCCCCCGGGGCACCACGATCGGGGGTGCCCCGCTTTGTGAAACCCCCCAGGTCGACGAAACCAACTCACTTCTTCCCAGTCCTATGGTGCATGCACAGCCGCTCGTCCAATCAGGGCGCTCGGAGCTGCTGACATCACGTCGTCTAAGGCGAGCGGCTCTGACAGCCGCATCCCCCGCTACCCTCTAACAGTGAATGTGCCCCCATCGGCCATTCACAAATGCCTGGCGTGGGCACGTATCCTGGTAGAGGGATAGCGCATGCGCCGTTGGACTGTGAAAGACGTTAAGTGTATGGGGTGCCCTGGGGGATTTCACACAGCGGGGCATCCTGATTTTGAGGGGGGGGTGGAATTGATCAATCAATCTTATAGATTCCCGGGTTTTGGTCCACTTTAAATCCTGCACCAGGGGAGGGGGGATACAATTGCTGAATGCCCTGCACTGCATAAGTTTCACACGGGGCATCCCGAATCGGGGTGCCCAAGGGGCAAGAACCAATACTCAGGATAGTCAAAATCCTGGGTTTTGGTCCACTTTAACACTGAATTACATTGACATTGTTCAGCGGGGTAAGGCCACAAAAAAGGAAAACCACATTTGGGGTTTCTCCAAGAGTGCTCCTGCCCCCACTTTGTGCTGCCTCTAGGTACAGGCCCCCGAGTTCCTAATAGCAAATATAGCCTAGAAACCTAGAAGGTTGAACAGTAGGGATGAGCAAATGTATTGAGATAAGATCATGCCCTGACTAAATAAAATCTGAAAATTTCAGATACATTTTAAAAAGGAAACAAATCTGATACTATGTAAGATGATGCAATAGGGGCCTTACAACATATCTGTAAGGTTCAGGCAAATTGATACAAAACAAATCTCTGAAGAGTCGCTATCCCTTATTTCCCTGTGTAGGCCTGCAGACTGGAGGGTGGAATGATCTCTCATACTGCCCCCTAATGTCTGCAGCTGGCATCACAGGATATCATGACCCTCCCTAATATTGACACAAGATGGTCATCTCAATAGGTTTACTCAGATGTCTCACTAAACTTGATGGATGCACAGATGTGTATCCAGTATTGCTGTAAAGTGGGACGGGGGCAGCCTTTAACAAAAAGATTTTCAATAAATAATCTGCTGCATACAGTCCAGCAGTATTTGGTGCATGTTCATTTATAACACTATGGGGATTTTCTGCTTCTGTCTATTAGGGGCGTAATATGAGGGGGTGCGACCACACCGGGGTCCAAAATGTCAGGCAACATTCATCTCTGCTGTTTCAGTCTTTAGTTGCTGCACCCAATTGAGTTAAAAGACAGAAAAAGGTTAGGGCCCCCCTTAAATGTTCACACCAGGGCCCCATCACATTTAGTTACGCCACTGCTGTCTATGCGGAAGCTTAGAGGGAGGGTGGCCTATTCTGTTTTGGAATGCGCCACGGTGAGACTATACGGGTGCTATGTACTCTCCTTTTTACAGGTTCTGGGTTCCCACGGAGGTTCACCCTTGGGACCTTAGGCAGTAATCCAAAAGTCTAATTAGAAGTACAGTCTGGACCAATCTAGACCCGGTAAATCCGGGACAGAGCCATCTTGGATAGGCGTCATGGAGCTGCATCCCCCTCTCTGTGCCCTGTCTGTCCATTCAGGTGCAGCTCTGTGTGTCTGGCACATGGGCGCCAGTGACAGCACAGAATCCAGGCGGGGTAATGTGTATTTTGGCCTCGGCACAGGGCTGTATTTAACTTCACATCCAGGTATAGGGACTGTCCAGGCCAAAGAAAAACATACTCATCTTTTGTCCTCTGTCTGCAGCTGGTTCATCATACTCCAGTTGTATAAAATCTGCTGGGCCCTGAGATTGACACCTGTGGCATTCAGTCACAATCGCTCTCCATTTACTTTGTATAGACCAGGAGGGGTTCCCAACCTTTATTTCATCAAGTACCACATTCTATTTTCTAATGATCTCAAGTACCACCTGAGTGGTAAAGTATGGGATCTCTCAGCTAAACCCATGGTAAAAGCACACAAAACCGCCATTTAAAGTGCACACAAAACATACACAGTCTTATTTGTAGAACCTTTTGGAGCAGTTTTGTACATGTACAGATGGAAGCATATCAGGATGGTGGTCAGTCTGCAGCCTTGTCAAGTACCACCTGATAGGATCTCAAGTAGCACCAGTGGTATTAGTACTAACTGTTGGCAAGCCCTGGTGTAGATGCCTCTGCCCATTGATGAGCTGAATTAGAGTGGCTAATTCTTCTGTATTCCACAGACGGGGTGAACAGGGGGGGGGGGGGGGTTCCTTAGTGAGGTGGGGTTCCTCTGGCTAGGCTGAAGTGTTGGGCATGAGTGATCCCCCGCTGGGTCACTGCTGAGATGTCCCTACCACTTCCTTCTACATGCCACTTACGCCGCCATTGCTGACTTCTTGGTTGATGAGCCCACGCCAAAAAATCAGTCCCACATGTACACCGCTGTTAACTTTGGGTTGCCACTGAGTTATCCTCCGCCACTGAGATGTCCCTCTCTGCTTCCGCCACTTAGATGAGATGCCGGTTCCACCACCACAGCTGACTGCCTGTCTGGTGAGTCCCCCATCTAAATGCCACTGCCCTAAGCTGAGACCTGCCACTTAGGCCCTATTGCTGCCACCCTACCTACTACCTACCTGCCAGCACCCCACCCTACCTACGTGCCTGACCACCCACCTACCTGCCTGACCACTTACCCATCCACCTACCTACTTGCTTGTCCACCCACATGCCTGCCTGCTACCCACCTACCTACTTGCCTGCTGGGCCACCTACCTACCTGCCCCCCTAACTACCTTCTTGCCTGACCTACCTTTCTCACCGCCCAGCTATCTACCTGTTTGTCCAGCCACCTACCTGCCTGCTACCCACCTATTTGCCTGCACACCCACCTGTCTGCCTGCTGCCCACCTACCTACTTGGTTGCCCACCCACCCACATACATGCCTGCCACACACCTACCTACTTGGGTACCTACCCATCTACCTACTTGCTTGTCCATCCACATGCCTGCCTGCCTGCTGCCAACCTACCAACTTGCCTGCCTGGCCACCTACTTGTCTGACCACCCAGCCACCTACCTGTTTGTCCACCTTCCTACCTGTCGTGCATCTACCTACTTGCCTGCCCACCCACCTTCCTACCTGCCACCCACCTAACTACTTGCCTGAACACCCACCCACCTATGTGCCTGCCACACACCTACATATTTGCCTGCCTACCCACCTACCTACTTGCCTGACACCCACCTACCTGCCTGTCTGCTGCCCACAAACCTATTTGCCTGTCCACACACCTACCTAACTGACCGCCCAGCCACCTACCTATCCATCCACCTACCTACCTGTTTCTCACCTACCTGTCTGACTATTCATCCACCTTTCAGCCCATCCACCTGTCCACCTACCTGCCCTCCCACTACCTACCTGCCTGCTTCACTGCTGGAACACAAAGAGGGACAGACATTTACTGATCCTCCAGACTGAATTAAGGTGGGTCATTAAGGGGTTAAAAAAGCATTTCAAAAACGGGAGATATGCGCCAACTTTATTCACAAGAGACATAGATTCCAGATCTGCAATTAAAAAGTGAGACATTTTTGGGACACACCCAGGAATGTCGCTCACCCGGGTGCTGTACCTCTCTGATTCGGGAACATGTGAGTGGATCAGGCTATCAGGAGAGTTTCATGCAGCAGGGCATCCCAATTGGCTATACCCTAGGGAATGGGACGTTCCGATGTTCCTCTTTGAAGTGGAGTAAAGCCCTGGCATTTGTAGCTATGCAGTTCTCCTTGCCATTGGCTTCTTGCACTGCCACCACCAATGTCCCTGGGGAACAGAAAACAATGGGCGGTGCCAGCTATTGGAGGCACAGTGTATACAGAAGTAGGCATGAATACTGGCTGCCAGAAAGTTTGCATTTTAGAACTAAGACTGTAACTAAGGAACAGGAATGCAATCATATCTCGAAGTCAGAAGCTACTGCTGTGCTGTCAGCTGTGGTGTGCCAAATCAACTCCTTCTACCGGCTGAGACAAAGAGAAGGGGCAGGACACGAGTCTGGAGGAAAAGGCTTTCCGATCTTTACCAGCACCTTCAATTATATGAATAACCAAGGAGGAGAAGGCTGCAATTTACTATTGTATGCTCCATATATGACTAAATCAGGATCTAGAAAATCAGCAGTGGTATCCTGTAACTTGTAACAGGGGTAAGGTGACTAATGGGTAAGAGAATATTGACAGCTCTGGGTTGCTAGGTAAATGTGCAAAATAAATAATAGCCACTGAAAAATCATTTATTCTAGGTTGAAACATTATTGAGATAAAACAATTGTGTCACATGGGGAGTAGTATTGCTTTCATCAGAGGCTTCACTATAAAAGCTTCTATATTTGATCAGTGGTAAAGCAGCACAAAATCCTTTGCTGACCACCTCGCGCCCAACACCGCCCTCCTCGTCTGAGATGCCTCAGACCATGCAACAGGCTCAGAGGTGGCCTGGTTTAAAAAAAAGGGGGGTCCACTATCATGGCCACGGCCACCAGGCATATGTGAGATCACTGATTGACTGACCTCAAGAATGGCAGCTAACCTGACCAGCCCGCTGACCTCTTCCTCTAGTGCTCCTGCCCCAAGCCTATCTGAATGGTGGGAGCATACCTTGGGTAGGTGGAAGCCGTGGATGCAGGTGGTGACAAATAAATATGCTTGATAGGAATTGGGCAACATCTGAGTGACGAGGGACATCTGGTGTGTGGGGCTGGCATCTCAGTGGGCGGGACAGGAAACATGCTGCAGTGCGGGAGCAAGGGGGGCTAGGTGAGTAAAAATGCATGCCCTATATGCCCAACAATTTAGCCTAACCTTCATTCACCCCGTGTCCAGGGTGTTTACTACACGGGGTAAACAGTTAACCCACCATTTCTGTGAACGTGCTGGAGACGGGGTTGTCACTTAAAGCGGACCTTCACTCTGAATAAGAGTCTATCTTATATGTTTCCCACACCCTGTACATACAGATTGCTCACATTAAAAATACCCTACCTGCATCTACTGCATGTTATGAGCCTTTAAACATCCAAGATGGCGGCTCATGGAACATCAAGCAGCCTACAAACAGGAAGTGCCTTCTGACTGTGCTGCTCTGCATTCTGGGAATGCTGACCTTTTCCTGACCCCAGCTCTGCTCTGTCTGAGCAAAGCACAGCTATAACCCGCCCCCTGTACTTTATCCCACTCTCCTCAGTAAGTGTGATGCTTCTGAGTCAAGATGGCGGTGCCCATATCCTAAAGTCCTGAACAGAGTTGCAGCCCAATGGGGGAAAGAATAATAAGTAATTGACTAAAAACTTAAAATATATTAATTTTAGATGCTGGGGAATAGTTTTTAAAGGGTTTGGGCTTTTCAATAAATCATGCTAAAGGTCCAGTTTAAGTGGTTAAATGAGTTAGACAGGAGTTATTATTCTGTTATGATTCTGTTAAAGAGGATCTTTAACATAAATTGTGAAGTTTACTATAGTTAAAGGTTTTTTTTTCTCTCTCTCTCCATTAGTTGGCTAATGGTGACCTCGACATGGAGCACATAGGACGAGTGATCTCATGAATAATCACTCTAACAAACAATTACTCTGAACTCAAATTGTTCACTCGCATACAAGTGAATGAACAGTCGATGTAGCTGTTTGGGTAAATGAGCTATAAAAGCATTTGCTGCATCCCCAGCTTCTTCCATCTCATGCCTGAACAAAATGCTCCTTTCTGTACAGAATACTCATCCCAGCAAGGATTGTGCATGTTCTCATGGTAAAAAAGGTGGTAGGAATATAGCTAGAGGGGAGCCTTGTCTTGGCTTACATTCAAAATTCTTCAATCCAGTTACAAAGCAAAGGACTGCAGAAATGAGAGGAGATGGAGGGAATGTGAAAAAGAGAAGGCAAACAGGTAAAGATAACGGGGTCATGTAAAAAAAAAGGCATACAGACATGGAAAAACAAAACAGGAACCAAGAAGAAAAAAACTGAAAAAAAAATATGGAGAGAGATCGAGAAAATATGTAAAAAAGAGAGGCCTGCTCAACCAGCTGCCCAGGTTACGCACCCCAAAAGTTGGCCATGTCTCAGGAGAGTAACTGCTTTTCCTTTGAAAAATGCTGATTGGCAATGTATAACACAGATTTTACACGGTGTACCGGCGTTTTAGTAGGGGATATGCTAGAAATCACTATTTGCTATACAGTGATCGCAAACATCATCACTGCCAAAACACTGCTTACATGGCAATTGTGGGGCGAGTAAAATCACGGTATGTGAAAGCGCCCCTGGTGATTGGAGGCCGATCGCAAGCAATATGCAATCGCCTCACAATCACCCCAGTGACAAACTTTATAGGGACAGTAATTAACTTTTAAATGAGGGGAGACTTCTGTGAAGGAACCACTTCTCCCACAACTTTCTGTCCGGAAACTACCCAGAATATATAGGGATGAAAATGGAGAAGGGGAAGCAGAAATAGTGGCTGAGGACAGCTGACAACAGTGGCAATGGAGTCTGGGAAATGAATAGAGGTCCACGGCCAGCGGAAGCAGTAGGCTGAGGAGACTGTGAAGTTTGAAGCCTGGACCAGAGACCCAAAGCATTGCTAGCTGTGGCTACGAGAGCAGCAACAACCAAGGGCCAAGGAGAGACCTGAGTCCAGGTCCTGCAGAACGGCGGCAGCGGCGCTTGGAGTCTAGGCACCTGCGATTACCAAACTCAATATTACTCCAAGGTGCTCAAGTACTCCCAAGATGATCCTGTGCCCACAAACCTCAATGTGATCCTGGATCCCCATGTCTCAAGGTGCTCATATGCCTCTATACCTCAAGGTTATCTGGTTCTCACATACCTCAAGGGGTTCTTATGTCCCCATACGTCAGGGTGCTATTGTGCCCACATACCTCATGCCCCTATGTCCGCGTACATTAAGGTGGTCCCAAGGCCACATACCTCAAGGTGCTCTTGTGCCGTCACACCAGAAGGTCCTCCCATGTCTCCATATCTAAGGTGTTTCCACCCCCATACATCAAGATGCTCCCCGTTACCCCCATAATTCTAAAAGTGTCCCCCACCTGTCCTTTTCCCAGACTCCCCTCACTCCAAAGCACAGGGCAGTGAATGTTTGCTCCCATCCCCACTCCATGGTTCCCCTATAACTACTCCACCCTCACCCAAACCAGCAGGACCCACCTGCAGCCCCTCCCACATGTTACTTGCTGCTATTGATGTCTGCACCTCCCTCATACAGTGTCCAAGTCTCAAATGCCACAAGCATTCAATGTGTATACATATGCCAATAAAATATATACTATATTGTATCTAAATAATATATACATCACGGCATGAACCAGCTTGTAGTAATAAATACATGAAAACATGATGACTGGCTAGCAGTATCTCACAAATATGTGCTCCTATCCTTTAATCAGCTACAAATAATCCTCCTAAGCACATAGCGTGATGGTGCTGAGCACTGATTAATCGGGCTCTGACCTCCACACATCTTGCTAGCAAGGTAAAGCAATAGCAGTGAGCACGCCAGCTTCCTGCAGAAATCCCAGAAAATGTTTATTTCCACATCATTGTGCCACAGACCACAAATAATACCCAGTCACAATCGTACAATACACTGAATATCAGATTAGGTGCGACTGTTGGGTATTTATTATTCAGGATGGAAATAAATGTGTTATCAATGGGTAATTATTAACCTGAGTTCATTTTGTGCAGCGGTGTTGTAATACAACCTGTCTGCAGCAAGCTATTAGAATAGATTTCTTTTAATGTAGCTTAAACCTCTAAGGTCACACATATAAATATACCTTTTCATATGAAATGGATATGTCTCCCTGCATGTCCGTCAGCATTGAGGAACAATAATTAGAAGCCATAAAATATTTGTTACACAGTACATGCTATGGTGCGTAGGAGGGACAAGCTGAAGTATTCAGGCCCCTATCAGACAGAGGCCCAGTCTGGAACGGGCGAGTATTAATTGTGCCAGCATTAATTGCTGTAGGTTCACCTTGAAGGAACTGCAACATCTTATCTTTTAATCAAAGAACTATGCTGAAATCGAACCCAAATTGAACCCAAAGTGATCCGAAGATATTAAGCACAGAACAATGTTCATGTGGGACCTGTAAAAGGTGAGTAGAACAGCAGTAACTAAAAAGAAATTAGCACCCTCTCAAGCAAGGGCATAACTAAATGTGACAGAGTCCTGGTGCAACCATTGAATGGGGCCCTTTCATGGCTCATGCAGAAAAGTTTTTCTGTCTTTTAGGGGGACCAAAACCCACCTCCATCCATATCTATAAGATCAATTCGCTCCCCCCGGGGCACCCAACATCGGGATGCCCAGCTGTGTGAAACATACACTTACCTTGTTTCCCGCTCCAACGGCACATGCGCGAGCCGAGGCCACATCCCTGCTATCCCTCCAGCAGGGCACGCTACCTGTTAGAGGGAAGTGGAGGATGCGGCCATCATCGCGCTCGGAGCGGCTGGCCTTCACATTGTGAAGTCGGTGGCTCCGAGCTTGCTGATTGGACAAGCGGCTGTGCCTGCACTGTACAACCAGGAAGAGGTGAGTTGGCTGTGGCGATCTGGGGGGTTTCACGCAGCAGGTCACCCCTGATCAGGGTGTCCTGGGGGAAAAGACCAAAACCCAAGATAGTTAAAATCCTGGGTTTTGGTCCACTTTAAGGGCCCTATTTATGATGTGAGCCTTTTAGCACCATTTTTGTGGCTATATTGCCAGCTTCGGTGCGTCGGCATTCCCATCAAATCTGGTCTTGTGCTGTGGACTACATTGGCGCTAGCAGTCGCTGTATGGAGCGCTGCTAATTAGCTTTAATTGTTGCACTGAGGTCGACTTGTGTCAGCATATGTTAGAGCCGCCAGAAGATTACTCCAGCACCAGTGAGCGCCACTTTGTACTGCTATTATTCTGGCGCTCCCCAGCATATATTTTCCTCTTTGAAATCTTTGGCGCTATATTTTCCGGCCGCTGGTCAGCAGTTTTTCATTACAGTTACAAGATATCACTGCTGAGGACAAAGAGAACAAACTTTACGGGGCGTTTAGCCTGCATTTGAGAACAGAGAAGCAACAATGATGGGGGCCCCCTGACCTTTAGTCACACACCCTGCACCCCCAGAATGCAGAATTACTTTTACTAGCTTTTGATTCCTATCAGATGAGGAGGGCAGTTGGAGAATAGATAGTCTTTTAGGTCATTGGCATAATTAGGATTGGTTAGAACAGAGTATGCAGGGAAGGTGAAAGCCAGAGATTAGGGTTCTGTTGTATAATGGAGTGAGGAGCTTGTAGAGCAAGAAACAAAGGAATCTGAGGGTGGGAACCAAAACTCCCTGGTGGATTTAGTCTGTAGTAATACCTGCCATGACTAGGACTGCTTATTTGATATCAAGTGGAAGTAATGCTAACTGTCTTAGGGTCTTATTCATGAAGGGATAGCGTCAGGTAGTGGCTGGTTAATGAGAGGTAGCGACTGGTGAACGCCGGACACAGCACGCAATTACACATTTATTAAGCAGAATCTGTTTAGCGACTGGGATAACGCCATGTAGCGTCTGATTCATCATTTTCCCAGGCACAGCGAACAGCGCCAGCGTTCAGCCTTGCACAGCACCAGGTATGACCTCTCGCTACCTGACGCTCTCCCATACATTTCAATGGATGATCCTTTCCTTCTCTTTAAACTGTTTTTTTTTTTTTTTTTTTTTAATTTTAAAATCACAAATAATTCTGTGACCTCTTCTGGCATTGAATAAGCAGTTCTTTCACATTTTTTTTATTTTTTATATATTTCCTCAGAAATGACATTACAGGTCTGGCATTAAAGTGTTCATGTTACAATGTTGTTACAATGTAATTCCATATGTTTTCGCTTTGTTACTAGTGGAAAGATGCTGAAAAAGCAGACTTTAAACACACCGCCTCCTGCGCTCTGGCCTTCAAACAAGCATTTTTCAGCGCCAGAGATTTGTGAGGCTGTTTTTTTGCTGAATATGCTGTGAGTTGGTCGCTATGAGCAGTCGCTACCATGCGCTCCCATACAGCGCTGTACTGGTCAAATAGCGACTCCTCACAATGTATTCAACATTACTGCACAGCGACTGAGTCGCTATGAAGCAGCGACCCACGGCTGAGCACAGTGACTACTAGCGGGCGCTGTGAAAATGCCTGCTACAGACGCTCATCTGTCGCTACCTGGCGTTAGTGACGAATCAGCCTGCCAGTTGCATGTGTTAGACTCAAGGGCCGGGGGTTGGATGCAGCCCTCTAAGCCCTACTATGTGGCCTTCTGACAGGTGTAAGGTGGCAGGATCCAAGCATCTAGCCACCTTTAGCCGCTCTGCTCATGGCAAGGCTTCTGACATTGGCAGCACTTCATCATGCCTGCATGTGGAGGTGAGTGATGCAGCGGTACTGTGTGCTACACTGTGGAGCACAGTACCAGCTCAAGTCCTGCGCACGGTGCCTATAAAAGCGGCTGGTGCACATTCTGGGGGAGAAGTGATTAGTGCTACAACTGTTCTGTGCTTCTGTGTAACCATCTCTGACTACAAAAGAAGTGCCTGCCTAACCCATGGAAACTTACTGCCACACCAAAGGGTGCTACAGCTACTGCAGGGGTAATCGCTATTCCTAGCTATTGCCAGGTGGGGTGGAAAAATGATTTTGGGACTATCCTGGGCAATATAAATTGTGCATCTGTCATAGGCAATATAACTGTGCATCTGTCCTGGGCAAAATAATTGTGCATCTGTCCTGGGCAAAATAATTGTGCATTCATCCTAGGCAAAATATTGTGTGTCTATCCTGGGCAAAATAGTTGTTTATCTGTCCTGGGCAAAATAATTGGGCATCTGCCCCTGGGCGAAATAATCATGCATCTCTCCCTGGGCAAAGGAAAGGGTTTTGTTCTGTTTTAACCCACCTTTAGCTTCATTTTTCAGAACACGATCCATCATCAATAACATCCACCACACCCCTGCCCCCAGGGCTATGGCTATGGCTGATCCGTACAACTTGAATATACTCTTATCATTGCTAAGATGGCTGGACCATGGTTCAAAGCACTTATTTTCTTTTGTCTAACTCATATTCTCCAATTAGATTGTAAGCTTGCTATCTCATTGCTTTTGTTTCAATCACTTACCCATTTTGTTGTTTTGTAGTTTTAGATTGTTTGTACTGTTGGTGCTATATTAATAAAGAGTATTATTATTATTATTATTACAGTCCAGGGGCAGACTGGCCATAAGGCATACTGGGACAACCTGACTGCCTAGTTTAATGCTGGCTCCAGCTTCTTGTGGTGGGAGGCCTGCAGCCACTGCAAGGTAGGCGTCGGCCTCCCGATGATGTCCAAGTGGCGCACAACATCGGCAAGAGACTTTCGGCAGAGCTGCTGTGTTGCCGTCCAGACGTCATAGGCGGGCGGCTGCACAGAGCCTTGTAAGGTGAGTGGCTGGTCCCGGCACTGCGGCAGTGCTTGGCTCCCAGCGTCCATATCCTCAGCTCCCAGTAGCGGCATCCCCAGTTCCCAGCGGCAGCATTCTCGGCTTCCAGCAGCAACAGGACACCAAGGTGAGTGGGGGGTGGAAGTGGGGGGACTCTGCCACTCAGCCTGTTATGGGAGTTTTTGTGTTTGTTATGGAGGGGTGTGGATAGCAGGCCAGACACGCTGCACAAGGGCTGGTGTGACCTGAAAAGCCTTGGGCTATTTTTTTTAACCCCAGTCCACCCCTGGTTTAGTCTAATTACTCAAAGGAGCTGAGCCAGCACAACAGCTAGTACCCGGGGTTCCCCCTGTCATACCCCACCCTTACCTAAGTGCACACATCCATATACCCTGGATCCCAACAACCCACTCCTCATCTGCACCACCACTGACTTGGTATGTGTTTGGCCTCTATGCTTAATACCCTTTGCCCTTCTCATCTATGGCTTCTGGATCAGGTGTAACACTGCCTGCCTGCCCAGACTCTTGATTTTTTCCCTGGGAATGACCCAGAGTCTCTCACGCCACTCTAGGGGCTCTAGAGAAGATCAGGAAGGCCCTTAGACTCCATGTCGCAGGAGAGTCTTGAGCTCTTGAAAGCTATCACCTTATTTCTTCACTTTAATTAGATATTTAGGAAACCGCTCAATCACTGTTTTTGCAAATCTTAACGTGTAAAAGGGAAATATGGGGAAGTGGATGGGTGGGTATGAATGGAGTGTGTAAGTGAATGTGTAATAAATGTTTCGGTAACTTTATTTTATGTTATATTTCTTGTATTGTTGGTTTGTTAATTATGTTTTTGTTCATCTGTGTTGTTTTTGAAAAAACGTAATAAATAAGATCTTTAGGAAACTCTACGATATAGGAAACTATATAGAACAAAGAGACACACCCCAAAGTAAGTTGTCGGGGAACAAATATATATCATTATATTAAAAGATTATTCAATGTCGCTCTGCAGCTCATAAAAGTAGAAACATGGCGGCTTTGTCGGTCTCGTCAGCTCATACAGTAGTTGGGAAGCCGTGCGTTTTGTCATGACTGGTGCTCGTTGAACTGAAATTACATGACTCAACAGCTGCGCCTTACTCCATTTGTTTCCTTGTAACTGGGTTGTGTTTTGAAAATATCATGGCCCTGCTAGCGAACACAACCCCGTACACAGCAGACAAACAGGAACAGGCTGCTTCCTTTCATTGCCAACCGCTCTGCAATGTGAGATGTCAGTCAGCCAGGCGCCGCCCCTCGGCTGAAAATAGAGCAGCACAGCAAACACATGTGCCCTTTGCTGTATAAACTGCTCTGCAAATGTAAACACTATTTAAAGTAGACCTACACTCACCAGAAAATCTCTCCCAAGCTACTCCTTTGCACCCCAACCTTCCCACCTGGGCTGCTCCAGTGCAGCGTATTCTCTGAAGGCTGCTGAAGCTGCTCCAAAAGGCAGCACTGGCTGGCTGTGGCTTCTGGTCCCCGCAGCAGAGAGCCAACCCCACATTAGAGCAGGATGAGAAACTGAGGGCTCCAGGGGCAGGGAGATGTCAGGAAAAGCTTCCCTCAGCACTATTTTTGAAAAAAAAACATGTTACAGAACAGAAATGTTAAATGTTTGGCTTCCACGAACTCTTGAAGAGGAAGGACATCCTAATAAGATTATTATTTACCATATTATTGTAAATATGGATTGTTGAAATTGGGAAGACAGGGTGCTGGCTTAAAGTTGACCAAAATCAGCTTGATCGGCCCAGGAATCAATAATATTCCCAGGCCAATCGATTCCCTCCCCCCGGGGCATCCCAAATCAGGATGCCCCACTGTGTGAAACCCCCCAGGTCACCCCGTCCACTTACCTTACTTCCAGGTCCAATGGTGCATGCGTGGGCCGCATCCCCGTTGCCCCTCTAGCAGGGGAGTGGCCAGTGCGGGCACGCTCCCTGTTAGAGGGAAGTGGGGGATGTGGCCACCAGTATGCTTGGAGCCACTGACCTTAGACGCTGTTTTAGATGGCCTGCTGATTAGACGAGTGGCCGCGCATGCACCGTAGGACCGGGAAGAGGTGAGTTCCTTCAGGCAATCTGGGGGATTTCACACAGCGGGGAAAACCCCAATCGTGGTGTCCTGGGGGAAAGGACCAAAACCTGGGTTTAAAGAGACTCTCCAGCCATTGTCCATGTGAACCCCCCCCCCCCCCTTCCTGAATCTCAGTTTCACTATAGCCACAGCATCCACATTTACTTCACATTGAGTACATCGACATTCTGGCAGACAGGGGGTGCAGAGCGGGGATGCTGTGGTATAACAGACTGATCTCTCTGGGGCTAGGTGAGTTTTACACAGCACAACAGACTAGAACTGCCCCACAGGGATAATAGGAAACGGGGCCACCATCTGAAATTTTTGTCACAATATCAATGTCTGAGCCCCCCTTCGTAACCTATATGTGATGCCTGAGCCTCTAGTTTGAACTGGGCATTCTACTCTTACATCAATATTCAAGACTAAGGACCCCACAATCACATTGTAGGTAGTGTTGGGCAAACCCAAAACGCAAAGTTCGGGTTTATACCAAACTTTGTAAGCTCGGGTTCCCAAACCCGAACACAGACTCCAGCCAGAAATCTGTGTTAGAGTTTGGCATTTAGGCCGAACCAGGAAAAGCTGGTTGATGGGTTGAGCAGCAGTTGATGGCTGAGCAGCCCATCAACTAGCTTGAACTAATTGCACAGTGTGCAGCAGAGCGGCTGTACAACTTATCTGACCAGGAGCGTAACTTGAGGGGGCGCAGGGGGCGTTACCGGGGCCCAGAAAGTCAGGCGGGTCCCTATCATTGTTGCTTTTCCACCCTATTTATCATGCTTGTACATCATTTTGAAAAATGAATCAGTATTAGTCCTTTAAGTCCTATGTTTCAATTTTTAGTTGTCTAGCTGCATCCAGCTGAGTTAAAATACAAGAAAAGTTTACTTGAGCTGTGCCAGCTGCCTGTGTCCTCAGTCATGGGAGCGTCCATCTTTCTGAATCGCCGGCCGTAGCCAATATGACAGCTGAAAGAGCACCATGCCGACTGCTAAGGGGATTGCGGGGCTCAGGGGGGATACAATATAGAGTCTTTAGCGAATTTATAGAGTCTGGGCCCCTCTGTTATATAAATGTGATGGCTGAGTCCCTAGTTTGAAATGGCAAATCAGCCTGTGAGTGCAAATGCCCTCACTAAACATTGGCGCAATAGTATGGCAGCCAGCAGGCTTCAAATCAGGGCTGCCTGACCAGCGCCCCCTTTTTGCAGCTGTATCCATCGGGTGCCATACTAGAATCTTGGCTATCCAGCCCTGTCAGGGAATCCCCTAGGGGCCCCCTGCCCTGGTTCATACAGTGCTAACAAGGTGAACCTGGGAACAACTTTTGTGCCTTTGTTTTAGTTTCAGCCCTATGTACAGCCCCTGCGCTCAGGTGCTACTGCACAGATGGCTCCCTAGATGATAATAATTAATATGCTTTTTCTATCACAGGAACAGCAGGTAACCCTGAATGTCTCTTTTCTGCAGCGGGAGAGCATAGTTTGTCGACTCCCTGTAGTAATTTGAGTCCTTGTGATAATGAGGGTGAATTGTATACAACTGCTGTCAATGTTTCTGTATTATATTATATTTAGAGGAGCCCTCAACTGTGTGGGGTGGGCCCCCAAGATACCCCAGTCCAACACAGATCTTAAATCATTATGCCCCTAGGGAAGGGTTTCACCCAGGTCTAGGGTGTTTGAAAAGCCCCCCCCCCCCCCCCCCCCCGAGTACCTTGGCATCCCTGTACTCTGAGGTGCTCGGAGTCATTGGAACGTGCCTTATCTATTAGGAAGCCTGGGATGTGCAAAAATGCAGTGATTGCTCTGGGAAAGGTGAGTTACATGTGCGATCCTGGGGGTTTCACACAGTGGGGCATATCAAACTAGGATGCCCCGGAGACAGCCAAACGGCCGGTCCTTGAGTCATTCAGCATCACACTTCATACTAGCTAGACTAGATGTCCCCGCAGCTGTGACCATACGCTCCTAAAACTAAACAGACATGTGAAGTCAGACTAAAATCAAGCGTGACTCTCTAATTTTCAGCCTGACACCCTAAACCGCTCTTAATTTCACCCTCATTTTTAGTTTGCCGGGTGTGCCTATGCACTAGCACCACCTGTCTGGCATATCATGCAGTGCTGCTACATTGAGAGGGGATGAAGGATATAATCTGTAATACATAAGATAATATATTCAATATTTTTTACTAACATGATGCTGGTCCTCGAAGCTCTACAGCTAGAGGGCCCAGGTTATCTACTCCTTGTGGGAGGGCCTGATGTTCACAAGCTACAATTTTTCTACATAGTCTTGGGGTCCATATGAACGATGCAAATGAATCCCCTTGCAAGCCCCAAACTCACCCTCTATGCTCATTGGATGCCCGGGCAGTCTAATCTATTGAGTGCCAGGGGACAACAGATGTCCCTGTGTACAGCCCCAGCTCTGGACTGACATTGCATAATACAAAGGGCCTGTATGGATGGTGGAACAAAAAGACTGCTGAGCATGTTCCGACACGCAGTAGCCTGACTGTAAGGATTTACACAGCAGCTGCTGCCTTCCTCCTTATTGGCCCACTTCATTTAATCTTTCATTTTACTGACCCCATATTTAGTTCTACTCTTACAGCCCAGTTTTTACCCCAGCGTGGGGCCGGTAACCCAGGGCTTGGAAGCCAAGTGGCCAGCCTTCATTCTAGCAATTGTACAAGGCCCTTTGGCCTTCAACAAAGTTTCTTTGAAGAACACCCCCTATGCACCTGGAAAAAATCTGAGCCAGAAATAAATGGGGGGGGGGACTGTGTCAATGCACAAAAAGGAAGATGCTGCAGACACTGTCAGGGGATTCAGGGCCGGCTCTAGGTTTGTGGGGGCCCTTGGGCAAGAGAGTCTTAGTGGGCCCCTAAGTAGTGAGTCACATGATGTCACCTTTCAGTTCTGCTTCCTCAAATGGGTCATCTTCTACTGCTAATCACCCTCCAGGCCTTATTGTCTTCCCCATAGCCACCAATCATCCTCCTATCCTTGTTGCATTCTCTACTGCCAACAAGCACCGCTCAGCCCTTACTGCTTAATGCCAATTACCCAGGTTTGCCCTGTGCTGGCGCCGGCCCTGAGGGGATGCCCTATATCGGTTTCTATGGGTGGCATGCAGTAGTTGACTTGCCAATATCCTCCTGCCCCCTTACCAGTGCATACATGCTAATTAGAACAAGTGTTGTTATAGGGGTTCCCCTGGCACTCCCAGAAGAGTACTTGAATTTGTGCAGAAGGGCATAGAGGCTGTTACCCTGGGTTAACAGCTCCTTAACCTGGTGCTCCAGGCTAGTAGCCCTGGGGGGGGGGGGACCCTGCTTTTTATATTTTAAGATAATAAATACTTAAATGTAAATAACAAAATAATTTGATGGGGAACTTGCCACTATATCCTGGTCTATCTGAAACAAATGGGCAGGATCAGGGAATTTTACTTACCCCATCACTAAATGCACTCTATAAAGTGCTGTGCAATACATTATTGCAATATGAATGTTAAAGCAATTGTCAGGCCTTTGACTTAAAGTGGTCCAAAAGCCTATTTAATACTAAATAGGTGCTGTACCACAGTGGCACAGGGTTGTTTGAGCCCCTCTGTTCATAAAACCATGTAACCTTCACTTTCACTCACCTGCAGCGCCGTCGTCGATCAAGTGGCAGTGGGAAAAGCGGAAGCGACCCCGGACCACATGACCTCTGGAGACTAATCAAGGGCAGGTGCAGGTGAGTTAAACCTGGGGTTGTGGCATTTATGCTTGGGGGGGAATTTAGACCTGCTACAAATCAGTCCAGTGCCCATTTTGTTGGACCACTTTAAATTCTGGTAGTTCACATTGTTACACTGTGAGGACTGTGGTCAGTGCATTGTCTACTGACTTGTAATGCAGTACAGATGTGCCTGGCATGGCAGCACACAGCCGAGAGATGCAGGGTGGCGAACAGCTAGGGTTCTATTCCACTTCTACAGGCGCATTTTAATATGGGCAGTTGGAGCTGATTGGAGGAGATCCGCACGTGCGCTGTGGGCTCTTTGGAAAGGTAAAAGAAGTGGGGGACTGGGGGGGTTTCACATACTGGGGCATCCCCAATTAAAATGCCCCAGGGATCAAAACCAAGAATAGTGAAAATCCCAGGTTTTGGTCCACTTTAACTACTTTGTAATACCCCAGCCAACACGCTGTGCATAAAAGCTTAGTTGTTCTGAAGTATCTGTGACTTGAGCGATCCCTTAGACAATATTTCTCAACTGCTGCTTCATGGACGGCTGCTGACCCACAAACACATTCTTGGACATAGGTCAGGGATATTTATAGTTATAAAAAATGTGAAACTTCATTTCATAAAAACCCTTTCTTTCAGCTTCAGACATGGATACATTTAGTTAACAGCTGCATTTTTTTGTTACAAAATTTTTTTTTTTCCAGCAACAAACAGCATGTGATCCATAATTTTGAGGTTAAAAAGCACACTCTAGAAAAATGGCCTTCCTGCCCAGAACTGGTTCTTCAATTTGCAATGCTCCTGTACATCGTTCTCTGGAAAATCCTCCAGTTGCTAGTCCCCTGTGGATCTGAGAATACTTGATCGGTGAGCAAGCATCACACATGAAAGTGTCTTTGAAGTGTAAATGTGGCCATCCATCTACAGGAAAATTCAAGGACAAAGACCAAAGCAGATGATGCCAATGAGGGTACGCACTCAGTTTTATTGCCTGCCTAAAGTGACCAGCAATCGTGGCCAAATAGACAAATCTTTGAAACAACAGGGGCATAACCCTTATATGTAGATATAGATAGATAGATAGATAGATAGATAGATAGATAGATAGATAGATAGATAGGTTTTTTTTTTCAAAATAAAATAATTCTGATTCTGTAACTAAATGTGGGCAGGCAACGGTGGAAGAAATGTAATGGGGCCCCATCATGGCTCAAATAGTAACTACAGGCTTTGGTACAATAATTTGGTAAAATTGTTTGTCTATATTAATTGTATGCTTAGCATTGGTGGGAGCTTAGATGGGTTTAGTATTGGGAACATGGTTAGGATGTGGGACTGATAGAAGAGGGCTATGGGACCCATATATTCAGACAGGTAACTCAAATGGCAAGTGTATTGCTAGATTATTGGGATTGTTACATATGAATATAGGGGTGTGCTGGAAACACCTACATGTGGAGTTTGTGGAGACAGTAGGTATGATTGTTATAGAAAATATTCATTATGCTATTTCAAATGACAAAATTCAGAACCTATTCATCGTGGCCCCTGACCAGGTTCCAAATAATTTAAGTGGCTCACGCTCGTCAAAAGGTTAAGGTTGAGCACCCCTGGGTTAGAGTCTTTAAGGGTGTATGTCTGCTAGAAGCATGTAGGGACTATACCCCACCCCCCGGACAAATTGAGCTTGGGTTATTTTTTTGTTAATGAATAGAGCAAAAAAGAGATGTAGTTACATGGGTAGGCTACTGGAGGGCAGCATAGGATAAGAAATGAATATGTATTATCAAAATAGGTAGGAAGCACTTTGACTAAAGGGTCAGTCAGAGGGTCCTGATAGGCTGTTAGCAGCAACAAAGATGTTAAAGTGGACCAAAACCCAGCAGGCCCAGGAATCCATTCCCTCCCTGCGGGGCATCCAAAATCAGGAATCCCTGCTGTGTGAAACCCCCCAGGACGCCCGCAAACCTTACATGAATCCCGGTCCAACGGCGAACGTGCGGGCCGCATCGCGCGCTCCTCTCTAGCATGGCGCGTGCCCACGTCAGCCATTTGTGAATGGCCGGCGCGGGTGTGCTCCCTGTTAGAGGGAGGCGCGAGATGCGGAGCCGCGTGCTCGGAGCTGATTGGACAAGCGGACGCGCATGCGCCGTTGGAGCGGAGTGAGGTGAGTTGATCTGGGCGTTCTAGGGGTTTCATATAGCGGGGCACCCCCGATCGGGGTGCCCCAGGGAAGTGGACCAAAACCCTGGATAGTCAAAATCCTGGGTTTTGGTCCAGTTTAAGCTTAGTCGTAGGGCTCTGATAGGCTGATAATGCCAATATTGTTGACTAGGGGCTAAAAACAGAGATAGCAAGAGTTGGCAGTTGTTTGCATCAACAAGAGAAGGAACACAGAAGAGGGAAGGCCTGCATCACCGAGTGGTCCAGGAGGGAGCTCGAGATAACAGTGCAGTGTCAGTCTAAGAAGTCCTCCTTGAGAAGAGACTACATTGGGGGTAGGTCCAGAACCCCCTTGCCGTCTGGAACTACTTCACGCTGCTCCGGTCTTCCTTTGATCACCTAAGAAGCCTAACCAGTTGGCCTCCTTACAGTGGAGTGGTGTCAAGAGTTGAGTGGGGCTTGCAGTTTTGGCCTGCTGGTGGTGCTATTTTACCATCTGGCCATGCTTGTATTTTTTAGCACCAGCAGGTGGCTCTGCCTGGCTGCATGGCCTCTCCTAACAAGCCACAGCTGATCCAATTAACGCAGAATATACTGAGCTTGGGCCTTTAAGACCTTATCTCAGTATAGAGCCAAATTTGTGTGAAGGTTGGTGCTCTGCTCATCTGTCTGGATATCATCCCCGCTCTCTTTTTATGCCTTTGCTCCCGCCATCTTGCACAAGCTACCCACATAATCCAATACATAGTTGGATTATATATTTGGTGTGTTTGCTGTATCCTGGGAATTAATGTTATGTATCACTGTGTTGTTATTGATGTTTGCCACAGTGGTTTATATGACATATTAAATCCAGCACTTTACTAAATTACTCATGCAGTCTCTCTGAATCTTGTCTCATCTGGCTCGGTGAGCATGACATAATACTAAGCCATACACAGAGACCAGTTAGCTGCACCAGTTAGCTATGAGACTCCAGAGCAGGCTTACTCCCTCCCCCGGGGCATCCCCAACTGGAACACCCCTCTGTGTGAAACCCCCCAGGGCACCCAATATTCTTACCTATCCCCCGAACCCACTGTGCAACACGTGGCCAGCCCCGGCATCACTTGCCTTCATTCTCAGCTGTGCACAGCCATGCCCACCACAAATAAATGGCTGTACACAGCTGAAGAGAATAACTGATGCCGTCCACCGACAATGTGTGCGGTTACAGAGTCCAATCATCTTCTCCAGCAACACATTAATATTTGCGATGGGAGGAGCTAATTTGAAAGGCGGTCATGCCTGTGCCGTGGGTTTGCACAGTATTTTGGGGGTTTCACAGAGAGGGGCACCCAAAACCAGGGTGCCTAAGGGGAAAGGACCAAATCCCAAGATAGTGAAAAACCTGGGTTTTGTCCACTTTAAAATTACTCCAGATAATCTTGATGTTTACATACTGTATGCTGAGAAAAACAGACCAGCCTTCTGTGCTGTTTCCCAGTATCAATCTGCCTCTCCAGTCTGCCAGCTGCCTCCTCCTCCATTCCATGGGTGCAGTCCGCCTTCGATACATGCAAGGCAGCCATTGCAGTTTTTCAGTGCCAGCCAGTCACAGCCCTTTAACTCATATGTCATTCTTTTTTTTTTTTGTATCCTGTTGAACTTTTAACGCTAAGATTATTGCCAAGTGGACGGTTACCTCCACCAATTTTCCAGTTCTCAGTACCCTTGTCTTTTGTATCCAGCCACAGTATGGAGTCCTTGATACCTAGACTCTTTCCCAAAATCCCAGTACGCTGTGAACCTTCGCCCCATACCCCAATGAAATACAACCCAGATCCTGAGGTCTCACAGTTTTCCCAAGTGAACCCTTTGTCTCTGGCACAAATTTTGGGGCTGGTATAGGTCTGTCTGGTGTAGCTTCAGAAGCCGGTGATCTTAAGGGGGGGGGGGGGGAGGTCCAGAAGCCAATGGTCGGGTTAAATTAAAGCTTCCCAACGGTGATGGGGGTTCATTGGATAGGGGTGCTCCATCTGGGCAACTGTGTTCCCTAGGGCTATCTGAACCTAATGGGAACAGCTTGACATGACAAGCACAACCTGGCGCCAATACCAATAACCCCAAACTATGGCACCCCAGTGATGCAAACCAACCTCCAGTGCAAGTCCCGGGGACAACCTAGGCTGGGACGTAGCTGGTGGGGCACTTGCCCCCAGGTGTAGCAGATCAGGGGGGTGCCAAAGGGGGGCCTGGGAACAGGTGGGGGTGCACCATTTTGAATCTTTGCCCCGGGTGCCAGAAGGCCTACCTACTCCTCTGACCTAGGGCTGGGGTGTCACACATTTTCTCTCAGGCCCACATCAGCATTCTGGTCACCTTCAAAGGGCCAGAAATGAGCTGACCCTACTTTTATTTTGCCCAGGACAGCACTGTAATCATTTTTCCCACCCCACCTGGCAATAGTTAGAAAGAATCCCTGCAGCAGATGTACCCTCTGCTGTGACAGTTGGTTCAGTTAGGGGTCCTCTTGTATGGTGACAGCTGGTTGTACAAACACAAAGAAATGTTAAAAAGGCATGTATCAGCCATTTCGTAGGAACAGTGTACCTGTGCATCACTGGCCAGCACCACACAAGGATGTGCAATTGTCAGAAGCCTTGGAATTACCATGATGGCTGGAAGGGGCACCATCCAGCCACCACCATCTGGTACCTGTGAGAGGGCCACAAAAATGTCTTGGAGGGCCGCATCTGGCCCTCGGGCCTTGAGTTTGACACATGTGGCCTAGAGTATTCTACAATAGACCTAAAACATTAAGGAACTGGGTCATATGGACTTGCTCTTTGCTTGGAATTCTGTTCCTCACAATACTTGATCTATGGGCCATTAAAGATGGATTATATTTTATGAACAGGTTGTTTCTTGCTGTTGCCTCACACCTTTTACCAATACTTTGTAAAACTGGGCATATGAAGTTTATAGCTGTTGGGAGTATGTCAGGGTTAGTTGTAAGTGGAGCTTGCAATATTGGTCAGTCACCTGCTGTCAGTGCTATTTTACCATCTGCCAGTGCTTGTATTTCTTTGCAGCCACCAGTAGATGGCTCTGCCTGGCTGTATGACCTGGCCTAACAAGCTGCAGCTCATCCAATTAACAGCCAATATACTGGCCTTGGGCCTTTCAGACCTTGCCTCAGTATTGAGCCAGAATTGTGTGAAGGGTGCTGCTATGCTCATCTGTCTGGGTATCTTCCCTGCTCTTCGTTTATGCCTATGCTCTCGCCATTTTGCACCAGCTACCCACATCTCCCTGCACATAATCCTGTGTTCTGTTTCTTCTGGTGACATCTTGGTTCTAGTTCCCAATCCATCATACCCTTCCTGCAGTTCTGGTATTCCTCTCTGTCTTATTTGGCTCTGTTGGCAGTATTACTATCTTGAGGCCTTGTATTAGTGTACATAGTTTGTTGTAGCTTTGTTTAGGATTAGTTTGTTTATGTGGTATGGTTGCTGTATCCTGGGAATGTGTTATATCATATCACTGTGTTGTTGTTTGTGGTTTATAGTACATAATAAATTCAGCATTTACTACATTACCTGTGCAGTCTCTCTGAATCTGGTCTCATCCAGCTAGGTGAGCGTGACAGGTGGCTCCCCTCTGCTCCTCTGTTTAGGGTCCCCTGTTGAATTGATGCTCACCATTGAGGGACCCCTGTATTACAACAGAAGTTCTGTGTTTTAAAATGAAGTTGTGTGTTTTAAAATAAAGAAGTTGGGACTGACCCCACTTGAGCTACACCATGAAAGCCATCATACCTTTGGGTCTGGATTATCTAACTTCACATATCTTCCCTGGAAACCCTGGAGGGAGGTGTCCTTGCCATGGGCAACCAAGGCCTGCATGGACCATGGCGGGTTACAATTTTGGTGTCATGAACAGGATTTGACAATGATTTACGCTGGGCCCACCTGCTATACAAATACCACCTATAGCACCTCCTGCCATCCAGCACATGTATCATGGATACAATGAGTTGGAAACCCCTCTGGGTCCTCAGGTTTCTAAGCAGCTGCTGGCACAAGCTCCCCACTAGAAGTCTATACAGGGGGCCCTGCGTGCCGTCCAACAAGAGGAGGCACACCTGCACGAGAGTCAGGGGGAAGCCCTGAGCTGCCTCCCACATCCACCCCATGGTTGGCGCCCTCGCACTGTGGTGGATGCTGTCTGCCGAGCCTGCAGCCAGCATGGTCGTGGCATGGTCTAGGGGAGTAGGTTATCCTGAAATCTATGTCAGCAAAGGTACCTGCTGCCAATGTACATATAGCATACAGCCACGGCTAACCTATGCACAGCGGATAGTAGACCAGGTTATGGCGGTGCTTAGACTATTTACACTTCCAAGGTGATACATGTAGGTGGGACTTGGGCCCCACATGTCCTACAGAGCTGGTCCTTGAAACAGGAGACTGGAGCTTATGCCTGAGCAGCACAGTGAATAGCTCCTGATGAACCCACTGTCACTAATTGCGGAGCTGTGGCTTGGGCCAAACCACTCCCTGATTGTCAGTCTAAATGAACAGGGCGGAATAATCTTCACCTGAAAGTTAAAGATACATAGTGTGATGCAGATGAAAACAGACGACAAATGCACAAAAGAAAAAAAAATACATAAATGAGGAGGAGGAGGAGTTTGGGTTATTTGTATTTAGGGAATGGAGCAAAAATGAGGTGTAGTTACATGGTAAGCATAGGATAATAAGAGAACACGTATTCTTAGAATAGGCAGGAAGCGCTTTGATACTAGGATGAGTCAGAGGGCCCTGATAGGTTGTTAGTAGCAACAAAATTGTTAAGCATGAGTCATAGGGCTTTGATAAGCTGATAGTGGCAACAATGTTGGCTAGGGGGGGAGCTCAGGGGGGCTATAAAGGGGATCAGACAACAAGATCTGGCAGTTGCTTGCATCGACAAAAGAAGGAACACAGAAGAGGGAAGGCCTGCACAAGAAAAAAAAAAGGAGGAAGTGCAAGAGAAATAGTAGAGAGAGGTCCAGGACCCCCTTGTCCTGTACCCCCCTGCCGCGTGGGACTACTTCATGTATGAGGGAGTTTTAGAGGGTTTTGGTCCGCTTTAATGATTATGCCTAAGCATGGAATCAATATCAGGAGCATAAATGCACTAAAATGCACCTTATATTAATATAAAAAGAAAAAGACTATGTATAAGGTTTATGTATGTGTTATGTACTTCTAGAGAGGGTCTCATATGATGACAGGGGTAGTTTAAATATCTAAATGAATAAAAAAAAAACCTATTCATTATACAGATAGCTCTAAGAATTTACAAAACCTAAACATATGTTATTCTTCCTAAAGCATGCCTTAATAGACAGATATAACGGAACTGCATCTACATTGACTTTCTTCCAGTGGCACCCTGGTCTACAGTATTAACACTTCTGCTGATCCAACCAATAGGAAAAGACCCACATGACCAGGGATGTGAGCTGCCAAGTATGGATAAGGGCCACCGATGGTCTAAAACATATGCTGGATTGATAATGCAATTCTCAAAACGTACACAATGTACTGCCACTAGAGGGGGCTGTGCAAAAACACATGATAGTCTTACTCTATAAAGACAAAGAGGCATAAAAAGGACAGTTCATTCAATAGCAATGGCAAAAGGCAACAAGGAGCTTCTCCTCTTTCTCTTTCTCTTGCAACACACTGAAAATGCAGCAGCAATTCTCCAAACTTTGTCACTCGCGACCCAGGGAGCTTCGGCTACTGCATCATCATGCAGCCCAGGTAAGATGGCGGTGCCTTGCGTGGTGATCAGGCGATGGGCACCACTGGATTACAGCCAAGGGAAGTGTCTGTTATTTTATTTTTACTTTAGCACTAGGTAAGGCTGGCAAGGTGGGGGTGGTTTCAAAATAGGTAGTCTGGCTGGACTGGCCCTTTAAATTCCATTCCTCCACAGCAACACTCCAAATGTGGTCACACAGCCTCCCCAGTCCTTTCGCATTCCCTGAGTGAGCAAGTTGGGCAAGCCACAGGGGTTATGCATGTCAGGTTCACATTTGGAGCCTGGTCATGAAGAAATGGAAAGGGGCGGCGAATTTTGGGGACCTGCTACAGCATCTACAGTGCACTCCTGGAAATGGAGGAGAGAAACATGAGCAGGAGCAGACTGGGGCCAAAACTCAGCCTAGGAATTCACTGGCTCCGGCCATTTCATGACCAGCCAACAAGCTGCTGAGCTCCAACCCTAGCTTGCTTCCCAGCCATTTAATAGATGTGTTTATAAGCTGATGCTATAGCAATGCAGAGGGGGGGGGGGGTCATGGGTGGGGGTACTTCTGGCCACTCCTAAAGTGATGGAACTGAAAATTATATGGGCTAGTGATGTGGCTGAGGTCATTTTGGTCCCGACCAGTTATATACTAAGGCTATAGACATTGCAGGGGGTGAACATGGGCTGGAGTGTCTTGAATAGTGGGGGAACAGTGGGGCCAAGTATAGTTGGAGGGCTGGGGGAAAACTTGGAAGACAGGGAGTAGAGAGGGTATAAGTGATGGACTAAGGAATCTCCGGAACAGGCTCTAGGTGTGGTGGCCTGCATGCTCAGACCCCTCAGCTTGAAAGCAATGTGGCCCACCAGTAATTCTCCCTGTCCTCTCTATGGCCAGTCGACCCCTACACAAGGCTTCAGATGAGTTTCTTGCTCCCTTACTATTGCCTTTGCCTGGACTAAACTACTTTTGGCTTATTAAAATTACCGGTAGCCATTACATTCCTTAGTATTCCTCATTATTTTTGTTATGAAGTGGGAAGGATATTAATAAATTGTGCTTACAGTTAGATGTAAATTGTTACTAGAAATAGGAACAGACCTGGTCACCAGATACAGAGGACGGCGATCGGGACAACACGTGTCCCATTGTTCACCAACCTGTATTTGGGTAGGTGGGAGAGAGATTTGTGCATGAGATGTCTGTGAACGTCCTTACATGGCACAGGTACATAGATGACATTCTGTTCATCTGGACAGGTGATCAGGATAATCTGAGATAGTGACCAGATCTTTTTAGATTTGGAGATTCTAAAAGATGAACAGAGAAAAATAACAACTAAATTGTTCCTTTGGGAATAAATTGGAGCCAGACGCAACTGTTCATAAATAGAAGCCTTCCAAGTAGAAGCCGAGGATATTAGAACTAGACTCTCAGCAAGATGATACAGTAGGAAAGTATCTAAGAAAGCATATAAAAAGCAAGGAATGTAAATAGAGAACAACTCCTATTCAAACCTAGACACCGAGATACCCCTAAAGGATTCTCCATGATCATGACTTATCCTCAAAAATCAAAAAACATACTAATAAACACTGGCACATTTTATTAAATGATAGCCATTAAAAGACTTTCCTGACTCAAAATTGCAATGCTCTCGGTGCGAGTGAGGTAGTATGTGTCAATTCATTAGAACGGGGGTAACAGCATAACCATCCCTAATCATCCTCCTATTCCAGGAAAACATTTTATAAATTGTAATGGCATAATTTACATTTTAACATGTCTATGCAACCGATTTTAAATTTGTAAAACCAACTGGCAATTTAAGAGACTTACATATGAACATCAATATGATATCTGGACAGGGAATACAAGAACACCGATAGGCAGACACTTTGCCCTGAAGCACGCTAAAAATCCTAAAGGGTTATGTTTTCAGGGCCTTGATAGGATTCATACGAAACCCAGAGGGGAAAACATTGAAAAAGCAACTTTAACCGTCACTTAAAATGTATGTGGCTGCCTCTCCTACCATTAAACGTAAGCCACATAAACATTTTACATGCCTGGCTTTCCCCCCTGCTAGCAGCCAAAAAAAATGCCACACACCTGACCCCCCGATGGATCCGGCCGGGTCTTCTCTTCACCCGGGGGGCTCCGACCCCACCCCCCCGGGACTCCTCCGGCGAGGCACCTCCTGCTTCCGCCACCACAGACCATCGCTAAAAAAAAGACATTTACTCACATCTGTGCTCGATCTCTCCTGCCGGGTCTACTCTTCACCTGGGGATCTCTTATTCCCCCCCCCCCCCCCGAGTCTTCAGGAGAGGGCCCGGAACAGGCCCCCCCCACCACACTGTTGTCACTGCCTCTAGCATCATAACATTATCCCGATGACATCCTCCAGCTCCCGGCCCGACAACCTTCAGATGCAGAGATTGGTGCCTCTCCACTCCCCTCCACCAATCAGTGTATCTGTCATCAGATCAGCACGGGACACAGTGGGACATCAGAACTGAGAATTTTTTTTTAATTTTACCCTTTGTGAACGGGTAAGGGATCCATGAGACCCCTATGCCAGTTCACAAGACTTGGGGTCTTGGGTCTTAACCCCCAGCCCCTTATTACTTCCCTTCCCAAAGCGGCCCATATAGGTCGTGCAGACTTGTAGCCGCCAGGGGCCACCAAGGCTGGCCACCAGGCCCTGCTCTACAAACTCCCTTAGCTGTTGCCTGGACTGGTGCCCTGGTCTATAAACACCCATAGCTGCTGCCTGGGCTGGTTATGCTGGGAAGGGTGGACCCCGAGCCATTTTTTAGGGGATTTGTTAAGGATTTTTAATCAGTAAAATCCCCCCAAAAAGGGGTCCCATGCAGTAGAGGGGACCCTATGCCATTTTTTTAATTAACCCTTTATGTCCCATCACTCAGAAGGTATAAAAGGCTTCCAGAAGCAGCAGAAGGACAGATACCGGAGTGTTCGGGGATGGATCGTTTGGAGGTAAGTATTAAAAAATAAAATATTTTTTGTGACGTGTGTGTGTTTTACATTCAACCTTTTGTGAACTGCTAAGGGATCCATAAGACCCCCTATACCAGTGAGCCCATACCTGTGGCAAGCGGGTGACTTGCCATTAACCCCCAGCCCCCATTACCTGCCTCGCCAAAGCCAGGGGGGGGGGGGGGTAGAAGAGCCTGTGAAGGCTGTGTGGGCTTATAGCCTACTGAGTCTGGCCTCTGTGCTCTGTTCTACTAGCCCCCAGGCTGGTTATGCTGGGAAGAGGGACCCCACCACGCAAAATGGTGAGAAAAGACCTGTCAACAGAGGGTGACAACATCTCAAGTAGGTTGGCAGTTAAATGGGTTAAAAGTAGCTATGCATGTTGGATATTGTTCTGTTTTTGGGACATCGTGCTTTCAGATTTAGCATGTTTTTTTAGGAAAATTGGGTTTTTATGCTGCTTTTTATACATTTTTTAGGGAAGCCCTGTGCAATTAAAAATTCTTTGAGGGATTACTTCCAGAAACATGAGCCCTCTACAACAAGCTAGGTACACATAGAAAGCTTAAGATGTGTACTTCCAGGAAATATATGGTTTGTAGGGGGTATTTCAAAAGTAAAGGGTTGTTTTGGTTGAAAAAGCGCAAGGTATGCACTGGGCAATCCTCCCCTTGAAAATAGTTATGCATGTTTGGTATTGTTCTGTTCTTGCTTTCTTTGATTTAACTTGTTTTTTGGGGGGAAAATGTGGCTTTGATTCTGCTTTTTTATTATTTTGTTTAGGGAAACCCTGTGCGAGAGGAGTGAAGAAAACTCATCCCACGACAAGCCTGGTACACTTAGAACGCTTAAGGTGTATTTGTGGGGGGATTGCAAACGTAAAGGGTTGTTTTTTTGAAAAACTGCAAGGTGCATATAGTTTTTTATCTGAAAATCTCCTAAAGCTCTGTTTCAGTTTGGGGGAGTCTCCTGTCCAGGAAAGGGTGTCTACCAATACATATGTGGTACCGTTGTAACCGAGAGAAATAGGGCTCTTGCACACAGTATGATTTAATTGTAAAATTATTTATTACTTTATTCCACATATTTTACTCAAAATATTGAGAATATACTAATAAAATGACAAACAAGCCATTTCATGTTAAAGCACAGACTGAAAAAAAACAATATATAAATTCCCTGAAAAATCCCTGGAAATTCTTTTTAAAATCTTAGTTGAAAATGTATTGCGCAAAATATTGAAAGATGGTCTGGCAACAAAATTTCAAGGTAGGCTGGCAGTTAAAGAGTTAAAACTTGAGACCAAATGGATCTACCAATTAAAGGCCACTACTTACCCTGGTTTAAATGTAACAACTAGCTACACCCCCTACCTATAGATCATTAAATTGTTCCAGGTATTGGTGATACCTTTGTTTCCCCACCCTAGAAATAACACAATTTACATCCAACTGTAAGCACAATTTATTAATATCCTTCCAGATTTATAACAAAAATATTGAGAAATAATAAGGAATTTAATGGCTACCTGTAATAATATATAGCTGTTACCTTTGTCATGAGACACCTAATATAAGATTAGAGTGTCAGCCCTGGATTAATATATCGTTTTATAATTAGTATTTCCCCAATATTAAACTTTTATCTTTATAGCTGGATCTATATCAGAGCTTTGGCTGGTTTGACGCAGAGAACGTCATTTCCGGGGGATCTGGAAATTGTGGGTATGCGCTCTAAATCATGGAGCACATAAAAAATATATGTCAGCGTAGCGGAAACTATACACCAACCGCCATCACAAGCAGCTGTTCTGCCACCACCATCCATCAGACCAGAAATAGGGACGCACCGTACAGCCGCAGGAGATTAGCAGCTCAACAGCGGCTGTTCTCTTGTGAGTGGAGTAAAGTGTTTAGCATGCCAGATGCCACACCAGGGCCTAAGAGTCGACTATAAGATGGGTGAGTGGATTCCAAATTAACTACTACCTGGTGGCAGTATATAACATGTAAAATCCATAGATACTGGATTTTATAGCCCTAAAATAGTATTTTTTTTCCTATATATTGCATCGGTATCGGTAACTCAATTTGACCCTTTGGTTGACCACATAGTTGGAGTCCTTTATCACGTGCCCATCGAGTCATCATATTTATTCTCAGTCTGTTTACAAGGTGTGTAACTTTACCAAAGATTTTTATTCATTCTGTATTACAGAACAAGTAACAATATATTGATATATATTTTTTCCAGCCAATCGGGGGCGCTGAAGAAGCTTAGTTATGTGTTATATGCTATCCAAGGGTCCGTGGGATATAAGGCCGTGGCAGAAGGCAGACAGGGTAAAATCCCTCGCTTTCTGGCTAAATCCTAGAAAAAAAGTGAGAAAGAAAATCCAGCAACCTTCGCAGTCCAGTCCAACTGCAAGAATGAAACTGGCTAGTGTTGCGGCAGCTGGGAGTATATAGGGCTGGGAGAAGCCACACCTTTCTTGCAGTCCACGCCCTCCGGCAGGAATTAACCTGTTAGTTTCTGGAGCTTGCGGCCTGGAATGGATTGGGAGAGAAATATTGATTCAGCAATAAGTAACGGTATATTGATATATATTTTTTATTTCAGCCAATCAGGGGTGCTGCAGAAGCCTGGTTATGTGAAGAATGTAGGCCCACAAATATCTATTTGGCAAATTTCTTGGATTGTTGGATATAGAAAAACATTTTTTCTGGACTGAATTTGTATCATATGGGCAAAGATTTCATTAATCTGTGATTAATTAATAAAGACAATGATTTTAACAGCTATATAAGTTGAGGTATTTGTCAAGGATTCTTGTGAACTTTGGATTTGGTCCAATCCCCTTCCATTTACCCTTTTTGAAAAGACATGGCAACTAGGAAAGGAAGCAGAATGTGTATCTATGTAAAAAAAAAATTAAAAAGGGCTCTATGTCTTTTCTAGGTAATATCAGACCTGTAAGCTTAACATCCATTGTGGGAAAATAGTTTAGGAACTACACTATATATTATAAGTGACAACCAGCACGGTTTACTAAGGTCAGAAGCTGCCAGACTAATCTGATTGGCTTCTCTAAGGAGGTAAACAAAGGGGCGGCTGTAGAAATATTTTTTCTGGATTTTGCAAAAGTACTTGACATTGTCCCTCATATATGCTCATTGGAGAATTTGAGGTCTTCGGGGTTAGAAAATACAGTTTGTATCTGGATTGAAAACTGGCTGAAGGATCATGTGCAGAGAGTTGTGGTTAATGATACCTACTCGGAATGGATCCCAGTTGTAAGCAGTGTACCCCAGGGTTCAGTGCTTGGCCCACTGTTATTTAACGTGTTCATAAAAGACATAGAGGTATGCAATTGAGGTGTAGTAATCCGCAGGCCACATATGTCCTCGGGTGAATAAAGCTAGGAGAGTCACTTGCTGAGAAGAATCTGGGGGTACTGGTAGACCACAGGCTAAATAACAGCATGCAATGTCAAATAGCTGCTGCTAAGGCCACCACAATATTATGCATTACAAGAGGCATGGAATCATGGGATAGGGATGTAATATTGCCTCTTTACAAGGCACTGGTGTGCCCTCACCTGGAATATGCCGTCCAGGTCTGGGAGCCCATTCATATAAAAATGTTCTGGTTTTGGAAAGTGTGCAGAGGAAAACCACCAAACTAATAAAATGAATGAAGAATCTTAGTTATGAAGAAAGATTATGGGATTAACTGTATTTAGCCCTGAGACAGGATATTTAGGGACAGACATTAGGTTGCATAAAAATAGAAATGGACAAAACAGGAAATATGGGGAAAAGCTATTTCATGTAAAATTCTCTCTTAAGACAAGGTAGCACTCCCTAAAAAAAGATTCAGTTAACAGAGGCGACAATCCGTTTTTACCATAAAAACGATAAATCTGTGGAATAGTCTCCCACTGTATCTTGTTACAACATCAACAGTTGACAGCTTCAAAAAGGATTAGATGCTTTTTAGAACAATATAATTATTAGCTGTAATCTGTAAATAAATAACTTTCCTCAAACCCATTCCTTGTTTGAACTTAATGGACATGTCTTTTTTTTAACCGTATTAACTACAAAACTATCTAACACTGCAGATTCCAGAAATGAATAAAGCTTGTTCAATGGTAAGAAAAAAGAAAATCCCAAACACACCTACCTCAGCTACAGATAAAAGCAACCAGAGAAAAAATATAGAACAAGCCACCAAGAACTTCTAAATACATTTTGGGGCTTGCTTTAGACCAGTGGTTTTCAACCTTTGTATGCCAAGTACCACCTAGGGACAAGAAGTTCCAACAGTGTACACCCAAGGAAGTGGTCAATTATGAATATTGGAATAATTGTTGCAGATTGTGAATGCTGGATGCAGTGGGGTCAAATCCAGATAGACATTTGTGGTGTAACAGAAACTGGTTTTACTGGAACATGATTGCAGTAAGAGAATGTCACCTTACATAGTGGATGTAACATAGACAGGAAAAAGTCATAGAGCTCACCTTGAGGAAAAACAACATGCAGTAGAGAATGTACAACTAACACATAGATAGACCCTGTTCTTTGGCCCCTGAGCATCTCCGTGTACCCCTGTAACCTGTTCTTATCCCGTGGGGGTACATATACCAATGGTTTGAAACTGTGATTAAAGTGGAATTACAGGCAAAACCTCTCCTGCCCGTCACCCTCTCCTGATGCTGAGGCAGAACGGGGATAGCGCTTTGCGCCTTTCTGTGCTGCTGCTACCCATGCCCTGGACAATGGTGCTGTATCATGGTTGAGGTATGTTTTTTTCTTTGTAACCCCCCCATCCTGCCTCAGCACCAGGAGAGGATTGCAGGACGGGGGTTTGTTTTTGACTGGACTTTAAAATGTTGTCAACAGAACACTTAGGTTGTGTTAACACTGCCACAATCATGTTGTGATTGTGATGTGGCGTTTTGAAGGCTGAGGCTGGGTGGGCGGGTGGCTTACAGCCAAGAAAATGCTCCTTACCCTGTCCATGATCCAACGATGTTCCGACGCTCCTGTGGCAGTTGCACAGACCGGCTTTCCTTTGCTTTGTGGTTGTGCCCACCTGGACAAGTGACTGGAAAGCCACTCTGTGCAGAAGATCCAAGATGGCTTTACCCATCACTGGAATTGCCGGGTGAACAGCGATGGACCCTGAGCAAGGTAAGGAGTTTCTTTTTGTTGTTACCCCGCAGGTAATGGAGGATGGTAGTGCAGGGGGTGTCTACTTTAATGTAGGTCCCCCTGTTCCTCATGCAGGGCGGAGGGAATTTTCTAATATATTTCCACCTGCTTTGCACGGACCTAAAAAGGGTGAATGGAGGCTTGGGGAGACTGTGGGGACCTGGAGAGAGGGAGACTCCAGCTGAGGAGGAAGGTCAGGCAGCTGTGGAGTGTATGCTCTTAAACGGTGTACTCCTGGATGGTTGCCTGCAAAAAGGTATTGGAATCAAGGGTTTGGTCCCTTTACATTAGTAGCTTCTCTTGAGGCTACTATCCACATCTTATGCACACTTGTCCAGTACAACCATATACCAAAACGCAGAAAAGATTCTTACACTAGAGGCTGCCCTTCATTACTCACAACTAAGGCTATAGGCCAGAAATACTCAACCGGTGGACCGGGGTCTGAATACGGACCCCAGCGCCAGATTTCTGGACCCCTGTCCTGACATCCCTGCACTCAGTTGCTTCTGTGTTGCCATGCTCAGAACCCTTGATTGGCGATGTAGTGCTTAGTCTACCTGCCAGTGTCATGGCTCCCTGGCACCTGGCATTGCAATATGAAGTACTGCACAGACGGTAAGTGGCATTGCAGGGTACACACAAACCGCCCCAGCTCAGCCCCATCTATCCCTGTCCCCTCAGCACTGCCCCATCTATCCCTGTTCTCTCAGCGCTATATCCATTACTCTTTCTTCCAGCCCTGGCCATCTACCCCCCCCCCAGCTCTGCCCATTTCTGTCCTTCTAGTTCTGCCATCCCTCCCTTCCCTTCCTGTTCTGTCTATCCATCCCTCTTCCTCACAGCTTCTCTTCCATTCATCCATCTCCCCGAGCCCCATCTATCCATCCTTGTTACCAGACTTTATTGGCAGTAACATTTTGGGCCTTAGTCCACCCCTGTATACGGCCTGCACAAAATGGGTTAAATCAGTGTAGGCTCTGTAGGTTCTGTGGGGCAAAAAAAAAGTTCCTGTTGTTCCCCAGTCCTCAATAGGATTTTTGGGGTAGGGGGGCAATCAGCATATTTTAGTTTCACATGGGGGATCTATAGCCCTTCCCCCAGTGTGCTGATTTCTAACCATGAACCCCCTGCGACCTACACCTATCACCTGATGCCTTTAAATGGACCTTTACAAGAAGCCCCTGCTATAGGCTATGAAATACTGGCCCTTGACAGAAATGCATTTCGCCTCTGTTTGGTAAAATCATTATCAGGGTATACCAGCACCAACACATGATGCTCTGTTTGCCCAACACCTTGATCTAGACTGGGTTAACTTAGAACATGTCAAGATTGTCACCTGAGAGGCGTGCATGCGCAAGGAAATGTACATGCATGCATCAGATCTGCCGCACACACATTCACGCATACCAGGTCAATGAAACCTCTAGTGACAATTACTTAGGTGCAGTTCTGGATTCTAGCATGGAAGTGTACTATAAATGCCATCTTTTGGCCTTTAAAGGTAAGGCATCTGCATCTTGAAAGCGCTGCATTGTCTTCGGATTATCCCTCTAGTATCTTGTGACCAGTGTACCAGTGCTTTACCTTTGGACTGATCTTATAGATACAACCTTAGCTTAGCCTTTTTTTCACTGTGCCGTCTGCCCCTGGAGCTATTCTTTGCACTCAATTTAAAAACTCAGCTCTTCTCATGATACCACTAGAACGGCAGTGACCTGTGACCACCATCATTTAATCAAGAAATCTGCAAATTTTCTATAATCCAAGAAGTAACATTTACACTACAGACCTAGAAAGAATGGGCGTGGCCTAAACTTCAGAATAACAGCAGCCTAACACAACACACACACAGACTATACATTTTGGCCAAAGCAAAAAGGAATTGGGAGATGATCATCGCTATGGTTATCTTAATCGTTATTAATTTTTTTAGCTGTTTAGTTTTGATGTGCCCATGCTTCTCCTCAAGGACCAGCAGCAGGTAATGTTTGGTGGATCTCCAAATAGTCATCGCTATAGCTCTGTCTGAGCACTAAAGACTCTACCTGTGCATCTGTGTGATCAAGATTAAAGCTTGCATTACTATTATATATTTGTGTCAATTATTTGATGCTGCCAGTGTCCTTCACTTTATTAAATTAGGCCTAAATAAATGAGGTAATCATGAAATGGAAACCTCTATTATGTAAATACAATGCTACAAATGCTAGGCTATTTGCCTGACTGTCTTGTTGGTCATTAAAGTTCCAAAAATTGGCAGCAAGGGATCATCTGCTTAAAGTGATTGGCAAGTCAAAAGTTAAAAAATAAATATCAGTAGCTTACCTTACAGCTCTCTCCTTCCTGCTAGGTCTGTCTACTTGGTGAGGAAATCACTTACTCATTCAGCTTTCAGTCGCAACCCCGCTGACCTGGTCTTTCAATCAACCTTCAGTGGACCAAGAACGGAAAAAAACCCACTCCTGTCCCAGACATCCTGATTAGCTGCCTCTCTCTGCAGCTATGAAACCCCACCCTGCTCTCTGGTCACACTATGGGGTCGATTCAAAGAAACATATAACAGCTTTGATTTTGGTGCCGATCATCCTATTTTTCACGTCCGCTCGTGCGTTCGTATGAACTTGCGAGTGATTCTATAAGCAAATACGTTTCTATCCTAAAATGTATGTCCGTTCGTATGGCAGTTCGGGAATCAGACCTATGTCAGTTTCCATCCTGAATTTTCCGTTTCATTTCTCAGGTTGCAACATTGGTTTTGCCCTTTTTCCTTTTTTGTCTGGACGTAAATCCTTCTGATCTTGCGGCTGCGCACTACAAACTTACCTCATTAAAGTGCATTCTAAATATTTGGTCTTTTATTTTTCTTTATTTCATTCAATTTGTAGTAACCAACCATTAATGAATGCATTTGCATAAGTAAATCTTACTTTGTTTAATTTTTAGTTAACTTGCATTTTTTACTTGTGGATTTAATTTTAATATTTTGGCTTCAAATGGTACAACTTAAAATTTTGTGTGTGGTTACCCACACCCTCTACATACAGATTGCTCTCAAATATTAAAAAACACCCAGCAACTTCTGCATGTTATGAGCCTAGAAACAGCCAAGATGGCGGCTCAGGTATTATCGGGCAGCCTGCAAACAGAAAGGGCCTTGTGACTGTGTTGCTCTGCATTCTTTGATTTCTGACCTTTCCGTGCCCCCAGCTCTGCTGTGTCTGTGCAAAATACAGCAGTAACCCACATCCTGCACTTTATCCCGCTCTCCTCTCCTCAGTAAGTGTGATGCATCTGACCAAAGATGTGCTTAAATAATAAACAAAGCAAAGGTAAACAACTACACCAATAAATGCAATCTAAAAATATTATTCTAGTACATCAATTTAAAAATAAATACCAAAGGACATAAGTTTCTTTAATTAACGCAAATATATTGCAAAATAAAGGTTTACATGCAAAGGACTAATTAAGGTCCACATTAAAATGCTTTTATAAGGCATACATGAATCAGGTATGCATTGCCATACAATTTATGGCCTCGGCCATGCTGATACATGCAGTTCATTGGAGCTCAAGACGCGCAGACTCCTCCACATAGCCAAAAAACCTGTTCAAGAACAGCAATACGACTGCTAAAAGGTGTCGGCAGTGGCTTTCTATTAAAACGTCTTTAGAGGTTTGAAAACTGTTCTCTGAATCACACCGAAACACATCCAATTATCCTAAGTTTTACGTTTTGATCCTAAGTTTTAGGATTTGATCCTAAGTTTTACGTTTTGATCCTAAAATTTAGGAACGAACTTGCGATGATCGTAAGAGCATATACGCATTCGAACGTAGGCTCGTGCGAGTCGGAAATGGCCAAAAAACAGGAAAAAATGACACCCACCCAAACTTACGATTCTCGATCCGAAATCAATTAACTTTTGCTCTTTGAATCGAGGGGTATGAGCTGACAGGCTTGAAACGCACTTAGCCTGCAGCATCTCTCACCCCCTTTTCTGATCACACTACGTGCTGGCAGTAATAACTAGAGGCACAGCAATGCACTTATTTTTTTACTGTGTAAAGCAAACAGTGTGCTTACATCTCATTGCTGTTGCCACACCCACTGTTTCTCTTCATTTTTCTCTACATCTACAATGCTCTAATACTTTTATACATAACTTAGGAACTACGGGGTCTTTTTGAAAATGGATTACAGTTTGTGACAGCGCAACTTGTAGCCAGAGACAATGCCTTGCCTTGAGTATAACTTTAAAGTGGACCAACACCCTCCCATGATCGGCCCAGGAATCTATAAAAGATTCCCGGACCGACCAGACCCCTGACTGCGGGGCACCCCGATCAGGGGTGCCCCGCTGTTTGAAACCCCTAAATTCCTACCTTATCCACAATCCAGCGGCGCCCGCCGGCCCCTCCCGCGTGTCCCTCTAGCAGGGGGACCAAGAATAGTCAAAATCCTGGGTGTTGGTCCACTTTAAGGAAAGCCACACAATATATACCGGGCAGGGAGTCCTGCTATCGGTGCCCCAATATCAGAGAACTAGGGCAATCAGCATGTGTATTGGTAGCATGTTACACACTGTGTGAATCTGGTATTAGGGTGGTGTAGTGGCAGGACATACGAGTGTAAAGAATCCCTTTACCCCCTTACAGTTTTGCCTGAGCCATGCTCTAGTAGTGAGAAAATAAGCTCCCAGTTTCATACTTCCCAACTTTTCAGGGTGGGAAAAGGGTCAATTCTTAAAATAAGGGTGAGGGAGGGAGGGTTCGGATGTGATTTCAGCATGCTGTTTCCATGATACCCCTATTCTTATGGCTCTGTGTTGCTAAAGTGAGATGGGTTTACCTGGCCATGAATAAAAACTGTTATTATAGCTTCTGGCTACAATTCCCAAGATACTTTCACTAAAGCAGGTGAGTTCATCAGCAGCAACAAAATCAAGCAGCAGTAAAGACTTTCTCAGGTGGGAAAGCTGCCAGAAAACCCTTTAGCTACTGAAACACAAGATTGTGATCCCCTCATCTGAAAAGGCGGGCAGAGCAGGAGGGGGTTAACATTGATTTGGTCATGGAACCAGTGCTAAAGCAATCTCCCCAAAGTGTCCCAAGGTATATGTTGTTCTGTGAGCTCTCTGTGTTGCCTGACATGCTAACATGCCGCCTGCAGAACTTTGCGGCTTTGCAGCGTCAGCTGAAGCCCGAACATCAACCTTGTAAAACTTAGAAAAGGTATGAACAGAAGACCAAGTAGCGGCCTTGCAAACTTGTTCAACAGAAGCCTGGTGCTGAAAAGCCCAAGAGGCCCCAATAGCACGAGTGGAATGAGCAGTAAGGCGGAAGGGAGGATTCTTCTGCTTAGCAGAATAGGCCTGAATCACAGCCTGACGAATCCACTTGCTGATAGTAGATTTAGCTGGAGCCAGACCCTGCTTAGGTCCAGACGGGACCACAAAAAGAGCATCAGTCTTCCTGAAGCATTCAGTAGCCACCAAATAGAACTTCAGAGTCCTGACCACATCCAAAGAGTGTAAAATCCTCTCCTTAGGGTTACTAGGATTAGGACACAGAGAAGACAAAACAATGTCCTAATTGAGATGAAAGGCAGAAACAACCTTAGGCAGAAAGTCTGGCTTAAAACGAAACACCACCTTGTCCTGGTGTCTCTCAAAGTAAGGGGGCTTGATGGAAAGCGCCGCCAACTCAGAAACATGCCTAAAAGAATAGCCACCAAAAAGACTACCTTAAGCGTAAGAATGGACAAAGGGGTCCCCTGCAAGGGCTCGAAGGGAGACCCCTGCAGGGCAGATAAGACCAAGTTCAAGTCCCAGACTGGTAACATAGGCTTACGTGGGGGACGCACGTGAGTAACCCCCTGGAAGAAGATCTTGACCAGGGGATGCTGAGCAAAATATCTTTGGAAGAAAATGGCCATGGCAGAAACATGACCTTTCAGAGTACTGAGCTGAAGACCCAGATCCAAACCATGTTGCAGAAACTCCAGAATCCTAGGAATAGAAAACACACGACAGGGAAGCGACTCACACCAATGTAAGTACGCCAAACCCTATAGTAGATGAAAGAAGAGGACCTTTTCCTAGCCCTGATCATGGTATTAGCAACCGAGGCAGGCAGCCCCTTTTCCATCAAGATGGAGGTTTCAGCAGCCTGGCCATCAAAGCCAGCGTTTGTAAATTGGGGTGGCGTAAGTGCCCCTGAGTGAGCAGATCTGGAACCCGGGACAGGGCGTACTGATCTACTGCCAGCTGCACAATGTCTGCGAACCACACTCTTCTTGGCCACCAGTATGGCTGGCACCCGTTCCTGAGTTATCTTGCGCAGCACCCTGCCCAGCAGGGGAAACACATACAGGAGCTGAAAACTTGTCCAAGACATTGCTAAGGCATCCATGGCTAAGGCCAGAGGATTCTGGGACAGAGAGACAAAGACTGGAAGCTTGTGATTGTGACGGGACGCAAACAGATCCACATCCGGCTGACCCCAGCGGTGGCACAGGGAGAGTCTGCCTCCAGATTCAGGGATTTCCAAAAGCCCCCCCAACCTGTCAGACTGGCATCCGTGGTGACAGTCTCCCAGCAGAGGGCCAGAAAGGATCTGCCCCTTAGCAGGTTCCTTGAGTCCAGCCACCATGATAGAGACCGCCTGGCCAGAGGGGACAGAACAAACACCTGATCCAAGGACACGGGGTCCCGATCCCATACTGACAAGAGGTGAAGCTGAAGAGATCTCATGTGAAACTGAGCATACGGAACCGCCTTGAAGCAGGACACCATCAGGCCCACCAGCTGCATCCCCTGCCCGATGTACGGATGAGGACAAGACAGAAGGAGCTGTGCTCGCTCTTGAAGACTCTCCACCTTCTGCTGAGGAAGAAGGATCTTGACCTGAGATGAATCCAGAATCATGCCCAGAAAGGACTTCACCATGGAAGGAGACAGGGGTGGTTGATCACCCCGCCGAATGACTCCAGTGTGGACACCACCCGCTGGGTATCCAGTTCTGCCTGTTGGAAGGACTGAGAAGCGATAAGCATGTCGTCCAAGTAGGGAAGAATGCGAAGGCCCTAAGATCTCAGCAGAGCCATCACTCCTGCCAGCACCTTGGTGAATACCCTGGGAGCCGAGGTGAGACCGAAGGGCAAGGCCACAAATTTGTAGTGCTGATCCTCCAGAGCGAACCTGAGGAATCTCTGATGACCTGGAAAGATTGCTATGTGAAGGTAAGCATCCTTGATGTCTACAGAGGTCATGAAGTCCCCTGGGCATAGAGAATTCACAGCGAAGCGCAGAGTCTCCATGCGAATGTGTCTGAATCTGACAAATTTGTTGAGGCGCTTTAAATCCAGGATGGGTCGGAAGGAACTGTAGCCTTTGCCCCTTTCCCTTAAGGGCACCCGGCAGATGACTCCCAATTCCAGGAGGCCTTGGACAGCAAGGGACAGACCCTGAGCGGACACAGGGTTTGAGCAAACCGGGATCTGATTAATCTTGGGGGCGGCCAGGCTGCAAACTCTATCTTGTAACCGGAGGACACTACCTCCTGAATCCACCGGTCTGAGACATGGAACCACGGAAGGAAGGAAGAAAGGCACCTGAACCACGAAAGGACCAGGGCTGCCTTCTACGCTGAGGTAACTTGCCTCCCTTAGCAAACAAGTCCAGACGTTCACCAAAGAGGCGTAGCCCCTTGAAGGGAAAACCAGTGAGAGCCTTCTTAGCAGCGTTGTCAGCTGCCCACTGGCGCAGCCAGACTGAGCGGCGTATCGCCACCAACAAGGCAGATGCCCTGCCACACATTCTAATGGTATCATCCAAGGCAGAGAGAACATATGCAACAAATTTCTCACAACGCAGAAGAGCTCTATACTCCTCACTACTGAGCAGGCTCTTGATAGCAACAGCCGTAATGGCAGAGGCACTACCGGACCCATCGCGGTCCCCACACAGGCAAAGGCATGGCAAGCCAGCTGATCTATGCGCCTGTCCTTCCCATCCCTCAGGGTAGTAGAGTCAGGGGAATGCATGACGGATGTGTTGGACAACCCCAGAACTGGTGCATCCACCTCGGGAGGACATGACCAACATTTAACCATCGCAGCGGGAAAGGGAAACCTCTTATCCCAACTCTTTGGTACCCCGGGAAGCCGGCTAGGCTGTTCCCACTCTTTGAGCACCAGATTATTAAAGTGAGTTTGTTCAGGAAACTCCAAGCGTGGTTTAACAGTATGAAACAGCTCCCCCTGCTGCCGCGGAGCCACGGCAGGAGGAGAGATACAGAGTACTTCAAAAATGTGAGCTAAAAGCCTGTCAGTATCATCTGAAGCCCATGGGTCAGACCCGGAATCGGCACCATAAACCTTAGGCTGTTCCTAAGATGATTCTGAATCAGAAAATAATTCCCCCTCTTCCAGGGGGGTATAACCGGTAATGTCAAAAAATTCCTCAGCCTCCATAGGAAAGAGAGTAACACCAGGTGATAAATGCCGCTTCTTAGCAGAAGCCTTATGCGGGCCAGGCCCAGCAATATGTCTCTCAATGCTGGCCACCCGTGCAGCTAAATCAGATTGAGACTCCCCACTGGTATGTACCTCACTAGGAGTCAGATGTAAGCGTGGGGGGGTAGGTGAAGCCAGAGGGGGCGCAGGCCCAGCCATCGGTAACCCAGACTGCAGCGCAAGTGTCTGCTGGGCGCAGGGTACACACACCCTGACATTGTCACTTATAGGGGATACCCCACACGCCATACACAGCCGGGCTTGTCCCGAAGGAACCCAAAGCACATTATCCTGAGAAGCCTCCATATGGTGATTATTGTGGCACAACAGGCCAATTGGGATTGACGCTAATAAGGCTACCCGGGTATGCCCCAATAGCCCGCTAGGGAAGTTGGAGACAATGGATCACAATAGTCCTCCAATAAGGAATTAACGCTAAATAGAGGGGATAGGACCGGGAGAAACCACAAAAAAGTTTGACCCGCCTGCAAGACATAAAGCAAAGATCCCGTAAGCATAATGCAATGAAATACAAAGAAAAGCCAGCCTGCAAGGGCACTTACGGACCGCGATAGGGAGACGGCAGACACGCAGCACAGCAGCTCCAAAATGGCGTCCGCATATACCTCGAGGGGTGGGCCGCGGAGAAGTGATGCGGAAAATGTCATCCGCAAGGCCCGCCCCCCCCGAAGAGCACGAAAATGCGCCCATGTGACAAGGCCAGCCAATGACGGCGTAGCAGCGCCTGAGGCGATGTCGCCGCCATCCGCGGAGCGAAGTACAAGCGTGTGGCGGTGGCGATAATAAAAACCCAGTGCAACCATAGTTAATACATACACCCCCCCCCCCGAGATCCACCCAGGGAGAGCGAATGGGAAGCAGCGACCGGCCTAAGAGGAGCCTAACTGAGGGGACAGGGGGCGAAGGGAAAACAGCCGCGGGAGGGACATCCCATAAGGCTCACCACGGGCCTGTACCGCCTACCCTTTGGTGGGGGACTGAGGTTGGAGCAGCGCTCCTTAGCACCTGACAGCGGTGCTGCCTACCATCACCTGACCAGCGCAGCCTAAGCTGGGAGGCAGTGAAAAGATACGGGTGGGAATAGTCCTACAGGGCCGCAGGCTAATAAGCCCCGCTTACCTGCGAGTAGAAAGAGCCATCTTCTAGTCATCGCAGCCCAGACTGCAGAGAAGAACTGGGGAATTTGTGGGAGGTCCCTGGTATATATGGGGCCGGGAGGGGCCACTTTTCTGTCTCTGCAGTCCAGCCCCATCTTGTGGATGTATTACCCAAGTGTAATGAATATTCTGGAACAGGATGTGCTGTATACTTAGAATATACCGAAAAATGTTTACTGCATGAGCCTTGAATGGGCCAATTTAATGTTTGCACCAGGGCCCGGTCACAGTTACGCCATTAGTTAATTGCCATGTTGTTGCTTGAATCCTGTGACCCGTCCCCCCCATTTGAGCAGGTTTCTTGCTGTGTATGGTAGGTGCCTCTGAGTATCTGTTACTCCACTTTCATGCACAATTCACATAGCTTCTACATAACACCCCTCTTGCATTAGACTATGTGATACACACCATCTCCTGTGTCTGTGGGGGAAATAGCTGTACCTTACACTGCCTGCCTTTGCTTCTTTGTACGTTGCAAAGTTTTCTGACAGCAAAAAAAAAATAATTATCTTATGCTGGAAGTATATTGCTGCTTGTTAGTTTTACCTACAAAAGACATGAATAATAGCCACTTCTCTTTCCTTACATCTGGAAAAGCTGCATCCTGCTTTTCACAGAAACACACAGAAAGCTGCAGCATGGCTGTATAACAGATCAGAAAGATAAATATTGCTGCTCTTAGAAGGGAGGTATCTAGGCATTTAGGTATTTGGGATGCCCATGGGGGGGTCTACAGTTGGGTGGAGTTGATATGAGCGTTAAAGGGACAGTAGAGGAAAAATGGAAAGTGCATACACTTACCTCGCGCACACACGTTTGAACCCTCTTGGTTTCAGACCAATCAGCACCAAAGCTGGCCACATTCTCCCCCACAAGGCCCTGATGCACACATAAGTATCCACCGCAAAAAGAACATCAGTGGTGAATGCTCATTTGGTGCACCCACTGCTGCCAATCAACAAGGTAGTCTGCTCCCTGAAAACAGGGACAAAACAGGGACAAGCAATATGGCCACTGAGGAAAAATACAATTCTGTGAGTACTCACCTGTAGAATTAATTTTGTAGTATACAGCAGGTCCTGTTCCAGTAATTCCTTACGTCTGGGTTATTCCACCACAAGGTGGCGCAGTGGACTGCAGAAAAACTTGTGGCCACTCCCGGCTTCACAAATAGCCAAGTACCTCCCACCAATTTCCAGTGTTGACAAGCAGTTATACAAGAAGCCCGGGAGAATCAAAAAATGGATAAGAACCCAAAATAAACTTTGAACAATCACCATACAGAGGTAACCAAGAAGGAAGGGGTGGAACAGGACGTGCTGTATACTATAAAATCAATTCTACAGGTGAGTACTCACAGAATTGTATTTTTCCAAGTATACAGCACGTCCTGTTCCAGTAAATTCCTTACACTTGGGACATCCAAAAGCAGTGTCCGTAAGGTAGGGTGGGATCCCCAAAGAGCAAAAGCGTGCAGTCTAAACCACAGCCCTCAAAGGTCTCGTAAGTGGATCGGAAATGAAACGGATTTATAGGGTGGTGGTCCGTCGGAAATCAGCTCTCTGAATCAGATAGAAACCCATCCCAACAACAGAAGTTTTCTGAACGAACGGAAAACTTCCGATTTTGTTTGGAAAATGATCCGAACTAACGGAAATGTTCCGATTTGCTTCCGTTCATCGAAAGCGCATTCCCGAACGTTCGTACGAATGAAAAATGAACGAAAAAAAGCAAAAAAATAACAAGCACCCACCAAAACTTTCACAGACAGCTACGGAAGTCCGGACGAATGTGTCTTTGAATCGAGGCTAATAGCCTCGACTCAGAGAGACACAAAAAAAACTTCCGTTTTAGTGCCATTGTCGTATCATTTTCAAAAGTTCCCGCTCTCGTATGAATGTGCGAGCGATTCTATGCATGCATTGTAAACGTTCTGTAAAGTTTCCGTCCACTCGTATGCCAGAGTACGAGTACGAGGATGTCATTTTCCATCAAGACTTTTCTGATTCATTTTCTCAGGTAACAACGTGGGCTTTCGTTTTTGCCCTTTTCCCATCGTATCCTCACACGAATCCTTTGCGTTTCACGATAGATTCTGTTTCCATATTACCAAAAATAATCGTCCAGACGGAATCCTTACGATCTTGCGCCTGCGCACTACAAACTTAACTCATTAAAGTGCTCGCATACATATTTGACTCCATCACTTCTACTACAATGTTTAGCTAAACCACTTAGCGCTATCCTGCAGCTTCTCTTTTGATCCCTTAAAGCTCATCCTAACCACTTAGCGCTATCCTGCAGCTTCTCTTTTGATCCCTTAAAGCTCATCCTAACCACTTAGCGCTATCCTGCAGCTTCCCTTTTGATCCCTTAAAGCTCACCCTAACCACTTAGCGCTATCTTGCAGCTTTCCTTTTGATCCCTTAAGAAGGTTCTTCTTCCATTTTAGGTCCCTAAAACTTACCCAAATCACTTCGCGGTTAGGTTCTTCTTCCATTTTAGGTCCCTAAAACTTACCCAAATCACTTCGCGGTTAGGTTCTTCTTCCATTTTAGGTCCCTAAAACTTACCCAAATCACTTCGCGGTTCGGTTCTTCTTCCATTTTAGGTCCCTAAAACTTACCCAAACCACTTCGTGGACATCTGAATCTTGACCTCAAAATATGTATTTGCCCCTTTCTTTTTTTGAAATGTATGTGTTCCCAGAAATGACACTGAAACGTTGGTTTCTTTTAAAAATTGCTTAAAACATGTTAAACATTTTTAGCCCTTGGCTAATTAAACTTTTTTTTTTTAAAGAATAAAATTTAAAACAATTGAAATTATGGGACAGCAGAACAGGGCCAGGACCCAGGACTCTACTCCTCTTCCTCTTCTTCTGTTGTCCCCAACGAGTCAACCATCACCTTCATATCGGCCAGCAACGCAAGGACCCTCCGATACATTTCGAAAATTTTTTGGCGTGTTGTTCCTTGTAACAAATAGAGACAAAATCATTAGTTTGATAACAATACATGTTTGCCACCTGTGGATTGAATGTTTTGTAGTAAACACAAAAGGCGACATATGTAATTCTGTCAACTCATTAAGCTAAGTAAGTGGCCCCACATCAGTGTTGCGAGTCATTAAGCTAAGGAAGTGGCCACAGGTCACTCTTAAATTGCCATTGGCTAGGGCTTGATGTATCTGTGTGTTGATGTCAAGTACCACATAAATGCTAAGAATGCCCTGACTACTTACTTGGTTGGTGGCCGAGAGCTGGCTTGTTGGGGACAACATGATGAGGTCATGGGTCCTGGCTCTGGTGTGAAGAAGTGCATGTAGAAACATGGGAAATACGTTCAGTTTTATGGTCAAATTCCTCAGTAAGAAAATGTCTAGTGGCAAGTCTGGTTCACATCACTCACCTTCTCCAGCTTCTGCTTAGAGCACATCTGCTGCCTCTTCCACTTCCTCACCCGCTCCAGAAGCATCTAGACAAACAGATGAAAGGAATCAGTTGGGTAGGAGATAGCATGTATATGTGTGTGCGTAGACATGAAGAGTGACATACCAGAGGCTCCCGCATGCGTGGTAGGGTACGACTGCCTGCCCACGCTGTGCCGCCCCTCCTTTGTTGTAAGGTCCAGGGGCTGGTCTGAGGACCCCACAGAGGAGGGGTAGGCCCGTCGCCCTGGAGATCCACCACCTTCACTCCCAGCTGCAGAATCATGCAACACTGGTCGGCATGTGCGCCTCCGGGTGCGGCGAATCCTTTAATCCATTTCCAACACTACCAAAGAAAAGGCATTATAAATAAAAGGCCTACATTCTGTCGTAGTTACATCTTGCATGCACTCGCTATGTACTTACTTGGGAAATGGATACCGAAAAATCACCCGGGGCATGTGCAGTCGTTTCAGGTCCGGCCAATGCTGCATGATCTGTGTGTGGGTGAAGGTGGTGTCGGTCTGATGTTGGATCTCCGCGATGATCTCCAGGGCGACGTTTAATTTTTCAAACGATTTGGGCAGGTAGTCGTACCTGCGCTCCAGCATGGTCTACAAAACAGAAATCAAACATAGCAATACATTATAAATGCCTATCAATAATTGCAAACTATACATTATTTGGGTCAATCACATTAACACATACACACACACACTTCTAGCCTAAGTTAACTTTCAAATCTGGCCGCACTGTTGTTTGGCACGTGTGTGGCGTGCATTAGGGTGTGCATGTATTTTACCCAAATTTGGTACAAATCTCTTACTTCGTGCGCATCCTTAACATGTCGAGCAGCATTTAGATGTCACTTGAAAGGCCTACAAATACACTTACGAGCATGATGATCTCTTCTTGTTGGCGGGTGAAGATAGTGGGCACCATCTTTCTTCTTGTTCTCGGCAGCAGATAAGTAATGCCCCAGCGGTTTCCGGGTTCCGCACGTCCGTGCGAACGGCCGGACGTGCGCGTAAGCGAACGCGTAGGCGTCACACCTTAGGTAAAGGTCCCTGCACATACAGCTCAATCTCTTTGAGAGTCCAGGCAAAATGCCAGCAAAAAAACAAGCTCAGAAACCGTCCAAGGAGACCACGCAGAAGAAGGCTACCAAGCGGCCTGAGCATGGCGAGGGCCCAAAAACAAGGTCTCAAGAGGCCAAAGCGAGGCTAAGGCCTACAACAAAGGCTGCGCAAAAAAAGGAGGTGGCAGCAGCCAAACCAAAGAGCAAGGCACCAAAGGCTACACCAGCTCATGCCCTCCAAACGGGTAAGAGGGGATGAAGCCCCACCCCACCCTGCCCCACATCCCCCCCCCACTTGCCAAAGGGCCCAAACACAGGCCCAGAAGCCGCAGCAGGGCCCGAAGCTGCAGCAGGGCCCGAAGCCGCAGCAGGGCCAGAAGCCGCAGGAGGGCCAGAAGCCGCAGCAGGGCCTGAAGCCGCAGCAGGGCCCGAAGCCGCAGCAGGGCCCGAAGCCGCAGCAGGGCCAGAAGCCGCAGCAGGGCCAGAAGCCGCAGCAGGGCAAGAAGCCGCAGCAGGGCAAGAAGCCGCAGCAGGGCCAGAAGGCCAACAGCCAAAAGCAGCCACAGCAGGCCCAGAAGCCCGAAAAGGCAGCCATGGCCAAGGTCCCCCTCCCCACCCGCACGTGGCTACCAAACCAAGGCCAAGAGTGGCCGACCCACCAGCTATGGCTCACCCCAGCCAAGTACCTCAAAGGGCCCACAGAGCCACAAGCAGCAGCTCCAGCTCCTCCAGACCCTCTCTTCCTCGCCCACATTCTCCTCCGGCACAGGTTGTCATGCATTCCCCCTATGCCACATCAACACCTGCAACTTCAGTGGCCACCCAGCCACGAACACCCAGTCCCTTTCCCAGTCCAGTACGATCCACAGCCAGCCTCCAGTCCTTGAGGTCTCCTACATACCCCCAGGCCAGAATGTCACCACATTTGCCAACAAACACTGAGGAGCCAAAACCACCCCAAACAGGGTGCACATTGCGCAGAGGCCACTTGAGTGGCCGTTTTGGTGAGTCCCAAACTCTGGCATTGGCTAGTGGGCTAACGTTATATTATAATGACCTATATGGGAGCAAATCCAAAACTACTAACAAACAGCGCAAATCTGAGATTTTAGCAGAACTCACAGACAAGTCAATGCAGCGGGGGACGAACTCAAAGATGTGGAACAGATTCAGCGGAAGATATCGGACCTGAAATATGCAGTACGGAAGAAACAGAATAAAAGGCGGCAGTACAGGTACATAGCTTATTTGTTGCCATTTAGTCTTCTTGTCTATCCATCAGTGCGCTTAATTATGATTACTATGTTTTTCAGCTTACAAACTGGCGGAGGATTTCCCACTAAATTGAAATTTACACAGGCTGAGGAGATGGTGTTGGGCCTGCTACATCCTGTTGCGTTAGAAGGACACTCGGCACAACAGGACACGGACAACCTGCCAATTCCAGCAGGTTAGTAATGTGTGAATGACCATAAAAATGTGGCTAAACTTCGAAATAGCCAGCAAGGCATATCTAAACACATGGCCCTAGGGTGTGGCTTGTAGTGGAGTGCTCAATTTGACCAGGGTGTGTCATGTGTGTCGACAGGTAATGTGCAAATTACCACGACCATACATGACATTTAAGAACATTTATAAGTATGAACCTATGGAGCTTAGAAAATGAATGCATGCTATGTATTAATTGACAATCACACGCCACACTAACATCTTTTGCTGTTGGGCAATTTGCTAAGAGCTGGGTTGGGGGCCCAACGGATTAAGATGGTGTGATTGAAATGTTTTAAGAGATACAATGTTCCCCACCAGAATCATATTGTAACTGCTATTTGCCAGCTTAGTGTGTTAACTTCATGGCCTATAAGGGATGTGGAAACACACACAACAGCCATTACTTGCATGTTTGTTTTTCGGCACGTGACCAATGTGTCTATTCTGGTTTAACAATCCATGCACAATATAATGGCATTCATAGTGAAGGCCAAGTGGCAACGTTGTGGTAGTGGCCATTCCTGCTTGGGCACGTTTATTTTGTAAGCATATGTGTTATTAACCATCACCAATGCATAGTTGTGTGTTTACATTGTTGTTTTTCTTCTAATGCAGCCCAGCCTCATCCCTCAGCTAGTGGGGACTCCTCTGCCATTTTACCTCTGCCGTCTTCTTCCATGCTGCCTAGGACCCAGGATCCGATATCTACGGTAAGTGTTTTTTGATGCTGTTGCATATGCATGTGGCTTGCCATGTTTTTATTGTCTGATTTACATATGTATTCCCCACACTGAACCATTTTTTTTTAACATGTCCCCAACAGAGCCACACACTGATGGAGGAAATCCAGGAGGATGGAAGCTTCCTTGGAGCTTATGAAGATCTCCCCCTGGGCCAGAATCTGCAACTGTCCCAAAATGTTTCTCCGACAAATCCTCAGCAGCAGAGGGAAGCTGGCTGCATGCTGCCTGCACATCGTGGGCAGCATGCAGACTGACCCTCCAGTCCCCAGTTTCAGATCTGCTGTTGAGAATTTGCTCTGCATACCTGTGGCTGTTGGGGGTCCTAGAGCAACATCATCTGCACGCCCCACAACCCGGGTGTCAGGTCCCCGTGACACCGGGGAATTGGGAGGCGTACTCAGCAACGTCGCCCAGTTTCCCAGGGGAGGGGCTTGCAGATGATGGAGGGAGCATGGCACCATGAGAGGCGGCTTTTTCGTCGGCAAAATCAACTAAATCAAGAAAATATTATGGGCCAATTAGATTCCCTCAATAATACCTTAAGTGCCATGCTGACTGAATTTAGGACCCATAACAGCCACATGGCCAACTTGACCTCAGAAATCAGGTCCAGCATGGCAGAAATGAAAAGTAACCAAAGAAACATTTTGGAACAGTTGCAGTGTCATGAATGACTTGCCTTCAGTCCGTGCCCGTGGTGTCCCTAGGCAACTGGCCAGGGTTTCTCCTGCCCAGCAGCCGCCTCTGCCTCCGGTGCCATCCCCAGCGGCGCGTGTGTCGCCGAGTAAGTCCTCCCCCCTTGCCCATTGTCACTCAGCTTGTGCTTACTGGCCTATACAATCAGCTCATGTCCTCCGGTGGTGCAATACTCAGAATGGCCACCGGAGGCTGTTTAAAAGAACGAAGTCTAGAAGGTGCAGCTCTGAGCAGTTTGCCTGGGAAGCTCAGCTGGAGCAATCAGCCCAGAGCTCACCAATCAGACCACAGGGCCAGTGCTCCAATCTGCTGTCAGATCCTAAGTGCACCAATCCCAGCCACTGTCTCCCTGTCCAATCCTGCCGGTTTTCCCACTATAAAGGGATTTCCACTGCAGTGTGTCATTGCCTGTTATAGCGCCTAGTACCAAGCATTGAAGCTCGTTTGATTCCTGTTGTCAACCTCAGCCTGAACCGACCTTTTGCCTGCCTGACCACGATTTTCGCCTGACCGCTCTGATACCTCGCCCCGTGACCTCCCGGCTCTGACCTCGGCTTGTAATCGGACTTCCGCCATCCGGCATCCTCGCTTGGGACTCCCTGCCGTTCATCAGACTCCACCTTAAGCTGATAATCTTTGCGCCCTATAAGTCCTGGGGGTAACCGAGTAGGAGAGGCATTACCCGCGTCTCCTACAAGCAGGGACTTGTCTATAGGCAGAAGAGGCGGTGGAGATTGGGGATTATCAGCTCAAGACAGACTGGTGTCCGGTACAGTCCTTACATTATAACAGGCCAAAAATTGATATGGAAGAACTTGTACAACAAGTGCAGGCCATGGCTACCGCCATTAACCAGCTGGCCCAACGTGTGGCTGATCAAGAAAATCGCCAGCTGCCTGCACCACCTGTATCCTCACCTCCTGTTGAGCCGAAGGTTCCCCTTCCTGAGAAATTTGATGGGGATCGTACAAGATTCTTCAACTTCAAGAACTCCTGTGAACTTTATTTCAGACTACGGCCCTACTCTTCAGGCACAGAAATGCAGAGGGTGGGCCTGGTTATCTCTCTGCTCCAGGGTGATCCACAGTCCTGGGCATTTGGCTTAGCGCCCACAGATGAGGCCTTGCAATCTGTCTCAGCCTTTTTCTCCGCTATGGAGATTCTATATTCGGACCCTGACAGGACTTCGACCGCTGATGCCAGGCTTCGAAGCCTGAAACAGGGGAAACGCTCAGCAGAGGAATATAGTGCCAAATTCCGCCGCTGGGCGATTGAATCCCGTTGGAATGATCCTGCTCTCTGTAGTCAGTAAAGGAATTGGTCTTTCAGAAGGTGTTAAGGATGTTCTAACAAATTTTCCTTACCCTAAAAGCCTGGATGAACTCATGCTTATGGCCATTAAAATTGACAGACGGCTACGGGAGAGACATATAGAGAAGAATCACTCTCACTTCTGGGAATCTTCCCACCAGGAGTCATCCTCTATGGGTGTTGTCTCATCTTCGCCCCCAGAAGAGCCTATGCAACTTGGTGCTACTCACCTTTCCCCGGCTGAAAAGAGTAGACGTCGCACCTTAGGCCTATGCATGTACTGCGGGGTTTCAGGTCACCTGGTTAGGACCTGCCCCAATAAAAGACCTTTGGCGGGATTGCAACGTCCTGACAAGATAGAGAAAGTTTGTCAGGACGGTCAGGTAACTTCCCTTCATAGAAATAAAATGTTGTTACCTGCTACTGTGGGTTGGGAGTTGTCCAGGAAATCCATCTCTGCTTTTGTCGATAGCGGAGCAGTTGGCAACTTCTTGGATAAATCCATAGTAGCCGCCTTAGGCATACCCTTAATCCCCCTTGGGAAGCCCCTTCAGATTTTGGCAGTAAACAATACTCCTGTTCCTAGAGGAACTGTCACCTCCAAAACCCCTTTAATTAACCTAGTTGTGGGACCTTCCCATTCTGAGAACCTTGAATTTTTTGTCTTAGACTGCCCTGAAGCCCCGGTTGTCTTAGGGTTCCCCTGGTTAAAGGTGCACAACCCTACCTTTGATTGGGAAACTGGGGAATTGACAGGATGGAGCCCGCACTGTGCAGAACATTGCTATAGTATCACTGTTGGAGCAACCCAAGTCTCAGAGCTTATTTGTCCGTCTGCCTCTCCATCCATGAGGGTACCTCATGTATCTTTATTGAAGTCCGCCGGAACCATTCAGGGTGATAATCCTGTTAAGTCTGGTGAGGGTCCTGAGGCCCCTCGTGAAGGGGAGGGTACTGTCATGAATGACTTGCCTTCAGTCCGTGCCCGTGGTGTCCCTAGGCAACTGGCCAGGGTTTCTCCTGCCCAGCAGCCGCCTCTGCCTCCGGTGCCATCCCCAGCGGCGCGTGTGTCGCCGAGTAAGTCCTCCCCCCTTGCCCATTGTCACTCAGCTTGTGCTTACTGGCCTATACAATCAGCTCATGTCCTCCGGTGGTGCAATACTCAGAATGGCCACCGGAGGCTGTTTAAAAGAACGAAGTCTAGAAGGTGCAGCTCTGAGCAGTTTGCCTGGGAAGCTCAGCTGGAGCAATCAGCCCAGAGCTCACCAATCAGACCACAGGGCCAGTGCTCCAATCTGCTGTCAGATCCTAAGTGCACCAATCCCAGCCACTGTCTCCCTGTCCAATCCTGCCGGTTTTCCCACTATAAAGGGATTTCCACTGCAGTGTGTCATTGCCTGTTATAGCGCCTAGTACCAAGCATTGAAGCTCGTTTGATTCCTGTTGTCGACCTCAGCCTGAACCGACCTTTTGCCTGCCTGACCACGATTTTCGCCTGACCCCTCTGATACCTCGCCCGTGACCTCCCGGCTCTGACCTCGGCTTGCAATCGGACTTCCGCCATCCGGCATCCTCGCTTGGGACTCCCTGCCGTTCATCAGTCTCCACCTTAAGCTGATAATCTTTGCGCCCTGTAAGTCCTGGGGGTAACCGAGTAGGAGAGGCATTACCCGCGTCTCCTACAAGCGGGGACTTGTCTATAGGCAGAAGAGGCGGTGGAGATTGGGGATTGTCAGCTCAAGACAGACTGGTGTCCGGTATAGTCCTTACATGCAGATTCTGAATGCAACACAGGCCCAGGTTATGGCCCACCCCCAAGGGCCACAACCTGGGTTCTATGGGCATTCCCCATATTAATGTGTATTTGGCATGAATCTGTTCTACATCTTTGATCGACATCCCCACTGGATTGACTTGTCTGGTGAGGCCTACAAATCTTGCATTTTGCGCTGCAATTGCTAGTATGTTTAGGATTTGCCCCCATATAGCTCATTAAAGTCCTGAGGACAAGCCTCACTAAAGCGGCCACTTAAGCTGTTGCGCTGCAGCCTTGCCCATAATTACATTTGTGGTGGCTCCTCACGTTTGGAGCCATGGTTGGGTGACATTCTGGCCTGCCAAACTAAGACCTTGGACCCTGGCTGTGATTGTACTGTACTTGGATTGGGACTGGGTGTTCTTGTTTGGGTGGGCCACTGAGTAACAGGTGTAGATGTGACATAGGTATGTCTGCTTTCAACCTGTGCCTGTGGCAAATGTGGGCAAGCAGGAGAGGGCTTATTTGTGAGCATTTTTCTGTTATGGAACATGTTTGGAAATCAATTTCATGTCCATGTCTTCCCCCGAAGTATGTGAGTGGCCCTCACCTACCATTATGTTGTTATAAAAGGAACCTTTTAAAAATTATTTAAACATTTTGTTGCCCAAGTTAATGTCTGTGTTTTTTTTTATTTAGAAATATGAGTTCAAGTAGGCACCAAAACAAACACTAACAAATATTTCACAATAAGTCCACAAACATTGTTGTTGATTGGTGTAAATTAGTCATTATTGTTTGGGTCATAATTAAATTAAACCAAAACAAAACAAAGGTAACAAAACAATCACAACAAAGAAAGTCCCCTGAAAATTAAACAAAGCCAATTTACCAAAATGGGTTGCTATTAAATTAGCACGGACGGCTTGGCCAGACGCACTGTGCTGCCCAACATAGGCATCCTTGGGCTCATCGGCGGGTGGAGAGGGTGGCAAATCAACATAGCGGGGGACCCGCTGCAATATTGCAAAATTATGCAGCGCTGCACAGGCCATAATTACATTGATGACCTTTTTGGGGTCATACTGAAGGGAGCCCCCAGTGTGGTCCAAACACCGAAATCGGGTCTTCAAGAGTCCAAAGGCCCTCTCCACCACTGCCCTGGTTTTTCTGTGCGCCCGATTATAGGACTCTTGTGCTGGAGTCTGTGGGCGGAGTACAGGAGTCATCAGCCACGGGAGGAGTGGATACCCCGAATCTCCTTGAAAAATTTAAGGTAAACAAATATTACCATTAATTAATACATTGCAGGGCCCAAATCCTAAAAATACATGATTAATAAGGTAGGTGACATTGTCACACAAACATGAGCATACATATTGCACAGGCAAAAGCAAAAAATAAACATATGTGATAGATGGGGGACCAAAGTTGGTAAATAATATTGCGGATGCTGGGCAATCAGGCAGACTGTTAACAGCTATTGTTTCCTATCTGTGCTGCAGAACAATGTAGGATGGGTTAACTTTACATGAGCCATTTTCTGGTTTGTCTGAGTCCAAAACAGGTCTAAGCCGGCCACTGCACTTTATCCCGCTCACCTCTACTCAGTAAGTGGAATGCATGTAAGCAAAGATGGCGAGGACCCTCTGCTAAAGTCTCTAACAGATTGACCTAAAAGTGTGGGGAAGACTGTTTCAGACTTTTGCTCTCATTACACTTTGTAGTTCAAACAATGCAGGACAAACAATTTGCCAGCCAATGTAGTTTGGATAATGTAATGGGTCCAGTCAGGTTTCACATGTTCCCAAGGTGATGACCAAGCCATCGTTTAAGAAAGGTGACTCAAACCAAAATCCAAGCCATACATATAAAATCTAATTATGTAATTGGACTCAACTTACCAAGGAGCCATGCACCCGCAAATTCCCCTGACTCAAACCGCCGGAATAATCCTGATCTGCGCAGGATGTAGGCGTCATGGGCTGAGCTAGGGTAGCCTGCGAGGACGCTAAGAAAGCGCATGTCCTGGGTCACCACTGCTTGCACATTCAGTGAGTGGCCCATTTTTCTGTTCCTGGGTAAAAAAAAAAAAAAAATACCTTAAAGTGGACCAACACCCAGGATTTTGACTATCCTGGGTTTTGGTCCACTTCAGGGGGGCACCCCGATTAGGGGGGGTCCCTCACCGCGGGACATCCCGATCTCGGATGTCCCGCGGTGAGGGGGGTGATCGGCCCGGGAATCTTATAGATTCCCGGGCCGATCACCCATGGGTGACGGTCCACTTTAATGAACGCTTTGAAAATTAATCAAACGCTCACTTCTAACACCCTAAGTCAAACGTTAACATCAAGACAACTAACACTAAACAACTACCTTAAATTTAAGTGCCCACCAAAAGGAGATGTATGTTAGAGCCTTTAAAAGGTTGAGTTACTTGTTCAATTTGAAGTACACTTTCAAATGTTTGACTTTGACCAAACTTTTTTTTTTAATAAGTGAAAAATAAGGCCCATTGTTTCACATATACTCTTTGCAAGGAGGGAGGATTAGCAAGGAGGGACTGATTCCAATGAGGGAATATGTAAAAGGAGATACTAGTAACATAGAGGGCATAATTAAAAGGAGGGACTTGTAACGTTGAGGGCTAAATTACAAGGAGGGACTATTAACAAGGATGCTAAAATTAAAAGGAGGGACTATTAACAATTAGTGATTTTATTACAAGGAGGGACTATTCACAAGGATGCAAAAATGACAAGGAGGGACTATTCACAAGGATGCTATAATTACAAGGAGGGACTATTAACAAGGATGCGATAATTACAAGGAGTGACTATTAACAATGAGTGATTTTTTTTTACAAGGAGGGACTATTAACAGGGATGCAAAAATTACAAGGAGGGACTATTCACAAGGATGCTATAATTACAAGGAGGGACTATTAACAATGAGGGATTTTTTACAAGGAGGGACAAAAACAAATGATGCTATTGACCAGAGGAGGGACACCAAAAAAAAAAAAAAAGGAAGAACAAACTTGCCTGTATATGTACTCGTCACAAGCAGGAGGGACAAGGGCAACGTGGGTGCAGTCAATGGCACCCATGACGTTGGGCATGTCGGCGATATTATAAAATGCCAGCTTAATCACGTTTCTGGCTAACGTTTCCTCAGGAAAACAAATATATTTCCGCGTTAGGGTAGCCATGCCTTCCAAAAACTTGGATAGCACGCGGCTCAGCGTAGGCTGTGAGATCCCCACGGAGAGGGCACCCAGCCTCTGGACGAGCCGTTCGCCAAAAATTGCAGGCAGCCAAGCATCTTGGTCATACCTGACATTACTTGCCCCTTCCTTGTGGTGCGGGCTAACCATGGCCACAGCTCACTATACAACTTATGGAGGGAAACGAGATTAAGCCTGGTGAGCTCGAACAGCTCAACGTCATGCATGCCATTGATGTCCATGCGTTGCCGCTGGTGCAGTCTGGCCTCTGACCTCCGGACGATCTCAATGCCCATGAGCTGCAGATCCTCATGCTCCTCAAATGCAGTAGACTCGTCCATGCCTGCTAGTTCCGACATCAAAATGGTCCCGTAAGTGGATCGACAATGAAACGGATTTATTGGGTGTTGGCCCCTCGGCAATCAGCTCTCTGAATTAATCGCCAGCCCATTGCAATAACGTAAATTTTCTGAACGGTCGAAACATTTCAGATTTGGAGGAAAAAAGCTCCCGAAAAACTTTCGATTTGCTTTGGATCATCGAAAGAGCATATTACGCATTTTCCCGAACGTTTGTACGAATGAAAAATGGACGAAAAAAAGCAAAAAAATGACAAACACCCACCAAAACTTTCACAGACAGCTACGGAAGTCCAGACGAATGTGTCTCTGAATCGAGGCTAATGTCCTGATTGAGATGAAAAGCAGACACAACCTTAGGCAAGAAATCAGGTTTAAAACAAAATACCACCTTGTCCTGGTGTCGCTCAAAATAAGGAGGTTTGATGGAAAGCGCCGCCAACTCAGAAACACGCCTGACAGAAGTAATAGCCACCAAAAAGGCTACCTTGAGAGTCAAAATGGGCAAAGCAGCCTCACGGAGAGGCTTAAAAGGACGACCCTCCAGAGCAGATAACATCAAATTTAAATCCCAAACTGGTAACATAGGTTTACGTGGCGGACGCACATGAGAAACCCCCTGGAAAAAAGTCTTAACCAAACGGTGACTGGCAAAAGATTTTTGGAAGAAAATTGCCAAAGCTGAAACATGACCTTTGAGGGTACTAAGTTGAAGGCCCAAATCCAAACCATGTTGCAAGAATTACAGAATTCTGGGAACAGAAAACACCCGACAGGGAAGAGATTTGGACTCACACCAGGCAATGTAAGCATGCCAGACCCTGTAGTAGATAAAGGACGAGGACTTCTTCCTAGCCCTAAACACGGTATCAACAACAGAGGCAGGCAACCCCTTTTCCCTCAAGATGGAGGTTTCAACAGCCAAGCCGTCAAAGCCAGAGTTTGTAAATTGGGATGGCACAGCTGTCCCTGAGCAGATCTGGATCCTTGGGAAGGACGTACTGATCTACTGCCAATTGTATGATGTCTGCGAACCACACCCTTCTTGGCCAACAGGGGGCCACCAGAATGGCTGGCACCCCCTCCTGGGCAATCTTGCACAGCACCCTGCCCAACAGAGGGAACGGAGGGAACACATAGAGGAGCCGAAACCCCTTCCAAGGCATTGCTAGCGCATCCGTGGCGAAGGCCAGAGGGTCCTGAGACAGAGAGACAAAGAATGGAAGCTTGTGATTGTGACGGGACGCAAACAGATCCACACCCGGCAGACCACAGCGACGGCACAGGGAGCGAAACACCCTGTTGCTGAGGGACCACTCCCCCAGCCAAGACATCCCCCCTGCTCAGGGAGTCTGCCTCCAGGTTTTCCACCCCCGGGATGTAAACTGCCGATATACAGAGGACAGTCTCCTCCACCCAGGCCAGTAACAGAGACACTACCTTGAGGGCTCGCTTGCTCCGAGTCCCTTCCTGATGATTGATGTATGCAACCGCCGTCTGGTTGTCCGAGTGGATCTGAACAGCCCGACCTTGAAGGTGTGGGGTCAATTGGGCAAGAACCAACCTTACCCCCTCAGTTCCAGAATGTTGATAGGAGTATGGGCCTCCTGGGGGCCCCACTGACCCTGGAATTTCAAGGACTTCCAGAAGCCCCCCCCCAACCTGTCAGATTGGCATCTGTGGTGACAGTCTCCCAGCAAGGGGACAGAAAGGTCCTGCCCACCAAGAGGTTCCTTGAGTCCAGCCACCACAAGAGGGACCATCTGGCCAGAGGGGACAGAACAAATACCTGATCCAGGGAAACAGGGTCCCCATCCCACACTGATAAGAGGTGTAGCTGAAGAGGTCTCATGTGAAACTGAGCATAGGGTAAAGCCTTGAAGCAAGACACCATCAGGCCCACCAGTTACATCCCCTGCCGGATGGAGGGATGAGGACAAGGAAGAAGAAACTGGGCCTGCGCTTGAAGACTCTCCACCTTCTGCTGAGGGAGAAAAACCTTGACCTGAGATGTATCCAGAGTCATGCCCAAAAAAGGACCTCACCAGTGGCGGGAACAGAAAAGACTTGGGATGGTTGATCACCCAGCCGAAGGACTCTAGTGTGGACACCACCATCTGGGTATCCAGTTCTGCCTGATGGAAGGACTAAGACGAGATCAGAATGTCATCCAAATAAGGAAGAACGCGAATGCCCTGAGATCTTAACAGAGCAGTCACACCCGCCAACACCTTGGTGAATACCCTGGGAGCTGAGGTAATACCGAAACGTAAGGCCACAAATTGGTAGTACTGATCCTCCAGAGCAAACCTGAGAAATTTCTGATGACCTGGGAAGATTGGTACATGAAGTTAAGCATCCTTGATGTCTACGGAGGTCATGAAGTCGCCCGGGCGCAGAGTAGCGACTGCTGAGCGTAGGGTCTCCATGCGAAAATGCTTGAATCTGACAAACTTGTTGAGGTGCTTTAAATCCAAGATGGGCCTGTGGGACCCATCCTTTTTGGGAACATTGAATAGATTGGAGTAGAAGCCTCTGCCCCTTTCCCTGAGAGGCACAGGGCAGATGACCTCCAACTCCAAAAGGTTTCGGACCGCAAGCCACAATCCCTGAACTGACAGGGGATTTTGAGCCATCCGGGATCTGATAAATCTTGGGGGCGGCCAGGCTGCAAACTCTATCTTGTATCCAGAGAACACCACCTCCTGAATCCATCTGTCTGCTACACATAGCCTCCAGACGTGAGCAAAGATACGAAGCCGCCCCCCCCCCACCCGGATGGGTGAGGGTGCCTCCTCATGCCTGAAGGGGCTTGGGGGAGGATTTGGGCTTGGGACCGCCTGGGACAGCCTCGTCCTCTACCCCTGCCCCAATAGTCTCCGCGTGCCCCAGCAAAGGAAACTCCTCGACCAACCCTGGAAGCGCGGAAGGAGGGGAGAGAAGCACCGGTCCCCCGAAAGGGCCGAGACGGCCTCCTACGTTGAGGCAGCCTACCACCCCTGGCAAATAGGTCTAAGCGTTCACCAAAGAGCCGCAGCCCCTTAAAGGGAAAACCAGTGAGGGCCTTTTTAGCAGCGTTATCAGCCACCCACTGACGTAGCCAGACAGAGTGTTGTATAGCCACCAACAGGGCAGAATTCCTACCACACATTCTAATGGCATCATCTATGGCAGAAAGGATATATGCAACAAATTCATAGCAAAGTAGGAGAGATCTATAATCCTCACCTCCCGCGTCATCAGACGCCCCATCTATGAGACACTTAAAGCGGACCTTCACTCTGAATAAGAGTCTATCTTATATGTTTCCCACACCCTGTACATACAGATTGCCCACATTAAAATTCATCCTACCTGCACCTAGTGCATGTTATGAGCCTTTAAACATCCAAGATGGCGGATTATGGAAGCCGCCATCTTCTCAGGCAGCCTGCAAACAGGAAGTACCTTCTAACTGTGCTGCTCTGCATTCTGGGATTGCTGACCTTTTCCAGAGCACAGCTCTGCTCTATCTGAGCAAAGCACAGCTATAACCCACCCCCTGTACCTTATCCCACTCTCCTCTCCTCAGTAAGTGTGATGCTTCTGAGTCAAGATGGCGGCGCCCGTATCCTAAATTCCTGAACAGAGTTGCAGCCCAGTGGGGGAAAGAATAATAAGTTAGTGACTAAAAACTTTAAAAATATTAGTTTCAAATGCTGCGGACTCGTTTTTGAAGAGTTTGGCCTTTTCATTAAATCACGCTGAAGGTCCGGTTTAAGCAACCCTTTAATAGCAATAGCCGTTATGGCAGAGTCACAAACTGGGCGCAGTGCAGTCCCCTCACAGGCAAAAGCATGACAGGACAGCTGGTCCAAGCGCCGGTCCTCACCATCCCGCAGGGTAGTAGTGTCAGGTGAATGCATGACTGATGTGTTAGACAACCCTAGGACGGGCGGGTCCACCTTGGGAGGACATGACCAACGCTTAATCACATCAGCGGGAAAGGGATACCTCCTGTCCCAACTCTTGGGCACCCCAGGTAGCTTACTAGGGCGTTCCCACTCTTTGAGCACCAGATTATTAAAGTGATTCTGCTCAGGCAACTCCAAGCATGGTTTAACAGAATGGAAAAGCTCACCCTGCTGCTGCGGAGCCACGGCAGGAGGGGAAATACAAAGCACTTCAAAAATGTGAGTCAATAACCTGTCAGTGTCATCTGAAGACCATGGGTCTTCTCCAAAGGAAGACCCGGTACCACCATATAACTTAGACTGTTCCTCAGGGGATTCTGAATCAGAGAATAATTCCCCCTCCTCGAGGGGGTAAAAGCCAGAAAATGAGTGAAGTCCCTCATTCTACTCAGGGTAGAGGGAAGCAGCGGGAGATAAATGCCACTTCTTACCAGAAGCCTTACGCGGGCCTGACCCAGCCATATGCTTTTCAATGCTGGCCACCCGTGAAGCCAATTCATAATGAGACTCCCCGTCAATGTGCCCCTCACTGGGGGTCAGATGCAAGCGTAGGGGGGGGTAGGCGAAGCAGAAAGGGGCGCAGCACCGGGACCCAGGCTGCAGCGCAAGTACATGTTGGGCACAGGTCAAACACACCCTGACACCGTCACTAACAGGGAATACTCCACACGCAACACACAGCTGGGCTTGTCCCGAAGGAACCCCAAGCACATCGTCCCCGGAAGCCTCCATATGGTTATTTAGATACAGGCGTAATGGCCAGTACAGGGACACAGCTAGCAATAGCAACCCTTTTTGGGATGCCCCCTAAAGCCCGCTAGGGAAGGTGGGAGAATGGTTAGGGGCAGGGCCGGGAGAACCACAGTCAGAGGTGACCCGCCTGCAAGACACAATAAGCACACAATAAACATCCCCAGCGTATACATAGTAAAGCAATATAACAAAAACCCCCGTAAGGGACTCACGGACCAATCGGACAGATCGCTGAGACCAGACTGCGTCGCAGCACCACAAGGACAAGGCCACAAAATGGCGCCGGCAGCAGTACCGAGAGGGGCGGACCGCGAGAGTATGACGCAAGGATTGAGGCTGGGGCATCCCAATGAGGCTCACCATAGAAAGCCTGTCGCCGGCTACCCTTTAGTACAGGGTCTTGTGGCCCGGAGCCGAGCTCCTTCAGCACCTGACCCTAGTGCTGTCCTACCTTCACCCGAACCGTCAGCTGAGGCTGGGAGGCAGTGGGTCCAGAAAATAAGCCTGCAGAGCCCTAGGCTTGAAAAGCCCCACTCCCTGCGCAGTAGAGAGCCATTTTCTATCTTCGCAGTCCAGACTGCAGAAAAACACTGGAAATTGGTGGGAGGTACTTGGCTATTTATGGGGCCGGGAGTGGCCACAAGTCTTTCTGCAGTCCACTGCGCCACCTTGTGGCGGAATAACCCAGACGTAAGGAGTTACTGGAACAGGACGTGCTGTATACTTGGAAAAGTGCTGTCAGCACCACAGCCTGTGGGACTTGGCGTTAAGCCTGTGGAAGAGGATGTAGTTGTATTTTTTACTGACCCTCTAAAGTCGCTATGCACATGGAGTTTTTTGTTTGATACTGTGTCAGTAGGCCAGGAATGGACAACATCTGTCAACAGTTGGGATTAAGTATTTTGTTGTTTAAAGTGGACCAAAACCCAGGATTTTGACTATCCTGGGTTCTGGTTCTTGCCCCCTGGGCACCCTGATCGGGGATGCCCTGCTCTGTGAAACCCCCCAGGTCGCCCGAGCAAACTCACCTTTTTCCAGTCCTATGGCGCATGTGTGGCCGCTCGTCCAATCAGCATTCGTGCTCGGATCCGCTCCTGCCCCTTCATTTAAGCCTTCGTCTAACGTCAGCAGATCCAAGTGCGCTGGCGCCCTCATCCCCCGCTAGCATCTAACAGGGAACGTGCATGCACCAGCCAGCCATTCACAAATGCCTGAGGCGGGCACGTGCCTTGCTAGTGGGATAGCGGGGATGCAGCTTGCGCATGCGCCGGTGGACGGCAGAAGAAGGTGAGTTTATGTGCGACCTGGGGGGGTCTCACACAGCGGGGGAACCCAATTTTGGATGCCCCAGGGGTAGGGAATCTATAAGATTCCCGGACCGATATCCATGGGTTTTGGTCCACTTTAATAACAGTGGAGGACAAGAATATCACTAGTTGGCTTGCATGCCCTACGCTGTTGAAGCCACTCTTCGTATATGGTGAGCAGCACAAAAAAAATTCTCAGATGCTGTAGCAGGTCTTCAGACCTTGCCCCCTCCTTTCCTTTCCATGTTTCCACAACCACACTCCAAATGAGGGTTCCCACCCACCCCCTGTTCCTCAACGCTGCCAGCAAAAGCAAGCCAGGCAAGCAACAGTGGTGGTGCACTGAGGGACAGGGGCAGCCTCATTAAGAGTGTGGTCATGGAAAAACGGAGAGTTAAAAAGGGGAAACTTTGGAGCCCTGCTACAGCATCTACAAGCTGTAGGAAACTGAGAGGCACATGGGACAGACTTCAGACAAGCTCTTATTGCTGCTTTATTATTGCCATTGCCTGGAGTGTCACTTTTTACTTACTGGAATTCAGTACATTAGCCTAGAATGGCACAAACTTAGCTGAGGAATTGCTTGAAACAACTGACATTAACACTAAATCTAAAAGACATTAGTCTGCTTCTTATTCCCCTCCTCCCCTGCTTCTTGGGTGTTTCAACTGATTGCATGCCAGAACTTGTTTCCAGGTCTTTAAAGTAGACCAAAACACAGGATTTTCACTCTCCCGGGTTTTAGTCCATCCCCCTGGGGCACCCTGGTCTGGGATGCCCTGCTGTGTGAAACTCCCCAGTTTGCCCACTGTTCTCACGAGTTCATGACACAGCTCATTTCCGATCACCCTTTATGGATGTGCATATTAATGTGCGGCTGGAGAAGCTGTACAGAATCCCATCCGCACACATCACCAGCGCACGGCATCACTCGCATCGGGGCATTCCAAACTGAGGCACCCCAGAGGGATGGACCAAAAACCGGAATAGTGAAATTACTTGTTTTGGTCCACTTTGAAGGCCCTATCCAGGCACACACTAACCTCCTCCTTATCTCCATTGGGAACAAATGAGCCATTTCAAATCATCTCAAAATCTCAAATTCTAGGTTAAAAACATTTATATTCTAAGCAATATTGGTCTGGAAAGAACATGTCACACTGCATTTTTATAAATATTGAGCTTGCTCTGCTGAGGTCAGAGACAAGTGTGAGACCAGTGTGGCTTGCCAAGATCACTGACTCTTAGATCACTTTTTTCTTATTATAAAATGCTATATTACTATATTTTATTAGTAGATGCTTGGAACACACTTGCAGTAGAGCAGTTGAAAAATCAACAGTAAGTGAATTTAAACATTCCTGGGATAAGCATACATCTATCCTAAGAGTACATACAGTATACACAATAGGGTAGACTAGATGGACCTCCCTCTTCGTTGCTGCATAAGCCTGCAAGAGCGTTTCGCGTACAGCTTTCTCGGCTTACATAATAGATGACAGTTTCGTTTACATGGTGCGAACGTCCATTTTTTTGGGGCATTTTTCAGTATACCTTGCTGCGAAATGTTTAACTGTCCAGCGACAGAAATGAGCCATTTTCATTTTTGCATGTACTTTCTGTTTTCTGTACGTATATCCGTAATGTGTATGCATACGCTGGCTTGTGATGCTAATACCTGCATCATTATGCCCAGGATCATCTGCCTCCTTGCCCAACATCTGTGCCTCCTCCTCTGCAGGTCGGTCCAGTTGAGCTTGGGGCTCACCTGCAGATAAGGTGAGGACATTGGCACCTCTGCACACCTCCCTACACATCCCCCAGGTCTCCAGCATTGGTCGGCCTTGTCACCTCCCTGCCTTATCCTCCACCTGTACTTTACACACAGTCCTCCTTAATGTGGTTGTAGGTGTGAGTGGTTAGAAAATAAATGTAATTTATTTGGAAAGTGCAGGAAGAAAGTTCTCCTCACCTGGGGCTCTCTCATTTTCAGGTCCGACCAATGCTGAAGGACCTGAGTAAACGTGTAGGTGGTGGTGCTCTCATCTGCCAGCTTCGCAACCACTTTGAGTGCCAACGTCCTCGTGGCATAGATGTCGAGCAAAACGAGCAAACAGGCTCGAATTATGAAGAATATAAACATCATGAGTGGAGCCTGGAAACGCAGCCAGAACGCTTAGGAAACGTAGGTCCCGGCAACACATTGAACATTGATGGAATGGCCCAGCTTACGGGTCCTGCACAAAAGACACAAAGCACAAAGGTTAGAGTTGAGAAGCATCCAAGGACACCTACACTGACAGAACAGATGCTAAGCAGAAAGGACTACTGGTAAGACTGCGTTCTCTGGATAAGTAAGAAAAAGGGACTTGGCAGATAGTGTTAGGTGGTAGGCCATAACTTGTGTGAGCAAAAGGAAAATGAACATTAACTTTGGCTTACTTTAGAATGAAGCAGCTACAGGGAACAAGGGGCAACTAGTTGAAAGGGGAGATTGAGGGAGATTGCCAGGAAGCAATACAAAACATACTAAATATGGGGAAGCTAGATTAAAAATAGGTACTTAGCCTGGAATTAAGGATGCAAAGTGAAACCAAACACATAACTAAAAAAGATACTCATCAGCAACCGGTGGCACCAGCCCCACATGTGTACAATTGATTGCACCCATGACGTTGGGCATACCGGCCAGCTCATAAAAGCCCAGCTTAACTAAATTTCAGGCTACCATGGTGTCAGGGAAACATATATACTTGTCCACCAAGGTAGCCATGCCATCCAAAAAATTTATTGAGAGTGTGGCTGAGTGTAGGCTGCAACATGCCCACAAGGAGGATTCCCAGCCTCTGAAATGAGGCAGCCAACCAAATTGGTCATGCCACCAATCGCATGCGCCTTGCTTGTGGTGGGGGACAACCATGGCCACAACTCACAATACAGTTTCTCAAGAGAAACACGGTTAAGTTTGGGTTAGCTTGAATAGCTCAACATCATGCATGCGATTGAGAGCCACACGCAGATGATGCACCTGAAGCTCCTTCAGTCACATGCACAGCATGCTGCAACGCTGCAGGTGCTTGTACTCTGACAGCACTCGGAGGACTCCATCACGAATGATCTTGTGCACCACACCACTGTGTAAAACAGGACGTTTTATTGGCATGTACAGAAGGCCAAATCAAGCATATTTAGGGTTGTGAATCATGCACACGAAAACAACACGAGGAAAATACGCAGTAGACACAATCGTGAAAAGGCTAAAGCGCAATTACGTAAACACAGATACGTAAAAGAAAACACACCAGTAGCTTGAAAATGAACCAAATAATACAAAAATATTACACATTTGCGCACTTTTTTATGTGTAAGTGCATTTAAGAAAGGCTGTGAATCAACCCTATGGTCTCCTGCCGACAACTTTCTCTGTTTCTAAGTCAGTTATACGGGCAGCATTCTGACAAGAAATCAGTGTGTGGCCTTGTCCAAAATGTTATCCTACAAGTCCTAAATACCCTGTTTCCCCGAAAATAAGACATCCTCCGAAAATAAGGCCTGCCTGCTTTCGGAGGATATCGTTATATAAGTCATCCCCTGAAAATAATTCCTACCCGAAAATAAATCCTCCCCCGAAAATAGGGCCTCACCGTTGGTACAGTTCCGTCCACGAAATGTTGCAGAAGGTTCCGGAGCTTCTACCGTAGAGACCGTTGGGGCGGTGGCGCCTCGCAGCTCACTGATTGGCTGCAGCGCTGTGGAGCAACGCGAGACTTCGGCCGGGTATTTGCTGAGGGACGGTGCGCAGGGGGATGTCAGAAAACCCTGCGCGAACCTGAGGAAAAGCTGCCGCCGCCTGCTCCCTGTGACCGCGCCGCTGAGTGTGCCCCAGCGAGACCTGGACCGAGACAATACGGTACCAGTAAGCAGGCCCGGATTAACGTAGGGGTGGACGGAGCTGCCGCTCCAGGCCCCTACGTTAAAACAGGCCCAGCAGCCTGCAGACACGGCCCGGCTGCCGTGTGGGTCCCGTGAGACTCTCACAGGCTATAGCAGGCATACTCAACTAGCACAGCTGAGCAGCCTGATGCTCTGTGCAGCCTGGTATTGTAACCACTAGGGGGCGTAATGACGGGGCACGTAAGGGGGGAGCTCCAGGAAGGTGGAGGAGACGCACGCTGCCTGTTTTCTGTCAAGACATCCCCCGAAAATAAGGCCAAGTGCCTTTTTCCAGGGAAAAATTAATATAAGACAGTGTCTTATTTTCGGGGAAACAGGGTATATTCTCTCTACGTAGTATTTAGCCTTTTTATGACGTGCAGAGATTTGTTTTTTCTTCTAAATGACAAACATCAAGTACATAATCTATTACAATACATAGAATATTTGGCAGATGTCAGGGCCGGAATAAGTGTGGTGGAGGCCCCTGGGCAAAAAATCAGGTGGAGGCCCCAGTATTTTTCTCCTTTAAAATAATAGTCCAGCCAAGTAACTGATGGTGGTTGTCTGGCACCTGTCTACTTAATGGAAAATCTGATCACGTCCCTTGTGCCATCCTTGTCCGGGTGCGTGCTGCTTGGGAACTCCTGCTTTGCCATTGTGGGCGGGGGGTACAGTAGTCGCCCAGCTGGTCCAGCAGAAAACATTTCCCTGCATTGAGCTGCCAGCGGCTGTGCTTGGTGGCTTATGTGCAGTGAACGGCCGCCGTTTGACAGCTCTGCACCCACCCATCACTGTAGCGTAGCTGGTGACAGCTTTGCTCTTTGCTGCTCTATACTCTCTGTCCTGCCAATCCTGTGGTGGGTTTGGCTGCAGGTTTGCAAAAACAAAAACAGGCTTGGACAGGTACACGGGGCCCCCACTTCCATTGATAGCTTTGTTGCTGGCCTCTTGGCCTGTCTGACCAAAGACTGAAAAGCATCTTGGACCAGACCATAATCCAAAGGTTGGTGGAGGCCCCCTTTGTAGGACAAGTGGTGGAGGCCCGGGGCGTGCGCCCTCTTCATAATCTGGTCCTGGTTACAGTCTCTAGCACTGTTCATGGACCCTGGAATCCAATAGTTGTTCAACTAATGATCACTCGATAGCAACTGGCACATGCATAAAGACTGTTCACACTGCTGCCTCTTGTGTGCGGAGAGAAAAGCAGAGACAAGACAAAATCGATTATATTTTTTGAAGTTTGTTCACACCAGATCATTTCCAGTAAATTGTGTTTTGAAAAAGCTGACAGAATGGATATTCTATATGTGTGTGCTCTCTATTTATCTAACATAAGGGGAAAGTCCACATTCCTAGACTTTCCCTAGAGACAGGGCTGGCATTAGCACTGTGCTTACCTGGGCAGGTGCCGGGGCCCCTGCACCTAGGAGGGCCCATCCGTAACGGACATCTCTGGCTGACCCGGGCATGTGTACAGCTTGAGGTGAGCGAGGATGTGGCCAGCGGTGCTCGCTATATGCAAATTGCTTTGCACTGAGCTTGAACAAGCGCAGCTGAGAACTTAGAGGTGATGCCAGGGAATACACAGAGCGGAGCATCCCAAATTGGAATGCCTGACCAGGGAGGAACAGAACCTTCCAACTTACAGCATGGGAAAGAGGGACAAATGTTCATTTAAGCCAGACCCTCTGATTGAGTTATGGATAGAAGGTAGGTTATAGACAGTTATAACAATATAAACACTTTGAATAGGAGAATGAATCATTAATTTATGTTACATGTTACACCTCAGAGAAGGTCAAATGAGAACACTGAGGGGCACAGGGACATGGACTCAAGGAGGGACAGTCCCACCAAATGAGGGACACTTGGGAGGTATGCAAGTCTTGGCCAACACCTCGTCCCCCTTTCTGGCTCCAAACCCTAAAAAAGTATAAAACCATTTCACATGAGTATAAGATGCAGCTGAATGGCGCCTGTCATGTTTCTGGTGACATGTAATGGGATTAAACATTAACCCTTGTGGTGCCGGATCGGGCATGCAGCGTCACCACTAAATGGCTGTGTGGCGCCTGTTTCCAGCCTGACACTGGCCTCTCGCCCTATACTCACAACTGGAAGCCTCTCGCCCTATACTCACAACTAGAAGCCTCTCGCCCTATACTCACAACTAGAAGCCTCTCGCCCTATACTCACAACTAGAAGCCTCTCGCCCTATACTCACAACTGGAAGCCTCTCGCCCTATACTCACAACTAGAAGCCTCTCGCCCTATACTCACAACTGGAAGCCTCTCGCCCTATACTCACAACTAGAAGCCTCTCGCCCTATACTCACAACTAGAAGCCTCTCGCCCTATACTCACAACTGGAAGCCTCTCGCCCTATACTCACAACTGGAAGCCTCTCGCCCTATACTCACAACTGGAAGCCTCTCGCCCTATACTCACAACTGGAAGCCTCTCGCCCTATACTCACAACTGGAAGCCTCTCGCCCTATACTCACAACTGGAAGCCTCTCGCCCTATACTCACAACTGGAAGCCTCTCGCCCTATACTCACAACTGGAAGCCTCTCGCCCTATACTCACAACTGGAAGCCTCTCGCCCTATACTCACAACTGGAAGCCTCTCGCCCTATACTCACAACTGGAAGCCTCTCGCCCTATACTCACAACTGGAAGCCTCTCGCCCTATACTCACAACTGGAAGCCTCTCGCCCTATACTCACAACTGGAAGCCTCTCGCCCTATACTCACAACTGGAAGCCTCTCGCCCTATACTCACAACTGGAAGCCTCTCGCCCTATACTCACAACTGGAAGCCTCTCGCCCTATACTCACAACTGGAAGCCTCTCGCCCTATACTCACAACTGGAAGCCACTCGCCCTATACTCACAACTGGAAGCCACTCGCCCTATACTCACAACTGGAAGCCACTCGCCCTATACTCACAACTGGAAGCCACTCGCCCTATACTCACAACTAGAAGCCTCTCGCCCTATACTCACAACTGGAAGCCTCTCGCCCTATACTCACAACTGGAAGCCACTCGCCCTATACTCACAACTGGAAGCCACTCGCCCTATACTCACAACTGGAAGCCACTCGCCCTATACTCACAACTGGAAGCCACTCGCCCTATACTCACAACTGGAAGCCACTCGCCCTATACTCACAACTAGAAGCCTCTCGCCCTATACTCACAACTGGAAGCCTCTCGCCCTATACTCACAACTGGAAGCCTCTCGCCCTATACTCACAACTGGAAGCCACTCGCCCTATACTCACAACTGGAAGCCACTCGCCCTATACTCACAACTAGAAGCCACTCGCCCTATACTCACAACTAGAAGCCACTCGCCCTATACTCACAACTGGAAGCCTCTCACCCTATACTCACAACTGGAAGCCACTCGCCCTATACTCACAACTAGAAGCCACTCGCCCTATACTCACAACTGGAAGCCTCTCGCCCTATACTCACAACTGGAAGCCTCTCGCCCTATACTCACAACAGGAAGCCTCTCGCCCTATACTCACAACTGGAAGCCTCTCGCCCTATACTCACAACAGGAAGCCTCTCGCCCTATACTCACAACTGGAAGCCTCTCGCCCTATACTCACAACAGGAAGCCTCTCGCCCTATACTCACAACTGGAAGCCTCTCGCCCTATACTCACAACTGGAAGCCTCTCGCCCTATACTCACAACTGGAAGCCTCTCGCCCTATACTCACAACTGGAAGCCTCTCGCCCTATACTCACAACAGGAAGCCTCTCGCCCTATACTCACAACAGGAAGCCTCTCGCCCTATACTCACAACTGGAAGCCTCTCGCCCTATACTCACAACTGGAAGCCTCTCGCCCTATACTCACAACTAGAAGCCACTCGCCCTATACTCACAACTGGAAGCCTCTCGCCCTATACTCACAACAGGAAGCCTCTCGCCCTATACTCACAACTGGAAGCCTCTCACCCTATACTCACAACTGGAAGCCTCTCGCCCTATACTCACAACTGGAAGCCTCTCGCCCTATACTCACAACAGGAAGCCACTCGCCCTATACTCACAACTGGAAGCCACTCGCCCTATACTCACAACAGGAAGCCACTCGCCCTATACTCACAACTAGAAGCCACTCGCCCTATACTCACAACTGGAAGCCTCTCGCCCTATACTCACAACAGGAAGCCACTCGCCCTATACTCACAACTAGAAGCCACTCGCCCTATACTCACAACTGGAAGCCTCTCACCCTATACTCACAACTGGAAGCCTCTCACCCTATACTCACAACTGGAAGCCACTCGCCCTATACTCACAACTGGAAGCCTCTCACCCTATACTCACAACTGGAAGCCTCTCGCCCTATACTCACAACTAGAAGCCACTCGCCCTATACTCACAACTGGAAGCCTCTCACCCTATACTCACAACTGGAAGCCTCTCGCCCTATACTCACAACAGGAAGCCACTCACCCTATACTCACAACTGGAAGCCACTCGCCCTATACTCACAACAGGAAGCCACTCGCCCTATACTCACAACTAGAAGCCACTCGCCCTATACTCACAACTGGAAGCCTCTCGCCCTATACTCACAACAGGAAGCCACTCGCCCTATACTCACAACTAGAAGCCACTCGCCCTATACTCACAACTGGAAGCCTCTCGCCCTATACTCACAACAGGAAGCCACTCGCCCTATACTCACAACTAGAAGCCACTCGCCCTATACTCACAACTGGAAGCCTCTCGCCCTATACTCACAACTGGAAGCCTCTCACCCTATACTCACAACTGGAAGCCACTCGCCCTATACTCACAACTAGAAGCCACTCGCCCTATACTCACAACTGGAAGCCTCTCGCCCTATACTCACAACAGGAAGCCACTCGCCCTATACTCACAACTAGAAGCCTCTCGCCCTATACTCACAACTGGAAGCCACTCGCCCTATACTCACAACTGGAAGCCACTCGCCCTATACTCACAACTGGAAGCCACTCGCCCTATACTCACAACTGGAAGCCTCTCGCCCTATACTCACAACTGGAAGCCTCTCGCCCTATACTCACAACTGGAAGGCAAGTTTGCTCCAGAGTTCGGCAGCTGGGCATAGTTATAGCCGGTGACCCGCTCACCAGCCGCCATGTCCTGCTCGCACTGTAATCCGGCCACATTGCAGCGTGTGTACATAGGGTGTGGGCGTGTCCTGGGCGCAGGAGGCGGAGCCAGTGTTCCCTGCCATGAATCCCAGTGTAATGTGCTGAGAAGCAGCTCGGAACACATGCCGCCTGCTGCCGCCACAGAGAGCTGCTAGTGTGCCGCCCGCCTGCCTGCCCGGGCCACTGTGCGGACACTCACCCGCCACCTCCAGCAGCCATGAACGGCTTCCCCGCCGACGACTTCCAGCGGGACAGCAGCGGAGAGCTGAGCTCCCCGAGCTCCGGCACCCCGCTCCCCAGTGGCCCGGCCACCACCGGGGGACCCCTGAGCGGCCAGCTCTGCTGCCTGAGGGACGAGGGAGAGAGGTGCAGCCGCCCCGCCGGCAACGCCAGCTTCAGCAAACGCATCCAGAAGAGCATCTCCCAGAAGAGGGTCAAGATAGACCTAGACAAGACGGTGAGTCCCTGGGGCCATTGCCTGGAGCGGGGCCCCTGTGCAGCAACAAGCCCAGGCAGTCTGCAGCATTGTCACTACACAAAGCCGGGGCCGGCTACATACACCCGCTTCCTGTCACTGCTGCTAACTTACTGTGACACACACCATACATACACACACACACACCATACATACACACACACACACACACACACACACACACACACACACACACACACACACACACCATACATACACACACACACACACACACCATACATACACACACACACACCATACATACACACACACACACACACACACACCATACATACACACACTGTACACTATATATATATATATATATATACCCGTACACATGCTGCTGCTGGCCCACTTTCCTTTGTGTAGCACTGCCGCACATACTGACACAATGTCACACACTGGCACAGCTCTGGCCAGCATGTGCTGGGGGTGTCTATGCAAAATATGTGGGGAACACTTTGCTTTTGTTCATGCTGCCCACCCCAGCTTGCCCTGACTTTTACTGGTGCCCTCGCCCACCTGTGGACACTGACCACCACCTATGTAATCTGCTGCCCATCACCCCCTCCTGCCCAATCTGATGCCCATCACCCCCTACTGACTACTTTGCTGCCCACCACCCTGTCCTGGCTCCTCTGCTGCCCATCACCCCCTCCTGCCCACTCTGCTGCCTAACATGCCTGTCTAGCCACTTTGCTGCTTGTCACCCCCTCCTGCCCACTCTGATTCCCAACCAGCCTATCTGGCCACTTTTCTGCCCACCACCATGTCCTGGCTCCTCTGCTGCCCATCATCTCCTCCTGCCCACTTTGATGCCCATCACCCCTGCCTGCCCACTCTGATGCCCATCACCCCATGCCTGCCTAGCCACTATGCTGCCTAACATGCCTGTCTACCCACTTTGCTGCTTGTCACCCCCTCCTGCCCACTATGCTGCCCAACATGCCTGTCTAGCCACTTTGCTGTCACCCTTGTCTGCCTGTCACCCCCTCCTGCCCACTCTGATGCCCAACATTGCTGCCTGTCTGTCTCCTCTACTGCCCATCATGCATCTCCTCTGCTGCCCATCACATCCACATGCCCACTTTGCTGCCCACCACTCTGTCCTGGCTCCTTTGCTGCCCATCACCCCTGCCTGCCCACTTACATACCTGTCTAGCCACTTGGCTGCTTGTCACCCTTGGCTGCCTGTCACCCACTCTGGTGCCCAACATGCCTGCCTGTCTCCTCTACTGCCCATCATCTCCTTTGCTGCCCAACATGCCTGCCTGGCCACTTTGCTGCCCGTCACCCCTGCCCATTCTAATGCTCAACATGCCTGCTTCTCTGCTGCCCAACATGCCTGCCTGGCCACTTTGCTGCCTGTCACCCCTGCCCATTCTAATGCTCAACATGCCTGCTTCTCTGCTGCCCATTATTACTGCTTCGCTGCTTGGATACTGTCTGAATACTCTGCTGCCTGTAGTGTCTTCCTGGCCATTGTGGTTATTCATTTTCCTTTCAGTCATTGCTAGCTGCACTTTTGATGTTACTGGTCTATCCACCATTGCTGTCAGTGCTCCCCCCCCCCCCCCCATACTTTGTCTACTCATTGATCACTTCTGGTGTGATATGTGTCGTTTACTCTGCTTTACATGATTTCAAGTTGTGTACTCTGCCATTATATGTTTTTGTGTTCTCTGCCTTTTATAATGTAGTAGTCATTTACTACTTGTGTTCTGTGATTCACATCACTACTGTCTGTCTGTGCTGCCTTCCTGTTTTCTCTGCTATGATTAATTTACATACAAAGTAGCAATCACAAGTAATACTACTACAGACAGCGTAAATACAATGACAATCAAATGAACCTTGCAGCAAAGTTGTCATGTGATGCAACAAGCACAAAGCCCGCACTTAACAAGAGACTCTACTGGTGTAGTTTCATTTCCATAGACCTTCATTGTGTTATCTGCCTTTGTAGCTGTGTACGGCGTTTGTATTATTTTTTTTTTAGCGTTCCTCTAGTTCTGTGCTTTTCAGACAATGCTTGCATAGTAACTGTTACAAACAAGGGCAGTGCAGATGGCAAAACACAAGGACAATCCAAACAATAGGCACATTGCAGTATAAACACGGAGATAAAACAGCAGAAAGGTCTTTGGCACAAGGTAAAACTGGAATGCGCTAATATTTCTGTCCCTGTCCTAACACCAGTGTATTCTGTATGCTTTACCCTTTTTTTTTATAGTATTACATGGCACATTATAAAGTAATAGTTACATAACAGGTAAACACAAAGGCAAATTAATAACAAGCACTTTGCTGCAAAAATGAAAAATTATTTTTATTGTTATGACTATTAAATGCAATATGCTATAACACACAAGCAGCAGGTCCCTGTTCTTCGCAGACCTCTGTTAAGAAACAATGGACTAGGGTAGTTGTGTATTGCGACCTCCACAACAGTAGCTGTGTAGTCTGCCGTCCATATTCTCTAGTTGTGTAGTCTACATCTAGTATCTGGTTATGAATCTGCTTACTTTTTTTTTTTTTGTTTTGTTTTATATATCTCTTTCTCATTTCAAGGTGGTTTATAAGTAATGTTTACAAACAATATAAACAGCAGACCTTATAATAAAAATAAATATATAATATATAATACAATATAAACCCAAAGCAAACCAATAACCAAAACATTATAGTAAATAAAATAAGTAAAAATAGATGCAGAAGTTTGAAAACACAAAGGAAGAATGCTCCTGACAGAAAGGGCTAGATAGAAAAACAAACACTCAGCTGGTGTGGTGCCTTCTGTGATCAGGAGTGGCGTACTGAGCTTGTTATGGTTCCTATGCACTGCTTTTTCCCATCTATGTTGTGTGTTTTGCTTTTTGTGATGGGTGGTTGTGTGCAGTGCTGTTTGTGTGAATGAATGACTTCTTTCCAAGCCAGTGTTGCACAGCAGACATGTCACCGCCTGTAATGTAATGCAGACTGCTGCTGGCTGCTTCCTTCATGAACAACACGCTGGCTTGCTCGGTGTGAGCTGAACAAAAAGGGGGAAAAACACTCGCAGTGTGAAAGCCCTGTGGCATGCTGGGATTTGTAGTTCTTTGTGCAGAATGGAGGAAGTTCCCTGTGAAGGGGGGTGTTTTTAATCTGGGGTGGCTGCAGTATAAAGTCGTCCTGCAAGGCTTAATGCTTTCTCCAGATGGAGCTTAGTGTGCTGCTCCGGATTGTGAAGTGAAAGTATTTTCACTCTCTCGTCTTTCCTCGGTGTGTTGGAAAGCACATTGTTGCATTTGTCAAGTACACAGTTTTCATAAAAATGAACCCAGGGGAAAGCATTATAAGTGCTTTGCCTGTGCTGCTTTATTATTGCATGACATTGCCCTAGATTTTTCAGCCTGTTCCTGTAACTGCAGTGTTGGGCGTATTCTTTTTATTTTAGCTCTGTGCGGATAGGTCACACTGTTCATGTGTCTCGAAAGGCGATCTGATCATATGGCAGGAAGCGTGCAAAAGAAAGCAATGTATACAACTTCATATTCATATAATATAGTTGCTTGTAGCCAACAGCATTTGGTTTGAGCAGCTAAAGCTGTCGCTCTCCTGGTTGGGAGGGGGGCAGTATAAATAAGTGGGCCATCAGGGGATGAGTGACACTTGTCTCTTGCTATCATCAGTATCCTTCAGATTGTGTAGTGTATTTCAGTATGACTGTGTATTTGTGCCTGACTCATAATAGACACTAACAGAGAGCGTGCCCACAGCGGCCATTCACAAATGCCTGGCGGCCTGTGGGGTTTCACACAGCGGGGCATTCTGATTCTGGGTGCTGCGGGGGGGAGGGAATCAATTGGCCCAGGTATCTTATAGATTCCTGGGTCGATATCAGTGGGTTTTGGTCCATTTTAAAGCGGCTCTTCAGTCCACTCCCCCATTCCCATAACCACCACCCCCGTGATGAGCACAATTCGCTTCAGTAGCCATGCCCTCCTGGCAGATTTGAGGTCATAGATGGGCTGGCCTAAATTCTGCCAGATGAAGTGACAAGCTTGCTTGTTGCATCCCTCGGCTTCCCTGTCAATCTGAGGTGGGCTCCTGCATCTGAATGACTGGCATGAGCCTCATCTAAAGGGAAGCTAGGGATGCAACTGTGGGAGCCCTGGGAAACTGCATGGCATCTCGTTGGACAACTCTAGGGCTGGAGCAAATGGGTTTTACACAGCATTAAAAAAAATGCACTATCCTGTTCCATGCCAGGCACGCAATCCCAGGCCACAAGTGGGGCTTCTTAATCTTTCTCATTTGATGGGCTTATGGAATCAAAGGGTCTGGCTGCTGACCTTATGGAAGAGGAGTATTGGGACAGTTAAATATTTGGATTTGTGAAATTCCATTTTGGGGACAATTAAAGCAGCAGTCCAGTCAAATCAACGAACAAAACACTCCCCAGCACTAAGCCAGATTACGTGAATTAAAATATAGTAAAAACTCTCCTGAGCGGCACCTGGTACCAGATCCGCAACAAGAGTAATGCTTTGCAACAATGCTTCTGAGCTGCTGCACTGTCCTTGTCTGACTCATTAGTCAGCCAATTGGTGCAGCAGCTGCCCTGTGCAGTGATTGGATAACTAACAGTCATCCAAGCCCTGGTGGCGGAAGTCACAGCAAATCCAAGGAGACGTTGCATGGGATCAGGCAAAAGGGTGAGCCTTTTGCTTTTCTAGTTTAGCTTCAGCTAAGCGCAGCAGGGGTGGTTGTTTTGTTTTCTGGACTGCCACAATAAGAAATTGTACTGTATATTAACCTTACCTTTGTCTGAAAAACACCCGAGTCAGGAAATCTTCCTTACGGACTCATCCTCAATAAATACTTGGTGAACAAGATGACCTTGTACTGACATATTCCTTCACTGGCAAAACTAATTAGTTAATGTAAGGCCAGTTTACATTGAGCCTGACCACAAAGGTTTGGAACCAGTAGCGTGGACAGATATGCATGCTGCCCACTTTTTTCAGTCTATGCCACCTGTATGCTTGTTCCGTGTCAGTGGTCCCAGAAGCGATGAAGCTGGCATGATAGTTGTCAAACTAACATTTTTTTAAAAAAGGTCAGCCCTGTGCGTTGCTTTCTTATTTTATAAAGCTCCATTTTCTTTGGTAGTGCTATAGAAGTTGAAAATAAACACTTCTAATGTGTGTGTGAGGTATGGAGTCTGGTGCAAAATGGAACAAACCAACACTGATAACAGGGCACACTAGAAGGGCAGGTTCTGCTCTGCATTATAATACAGGACTAATATTTAAAGTGCAAGAAACTGTACTTGCTGGCCATTCATTGTCTTAGAGGCTGTATGGTGACCTTATGTTGGCCATACGTGGGTGGACCTTGTTAGGTTTTTAAAGCCTTGCTTGCTGTTGGTTACTTTTGCCCTTCATGTGATGCCTGGAAGAAACCATATTGCTTAGGTCAATGGTTCTCAACATTTTGGACACCTCTAGAGTCAGAAAGCTTTAACAGAGTATCAAGTACTGTTAAAATATTATACCAGACTAACCAGGTACACCATGTTGGTGTGCCCCTGAACTTGGAGGATATCTCCTGGGGTATGTGTACCCCAGGTTGAGAAACTGTGGCATAGGTAATAGGACATTTTACTGTTACTTTCAATATTTCAAATAACAAAATCCCTTTTAAATCCATGTCAATGTATAGGTATAGTTTGCCATGAAGTGAAAGGTCCTTTTGTAATTGCTTAGAATAAAATCTGATTTCATGTGGACCTGTTACTCCCCTGGAGCCTAAAAAATCAGGATGTCCCAGGAACAAGGTCGGCAAGATACGAAACAATCTTGGCAATAGGTCTACTTTCAGAACAATTTGGCAACTATGATACAGTATCTATTGTTACGTGTATATATGTATCAGTTGCAGGCCAGTGAGGGAAATAATAAAAAGTAAATGAGTAAAACGTTATATATTTTAGATGCTGGGGAATAGTTTTTTAAGGGTTTGGGCTTTTCATTAAATGATGCTGAAGGTCCACTTTAAATAAGGCTCCCAGTTTTTTTTTTTTTTTTTTTTCCTAGAGTGGCTCATGAGTCCAGGAAGTCAGGCCTCAGTGGATGCCACCATAGCAATGACGCAGTGGGCTCTTAGAATTGCCCATATTCTTAGTAAACAGTATGTCCTGCTCCAGATAAGATTCTTTACACTTGGGTATTACTCCGCCAGATGGCACTGAACTGCAGAGACCGCGAAATTGGCTCCTCTCGGCCCCTCAAATACCCGGGACCTCCCACAAATCCCCCAGATTTTCTCTGCAGTCTGGACTACGACGGACAAGAAGATGGCTCTCTCTTCTTGCAGGTGCCTGCGGCCCTGTAGGACTATTCCCTCCCGTTCCATTGTTTATGTGCCTCCCAGCTTTGGCTGCGCTGTTGCGGGTGACGGTAGGCAGAACCGCTGTCAGGTGCTTAGGAGCGCTGCTCCACTGCAGTCCCCCACCAAAGGGTAGGCGGTATAGGCATATGGGGAGCCTTATAGGATGCCCCTCCTGCGCTATTGCCCCTTGCCCCTGTCTATCGGTGGGTCCTACATTAGGTGGCCGCTGCCCTCCCTCGCTCTCCCTTGTAGTTCTCTTGGTTTGCCTTTAGTTCTGTCACCAAACTTTGGTTGCACTGGTGACTTTTGTGAATATGCCGCCGCGGTTGGCGGCGACATTACCTCAGGCGCTGCTGCGCCATCATTGGTTGCTTGTCACGGGTGCGACTTCGCGCTCTTCGGGGGGGCGGGGCCTGCGGGTGGCACGTTCCGCATCACTGTCTCCTTGGCCCGCCCCTCGAGGTATACTCGGCGCCATTTTTTCTTGCTCTGCGTGGCTGGCTTCCTACCTACCGTGGTCCGTGAGTGCCCTCACGGGCTGTTTATTTTACCTAATGTCATGTATGCATGTCACTTTTTTCCGTTTTTCTTGTTTGGCTTTCAGGCGGGTCAAACTCAATTGGTTTCTCCCGGCCCTACCCCCTCTATTTAGTTATTAAACTTTTTGAGGCCTAGTGTGCTAATTCCTCCCACTTCCCTAGCGGGCTACTGGGGCATCCCGGGTTGCTTTGATAGCGTGAATCCCTATCGGCCTATTGGGCCGCTATAATCGCCATATGGAGGCTTCTCAGGATAATGCGCTCGGGGTTCCTTCGGGACAAGCCCGGCTGTGTGTGGCGTGTGGGGTGTCCCCTACTAGTGCTGTCAATGTGCGGGTCTGTATTACTTGTGCCCTGCATGTGATTGCACTGCAGCCTGGTTTACCAGCAGCTGGGCCTGCGCCACTTATGGCTTCACCTACTCCCCCAAGCTTAAATTTGACTCCCTGTGAGCTGCATACCAGTGGGGAATCTCAGCCTGATGTGTCTGCTAGACTGGTTAGTGTTGAAAAGTTGCTTGCTAATACTATGGTGCGTAAGGCCTCTGCTAAGAGGCGGCATTTGACGCCTGATGTCACTCTTTTCCCTATGGAGGCTGAAGAGTTCTTTGATCTGTCTGGTTATACTCCCCTGGAAGAAGGGGAATTGTTCTCTGACTCAGAGTCTCATCTGATAAACTGCCCAGGGGTTATGATGATTCTGGCTCTGATCCCTGGGCCCCAGATAATACTGATAGGCTTTTGGCTCAGATCTTTGAAGTGCTTGCTATCTCTCCCCCAGCCGCGGCTCCTAAGCAGCAGGGGGAATTGTTTCATAGTGCCAAGCCACGTTTAGAGTTCCCTGAACAAACTCATTTCAATAATCTCGTGCTCAAGGAATGGGATCGTCCTAGCAGGCTTCCCGGAGTCCCTAAGAGTTGGGATAGGAGATATACCTTTCCTGCTGATGTGGTAAAGCGTTGGTCATCCCCTCCAGAAGTGGATGCCCCAATCCTGGGTTTGTCTAACACCTCTGTCATGCATTCCCCTGATTCTACTTCTCTGAGGGATAGTGAGGACCGGCGTATTGAACAGCTGGCGTCTCATGCCTTTGCCTGTGTGGGGACGGTGCTGCGCCCGCTTTGTGCCTCTGCCATTGCAGCTGTGGCTGTTAGGACCCTGCTTAAAAATGTCGTAGATGGTGTTCCTGATGATGTGTCTAGTGAAGAGTATAATGCACTCTCGCGCTGTGAGGTATTTGTTGCTTATGTCCTCTCTGACTTGGATGATACCATTAGGATGTGTGGCAGAGCCTCTGCCCTTGTGGTGGCTATACGCCGCTCGATTTGGCTGCGCCAGTGGGCAGCTGACAACGCTGCCAAGAAGGCCCTCACTGGTTTTCCCTTCAAAGGACTACGCGTATTTGGGGACCGCCTGGACCTGTTTGCTAAGGGTGGCAGGTTACCCCATCGCAGGAGGCAGTCTCGGCCCTTTCGGGGCCCGGGCTCCTTTTCTTCCCCCTACAGTGGATCCAGACCAGGGAAGGGGGTTTCCTTTACGGGGGCCCGAGGAGATTTCTGGGGAAGGGGCAGAGGACGTGGACACCCTGGCTCTTCCTGGGGCTCCAAGCCTTAGCCTTCCCCCAAGCGCCCTCACCAATCCAGGTGGGGGGATGGCTTCAGCACTTTGCTCACGTCTGGAGGCTTCATGTCTCAGACCGGTGGATTTAGGAGGTAGTGTCCTCCGGTTACAAGATAGTTTGCTGCCTGGCCTCCCCCAAGATTCATCAGATCCCGGATTTCTCAGGACCCTGTGTCAGCTCAGGCTCTAGTTCTGGCGAAGCCTTCTGGAGCTGGGGGTCATCTGTCAGGTCCCCTTACGAGAAAGGGGCAAGGGTTTTTATTCCAACCTTTTCACCGTGCCCAAAAGAGATGGGTCAGTCAGGCCCATCCTGGACTTGAAGATCTTCAACAAATTTGTCAGATGCAGGCGCTTTCGCATGGAAACTCTGCGCTCTGCTATCAGTTCCCTGCGTCCAGGGGACTTCATGACTTCAGTGGACATCAAAGATGCTTACCTTCATATTCCTGGCTTTCCAGGTCATAAAAGATTCCTCAGATTCGCTCTGGAGGATCAGCTTTACCAATTTGTGGCATTGCCCTCCGGTCTCGCTTCAGCTCCCAGAGTGTTCACCAAGGTGATGGCTCTGCTCAGGTCTCAGGGCATCTGCGTTCTGCCCTATTTGGATGACATTCTCATCACTTTTCAGTCCCTCCAGCAGGCGGAGCTGGATACTCAGCAAGTAGTGTCCACACTGGAGTTATTTGGCTGGGTGATCAACCATCCCAAGTCTTCCCTGTCTCCCTCCTTGGTGACGCCATTCCTGGGAATGACTCTGGATACAGTTCAGGCAAGGATTTTTCTTCCTCAACAGAAGGTGGACAGTCTGCTAACGCAGGTTCAGTTCCTGCTCTCGTGCCCCCATCCCTCCATCAGGCAGGGGATGCAGCTGCTGGGCCTGATGGGGTCCTGCTTCGAGGCGGTCCCTTATGCCCAGTTGCACATGAGGCCTCTGCAACGCCACCTCTTGTCAGTATGGGTCAAGGATCCTGCGTCCCTGGACCAGGTCCTTGTCCTGTCCCCCCTAGCCAGGCGGTCCCTCTCGTGGCTGGACTCCAGGAACCTGTTGGCTGGCAGATCCTTTCTGGCCCCCTGCTGGGAGACGGTCACCACGGATGCCAGTCTGACAGGTTGGGGGGGGCTTCTGGAAGTCCGGTGGGGCCCTCGGGCTCACTTGACCCAACACCTTCGGGGCCGGCCGGTTCAGGTACGCTCGGACGACCAGAGTGCGGTTGCCTACATCAATCATCAGGGAGGGACCCGGTGCAAGGGGGCCCTCAAGGAAGTGTCTCTGATCCTTTCTTGGGAGGAGGACAATGTTTCCTGCATTTCAGCTGTGTACATTCCGGGGGTGGAGAATCTGCAGGCAGACTCTCTGAGCAGGGGGGCCTCTCGCCTGGGAGAATGGTCCCTCTGCGATGGCATGTTTCACTCTCTGTGTCACCGTTGGGGTCAGCCAGATGTGGATCTGTTTGCGTCCCGTCACAATCACAAGCTCCCAGCCTTTGTCTCCCTGTCCCAGGTTCCTCTGGCCTTGGCCACAGATGCTCTGACAATGTCATGGCAGGATTTTCAGCTTCTGTATGTCTTTCCTCCACCCCCCCTGTTGGGCAGGGTTCTGCGCAAGATAGCTCAGGAAGGGGTGCCAGCAATCCTGGTGGCTCCCAGGTGGCCAAGAAGAGTGGTTCGCAGACATAGCGCAGCTGGCAGTAGATCAATACGCTCTGCCCAAGGTTCCAAATCTGCTCACTCAGAGACATTTACACCATCCCAATTTACAAACAACGGCTTTGACGGCCTGGCTGCTGAAACCTCCATCTTGATGGAAAAGGGGCTGTCTGCCTCTGTCGTTAACACCATGATAAGGGCTAGGAAGAAGTCTTCTTCTTCCATTTACTATAGGGTTTGATGTGCCTACATTGACTGGTGTGAGTCTAGGTCTCTTCTTCTCTGGAGTTCCTCCAACATGGTTTGGATCTGGGGCTTCAACTCAGTACTCTGAAGGGTCATGTCTCTGTCCTGGTTGTTTTCTTCCAGAGATCTTTTGCTCAGCATTCTCTGATCAGGACTTTTTTCCAGGGGGTTACTCATGTGCGTCCCCCACGTAAGCCTATGTTGCATGTCTGGGATTTGAACTTGGTCCTGTCTGCCCTGCAGGGTGCTCCCTTTGAACCTGTGCAGGAGGCTGCCTTGGCCATTCTTACTCTCAAGGTTGTCTTTTTGGTGGCTATCACTTCTTTTTTTGAGTTGGCGGCGCTTTCCATACAGTCCCCCTTTGAGAGACACCAGGACAAGGTGGTGTTTCGCTTCAAGCCAGATTTTCTGCCTAAGGTTGTATCTGCCTTTCATCTAAATCAGGACATTGTTCTACCTTCCTTGTGCCCTAATCCTAGTAACGCTAAGGAGAGGGTTTTGCATACCTTGGATGTGGTTAGGTGTCTGAAGTACTATCTGGTGGCTACTGCACCTTTCAGGAAAACTGATGCTCTTTTTGTGGTCCCTTCTGGTCCTAGGAAGGGTTTGGCTCCTGCTAAATCTACTATCAGCAAGTGGATCCGTCAGGTTGTGATTCAGGCCTACACTGCTAAGGGGAAGAATCCTCCCTTCCGCCTTACTGCTCATTCTACTCGTGCTACTTGGTCTTCTGTTCATACTTTTTCCAAGTTTTACAAGGTTGATGTTCGTGCCTCAGCTGATGCTGCTTTTGGCCGCAAGGTTCTGCAGGCGGCAGTGGTCTGACCTGTCTGCTGTTACCTTTTGGGATCCCACCCTATTTTACGGACACTGCTATTGGATGTCCCAAGTGTAAAGAATCTTATCTGGAGCAGGACGTACTGTATACTAAGAATATTGCAATTCTGTGATTACTCACCTGTAGAATTGTTATTATGAGTATACAGTACATCCTGCTCCACCCCACCCTTGTTTTCATTATCCTTGGATCCCCTGTATGGTGATTGTTATCGTTGTTGATAGTTACTGGTTGGTTATGTTATCATTCTCCCGGCTTCTTGTTAACTGCTTTTCAATGCTGAGGATTTGTGGGAGGTCCCGGGTATTTGAGGGGCTGGGAGGAGCAAATTTCGCGGTCTCTGCAGTCCAGCGCCATCTGGCGGAGTAATACCCAAGTGTAAAGAATCTTATCTGGAGCAGGACGTACTGTATACTCATAATAACAATTCTACAGGTGAGTAATCACAGAATTGTATTTTTTCTTCCATGCTTCCTCTTGAGATTGGGTTACTGAGGATATGCGATAGCCAGCAGTGCCTACTTACCACCTGTGTTAACTTATTTTTCAAATAAGCGTTCTTAGCTTTCCTCCAAATCAAGATGTCGCCACCATGAGCTTTAAGGAGGGGGAGAGATAAAGTAAACCTCCAGCTTGATCAAATACATCACCCACCTCAAGTCAAAGAATCATTTTATCAATCTAAAAACACTGTATTTAATGTTTAATATCAAGCATGAATTTCCCATTGTCTCCCCTTAGGCAAGGCATCTCTATATTTGTGACTTCCACAAGAACCTAATTCAGAGTGTAAGAAACAGGCGAAAAAGAAAGGGTAGTGATGACGATGATGGAGACTCTCCAGTTCATGATGCTGATACGCCAGAGGTATATCTTTGTGAATGTAGCTATAGAGAATGTATACGCCTTATTGTAATATTGTAATAGATTTTTAAAGTTACTGCAGTGTAAGCCATAGTGCACTGGTAATAGCCATTTAAAGAGGAAAAGGCATCCATTTGACTCTTCGGGGTGTTGTTCCTCTATGAAGCAACATCCTGAATTGGGATGCCCCACTGTGTGTATTCCCCCCCAAGTCACCCGATATACTCCCCTTACTGAGGCTCCCACGGTGCAGACTTGGGTGAGACTTGGCTGTCTACATACCACACCTTCCTTTCCTGTTATCCCCAACCATGGGAGTGATATTTTCTTCTTGTTTGCCTCTCATTCCAGCATGGCTGGCTGTAGTCCCTTGCTTTGCTCGGGATCGGCCTCCTGTCACACAGCTACCCAGTACTCAGAGACAAGTATCAAAACTAAGCACAATGTCCCCGCTAGCGGTGCTTTGATTATTTGAATTCTTGAGAGTTGTGCTTTTTTTCAGTCATACTGGGACTTTGATATTGAGGGTCTGGTATCTGCTGCCATTTATTTTCTAATAACCTTTTGTAGACCTATAAAATAAGAACTAAAATGCACACTTACCGGTAATATTGTGGAGGTTGTAGAGGAAAGCTATGTTCTAATGGACATCTGTAGGGACACTAAAGTCAACAGCCATAAGAAGCGTGCTTGAAACAACCTTGATTATATAGTTCTTTGATATAGAGGCCTTTTTTTCTCAAATATTTTTTCACTCTCTAGGTGGACCTCTTTCAGTTGCAAGTAAACACATTAAGAAGATATAAGAGGCATTTTAAGCTACAAGCAAGACCTGGCCTAAATAAAGCACAGCTAGTCGAAGTAAGTGCTTAAGAAATGTCATCCTGCTAAAAGCGGGGTTGCTTATTTTGACTGAACGGCCTGACATAGTAAATCGTGTAGTATTTATGATGTCTATGGCATTGCTGGTGGCTGGCTGTTTTGCCATGCACATTCCTTCTCCTCTGGGAAACTTAAGTTTAAAGATACCCTGTCAAAAGTTGCTTGCCTCATTGTTTTTTTTTTTTTTTTAAGCTAGTAGCATAGCTGTTCTGTAGCTCGTCCTTCAGCAACACTTTGACACACTGAGGTGCATTAGCATTATTGCTAGTTTGCTAGTTCAATTCCATGTCAAAGTAAGAAATTCAAGGTCGCAAAATTGCTCCAGGCAAGGCGTTCTGTGATTGTCTATGTGAAAGGGCCCATAGTCTACTATGGCCAGAGTTTCACTGGCGACCGCAGGGCAATCAAAGTGAAATGCTCAGTGTGAACTGAGCCTTCATGACACACTGACTTAAATAATGTGTCCAAAATGTGTGTCCAAAGTCCCATTTCAGGTCGCATGGAGCAGCGATGAGGCTGCGTCTACATCATGGATAATACGCTGTGCATGACGGGGACCTAGGGAGTCAGGAGGGTCTTCTGAAGCACCAAATGCTTTGAAATTGAAAAAAGGGCACAGCAGTGTTTGCGGCATGCTGCAGGGGCCCTATCCTGTTAGCTGCTCATGGCCCAGCAGTAAATTCCCCACATCCCCAGTGACCCAGTGCAGTGCTCGCTCCATTTTAACACTCACCTGGGGCATTCTGATAAAAATCCTTAGGAAGCCAAAACCAGCCATTAAGCCTTTTATGATTGGGGGGGCATGAAGTAGCTGTGCACTTCAGTGAAGCATCTCTCCTATTGGATGGGCTGTGGATTCGGCACATGTGTGTAGCTAATAACTTTCTAACTTTCTAATAACATCCAGCTAATAACCTCTGTCTCCCCAGAATCTCTCTAATGCAGGACTCGCCGATGTTATGGGGGGGGGGGTAGGTTGGTTTAGAGTCCCAGTGGACTAGGACCCACCTTGGCACATTGTATCTAGAGTCTAGGTCCGCTTTAAGCTAGACGCGTTAACCACTCATTCTTAAAATATTATAATGGTGAATCCAGCAATTCACCTAGTATAGCTCCAAACCAGCGCACCTCCTCCACAGTAATCAATGAATAAACTAAATATACATCATGAATTCATAAATAATTTATTAATATACCCACAAAAATTACATGACAGACAATTAAAAAACATATAAGACTAGACCGTACATTTCCAAGGGCATCCCGATCTAACCCAAGTGTTCATAAAAACAATCCATAAAGTGCATAAGTGCTAATCTGTGCAAATATAACATTGATAATACCAAATGTGGCAAGAAAAAGGAGACAAACAGACTAAAAATATCGAATACAACAAACCAATTGCAAAAACACACATCACCTGAGTGTATAACTCTAAAGTGTTCTCCAGGAATGCCCAGGTCAAGTAACGATCCCCCAACGCGTTTCGTAGCCCCCCGCTCACAGGCCACTTTATCAAGGTGTAGATAGTTACCCCATCATTGCCCTTATAAACAGAGACTCACCTCTAATTGCAGGACATGCGTCCGGGCGCGCAGCACGGCCCCGGCCGGAAGCCGCCTGCACGCACACACACAGCTGAGCCCCACGCTCCAATCAGAGCAATGCAACCGTCCGGCGACGTCATGGCCCCGCCCCCCAGACCATCCCCCCAGCCAGCCGCACACATAAACACTGCTAATAGCGTGCGTGCCGCGGCTGTAGGAGGGATGGAGGGGACGGAGCTCACCACGCAGCCAGCACGGGTCTCAATGAATACTAGAAACAATGTAACAGGCAATGTGATGGGAAAACTAGCCACCAGTTACAATAATCCACAAGTACGATCCCAACAAAAACCATATATTTAAAAACATCATTTAATAAAGAATCTAAAAATAACACCCACAAATTATCCCAAATACATTCACATAAATATACAGAATTCTATCTACATGATTTAATAATAACAATAACTATAACTAATCTGTACACACAATATGATGGGTAAATAAACACATATCACAAATGTCCCAAATCGGGGTGTTTATTCCCAATCATATTTTTTCTCTCTTTAAAGGTCTACAGGTTGGGTCACAATTACAGATTTTAAAAAAGATTTCAATCAGATTTGAGTAACCCAGAATAGTACAAGAGTGGATGGAATAGGGGTAAACGATGAATAAAATTAAAATTAAAAAGTTCAAGTTCAATAGATGAATTAAACAAACCAAAAATTCAATCAATAATCCTTATCCAATTTACAGTCTGAATGGTGTGTTATATTAATTTTAATCTATATATCAATTGTACCTAATCAATTAATTAATCAATCAATTTATATACTTTTGTTTTATTCCATTCCATTTTATATTATTTTATTTTACTTTATTGAATTTAATTAATCAATTAATTGATCATTTGTCTCAACTTCACTAGATCTACCACCTCTTCCCCTCCCCATATATGAAATATAATATTATACATGTAATAATAAATAAATGATAGATAAGTGAATAAAATAAAATAAATACATAAATAAATAAACCCAAAAACAAAATATATTTATAAAAAATTAAAATTAAATAAATGTGCAATTAAATAAATAATTAATGATAAATAATTGATTAGGTGATTAATTAAACCATTAATGAAAATACTAATCAATACCCAAATTAATTAGAAAAATGTGCCCCCTCTATATTCTAAGTATGTCACACACCCCACTTCAGATACTTATTATTATTACACTTGGGTAACTCACCGCTAGGTGGCGCACTTGCAGAGATCTCCAAAAGCTTCAGCAAGCCCCTCCCGGTCTATATATACCTGGTACCTCTCACCAATTCCCCAGTGTTGGTCTCTGCAAGATGGCGACAAGACAGAAGAGAGAAGTCTCCTGCTTGCAGGTAGCCGGGGTCTCACCCCGGCCCCCCCCCAATGGTCTATTTCTGCCCGGCTCTGTTTTGTGTTTATCCCCTTATTCTATGGCAGCCTCCCAGCTCAGGCTGGAGGCCGGGCACAGGTAGATGGCACTCTAGGTGCCTAGGAGATTAGCTCCTCCGCTCGACCCTATATTATGGGGCATAGCGGTGCTCCGGTTGGTGATCCGGACATGGGATGCCCCAGCCCTTATATCCCCAGTAGTTTGCCCTTAGTGCCCTGTCTTTTATTCATGTCTGTGTGTGTGAGTGGCATGGATGAGTGGTCTGGCGTTTGCTGTTTTTTGGTGCTTGGTGCTCGGGGGGCTCTTTGAGCCCCGTGTTTTTCACTTAGGGGGCTGTGCGGGCGGCGGGCTCGCCGGCCCGTTTTGTAGGTAGGGGCGTGCGCCATGTCTGGGCGCCTGTCGTGGCCCAGGGTCCCCTGCTCGCTCTGTGGGCGGGGACGGCAGGCGCACTGCGCCGCCGGTCCGTTGGCCGCGGTCGCGCTCGCCGGTCTTTTATGGCGGGCGGATCGGGGCGGCACGTGCGCTGCTAAGTCCGCCTTGGAGGTTTCCGTGGGCGCCATTCATGTGGCGCCCGCTGCTCGCTCATGCCTCAGAGGTGGGCGGGACCGCGGCTCCCGCGGCCTGCGCCGTGACAAGCGGAGCGAGAGGGGGCGGGGCTTTTGCGGCTCCCGCGTTTCTGTTGGGCCCGCCCCGAGTCTCGCTCCTTCTCTCCCTGGCTGGCCGCCATTTCGTGACGTCTGTTAGTGCGGCAGGATCCAGGTAGGTTTTTTGTGGTTTCCTTCTGTGTTTGCCTATAGGGGATAGTGGGGCAGGGATCGCTGGCTATTGGGCCTTATTGCGGGCTCTGTTCTCCCTCCCCCTCAATTTCCCCCCCCCCCCCCCCCCCCCCCCCCCCCCTCCGTCCGGGGGTGTTGGGTGGTTTATGTGGCCAGGTTTTGTGTATGCCTGTGTTGGTGATAGAAGCAGGTGGGGTATTTTTGCAGCCATTATTTTATGCTTATATGCTCTTGGCCCTGGCCTCCCTGGTTTTCTGCTAAGTCTGGCCCTCCCTGGCTTCCCAGTATTTTGGCTATGTTTTGTGTTTGCTGCCATGTTGTGCTGGTTTTTGACTGTTGTCTTTGTCTTTGTCTTTCAGATTCCGGGATTCCATCCTGTGGGGCTCTCCCGGTCTCATATACCTGGCTAGTTTGGGTTCGGCCTTATAGTCCCTTTGGGTGGCTGGCAAAAAAAAAAAAAAAAAAAAAAAAAAAAAAAAAAAAGGAATTTTTCCCTGATCTGGGCAGTATAGATTGTATATATTTTTATATACTTAGATTGTATCATTGGGGGCATCCCGGGTTGCTTACTGCATAAATCCCTGGGTTCCGCGAATACCATAAATTCACCATATGGAGGCTGCCAAGGATACCGGAACTGATCCTTCGGGACAATCCAGGCTGTGCGGGGGTTGTGGGACTCCGCTCCCGGGGGATGATGTCATTATATGTATACCATGTGCAAAGCGGAACATTGAGCGTCAATCCAGCACTCCGGTGCCTGGGACTTCTTCGTCCGCGCCATCTCCTTCTCCGCCTCGCCTGTTCCGGACCCCGGGTGACGTTGTCACGGGTGGGGATTCGCAATCTGAGGTGTGCGCCCGTCTGGCCAGCCTCGAGAAGCGGTTTTCAGATATGTCCGCTCTGAAGGTTACCGCGAAGCGTAAACACCTATCTCCGCTTCAGCCGGACTCTGATGAGGAGGTTGTTGAGGATTTGGATTGGGTGGATCGCCCCCTTGAGGAGGGGGAGCTTGAGGAAGAATCGGATGTCTCCGTGGGTCAGCAGGTGTTGGGTACTGAGGGGGACCATATTGATGGTCCCGTTCCTGACACGCCTTCTATTTTAGTCCAGATGTTTGAGGTTCTGGATTTGGACCCTCCTGAGGCGGCTCCTCGGCCTAGGGGTCAGCTCTTTGGGGGGGTCAAGCAGCGTTTGGAGTTTCCCAGTCAACAGCATTTTGAGGATGTTGTCCTTAAGCAATGGGAGCAGCCTACACGGCTTGTTGGTGTTCCGCCCAGCTGGGATAGGAAATATCCTTTTCCGGCGGACTTGCTAAAGCGATGGTCGGTCCCTCCCGAGGTGGATGCCCCGGTTTTGGGACTGTCTAATACGGCGACTGTTCATCTTCCTGACACTACTTATCTTAAGGATGGCGAAGATCGCCGGATTGATCAGTTGGCCCGCCATGGTTTTGTTTGTGCGGGCTCGGTCTTGAGGCCTGTTTGTGCTTCGGCTCTTTTGACTTTGGCAGTGAGGTCTTTGGTCAGGGATTTGTGTGTGGACCTTGATCCCTCTGGTGATGAGTTTCTTGCGCTCAAGCGTTGTGACTCTTTTTTGTCATTTGTTCTGGCCGCCCAGGATGATGCCATGTTGATGTGTGGCAGAGCTTCTGCTCTATTGGTGGCTATTCGTCGCTCTGTGTGGTTGCGACAGTGGACAGCTGACCTTAATTCTAAAAGATCTCTCACGGCCCTTCCTTTCTTGGGGTCGAGGCTTTTTGGTGAAAAGCTGGATTCTGTTGCCAAGGGAGGCAGGTTGCCTCAGCGCAAGAGGTTTCGCCGTTCCTTTCGGGGGGCGGTCTCCATCAATCCGTCCTTTAGGGGAGCCAAAGCCGGCAGAGGTGCGGGCGTCTCGGTTTCCAGGGGCACGGGTTGGAACAGGGGTAGAGGCCGTGGCCGCCCCGTTCACGCTTGGGGTGCCAAGCCTAAGTCAGTTGCCAAGCCCGCTCAGCAATGAGGGGGCGCCCTCACCCGCACGGGTGGGGGGACGGTTACGATGCTTCTCCCGGGTGTGGGACCTGGAGGTATCGGACAGGTGGATCCGGGAGGTAGTGTCGACCGGTTACAAGCTGGAGTTCGAGTCCCGCCCTCCTCCAAGGTTTCTCAGGTCTCGGGTGCCTCTAGATCCTGTGGCCGCGCAGGGGCTCCTGGCGGCAGTAAGGAATCTTCTGATGTTGGCAGTCATCTGCCCGGTTCCTCCTTCGGAGGTGGGAAGAGGTTATTACTCCAATCTCTTCACTGTCCCCAAGAAGGACGGGTCCTTCCGTCCGATCTTGGATTTGAAGTGTCTCAACAGGTTTATTCGTCCCCGGAAGTTTCGCATGGAGACCTTGCGGTCGGCGATCGGCTCGCTTCGGCAGGGGGACTTCATGACGTCCATAGACATCAAGGACGCGTATCTTCACATTCCTATCTTTCCGCCACATCAGCGGTTTCTTCGCTTTGTGGTGGAGGATCGTCATTTTCAGTTTGTGGCTCTCCCATTCGGCCTCACCTCGGCCCCGAGAGTGTTCACGAAGGTGCTGGCAGGGGTGATGGCCCTGCTCAGAGCTCAGGGGATTCGTATTGTTCCTTACCTGGACGACCTTCTCATCATGGCTCCTTCCTTCAGCCAAGCGGAAGGGGATACCAGCACGGTGGTGTCCATGCTGGAGAGGTTCGGCTGGGTGATCAATTACCCCAAGTCCTCTCTGGTTCCGGCCAGGGTGGTGACTTTTCTGGGGATGTCCTTGGACTCTTGTCAGCACAAAGTGTTTCTTCCTCAGGACAAGGTTCTTCTGATTCAGGAATTGGCTCAGCGTCTTCTTTCCATTCCTCGCCCGTCCATTCGGCTAGGGATGAGACTGGTGGGGTTGATGGTGGCCTTGTTCGAGGCGGTTCCCTTCGCACAGTTTCACACGAGGACGCTGCAGCTTCATCTTTTGGCGTCTTGGGACAGGCGCCCGCGGTCGTTGGATCGGTCCTTCCAGATTTCCCCTCGGGTTCGGCGGTCTCTTCGGTGGTGGTTGTTTCCGGACAATCTTCTGAAGGGCAGGTCGTTTCTGACTCCGCGGTGGGAGACTGTCACCACGGATGCCAGCTTGTCAGGATGGGGAGGTTTCTGGAAGGATCTTCAGTTTCAGGGGCTGTGGGACCCTCAGGAGGCTCACTTGCCCATCAATGTTCTGGAATTGCGAGCCATCAGGTTGGTTCTGTCTCGCTTGACGCATCGGTTACAGGGCCTGCCTGTTCAGGTTCGATCGGACAATCAGACGGCTGTTGCTTACATCAATCACCAAGGAGGGACTCGCAGTCTGGGTGCCCTCAGGGAAGTGTCTCTGATTCTGGTCTGGGCAGAGACGTATGTTCCTTGCATTTCGGCGGTGTACATTCCAGGAGTGGAGAACACGGAGGCGGACTTCTTGAGCCGGTGCTCGTCCCGCCGGGGGGAATGGTCTCTCCATCCCCATGTGTTTCGGTCCTTGTGTCTTCGGTGGGGAACGCCGGAGGTGGATCTGTTTGCCTCTCGTCACAATCACAAGCTTCCGACATTCGTGTCACTGTCTCGGGACCCTCTGGCACTGGCGACGGATGCCATGTCATTGAGCTGGAAGGATCTGGGGTTCCTGTATCTGTTCCCTCCGATTCCCATGCTAGGCAGGGTGCTGCGAAAGCTAGTTCAGGAAGGAGTTCCCGCCATTCTCGTGGCTCCAAGGTGGCCAAGGCGGGTGTGGTTCGCAGACATCGTTCGTCTGGCAGTGGATCAGTTCGATCTGCCTCTTCGGCCAGATCTGCTCACTCAGGGACAACTGTGTTACCCCAGTTTACCAACGCTGGCTTTAACGGCTTGGCTGCTGAAACCTCCATCTTGAAGGAGGAGGGTCTTTCCGACTCGGTCATTCGGACTCTTGTTAGTGCTAGGAAGAGGTCTTCCTCTTCCATCTATTATAGGGTCTGGAGATCTTATATTGATTGGTGTGAGACTAGATCTTTGCCATGCCGGGGTTTTTCTATTTCTCGGATTTTGGATTTTCTTCAATCTGGGTTGGATTCTGGTCTTCAGCTGAGTACCTTGAAGGGGCAGGTGTCTGCCTTGTCAATTTTTTTCCAGAAGTCTTTTGCTAGCCATTCCTTGGTCAAGACTTTTTTCCAGGGGGTTTCGCATCTGAGGCCTCCTAGGAAGCCATTGCTCCCTGTTTGGGATTTGAATTTGGTGCTTTCTGCGTTACAGGCTCCTCCTTTTGAGCCTTTGCAGGGTATTGCCTTATCCACTCTGACTCAGAAGGTTGTCTTTTTGGTGGCCATCACTTCGGTTCGGCGTGTTTCGGAGTTGGCAGCCTTGTCGATTCAGGCTCCTTATTTTGAGAAACATCAGGACAAAGTGGTCTTTCGTTTCAAGTCAGATTTTCTTCCTAAGGTGGTGTCTGCTTTTCATCTTAATCAGGACATTGTTCTTCCTTCCTTGTGCCCTAGGCCTAGGAATGATAGGGAGAGTGCGTTGCACTGCTTGGATGTGGTGCGATGTGTTAGGTACTATTTGCGTGTCACGTCTTCTTTTCGTAGGACTGATGCTTTGTTTGTAGTGCCTTGTGGTCCTAGGAAGGGTTTGGCTCCGGCCAAGTCTTCCATTAGTAAGTGGATTCGTCAGGCGATTATTGCTGCCTATTTTGCCAAGGGGAAGGACCCCCCTTTTCGTGTTACTGCACATTCTACTCGTGCGATCGGTGCGTCCTGGGCTTTTCAGCACCAGGCTTCAGTTGAACAAGTTTGTAAGGCTGCTACCTGGTCTTCAGTTCACACCTTTTCCAAGTTTTACAAGGTTGATGTTCGGGCCTCGGCGGATGCTGGTTTTGGCCGTAAGGTTCTGCAGGCTGCAGTGGTTTGAGTTTTATCTGCGTTATTGCCTGGTTCGGATACCCACCCTCTTTTGGACACTGCTGTTGGATGTCCCAAGTGTAATAATAATAAGTATCTGAAGTGGGGTGTGTGACATACTTAGAATAATACCATTTTGTGATTACTCACCTGTAAAATGGGTATTATAAGTATGTCACACACCCCACTTCACCCGCCCTTTTTTGGTATCCTGGTTCTTTATATGGTGAAGTTTTGTTATTTACGGTTGAGGGTTAAATTTGTTTAGTTCTGGTACCTTGTCTTACTGCTTTTTGAACACTGGGGAATTGGTGAGAGGTACCAGGTATATATAGACCGGGAGGGGCTTGCTGAAGCTTTTGGAGATCTCTGCAAGTGCGCCACCTAGCGGTGAGTTACCCAAGTGTAATAATAATAAGTATCTGAAGTGGGGTGTGTGACATACTTATAATACCCATTTTACAGGTGAGTAATCACAAAATGGTATTATTTAAAAATTAAATCTGTGAAATTAATAAAAAATAAACTATCAAAAATAATCAATTAATTCAATAAATAAATAAATAAATAGGGTTATTTACCCATAAATTGATAAATAAATCAATTAATCAAAAAATTATACATTAATAAACTATTAACCTATAATACATCCATCCATATAATAAAATAAATTAATTAAGTGAATATAATGAAATACATTTTTTTTTTTGCTTATTACATATATACATATAAATATATCCAATTCCCAAGGGATGTTCTTCTTCAGGAAATAATTCCATCTTCAAAAACCCGGAGAGGGGAAAAGAGGGTTGAGTTCACACTTCCAAGATTCCCACTGCTTACATAATGGAGCCTTTTTCAGTGCCTTATATTTATTTCCTCCAAGCTATAATTTGCTGGAAATATTCCCCATTGCTCTTATTATGTATTTATTAATTTTGCATCTAAAGCAATAACTTATTAGAGAAGGCGATACTCATTGGGGATTGGTTTCCAGTTAGGATGCATTGTGGCATTCTAGGTTCTAATGTAGAGAATAACTGTCTCACAAAGATTGTGGATGTAATTGTGTTCCCACGAGTAGTGCATGTGTGAATGACTGTGAACATCCTCCCCTTATTGAGATATTCTACATATTTCTCCATATCTTGAGGGGGCCTTAACTGGAAACTGTAGTGTTATTGCTATACATATGTATATTAGGTGTTTATATTTAACTGCAGTCCTCCATAACTGTATACAAAAGAAAAACTATGTCAGGTTTATTATAGTATGTGGGATCACCTGGCGGCAGCAAGAAATATTAGTTATTGGAGGTCACCAGATGGTGTTTTCTATTCTTGCTTCCAGTAAAAAATAAACTAGAAGCCTTGTGAGGAGAAACTGGCACACTTCTGCTGCTGGACCCCAGTGTACCATCCTAACTGTAATAAAAGGCTATTGAAAGTAAAACCTATTTTCCCATTAACTACCCTTTCAGCAGCGAAGGGCTGCATAAGTAAATCACCAGAGTATAGCCAGCATCATGCCTTACTATCAAGCACATACAGGTCAAGGCATACAGTCGATTTCCACTGAAGACATGCCGTATTTTTATCTTGTGGATCTTTTGATTGATTGCTTCTGAACTGTGCAATCTTTGCCTTTTTTGAGCGGTTTTGTTTAATCTCCTTTTTAAACTAAACCGACTATAACATAATACTATACAATAGCTTGATTGATGAAAGCTTTTATTCTCCCCTTGTTGCATCAACATATAGCATGTTGTAGATTCACAAAGTGTCAATTCCACCTTTCAAGCCCAGGGAACACTGATATTGAGACTTAAGTGTGTGTGTGTTCTCTAAACTTGGATGTTTACTTAGGCCACCCCCTGGCATTCATCTGCTGTCCTGGCTCAGTTTGTGCAGCCCACACTCACACAAATGTCCCACCGAAGGCTCCACAGTGGGCCCTATACACTAATCTAAGTGAAGCATCAGGGCAGTACAAGAGTGTTTCTGGTTTGCCCAAACTGTTCTGTTAGCAACATGAATGATTTCCTCTGGTGGGACCCCTAGAATGTTTTTCTCTACGGAGCCCAAGGTGCTCCAGTCTGACACTGGGAGGAAGTATGGAGAGGGTCAAGGGGTTTTGTTTCTGACTAAATTGTTCAAAGCTAACATTCTGCGACGAAGCTATGGAGAGGGATTGCGTACAATACTATCTGCCTGCTATGTGCCAATGTGTCCATGCACAAATTATCTTCCACCTTATCCGCCTTGGGGACAGTGCCATACCGATGCATCTAAAAATGTTTGATTTATGTGGGACAGCTGTGTTAGCACTGTGGCTTGCCGTTCCCACTCATGTTAAGAGCACCAAGGGGCCGGGCAGGCATTAGACCAAATTTTTGTGTGGTCATAGGGGGGTGGAATTGATAGAATAGCAAATTTTCTCTCGTATTCCACTCCAGGGCGTCACCGAATCAAATATGAATGGATTAACACTTGTCAAGAGGGCGGGACTGCAAGATAAAAGGTCTAGTTCCTCTCAGCTTATATAAACTACTGGCTGCCCTCCTCATTCCAGTTTCATTCTTGCAGTTGGACTGGACTGCAAAGGTTGTGCTTGGATTTATTTTCCTCAAATTAATTTATTCTTCCGTATATACCGTATTTTCCGCCCTATAAGGCACACTTATTTTTCCCTAAAAGTGGGGGAAAAATGTCTTATCGAGCGAATGTAAAAAAAAAAAAAAAAAAAAAAAAAAAAATAGAAAAAGTAAACTCACCTGTTACAGGCGCTCCCGGTTTGCCTGCCACACCAGAAGGAGACAGAGGAGCAGCGGGCTCTGTCCCCGCCGCTGCGATCCCTGTCTTTTACCGGCAGCGATGGCAGCAGCGGGGCCAGAGACGGCGCCCACCGCTCCTCCATCTGCTGCCGCTGCTTCTTACGGCCGGCTCCGTGAATGGGGTGGGCGTGGCCTGCGCCGACGCGATGCAGGCCACGCCCACCCCATTCATGGAGCGGAGCGGTGTCAGCGGAGAGGTGAGTTTTACTTTTTTTTTTTTTTTTTTTTTACTTTTCGGGGGAATGCCACACTACCTATGGAAATGGGGGGAGGGGGAATGCCACACTACCTATGGGAATGGGGGAGGGGATCGCCACACTACCTATGTAAATGGGGGGAATGCCACACTACCTATGGAAATGGGGGAATGCCACACTACCTATGGAAATGGGGGAATGCCACACTACCTATGGAAATGGGGGAATGCCACACTACCTATGGAAATGGGGGAATGCCACACTACCTATGGAAATGGGGGAATGCCACACTACCTATGGAAATGGGGGAATGCCACACTACCTATGGAAATGGGGGAATGCCACACTACCTATGGAAATGGGGGAATGCCACACTACCTATGGAAATGGGGGAATGCCACACTACCTATGGAAATGGGAGGAAGGGGAATGCCACAATGCCTATGATAATGGGGGGGGGGGGGGCACACCACAATGCCTATGATAATGGGGGGGGGGCACACTGCCTATATAGGGAATGGGATGGGGGAATGCCACACTACCTATGGAAATGGTGGGAGGGGGAATGCCACACTACCTATGGAAATGGTAGGAGGGGGAATGCCACAATGCCTACGGAAATGGGGGGAAGGGGAATGCCACAATGCCTATGATAATGGGGGGGGGCACACTGCCTATATAGGGAATGGGAGGAGGGAATGCCACACTGCCTATGGGATGGGACATGCCACACTGTAATGGTGTGTTTTTGGTTTAAACGCGGAGCGGTGTCAGCGGACAGGTGAGTTTTACTTTTTATTTTTATTTTTTTACTTTTCGGGGGAATGCCACACTACCTATGGGAATGGGGAGGGGGAATGCCACACTACCTATGGGAATGGGGATGGGGGGGGGGAATGCCACACTTTTTTACTTTGTGGGGAAGTGTGGGGAATGCCACACTTTTTTACTTTTTTTTTTACTTGGAATGCCACACTGCCTATATGGGGAATGGGAGGGGGGGATGCCACACTGCCTATGGGATGGGACATGCCACACTGTAATGGTGTGTTTTTGGTTTAACCCTTTTGTTGCCAAGCCCGTAACACCTACGTGCTGGCTTGGCTGGGCCTTAAGTGCCAAGCCCGTAGGTGTTACGTGCTTGACTTTCCTCGCTTCTAGTTTAAAAAATAAAAATAAAAAATACTCACCTGACCCCTTGTTGGATCCGGCCGGGTCTCCTCTTTAATTTGGTGCCATCCGATCCCCCGTGGGGGGTCGGATGGCTCCAGGAGAGCCCCCGGAATAGGCCGCCCCCCCCCCGCTTCTGCAGCAGCAGCTTCTAACTGTAAATAAAAAAATAAAATAAAAATGACATTCACTTACCTGTGTGTGCGCTGGCTCCCGCTGTCCCTCCTCTTCACCTGGGGGGCCTCCGATCCCCCCCCCAGGACTTACCGATCTTCAGGAGAGAGCCTGGGAGGCTCTCTCCTCTCTTCTTCTCGATGGCGGCCGCCATCTTGCCTCTAAGCCCCGCCCCCTTGGGGGCGGGGCTTATGAAGTCATCCCGGCCCCAAACGGGCTTCAGCTTTCTCAGCTTCTCAGATGCCGGTGATCGGCGCTGGGGAAGGAGGTGACAGGAGATCCTCTGATCTCCTGCCTTCTCCTTCTCTGGATGCCGATCACCGGCATCTGTCAGCTGAGCGGCGAGGGACAAGAGCTTGCAATCGAAGGTAAGTACAGTAAAAAAACATTTTTTTTTTTCTAATAAAATACTTTTTATTATTGTGTGGTGGTTTTTTTTAACAGTTAACCCTTTGTGAGCTGGTAAGGGGTCCATGAGACCCCTTATACCAGTTCACAAGGCTGGGGGGGTGGCAAGTCACCTGCCCTAGCGGGTGACTTGCCATTAACCCCCGCACCCCCATTACCTGCCTCCCCAAAGGCCAGGGGGGGGGGCAGAAGAGCCCGGGCCCACATAGGCTATGTGGGCTCGTAGGCTGCAGGGTGGGGGGGCCACCAAAGCTGGCCCCCCCACTCTGTGCCTACAAGCCCCCATAGCTGGTCCCGGGCTGGTTACTTTGGGTAAGGGGGACCCCACGTCATTTTTTTTTTTTGGATTTTTAAGGGTTTTTAACCCTTAAAAATCCCCCAAAAAATGGGGTCCCCCTCCCCGGGAAGGGGGACCCTATGTCATTTTTTTTTTTTAATGTAACCATTTGTCATCCAGCAGCTATAAAAGGCTTCTGGGCAGGAAAGGGTGTCTACCTATACATATGTGGTATCGCTGTAACCGGGAGAAATTGGGGTTTCTCACGCAATAAGATTTTATTGACAAACTTAGATTTTTTATTACAAAAAAACTCTACAAATTGTAAAAAAATATTTTTTTTTTATTTTTTTTCACACATTTCACCCAAAAATATTGAGAATACACCTAAAAAATACAAACAAGATATTTCATGTTAAAGCCCAGACTCTGTTGAAAAAAATAATATATAATTTTCCTGGGAAATCCCTGGAAATCCTTTCAAAAATGACAGTTGAACATGTGTAGCGCAAAATAGTGAAACATCGTCTGGCAACAGGGAGTGGCAAATGCTGCAGGTAGGCTGGCAGCGAAAGGGTTAAATAATTTTTTTTCTTATTTTCCGCCACCAAATCTTAGGTGCGTCTTATGGGCAGGTGTGTCTTATAGGACGAAAATGCGGTAGGTTTTTGTTCAGGAAGTGGGGGATTTTACCCGGTCTGTCTTCCAGACCCTTACATTCCCGCTGATCCGGCGGACCCACCTATGCCTCCTGGAGTCGGTTAGGCCGATAGTGGGTAAGCGCCAGGGTCCTGTGTGCACTACAGGGTGTCCATTTTGTGAAGGTGACCCCTAAGGGCTGGTTGATCCCCTCTGAAGGGACACCCAGCTGCAGGTTTTGTCTGGTGGCCTGCAGGGTGGACCATGGGGAAAATAATTTCCCCTTGCCTGTTCTTTTCCACTTTCTTAGGTAACAATGGACTAATTTTTTATTTGTATTGGTTGCATAGGATGTGCTATGCATGGGGATAGTGGGCTCTTTTAATCTCAAGCCAGAGGAAGGGTAGCAGGAGCTGCTGCCGTTGGTTGAGGGGTGGGGCTGTGGCATGTCCTAGTCTCTGGCAGGCGAGACCACGCCCCAGCCCCGCAGCTCAGGGCCACTTCCAGGTCATGGCTTCTGCTGGTCGGGGAGGACTGTTATTGTGGCTTGGACCTGTACAGCATTTGCCACTGCACCTCCCTCTTGCTGTGCCCGCTCTTCGCCGGTATACCAGGATCTTCACAGGGCCATCCCCAGTGGAAAAGCACCTGGATAAGGTATCCATGCATGCCTTTTCTATGTTAGGGTCGACCTTACAAACAGCCTGCTCTGTATCCATGTCAGCCATGGCAGGCATGAAGTGGTTGAAACACTTGAGTTCTCAAAATAAGGCTGGTCACTCCCATAGTTTATGCTCTCATTTGATAAAGTTCAGCATGTAAGTCTACAAGTTTGTAAATGCCAAGGCCTGTTGGTGGCTCAGAGTTATTCTCTATGGCTTAAGCAATGGTCGGCCCATGCGACATCCAAGAAGACACTGATGAGACTTCCGATTATGGGAAGTCAAATTTTTGGGGAGCGTTTGGATGATATTGTGAACAGAGCCACAAAGGGCAAGTCTACTAGACTCCCACAAAGAAGGAAGTCTAATCCTTCTTTTCGTAGATCTTCCAATACTCTGTGTCTAGAGGAGAAGGAACCCCTGCTTCCATGAAATGGCCGAGATGATTGATTCTAGGACACATTGATCCTAGAGATTTCTTTGCGCGGAACTGTAGCTCACCTGTTGCAGAGAGAGGTTACGGATTCTACTCCAATTTGTTCATAATCCCCAAGAGGGACAGCTCAGTGTGCCCAGTTTTGGCCTTTAGAGCCTCAACAGTTTTGTCCGACTTCAGAGATTTCGCATGGAATCATTAAGATCCACAATGGCTGCACTTCAGCCTGGGGGATTATATGACCACAGTGGATAGAAGGGACGACTACCTACATGTCCCTATCTTACCATGCCATCAGTAGTTTTTGCGTTCAGAGAACGTCTTATCCACCACTATCCATGACGTTGGATACAGCTTAGGCCAAGGTCTTTCTCCCGGAGTAGAAGACACGCTCACTTCAGGCCAGGGTACAGGCTTTCTTGACCTGCCCTCACCTGGTGATCTGTGAAGGAATGGTGGGCTTTATGGTGTCTTGCTTTGATACAGTGCCATTTGCACAGTTCCACACAAGACCCATGCAGTCAGAATTGCTCTCAATTTGGGATCGAACCACAGAAACCCTGGATCAACCCTTTTGCTTGACACACTCAGCAAGGGGGTCTCTAGCTTGGTGGCTGAATCCCCAAACTCTTCCGGTGGCGTCATGGGGTCCCAAACGATCCAGGGACAGTGGGGCTCAAGGGAGAGCAATATATATATATTTTGGAGCTGAGGGCAATCCTGCTGTCACTCACACATTGTACCTCCACATCTTAGGGGTCATCCCGTCAGGATTCAAGCAGAAAACATGAGGACGTTGGCCTATATTAAACACCAGCGGGGGCACCAGAGGCAGGCGAGCTCCCAAGGAGCTGAGCTGGATCTTGCTCTGGCCAAGAAGAATTTTCCATGCATCTCAGCAATCCACATACCAGGAGTGGACAACGTGCAGGCCGATCATCTAAGCATGGTGACTTTGGATCAGGTTCCTCAGTCAGGGGATCTTTTGAGCCATATGTAACTGCTGGCAGCTCCCAGACGTGGACCTCTTCACGGCCCACCACAATAGGAAACTTCTGGGGTTTGTCTCTCGATCCAAGGATCCTCTGGCTATAGCAGTAGATGCCCTGACCCTTCCTTGGTCAGCATTCAGGCTTTTCTATGCACTCCCTTCATTTCCACTCCTGGGTTGAGTACTAAAGAAGGTACCAAAAAAAATTAAAATTTAATTAAAATTCCCTGTGTGCGGCCACCTCTTGGTTGTGCGCACCCACTTAATTATTGATACTAAGGAAGGTAGCTGGCGAAGGGATCCCAACCATCCTGGTAGCTCCCCATCCGCAGTAAGGATGAAGGCGAGCACTGGTGGCAGCCCCACAATCCAGATCTTCTGACACAGGGGGCTCTGCAGCACCCCAATTTACGAGTTCTGGCTTTGACAGCCTGGATATTGAAACCTTCATCCTGGCAGAGAGAGGCCTATCTGCCGGGATCATCAGGACGATGTTTAAGGCCTGGATGCAGACTTCGTCAAGAATTTATCATAGAGTTTGCGGGTCTTTATCGCCTGGTGCAAATCCAAGTGTTTTGCTTGTAGGACATTTTTTATCTCCAGAATCCTCTTTGCAGAGGGGTCTCGATGAGGGACTTCAGTTATGTACCCTCAAGGGAAAGATCTCTGCCTTATCCATCTTCTTTCAGAAGCCCATTGCAGAAAATCGGCTTATAAAGACATTTTTGCAGGGGGTCACCCATGTACCACCTCCTCAAAAGGCTATTTAGTGCCTGTTAGTGACCTGATCATCTTCCTGGTGGCAATTACTTCTGTCTGGTGGGTTTCTGAACTAGCAGCCTTATCTGTTAGGCCTCCTTATTTAGTCCTACACAAAGACAAGGTGGTCTTCCGTTTTAACCAGGACTTGGGGAGACCACCTTTAAGAAGGAAAGTCCTGGTTATAACGGAAGACCACCTTGTCTTTGTCTCTTCCATCGTAATGAAGAGGTGGATTTATCCTCATTATGTCCCGCTCCGGCTAGCCATAAGGAGAGATTCCTCCACTGCTTGGATGTAGTGAGAGCTCTTAAATATTATATCTCCATCAGCCCATGGATTAGACGGGCAGTGATTAGAGTGTACATTTTCAAGGGGAGGGATCCCCCTTTTTGGGTTACGGCCCTTTCCACCCGGGCTATTGGGGCATCAATGGAACAAGTCTGCAAGGGTGCTGCCTGGTCTTCATTTCATACATTTGCCAAATTTTATAAGGTAGACGTTAGAGCCTCAGTGGACACCGCTTTTGGTCGGAAGGTGCTGCAAACGGTAGTGAGCTCTTCGGCTGAGATTTGATATTTTCGGTATGGCTTACTCCTCAGGTTAGAGGAATAAGGCTGACAGTCGGGATTGGGATTCCCACCCTGGAAGAAGGGCACTGCTTTGGGACGCCCCATACGTATCGGATTCTGTGATGCCCTGGAGTGAAAGAAAATACAATTCTTTGGAATTGCTTTCAATCTTGTTCCACTCCAGGGCGTCACACCCGCCCTATCTGCTAGGCTACTATATGCATTCCTTAGATGCCATAGTTCTAGTGAAGCCTTGTATATATGTCAGCATTGGGAAAAAAAGAGAGAGGAGGAAAATAGAAAAGAGAAGATTTCTAAAGTGTCTCCTTTGTTTCCAACTGAACCTAAATGGGATCCTCCCAGGAGGCTGTTCCTACTGCTTTTCAATTACAGGATTGCGGAGGGCAGTTAGTAGTATATATAGGCCAGAAGGAACCATACCTTCTTATCTTGCAGTCCCGCCCTTCATATCACATTCATATCTGATTCAATGGCTCCCTGGAGTGGAAGATGAGAGAAAGCAATTCTACATGTGAGAATCACAGAATTGTATTTGAGCGCTCTACATCTACCCTGTGCTGCTGGAGATGTAGGAGAGGCACATGGGACAGGTATCAGATAAGCTGTTTGCTTTAATATTGCCACATTAGTGTGCCACACACCACAGGAAGGCAGGGGATGTGCTGCTCCTCCATGCCGGGCTCTGTGTCTAAACAGGGCATTAACATGCACTGCATACAGCGCTGATGGAACAGCCGCTTGTGCATACACCCTGGGTCCATGAAAGGTGAGGCAAACCCTGGGGGGGGGGGGGGGGTCACTTAGCGGGGCATCGAATATTGGAATGCCCCTAAGACCAGAACCAAGACTGAGGATTATCCTGGTTTTTGGTATACTTTAAATCTGGAGAGGTTTCTGGTCCATGCCACCCTAGTCCACACCGTCAAGTCATCTGTAAGCCACACAATTTAAATATACTAACTCTTTTGCAGATCACTGTCCAGTGGGGAAACCAGGAATGATGGTCTGCTTCTATTAAAGTGTACCAAAACCTCTGTAACCTGCTCTAAAGTCTCATGGAGCGGGAGTTTGGCCCTGGGGCGTTTAGATTTAAGATAGTTTGAAACTCCTAAGATCACCTGCAAACTTACGCTAGATTTTTATGCCATGGTGCATGTGTGGGCCTCTGGCAACATCACCAGCAGTCCTCTCTCTGATGTTGCAATCGCCAGTGATTCTGAATGGCTGGCGACGAGTGTGCATAGCAGGGAGGGAAGCAGCCAGTGAAATTCAGAACTCCTTTCCAGGCGGGAATATTTAGAGCATTGTGTGATTAGACGAGAGCCCATGCATGTGTCATGGATCGATTTAAAATTTCGTTTTAAATTTGTAAAAATGTTTTAAAATCAACATGTAATGTGTAATCTACTGTTGTACGTGAGCAGACTTCCTTTGCACTGTTGATTGTATGGAGATCTGGCTTGAACCTTGTAATAAAAAGATTTATTACAGAAACGTTTAAAAATGCCATACATGGTCTTTATTAAAATGGCATACATTGATATAATTAGGATCATTAAGTTTTTTTTATATGCATGGAGACTGGCTGCTGACTGTATTTCTTTATGCTCATGTATATTTAGTTTTTAATCTTGTTATTTTTATTCCATCAGATTATTGGCGGCCATTTCAGAACTCTCCCAGTGAATGAAAAAGACACACTAACATATTTCATTTGCTCAGTGAAGAACGAAAAGAACAAATCGGACCACAAAGCTGATAGTGGTCTTCATTAAAAAAAAAAGCCTGACCTTGTGGACAGTTTCAGTTTGCTGGAGGCTTTGGAATCAAAGGACACTTGTAAATAATTCAATGTTATTTTAGTGATTTCTGTGGAAATGAGATTTGTTGCTTCATCTTAAAGCTTATTGTCGAGGGATATAATTTTTGCCATAGTTCCTGGAATAGTAAATCCGTTGCCTTAAATTTGACTTATTTGGCACCAAGCAGTTATTAAATACAGTGTTCTCGTAATGCTAAATTTATTTTACAAGCTTACTAAAGATGATCACTTCAGACTCTTAATGACCGGTGTTAAAGCATTCATGTCCTCAAGTGATGCCTGCAGGACAGGCTCACCCTTGAAAACGACCCCTGCCCCCCCTGTCCTGGAGTTAGGTTTAATCACCTGGTCCAGGGTTTTGATAGTGGACCAGAAGCCAGAATCTGTAGCAGCTTGTGCTTTTGGAGGTTCTGAAGTTTTGAAGTATGTGCTGCAACTTCCTGTTCTCACATCTCATGGAAAATAGGCCTGGGCCAAATGAGCATAGCTAACTGTGGGGCCAGTTTTAAGAGGATCTACACTCTCTCTGGTAGACTTCCTAGACCTGTCCACAGTCCCCTTTCAGATAAAAAGTCCATATTGATGATTTTTTTTATGACCTTTAATTAAAACTGCTTTTTAAGGGAAGTCTGCTTTACCTGGCTAACCTTCTTACCTGCTGTCACTCCTGGAGGTCTGAAAAGTGCCAACAGCTAAGGTGGGCAAGCCTCATGCCACTATGGCATGCCAGGGGTTTGATTATGAAAAGCAGGGGAAGCAGATTTCCCCTTTTAGACACAAGGCTTTCCTGCTCACTTGCAACCACTCTAGCGGCATCTGGCTTTTCCCAGAGCCCAGAATCTGTGGGAGTGCCATGCTGGGTCCCACACTTTCAGCCTTGGTCTTCTCACATATGGCCTGTGGGACCAAGCAGAGGTGCCCTTATAGACTAATGCATGTCTCATTCTGGGCTCACACCTCTAACATTGCCACCTAATCCCCACAAGCTGGAACTGCCTAAAGCTTACAGGAATACTATGCCCTGGGGAGGCCCAATGCTATCTCATACTTCCAGTCTTTTATGGGATTAGATTGTCATGAATACTGTGTGCCTTAGTCTGACTGCTCACATGCCCACCTTGAAAATAAGAGCCAGATATTCTGTGAGCTCACAAGGATGGTGGGGCCCAAGGAGAGCAATAGACCCTACTGGAGCAGCAGCAGGTAAGCATGAGAACCTTGTGCTTCCATTACGGTTTTTATTTGTCCTCTGAAGAGAAAGTACACTTTGGACATTTCCATCAAAGTACCTTCATCTCTCTATAATCATGTATATTTATATACATATATTTAACATGCAGTTTATATATCCACTTTTTTTTAGATCAGGGCCTGTCCCCATTTTTTCCAATTGGGGGACAACCTGGTGCTGCATGCATAAAAGCCTGGAACAGCCATCCTGATTCTTCCTGTTGAAAACCCCTGACCTGGAAAATGTCTGCAGAGTAATTTTTGAATCTGAGTTGTAGATGTGCTGCAGCATAGGGCAGAAATGGCTGAAGACCAGTGATACAACAAATGTGTCCATGTTGTCCACAGGGTTCCATGTCTTAATTTGCTTTTTTTTTCCCCCAACCTGAAAATTAAGGCAATTCAGGCATTTCCCAGAACTAATCATACTGAGGAAATGAAGTGAGAAATCTAAACTGACAGCCCTGATATATGTGAGCCAATGCTTGGGAGTATTGTACACTACATACTGTATAGTGAACTACTATGTACAGCCTGTCACCCAGGAGAGATGTATAAATCTCCACCTGCACCTTTAATGAACCTGTCTCATTTGCAGGTTATTTTTCTATTATTTGATTTCAAAATTATTCCATTTTGTCTGCCCCACCAGCTCTGTTATGCCCATGCAGCCGCTGCACAGCCGACAAGCCACATGTGACTTTCTGATTTAAAGAAAGGCACTCTCATTGGCTCATTCTCCTGCTGGTAAAAGTCACATGTCTGACCACCATGTTCTTCAGTGACCAGAGCTGTTGAAGAAGGGCCCAGCTTGTTATGGCTATATGACAATTTTGGTGGATAGAGATGATCAAATTGGTATGTAGGAGAAATGCTGGTTGCATATCTGGTGTAGCCATTTATTGGGAGTAGCTGAACGGACAGGCAGCCCAATTTAATGGAACGGAGTGGAGTGGCATGGGGGATGTTTCAAATGCATCCTGCTCTAGTACTGTATTATAAAAATGACAAATGTACTTTCTAGTTATTGGTAGATCAGTGTCAGAATGCTGCACCCTTTCCCAGGATCATCGTGGTCAAATGTCTGGCCTAGTCACCTTCGGTTCCCCCTGTACTGCTTCTTGGGACACTAAAATCTTAAAGCGGTCCTTCACTCTGAATAAGAGTCTATCTTATATGTTTCCCACACCCTGTACATACAGATTCCCCACATTTAAAATCATCCTACCTGCATCTACTGCATGTTATGAGCCTTTAAACATTCAAGATGGCAGCTCATGGGACATCAGGCAGCCTGCAAACAGGAAGTGCCTTCTGACTGTGCTGCTCTGCATTCTGGGATTGCTGACCTTTCCCTGACCCCAGCTCTGCTCTGTCTGAGCAAAGCACAGCTATAACCCGCCCCTGTACTTTATCCCATTCTCCTCTCCTCAGTAAGTGTGATGCTTCTGAGTCAAGATGGCGGCGCCCGTATCCTAAAATCCTGAACAGAGTTGCAGCCCAGTAGGGGGAAAGAATAAGTGACTAAAAACGTAAAATGTATTAATTTTAGATGCTGGGGAATCGTTAGTTTGGGCTTTTCAATAGCTCATGGTGAAGGTCCGGTTTAAGGTAGTCAGAACCCAAATGACACCCCTTGGTGGGGTCTGTTAGTAGAACTTGATAGTTGTGTGGAGACAAAATAAAATACTACCTATACGATGTGTGTACAGCTATGAGGTGGCAAACTCTGTAAAATATATATATATATAATATAATTTTTTTTTAATCTCTTCCCACTAAATTGTACTATGTTGTCATACAGGAGGATTATATGGGGTGAAAAAAAGGTTCTCCATCAAAGCATAGGAACAGATCAAAACCTTTTTGGATGAGAGCGGGGAAAAAAAAATTGTCCGTTCGGCTAATGAATTTCTTTCTTTTCTATATAGAATTGACTGCAGTTTTTCTTCAATTTTCATAATTTAGATCTAGAGAAACAGACATTTTCCCAAATGCAGTTTTTGGACTTGGTGGGTAATTTACATTGCTAATATAAGTGAATATTCTGTGGCCCAAAACATTTTGCTGGGTGTTAAATAGATTTTAAAAAGTTTGTGGTTGTTAACTGATGACCAAGGGGGTGGTGTGCAGCAACCTATCTGAGACAATCAGACCACACAATTTATTTATCTGACTACTCTTTTGGCAGCCCTCCTTCAGCTGCTTTTTTTTTTAACCAACACATTTAATTATCGTTCGGTTTCTTATATACATATACATGTATTACTTTATGTACAGAAAATGTGCTTTAATATACAACCAACACAATGTGTTTTCATTGCTACTGACAAAATATATGCAATCCCAGTTTTTTTTTAAGCTGTATTGGCACATATCTTGTTACTATTGTTTTTTTAATTGATGGGAGCAGGAGTAAATTTGCTTTCAGTAGGTTAGGATGACTTTATGTGTAGCATGTATTAATGCTATAGATTGCACAGACCCTCATATTCTATGATAGCCTTTAGAATTTGCACTTTCCTTTTCTGGGGATTTTGTCGGCATGTACTGGTTAAAATTAGTGTGATAAATCCCTGGATCGAACTGAATGTACAATATTGTAATGGCTTTAATAAAAAATCCAATATGTGTAATTGGTTTTGGTAGCCCTTTCTCTTCAAATGAAAAAAAATACAATCTTTCTGTTCCTTTACTATTTTTGTTGTTACTGGCCTGGTGCAGCATACTTGCTTTATCCAGCTCCAGTTCTTAGTGTGTGTGGGAGGACAGGAAGTCGCAGAACACACTGAGGGAAGCCTTTATCTAGTAGAAATAGGGCAAGGTCTAGCGGTACTCTACTTCATAAGTCATCTGGTTTATTACATTAAAAAAATCTAAAGTTTCAGGACCCATTGTAGTCCCAAAATATTGGTTCTTTTGATGTTTGAACGTTTGCATCTTTTGAATATAATAAACCACATCACTCATGATGTCGAATGCTGGTGGACCCTGATTTGTTTGAATATAGTTTGACGTGTACACGGGGGGGAGGCTTTGTTTATAAGCCAGTGATGTAAGCAGAAAATCCAAGGTTAAGGTAATTCTATTTATTGGCTAACTCAATAAGATTGAAAATACAAGCTTTCGAAACAGTTCAAGCTCCTTCTTCAGGCACATGCTTCTTTCCTCCTTTATCTGTGACCTCCAACTAGAGAAGACCATCCTCGGAGAATGACCTGTTTCTCTCCTCCTTTATCTGTAACTTCCAACCAGATGAATGCTAGTTCTGCTTCTGGTTAAGACATTTATAACTTGCAGGTGCGGCTTGTCAAGAATAAATATCGGAGACCAGCAGAAACCGGAGATATAACCACGATAGAACACCCCAGGAGGCAGACAATCATACCTCTGATGGCGAAGAACATATAGGACACAGGAAGCAAAGGTTGGGGTTTTGTAACAAAGGTTGTTGATCTATGTCTTCAGTTTGCATGTAAATTTAGAGATTTCAAGCTTTGTTGTAATGTAAAATACTGTTGATTTAAGAATTTTCTTCTGCTCTGTATTACTTATATCCAGCTATGGCTAATTCCAAGACATTAAGTCTCTAATATTCCTTTTAGCTGTCTTGCAAATCAGGAACTGGGACCTTAGGCCACTGCCCCCTTTCTCCAAATGCGCCATCTTTACTGACTGTAATTTATGGTTCATAAATATTTGGACAGAGATAATAATTTTCTAATTTTGGTTCTGTACATTACCACAATGTATTTTGAACAAAACAATTCAGATGTAGATTCAACTGAAGTTTACACTTTCAGCTTTAATTCAGTGTGTTGAACAAAAAGATTGCATAAAAATGCGAGGAACTAAAGCATTTTTTAAAACACAATCCCTTCATGCCAGGGGTTCAATAGTAATTGGACAAATTAAATATTTGTAAATAAAATGTTAATTTCTAATACTTGGTTGAAAATCCTTTGTTGCAATGACTGCCTAAAGTCTTGAAGTCATGGACATCACCAGACATTGGTGTGTTTCCTCCTTTTTAATGCGCTGCCAGGCCTTTACTGCAGTGGTTTTCAGTTTCTTTTATTTTATGGGCCTTTCTGTTTGAGTCTTTGCGGCTCAATTGGGTTGAGATCAAGTGACTGACTGGCCATTCAAAAATATTCCACTTTTTTTTGCTTTAATAAACTCCTGGGTAGCTTTGGCTTTATGATTTAGGTCAGACCTGGGCATTGTGTGGCCCCTGAGCTACATACGGTCCTTTGATTGGCTCTGAACAGCCTGCATTCTCTGTAAGGTGCGCCCCGCCGCTCAGTCCGTCCACTGGCCGCGCATTCTTGCCAGAAAAGATAGTGCCGGGTTTGAACAGCACTTTTGCCCCTATGTAGTGAGTCTAATGTAGCCGGGGCGGGTGTGGATTAGAGCCTGCCGTCCTATTGGACAGCTCCCTCCTGCAGGTTTGGCTGTGGGCGGAGTTTCTCTTCCTGCCCTTGGCGTGTACTGTGTGGCATGTGTCAGTCGCTGCGGAGCTGACGCCGGAGATTGAGGTACTCCAGCCACTTGTCTGTGCTGCACGTCGCAGGCTGCTGGCACTTGTAGTCCACACCAAATATGTTACATGCCGTACGCAGCGCCTGATGGTGCACTGGCTCTCGTAGTCCATTTCTGGACAGACCAATGCCTTTGGGAGGGCGGGGGGACCATGCTGCAAGGTCGGAAGGGTTTCACACAGCCTTTTATCCAAGGCCGGCCACTGGTCTCCCCCCCCCCCCCCCCCCGGCATCCCAAATCGGGATTTGAAACCCTTTTTACTCGGTAGCAACGTGAACAAAGGCGGACTCCTTCTCTGAAAGCAGAACAAAACCCAGAGCAGCCACTGGTCTTCCCCCTGGGTATCCCAGATCAGGATGTGCCACTGTGTGAAACCTTTGTTACTTAGTAGCAACTTGACAAATGGTGGACTCCCCCTTAAAGTGGAAATGAACCCAGTGTGGCCACTGGTCTTCCACCTGGGCATCCCAGATCGGGGCTTTGTTCCGCTTTAAGGGAGGGAGTCTGCCATTTTTATGTTGCTATTGAGTAAAAAGAGTTTCACACAGTGGGGCATCCCGATCTGGGATTTCCAGGGGTAAGACCAGTGGCCACTCTGGGTTTTGTTCTGCTTTATGTGAGGGAATACACAATTTTTCACATTGCTACTGAGTAAAAAGTGTGAACAGCGCTGTGTTACTTAATAATGTAAAGGAGGGGGGTTATTCCATCCTAACCTGATTTGGTCATGATGTTTTAAAGCAGGCCAAAACCCATGTAACCCAGTCCTTTGGAGTGTGAGGGAATCCAGGGCTGGGTTACAGGCATCATGCCTCTGGGGCCTCCCAATTTGGGATGCCCTGCTGTGTGAGACCTCACTGGACACGCAAAATGTGGTTTATTTAATAAATTAAATTTTTTGGTAAGGCAACCTCACTTTTTCATTGTTTATTACATATACTCATACCAGCTTGTCAAAACAATGCTATTTACTCCTTTTTATAATGAAATACAATTATTATGCAGAACGGAGTTCAGCCTTTTGGTCCGGCCCTCCACTATTTTTTTAGTTTCTCATGTGGCCCCATGGAAAAAATAATTGCCCACCCCTGATTTATTGTTACTCTGTATTTTGAAACACAGACCAGTCAGTTTGGCTGGATTTGAGCACACAGTATGTCTCTGAATTCACAATGGAAATGTTTCTGCAGTCATCCACCACTTTTTGTCTTTCTTGGGCATCCAGGTATGTCGACCCATTCCTGCAGGCTGATTTTACTCCAGGTCTGGCGCTACGCAATGACAATTCACCTCAAGACACTTTGATAATTAGAACTGTTCAGCCCAGTTATTTTGCCCAGGTGTGTTGAGGTCATTGTAAAGGACAGAACTGGAGAAAAATCACCCTGCTGGAATGGGTCCGGTTGGCATTTCTGCATTGATGAGTTCACCACTGCTTTCTTTCTCGTGATGTAGATCTTGCCACTTCTAATATTGTAGTCATTTCTGTGGTGGGTTTTTGCAGCTTAAGAATGGCTTGCAAAAACATGCTCCTTTGACCACATGTTTTCTTCCGAGCAAATTCTTCCAAATGCAAACACCACACCTCAATCCAACTCCAGGCCCTTTATCTGCTTAATTGAGAATGACATAATGAAAGAATAGACCACACCTGCCCATGAAACCGCCTTTTAGTCAATTGTCCAATTACTTTTGGTCCCTTTAAAAACAGGGTGACACATCTTAGGGATCTGAAAGTCCTAAACCCCTCATCCAATGTGGATACCCTCAAATGAAAGTCTGGACTATGTGCATGTCCATTTTATTACTATAACTTGAACATGTTTTAGTAAACAGGTAAAAAAGCAAAATTTGAGTTGGTGTCCAATTATTTATGGCACTAACTGTATTTCCCTGACCTGAGAAGCTGCACTAGGTGGAGCTGGTGAGTAGGTGGCTAGGTCTGCACCATTTGTGAAGCTTTCTGCGCCCCGCAACTAACCCTGCATCTAACATAATCCGCCACCCCCCTAGTTTGCTGGTGGGTAGCACTTTCTTTGGTGGCTGCAGAAGGAAGGGTGGAGACCTTTTTCTGTCCAACCAGACTGCCCATTTTTCAAGCCCCCCCTCCCCAGACTGCTCAACCATTCACGTGAATGGATGGGCGGAAGTGCACACAGGTCTTAGTGCTGAGTCTGGCAGGGGTAGACCCTGCAGATCTCACTTCCAGAGAGTCTGGAGGGTCCTCCAGAAGAACTAGAGAGTGACCGCTCTATTCCAGTGGACCTCTCGTACTCCAGCATCTAACGACTTTGCTAGTGTTCCCTTCAGAACACCTGCTCTTGTCTTCATCCCCTCTCCGTTCGATTGTAAGCTCGTAAGGACAGGGCCCTCTCTCCTAATGCACTCCTCCCTCTGTGTTTAGTTACACATCTGTTACATCGGACTCTGCATTGTTGTATTATATTACTTGTCTTACCTCCTGTTATTTCTACCTTCTACAGCGCCACAGATTATGGTGGTGCTTTAGAAATTAACAATAATTATTAACCAAATCTAGGAAAACATTGATAAGTTACCGCAAATAAACATATTCATTTATATGGGCAGTCCTGAATTTCCTTAAAAGTCTGAAGTATGTGATAGCAAAAGCAGAAGGTTCTATAAACTGGTAGACGGATGCTTAAAATTCTTGCTGAAACGCCATCTTCTCGTCTGTATACTGTAAAAATGGATGTTAGGCCAATAGCATTGTTGGTTACTGTATGACATACACTGTGGTCTAGTTGGGGTCCAAACGTACTACAGGGACTTACCGTATAAGGAAGGCAAGGTGTTTTGTCAGGAGTTGGAAACCGCCATTAAAGTGGACTAACACCCTGAGGTGATCGGCCCGGGAATCTATAAGATTCCCGGGCCGATCACCTCACACACCGCGGGACATCCGAGATCGGGATGTCCCGCTGGGTGTAAACCCCCCAAAACCCCCGAAAAACCTTACCTCTCCAGCCGCTGCTTCCGCCGCCGCCTCACTCGCGCTCCTCTAGACGTGCGCGCGCCCGCGCCGGCCTTCTCTGATTGGCCGGCACGGGCGCGCACACGTCAAGAGTGACTCGCGGGAGGCGCCGATGGGCAAGCTGCTTGTCCGTCGGCGGTGAGGTAAGTTTTTTTGGGGCTTTCTGGGGGGTTTCACACAGTGGGGCACCCCCGATTGGGGTGCCCCGGGGAAGTGGACCAATACCCAGGATAGTCAAAATCCTGGGTGTTGGTCCACTTTAAGGAACTCGCATGGTTCTTTCCAGAAAAGAGGTTAAACCGGACCTTCAGCGTGATTTAATGAAAAGCCCAAAATCTTAAAGAACAGTTCCCCAGCATCTAAAATTAATATATTTTACGTTTTTAGTCACTAACTTATTATTCTTTCCCCCACTGGGCTGCAACTCTGTTCAGGAATCTAGGATACGGGCGCTGCCATCTTGACTCAAAAGCATCACACTTACTGAGGAGAGGAGAGTGGGATAAGGTACAGGGGGGCGGGTTATAGCTGTGCTTTGCTCAGACAGAGCAGAGCTGGGGTCAGGTAAAGGTCAGCAGTCCCAGAATGCAGAGCAGCACAGTCAGGAGGCACTTCCTGTTTGCAGGCTGCCTGGATGTTTAAAGGCTCATAACATGCAGTAGATGCAGGTAGGATGATTTTTAATGTGGACAATCTGTATGTACAGGGTGTGGGAAACATATAAGATAGGCTCTTATTCAGAGTGAAGGTCTGCTTTAAATGCTTTGGCTAGAAGAGTCTAAAATGAATCTTTTTTCCTCTTGGGTAACGTGCATGATTCCCTCCTTCATGCAACCTTCTTTGGTGGCTAATTGCCATGTCAATGAATGGCTATGCCTTTCCCAAAAGCTGCATCAGTGTAAAAGTGGTTCCTTCACCCTGGATGGTGGATGTTTGGCTGGGAATAGTATTGGATGCCTAAAACGGGGAGATGATGACATTTGGTTATGATCAATTCTTATGAATTGCTTCCAGTCAATTTTGGACTTGAAGCATCTAAGTTCCTGTGATTCACTCTAGATGTAGCTTGTGGTTCTGCTATCTTGCATGAAAACTGTGCCCATAAACATTCACCAAGCTGCTGTTTATGGTGTAACTGGGCAGAGGCAAAACTATTTCTCAACTACCTGTGTTGAAAGCTCTGTTGCCCTAGGAGGCCAAGCTTATGGTCAAGAGCACGATGAACCAGTTTGGCTGGATTTTAAATAATTAAAAATCCCTACTACCATCCAGGACCATCTTCTTTCACTCACTGATATAAACATAGCCTTGATCAGAGTCAAGAAAACACATCTGGATATCAAGGCCCAGATTTTGGCACAGTTGTCCTATGTACCGTGGGTATATGATTGCAAAGGCAGCGCATAGCTCATGAAGGAAGTTGTAAGCTGGCTTGGTGGGTATATAAGGAGGGCTGTCTGCATATCCATATCTCATTGTTGTCATCTAAATGGCTGTAGGCTGCTGCACATAGCAGAGAGGAGCTGCCAGCAGATGATGCCCGGTAACCGTTTTCATTCAGAATGATTGCTGGGCATAATTATACACAGCGCTGAGTTTTGATTGGTCAAGAGCCTGTACATGCCCCATGGGAGGGTGGATTGAGGGTAGTTTCAAGTTTACAGAAGATATAGGAGCTGGGGACCACTTAAAGAGGACATCCAGTCAAAGTAGACTTGACGGTCCCCTAATCCTCCTGATTCAGATTCAGCTCCCACACACCTCCATCCATAACCAAGTACCTGCTACACACCTCTGGCTTTAGGTCCCCATGACTCACCAGTTTAACTGGTGGTTTGCACATAGCTGCGTGCCCACCCTCCCAGGAAACATGGCTGCCAGCAGATGTGGCCCTGATTGCTAGGCAAATAGCGGTTTTCTGTAATTGGGCCAAGGTGGCGGCATGCAGTGGGGCATCTGACTCGAGATGTCCATGTACTGCCACCATTTTCCCCTACTTTCTATACTAATCTCTACCTACTAGTGTATGAAGTCCATCACTGAAACCAACCATCTTCTTACATTGTAGTCTATAGGGACTAACAATTTGAATGACTAAATAACTGCTCCCTCAGGGCCTACTTCACTGAGGGGGTTCTAAACTTTCCTATTTGAAGTTTCTAACTCTTTTCAACCCATCACAATAGTATTGATCAGTTCTTGTTGCTCAATGTAGCAAGCAGCAAAGTAAGAACAGGAACACACAGCATCAGCAGGCCTCTGGGTATCGTGTATTACATAACACACACACCAGGCTTGGCACTTGCTATATCAGAATAAAGTTTAATTCAATTCACAAGCTATCTTCTGAGAATCAAGTTCAGATAATATCAGCCTTAATCATACATGATCGTATGGGGTTAATAGTCCAAGAAAGAAAGGCATGTGGCCTATCATCATTGTGGAGGTTCCAGTGAGTATAAAGGGGCGTCTGGGTCCTCCTGCTTTGAGGAAGAAATATATAAAATTGTTGGCTGGGGGATGCTTTAATCGATAACTTCACACTTTCTGTATCATACATTCTCTTTATTTTCCGCAGAGTATCTTTGTTCATCAGGGGGAGGTACAAGGAATCACAAAGGAAATCTTCGGTCCAAAGAAAATCTCCCTGTAAAACAAGACAAGGCCAAAGAGTGAGTTGCCATTGTGTTGAGGCTTGTGGGGCGGTAATGCTGGGGCTGTGATGTGAATCACAGGATGTGATTTATTCATGGAAATTGCAGTTGCTGTGCTTGTGAGAACAGCTTTCTGGCACCTTGAAGACACAGCAGACAGCACATTAATACAAGCTGGCTGCTCTTGGAGCATGTTTGCAAGCTGATGCTTCGGGGCAAGGAACAGAAGCATCATTGTGAGAGTATAATAGCAATTCAGTTGTGCTCTCACTTCCAAATAGCTTGGCTGGAACTGCTTGAATATGGGAAAAACAGAGCCCCTACTCAGTCTCCATGCCAGTGCCGGGGCTGCCGGCTGTGCGTTTTATTTCCTAGGATGGGCTGAAAGTTTTTGCTTTCCCCTCTATGCTGTATACTCCATCACTGCAACATAATGGGGGGACCTTTGCTGAATGGATCACCCCCAACAATAGTATCGGGACAGGGGCATAATTGGAACATGTGTCTGCAAATATACAAGGGGGGGGGAGACATTAATGGAACATGTTGGGAGCGCCAATCTATTCTATTCACAATATCTAAAAAGGTAGAAGTTCTGATTTGAAAACATATAAGACACATATGACAAAAACACTTTAGAAGTAAGAATGAGCAGGAGCAACATTCTCGCTTGGAAAATGGCAAATAATTATGTCAAATTTATATAGCAGACATCTGCTATGAAAAGAGAAAGGAAGCTAGGTATAATAACACTAATATAGAAGATTTTATGATCACACCACAGGGCAGAAGAGAAATAATGATTATCCTTGGTTTTGGTCCTTGCCCCCGGGCACCCTGCCCCGCTGTGTGAAACCCCCTAGGTCACCCGAACAAACTTACCACTTTCTGGTCCTATGACACATGCACGGCCGCTCATTCGAACAGCGCCCCTTCTTTCAGGAGCTTGTCTAATACGAGCGGATCCGAGTGCACTGGCGTCCCCTGCTACCCTGTAACAAAGAGTGTGCCCGTACCGGCCATTCACAAATGCCTGATGTGGGCACGTACCACCCTAGAGGGATAGAAGGATGCGGCTACTGCTCGCACATGTGCCGTTGGTGAGTTTATGGGCTACCTGGAGGGTTTCACACAGCAGGGCATCCCAATTCTGGATGCCCCGGGGGTAGGAATCAATCGGCCCGGGAATCCCTGGCCAATCTCTGTGGGTTTTGGTCCACTTTAAACCAATTGTATAACTAAAAAAATGACAGGCCTTTCTAGAAATCCAATATGTATATAATAATGTGCAGACCTTACTGTAATGAAAGCCTAAAACTGCCTATGGGGAATGGGTTGGGGGGAATTCCATACTGCCCATGGGGAATAGGAGAGAGGTGAATGCCACACTGCCAATGGGGAATGGGATGGGGGGAATTCCATACTGCCCATGGGGAATAGGAGAGAGGTGAATGCCACACTGCCTATGGGGAATGGGATGGGGGGATGCCACACTGCTTATGGGGAATGGGATGGGGGAAATGCCACACTGCCTATGGGGTGTGAGGGGGGAATAGGATGGGGGGAATGCCATACTGCCTATGGGGAATAGGAGAGAGGTGAATGCCACACTGCCTATGGGGAATGGGATGGGGCGAATGCCACACTGCCTATGGGAATGGAATGGGGGAGGGGCCATGCCACACTGCTTATGGGGAATGGGATGGGGGAAATGCCACACTGCCTATGGGGTTTGAGAGGGGGGAATAGGATGGGGGGAATGCCATACTGCCTATGGGGAATAGGAGAGGGGTGAATGCTACACTGCCTATGGCGAATGTATGGGGGGATGCCACACTGCCTATAGGGAATGGGATGGGGACGAAAGCCACACTGCCTATGGGATGGGGGTGGGGCCATGCCACACTGCCTATGGGGAATGGGATGGGGGACGAAAGCCACACTGCCTATGGGAATGGAATGGGGGTGGAGCCATGCCACACTGCCTATGGGGAATGAGATGGGGGAAATGCCACACTGCCTGGGGATCTAGAGGGGGGAATGGGATGGGGGTATGACACATTGCCTAATTGCCTATGAGGAATGGGGGGAATGCCACTCTGCCTGTTATGGGGAGATTCTGCATCTTGCCTATTATTTGGTTCTTGGGGGACAGTGTTTTAGCACAACATTTGGTTCAGAATATTTTCCTCCTCCAAATCCTAGGTGCGTTTTAAAGGCAGGTGTAGCCTTTACTGATTAATTATCTTCTGCTCTTTGGTGTGATTGTAAATTACACTGTATGAGGGTTATTAAACCTAGCTGCCTTTTATTTTCATAGCAGGTGTCTGCTATATCAATTTGACATAATTATTTGTCTCACTCTTCTTTTTAAAGTGTTCTTGTCACATGTGTCCTTTTATGTGTTTTGAAATAACAATGTCTAACTTTTTAGATATTGTGTATTGTATAGATTGGTATTCCCATTTGGGGATGCAAATATGTTATTATTGTTTCATTATTGCACATGTTTTATTATTGTCTCCTCCCCTTGTATGATTTATGTGTACGTGGGATAGCACAAGTATTGGGTTTATACCTCTGCCCACCCATCAAACCCTATTGGTTGACTTAAGAACAAGCAACCTGAGAGGGCAGCATGGACACATGCCAGGTGTAAGCACTGCCGCTGGCGATGGCATTTTTTTAATTTACCAGCAGAGCATCCCAAAATGGAAATTTTAAACTAGAGGTCCTCTTTAACATTTCCCCCACACTGCACGCTCTCATTATGCTGACAGTGTAAAGGGCTTCTCTATTTATTTAAATGTAACCATAGAAATAACGCTACAGAAAATCATAAGTGAGTAAAATTGCTATGGATATTCTGCTCCTATCACACAAAAAATAAATTTTAATGTGCCATGTTTACAAAGTGAGATTTAGGGATTTTTTTCAGTTTGCCTGAAATTCTATAATTCAACAACCACAAAAAGTAAATGCTATTATACGATAGGCTATAGAAAAAGAAATATTTGACTTATAGGTTTTATTTTAAAAAAATCTTCCCCTCTGTACTTTTTCTCATTCAACATAAAGTGGCAGTACTGAGTAGCCTGACATAGGGAAGGGGGCAGCATGTGCCTGCTAACAAAGTTTCAAGCACAGTGCTGTATCATAGTACACACAGATCACAAGCTATGTTCCATTTCATCCCATATGTTTCAGTTGTATCGCAAAAAAAAAAGCTGTGACAGATGTTTAGGAAATAACATTCGCCAAATTAACACTAAGGATAGGCTAGGGATCTTTGGTCGGAAGGGCAACCAAAATCGGCATGCCCCAGCGGTGAGGGTAAAAGACATCCAAGGTCATTCTGCCAGATCTTACCTTGGACAACAGAGCAGCTCATTGAAATTACAGTAGCACACCACCTCACAGCCTGCCCCTTGCCAGAAGTGGTCCTGGAGGTGGGCATCCACAGGTGTAAGATCCGCCACTCCTTCTGGGATGCTGTGACAATTGCCATCTTTCAAAATCTTCTTGTAACAGGAGAGGCGCCCAGTGGGTGTAGCAGCGGTTCCGCTGAAAGCAATCATTAACAATACAAGAACCTTCATATTTATGGGTGTGGAGTATATAATGGAAGACTTTGCACCTGAAAAGACAAAGAATGAAGACAACCTATACATTAGTTATCTTTTGGGATGCGGTTGATCCATACTAAAGAGGAGCTAAAAAGAACCATTTTTAATGAGATTTTGTTTGAAGGAATCTGGTACGTGCATTTTGTTTTTGGTGATCGGGTGCAGTACATATTCTGAAGAAGATTGATATCATTGGATGATAAAGGAAGGAAGTATTGTCTAGAGAAATATTATGAACATTTGAACAAGTGGTTCTAAAGTTGTGTATTAGTCCATCTTCTGCCTGTGTTTAACAGGCTGTACAGCCCTAGGTGAGGTTCACACCAGACCTCTCCCTTTCTTAAATGTTAACAAAAAAGTATTGATCTTTAGATCACTGATTGCAGTACTTGGTGGCTGACCATAAAGTACGACGCTTTCCAAAGTTAAATGATAATTGTATAATTTAACAAACAAGCTATACCACCTGACCGCCCCCCCCCCCCCCCAAAGACTGGACACAGGAAACAGCATAGGGACTTCATACGTTGTTCTGATCGTCGACCTTAGTGACACCAATACGTTTTATGTTCACTCCAGTCAAACTTTTTATATTTTTACTTTTGGTATGTTTGGGGAACATGTTGCCCCACATTCTATCTGTATTGGCAAAGCAGAAAGTTCATCGACCTGAAAATCATTGTTGTCACCTAAACAAGGTGGTTATCATTTTCTTTCTACAGTGACTGACCAGGAACTGGGATCACTGGCAGCAAGACATTCCATCTGGAGCTGGGCTATACAGTACATTAACTTCCTGTCCTGAGTGAACAAAAAGGAAGCAGGAAATGACATGATACAAAACATTGGAGTTTCCAAAATATTTTCTTGCCCTATCCCAAGAGAAAAATGTTTTGCCTGAAATTAGATTTAGCTAGTGACTCTTTTTGTAACCAAATCAGCCTATTCAGCTTATAAACTAAAACATACTTCATGAAGAATAAGAAAAAAACAGAGGCGACAGAATTTGTTTGTACCATTTTGCTTTTACAGGGAAGAGCTATCCATTTTTAATCCCTACCTGACAAATGACATACTATTACGTTGTGTTCAAATGGAGCTTTCTAAGTGTTAAGGTTAACATCTTTAGTTTTAATATGGGGTCTTTTTTGGGATTCTGTGACATATAAAGGTTGATTCATAGCCTTCTATATTAGTTTTAGTTTTTGTGCGTAAGTGCGTTGATTCAGATTCTCCATCGGGAACTCATCATACGGCCCCCGATGTTGTCTAAGCCATCGAGATCGCTGTGCATACGTCTCTCGCGGTTTAGATGACGGACGACAGATTTGTTTACGTTGAAGCGGAAGACCCATCCTCCAGTGTTTTTAGACCTTTTTTCAATGTACCTTGCAGCGTGATGTTTCAGTGTCCAGCAAGGTCGTACTAGCTGCCTTCGAAAAAGACCCTGTTTTTACCCTTCATTTAGCCCCTAAATTACATTTTTTTTAAGTTAACACAGAATGGGCTCGATTCAACAAAGGTCGAAAATGGATTTTTCGTGTGTTTTGTGCTTAAAAAGTTGCGATTTTGCTATATTTTTTTTACGAGTGATTCAGCAACCTGGAACCATTGTAAAACACAAGTCACTTGAATTAAATTCGAGTGCGATTGTAAAAGTGCCAATTAAATTAGTGGATCGAAAAATTTACTACTGCATTTTACAATTCGAAAATTTTACTACTGATTCAGGTGGACTTGATGAGCCACACACATGATATAAATTAGAGTGTTTCACACTAGTTTCTTGATGCAGCTTTCAGCAGGAGAAAACTCATTTTGCTCTCTCACAATGGAGCCCTTCTACTTTCTTTGCAATGGTAGTAAACTCTAATGGTAGTAAAAAATTCAATTCATAAGAAAAAAGCCTGAGAATTCCACTGTTTGTGAATCACTAGTTAGGAAGACAATGAAAGTCAATGGCACTTTTTTACTCCTGAAAAAAATACTAAACTTTTTACCCTTTTTTACTAGTAGTAAAAAGTTCCATTGACTTTCAGTGTCGTCCTATCTGATGATTTGGTAACAGTGAAATTCTCAGGCTTTTTTCTCATGAATTTCATTTTTTACTACCATGAGAATTTTTTTCAATGATTTGTGAATCAAGGCCATTGACTTCGAACATATTGCAGATGATGTGGCGCAGAGAAGGCGCACACTACCCATTCCCATATTTTCGGACACGTTTGGAAGTGGATCAGCTGCCATATCAAGCACTTTTCCAGCTTACTAGGCTAAATCGTGCAGCTTTGGAATCCATATTTGGCACCATTAACTGGTAGAAGACCTTTGGTCGACCTTCGGGTTTTTACATTGCGGTACACCAAAACCCAGAATAGTCAAAATCCTGGGATTTGTTCCACGTTATAGTGTAAGCATAAGAATGGCGTACCATGAGGTTAAATCTAGCAAAGAGCTGCTCCCTGCACCCAGGGACACGTGGTGCTATGTGAGCAAGCTTTGCATAGAAAACAATGGCCACATTTCTGCATTAAAGGAAACATTTTTAATACAGGTCCCTGGCAATCCAACCAACCCCCCCCCCAAAAAAAAAACGACATATATGTCTCTTACAAATATTACTGTTTAATTAGTACTTCCACTACAGCATACCTTGCCTCTTTATGTATCCACAATGTTAGCCATGTACATACAGCTACACAGGTAACTTAAAAAGTTGAAAAAAAAATTATGCATTTAAATTTACCCATTACAAAGCCTTACAACACCATGCAACAGTCAGAAAACAATACTAAACAATAGAAAAAAAATTTGAGTACATTTTCCAATAATTTTCGCTTGCGACAGCCTTTTTACGAGCATTTTGAAAATTTTACGAGTGATTAGAAAATTTTAGGATTGCATTTTCGAGTGCAAGTATTTAATTCAACCCCTTTTTTGAATCACTCGAAAAATTTAAAAATTTGTGCATGTGATCTGATTTTTCGAGTGACACGAATTTATTTCTACCTTTGTTGAATCAAGCCCAATGTGTACGCATACGCTGGCTTGTCTGCTGGTGTGTACGCATGTGAGCCTCTCTTTTTTACTGTTTCCCATACTCTGGCCCTGGTATTCCATTACTTACTTATTGCTGTCTCTTATGTTCCAAAGTACTTTGCATGCCTCCCCATGCTTCTTCTTCCTAATGCATACCTTATCCACTTTCATCTGAGGCATGCATTTTTCTTCTATTTTTTCTAATGCTTACCTTAACCACTTTCATGGTTGGCATGCATTCTTCTTCTGTTCTTCCTAATGCTTACCTTAACCACTTTCATGTTAGGCATGCATTCTTTTCTTCTACCTAATACCTTGATAAATGTATATTTGGGATGCCCACATGGATATAATGTCAACATTACTATTAAATGAAAGACACCACAACGTTATTTAAATCTTAATTTTGGATTCTTTGATAACTTTAAAAACTCGTTTTAACTAAAAACATTTTGTTATAAATAACTATATACAATATTATACAATGAGTTGGGGGTGTAAAAAGAAGATGGCAGGCTCCCAGCGCCTTAACGTGGGTGACTCCCCATGGCTGTGGCCAGCTCCTCAATATCCCCCACCAGCCTATTCACATCAGCTGTGAGCTCCTGCAGGCACTGCTGTGTCTCTTGTCTATAACCTGTAAAAGAAAAAAACAATTAGTGTCTAGCCTCTGCCTGCTAACAACCTGTGGAAGAAGGCATGTTAGTTAATAGACACTCGCCTTAAAACGTACTAGGCCAATGGCGGATTCTTCTCACCGGGACCTGCCATACCTCTTGGTAGATGAAAACAAAAACAATAGTTTGAATGTGTTAGAGGTGTTAATTGGCTTGTGTTTTGTGTGTGTTACATTACCCAAGTAGTACTTTTCCTTAATTGGTACTTGAGCACCTCCATCCCCTCGCTGCTCACCCGCGGGAACATTTTGGCCGTCTAAAAGGGAAATGTAGTGATGGGAAGTATAAGTTATTAAAGTGGAGTCGGCACCACTCCAATACTGCAGTTTCCATTGTGAGATCTGTCAGGATGGCAGGAAAAAAATGCACCCACAAAAGCCGGAACCAAGCTGAGCCAAGCCATGCCCTGCTGGATGCTTTCCAAGGGTCATGGTGCCACACCCTCCTGCAAGCTCACACCAGTACACACTCAGGCAAAGTCAGAGCAGTGATACGCCAACTACTGGGGCAAGCCAAAGCAGTCCCAGCCATAGTGCTAGGCCAACCAAGAGCTCTTATAGCAAAAGTACTAAGGCTAAGCAGAGCAGTGGCAGGCCAAGTACTAGGGCAATCCAAGGTAGTTCCTGCCATAGTGCGTGGCCAAGCAAGAGCTCCTCAAGCAAAAATGCTAAGGCTAAACAGAGCAGTGGGAAGACTAGGGCAAGACATAGCAGCTCTCCAACAACCCCCTCTGCCACTGGAGGACAGCTCCAATATGAATACCCTCCTCTCCCCATCAGCATCCATTCCAGCATCATCATGGGCCACCCTGGACCACACACCCAGCCTCCCAGCCAACCCTGTCCAGTCTCTAACCAGTGACCAATCTACCCACTCAGAATCATCCTCAACACCTATAGCCCGAATGTCCCTGATTCCACCGAGTGCCCAGGGAAATGATGGGCAAACCTATATGGCTGACACCTGAGTGGGAGGTTTTATGATGCACAATGTATGGCTTTAGCAACTGGTGTGTCGGACCATTTCAGTTAGCTGTATGGCTGAATTCCTAAAGCTACCCCAAAATCGAACAAGTACCACCTGTGGGATGCCATCACCAGGAAAGTGAATAGTGCCGGACCTGAGCGAAAGAATGTTGATCAAGTGCAATGGAAGTTTGCCGACATGAAGTATGGTGTTCACCAAAAAATTAACAAGCACAAACAACAAGGGTAACAATGCTTTGTGCTGTCGTGGATGTTAATGTTGGGTGTGACCTTTGCATGACAACATTCTTTTTTGTTTCTTTAAGGTTGCAAACCGGAGGTGGATTACCACAAATACTTCAATTCACTGCAGTGGAAGAAAAGGTTTATGGGCTATTAAACCCAGTTACACTCCAGGGCTTGGCAGGGACAATTTACTCAAACATGAATGCTGCTGCAGTAGGTAAGTAGTTACATTTTTTTTTTTTTTTTTTTTTGGGTTGCTTTGTCTCAAAAGAAGTATGACTCATTTCAATTGTCTAGTTAATGATGCCATCATGGCCTAAGTGTTGTTGGTGGACCATGAAAGGCCAAGATAAGAGAGATAAAAAACATGGCAACTCATAGCTAATTAATGCTCTTTTTAAAAATGTGTCTATTCCACACCTTCATAACTTCTAAAACATGGAAGCAGATGGGTTAACCATTGCTTAGGCACACAAGATATGTGTCTGGAATAACATTAAGTCCTATTAAAATTGCAGAAAAACAACAGCAAATACACATGGCCACCCAAGAACAACTACCAAGTATTGTTGCAAGTTCATCAAGCAATGCATATTCAAGGAGTATGGCAAGTGTAATGTGGCCAAACTGGTGATGCATGGAACACCATGCAGTTTTATGTAAAAGTTTGACTTTGTATATATAATAACAAGCTAAATTAATTGTATGGCCCATGCTACTGCCTGCTGTACAGGATTTGGAGGAGGATGACCCATTGCATCCGCCTCAACCACAAAAGCAGCATCAACACCCTCTGCAGCACCAGTTACCTCCCCAGCACCCTCACACACAACAGCTGCCACTGCAGTAGCAGCCTCCCCCACTCCCTCTGCAGCAGCAGCTGGATCCACAGCTCCAGCATGACCAGCAGGTAGAGCATGAGGAATATCTGCATCCATCACCTTCATGGGCCAGCTCTGCAGAGGATTTGGCCTAACCCACATAAAGCAATACCCATGTGGAAAGGCCAAGCTCTACTCCAGCTGCAAGTGTACAGGAAAGAGGATGACAGGCTCAGGCACATTGCCATCTTCCCCAGGTAAGCGGATGCAGATGATGGAGGCAGATTGGCGAGCTGATAGCTGAGCCTTCTGGCAAAACAGTGCTCGGTTCCGCCAAACCATAGAGTGAAATTTAAGTCAGATCCACCATGAGCTCCATTCAATGGTGGAGGAAATGCATAACAGCTAGCGTCCGAGGGAGTCAATGCTATGACAGTGGCAGATGTTAAATGATAACCTATCACAGCTGGTGGCACTCCAACAAGCAAGACAACCATACTTTGCAGGCCACACCAATGATGAAACCAAATCCAGTGTGGCTGGTGCACTCTTACAAAAAGCCGTAAATGTCGGGTGCCAGGACCGTGGTTGCGCCGCTATAGATCCAGACAAATTAATAGGACCGGCACTCCAATAATATAGTGAGAAATGCTTGTATTCAATTTCATGCAAATATTCCAATGCATACAAAAAGCAAGAAGTAAAGTCCAAAGGGTGGCAAGTAACCATATTACCATGTTTCGGAGGTCAGGAGCCCCCTTTGTCAAGGTAGACTGCAAACCGGTGCTCATAGTTTCCCTGATATATAAACACTTTTACTGGTACAATTCAAAAATTCCCACCTGACGTCATAATGACGCGGGGTCAGCGGGGTATTCTCCATATAAGGAATAGCAGAGTATGACAAAACCATATATATGTATACAAACACAATATAAAAATAACAAATGATTGTGCCAGAACAACTCACCTTCACCCATCAGGGCTCCAGTTGCGGCGGAGTCCCGTCACCGCCGGCTGCCGCTCACTGTGAAAGTGCCACTGCCTGGTAACCAATGACGCGGCGGCGGCCGCGATCCTATTGGATTGCGGCCACCGTCTCTGTCGTCAGTCCGTGTGACAGGTTGCGCACACCCGGAGGCCGCAGGCCCCGATTGGGGAGCTGCGGCTTTCCAGGGAGCGCTACACAGACCTGCCAGCGCTGGTGGCGGTGAGAGCCAGGAGAGGCTCATGGGTGAAATGAGAGAAAATAATAAAGATTATACAAGAATTGCCTGTGGGACAATAATTGATAAGAGGGACTGCGGACACAAAGAGGGAATGGGACAGAGAAAAAGGGGGATATAACCAAGGGACTGGGAATCGAAAAGGAGGAAGGAGTGATAGTTAACTTGGCAAGATGGGGCAGAGTAGAGCAGGGGTGAGGCGAAAACCAGGAAAGGTGGGAATAGGTATGGGGATAGAGTGGAGCAGGGATTAAGTGTGAGGTCCATAGTATGGAAAGAGGAAGTGTGGAGGAAGCTACCGCGTCATTGGTTACCAGGCAGACTTCGCTGCCTGTCTGCCAGCGTGCCCAGCCATCTGACAGATGGGGAAACCGCTGCGCGCTTTCACAGCGAGCGGTTGCCTGCGCAACTAGAGCCCCGATGGGTGAAGGTGAGTTGTTCTGGCACAATCATTTGTTATTTTTATATTGTGTTGTATACATATATATGGTTTTGTCATACTCTGTTATTCCTTATATGGAGAATACCCCACTGACGTCATTATGATGTCAGGCGGGAATTTTTGAATTGTACCAGTAAAAGTGTTTATATATCAGGGACACTATGAGCACCGGTTGGCAGTCTACCTTGACAAAGGGGGCTCCTGACCCCCGAAACGTTGGTAATACGGACTGTTACTTGCCACCCTATAGACTTTACTTCTTGCTTTTTGTATGCATTGGAATATTTGCATGAAATTGAATACAAGCATTTCTCACTATATTATTGGAGTGTCAGTTCTATTGATTTGTCTACCAATGATGAAACAGACTTTGTGTTTGAAGTTTAAACATTTTGATTTATGTTAAATTCTCAGTTGCCTAAGATTATTGTGCAGCAATGTTCACAATATACTATGATGTAATGGTTTAGTGACAATAAAGCCAAACAAAATTAAATGACTTTTTCCTTCAGTTTAATCTCATTGAATAAATAAAGAGGGTTTGAAGCATACAGAACAAACCTTAAAAGGCCAAGCCTTGAATCAAATCCAAATGAACATATAGACATAGACTGGTAACATATAGACATATAAACAAAGAGACACCACAAAAATGACACTGGGAAATCAAAAAAATATACACAAATTAATTTAAGAGACAAGGTGATTCATGAGTGACTGACAAGAGGCACTCTGTGTGCCCAGATAAACAGTTTGTGGAATATCCAACATTGCTAGAGAAGGTTACACATCCATATATCGGGAGACCTTCTGCGGGAGGGCAAAATTGTGAAGTACCATGCATGCCACAATTATTTAGATCTCTTTCTCAGGCTGGTACTGGAGGGCCCCCCTGTGTGATCCAAGCAAGGGAACTGGGTCTTGAGTAAGCCAAGCGCATGCTCCACAACACCCCTGGTCTTCCTATGTGCCCGGTTGTAGGTGGCATGTGGCTGAGTTTGTGGCCTCTGAAAAGGGGTCATGAGCCATGGAAGCAGTAGGTAGTCAGAATCTCCTACAATAGAATTAAAAAAAAAAACATTATGAGCGACATACAAACATTCTCACCCTAAAAAAAGGGGGCAGGGAGACAGGGGATGCATCGACAAATACACTACTTACATATGAGGCTTAAATACAAGAATAAAGGACTAATAATGTTAAGACTTACCAAGTAGCCACTCTCCAGAAAACTCACCAGACTCAGAAAGACCATACAGACTGGAATTCCTCAGGATGTATGGATCATGGGTGGAGCCCGGAAATCCAGCCATTACATTCATGAACCGAAGGTCAGAACACATTGGACATTGATGGAATGTCAAAAATAAAAAAGAAAAAACGTGGGAAACTCCTCTAGAAAATAAATATTGGTGTATAGGCTCTGCCCCATTAACCCATATATAATAGGGGCGCCCAGCTAACCTTCAAGATACACTGAATAGCTCACACCAAAAAAGACATGTGGTTATGCGCTAGGCTGGCCAATGAATACACCGCCGTAATTGGCAAAAAAATAATGAACTTACTTTAATGTTGAAAAAAAGACTCACAACACATATGACAAGACTTGTGGACACATACAGTTTAAAAACGCAATGCGTAAAAACATGTACAGTTAAATGGAGGCCCCTGCCAGGTAATCCTGGACTCCACACACACCCCCACAAATACTCCACTCACACTGAACAATGCTGGCCAGCATGTACTAGAGGGACAGAACACTATCCTCACTGGGAGTAAAGCCTGTGGCATAAATCATCTGGCATCATGGCAAAGAAAACGTCAGGCCTGTATACTATCCTCCAACTCCAAGACAATGGATATTGATGATAAAGATATATAAGGCTAATTGCATAAAGGCTCAAAAATAAGAGCACATGGCTTCTAATTAAGCATACAGTCCAGCGTGTTCAAGTAACTTCGGTCTGTAGTGGAGAAGTACATAGATTGTTGTCAGGGCTGAATGCATCAAGCACTGTGGAGGCAATCCTTCATACATGAATGCATGTTTAGCATATAACTGAGAACGCCAGCCCCTTCTACCTAGAGGTCCATGCCCTCTCAGGGGGCTACGATGCCGACAATTGCACAAAGCTACTGAGTGCTTATACCAAGGCACTCTCACATCAATATACTTGCGTTTCCTATGGGGGACCAATGCAGGCATACAGGAAACTTTTCCATCAGGGCAGCGTAGGACGCTCATCAACTACTCCAAGTGTGCTATGCAGTATTGTCATCTGCCATCTCGCCACTCTTGTTGCGGCTGGTTCCACAAATGAAAAGTCCAGGCTATAAACTCCTTGTAAGTGCGGCCATGGTGTGAGCGAACGCACGTGGTGGGTGTGGTCAGGGGCCCCGACCTTGACAGCTGTTTCGCTCCTGCTCGTTTCTTTGCCATGATGCCAGATGATTTATGCCACAGGCTTTACTCCCAGTGAGGATAGTGTTCTGTCCCTCTAGTACATGCTGGCCAGCATTGTTCAGTGTGAGTGGAGTATTTGTGGGGGTGTGTGTGGAGTCCAGGATTACCTGGCAGGGGCCTCCATTTAACTGTACATGTTTTTACGCATTGCGTTTTTAAACTGTATGTGTCCACAAGTCTTGTCATATGTGTTGTGAGTCTTTTTTTCAACATTAAAGTAAGTTCATTATTTTTTTGCCAATTACGGCGGTGTATTCATTGGCCAGCCTAGCGCATAACCACATGTCTTTTTTGGTGTGAGCTATTCATTGATGGAATGTCCCATCTTACGGTTCCTGCACACAAGGCACACCGGTCAAGAGTAAAGCTACATTCAAGCACACCTACAATGACAGAACAGATGCTAAGTAGAAAGGGACAACCACAGGTAAGACTGCCTTCTTTGTCTGAGTATTAAAAAAGACTGATTTTATGGGGGGGCCATAACTTGTTTGAGAAAAAGGACAAGTAAGTTGTCAAAAACATTATTTCCTTAGGGACTACTAGTTGAAAGGGAAGATTCAGGTCCACTTTACAGGAGCCAATACAATGCAAGGTGAAAATACACACTAAATATTAGAAAGCTATACTCCAAAAATAATTAACAATTATTAATAAATAATTAACTAATATTTAATTATTAATAAATATAATGTATAAATAATTAACTACATTGCATGAAATGAAGGATGCAAAGGGATAAAAAAGACATACCTGTAGAAATACTCATCAGCGACTGGAGGCACCAGCGCCACATGCGTGAAATCAATCGCACCCATGACATTAGGCATAACGGCCAGATCGTAAAATCCAAACTTGACCACATTCCAGGCTACCATGGTGTCAGGGAAACAAATGTATTTGTCCACCAGGGTAGGCATGTCATCGAGAAATTTAATTGAGGCTGCGACTGAGCGTAGGCTGGGACATGCCCCCAGAGAGGGCATCCAGCCTCTGGAATGAGCCGTTCGCAAGAAATTGAAGGCAGCCAACCAATTTGGTCATACCTGCAATTGCATGCCCCTTGCTTGCGGTGGGGGCCATCCATGGCCGCAACTCACAATACAGTTTCTCAAGGGAAACATGGTGAAGTCAGGTCAGCTCAAATAGCTCAACGTCATGCATGCGATCAACATCCACACATGTGGCCGATGCATTCCAAAGGCTGTCAGACACATGCAGAGCAAGCCGCGCCGTTGAAGACGCTCATACTCCAAATAATCTTTGAAGGGCTCCAATATGCTTTCCTGCTCTCCATGACGCACTCTCACCAGGAAATAGAGCCCGTAAGTGAGGCGTGTTAAGGCCTTATCAAGGCTCTCAATTATGCGCAAGCCCATACTAATAACATATTATACACATCAACGTGAAAACAATACGATGCAAATACACATTAGATATGCGAATGAAAAGGCTAACACGCAGGTACGCAAATGCGAACAAAAACCACACCAGAAGCTTGAAAATGTACCAAAAATACATAAAAATTACACATACACACACTTTTTCATGTTAACTGCACTTAAACCGGACCTTCACCATGATTTAATGAAAAGCCCAAACTCTTAAAAAACAATTCCTCAGCATCTAAAATTAATATATTTTACATGTTTAGTCACTAATTTATTATACTTTCCCCCACTGGGCTGCAACTCTGTTTGGGAATTTAGGATACGGGCGCCGCCATCTTGACTCAGAAGCATCACACTTACTGAGGAGAGGAGAGTGGGATAAGGTACAGGGGGGCGGGTTATAGTTGTGCTTTGCTCAGACAGAGCAGAGCTGGGGTCAGGGAAAGGTCAGCAGTCCCAGAATGCAGAGCAGCACAGTCACTTCCTGTTTGCAGGCACTTCCTGTTTGCAGGCTGCCTGCAAAAATGGCAGCTTCCATAAGCCGCCATCTTGGATGTTTAAAGGCTTATAAAATGCAGTAGATGCAGGTAGGATGATTTTTAATGTGAGCAATCTGTATGTACAGGGTGTGGGAAACATATAAGATAGACTCTTATTTAGAGTGAAGGTCCGCTTTAAGAGGCTGTAAATCGACCCTATAGTTCTCTTAATCTCATTCAATCTAATGTACTCTCAAATCTTACCAAATCACGATGTGTGAAACTCCCTGGTTACACGAAAAATGATTCACTTTTCCGGGGCTCCTGTAAAATTAGAAAGGGACTTTTCTTTGCTGTTATTTTTTTTGTAAATGCTAATCTATAGCTAGATAATATAACTAGTAAAGGAAAAAACTACTTTAAAATGTAAAAACTTGAAGCCAAGTTGGCTGATTTAGACACTTTTGAAACATTGTTTTTGGGGGTTTTTGATACATTTACTCCTGCCAAGAACATGAGTAAAAAATCCACTTCACTATCTGCCATGCTCCTTTTTACTCAAAATAGCCACACCGCATGCTGCCATGTTTTTATATACATACTGTATATTTATTCGATTTTATTTGTTCAGAATACATCATTAAAAAAACGTGGCCTGGGAACCCTTGCCCTGCCATTTAACCAGCCCATATGGCCTTCAGTACAGGTCTGTTGCTCTTCCAGATGTGCTGGGGGCACCCCTGGAAGGACACCATGGACCCCTTAATATTTCACGAAAAGTAGTGGTGACACAATAGCCATTTAATAGTCTTAATTTGTCTACATGTCACTCTGCATCTTCTACCTTCTGTCCTCCCCCACAGGCAGTTTCCACTTCCCTTCCACCAGGGACTTCTGGGTCCCTCACTAGGGGCTTCCACCCCAAGGGTGGTGTCTTTAATGCCAACAGCTGCATCTAATACCAGCATCTCTTGAATGGAGGAACCCTGGGCCCCCCTTTCTTCCTGGCTCTCCTCCAGAGGTGATAGCTGAGAGATGGGGATGGAGGCTTCACGCCCCCACCCCCTTGTGACTAAATACATCACTGGAGGGGGATTTCATGGGGTTCCACTCCTGTAGTTTAAAATCTCCACTCCTTATCCTTGACTGTATGGCAAAGAAGGACTAGGGGGGATCTCCACCCCCCTTCCCTACAGAGGCTGCCAGGGAACAAAATAGTTACTATGAGGTAACTATAGTTAAATTGAGACGAATAAATGGTATGAACTGGTAAGGGGTCCAAAGGACCAGGTACTGGCAATTACCAGTCCCTATGCTTGATGTGCTGGGCTGCTAAGCTTTAGGATTTTTTGGGGGGCATCAAAAAAATCTCTTCCCCCCAAGAAGAGAGCGTGGTCCCCCTCTTCTTGGCACACCCCCTCCATTGAAATGTTGTTATGTTTGTATGGATGGCTATGGATACTTGTGAACTTGTAAGGGGTTCCCAGGCACCTCACACCAATAAACCTGTACCGAATGGAATAGGAGCTGCCCCCACAAAAAAAATGTAATTCCTTCAATTCCATTAGAAAAATGCATGGTGGCATGTGCAGCTTCATTTTTTTATTGAAAAGATTTTGTTTGGAAACGACACACTATGGCTATGCAAAAAAATGGCAAATTCTTTAGCATACCCCATAGGGTACTGTTGTTTCTAAACCTTCATATATGTATCTTTTTTTTTTAGGAAACAAAAATATTTTTGCACTTTTTGTGTGTTAAAGGAAAATATCTTACTCAGATGTAAATTTCAATTCACCCAAAATCCGACCCAAAGTTAAACTTGCTTCTTCAGATAATTAGCACAACCCCTGCAATGTGCTCCAAATCTCAAAGGCTTCCACTGTGTTCAACCATGGCTAGACTATAGGGAGTAGAGTGCCATCTGCTGTTCAAATATGAGTTTGCAGCAAATTCACAAATTACAAACTTTTGAGCTGTAATAGTTTAAAGTGGACCAACACCCAGGATTTTGACTATCCTGGGTTTTGGTCCACTTCGGTGGGGCACCCCGATCGGGGGTGCCCCGCTGTGTGAAACCCCCCCGAGAAAGCCCCCAAAACTCACCTCTCCCCGCTCCCACGTGACCGCTGCTGCCGATCCCCGCCGACGGACAAGCAGGAGGCAGCGACGGACAATTCACAACGGACATTCACAAACGGCCGGCGCGGGTGCGCATCCTGCTAGAGGGACGCGCGGGAGGCGGCGGTGGGCGCCGCTGGATCGAGGAGCAGGTAGGGATTTAGGGGTTTCTGGGGGGTTTCTGATCGGGGTGCCCCGCAGTCAGGGGACTGATCGGTCCGGGAATCTTATAGATTCCTGGGCCGATCAGTGGAGGGTGTTGGTCCACTTTAAAAGAAAAAAAGGCACAAATACTGTCATTGTTTGTGCTTGTAGTGTGCGTGTGTGTATGCGTATGCTTTGTGTTTTACCTAAAGTAACCCAGATAAAAAAAAAATGCCAGTTAAGACCATTTCATGTTATGTCTTTGTAACTCCTAATTGAAATCAAGATTTTATGGGAGGCGGAGGAACTCTGTAAAAAAAAGAAAGGTGATAGCACTGACACTTTTTGACACTAGACAAGCTCAGCATTTTCCAAATCAAGACAAAGTCAATGGACTTGATTTATGAAAGTTTTTCATGACTTCATTGGAAGGCATATGACTGCAGAAACACATGCGCCTGTAAGTCAACTGCATTAAAAACACCCAAAACAACTATGCAATCTGCCAATTTCTTGTGGAAGCCAAAACATGAATAGAGTCCCCACAATATGCAGTGTCATATCAGATTCTGGTGCCCTGGATATTTGGACAGTATCATTTAAAGCGGACCTTCAGCAAGGTTTTAGTCACTTATTATTCTTTCCCCCACCGGGCTGCAAATCTGTTCCATCTTGAATGTTTAAAGGCTCATAACATGCAGTAAATGCAGGTAGGATTATTTTTAATGTGAGCAATCTGTATGTACATGGTGTGGGAAACCTATAAGATATGCTCTTATTCAGGGCGAAGGTCCGCTTTAAGGTTGCATTCTTTGCCCATTCTATTCAGACATAGATGTCCCACATGCTGTATATTAAAAATGGGCCTACTCTGGATATCAAATCCCAAGCTTGCTACAAAAGGGATGTCTGGCAGCTAAAATCCCCAAGAAAAAGCCTACTATGTCAAGTGGTATGACAAATGGTCTGCTAGCCCCACCCACAAAGATGGACATACGCTTGACCTACTCTTCACTCACCTCTGCTCTGTATCCAGTCTCTCTTCATCCCCACTTCCCCTCTCTGATAAAAACCTCCTATCACTAACACTCTCTTCCCCCCCCCTCCCCCCCGCACACAAACCTGCTATTCTGCACAGAACCCTCTCCACACCCTGCCATCATTCACCATTGTAGATGCTGCAGCTTCATACTACCATAATACACTAACTGCTGCCCTTGACTCTGTTGCTCCCCTTAAAGTGGACCAACACCCAGGATTTTGACTATCCTGGGTTTTGGTCCACTTCAGGGGGGCACCCCAATTAGGGGTGCCCCGCTGTGTAAAACCCCCCAGAAACACCCCAATACTCACCTCAAAACGCTCCCACGTGGCCGGGTGACAGCGACGGACAAGCGCTGACAGCGACGGACAAGCCAGCGCGTCCGCCTCCCGCACGTCCCTCTGACAGCGCGCGCGCCCGCGCCGGCCATTCACAAACGGCCGGCGCGGGTGCGCGCACGGCTAGAGGGGCGCGCGGGAGGAGGTGAGTTTTTGGGGGGTTTTCGGGGGGGGTTCCTCACCGCGGGACATCCCGATCTCGGATGTCCCGCGGTGAGGGGGGTGATCGGCCCGGGAATCTTATAGATTCCCGGGCCGATCACCCCAGGGTGTTGGTCCACTTTAACTACAGCCACCCTCAGGCCAATAAAAGACAACCCTGGCTTCTAACTGGCTACTACATTGCAACACTGAAACGGCATTCTCAAGTTGCTGAACGGCAATGGGGGAAATCCAAAACCAGGGAGGAATTCCTGTTATACAAGAAGGCCCTTCAAGAAATCAAGACTGCCCTTTCATCTGCTAAACAGGAATATTTCACATCATTCATGTCAGCGCAGGCCTGGAATCCTAAATAGCTATTTAACACTCTCAATTCCCTACTCTGCCCACCGCCACCTCCCCTATCCTCACAGCTAACAGCAGAGCAATTTGCCACTTATTTTTAAGATAAAATTGACATGATTTGAAGCGGCTTCACCCTTCAGAACACCTCTTTCTTATCAACTCCCCCTCTGCCCCATTCATTGACTCATTTCACACAGTTAACTGCACAAGGTATCTCCTCTCTGGTCTCAAAGGCCCACCTGACCACCTGCTCCCTTGATCCCATCACACCTTATCCATCAACTGTGTCCATCTGTAATTCCAGCCCTAACATCTTTATTCAACCTTTCCCTCTCCATTGGTACCTTTCCTTCTGTCTATAAACATGTTTTTATTACTCCACTCATCAAAAAACCCTCTCTGGACCCCTCTGCCCTCCCCAGTTACCTCCCTATATCTCTGCTCCCTTTCTCATCCAAGCTTCTTGAACAGCATGTCCACACAGCACTGACTATTTGTCTACAAACTCCCTTCTAGATCCCCTCCAATCTGGTTTCTGCTCATGTCATTCCACCGAAACTGCACTTACCAAAGTCACCAATGATCTACTAACAGCCAAATCCAAAGGCCACTACTCTGCTCTCATTCTTCTCATCCTATCCTCTGCTTTTGACACAGTTGACCATGCTCTGCTTCTCAATATTGTTTCTCCTCTTGGAATCCAAGGTCTCACACTCTCTTGGTTTTCTTCCTATCTCACTGATCACACATTTTCTCTCCCCGCCATCTGTCTGTTGGTGTACCTCAAGGCTCAGTCCTAGGACCCCTACTTTTTTCAATATACACTGCTGGTCTCGGACAACTAATAGCCTCACTGGGCTTCCAATATCACTTTTATGCAGATGACACTCAGTTCTACCCTCCTGACTGTCTAACAGCCATCTCTTCCTTCACGACATCTCGCTCCCTTAAACTGAACATGGACAAAACATAACTGATCATCTTCCCACCATCTGACTCCCCTCCCCTCCCTAACACCACAATCTCTGTAAATAATCTTATTCTAACCGCAACTTGGCCTGGGCGTCATTCTGGACTCCTCTCTCTCATTCACACCTCACATTCACTCCCTAGCCACCTCCTGTCGTCTCCAACTTAAAAACATCTCCCGCATCCGAACCTTCCTCTCACCTGATACCACTAAAATATTAGTGCACGCCCTGGTCATATCCCGATTGAACTACTGCAACACCCTCCTCTGCGGTTTGCCAAGAAACAGACTGGCACCCCTCCAATCTATTCTAAACTCTGCTGCTCGCCTCATCCACCTGTCTTCTCGCTTCTCCAGCGCTGCCCCCTCTGTCAATCTGGTTACGTGTCTCTCAGAGAGTTCGGTTCAAACTTCTAACACTAACCTACAGAGCTCTCTGCAAGCAGGCCCCTCCCTACATTTCATCTCTAATCTAGCATTACCAACCCAAGCGCAACCCCTGCTCTGCTTCTGACATACTCCTGTCCTCCTCCTTGGTTACGTCCTTACACTCCCATCTTTAAGACTTCTCCCGTGCCTCCTCACTTCTCTGGAATGCACTCTCCGGCTCAATCCTTCACTCTCCATAACTCCAAGCCTTTAAAGGTGCCCTCACTTCTTCAAACAAGCATATATCCTGGCTTAAGCAACTCCTATAACCTTCAAATGGCACATGCAGTCCAACTCAAGCTCTACCACTTGTGATCCCTACCTTTTGCCTCCACCCCCATCCTTTAGACTGTAAGCTTGCAAGGTCAGGGCACTCCTCCCTATTGTCTCCTGTGCTCACAACACTTGGTTTGAACCTCGTGGCATCCAATTTTGTATTGTTCCCTGTACTATATAATTTACCTTGGCTGTAATCATACTTTGTAAAGCGCTAAAGAAGATGATGGCGCTATATAAATAAACATTAATAATAATAATATGGCTCCCAAACCCCAAGCTTACTAAAAGGGACGTCTGTAGGCTAAAATTCTCAAGGTAAAGCTTAATATGGCTTCCAAATAGGTATTTAGCACAATTTCAATCTTCACAGGGCTCTACAAGAAGGTGGATATGTCCTGGGGCAGCAGCTGGGCCGGCTTTACATCATTTTTCAACATAGGCCCATTAAAAACTGATTCAAAGCAGTACTAGTCAAGTCAGCTAATCTGCTAATTCATAAAAAAATAAACAAAAATTTGTTTAACAAATACCGCGCTATATCTAAAACATAACAAAAAAGCTCAACGTGTGCGACTCAAGTCCCAATAAAGTCCAAAATAGATCCAAAATTATAATGAAACACAGAGCTAAAAAAGTGATTAAATCAGTGAAGAAAAGTTCCAATCAAAAGCATATGTGGTATCCACCGTTGTGTGCCCGTCACCAGTTTCACTAGGCGCTTACCAGATAGGGGTTTAGTTAATGCAGTAAGATAGGTGAAAACACCTTAAATATCCAAAATCGGGATCTCCAAAGGATTAGATGGTAAAACCTCAATTATAAGGAAAATCCAGCGGAAATGGATTCAGCTCTCCTTTATTGTTGGTTGTAATCCAAGCTACAAACTTCAATCTCACAAATCCTCATACGCAGAGATAATAATCGAATCCCATGCAATGGAATAAAGAAGGAGACAGAACTAGTGCAACATTGCTAAATAAAACCAACCAATTTAATACCAGCAGAAATACACTCACAAACAACGCAGAGTAAAACAGCATGTAAAGAGTTAAAACCGCGAACAGCTCTCACCGCTCCCGGATTCTGAAACTTGCAAGTTACCAAAAAGACCTCCGTTCATCAAGGGAGCCCGAGCCTCCAACGCGTTTCGTCGCTCACGGGCGACTTTAACTAATCTGCTAATTCGTTGCATGGCTGCCGGTATTCAATAGGGCTTGGTGAGTGGGCTTGCACATCAAACCTGAATGGTTGCTAGTGGTCACATGACTGGCTACGACTATCCCAAAATTGTGTAATATTAAAAATCCATATAAACACGTTGACTAATGAGAGGAGGTGTCACTTATACACTCAAACTGAATAAACTCCGCCCATGCTTGTGTTTTTTTTTTATGGTAGGAATAAAATCCAGGGGTGACAGGTTTAGTGTACCAGGGGTGACAGAGTCTATTTCAAGTCTTCTTTCCATTGAAATAAAAAAAACAAGCCTGGCTGGATATTTTTGATGCCAGGAGTATAAGTGACCCCTCCTCCCACCATATTTATATGGATTTTTATCATTGGGCCATTTTTGCGATAGTCCTCCTTTTAAAGTGTTTCTCCAGGCACACTCGAAAGTGTTTCCATGGTGTAGGGCTACATATGGCAATTTCACCTTTTTAACATGTAATGTAAACTTAAAATGCTACCTCATTTTATTCATGTTCTCTGTGATGGGGAGTCAAACAAGCACACAAGGAGAATGTTTTTTATAATGCATAAAAAGCATGATTGCTTTTTATAGTGCAATTCAGCACCATTTTTAACTGTGCAAATTATTGAAAGATTTACACAGCTAAAAATGGTGCTAAATTGCACGAAGGAAAAAAAATATGAGCCCTGCTGTGTGCTTTGCATTAGAATGAGCTGAGCTCTATTTTAGCCTATCGATAACAGAAGTGGTTTGAACCTGACACTAACCTCATGAATGGGTTGGTGGTCATGATGGGGGGGCTGCACTGCAGACAGAGGAAGAGGTAGAATGAATTTCTCTTCCTTTCTGTGACCAGAGCAATAAGACAGCATAGGGCTGACATTGCATCAGGTAAGCTGCCAGGCAAATGATTTTAAAGGTTGACTGGTCAGTTTCTTTAAAGTGGACCAACACCCAGGATTTTGACTATCCTGGGTTTTGGTCCACTTCGGCAGGGCACCCCGATCGGGGGTGTCCCGCTCTCTGAAACCCCCCAGAAACCCCACAAAACTCACCTCTCCCCACTCCCACGGGACCGCGCCGTCCAAGCGGGTGACAGCCGCGTCCAAGACAGCGCGTCCGCCGTCGCCTCCCGCGCGTCACTCTCGGCGTGCGCGCGCCCGAGCCAGCCATTCACAGACGTCTAGAGGGGCGCGCAGGAGGTGGCGGCGGTGGAAGCGGCGGCGGATCAGGTAAGGAGTTTTGGGGGGTTTCACCCCGCGGGTCATCCCGATCTCGGATGTCCCGCGGTGAGTGAGGTGATCGGCCCGGGAATCTTATAGATTTCCGGGCCGATCACCCCTGGGTGTTGGTCCACTTTAACTACAATGTCCTTTTAAGCCCTGATATAGGTTTCTCCAACAATGGACACATTTTGGATAAAATCAAATCTTAAATAAGGGTCTCTGAAATAAGGGGGCTTATTTTTGATGTACGCCATTTAGCATCATCTTTGTGGCTATAGCACCAGCTTCAGAGTGTTGGCATCCCCGTCTTATCTGGCGCTGTGCTGTGGACTACATTGGTGCTAGAAGTCGCTGTGCCAAGTGCTACCAAGGGCTTTATTCATCAAGGGATAGCGCCAGGTAGTGTTTTGTAAGTGACAGGTAGTGGCAGGTAGCGTCAGGTGAACGCCGGCCGTGGCACGCAGTACCACATTTATGAAGGCGATTCTGGTGAATGCCTCTTACAGCAGCACGTAGCGACCAATTCATCATCACAGGCAGCTCAGCGGATCCTGGCGGCACTCTGCCTTTCAGAGCGCCTGGAATTACCTGTCGCTCTCCCATACATTTAAATGGACGTTACTTTTATTCTCTTTAAACAGGGTTTTCTTTTAATATTTTTTTTGTTTAGTATCAAACAGTGTGAGCGACTTAAACCATATTCATCAAAAAAACAGCCTCACACAGCGCTGCCGCTCAAAATTGTGTCGCTGTAGCCCAGAGCGCCAGAAGCTGTGTGATTAAAGTCCGTTTTTGAACACATATCCACCAGTAACAAAGTGAAAACAGAGGAAGGACCTGCCCCCCCGGAAGGTTCCTTGAGTCCAGCCACCACGAGAGGGCCAGGGGAGACAGAACAAATTCCTGATCCAGGGACACAGGGTCCCGATCCCAAATTGACAAGAGGTGCAACTGAAGAGGTCTCATGTGAAACTGAGCAAGGGGACTGCCTCGAAGCAGGACACCATCAGGCCCACCAACTGTATCCCCTGACGGATGGAGGGATGAGGACACGACAGCAGAGCCCGAGCCTGCAGATGAAGACCCTCCACCTTCTGCTGAGGAAGGAACACCTTGACCCAAGAGGTATCCAGCGTCATGCCCAGAAAGGTCCTCACCAATGACGGGGACAGAGAAGACTTGGGATAGTTGATCATCCAGCCGAAAGACTCCAGAGTGGATGTCACCATTTGAGTGTCCCGCTCGGCTTGAGGAAAAGACTTGGCCACAATCAGGATGTCATCCAGGTAAGGAATGATGCGGATGCCCTGGTTCCTTAGCAGAGCCATCACTCCCGCCAGCACCTTGGTGAACACCCGAGGTGATACCGAAGGGTAGAGCCACAAACTGGTAATGCTGACCCTGCAGCTCGAACCTCAGAAATCTCTGATGACCTGGGAAGATAGGCACATGAAGATAAGCATCCTTGATGTCCACAGTGGTCATGAAGTCGCCCGGACGAAGGGTACTGACAGCAGAGCGCAGCGTCTCCATGCGAAAATGCTTGAATCTGACAAATTTGTTGAGGCCCTTCAGATCCAGAATGGACCTCAGAGAGCCGTCCTTTTTGGGCACCGTGAAAAGATTGGAATAGTACCCCTGACCTCTTTCTTGATGAGGCACCAAACAAATGACTCCGGACTCTAACAGGCAATGAACAGCCAGAAGCAATCCCTGAGCGGACAGGGGGTTTAAAGACATCCGGGATCTGATGAATCTTGGGGGGGGGGGGGTTCACGGCCCCAAGAATCTCTACGACCACTGGAGAGGAGGGAGCCACGGCCCCCTCTGGGAATGCGAAAGGAAGGGAGGGGGGCAGAGGACCCCCGAAAGGGCCGAGACTGCCTCCTATGCTGAGGCAGCCTTCCATCCTTGGCTAGAACATCAAGACGTTCTCCAAACCGCCGCAGCCCCACGAAGTGGAGGCCAGTGAGAGCTTTCTTAGCCGCAGCGCCAGCTGCCCACTGGCGCAACCAGACAGAACGTCGCATAGCCACCAAGAGCGCAGAGGTCCTTCCACACAGCCGCACAGCATCATCCATAGCAGTAAGGATAAAGGCCACAAAATCAGTGCAAAGTAAGAGAGTCCTATATTCCTCCCCCACACTACCAGCTGTTGTGCGCTTGAGCAGTTTCTTAAGGGCAATAGCAGTAATGGCGGCAGTACATACAGGGCGCAAGCCAGCCCCCACACAGGTAAAAGCATGGCAGGCCAGTTGATCCATGTGCCGGTCCTCTCCGTCCCTCAGAATGGGCATGACCGAAGTATTGGACAAGCCTAGCATGGGAGCGTCCACTTCAGGGGGAAATGACCACATCTTAACAAGATCAGCGGAAAAGGGATACCTTTTATCCAAACCCTTGGGCACCGCAGGCAACTTGTTATGACGTTTCCATTCTTTAAGCACCAAGGTGGTAAAATATTCCTGCTCAGGGAACTCTAGACGCTGTTTACTAGGGCGAAAAAGCTCCCCCTGCTTTCTTTTAGCTACCTCAAGGGGGGCAATGTGCAAAATTTCAAAAATATGTGACAGCAGATTATCAGTGTCCTCAGGGTACCATGATTCCTCTCCGGACACAGACCCAGGGTCACTATCGCAACCCTCCTGCTGGTTCCCAGAGGAGTCAGAATCCTGGGAGAGCTCCCCCATCTCAAGGGGGTGACAGTCACCAAGCTCATCAATCCCCATATACATCTCAGTAATGGAGCAGGTCTGGGGTCCAGGTGTCTCTTTTTGCCAGAGGCCTTCCTAGGAGCATTGCTGGCAAGCTGCTTTTCAATGTTAGCCACCCGCAGAGCCAAATCAGAATGTGACTCCCTGCCAACATTCCCCTCACTGGGGCCCAATTGCAGGAGCGGGGGAGTAGGTGAAGCCGAGTGAGGCGCAGAGCTGGGAAGCCAAGCATGCAAACCAGTTTGAAGCGCAAGGACACTTTCAGCGCACGGCACGCACACCGTGACACTGTTACTCACAGGGGATAGCCCACACATGGAACACAGCCGTGCTTGCCCCGAAGGGCCCCCAAGCGCGCTATCCCCAGAAGCCTCCATATAGGGATTAGCACAGGCGCAATAGGCCAGCAGTGGGTACAGGCTTAATACAGAAGCCACCCGGGATGCCCCCAGATGTTAATAAAGGGGGGATGAGGGGAGAAAAGGAGTGGAGCCGGGAGAAACCACAACCCAATGGTATCCCGCCTGAAAGACATAAGTAAAATCACACATAAGCATCCTGCAGCAAAATACCCCAATTCAATTAAACCCCCCCCCCCCAAGGACCACGGACCAAAGACACCACGGGCTCACACAGGCACAGACCGCTGAATAAGGCGACCCGCCGGAGGAAGCAGCGCTGCAGCCAGGAAGGGAAAAATCCAGACGCGCAGCTGGTCCAAAATGGCGCTGGTAGAGGTGCTTCGAGGGGCCCCCTCCGAAGAGCGCGAAAAACTGCACTCACGTGACCCGGCGGCGCTGTAGACGCTGTAAGCGGGTATCGGGCGCTGTAACAGAGCACCTCAGTTGCTGTAGTAACCTGGCCCGCATTGATGAATGTGATGTGTGTTGGGCGCTCTAACACCAGTACAGCGCTGCAAAGAGCGAGAGATAGCTCCAGCTCAGTACGAATGAATCTCGGTGCTCCACACCATACTTGATCATTAAAAAACTACACACACATAGCGTCGGCGCTCTAAATCTGGTTGCTATAGCATAGAGCGCCAGACGCTGTGTGATTAAAGTCTGTTTTTGAACACATATCCACCAGTAACAAAGCAAAAACACATGGAATGACATTGTTGTAACATTGTGACATTAACACTTTAGTGCCAGATCTGTAATGACAATTCTGCATAAAAATATAAAAAGTCCAAAAAAATTCTAGGAGAGGTTACACAATGATTTGAGTAAAAAAAAATAAATAAATAATAAAAAATGTCAAACACGCTGGTTAACCTCCCTGGCGTTGTGAAAAAGACAAATGCAATGGCAATGAAAGCGTTACCATTGCATTTGTCTCTGACACACGGCTCCGCCCCCATGAGCCTCTGCGGCTCACAGAGACGGAACCCGGAAGCGGAGACGGACGCCGCAGCCATGGCTCTCACCTGCGATCGCGGCGGAGACATCGCTGGATCGCAGGGAGAAGGTAAGGAGGCTGCGCCGCCCGCTCTTGCTCCCAAATCGATCCCGAGCGTGACTCGGGGTTACCGCCACTTACAGCGCAAATTAACCCCGAGTCACGCTCGGGATCGCCGCCAACGGGGTTAAACACAAGCAAATGAATGGCCATTGAAATGTATCGGAGAGCGACACTGAGCGAAAGGTAATACCTGGCGCTCTGGAAGCTAGAGCGCCGGCGCTATATGCTGAGCCGTCTATAATAATACATTGGACGCTACATGGCGCTGTTAGAGTCGCTCACTAGATTCACTTTCATAAATGTGGTTTTGCCTATAGCGCCCGGCATTCACCAGACGCTGCCTGCCGCTACGAGGCCCTACCTGCCGCTATATCCCTCCTTAAATAACCCCCATAGTTGAATGTTTCTAATATATATTATAATATCTATTTATGTGCCAGCTTTTTTTATTCTGCACTATGTTACATTCAACCCTTAATTGATTCTACGTATTTATCACATTTTAATGATAGCTTAAAAGAAATGTTGTTGCATTTGAATATTTAGGCTTAGAAAAACAGGATACTCACCTGTCTTCTGCAGCTGATCAAGTTGGGTTCTTCAAAATGAATCAGTTCAGGTCCCGTCATCCCATCTGCAAGGTCACGGCGAATATAGTGTACAAGGGCACAGCCTTGATGGGCATATCTTTTCTGACATGGGGGCATGGAGGATAATGGGACCTGACCTACTTAAATCGGACCTAATGAAAAGCACAACCCTTTAAAAAACGATTCTCTGGTATCTTAAATTAATATATTTTATGTTTTTAGTCACTTATTATTCTTTCCCTCATTGGGCTGCAACTCTGTTCAGGACTCTATGATACGGGCGCCGCCATCTTACCTCAGAAGCATCACACATAATGAGGAGAGGAGGACGGGGGAGTGAAGGGGGTGGGTTATAGCTGTGCTTTGCACAGACTGAGCAGTGCCGGGGTCAGGAAAAGGACAGCAATCCCAGAATGCAGAGCAGCACAGTCAGAAGACACGTCCTGTCTGCAGGCAGCCTGAGACTCCATGGACCACCATCTTGGATGTTTAAAGGTTCAGAAAATGCAGTAGATGCAGTCAGAATGATTTTTAACATGGGCAACCTGTATGTACCAAGTGGAGGAAACATATAAGATACGCTCTTATTCAGGGTGAAGGTCTGCTTGAAAGTGGACCAAAACCCATCTTGGGTGGTCCTGGAGTCTAAAGGACTCCATGGCTGTCAGATTCCCTCTCCCTGGAACATCCCAATTTAGGAAGCCCCACTGTGAGAAACCCCAACAATCGCTGCATTACCTCACCTAGCAGCCGCTCCCACAGCATATGCCCAGCTCGCTATACGTTTAGCAAGGTGTGTACCCACATAAGCATTAGTAATGGCCAGTGTGGGCACACCCCCAGTTAGGGGCAAGCGGGAATGAGGCAGGTGGCGCGCTCACTCCAGTTTCTTTGCGGCAGCGACACCAGTGCAGTGAAGAGAAGCTGAATGGAGCCGAGCTCGCTGATTAGCTGCTCACCCACGCCTGCACCGCGGGAATGCTGGACTGTTGCGTTTTACCAGCGATCTGTGGAGATACACAGCTAAGTATCCCAAATTGGGATGCCCCTGTTAAGTGGGCCAAAACCGAGGTGAGAGAAAGTCTGGGCATTGGTCCACTTTAAATGGCATGATTTAAAGAAACTGACCTGGACAGATCAGCTGAGGGGGAGCTGGGTGAGTATCCTTTATTTAGAGCCAACAGAAACCCTATTCACTGTTTGACCTTTTGCCGTTCTGGGCCCCAAACAAACACAACGTGTGCCATGGGTTCGCTTTAAGAAGCGCTAACGCCACATAGTACCACGTAGAGTCAGGTGAACGCCGGGCACAGTATGTGAAAACCATATATATGAAAGCCAATCTGGTGAGCACCCCTAATAGCGCCATGTAGCTTCACATGTATCACTAGCGGCAGCTCAGTGTAAAGCACCGGCGCTTTTGGATTCAGCTGCGCCACCTTGCACCTGTCTTTTAGTTGCGCTTTAGTTGCGAGTATAGTAGGCGATCATAGAGATTTCATACATGGAGCAGGGGCGTAGCTAGGGGGGAGCGGGTGGGCACTTGCCATGGGTGCAGCAGGTCAGGCGGGGTGCCAAAGGGGGACCTGGGCACAGGTGGGGCGCCATTTTGAATCTTTGCCCTGGGTGCCAGAAAGCCTAGTTACCCCTCTGCGTTGGGGCATACCACATTTGGATGCCCTATGGATAGGGAATTGGGCAGCCCTGGAGTCTTTTAGGCTTTAAGTGGGTGCTTCTCTTTAAAGTGGACCAACACCCAGGATTTTCACTATCTTGGGTTTTGGTCCACTTCCACAGGGCACCCCGATCGGGGGTGCCCCGCTGCGTGAAACCCCCCAGAATGGCAGAAAAAACTCACCTCACCCCGCTCCTACAGCGCAGGCGCGGGCCTCGTCCAATCAGCACGCTCAGAGCCGCTGTGGTATGCACGTACAAGGGACGGACAACCACAGCGGCTCTGAGCACGCTGGCGGCCGCATCTCGCGCTTTCCTCTAACAGGGAACGCGACGACCATTCACAAACGTGCATGCGCCGTTGGAACGGGGGTAAGGTAAGGTGAATGTGGTGTCCCGATTTTGGATGCCCCGCGGGGAAGGATCTGATCTGCCCGGGAATCTTATAGATTCCCGGCCCGATCAGCCTGGGTGTTGGTCCACTTTAAAACCTAGAGCGATGCATTGCAGTCTGCATGTAGAGTCTTCTCTATGGGCCTTATTTAAGAAGCGCTAACGCCACATAGTACCACGTAGAGTCAGGTGAACGCCGGGCACAGTATGTGAAAACCATATATATGAAAGCCAATCTGGTGAGCACCCCTAATAGCGCCATGTAGCGTCACATGTATCAGTAGCGGCAGCTCAGTGTAAATCGCCGGCGCTCTTGGATTCAGCTGCGCCACGTTGCACCTGTCTTTTAGTCTCCCATACAATTCAGTGGTGTATATTTTGGTGGTATAGAAATCAGGTTTGGATTCCATTTTCTGTATTTTTTCAGATAAAATGAGTGTGTTGGTTCCTGGGAAGCAACAAAAGACTTGAGCATTGTTCCTCGCACTTTAGGTTTAGGCTGCACAATTCTATGTTCCGCCAGTGCTCCAGTGTTAACAATAATTTCCTTCCATGTATTTTTGCTCTGTGGTCGGGGTTTTTATTGTGAGAAACTGACTTTTTCCGAATAGCATCCGGCGCTTGGCACCAGAGCGGCCAGTTTTAGAGGCCCAGACGCTGGAGTTGTGTTTTGTGGTCTTAAAGCGGACCAAAACCCACTGAACTTGGGAAATACATTTGGTCAAAGCCCCTGTCGATACTCTCATCTTAGGTTGTAGAACTAGAAATGGATATTTCTGCTTTTCGAATTGTCCTGGAACAATGATATTTTTTGCTATTCCTCTCTGTAAGATGCCATGAGATCAGTTATTGCATAGGTGTGGCACAATGACATCATTGCCACACACAACAGTGGCAATGAATGGAGGAGGCGGAGCTTTACAGCTAAAACAGGCGCCATTATCTAGATTAGAGTGAAGTGGGAGCACTGAAAATTTGCAAAAGGTCCTCCTCATAGGGGGAGCAATTCAGGGGAAGCAAGTTAAAAATGTGGGTTTTGGTCCGCTTTAAATATTGGCTTCAGCGGCAAGTGTTGGCCGCTCTTCATTGGCGCCACTTACCGTTCACTGCAGCGTTGTCCTGTTGTTATAGGTGGCGTGGCTTTCGCTTGGGGCACTACATGAAACAATAGCAGCATTGCTACGCTCAGGCACTGAAGTGAATCATGGAGAGGGCTTCTACAGCACCCTGCAGACATCATATTCATCAATGCTGGACAGGATAGTCCAGCGGCGATGCTAGGTTATAGCGCTAGAGCCCCGTTTGCAGCATCCACTTCCGGACGCTCTGAGCGCAGCTACATAGACGCACAAGTGCCAATACGTGGCGATAGTCTTAAATCAGCCTCTAGAAAAGCTAGAGGATGACCTTAGGCCCTTATTTATGAAGGAATACCGACAGGTAGCGACTGGTGAGCGACCGGTAATGATGGGCACTGCCACGAGAACGCCGGCTCCCCACCACAATCACACATTTATCAAGCCAATCCTGCTTAGCGACTGAGATAGCGCCATATAGCGACTCATTCATCATTATTCCAGCCTCAGCCCACAGCGCCAGCGTCCGACCTTGAACAGCGACAGGTATGACCTCTCGCTACCTGGCGCTCTCCAATGCATTTCAATGGAACAATCTTTAAATATTCATAATTAATTGTTATTAATGTTTTTTTTTTTTTTTTTAAATGTGAAAAATTCTGTGACCACTTCTGCCATGTTAGTTAATTTTTTTAAGGTAAAAAAAAAAAAAAATTTGTGCAGAATTGATATTACAAGTCTGATATTATTGTATTCATATTACTAAATTCTTTCAAAAATTTTTTTTTTTGGTTTCCAAAAATATGGTGGTTTGGGGGTTAAAAAACTACTTTTAACCCATCGCCGCCAGCGCTCTGGGGTTGAAACATGCATTTCACAGCGCGAGAATTTTTTGAGCGTGATTTTTTGATGAATGTGGTGGGAGCCGGTCGCTCTGACCAGTCGCTATTATGCGCTCCCATACATTGCGGAACCTGTCAAATAGCGACTCGTCACCCCGTATTCAACATTACTGCACACCGACTCAGTCGCTATCAACAACCGAACAACGGCCAAGCACAGCGACTACTAGCGGGCGCTGTGAAAATACTGCTACAGTCGCTCAACTGTCGCTACCTGGCGCTATTAATGAATCGGCCTCCCCATTTTAAGTCTGCTCACGGCATATGCACCTGTGTCTGCCAGTACGTCTACCCTGCATCTGCTGGATTGAATTCACATCATTCGGGTGTAATTGCTTTCAGTTCCACTCTCATTTACAGTGGCCGGGAAAACCAAGACAAAACGAAAGGGGGGAAAGAAAACCTGACCAGAATCTGATTATCATCAATGAGACATGCAGCCTATGAATGTTTTCTTTTTCTCCGGGGTTCTAGTTGAAGTTTGTGAGAGGGCCTCTTGACTGCTGTAATGATGTAGTTCCTTTTTTCTAAGAGGACTCAGAGCTGCTGCCTGTTTGAGAGTGAAAGTGTTTAAACCTTTAGTATAATTTAATGAAAAGCCCAAACCCTTAAAAAAACTATTCCCCAGCATTTAAAATTGATATATTTTAAGTTTTAATTCGCTTACCTATTATTCTTTCCCCCACTTAGCTGCAACTCTGTTCAGCACTCTAGGATACGGGCGCCACCATCTTGCCTCAGAAGCATTACATACTGAGGAGAGAGGGCAAAAGTGCAGGGGGCAGGTTATAGCTGTGCTTCGTTCAGACAGAGCAGAGCTGGGGTCAGGAAAAGGACAGCAATCCCAGAATGCAGAGTGGCGTAGTCAGAAGACACCTCCTGTCTGCAGGCAGCCTGAGACTCCATGTGCCACCATCTTGGATGTTTAAAGCCTCAGAAAATGGAGTAGATGCTGGTAGGGTGATTTTTAATGTGGCCAATCTGTATGTACAGGGTGGGGGAAACAAAGGCTCTTATTTAGGGTGAAGGTCCGGTTTAACATTCAATTACTATCAGTGGGAGTGGGCTGAATAAGTAAGAAATACTCAACAAACCAGGGGTACTAATGGAGATTCTGTATTGCATTCAAGCCTGCACTGGGCATACACAATGTATCTGTGTGTGTGCAGGCTTGGCACTGCACCACTGTACACATACATTCATCTACAATATAATAGCTGGGAGACCTCCACAGCGTCACTAGTTGGTCTTTGGTTGCCCCCCTTTCCTAACATTGTCCACAGATTTCTTTGCGTTATCACCTCAACCTATGACTGCGACTGCGTTATGCCAGTTCATGACCTCTGCCTATAACCGGTGGTATGCCACCACCACGCAAGCCAAGCAAATGCTTGGGGCCCACACCTGCCAGGGGGGCCTCAGAGGCAGGGCCAGATCAGTGGCAACCTTTTGTTTAAAAAAAAAAATAAATAAGCCATTGAGCCCCATTTAATGTTCGCAACAGGCCCACGTCACATTTAGTTACGCCACCGCTCATAGTCCCTGCCCAGAATTTCTGACAGTGTTGCCCTTACCGAGCCCCTGCTCTGGTGTGACAGCTGACATGGTATACCAGGCCATTTCCCTTATGAACTATAACAAGATGCTGACATGTTTCTCCAGATCAAGGGGGTTATTTAAGAAACACGGGGAGGCCGATTCATTAATAGCGGCAGGTAGCGACAGATGAGCGACTGTAGCGGCATTTTCAGAGCGCCCGCTAGTAGTCGCTGTGCTTGGCCGTTGTTCTGTAGTTGATAGCGACTCAGTCGGTTTGCTGTAATGTTGAATATTGGGTGAGGAGTCGCTATTTGACAGGTTCCGCGCTGTATGGGAGCGCATGATAGCGACTGGCCCTAGCGACCGGCTCCCACCATATTCATTAAAAAATCACGCTCAAAAAATTCTCGCGCTGTAAAATGAATGTTTAAATCCCCAGAGCGCTGGCGGCGATGGGTTAAAAGTTTTTTTTAGTTTTTTAACCCCCAAACAACCATATTTTTGGAAACCAAAAAAAACAAGTTTTTTAAATAATTTGGTAATATGAACAATCAATCAATTAATATCAGACCTGTAATATCAATTCTGTACAATTTTTATTTTTTTTTTACCTTAAAAAAATGATCTAACATGGCAGAAGTGGTCACAGAAAAAAAAAAAAACAATAACAATTAATTATGAATATTTAAAGATTGTTCCATTGAAATGCATTGTAGAGCGCCAGGTAGCGAGAGGTCATACCTGTCGCTGTTCAAGGTCGGACGCTGGCGCTGTGGGCTGAGGCTGGAATAATGATGAATGAGTGGCTATCTGGCGCTATCTCAGTCGCTAAGCAGGATTGGCTTGATAAATGTGTGATTGTGGTGGGGAGCCGGCGTTCTCGTGGCGGTGCACGTCATTACCGGCCGCTCACCAGTCGCTACCTGGCGCTATTCCTTCATAAATAAGGGCCTAAGGCCGCAAAGTGCCAAATGAGTTTAGGTGAATGTCAGGTCCCAGTGCAAAGGGACCAAAGCCAAAAAAGAGTCTCTGATAGTGGCAGGCAGTGTCCCTGCACTATGTGGCCTTATCCTATGCTTTTCAATGAGCTGGGATGCTTATAATTATCTAGGCCACTTTTTTTGGCTGATGCCTGTGCTACAGGATCCCGGGGCTGTTTGGAATTGTGAGTTTGATGATGCAAATCATGTGTCCCCAATGCAATTCTGGCATTATTTCATTTTTTATTGGTCCCAAGCACCCCCAAAAACAAAAGACAGGGCTTCCTACAGGCACAGAGCGTCTGGAACCCCCTTCTGACAGCGCCTGCTCATTTGCTTTTTACATAAATGCGTCTCCGTTTCTGTGCTTCCAGCCGACACTAGGGGCCGGAGCCGCATCGGCTTTGTTAAAGCGGTCCTTCACTCTGAATAAGAGTCTATCTTATATGTTTCCCACACCCTGTACATACAGATTGCTCACATTAAAAATATCCTACCTGCATCTACTGCATGTTATGAGCCTTTAAACATCCAAGATGGCGGCTCATGAAGAATCAGGCAGCCTGAAAACAGGAAGTGTCTTCTGACTGTGCTGCTCTGCATTCTGGGATTGCTGTCCTTTCCCTGACCCCAGCTCTGCTCTGTCTGTGCAAAGAACAGCTAAAACCCACCCCCTGTATTTTATCCTGCTCTCCCCTCCTCAGTATGTGTGATGCTTCTGAGCCAAGATGGCGGCGCCCGTATCCTAGAGTCCTGAACAGAGTTGCAGCCCAGTGGGGGAGAGAATAATAATAAGTGACTAAAAACTTAAAATATATTAATTTTAGATGCTGGGAATAGTTTTTTAAGGGTTTGGGTTTAAATCATGCTGAAGGTCCGGTTTAACCGCTGCCTTGCTCCCCGCGGCTCACAAGTGCAGGCGCAGATATCGGTCAATGCTTTGTTTCAAACTTCTTTTCATTGACCATTAGACTGACAGCTAGCTTGGAAAGAACATAGAACTAGTATGTATGGACTGTCCAGTAGCGTAGCTGGGGGGGGGCAGGGGGGCACGTTCCCTGGGTGCAGCAGGTCAGGGGGGCCTGAGCACAGGTGGGGGGAGCCATTTTGAATCTTTGCTCCGGGTGCCAGAAAGCCTAACTACTCCTCTGGGACTGTCTGGTCTTGCGGTGACGGAAGATGCAGCAGGGCTTTCCCTAAATTCGGATTCCCCATGCTGCGTTATGAGGAAGTAAAGTTATTTTTCTTACTTTACTTCCTCTTTAAATGGCAGCGTGGAGCAATGCTCATCATATGCTTATATATCTCTTAAAACTTTCCTGATAATAGAAACCCCAAAAAATCATTTCACTACAAGAGTAAAGAAAGCGCTGTGACATTGAATGGGCAGAGTTGTGCAGGATTGTTTATTTTAAATATTGGGACCAGGCCCTATCTGCTGCAGGGGATGTGAGTACAATTTTCAGTTCATAATAGTAATCAAAATTCGTGGAGGAAATGGGAGTGGAGATCTTAATTTGACAGTAAAGGTCGGCTTAAAAAGGACCAAAACGCATATATAAAACGCATATACACCCTTCCCCCCCCCAAACTCAAAGCACAAAACGTAGGCAGTGGAGATGCTGCAGGCTGTGTGGCTAAGCCAAGATGCACTATGGGATCCTGGGTTGAGGTGAGTATAGGGTAAACACTGAGAGGGGGCATATAGGGGTTTTGCTCATTTCATTTCTATTCTTTTTAAATAACTACCGTATATACTCGAGTATAGGCCGACCCAAATATAAGCCGAGGCACCTAATTTTACCACAAAAAAAATGGAACAAGTTATTGACTCGCGTATAAGCCGAGGCGGCTTTTTTCAATTGGAATTGGAGTTGACACACAGAAAGAGAGACACACACACACAGAAAGGGACACACACACAGAAAGAGACACACACACACACACACACACACACACACACACACACACACAGAAAGAGACACACACACACAGAAAGAGACACACACACACAGAAAGAGACACACGCACACACAGAAAGAGACACACACACACACACACACACACACACACACACACACACACACAGAAAGGGACACACACACAGAAAGAGACACACACACACAGAAAGAGACACACGCACACACAGAAAGAGACACACACACACACACACACACAGAAAGGGACACACACACAGAAAGAGACACACACACACAGAAAGAGACACACGCACACACAGAAAGAGACACACACACACACACACACACACACACTGTGGGTACCTGCTGCTGCTGCCGCCGCCGCCGCTCTCAGACGCGCAGGTGTCGGGGGTCAGGGTTTGGCCGAGGTTACCCTGCAGAGGGGCAGCGGGGTCCCCCTCCCCTCCTCCTCCTGCCGGTCGCTCGGCACACAACACCCTCCATTCAGCTCCGCCTGGCAGCCGCTGTGGGGCGCTGTTGACATTGCGGGTAATGGGCTGCAGGGTGGGTGGAAAAGCAGATCCTGCCTGCGTGGCAAGTGAGCTGGCTGGCTTGACGTCAGGGTGGGGGGGATGATGAATACACACACCAGCACTTCCTGGCTGTTGCGCGCTGGTCGTCGGTGGGCGTGCCCCATATGGCCGGCGTCCAATGAAAACATTAAACGCCGCCCATTGACGACCAGCGCGCAGCAGCCTGGAAGTGCCGGTCAGTGTGTGAATGTGTGTGCGTGTTTGTGTGTATGAGAGCGGCGGCAGCGGGTACAGCAGGGACCCGCAGCGGCCGCCCCTCACCCTCCAGCATCTGTTGGGTTCAGGGTTGCGGCCTTCCCTGGCAGTCCGCCCCTGGACTCGAGTGTAAGCCGAGGCGGCTTTTTTCAGCCCAAAAAGTGGGCTCAAAAACTCGGCTTATACTCGAGTATATACGGTAATATCCTCAATATGTCACATGAGACACAAAACATGTCTGGAAACGTTCTTCTATTGTTAGATGGGTGATGCCGCTATAGCTGCTGTTGTCTTAGGCAGCTCCCTGTCACCTTAAATCTGTTCCTACCCAGAATTTTACAGTGAATTGCACTTGCCTATATAGTTTGGACGTATAGGGTTCACTGTCAGTACAGTTGCAATTAGTTATATTATAGTTTTGGTGCATATGGCGAAATACATTTCTACTAGTTGGATGTGTTTGGCTGTGTCAATTTAAAGCTAACCCTTGGCATTGCACCCTTAGCGTTTCTAAGCGCCTTGGATTGAGACATAAAGAGATGATTTGCATAGCTCCGCCTGCTGCAAGGATTGATGGGTAATGCTACTTTTCCTTGTGTTGGGTACTGTGCATATACTTTCCATTTTTAGGAAAGCGTCTCTTTTCCTTTACCTTTGAGCAGAGAGTTTGTGGGTCCCTTTAGCCCCCTATATTAGGCCTAATATGGGTCTCTCCCCATAGTGGCTTGCGACGCCATTTAAATCAAAACATAAAGCTTACCCGACCAGCACAAGCTAGTTGTCCTCATGTGACCTTCTTTCATAGCTAATATATACATTTGCATAAATAAATGATTCAATTGAATTTTGTTTGTTTATATGTAATCTCACTAATTGTACATTTTAGTCCTTTTTTAAAGAAAAACTAGCCAAAGCTCAAAAACTTTTAGAGCCTGAGAAGCTGTGAGTGTAGAAAGAGCAGTTCTGTGACGCTGTCCCCCTTTCCTATGCTGGATACGCTGCAGTACAGGCCTGCCTTTCTCATGAACTCCAGGACACCCGCTAGTCTTACTAGAGATAGGCAAGTTGGCGCCATGTGCTTTTTTTGGACACATTCTAACCACAGACTGATCAGAGCTGAATAAAACAGCATCACTGGTCAGCATAAACAGACAAGTAAAGTGGTTGTAAGTGTGAATAATGAATGACGCAAAGTACGGGGAAGGCTGGCTGCTCCATAAAGACTAAAAGAGCAGGAATATTTACTAAACTATCTCTGGAAATCAAAGGCAATCTATCCAGACATGCAAACATCTGACATCAGTAACGCTTACTGCAGCCCGGATACATTGATGTCTGACTTTTCTGCACCCCCATCTTTGCCCTGCTCTTTTCTGCACCCACATCTTTGCCCTGCTCTTTTCTGCACCCCCATCTTTGCCCTGCTCTTTTCTGCACCCCCATCTCTTCCACATTTTTGCTGCACCCCCACCTCTGCCCTGCTCTTTTCTGCACCCCCACCTCTGCCCTGCTCTTTTCTGCACCCCACCTCTGCCCTGCTCTTTTCTGCACCCCCATCTCTGCCCTGCTCTTTTCTGCACCCCCATCTCTCCCATGCTTTTTCTACACCCCGATCTCTGCCCTGCTTTTTCTACACCCCCAAACTCTGTGCTGCTCTTTTCTACATCCCCATCTCTGCCCTGCTCTTTTCTGCACCCCCATCTCTGCCCTGCTCTTTTCTGCACCCCCATCTCTGCCCTGCTCTTTTCTGCACCCCCATCTCTGCCCTGCTCTTTTCTGCACCCCCACCTCTGCCCTGCTCTTTTCTGCACCCCATCTCTGCCCTGCTCTTTTCTGCACCCCCACCTCTGCCCTGCTCTTTTCTGCACCCCCATCTCTGCCCTGCTTTTTCTACACCCCCAAACTCTGTGCTGCTCTTTTCTACATCCCCATCTCTGCCCTGCTCTTTTCTGCACCCCCACCTCTGCCCTGCTCTTTTCTGCACCCCATCTCTGCCCTGCTCTTTTCTGCACCCCCATCTCTGCCCTGCTCTTTTCTGCACCCCCATCTCTGCCCTGCTCTTTTCTGCACCCCCATCTCTGCCCTGCTCTTTTCTGCACCCCCATCTCTGCCCTGCTCTTTTCTGCACCCCCACCTCTGCCCTGCTCTTTTCTGCACCCCCATCTCTGCCCTGCTCTTTTCTGCACCCCCATCTCTGCCCTGCTCTTTTCTGCACCCCCACCTCTGCCCTGCTCTTTTCTGCACCCCCACCTCTGCCCTGCTCTTTTCTGCACCCCCAAACTCTGTGCTGTTCTTTTCTGCACCCTCATCTCTGCCCTGCTCTTTTCTGCACCCCCATCTCTGCTCTGCTCTTTTTTGCACCCCTATCTTTGTCCAGCTTTTTCTACACCCCATATCTTCCATGCTTTTTCTGCACTCCCATCTTTGTCCAGCTTTTTCTGCACCCCATTTCTTCCATGCATCCCAATCTCTGACCTGCTTTTTACTGCACCCCAGCTCTGTCCCGCTTTTTCAGCACCCCCATTTCTTCCCCACTTTCTGCACCCCCATCTCTATCCAGATTTTTTGCACCCCACCTCTGCCCTGATTTTTCTTCACCCCATCTCTACCCTGCTTTTTCTACACCCCAAATCTCAGCCCTGCTCTTTTCTGCGCCCCCTATCTCTGCCCTGCTCTTTTCTGCGCCCCCTATCTCTGTCCTGCTCTTTTCTGCACCCCCATCTCTGTCCTGCTCTTTTCTGCACCCCCATCTCTGCCCTGCTCTTTTTCTGCACCCCATTTCTTCCATGCTTTTTCTACTCCCCCATCTCTGCCCTGCTTTTTCTACACCCCCAATCTCTACCCTGCTCTTTTCTGCACCCCCTATCTCTGCCCTGCTCTTTTCTGCACCCCCATCTCTGCCCTAATCTTTTCTGCTCCCCTATCTTTGTCCAGCTTTTTCTGCACCCCATCTCTGCCCTGCTCTTTTCTGCACCCCCCATCTCTGCCCTACTCTTTTCTGCACCCCTATCTTTGTCCAGCTTTTTCTGCACCCCATCTTTGTCCAGCTTTTTCTGCACCCCATCTTTGTCCAGCTTTTTCTGCACCCCATCTTTGTCCAGCTTTTTCTGCACCCCATCTCTTCCATGCTTTTTCTACACCCCCAATCTCTGCCCTGCTCTTTTCTGCACCCCCAGCTTTGCCCTTCTCTTTTCTGCACCCCTATCTTTGTCCAGCTTTTTCTGCACCCCATTTCTTCCATGCTTTTTCTGCACCCTCAATCTCTGACCTGCTTTTATTCTGCACCCCCCCAGCTCTGCCCCGCTTTTTCAGTCCCCCCATTTCTTCCCCACTTTCTGCACCCCCATCTCTACCCAGATTTTTCTGCACCCCCACCTCTGCCCTGCTTTTTCTACACCCCAATGTCAACCCTACTCTTTTCTGCACCCCCTATCTCTGCCCTGCTCTCTTCTGCACCCCATCTTTGTAGAGATTTTTCTGCACCCTATCTCTGCCCTGCTTTTTCTACACCCCCAATCTCTGCCCTGCTCTTTTCTGCACCCCCTATCTCTGCCCTGCTTTTTCTACACCCCCAATCTCTGCCCTGCTCTTTTCTGCACCCCCTATCTCTGCCCTGCTCTTTTCTGCACCCCATCTTTGTCCTTTTCTGCACCCCATTTCTTCCATGCTTTTTTCTGCACCCTCATCTCTACCCAGATTTTTCTGCACCCCCAATTTCTGCCCTACTCTTTTCTGCACACCCCATCTCTACCCCACTTTTTTCTGCACCCACTGTCTCTGCCCTGCTCCTTTCTGCAACCTTCATAACTGCCCCATTCTTTTATGCACCCCCATCTCTGTCCAGCTTTTTCTGCACCCCCATATCTCTGTCCAGCTTTTTCTGCACTCCCATTACTGCCCCTTGTTTTTGCACTCCCATTTCTTCCCTGCTTTATCTGAACCCACACACACACACACACACACACACACACACACACACCTACCTGTCCTGCTCTTTGCTGCCTGGACAAGTCCCTATGTGTCCTGGCAGTGTATGAAAGCAATGACCAGGGGTTGAGCGAGTGTCGGGCAGGGGCGTGTTTGAGAACAGTACCGGCGGTTCTTTATTTGCTTCCATGCCACCAGCAGGTGCCACCATTCAAAGCACCTCACTGCTTCTATTTTTCTGATGTCACATTGGGGAGAGGAACTGTGAATGGTGGTGCTGGCAGCATATCAACAAATACAGTAAGAACCGCCAGCATTCTTTGCTCTTCACAGACGCCCCCCCCCCCCCCTCGCACTGGCCGACACTTTCATATAACCATATAACCATAAGGACCCTCTGCCCCCCACCTTTCCATGAATTGTGCTGCACCAGGCGCCTACCTCAACCCACTGTGAATGTGCCCGCTAGCACTACCCAATGAAGACAATCAGAGCCGTTTGACAAATTACATAATCACAGCAAATGGCTGTGATTGGACGATGCCCATGGATGCCCACGGGGCACAGGACAAAACCCAGGACAGTCAAAATCCCAAGTTTTGTTCAACTTTAAAGAAGCAAACGTCTGCAATGTAATTTTGTAAGTCATCCAGAAACTTATGTTGGTCTATGCTGCACTCAGAATTGTCTGGGCCCCATAAAATTAAATAGTGTCTGCCCCTTGGATCTGTCTCCTCTTTATATCTACCACTGTCATAGAGCAGCTGCCTTTCATTCTAGGCCTTTCTATAGCCCTATTTTTAGAACCAGTTCCTGATTCTATTGGGTTGCAGTTCTAAATGCACAAGAGACTGTGTAAAAAAATTTCCACTGTTAGTATAGGAAAGTTGGGTTTGGTATGGCCCCATTAGCTTTTGGTCTGTGCTCCATACAGAAGTCACTACTACCCCCTGCTTTTGGATGCAGCGACTTTGGTGGCAAATTGTTGAATGTGAACACTGTCTCAACTGAGTCCCTAATATTGAGCCTTGGAACTATCACTTTTACAGCAAAACTGTCAAAACTGATAAAACAGAAGCACCAGAATGCCCCACATTTTCAGTAAGATTACCATTCTCTGTAGTAGTTTACTACAGGTTATTAACAGAAAAGAATGGGACTATCGCACACTCCAGGTATAGAAAGCTGCTAGAGGCCTAAGCACACAATGCTGTAATTGCTGCACAGATCTGATGTTAAAGCTCCTGTTTTTGCTGATCAGTGTAATCAAGGGGGTGACTACTCTTTAAAAGCACAGAATATGAACGGTGTGTGCTTTGGCACAGGCAACCAATGACATTTCAGCAAAACATGCCAGGGCCAAAATTTCTTTCCAGGAATCACTTCATAAATACGGTGTTTTCAATATTTGCAGAAACACGTTACAAGCTTCCCTCATACAGACATGACAGGTTACACAGACAAAAACAAACAGGTCATTATTCTCATTTCCCTATAAAGCAACACAGAGGCATTGATGCAATAAAAACATGACTGGACTAGCGTTCCATAAGTCCTCCGTCTAAGCCCATCCAACCCAGAATAACAAGACCAGACCACCATGTAGTTGGAATGATTAATTTTAATCGGCCACGGCCAACAAAGTATAAACAAGTTTACAACAAGCCTATGGAAAAAATCCCCCCTTTATGTTCCGGGTCTGAGCAGCCTCATGATCCCCAAAATTAAAGGGGAAGGGAAGAGGACCAAGTTTACCAATCCGACCTCCAACCAAGCAGAAACCAACATAAGCTCGGCCGCATCCCTCCTAGGCCAGGGAGCTTAATCGGGCTAACTGCTGGTGTCCAACCAAATTCCCCTTCCCTACTTCCACCCCGAACACCACCATATCAACCAGAATCGTCCTGGCCGGTTTCCCCCCGTGGAAACAGCCGCACCCCCCCCCCATTGGCCATGCTAGCTCAGACCCAGAACCCGAGAGGAGACCCGCCCAATGGCCGTGACAATACATCAACATATATATAAAACAATACATCACCGAGAAGAAAGAACAGTACATTACATTCGATCAAAACATCAAACATTCTTTTGCGTTTTTTTTTTTTTTTTTTTTTTTTTTTTTTTTTATATAACAAAATATATACAATGCCATAAATAATAAATAATAAATACGGTACACTGCGACACCCACAACAGGTGACAACAGCACATTGTACCAACCTTATCTGTGTTTTTTTTTTTTTTTTTTAATAAATATAACAATAAATTACAACAATTCCAAACCCTAACAAACCACCTAACTCCATACTCTCACCCCAAGCACGTGACCAACAAAACCAACCACAACCAAAAACAGGGCGGGCGGGTGGGACTGCTCGTCCGTCCAGTCAGGGGTCAAAGAGGGAAGGGAGGGGGCGAACGCCCCCTTTATACTCCCCCCCTCCCCGATGTCACTTCCCTTAGTGACCACTTCCTCCCCATGGCTGGTCTGCCTCCGGCCAGGAACGCAGGCCAGTCATGGGGGCTGCCCTCCTTAAAGGGACGGCGCTTTCTTGACTGGACTAGCGTTCCATAAGTCCTCCGTCTAAGCCCATCCAACCCAGAATAACAAGACCAGACCACCATGTAGTTGGAATGATTAATTTTAATCGGCCACGGCCAACAAAGTATAAACAAGTTTACAACAAGCCTATGGAAAAAATCCCCCCTTTATGTTCCGGGTCTGAGCAGCCTCATGATCCCCAAAATTAAAGGGGAAGGGAAGAGGACCAAGTTTACCAATCCGACCTCCAACCAAGCAGAAACCAACATAAGCTCGGCCGCATCCCTCCTAGGCCAGGGAGCTTAATCGGGCTAACTGCTGGTGTCCAACCAAATTCCCCTTCCCTACTTCCACCCCGAACACCACCATATCAACCAGAATCGTCCTGGCCGGTTTCCCCCCGTGGAAACAGCCGCACCCCCCCCCCATTGGCCATGCTAGCTCAGACCCAGAACCCGAGAGGAGACCCGCCACAGTCAGGAAGCGCTGAAACCTTAGTGCTGCCTGGCCCGCCACAACTCGACCGCCATCTTGATCCGCTCCTTCAAAGCTAGGTTGAACAGGTCGTTCCTCATATCATTAAGGTGCAACCCATCGGACCGAAAAAACCCCCTCATCCCTTCCACATCAACGTGGCGCACACTCAAACCCCCGTTGAGCCTCACGAACCTCGCCATGGCCTCGTTAACCCTCACCCGAACCTTCTCCAAGGCCAACGAGTCCCTAGCGTGCCGCCAAACAAAACGGGGGACAATGTGGGACCATACTAAAACCACCCCCGGGAAAAAACCCAGAAAAAACAGCAAATCCCGAGTCATATCCTTAATCAACCACCTCATAGGGACCCTCCCTAAATCATTCCCCACATGTAAAACCAAAAACACCCGGAGGCCTTGTCCTCGCAGCCACACGCAGCGTATGCTCCCGCAGTGCCTCCCAGCACATTCCTCTCACTCCGGCCCAGCTTAACCGCGCTCGATCCTCTGGTATGCCCAGCTGCTTTCCATTCCTTCGCACCTCCGCACGGCGAGCCGACCAAAAAATAAAGGAATGGCCAACAATCAGGACTGAGCATGCAGATTCTAAAAAGAGAATAAGGAAAAAAGGGGAAGGGAGGGTGGGAGGCAAGATAATGTTAAAACCGCTCACCTATATGACTGATCAATCCTATCCGGCCGCACATACCGCCGGAACCGCGTCGACTCCCACCTACCCAACCTCTTTATTATCTCTTCCGGGAGCCCCAGCCTGGCCGCCTCTGTTGCAGCCCCAATCCGAAAGGAGTGGGTCCCATAGTCCCCACTCGCAAGCCCCAGCTCTTTCAGACATTTCCGGAAAACCGCTAAAAATTGAAACCGCGACAAGAAAGAACCGTCTTCATGCACCAACAGCGGGCCATCTCCAGGAGGCCGAACACCCATGAATTCCTCGAAGGTCGCAGCCGGACATGAAGAACAGTGCCGCAACCTCCCCAAAAAGACACTAACCCCCCTACCCCTTTGATCCGTTTTTGATTTCCCTATACGCACCACCACCCCCTCATCCGCTGCCACTACATCCCCGACCCCCAAACCCCCAGGTAACCTCTTATTGGGGCTCACCAGCTCCCCCACCCTGAGAGCACCAAAAAACGCCAGTGAGAATGCCGCCTTAAACAGACTCACTTCAAACCCGGCCGTACAGACCCTAGGCAACACCTCAATCAACCCCCGCAACAGGCCCCACGAAACTGGTCGTCTGCTGTGCACCACCCTGTGTCCCTTACGCCAACCTTTCAGTGCCTGCCGGACCCAAAATGATTTATTCATATCGGCCCATCCCTCTAACCAACACAAGAAGGCTATAGCCGACATCTTCCTGTCGACTGAGGCCGGGGTCTCGCCTTTCGCTACCAAATCACTCACATACCAGATCAACAACCCCTGTCTGTCCATATCCGTTGCCGGCACCCTAAACTCCTCCATCAAGGACCACCATTGCTGCCATGTCTTCACGTATGACCCCCAAGTGGATGGTGCGACCGACCTCTGGATCAGGCTAAACAGGCATCTCACAGGATCTCCAGCAGCCAGTTCGGGCACGCCTCGCCGACCTCCCGTGCCAATTTCCTGAAGCGCTCCCACTGCGAACGAGAGAGAGCGTCAGCTATACCATTCTCCACCCCAGGCACATGTGCCGCCCTGCACCACACATTGTACCGCAGGCAACCCAATACCAGCTGCCGGAGCAGCACCACGACCGGCATTGACGATGACGTCTGAGTGTTAACGGCCGCAACCACCGACATGACCGTCTGACCTAAAACACACTGCCCTGTTCCTCAGCACCTCTCCCCACAAGGTCACAGCCACCACCAGAGGGAACAGTTCCAGAAAGTCCAAGTTCCTTATCACAGCCGAATCCGACCACCGCCCGGGCCAAGAGCCTGCACACCAACGCCCCGCCAAGTAAGCCCCAAAGCCACCTGACCCCGCCGCATCGGTGAAGAGCTCGAGCTCATCACTCGCTATTATCGGCTCCAGCCAGTACGCCCGCCCGTCAAAGGATTCCAGGAAGGTAATCCACATCCTAATATCCTCTTTCAACGCCGCCGTTACCCTAATGAAATGATGCGGCTCACGAACCCCAACTGTCGCCAACGATAAACGCCTAGTGAATACCCGCCCCATGGGTAAAACTCGGCACGCAAAATTCAACTTCCCCAGTATCGATTGCAGTTGCTGCAATGTAACCTTCCTAACCGCCAAAGCCCCTTCCAGTCCTTCAACTAGGTCATCAATCTTATCTCTCGGCAGCCTACAGACCCTCCCCACTGTATCGATTTCAATCCCCAAAAACTGAATCACGGTTGCCGGACCCTCCGTTTTGTCATGCGCCACTGGAACCCCGAAAGCCCCGAAAACCTCCAACATTGTCCCCAGCAGCAACTCACAAATTCTAGTGTCCGCTGGCCCAACGCACAGGAAATCGTCCAAATAGTGGGTTACGGACCCCACGCCCGCTCTCTCCTTAACCACCCACTCCAGAAATGAACTGAAGGCCTCAAAGTATGCGCACGAGATCGAGCACCCCATCGGCAAACATCGGTCCACATAGTAACCCCCTTCGAAAAAACACCCCAGGAGGTATAAACTATCAGGATGCACCGGCAGAAGCCGAAAGGCGGACTCAATATCTGTCTTTGCCATCCGTGCCCCGGGCCCGCCTCACGCACCAAACCCAACGCAAAGTCAAACGATGTGTACGACACCGATGACAGCTCTTTGTCTATGCCATCGTTAACCGACGTGCACCTCGGGAAAGACAGGTGGAGTATAAGGCAGAATTTCCCCGCTCCTTCTTGGGCACCACCCCCAAGGGGGACACCACCAGTCTTTCCATCGGGGGAACACTAAATGGGCCCGCCATCCGCCCCAATGCAACCTCCTTCTCTAACTTCCCCTTTATCACCTCCGGCTGCTCCCGCGCTGACTTTAGGTTTTTAAGGGAGTGTCCCTCGGGAGGCACAGCGCACGGGATAATAAAGCGTCCCTCAACAACCGCGCCGCCCCCTGATCGGGATACCTACTTAGCCAGGGGCGCATCGCAACCCCGCTCACCGGCGAAACCCCTTTTCACAGGACCATCTGTCCCCCTGCGCCCCCCTCCTCGACCCTTCTTAAAGCAACGCACTCCCGGATGACTCCCCCCCACAACCCGAGCACTCGTGCCGGAATTTGCATGTAGGCCCCCATCTGCACGAGGAGTCGTTGAAGGCCCAGCACACTCCCCGCTTGGCCGCCTCCGCCACTCCCGACCCCGCTGAAGTGGCGCCACCCTGAAAGGGAGGGGGACCCCATCTTGCAGGGTACACTCCCCCCCTGGGATTCATCACCCGCAACCAAAGCCCGATATCCCTGTGGTCCCAGCCTAACACTCTGCTGACCGCCATCCGCTGCCGAAACTGCTCATCATACCGCAGCCCAGCCGAGCCCCCGTACATCCGGAGGGCCTCCCATATAGCATCCAGGTAGCAAAACAGCGGCGAACAGTGTTCCGGGTTTTTCTCCCCCACCACGCTTGCGAGAATAGTAAACGCCTGCAACCAATTACCGAAAGTTCTCGGAATCAGCCGAAAGCGCCTCCTATCTTCATCCTCCTCCTTCCTATACTCCTTCCCTTTCTCCCAGCTCTCGACCCCGAAACGCTCCAACGGTAACAGAGTGAAAATATCCACGTATTCCCGACGCCAAATCTTCTCCTTCACCTCCTGCTTCAAGTGCCCCCCCAACGGGCCCTCAAAACACACATAGGTGTGCCCCTTAGCGGAGTCAGAAATCGGTGCCGGCCTATCGCTCCCCTTGACCCCGCCCGACCCCACGACCTCCATAGACCTCCCTTCGCCATTGCCCGGGCCCTCTAACCCACGTGGCGTCGCTGACCCCCCGACGTCCACCGCTGAACCCACTGCCCCCAGTGTCCCGGCCGCCGTCTGGCCCTGAGACGCCCCCAGACCTTGTCCCCCCGAACTGGCCCCCACCTCCCACCTTGTTAACAGGTCCCTAACCCCCGCCACAAAATCAACTAAACCCTCTGCGCCCCCACCCGTAGCAACCCCACTCTGAGCTTGTGATAATGACAGAACATCAGTAATAACACGTGGCTCACCCTGCCGAACGATCCCGCCGCTAGGTCCGCCAGACTGCCGCTCCGATCCCTGAGTCGCCAGGCCCGACTGGCCCAGCGACCCGCTTACTGCCGGATGTCCTGCTGCCGCCGCCGATCCTGGCACCGCCGACCCACTGGAGGAAGACGATGGTCCTGCGCCGTCCGCCCGCCAACCTGGTGTCCCGACCGCCACGCTGCTCCGCGCCAGATCCTGGTCGACCACCGCCTGCGGAGAAAAAAGGAGGGGCGAGTAGCTGTCCGTAGCCGGGAAACCGAGACCCCGGCCGTATGCCCGCGCGTCCGCTGCGCCCGCTTGCGAATGGGAGGGGGAGAACGCCATGCGCGCAAGCCCGGACGGCTGGGGGGCGGCGAGCTTGAAGGGCCACGCCTGCAAGGATGCGGGGGCGTGCCCTGACAGCGGGGCCGGGAGGGGGCGCAGTAAAGCCTGGGGGGAGGGAAGCAATCGGGGGCGGCGGCATCGGACCGTGGCGTGCCCCGTAAGAGGGGGGGCGCACCAGGAGGGTGTCGAGACCAGACCGCCAGGGGAGGGGGGGCGCGGGAGGGCAGGGGTAGGGGGGTGGTATGTGTGGGGGGTGCTTGGGTGCACGTTGAGGGGCCCGCCCAGGCATCCCAAAGGATGCCGGGGGGCCCCATGCTGGTGCCGGAGGCGCTAGCTGTGCCCCCCGGCTCCAGCCCCCGCTCCGTAGGGAGCGGGGCTCTGACCGACCTGACTGGCGAGGTGTGGGGGGGGGCAGGGATGGCGTGGTGTGGGTGGGGGGCTAGGGTGGCGCGGTGATGAGGAGGTGGGGGGGGGGGCGGTCTCCGGCGGAGGAGCCGCCTTATGTCTGCGGGAGCCGCCCGCCGCCCTCCCCCCGCTGTGCTGTGTGAGGGGGGGGGTGAAACACAAGCCGCAGCTCCCCGCCTGCCAGAGCGGCGGGGAGCCGCAGCACTCGCACGGCCCGAGCTGCGATGCCCGGGCCGTGCAGTAACAGGAGGACGGGGCGGGGCCAGCAGCGGTGACGTCACCGCCGCTCCCGGCCCCGCCTGAGGCAGAGGAGATGCTGGCCGCTTGCGGCCAGCACTCCTCCAACGGGGCGCCGCCGGATCAGGCGCCGAGGTGCTGGCCAGCGAGGGGGAGGACGCAGGAGGGGGGGGGGCACACATGGCGATCGCGCCCCCCCCCGCCCCACGACCAGGTAGGAGCCAGAGGGTGCAAGGTGAGGGGGAGATGGAGGCTGGGAATGGGCCCTCGCTCCCCGCCGGTCAGAGCGGCGGGGAGGCGAGGGGCTAAGGCGGGCGACTGCCCGGCGTGACTGACGGGGGCGGCGATGAGGACTGGGGGGGGGATTAAACTCCTTACCCAGTCCTCGCCTCGCCGCTCCGCCTCCCTCCTCAGCTGCGACAGAAGGGCTTCCATGCCCTCAGGGGATTTTTGGCCGGGCGAGCGTCAGTCCTGACTGCTCGTCCGTCCAGTCAGGGGTCAAAGAGGGAAGGGAGGGGGCGAACGCCCCCTTTATACTCCCCCCCTCCCCGATGTCACTTCCCTTAGTGACCACTTCCTCCCCATGGCTGGTCTGCCTCCGGCCAGGAACGCAGGCCAGTCATGGGGGCTGCCCTCCTTAAAGGGACGGCGCTTTCTTTAAAGCATTGAAGGCAGCAAAAAAAAATTGTACAGAGCCACTGTTAGTGGTGCAGGCCATGAGACATCCCCCCTCATGTTGGGCTCTGTCATTGGGAAGGGTGGATGGGCAAGGACAAGGTGGGGGTGGAATATTTTCCTTTCCACACTGGGCACAATTTTGCCTAGAAACTGCCCTGATACCAGGTGATTCCCAGACTTAGGCCCTTATTTAACAAGGGATAGCGCCAGGTAGCGAATGGTGAGCGAACAGTAATGACGGTCACCGCCACGAGAACGCCGACTCCCCTCCGCAATCACACATTTATCAAGCCGATCCTGCTTAGCGACTGACAGAGCGCCAGATAGCGAATCATTCTTCATTATTCCAGCCTCACCCCACAGCGTCAGCGAGCGACCTTGAACAGCGACAGGTATGACCTCTCGCTACCTGGCGCTCTCCAATGCATTTCAATGGAGCAATCTTTAAATATTCTTAATTAATTGCTATTATTTTTTTTTTTTTTTTTTTTTAAATGTCAAAAATTCTGGGACCACTTCTGCAATTAGATATTTTTTTTAAGGTAAAAAAAAAATAAAATTGTGCAGAATTGATATTACAGGTCTGATATTAATGTATTCATATTACAAAATGTTTTGAAAAACTTGTTTTTTCTTTTCCAAAAATATGGTTGGGGGTTAAAAAACTACTTTTAACCCATCGCCGCCAGCGCTCTGGGGTTTAAACAAGCATTTCACAGCGCGAGAATTTTTTTTGAGCGTGATTTGTTAATGAATATGCTGGGAGCCGTTCGCTATGGCCATTCGCTGTCATGCGCTCCCATACAGCGCGGAACCTGTCAAACAGCGACTCCTAACCCCGTATTCAACATTACCGCACACTGACTGAGTCGCTGTCAACAGCCGAACAACGCCCAAGCACAGCAAATACTAGCGGGCGCTGTGAAAATACCGCTACTGTCGCTCATCTGTCGCTACCTGGCGCTATTAATGAATCGGCCTCTTATTGTAAATTTTCACATTCACAATTATTTTTTAGTATATTTTTAATAAATATTCACATATTTCTGAACTTATCAGATCAAATAAACACAAAAAATTTATAAAAATGTTAAAGTGCACCTAAAATAACTCACATGTGTATATAGTGCTACCGATCAGTAGTGCTTTGGAATTATTTTGTACTAGTTTTTGAACATCCTGCTTGGAGCAGGTGCAAAAAGTACACAACACACGCCGGTATGGTTTTTATTAATGAAAAGAAATGTAGGCGTCTGATTTTTTTTTACAGTAATTTACAATATTTAAAATAGAAAAAACAATGTGGCCCCCTTTCCCCCAAGACAAGCAGCTCAGGACAATGGGTATAGGAGCTGACAACCTAAGGCTTAGAGGCTGAACCATCAACCACCAGTTCTGCAGGTTTACCAGCTTCTACGCCATTTGGCACAGGTCCAGTGCTCTTCTAGGGTGCCAGGGGCACTATATATAATGTTTCTTGCTAGGGAAGAAATAAGGTGATTTTCCATATGGCGAACATTGTAAGGCATATTACTGCATTCAATTTGTAGGCAGCTGCTAACCTGTTAAAGGTGGTTGCCAGTCTGCCCCCCTGCTGTTTGCCAAAGCCCCCAGGGAGTTGGGTTGCAGTGGAGGTGCAGGTTGAAATGCGTGCCATTGCCTAGAACTTTTAGTTTCCACGTTCTGGACTAACCAGCAGCTGATCCTTTAGTTCTGCTCTGTGGAAATGAAAAGTTCAGGCCTCCAGTGCAACGGTTTCATCACCCCCGCACCTTCACCGCCTGCACGCTTGTTTTCCCCTGCCAGAGCTGCCATCAGGGCCACACAGCTGGGGATCAATTCAGGTCCGGCACTCAGGCAGTCCTGCCCCCCCCCTCCCAGTGGCGGCCCTGTGTGATAGTATTACAAAGTCATATAGATTATACGTTCCATGACCTAGATCAGGGGTGTAGCTGGGGGGGGGGCGGGCAGGGAGTGCACCTGCCCCAGGTGCAGCAGGTCATGGGGGCGCCAAAGGGGGTCCTGAGCACAGGTGGGGGGCGCCATATTGAATCTTTCCCCCGGGTGCCAGAAAGCCTCTGGCCTAGAAACTCCTCTGACCTAGAATCCTCCTTACTTTAATCCTGCATGTAGTCTCCTGACTAGCGATGAGCTGCATCTGCCTCTATTCTGCTCTGGTGCAGTTTTACTGCCCCAAATTGCATGATGTGAACAACCATCAGAGGCCCCCTTAGCCAAATAATATATTTTTGAAATGCTAAAAAAATATCCATTTTCCTCCTTGTAAAGCTAGACAGTTTTTTTTTCACAGAATAATGTAATCTGAGTGAAAAAATGTCCATTTTGTTAGTACAACATCTGTGTATAAAGCTAGAGCTTGCCCTAAAAAAAAACATTTTTTACCAAAAAACAGGGCTGGTCAAATTGGACCTGGATTTTTGCTGGTCAAACTGAATTAGACAAAATTTGTCTTTACCTTTGACACTAATCCAAAGCCCAACACAGTTAAGCATCCAATAATATGGAGACCACTGGTTGGTCGAGATCTATAGGTTTATTAAACAATTTTAGAAACCATACTTCTCATATACATCAGACTAGACTGTCAAACCAGATTCATTAGAATCACTATGATGTTTTGTGGACATACATATTCCTGTGAACAACAGAGAACCGAGGCCTCACTGCTTATCTTGGGGAAGCAAAGTTGTTATCACTGGAAAATTCCAGCTCAGCCCAGCGCCATTTCTCTTGATAGAGAAAGTTTTCCGAGGCCATAGATAACCCCTAGACACAACTGCTGGGAGAATGTTCCCTCATTGTCCAGTATATGCCAGCCAGTGCTAAATTACACTATGACATGTAACATTAGAAGTAGCCAGAACCATTCTAGACATGAAGGTCCTATTAATGCAGAATAAGATATCGCATCTTTCATTGTTATTAGATTATGGGCAAAACTGGACTCTGCATCCCCTATTGTTACCCCCTGCTAATTTATAAGTAGAATGATTTGGTCTGGAGTTCAGCTTTATATATATATATATATATATATATATATATATATATATATGTGTTAAAGTGAGGCCATAGTGCAATAAACCGTAAAAAACAGTCATGTATCTTTTTGATTAGACTGACAACTAAAAAAAATCCCCAAACACCCGATTTAATTGTGTGGATGTTTTAAAGATTTATTTCATTTAAAAAAAGTTTGGTAAGAAGTGACTGGTTACATTAGTTCCCTCCTCATATTCTCCAATTGCATTATTGCATTTTACAATTACACACACACACACACACACACACACACACACACACACACACACACCCTCCAGTGCCTCACATTGTAATGTGAAAGCCATGTGGTTGATTCAGAGTCAGGTGAGAATCCTCACTCATTTGTAGGAGAGAAAACTACCATTGACTTCCTTCCTCTCCTTTCTCTTTCTCTCCTAAAAAAGAAGCGAGACTTTTCATCTGGCTCAGAATCGCCCCCCATGTCTTATTGTTACAAAGGAAGAAGGGAGACATTACCTGACTGTTCTGTAGAATGGCTGTCAGTCCTTTATCCCTCAGTCCAGATGAGTGATTGTCTGCAGAATGAGGTTTGGAGCTAGCACAGGGGCCTGGGAGCACCACTAGGATGGGGGAGTGGGCTGGCTCCCCTACAGAAAGGCATAAATGTAGCTCTGTTTTAGTGTACAGAGTACAGTGACATGATATGCTCTGCTTCCTGAGCTGGCCAGAGGTAGCCTAGAATAACGGGCTGCTTAATCCACATCCAATCATTCACACATCCACCATCCCCTCACTTCCACATCTGAACAGAACTCTTTATAAGAGGATATTAATGTCTCTGCAGTCATCAAACACCAATAAATAGCTGTAGTGTCATTATACATTGCTGAGGTCAGTATCATCAGATTCAATGTAACCACAAGAAATACAAATGGACTTTTATCTTACTATAGAGAAAATATATCTTATTCCTGCCTTGTACTGAACACTTGAACATATTCTCTTAGTGGGCTAGCCATGAAATACTGGCCATGTGATCAGGACACAATCCACCAGCTCTGCTCTACAGTAAACCTTTCATAATAATAGACATAACAATATGTTAAAGGGACAGTCCAGGCAATACCAATAATAGGCAGCAGGGCACCCTGTAAGCTACAGTGGTCGCACTTGCCGGACTGGCTCATTCTGAGAGGTTTGGGGTACAGGGATGGCTGTGTGACCACATTTCGAGCGTAGTCATGGAGGAATGGAATAAAAAGCAGGGAAAAGCTTTGGAGATTTGTTACAGCACCTACAGCGCGCTGCAGGAAATAAAATAGAGGCACTTGGGACAAGGTACACGGAAACTCTCTATCCCACTTGACTGGTATTCAGAGATCTTCCATTTGTTTTCTTCAAAGTGGACCAAAACCTAGGATTTTCACTACCCGCGGTTTTGGTCCTTGCCCCAGGTTAATCCTGATTTTGGATGCCCTACTGTGTGAACCTTGAGTTACCCCAAAAACTCACCTTTTCCCGGTCCCATGTCACATGTACGGGCTCTTGCTTGATTAGCACCATATGCCATGCATATTGATGATTGGCGTACATCAGCCCTGTTTAGTCTGGCATAAGGAAGCGCGAGTGGCCACATCCATGGTATTCTTGTGGCACTGCTGCCCCAGTCTATCTCTCTATCTCTCAAATATAGGGGTGCCGGGGATTGCGCTGCAGCTCGCAAACGTGGCATGGGAGCCCTGAAAAAGGCAAGTGAATGCTGGGTAATCACAGAGGATCATCACAAATTGGGCTGTCCCAAGGTAAGTTGATTGCCCGCCCCTCCCCCCGGAGTCAGCCATTCAAGTCGGCCTGGCAGAGTGAGCACACAGATCAGGGATGCCGAATGAGACCTGCACATACACCGTAGGATCAGATCAAAGTGAGTAAAGGGCAAACCAGGCTGAGAACTACATCAGTGGTATCAAGCACCAAAGAATCAGGCAGTCAACCAGCTGAGGTACAGAGGGAATGACAACCTACAAAATGTCCCATCTTTTTTTCTTCAGCCTTGACCCACATTTTAGGGATTGCACCTACTAGAATTGATCCCCTGATGACACAGGCCATTGGGAAGGGTAGACAGAAGACTGACAGATAACAGGGAACAGGACATTCACCAACACAAGCAGAGAGACAAAGACACAAAAGATAGTGTTCTATGGATAGAACTCAAGGTTATAGGGTAACCTCAGGTAAACTGCTCCCAATTTATCTATTGCATTGTCCCAAAGGGGGGCTCTCAGAGGTTATAGTTAGGACTGCACCTCACAGAGGCACCTTGGCGCTTGGTGGTGCAGCTTCAGCATACTTCTGTAGAAGTGTGTGAACCAAGACCTGTTTTTAACCAGATTTAGAAACAGCTTATAGGTTTGTCTGCAAGCTAACAGGGTTGAGTTCTGTGGCTCCTTTAAGACTTGTGTATCCTAATTGCCCTGCTCACGTGCACCTCCCAGGTTAGTTATAAATCGGTTTGAGTGGCTGCTACCCCTCCTTTGTAAAGCACACAGGGTGTGGGGTCTAGGTTGTACTGTAGTAGTAAGTAGGTGTCTGAGTAGGATGTCTTGAATACAGGCAGGCAAAGGCAGGCAGATAGTCAGCAATGGATAACAATACAGATTCAGTATAGGACATCCTAAGAAATAAATACTATCATTGTCTTTATTTAATCAGTGTCTACTCATGGGGTTTATTGTGCGACCCTTTTATACATGTATCTCCTTTTGTTCAGTGGGTACATGGTCATACCCCTAGACTGACGAGCAGTAAGGACGTGGGGAGAGCCCTGGGAGGCCCACATACACAACGAGGGGAATGAGAGGCTGAAAGCCACAACTGCAGCGCAGCACGCTATCGTGCGCTTAAAGAGTGGCCCGTGACTGAACAAATAGGACATCAGGAGCCAGCAACTATCCTGCTTGAGACACTAGGAGTGCAAACCAGGGTTACTCTGAACCGGATTTCTCGGGGGAAATGTCAAAATAAATGTATGATGCACTAGAAATTGAGTCGATGAAGTTCCCTTTCAAGGGGCACTGAGGAAGCCAGATGCAATAGGCGAAACATGTCTGCCCAGGGGAGGGAATTCTGAACAGCCTGGTGAAAGCCAGAGAATAAGGGAATACAGACTACCTAGCATCCATAACAACAAACAATAAGATATGCATGTCTGAGGTATAATCATGAAGAACCAAATATGATTGCATGTGGTTGTAAGCAATCAAGAATATGTTTTTAAATGTATGTATCATATTTATTTGGAAATGTGGTGTAGAAAAATAAAAAGCTATTGAATCACAAATAGTGAGGTCTTGGTCATAGGCTTTTTCTAACACACTGGGGGAGGCCTAAAACCCCAGAACCAGCAGAATATTTAATCAGTGTCCAATCATGAGGTGGCAAGAGATTATAGATGGCTATTGGCCATACTATCAATACCTGGGCTCATTGGCCTAGAACTTTAAGGAAACTTTTTTAAAGTTCCCAGCAGATCTCAGGTCAGGGTTGACACAATGCTCCACTGCTTATCTTCACCGAGTCCTACGTCACTTTCAGGCTGGAACTGGCACTGCAATATTTTTTACTGTTTACTGGTTTTCCACTCTGTGGATAGGAATAAAAAAGTTCTTTTCAGGGCTAGCAGCCATGATGTTACTAAAACAGATCAAGTGCAACATGATCATTAATTGTAATCTCTCACTGTGGCCTACAGTGATCACATGGTCCACAGAGAGGACAGTTCGCACCTGCAATAGGTGAAGCAAGATTGGGTCATAGGGAATAATTTCCAGGACTATAGAAATCCTCCGCCTCCTCTTCAGCACTGCTGGAGCATGTATACCCTGTTGGGGCTGCAAAAAATCCCTGCCAGTAAAAGGTTACTTTTCCTCTTCACACAGTCCAGTAATAGACGGGGAAGCATTATTACAGCTATGTAAATAATTGTAAATAATATTTTTTACAGGCCTTGGCAGCCCCTCTTATCACAGGTCCCTTTTAATATATTTTCCGAGCTAATTACAGTCCATTTTCTTTTATTTGGTTTATCAAGTTTTTTCTCCTCTTTTAATGTACTAATGTACCTTTTACTGCACAATTATGTTTACACTGGCACTTAATAAATTTCAATTTAAAGTACAAAATGTCTTGCAATTTAATTTACAACATTTTATCACTAGCGTGAAGGCATTAGCGGGAAATGGTCTGCAATAATTAAAAATTGTTCACATGTCATACTTTGATTATAACTTGCTAAAAGTTTATTTAACCACTGCCACCCTATAAATTATAAACTCTGTGGGAAGTTTAAATGATGTTTACCCCTCTTACCTTCCTGGCAGCAGTGCCAAGAGATTTCGCACTCATTTACTCAAACAAGAACAAGCTTACCAGCTTTTCTACAAATTGGCTCTTACACGTTATTTTAGAATTTATTTATTCTTACAAATCTAGAGTTCTGGGCCACTTGCAATGTTCCCAAGGGCCTCTGGACCCCATGCTATATTTTCACCTATTTTCCAGGTTCCCACTGTAGCAGGAACCACGGCAGTGATTTTAGTGGTGCAAGGCTGATTTTGTGTATCAGGGCTCCAAAGATTAAATTCCTATAAAGTTGACCAAAACCCACCGTGATCGGCTCGGGAATCTATAAGATTCCCAGGACGATCAATCCCCTCCCCCCGGGGCATCCAAAATCGGGATGCCCCGCTCTGAGAAAGCCCCCCAGGTTGCCCCATACACTTACCTTGCTTCCCTGTCCAACGGCACATGCACGAGCTGCGGCAGCATCAGCGCTATCCCTCTACCCACGCCAGGCATTTGTGAGTGGCCGACGTGGGCACGCTCCCTGTTAGAGGGAAGCAGGGGATGTGGCCACCAGCAGGCCTTAAAGGAAGGCTTAGACAACTTGACGTCATCGGCTCCTAGAGCGCCGATTGGACAAGCAGTCGCACATGAGCCATAGGACCAGGAAGAGGCGAGTTAACTTCGGTGATCTGGGGGGTTTCATGCAGCAGGGTTCCCCAGGGGAGAAGGACCAAAACCCAGGATAGTCAAAATCCTGGGTTTTGGTCCACTTTGAAATCCATTCTACCATGACCACGTGAAAACATGGTCTAACAGCTATTATGTTCCTTGGAACTTTCAGTGCAAGCCACAGTGGCCGCAGCCAGCTCTAACTACAGCAGAATATACAGGACTCCATGTGTTCCCAAGGGCGCCATGACATGCCCTTCCCAGTTAAGCCCCATCCAACAATGGAAGCAAAGCCAGTGGCTTGGATAAAATGTATTCATAAGATATTTGCATATAATCAGAGATTTTGAGGAAGGAAGCATGTTCAACCGAGTTTATCAGGGAATGCAAAGTACTGGTGGGTAAAGAGGATGCCGCCCCTGAAAGCCAGTATAAGGCATGCAGAAAGCAGGTTAATATAACCCCTAGCCTGGAAAGTCCCTTTTAAGCAGAACAAACCCAAACTGTCCTGCCTTCCCCTGGGATATCCCAAATCAGGATTCTCCGCTGTCCGCTGAAATCCCCCAGGTCACCGGTAAACTCACCTTTCCTACGGCTCCCATAGCATCTATGAGATGAGGTGCATGCCCAGGCATTCAGTTAAAGAGCATGTACAAATCTAAAGGGACCTGGAGATGCGGTCGTCCTCACCCCCACATGCCGAGCTCAGTGTCCAAACAGAGCCGTGTTGCCGATCATTATTATACATGGCATGCAAAGCTGATTGGATGATCTGAGTGCCCAATACCACATGATACCCATGGCAAATAGCGAGCACTGAGTCTCCTGACTGGAAATACACTCCCCAATGGAGAATAGAGATTTGCCTAAAACACAGAAGCTGAGATGAAATAGCAATTGAGAAACATTAAAGAAAGGGGAGAAATATGGGGGACCATCAGGACCAGTTAAAAGCTTAGCCAGCCAGGGCCATCAGGACCAGTTAAGGGCTTAGCCAGCCAAAAGCGCATGGGGCAGAGTCATTTGCACTTCAAAACTGCAGAATTTCTGGTGGAAGGCGGCTGAAGAGGAATTTTGTGCTTACTACTGGCGCAATCCATTAATCAGGTGCCTAGGCGCATGTGGAATCGTCCACCTTAGTGTGTTGTTTCCAGAACTCCATACTTACAGCCTTTTGATGAAGTCAGAATAATACTACATTTTTCCTTCACTGCTTTTCATCTTTTAAACCAAAAACTGTTGTTGGATAAGCACAGCCCAATATAATTAATCAAAGAAAGGGGGTGCCAGAGATTTTGGTGCTTGTAAAACTCAATCAGATACAAAACATAGAAGGGTCACTCTGGTATGCCCCATACATGCACCAAAGATTATCCGCACTCACCCTAAGTAAGTAGTACAGACCAATAAATTCTAAGAAGTTATCTCTAGTTTATTAAATTAAACAATAGATCAACAAGGACCAAATGGACATCACATGGTTAAAAAACATATATACAAGACAATAAAAAAGAAAGAAAGCGGGGGGAACTCTAGGCAAGGCAATTATAAATATTCAATAATCTTATTTAACCTATACAGAATCATATATCAAGGGTATAGGAATATATATCTGCATGGTATTAGACACCTAGCCAGTCAGTGGGAAATCAGGAAATAAACCAGAACACCGTGTATAGTGTGAAAAGTAAAAAGCCTGTATGTGCTGTGACTAGAAAAAGAATACATGCAGTGTAAGAAAAGGAGTGCCCAGAAAATACTGTGCAAAGAATCTATATACAGTGTATGTGCTGGCTATATAATATAGACACTGACTGGCTAAAGTGAATGACCCAATGCAATCCAATAATAAAGCAATCAAATATTGTGAAACAATAAGTACATCACCGTTTTAAGCCAAGGCCCGCCGATCCCCCCACCGATCTATACAACCGCCGACGAGCTGCGTGGATACGCCACTTCACCTTCTATGTTTTGTATCTGCTTTTCATCTTTTAGGCTGCTTTCTCTATGCATTAGGAGATATATATATATATATATACTGTTTTTTCAGAGGGTCATCTGGTGACTAGATATAGGATCAGTATGTCAGTATGTAATATATTTACTTTCTATAAATTGCATATTGTTATCCTTCTTTCAAATAAAAGACTCCAGTGATGCCACTAAAAAAAAAATATTTCCTTTTATGTAGCATGGATTAAATTTTAAATGGATATAATAGTGTAATACCGTATCGGGGTGTCAAACTCATTTTCACTGAGGGTCACATTAGCATTAGGGTTGACTTTAAAGGGCATGGTTAAAAAACAAGATGCAAACATGACCATTTAAATGTATGGCTACAGACACAGAAGGATTCTGTCTAGGACAGATGCGTTATTTATATTTTTCCGAGGACAGCCATAGATTTATTTTGCAAGATTCAGGATAAGATAGGCACGTTTTGTTTGCCCAGGAGAGATGCAGATGCTTTTCCCAGGACAGATGCAGAAAGATTTTACCCAGGAAAGACACTGAATTATTTTGCCCAGGGCAGATGCAGAATAATTTTGCTCAGGACAAATGCAGAATCATTTTGCCCAGGAAAGAGACTGAATAATTTGCCAAGGACAGATGCAGAATTATTTTGCCCAGGACAGATGCAGATTAATTTTGCCCAGGACAAATGCAGAATAATTTTGTCTGTGACAGATGCTGAATAATTTTGCTCTGGACAGGTGCAGAATTATTTTTGCCCAGGACAGATGCAGAACTATTTATTTTTGCCCAGGACCGGTGCAGAATTATTTTTGCCCAGGATAGATGCAGAACTATTTATTTTTCCAGAACACCCTGCAACAACAGATTTAGCAGCTCTGCTGTGTCAGTTTGTGGAAGTGCAATATACCAGTGCATTACTTGGTGGCACCTCATACAGAGGCGAGGACGTGCTGCTAGTGTCAGAAGCCTAGGAGTGACTGGACCAGCGAGAAGGGGCACTGCTCAGCCTCCACTGTCTGGTACCTGTCAGAGGGCCACATAAAAAGGCTTGGAGGGCCACATCCGGCCCCCCGGGCCTTGAGTTTGGCACATGTGCCAAATCTGAATCACAATATGTATTTGAGTAGCATATGTGTAGCTGTGTGGCTGTGTAGCTGTTAAAAACTCTCAACAGTCCATGTCTTGATGCTGAAGATTAAATAGTGTGATTTGTCTCCATCTAGTGTACACCTTCATTAATACATGCTTCTAAATCTATCTCAGAATCTCAACAAGGGTCAGCAGAATTAAATTCCCAAAAGTCAGGATGACTTTGAATCTAGCAGCTTACAGTACTTTAGCGTGTATTCTGCTGCTGTGTTCTGGGTATTTTTATGCTAAAAAGGATGCAGGGCAAGGAGAAAAATAAACAGTCCCCAGTAGTATCGACTAACAAACATAGGGGATCATGTGCAAGCCTTTTGAGGAATGAGAATCTGTGTTACCATGGTGCATGGCGTATACTGCAGCCATCAGGCTTGCCAGTAAAAACTGTAGTACAAAGACAACTTGACTGTATTGCATGCATTGCTAGCAATCTGCACCCAACAAAAAGCTGCATACTGTCCTAGTGCAGTGGTAGAGCGGCCAAAATATAAGAATACTTAAAGTGGTCCTTTCTCCAACCGATTGGTCCTTTCCACCCTGATCGGGGGTGTCCCACTGTGTGAAACCCCCCAAATCACCGATGCCAACTCATCTTTTCCCGGTCCTACGGCGCATGCGTGGCCGCTCATCCAATCAAATCGCTGGGCACCGTTGATGTCACGTCGTCAAAACCTTTGTCTAAGGCCAGCAGCTCCAAGCGCGCTGGCGGGCGCATCCCCCACTTCCCTCTAACAGGAAGCTTGCCCGCTCCGGCCATTCACAAATGCCTGGTGAGAAGCACGGGATAGTGGGGATGTGTCCGTGGCTCGTACACGCGCTGTTGGACCAGGAAACAAGGTGTATGGTGCGACCTGGGGGTTTCACACAGCGGGGCATACCGATTTTGGATGCCCCGAGGGGAGGGAATCAATCAATGTGGGTTTTAGTCCACTTTGACATGGACCAAAACCCTAGATTTTCACTATAACCGCTCTTATCCAATAAGCTTCTCCTGCTGCACATGGCCGCTCACAGCCAGAGAAGGATGTGAGTTAAGCAGCCGGAACAACTCTGGAACACTCCCACCCACTGCCTACTCAAATTTAGAATTTAAATATCTTGCCTGCCCCCCTCTTCACTAAGTTTCATAAGGCCATTGGGCACCCATTGCTCCAAAATGGCATCATGGACATTGGCCCTCTTCCAAAGCAACAACATGGGCTGTTCAGATGAAGTTACTCCAATTCTGCTTCTATTTGCCAATTCCACCACTGGTTACCTGCTTATGGGGTATTTAGGTCAAATGCCTGACATCTACTAAGTTCATCCTCTGGACCAAGAGTGGCAGTCTGATGGCATTTCAAAACATGTAAATTGGCTTATTGAAATACAAAATTGTATATATAACCCTGGGGGGTCACCAAGGAGGGTTGAGGAATGGGATATCTTTAGGATCTGAGGTGAGCTGTGGAGCACTTGTTGGGTTGGAACGCCACTGAACCTCCAAACACGCTCTTGCAGGAACACAAATATAATCTCTGGTCAGTTTTCTAAAGAAGGTTCCACCTACTTTAGACAAGCCAAATTCCATCTGCTTCTCATCTAACTGTCTCAGCAGTACAACTTTGTAATTGGTTCCATTGTCATAGTTACTTCCAACCCTATAGCTCCCTCCAAAGGCTCGTGTGGGTGCCATCTTTACTAGTGCTATTTGCTTCCTGGTTGCTTTCTCTTGCTCTCTAAGGTTTAATTTTGGAACATTTTAAATACTTGTTCAGACTGTTCCCTGTCAGCTCTCACTCACCGTGTCCCCGTTCCCGCGCCGTCCCCGGGCGTCTGGCGGCGCAGCTCCCGGCCCGGCGTCCTGGCCGTGCGGCGTCGGCTCGGGCGGGGGCGTCTCGCGTGGTGCCCGGCTCGGCCACGCCCCCCTCTGCTTCCAGCAGACGTGCTCGCGCACAGGCGCGAGCACGTATTTCTTATTCCCTCCGCCGGCGCTGTTCTGTGCGCGCCCGCCGGAGGACTTGTTTAAAGGGCCAATGAGCCCTAACCACCCTGGGGCTAACGCCCCTTCCTTGTTTAAAGGGCCAATGAGCCCTAACCACCCTGGGGCTAACGCCCCTTCCTTGTCTGGGCCAATGAGCCCATAGGAGGGCTTGGGCTATTCCCAGGCTCTACCTATAGTTGCCCAGTTCTCAAATTGCACCAATCACACATGCAGCTTCCACAGCCCCTATCACTGTAGCATCCTATAAAGGGTTCACACCATCAGATGATCAGTGCCTGTTATAGCGCCTTGAACCTAGTTAGCTGCTAGTCTCTTGTGATTGTTTTTGAACTCCCGTTGCCGACCACCGCCTGTCTTGACCATCCTAGATCTGAACTCCCGTTGCCGACCATCGCCTGTTTTTGACCATCCTCGATCTGTGTTCCTGTTGCCGACCTTCGCCTGTGTTTGACCATCCCCGATCTGTGTTCCTGTTGCCGACCTTCGCCTGTTTTTGACCATCCCCGATCTGTGTTCCTGTTGCCGACCATCGCCCCGAACCTAGACCACGAACTGCCTACTCCTTTGTACTGCTGCCATCTCGGACCTCCCGTTGCCAACCTCCTGTCTGTTCTTGGACTTCCGTCAATCGCTCAGCTATTGGGCTACTCAATACCACTTCCAGCCAAGGGTTCTCCAGACCTCTGAACAGTAAGACTCCAATCTTTGAGCCATTGAAGTCCTGGGGGCAACCGATCCCGGGCAGGCGTGTTCTGAGTCCCGGCAAGCGGGGGCTCCTATAGGTGAAGCTGGCTGCGGAGATTGGGGGTTGAGGTCTTACCGAGAGGGCTGGAGTTACCTAAGTGGATTGTTGCAGTACCCAGAGCGTGACATTCCCCACTTATAATCTCTCTGATTTCTGCCATCTTGTACCATTATTGCAACATTGTCCTAGCAGACACATGCCCATGTCATGTTCAGAACCTTCCAGACCTCATGTGAACCACAAACAGGTGCTCTTGGCTCCTGTCCCTTAGTCCCTATAGGGGTATATTTCCCCTTAGGCTACTCATCTTCTCTAGCATATTGTGAAACCATTAGTCCTACTTGTCACGCATACAATTTATCATTTGATGGCTATAATTTCCATTGAACTGAAAAATAGATAATCTTTTTAATAGATGTGCATGTTTTGAAGTCCCCTGCTATTTGCTAAAATCACTTTTCTGAAGGAAGTTTTATTTTTCAGCGTAATGCCCGTGGCCAGTTTCTCATAGTTAATAGAAGCCTTTCTGTAACACCCTATGGTTTTATTTAATTAAATGAGGGCAACGAAATCCCTGCAGCCTAAGCAGAACTGAAAGCTCCCTTCTCTACAGGATTATATTAAATTAAATTCTCCTTGTGACTCTGCAGTGCAGCTAGTGCAGTACATAGATGCTCTGTGTAAGCCCCCAGCTTCCCAGGATTTACCCAGAAGACCTTTTATTATACACAGATACAAGGAAAAATCAGTCCTAGCGGTATCAACAATTATACACTGCACTGAATACTAAGAAAGTTGTGAAGAGAAATACAATTTATTCCACAAGTTCGGTGAAGAAAAAATGTTACTGCTTATCATCATCATTATTATTTTTATTAATGAATGGTTGTTAATTTAAGAATGAACTACCTGTAATAATATTGTATACAATAATAATAAATGGAGTTTAAATAAGTACATTAAATTCATTAATCAATGTAATAATTTATGTGATTGGGGCGTGTCCTGGACAAGAGTGAGGAAGCATCCAGCTCAGCTTCCATACTCCAGTTAGACCTCTAACTGGATTCATATAGCAGCAAAGCAGCACTAACTGTATGGCCAAGTGCCAACACAGGAGGCGAAGGGGAGAAACATTGTGGGTCCCCACAGCTGTCAAAGAGGCCCAGGACAGTGGCAGAACACAGCAGGCAAACAGGCAAGATGGCGCCCGGACCAGTGATTGGCGGCAATACCATGCAGCGTACATCCTCCTCCTCGGCTGGGGAGTTGAGTGACAAGCCACATGCACCCGCACAGCTCCCCAAGATGACTGACAACGGCGGCAGAGGGAAGGGTAAGCGCCGTGGTCACCTATAGCATTCCTGTCCCAGACCCCCACAGTGACATACATAACCTGGGTTTAGGGGGGACAAAAGATTCAGGAGGCAGAGCAGCATCAGGCAGTTCCCACATGTGCTGTTGCTGTGACTATAGCTGAAAGCACGGGCCAGGTGGACCCCGGGAGCCTTAACTTCACCACAATTGTTGCACATGGCCTTCACTTACAGTTGCAGCACTATGTTGTTGAATTAGCTTGTCAAAGCCGCCCATCAGCCATCAGCATTCTGCCCCGGTCTCCCAGGGAGCTCTCCCACAGAGACCATCAAAAGCAAAACCCGGCCAACCTCAGGGGGCCAATGTGTCCACATCACTAGGAGAAAGTGAACGCCTGGGTGCGCCAGCCTCTCGTTTGTTGCCCTCCTCTGAGATGTCAGGTACCGAGCAGGAGTGCCAATTATACCCCATGTTATTACCGGGACTCTGCTCTTCCCCAGCAGTGTCATCTTAAACTCTGGAACCTCTGCCCCCCTCACTTCAACAGCAGACTTCCTTTTAACATACAGAGCATCTGTCCATGGCAGGGGGTGCTTGCCAAAGCAACATTCACTATTTCCCTTTTAAGGGGGCTGCCCTCTAGAGTGGACATTGAAGGGTTATTATCGCGATATGAAGATGCTCACAAACTAAAACTATTTGTCGTCAAACAACAAATATCTGCGGTGGAATCTAGAGTTGCCACACTAAAATCAGCTGACTCTATGACATCCACGCTTGCAGTCACTGGAAGCCCAATGCAATCCAGCCAACTCCATGGAGAACGGGCATTGGAGAATCAACCTACGCCTGAGGGGCATACCGGAAGCATCATCAGGGGAAGATCTGAAACAAATTGTAACCGCTATTTTCAACTCACCTCATCGAGAGGGAACCCACTACCCATATAGAACTTGATAGGGTCCATAGATCGCTGGGTCCCCGAAGTTCCGATCCCTTAAAGCCTAGGAATGTAATTTGTAGAATTAATTTTTTTAAGTAAAAGGAGGACCTTGCTCGTAGGGCCTGGTGTAAAAGTGACATAGAATTGTGCAAATGTTCAAATCCTACCAGATTTATCCAGACGAGAAGTACCATGAGGCCACTTCTAGACGTTATACTGTGCCGGTGCAACCTACAGATGGGGGTTCCCTTTCCATCTTAAACTTAGAAATGACCGCAACACTTTCTTGTGAAAAACTCCCCAGGACCTGGAGAACCTGTTTGCATTTTCAAGTTGCGACCCAATATCTGTCCCCAACCGGTTTGCGACAACACCACCAACTGCCCGTCCCACCAAGGTCAGAAGAAGAAACCCCACGATGAAGAATCCTGAAGGCGTTCCTGTAATAACCTCGACCAGATCTAACATGATCGCAGAGCCCATGGTGATAAGAATTCTCAAGTGCCAAGTGCTCTCTTTGTGTTGTTTACTATTTAGGTTTAAGTCAGAAAGTTGTAGTCAGAAAGGATACTAAGAGCTTTACTATAGCACAAGAAAGCCACTCTTGTTTTACCAAGACGGAGTCAGAGGAATATGAGAATCATGGAAGCAGCATGCTGATAATTAAATCACAGGTATAAGAGCCCAATCCTAACACACAGGTTTATTTTACATTCCAGAAGAAGAAAACAATAAGGCGGAACACCAAAACCCTGACAAAAAGGGAGTTTTCCTGTAGATGCAACACAGTAAACAGGAGCCGTATTCCGCATCAGCTGTACATCTAAAACTATTCTTTGTTAAAATAAATACTTCTATAACTAATGTACAGTTTAGGGGTTTTTATTATTTTTTATTATTACTGTTGAACAGGAATTGCAGTGTCCATATTAGCAGCAGGGAGACCCTTTTCCTGGCATTGCTGAGGGAGGTCCATAGTGGCGTGACTCATCTTTGCCTCCATCTTTGCCTCCACTTGGGAGGTCAGGAGAATGACCCCCTTGGGAACAGTTTAGCCTGCTCATTAATGTTATGCTCTCATGAAAAATGCCATCAAAGTCCTCCGTCTGTTTCAGGAAAGCTGTTACCTCTTTAATGTATATAACGAAGGAAGAAAAAGCTGTTCTATGTATCCTCCTATTTGCCATGCATTAAGTTGCTGCACTTAGATGTTTACTTCTTATCATTTTTTTTACATTTCCTGTGTTTGGAGCTCTAATTAATTTTTAACACTGTCAGCAATGCAAAGACAAATGATTCATGTTTTTGTGTTTTATGGCAATCAATGTTTTATTTACTGCCTTTAAAATGTGAAACATGTCCATATCCTGTCCCCAGAGTTTCAATGATTCTTCATAACTCCATCTTGTCACAGGTCTCATCAGGGGTATCATATTCTCTGTGAATAGCACAATTTATCAGCCCTTGCATAAACTAATTACACACTTCACAATAGAGAGGAAAAAAAATCCCTATTCCAAAAGGCATCCCTTTTTACCCCTGTGCCCACCACCCACTTTCCCTGCCTGAGTACCTTGGTGGCTCGGTTTTAAAAACCACTACCGAAACCACACCTTCACCGTTTGGCTATTCCTCAAGGCTGCCAGATGACGTGCTCCAGCTGGCCGGCCGTATCCCCAGTTTCCCTGTGGAGTGTGTGGTCCCTATCTGAGGGCCAACCACAGAGAGTTTTGAGCTGCTTTACATTGGGGATCAACATACCAATTCGTAATCCCCTCCAGCACATAGACACCACACTGACCCTCAAACCAGAGAACACCTCTCCGGCACTCCTGTTCTGAGTTCCCAGATCCACGTGATCCACATGGATCTACTCCCAGAAAAGGTTAGTTTTTGGGGCCTGAGATTTGAGAGTTTCTGGGGGGTCCTCACCAATTGAGATGCCCTCCCATCTCAGATATTAGTAGTGGTCCACCACCACCACCCAGTAGGTTGTGGGATTGTTTTAAAGTGGACCAAAACCTTTTATTATAACTATCCCGGGTTTTTGTCACTGTCCCCAGGGCATCCTGGTTCTTGATTGCTGGCGAGGTAAGAAAACATTGCCCCAGGGGTGTAGCTAGGGGGGAGCAGGGGGGGGGCACTTGCCCTGGGTGCTGCAGGTCTGGGGGGTGCCAAAGGGATGCCTGAGAACAGGTGGGGGACACCATTTCAAATCTTCACCCCGGGTACCAGAAAGCCTAGCTACTCCTCTTCATTGCCCACTGGCAAAAAATGGTTGGCCTTAAAGTCCTATAGACTTTGATCTATTTTAAGTTCACAGAATCAAGAGATTTCCAGGAATCGGAATGCCCCACAGTCAGAATCTTTACATAACCCCCTGCACAGAGAGCAAGGATATCAGGGATTTGGCTAGAGCAGTGAATGAGGCCTTGGTGAGTGTGCAGCTCAGGCAGAGGGATATGTAGAGATGTACGCAACAGTATGCAGCTTTTCCTTCAGTGTGGGAGGTGCTAGATGCTTCAGTGGGTGCTGTGGCTTCCAGATCCTGTTGGAAGAAGACCTGACCTGGACAAGATCAGTGTAGTGAATTTCAGAGTGGAAATTCTGCTCACACTGGAGCCAGGGGCAAACCTAAGGGTTATATATATATATATCAAAATAGGGATCACAGATGCACTCCATGAAAATATATAATTGAATTGAATATAACATGAATTGTAGTCTATTGTCTCTCTAAAAAACACGCTGTTCAGATGTGCGCGTCCCCACGTCCCCATAAATTCAGATAGGCTGGGCACGAGAGAGTGCCCGAGCGAAGAGTGCATCGTGGGAACCACCAGGATCAGGTAAGATCACCGGCGCCCAGGGGTTAGGCAAGCGGTCAGGCCTGGAATCTTTTAGGTTCCAGAGCCCAGCCACACGGGTTTTGACCCACTTTAAGGCCAGAAATGTATACTGAAGTTTCTCAGATACTGGCAGCTAATGGAGAGACTAACAAAAAAGAGCAGCACTAGGGGAGTTAAGAATGATTTGGTAGTAAATGGTGTCAGATGTAAGGGACAGATGCTGGAGAAACTTTTTAGTTTAGACAACAGGAGGTGGCAAGTGAGTGAATGTAAGATGTCTATGAGTATGGATGAGACAAGTATAACACCAACTTCTGCTTGAAGAGATGCAGTGATTGTGAAATTGTTAACAGATAATGTTATATTGGAGGCAGTAGTGGAATTGGATTGTGGGAAAAGAACAAGCTCAGTTTTGCCCATGATTAGTTTTAGGGAGATAGTTGAAAGATATGAAAGATGACTGTTGAAGCACGAGATTAGGTTTTGGCCTGAGAGCAGGGCCGGATTAAGTGTGGTGGAGGTCCTTGGGCACAAAATCTGTTGGAGGCACCAGATACAGTATTTTGTTTCCTTTAAAGTAATAGTCCAACCAAGTAACTGATTGGTGGTTGTCTGGCACCCGCCTACTTACTGGAGCATCAGATCTAATCCCTTGTGCCACCCTTGTGTGAGTGCGTGCTTCTCAGGAACTCCTGCTTCGCCATTCTGGGCGGGGGGTAGTGTAGTTGCCCAGCTGGTCCAGCAGAAAACAGTTCCTTGCATTGAGCTGCCAGTGCCTGTGCTTGCTTGGTGGCTTATGTGCAGTGACAGCTCTGCACATACCCATTACTGTAACGTTGCTGACGGTGGCTTTGCTGACTCTCCATCCTGCCCTGTGGTGGCGTTGGCTGCAGGTTGGCAAAAACAAAAAAAGGCTTGCTCAGACGTGCCCCCACTGCCGCTGATAGCTTTGTTGCTGGCCCCGCGGCCCATCAGACCAAAGACTGAAAAGCAGCCTGGATCAGACCATAACCCAAAGGTTGGTGGAGGCCCCCTTTGCAGGGCAAGTGGTGGAGGCCCCGGGGCTCTAGCTCCTTGCGCCCCCCCCTCATAATCCGGCCCTGCCTGAGAGGTATATTTGAGTGTCATCTGCATAGAAGTTGTGTTGCCAAATGGGTTTTAGAAGAAGTTTCAGACAATAAAAAAAAGAATAATAAAAAAAGTAGGGATCTAAGTACAGACAAAGGGCAGGGAGAGGAAAACATGTTGGAATTTGATACACAAAACGTCTAAGAGGTAAAAGGAGAGCCATGAAAGGGCAAGATCTTGAATTTTAATGGGGGAATTCTCTGGAGTAGAAAGAAATGGTGCACAGGATAGGTCAAGAAGGATGAGGATGGAGTAGTGGCCTTAAGGTTTGGCTATTAATAGATTGTTTATAATTAACATAAAGTTCCATAGGGTGGAGATATCAGTTTGTGTTCATTCAGAAGTGAGGTTACAAAAGACAGAAGAGTATAGATAAGCAAATTTCATGTGCATGTGCAGACCCCTGTAATAGCAACATCTCAGAGATTACAGGTTTTTAACCCAAGTCTTTGGACTGTTGTCTCGGGCTAGTTCTTTATTGACATATTTGGTCCATACGTTATAGGAAAATTACAAATGTTCAAGGGATGTTCAATTTCACAGCTCCCATTCCATACTGCTGTTGCTCTGGTAGAATCCAAACCCTCCCGTATTAGATACTTTGGGCCTGATTTATCAAGCACTTATGCCAGAAAAGTGCAAAATATGATTTATGCTTTTTTCAGCATGTTGCTGCACCTCCAATGCTATAGTAAATGTGCATGAGCAAGGGGAAAGAAATTATAAATTATATTTTGCACCACTCTAATTTGCACTGATCTGGCACTGTCTGGTAGAAGTGCTTGATAAATCAGGCCCTCTCATGTTGAAAACATTATATTCCAAAAAAAAATCTTACTAAAATTGGGCTGCAATATATAACACTTGGGCCCTTATTTATGAAGGAATAGCGACAGGTAGCGACTGGTGAGCGACCGGTAATGACGGGCACCGCCACGAGAACGTCGGCTCCCCACCACAATCACACATTTATCAAGCCGATCCTGCTTAGCGACTGAGATAGTGCCATATAGCGACTCATTCATCATTATTCCAGCCTCAGCCCACAGCGCCAGCGTCCGACCTTGAACAGCGACAGGTATGACCTCTCGCTACCTGGCGCTCTCCAATGCATTTCAATGGAACAATCTTCATAATTAATTGTTATTAATGTTTTTTTTTTTTTTTTTAAATGTGAAAAATTCTGTGACCACTTCTGCCATGTTAGATAATTTTTTTAAGGTAAGAAAAAAAAATTGTGCAGAATTGATATTACAGGTCTGATATTATTGTATTCATATTACTAAATTCTTAAAAAATTTTTTTTTTTTTGGTTTCCAAAAATATTGTGGTTTGGGGTTAAAAAACTACTTTTAACACATCGCCGCCAGAGCTCTGGGGTTTAAACATGCATTTCACAGCGCGAGAATTTTTTGAGCATGATTTTTTGATGAATATGGTGGAAGCCGGTCGCTCTGACCAGTCGCTATCATGCGCACCCATACATCGCGGAACCTGTCAAATAGCGACTCGTCACCCCGTATTCAACATTACTGCACACCGACTCAGTCGCTATCAACAACCGAACATTGGCCAAGCACAGCGACTTCTAGCGGGCGCTGTGAAAATACTGCTACAGTCGCTCAACTGTCGCTACCTGCCGCTATTAATGAATCGGCCTCATAGAAATTCACTGAAATATTCTGTTTTACAGAAAATTATGTTGTATATACACATTTTACAAAAGATTCTTTAGTGGATTGAGACAAATATATATATATATATATATATATATATATAAAATTATGCAATGATATATTTGTTAAACCATCTATACGTGCAAAAAGGTAGGTGTTGCTCAGAACGAGCCCCACCCGGATATAAACACAACCCACCTGTTAATGGTAGCCTAGAACTGAAGGAATATAGAGGAAGATTAAAAAAAGGGGGAGGTTTAATGCTTGATATTATGTTTGCTGATCTGGTCCAGGCTCTTGACTACATTACATTATGGTACTTAAGGCTTAGACAGGCGCCAAACAAACAACATTAGAGCTCACAAGGACCAAGCCCGCATTGATAGATTGGACACAACAGGTATCTGAGTATACAAAATACAAACTATATGCTAGATGTACATAAACATTGCTGTAGGGCTCGTTGGACTGGGCGGACTAATTTCGCCAAATAGTGGTTTCTTCAGTGCCCCTTAGCAAACTGTCCATATCTATATTTACAAAGATATATTGTTGTGAGATATGTAACATAAAAAACACCATATAGTGACAATTCTTATAATACATGATTGAGTACCTGTTGTGAACGATAACTTGATATAGTGTTTCTTAGACAGGGAGAGAAGCCCACAGTGCAAAGAAAGGTACTGGATATTGGGGTTCTTGTAATCCAATTGAATAAAATGAGTCTAAAGCATTATTTAATTGTAACATAGAACAAACATATCTGATCAGTGACATTCTAATAGACTACAGCCCCACCATAATACAAAAAAAAATGGGAGGCACTTTGTGAGGCACCACGATAAGGACCTCACAGGGATGTACATAGTAGGTCTAGATAGAATTCATGATAATCCGAGAGGGCGTGACCTAGAAAAAATCACGTTACAGAGGGAGACTAGGTGGATCAACTATTAAGTTTGGTGTTTAACTGTGGGGAAACCGACAGAATCAAAGTAGGTTGGGAGAATGTCAAGAGCACAGTCCAAATTTAAATTCTCAATTTTTAATGTACAACAAGAAGAGCCTTATTGGACCTGACAACACCCAGTGGTCTTTTTTAAAGGTTTAGTTCCGATGTTTATCTCTACAAGTCATAAATCAGCACCCCCTACACAACAAGTTCCATATATATGTGGGCATCTACCTTCCTGGGTAGATGCCTTTAAATAGATGCATAAGCCTTTACTTAGAACTTTTACCATTTTACCTTGAGTTTTTGGTTGTATTACATTTGTATTTTTAATGTAATTTAATGACTCTTTTATTGAATCCATTGATTTACATACATTACATTTCATTTATTAGCTTGTAACTGAATACGTTAAATTAAAAATTAAACATCTAAAGTAAATTATAAAAAAGTATTTTACATTGCATTGCTTTTTTGACTGAGGTGCTTTAATAACTGAACCTGACACCCTTATCTCAGAATTACCTTGTAGACTTATTCTTAGTAGACAGGCACTTCTGAGATTTCTGGGTCTTTGTATTCCATGGACCCCTTTATAGTCTATAGTCTCTCACTGTGACTATTCACAGATTTGGGGTTTTATGAACCCCCTGTTAAATCGCCAAAGACAGTAAGTGTCATGGGGGTTCACTCACCTGGTCCTCAGTCCAGTAGTGTCTTCGGGCGGCGCAATGAGCTGACTGCCCCCCGCAGTCTCTGGTGCCAGGCTCCATTCACCTTCCCCTATAAATGTGCCTCAGCCCATGTCGTTAGTTATAACCCATGATAGACCTTGCTTTGGGTGTTCGTGCTGTGCTCAGCTACTCATGTTTAACCCGGAACTGACTTTTGACCCTTCTCTGAACCCCTGTCGTTGACCTTGAACTTCCTGACCTTGTCTTTGCCTGCTCCCTTCAGTACCTTGAAACTTCTTCATTGTTTGTCTTTTGGCCTGCCTTCTGGCCTTGCCTCTGGTAATACTTCTGCTTGACGCTGGTTGGACTGATCTTCCTTGTATGACCTTTGCTTTGACCTCCTGTGCACCCCATTATATGCTCACCCACCTGCAGGTCCAGCCCTCAGTCGATAACATTTGAGCTGTCAAGTCCTGGGGCAACCGTGTCCAGCAAGGCCTGCTTGTGTCCAAGCAAACAGGGGCCTGTCTATAGATGAAGCCAGTAGCGGAGATTGCGCGGTATTTACTAACCTGGACCTGCTAAGTGGCGAACGTAACAGTAAGTGACGCTTAATCCAAAGGGTTTGGCATTGACATTACCCACTCCCAAAATGTTTTACTTTAAATGGTAGACATTACTAGTCCCTGAAAAAAAAACCTCAAATCCATAATGTCTGAGCAGAAAGAAACACCGGGGTATTTTTCTTTACATAAAGATGTCATGAATGTTGTAGGCACATATTAATATCCTATTTTTTCTCTGGCTTTGCTAATTGGGGAAAAGTATGTTTTAGTTTGATTAATGGGCTCTGCAGGGCTGCCAGGGTCCATTTTAATGTACGCAGCTGTTTGACTAACATTTAAGTTGGCAGATATGATATGGCTGTTGGCTTGTGTCATTTGTTTGCCTATACATACAATTAGCTCCTATTACATAGCTCAACAACACTGATCAGGAAATGTCGCTGACAATTAACTGTTAAGATATGATTTATGTTTCTGCATTTACATGCCAACACTTACAGTAATACGGGGGAACACAGTAAGGGAAGGGTGTTCTATATCAATGCGGCTTTACAATGAGGTCCTTTAGTACTCGGCTTTCTGAGAATTTCTTATCAGTTAAATCCCCATATTTACCTCGGAATGAGCTACCCATCCACGGCCACTCTGGTCTATCTATATTCATCTAATCTTAAAGATTCCAGGGCTCGCCACTAGCTTTTCCCCCAGATCATCCTGATTCGATCTACAAAATCCCCCAGGGCACAGGTAATCACTTACTTTTCCCTGGTCTAACAACGATGCACGCTCTTGTCTAATGGGAGCTGTCTGTCATGACTATATAACTTGGCAAATGGCTCTCATTGTTTACAATAGGGAGTGCGCTGCCACATCCCCTACATCCTCAGGCTGTGCGCGTGCTCCTGCCCCAGCCATTCAGATTGACCTATTCATGACATAGGAGCGAGGAAGAGGTGGGCTGTCACACAGCAGGGCATCCCAATTCAGGATGCCCTGGGGGAAATGCAACAAAACCCAGGAAAGTCCAATTCCCAGGTTTGTGTTACTGCTTTAATTAAGGCAAATAATTGATATTCCCATATTGCTCAATTCAGGGTGTTAACTCACTATTTGACAGACAGAGCATGGCATAGGGAAAGAGGAGCGGCTGCTTCCCAGGTCTTCCTGCCTATCTGAATAGCTGGTTATTATGTGGATCAGCGGGTTTTCACACAGTAGGGCATCCCAAATAGGAATCCCCCAGATTTAGATAATGTCCCGGTCTGGAGTCTTTTAGACTTCAGGGCCAGCAAAATAGGTAACTTTAAAGGAATAATCCAATCTAAATAGTTCATGGGAGCAGCCATGATGAGAGAACCCGCAGCTGCTGCCTCATTGTCTTCTATTTAGATGTATGAGATAAAGCATTCCCTTCTCCTCTCAATAGTCAATGGGGTGGCAGCCACAGTAATCCCATGATGGCTGCTCCCATGAGTGATTTAGACTTGACTGTTCATTTTATGTTTCCTTAATCCCTGCAGCATGAGGTATGGCAATTTGGGATCCGGGATGCTAATACTTATGGATTCTGTATTCCCTAACATGTCAGTCAAATGACGGGCCAGTGAAGTGCAAGTCTTAGTTTTACTTTATTTTTACTTTTGATTTTGACTATCCTGGGTTTTGGTTCTTGCCCCACTGTGGGAAAAACCCCCAGGTCACCCCCAGGTCACCCGAACAAACTCACCTATGACGCATGGGCAGCCGCTCGTCCAAAAGGCGTTCTACCAGTGCTCATATTAGAAGAGCTCCTGGACGAAGGAGCTCAGGGAGAGTGCCCGCGCCAGCCATTCACAAATGCCTGGCATGTACAAGCGCCCACTAAAGGATAGCGGGGTTGCTGCTCGCACATGTGCCATTGGACTGGGAATGTTTTTGGGCGACCTGGGGGGGGGTTTTAACACAGCGGGGGCTCCCTCGATCAGGGTGTCCTGGGCAAAGAGACTATGTCTATGAGACTCCAGGGTGTGTTTTGGTCATTTTTACGGCAGTCACACAAAAGAGGGAACCCATGTTCTTTAACCTAAAGTTCCCCTCCAGCCAAATAGGACTGGAGGATCATTTAAATTGAGAGTAAGGGGGAATCTGAAATCTGATGTATGGCCCCAAATACTGGCCATGGAGGTCCGGTGCCAGACTTACTTAAAGCGGACCAACAGTCAAAAATGACTTAAACCAGACTGACACAACAATCAGTGCTCATATGCATCCCTCCCCAGGGCAATTTAGATTGCTGCACATAAAAATTCATTTACTTTTTCTAAGTCCTGCTGTGGTAAATAGTTACTGTGCATTGTCAGTTATGCCAGTTGAATCCAGGCAGCAGCATGGCTGAGATGCTGGGGGAGGAAGCTTCAAAATGGCCGCTACCTTTCTTTTCCAACTGTGCTTAACTACCCTCCATGGTCCCTTGCTAAGTTCATTAAATCATGACCCTTGTGACCACTGGCAGCCTGTGGTATTTGCCAGACGGGTATACTCACAGCAATGGGCAGTTCAAGCCCATCCCACAAAACATACTGGCTGCCAGGTACCACACGAGGCTTTGATGCACTGTGGAAACCCCAAAACAGGTGAGTTCCAGGTCACTGAAGTGAATGTTTTATTTTAATAGCATTAATTCCAAACTCCAGCCAAAGATTTGGATATAATTTATATTCTCTTTTGTGACAAAATCTAGCCTTTGTACAATGTTAGTGACCCCCATGAAGACCTTCAATGAAGTCAATTTAAAAGAAAGAAATCCAGGGGTGTCATCACCAAGGGGGAGAGACCAGCACGAAAAACAAATATGGGATTTCCTGTACATGTCAGATTCCTCTGACATGGCTGCACTTCCTGTTTGGTTACCACAGGTAGAAACAGAAACAACATTAAAGCAGAGCAAAACCCATTACTGGGTGCTCCGCTCATCCAGTGGGCCCTTCCAAGATGCACCTGCCTGGGTAAGCCCAGTACTGATGCCTGACCAGCTTTGGCCTATTAGGCCCAACACCTAACACAATATTATAGTGACATCACTGTTACAGCAGAAGAATGCTTTTAGCTACATTCATTGTTATCTGGTATGCATTTCTGTATGTACCTTTTCATTTGTATAGGTTTCATTGATTCCATAGAGTTCCATTATGACATGGCCATCTAGCGATGCTTTTCTAAATTGTTGGTTTAAAGGAAATTTGGTCCCAAGTCAACGGTAGGCGCACTAAGCCAATCCTTCCTTCTAGAGGCATTTTCCCAGTAGTGATAGAACATCTGCTTTGTGAATAAGCATACATCACCATCCTTTCATTTTTCTCCATGATCGCAAAGGTGATTAGTTTAGTTTTCTCCCCACAAATCTTCTCTTATTGTAGGAGCGTAAAGTGTAAATCTATATCAATACGAGGATAGAAGAATAAAGAAAATACAAATGAAAGAAAAATTGTGGGAGAAGTATAGTACACACCACCACTGACTGATCTTTCTTCTAATAAAAGGACTGTCCAGGCTAAACCAAAAAGTTACAATACTCACTCACCCATTTTTTAGATCAAGTCTCGCAGTGAGTACACATTTTGGAATTCCTTGGGTGCTCACCACCAGGAGTGGACTGGCCATAGGGCATACCGTGTAGTTGCTACATCCCCTGCACTGGCCGGATGCCGAGGCTCCAGCTTCTTGCAGCAGGCCGGGTGAATGGGAGCCACTGCAGGCCAACCAGAGTGGCCAGGACTCTCATGCTGCTGCTGTGTTACTGACCGGACACCACAGGCCACTGCACAGAGTCTCACATGGCGGACGGGCAGCCCTGGCTCAGCAACGTTCCCCTGCATGTGGCGGCAGCAGCTTCCTGGGCTTCCAGCGGCGGCATCCCTGGCAGGACAGCGAGCAGGGGGAAAAGCATTGGTACTGGGGGGATTCTGCCACTCAGCCCATTATGGGGGGGGGGCCTGCCACTCCGCATGTAAGCACTCAAGCCCGTTTTATACCCCCAGTTCACCTCTGCCCACAGACACGCCCTTCTCTGCCCACAAACACACCCTTCTCCATTCATGGCAACAGAGGGAGTATTCAGGCTCCTCTGTAGGATTCAAGGTGGTCTCAACCTGTTATGTTTATGAGCAGTGGACCTGGAGTAATCTACTTTGGGGGATTGCTGGTGAGTATCCTTTTTTAATACCTGAACAATTCCTTTAAATGGGTTAACCAGTTGTAAGTATTTTATTTAACCTATTGTATTTAATATGAGCATGTTTGCTGTACTTCTGCAACTTGGAGGAACCTGCACACGCCAGACCATTCCAGCAAGGGTGTACATAGCCCTGACGGGGCCCTTCTACTGGCCCTATAAGTACAGCCCCTATAATCAGCAGTACCCCTCCGGCGCCCCTGCCACACGCTGATTGACCTGCAGACCTGGCAGGTGAGAGCCGCCGATGGGGGAAAACCAGCGGGAAGGAGGCGGCATGGGTGGGGTGGGTGTGCTGGTATATACTACAGAGGCAGTGGAGACAGCATGTGTCAGGCCCCCCTGTTCCACGGGCCCGGGGCCACAAGCCTGCACCTCCACTATGTTATGTACACCCCTGTATCCCAGCAAGTCAACGGCAAGAACGCCATTCCAGCAGAATTTCATCACGTGGACAGCATGGGTTGTGAGCACAAGTCTACAATTCATAGCGAACTGCATAAATTAGATTTACACATGCTATCCATAAAGGACATTAGGCCACTGGGGAGCACCCAAGGGGGTGGAACAGGGGTCTGGACCACTTTACCCGAATCTGGTGGAGCACAGTACTGCCTTTTGCAAGTCCAGTATGGAAGATGTTTGCATTAGGGAAAGAGGAGGCAGAAGAGGGGGGAACACCTCAGGATGAGAAGGTGCCAGGATTGGGGGCCCAACTACCACTAGTTTAGCAGCAGCAGTAGGAGCACCCAAAATTCATGCACAATAAATGTTCTTGCAGCAGTTACATGGTCATGCTCACTATTTTGGCAGCTGGAAAATCCAGGAGCCATGTCTCACCTGTAGCACGCTCCCTACCAGACCACCCACAGATAAAATTATTACTAGGACAAGTCTTCAGTGAAGAAAAAGTATTTGAACAGAAATGGTGAGTGAAATGTTATAGTCAGGGCACCAGAGGCTGGGCAGCTGGACTTTTAGACGTATGTTAATATAGTTTAATGCAGCTGGCTGAAATATAATCAGGTCCCATTGCTGAATTTCTGGATGGCATTGTAAATTATATTTCTAACCGTCAATGCTTTTGTGAAATGAGAGGGCAAATAGGGGTTCCTTGCAGCTACATGAGGTGGGGCTTTTCCCCTACCCTCATAAATGTCTGCTAACAGCAGAAAAGGGAAACACATGAAGGCAGGGCAGAGAAATTCAGTAAAAATGTAACCTGGTAACTTCTAGCAAATGGCCACTAGATGGTGCCAGAGGCATCACATTGTGTTACACTGGCAAACTGACAAATTCATGACATAAGTATTAAACTAATATAACCACAACCTGACCCACCCATGAGCAATGGTAGTGGTATGGTGAAATAAATCTTGGTTGTGCATTTTCACGTACGCTGGACCTTCTGGTTCTGTGTATATGCATTGTGCTCATACTCAGGTGTGATGTGGCCCCATGCTTTCTGGTTCAGGAAAAATTAAAAGAAGCAAAAAACAAAGAAGCTACTGTGGACATTTTTCAAATAACTTCTTTCCCTTTAATACTTTGACTGGTATTCTACTATCCTGACCAGGCTCACCTTCTTACTTACCAAAACGGAGGGGGGGTAGTAAAGAAAACTCCTCACCTGCCACCCAAAAAGGAACACCACATATTCAATTATAAGTATAAAATTTAAACTATTCTAAGTATACAGCACGTCCTGTTCCAGAAGATATTCCTTACTCTTGGGTTATACATCCAGTAGATGGCGCTGGACTGCCGAGACAGAAAAGTGGCTCCTCCCAGCCCCATATATACCAGGGACCTCCTACAAATTCCCCAGTTCTTCTCTGCAGTCTGGGCTGCGATGACTAGAGGATGGCTCCTTCTACTCGCAGGTGAGCGGGGCTTATTAGCCTGCGGCCCTGTAGGACTACTCCCACCCGTTCCTTTTCACTGCCTCCCAGCTTAGGCTGCTGCTAGGTGCTAAGGAGTGCTGCTCCTACCGCAGTCCCCCACCAAAGGGTAGGCGGTACAGGCCCGTGGTGAGCCTTATGGGATGCCCCTCCTGCGGCCGTTGGCCCCTCGCCCCCTGTCCCCTCAGTTAGACTCCTCTCAGGGCCGCTGCTTCCCCTTCGCTCCCCCTGGGTAGATCTCTGGGGGGGTGTATATATTACTATGTGTTTCTTTTTGCTAAGACTTTTGTATTGGTTGCTATTGCCGCCGCCGCCGCGCGCTTGTACTCTGCTCCGCGGACGGCGGCAACATTGCGTCAGGCGCTGCTGCGCCGTCATTGGCTGGCCTTGTCACGGGGGCGCGTTTTCATGCTCTTCGGGGGGGCGGGCCTTGCGGATGACGTTTTCCGCATCACTTCTCTGCGGCCCGCCCCTCGAGGTATATGCAGGCGCCATTTTGGAGATCCTGTGCTGCGTGTCTGGCCTCCCCCTATCGCGGTCCATAAGTGCCCCTGTGGGCTGGCTTTTCTTTACTTTTCCTTGTATTATGCTTACGGGTTCTTTGCTTTATGTCTTACAGGCGGGTCAAACTTTTTTGTGGTTTCTCCCGGTCCTATCCCCTCTATTTAGCGTTAACTACTTATTGGCGGGCTATTGTATTGTATATCTCCCACTTCCCTAGCGGGTTATTGAGCCATCCCGGGTAGCCTTATTGGCGTCAATCCCAATTGGCCTATTGTGCCACAATAATCACCATATGGAGGCTTCTCAGGATAATGTGCTTGGGGTTCCTTCGGTACAAGCCCGGTTGTGTGTGGCGTGTGGGGTATCCCCTATAAGTGATGATGTCAGGGTGTGTGTACCCTGCGCCCAGCAGACACTTGTGCTGCAGTCTGGGTTACCTGCAGCTGGGTCTAGTGCTGCGCCCCCTCTGACTTCGCCTACCCCCCCTACGCTTACATCTGACCCCTTGTGAGGTGCATACCAGTGGGGAGACTCAACCTGATTTAGCTTTCCTTTCCTGCTAAAATGGTTAAATGGTGGTCATGTTCTCCCGAGGTGGATGCTCCGGTTCTGGGGTTGTCCAACACATCCGTCATGCATTCCCCTGACTCTACTACACTGAGGGATGGGGAGGACAGGCGCATAGATCAGCTGGCTTGCCATGCCTTTGCCTGTGTGGGGACCGCGCTGCGTCCGGTCTGTGCCTCTGCCATTACGGCTGTTGCTATTAAAAGCCTGCTCAGGGGTCCCTGATGATGCAGGTAGTGAAGAGTATAGAGGTCTTCTGCGTTGTGAGGAATTTGTTGCATATGTTCTCTCTGCCTTGGATGATACCATTAGAATGTGTGGCAGGGCATCTGCCTTGTTGGTGGCGATACGCCGCTCGGTCTGGCTGCCCAGTGGGCAGCTGACAACGCTGCTAAGAAGGCTTTCACTGGGTTTCCCTTCAAGGGGCTGCGCCTCTTTGGGGAACGTCTGGACTTGTTTGCTAAGAGAGGCAAGTTATCTCAGCGTAGAAGGCAGCCCCGATCCTTTCGGGGTTCGGGTGCCTTTTCTCCTTCTTTCCGGTGCTCCAGAATTGGACGGGAAGCTTCCTTTGCTGGAGCCCGTGGAGATTTTTGGGGCAGGGATGTCCGCTCTGGCCCCTCCTGGGGTCCCAAGCCTAAGTCCTCCCCTAAGCCCCCTCAGGCATGAAGGGGCACCCTCACCCATCCGGGTGGGGGGGCGGCTTTGGCTCTTGGCTCATGTCTGGAGGCGTCATGTCTCAGACCGGTGGATTCAGGAGGTAGTGTCCTCCGGTTACAAGATAGTTTGCAGCCTGGCCGCCCCCAAGATTCATCAAATCCCGGTTAGCTCAAAACCCCCTGTCAGCTCAGGGTCTGTCCCTGGCTGTCCAAGGCCTTCTGGAACTGGGTGTCATCTGCCGGGTGCCCTTGAGGGAAAGGGGCAAAGGCTATTATTCCAATCTTTTCATTGTTCCCAAAAAAGATGGGTCCATCAGACCCATCCTGGATTTGAAGCACCTCAACAAATTTGTCAGATTTAGACCCTTTCGCATGGAGACTCTGCGCTCCGCTGTGAATTCCCTACGCCCAGGGGACTTCATGACCTCTGTAGACATCAAGGATGCTTACCTTCACATACCTATCTTTCCAGGTCATCAGAGATTCCTCAGGTTCGCTCTGGAGGATCGGCACTACCAATTTGTGGCCTTGCCCTTCGGTCTCACCTCAGCTCCCAGGGTATTCACCAAGGTGTTGGCAGGTGTGATGGCTCAGCTGAGATCTCAGGGCATTTGCATTTTTCCCTACTTGGACGACATGCTTATCGATTCTCAGTCCTTCCTTCAGGCAGAGCTGGACACTCAGCGGATGGTGTCCACACTGGAGTCATTCGGCTGGGTGATCAACCACCCCAAATTTTCCCTGTCTCCTTCCATGGTGAAATCCTTTCTGGGCATGATTCTGGATTCATCTCAGGTCAAGATCTTTCTTCCTCAGAAGAAGGTGGAGAGTGTTCAAGAGAAAGCTCAGCTCCTTCTGTTTTGTCCTCATCCATCCATCAGGCAGGGAATGCAGCTGGTGGGCCTGATGGTGTCCTGCTTCGAGGTGGTTCCATATGCTCAGTTCCACATGAGGCCTCTTCAGCTTCACCTCTTGTCAGTGTGGGATCGGGACCCCGTGTCCTTGGATCAGGTGTTTGTCCTGTCCCCTCTGGCCAGACGGTCTCGTGGTGGCTGGACTCCAGGAACCTGCTGGGGGACAGATCCTTTCTGGCCCCTTGTTGGGAGACTGTCACCACGGATGCCAGTCTGACAGGTTGGGGGGGCTTTTGGAAGTCCCTGAAATTCCAGGGTCAGTGGGGCCCTCAGGAGGCCCATATCCCTATCAACATAGTCCTTTATGGCCCCTTGTTGGGAGACTGTCACCACGGATGCCAGTCTGACAGGTTGGGGGGGCTTTTGGAAGTCCCTGAAATTCCAGGGTCAGTGGGGCCCTCAGGAGGCCCATATCCCTATCAACATACTGGAATTGAGGGCATTCAGGTTGGTTCTCGCCCACTTAACCCCACACCTGAGGGGTCAGGCTGTTCAGGTCCGCTCGGACAACCAGACGGCAGTTGCCTATATCAATCATCAGGGAGGGACCCGGAGCAAGAGGGCCCTCAAAGAAGTGTCACTGATACTGTCCTGGGCAGAAGAAAGTGTTCCCTGCCTCTCAGCTGTGTACATCCCGGGAGTGGAGAATCTGGAGGCAGACTCTCTGAGCAGGGGGACCTCTCGTGTGGGAGAGTGGTCCCTCAGCAGCAGGGTGTTTTGCTCCCTGTGCCACTGCTGGGGTCAGCCGGATGTGGATCTGTTTGCGTCCCGTCACAATCACAAGCTTCCAGTCTTTGTCTCTCTGTCCCAGGATCCTCTGGACTTGGCCACGGATGCCCTTGGACGAGGTTCCAGCTCCTGTATGTTTTTCCCCCTTTTCCACTGCTGGGCAGGGTGCTGCGCAAGATAGCTCAGGAACGGGTGCCAGCCATACTGGTGGCCCCCTGTTGGCCAAGAAGAGTGTGGTTCGCAGACATCGTGCAGCTGGCAGTAGATCAGTACGCCCTTCCCCGGGTTCCAGATCTGCTCAATCAGGGGCACCTACGCCACCTCAATTTACAAACGCTGGCTTTGACGGCCTGGCTGCTGAAACCTCCATCTTGATGGGGCTGCCTGCCTTGGTGGTTAATACCATGATCAGGGCTAGGAAAAGGTCCTCTTCTTCTATCTACTATAGGGTTTGGCATACTTACATTGACTGGTGTGAGTCTAACTCGCTTCCCTGTCGTGTGTTTTCTATTCCTAGGATTCTAGAGTTTCTGCAACATGGTTTGGATTTGGGGTCTTCAGCTCAGTACTCTGAAAGGTCATATTTCTGCCTTGGCCATTTTTTTCCAAAGATCTTTGCTCAGCATCCCCTGGTCAAGACCTTCTTCCAGGGGGTTACTCACGTGCGTCCCCCACGTAAGCCTATGTTACCAGTCTGGGACTTGAACTTGGTCTTATCTGCCCTGCAGGGGTCTCCCTTCGAGCCCTTGCAGGGGCCCCTTTGTCCATTCTTACACTTAAGGTGGTCTTTTTGGTGGCTATAACTTCTGTTAGGCGTGTTTCTGAGTTGGCGGCGCTTTCCATCAAACCTCCCTATTTTGAGAGACACCAGGACAAGGTGGTGTTTCGTTTTAAGCCAGATAAGTTAATGCTGCTTTTGGACGCAAAGTTCTGCAAGCGGCAGCGGTTTAAACTGTCTGCTGTTACTTGTGGGGATCCCACCCTACCTTACGGACACTGCTATTGGATGTCCTAAGAGTAAGGAATATCTTCTGGAACAGGACGTGCTGTATACTTAGAATAATACAATTCTGTGATTACTCACCTGTAGAATTGGTATTATACGTATACAGCACGTCCTGTTCCACCCCACCCTTGTTATCATTATCTTTAGTTATCTTTATGGCGATTGTTCTTATGTTCAATTTTTATATATTGGTTATAGTTCTCCCGGTCTCATTTTAACTGCTTTTCAATACTGGGGATTTTGTGGGAGATCCCTGGTATATATGGGGCCGGGAGGAGCCACTTTTCTGTCTCTGCAGTCCAGCGCCATCTACTGGATGTATAACCCAAGAGTAAGGAATATCTTCTGGAACAGGACGTGCTGTATCTGTATAATACCAATTCTACAGGTGAGTAATCACAGAATTGTATTTTATTTAACAAAATCAATCCAACAAACTTTTTTAAAAACAACAACACAACATGAAGCACAACCTAAAACAGAGTGTTCCTGCGAACATTAAATGGGGCCAGTGGTGTAAATAAATGTGATGGGGCCCTGGTGCAGTTATTAAATGGGGCCCTTTCACAGCTCATACAGTAAACTTTTCTCTGTCTTTTAACTCAGGTGGATGCAGCTAGACAACTAATAACTGAGACAAATGGTGCTTCTATTATGTAAATGAGCACAAATCTCATAAATAAGGTGTAGGAGCAACAATGGTGGACCCATGGACCTTCTGGGCCCTAGAGTGGTCACACCCCCTGCACTCCCTCTAGTTATGTCCCTGAATGGAGCCCGGTCAAGGCTTAAACAGTAATTCATTTTAACCATTGGATGCAACTAGACTGAAAATCAGAAACAAATGGTGCTGCCTTTCTCTAAATGATGCCAAGTGAGCTCAAATCTGATAAATAAGGTGGACGAGCAACAATTATGGGGTCCCCTGACCTTCTAGGCCCCGGTGCAAGTGCACTCCCTGTACCCCCTATAGTTATGCCCCTGCCTGGTACAAGCCGCACAACTTGTACTCCTGCTGCACAAACCCACTCCCCCCAGCAGAGGTAGTGATGAAGACCTGGGTTCATAGAAGACCCCGTTCAGTGTTCATGACAGACCTCAGGGGTGTACATGGGTCTTACAGGGCCCTATAGCAAAAGTGCACCAGGATCAGCCATTCTAGTCGGTCCTGCGATCAGACACCATGTGGAAAATGTTATTACTGAGACTGGGTTGATTCAGCAGAACTCTTCCAGAAGAGGGGCGTTCTTGGGGGGCTTCTGGACTCTGGGGGGCTTCTCGACATCTGCCAGATCCACATGACACTCCATTTGGAAAATATTTAAACTGATATTTTTTTTAAGTGGACCAAAAACAAGGGTTTTGGTCTGTGTCCCCTAGGCCCCCCTGCTCTATGAAAAGCCCTAGGTCGCCCCAGTTTCATTTACCCTTCCCCGGTCCTACGGCCTATGTGCAGCCCTTTCATCCAATCTGAGCGAGCTGGCGGCCGTATGCCCTGCTACCCTTTAACAGGGAGTGTGCCTGCGCCGGCTATTCACAAAAGCCTGGCGTGGGCACGTGCCCTGCTAAAGGGACAGCGGGGATGCGGCTGCTGCTCGAGTATGCACCGTTGGACCGGGAACGAAGGTGAATTTTTGGGGGGTTCACACAGTGGGGCACCCTAATCAGGGGGAGCGAGTATATCTGTCCTGGAGTCTCACAGATTCCAGGGTAGGTTTTGGTCCACTTTAAAGGAGCTGTATGGAAAAATTGTGTAATACATCAAATCTAACTTGCGCAATGAGAGAGAGATGCGAGGGGAGGAATTACTTTCATAACCAGGAATAGAGGTCAGTGCCACATTCTCCCAATAATAATGCTGCCAACATGGTCCATGAAGAGGCCAGACTTCCAGTATCCTGATAGAGAGGAATGTCCTGAAGGAAATGCAGTAAAAATACTTCAATCCATTCAACCCAAGTAAGCATGTAAAAGTCTGTTTTAATTGCATTCCCTGCTGGAGTCACTTTTATATCCTAACTGAAAAAGAATCCCACCCAGCCTGTGGTGCTGGTAGAAATAAAATCCGAGGTTTTTGAGCATACCATTCCACTTTTACGGGTGTGATCTGCTCCATTCCTGAGCCAACCTAAATCCGGACCAACAGACTGGCCCCCTCCCCAATTTTCTCCTGGTCGTGGCCATCTTGGAGCACCCTGAATAGGCTACTGACTGATCTATTGGTTATCATGAAGGGGGGAATCAACCACGACAGGAGTTACAAGATAAACTGATTTTTATGTGCAGCTAATCTGAATTGCCCTAGGGAGGGGTGCATATGAGCACTCTTTCTTGTAAGGGTGTTGGACCGGTTGAAGCACTCTAAATATTTGCCCAAAGCATTGCATTATGGGTTAAAGCTTTGGCAAACATTAGAAGAACTGCAACAGCAATAAATTCGTTTTTCAACAGGGGAAAGGCCATCAGAGTTTCATACAAGCTTGGCTGGCTTGTTTTAAAGTAGAGTGTATAGGAAACTCATCCTCCTGCAATTTATCATATTCATATATATATATATATATATATATATATATATATATATATTTTTCGCCATAGTGAGTGCGTCTATTCAGCCACTCCTCCGTATTCGCAGTGGTTAGTGGATTTGCCTAGTCACGAATATGATGAATTCACAAATAACACACGCAAAAACAGAAGCACACCATGGAGGGCAGGGCAGAGAGGGGATTAACCAGTAAAAGTCCTTACCTCATCTGAGATTCAGCGCTGGTGCCTCCGCAGTTCAGATCCTGGGCGCCACCATCTTGAGGGAAATGTAGAGACTAGCACTTCCTGCACTGGGTGTGGCCTGGCCTCCCCTGTGCTTGGCTCCGCCTTGCCTGCCCATTCACTTTAATGGGTGGGCAGGAGCGCACAGGGAACGTGCGGGGAATGCCACTCTGTGAAGATGCAGCCCATGTCGGGAGTATCAATGGTGCTAGATTCGGGTGAGGTAAGTTTTTCTGTAACTTTTCAAACTCTGTTTAAGCATTTGTGAGTAAACAAAACCCGACTTGTTTAGTTGATAAATGCTAAAAGGCAAAGGTTGTAATAATACCTATTGTGGCTGAGGAATAAGACGTCTTTCCTTTTTCCTTCTGGATTTTCCGTAGTCTAAGGCCTGGAACAAGGAATATACCCCATATGCAACTTTACGTCATACACCTATTGGCCCATTTTCATGGAATGATTTGCGAGGAATTAATTGCTAAAGTGAATGCAATAAAGTGATATTTGATCAATGGCAATGGCGGCTGCATTCAATGAGAATTCACTCAACCAATGTCGTATCATTTTGGCTGACATTTCTCATTCGCCGTGTTATCACTGGCATGTGGAAACAGAGATCGACCACATATAGGACTATACAAATACATAGATTAGGATGTTCATTTCGATTTGCTCTAACGTATATTTAGCCAACATATCGTCCACGTCTAAATGCAAGTCATCTGTATGATTGCGCATCGTATGATTGTTCACTCACTCAATGAACGGTTGATATACCGTATCTATTCACGGAAATAGGCCATAACCTCTAATCTATACATTAGACCTCTATGGAACCTCAACCCTTCTGTAAGAGACACACCTAACCCACCCCTCCCCCCTTGTTCTACTTCTATATGTCTTGTGGACCAAACACCTCCACTGATAATTAACTCATTTTGAATTGTCATCATTATGACAAGGGAAAGTAGGAGCAAGGCAACCACCCAGCCATTGTACATAGACACTGCTTACCAAAGAAAAGAAAACTTTAGCAAACAATGCTAAATTCATTCTCATGATTAAGGGCTCAGTAGAGCTTGAAACGCATCACGGTTTTTGGTGATTCTTAGGGGTGAACACCATGGATTGTATCACTCTGCTTGGATTTTATCTATTGGGCTATCTTTAACGACATATCCATTAAATGCTACGTTTTACCTACCAGCTGGATACATTTTTTGCCAACAGCAAGTAGTGGTTGGGCTTTTCAGTGTTGCGGATCTGAGTTTGTGCTGCACACCATGGCCTCGATTCAATAAGAGTTGAAAAAAATTCTCATGATAGTAAAAAATTCAATTCATGAGAAAAAAGGCTGAGAATTTCACTGTTGCTGAATCACCAGATAGGAAGACAATGGCCTCGATTCACTAAGAGTTGAAAAAAATTCTCATGGTAGTCTGAGAAGCCCGAGAATTTCACTTTTAGTGAATCACCAGATAGAAAGACGGTGAAACTTAATTGCACTTTCTACTACAGAGTAAAATGGAGTAAAAGGTTCAATACTTTTCTCAGGAGTAAAAAAGTACCATTTACTTTCATTGTTTTACTATCTGGTGATTCAGTAACAGTGACATTCTCAAGCTTTTTTTCTCATGAATTGCATTCTTTGCTACCATGAGAATTTTTTTCAATGCTTAGTGAATCATAGCCAGTGAAAGTCAATGACACTTTTTTACTCCTAAGAAAAGTAGAGAACTGTTAGAACTCCTTTCTACACTGTAGTAAAAGCTGCCATTGACTTTCATAGTCTTTTTTTTATCTGGCGATTCAGTAACATTCTCAGGCTTTTTTCTCATTAATTGATTTTTTTACTACCATGAGAATTTTTTTCAACTCTTATTGAATTGAGGCCCATATCTACAGTCTTTATGTTTCACAATCCAGAAAGGCCATCTCCACATATAAATCCCTTCCATAATGACTTTATTCTCTGTCATGTTGCTCTATTATTTCAACAGATGACTAAATATTTAGATGTAGCCTATGCCTGTGAGTATTTAGACTGCATGACTAAATGGCTTTATGGAGGTCATGATTCAGAAAAAAATCTTTCTCGACCGCTTTATCCCATAATATATCCTTTTCTAAACACATTCTGAGTACACATAAACTGTTGTTTCCTAATGTTTTCAAACTTTTGCAACAAATGCAATAAATCTTATTATTAAATGTAATGCCATGACACCATAATAATGAAAAATGAGCCAGCTTTATTCACTTAAAAAACAGGAATATACAGTTATTCCTATTCTCCGGCGCATATTTTTCTTCCCTTTCAGCTGCCCGATGTCATTCTTTCATGCTAGAGAATGTGTTCTTCATTTGGGTTTATTTACAAGTATATGTGTACCCTCCTTGTCAGGGCAGCACTGTTCTTTATCAAACGCCCATGCGTCCCTCAGCCACTCTTGGGCAGCTTAGGTTCCTCTGTGTCTGGAGCCTGATTTAACATTTTTTGTGTCTGTTTGTGTTTATAATCCCCCTCCTCCCCAGTAGGCTTACCATGCAAATATGCTGCACTACATTCATGTGGTCTGATTCACTAAAAAGTCTGGCTCAATCAACAGGAGCCACATTTTCAAAAGAAAACATCACCATGCACTCATGGGTAGGTCTTCTGCCATGGTAATATGTATTTCCCGACAATGCATATAAAAGTACTCACCCAACACAACCCCATGGCCTCCGTTACTTTTACCTCCAGGAGTTTTCATTACCTATTTTAAAGTGAATCAAAACCCACAGAGATCAGCCCAAGGATCTATAAGATTCCAGGGAGGCTTGATTCCTTCCTCCGGGGCATCCATAATCGGGATGCCTCTCTGTGTGAAACCCACCCAGGTCGCCCAGAAACTCACCTTCTTTCTCAGTCCACTGGTGCATGCGCGAGCAGCGGCCGAATCGCTGCTATGCCTATAACAGAGCGCATACCCGCACCAAGCATTTGTGAATGTCAAGTATGGGCACGCTCCCTGAAAGAGTGTAGCGGGGATGGGGTGCCAGCACGCTCAGACCCGCTCACCTTAGACGAAGGCTCAGACGAAGGGACGAGAGGGGATCCGAGCTCGCTGATTGGACGAGAGGCCACGCATGAACCGCAAGACTGGGAAGAGGTGAGTTTATTCAGGCGACCTGGGGGTTTCACACAACATGGCATCCCTGATCGAGATGCCCCAGGGGCAAGGACCAAAACCCAGGATAGTCAAAATCCTGGGTTTTGGTTCCCTTTAAACACTAAAAAAAACCCTATGCCTTTGTGTTAATGTCCAATGCCAACATTTTAATTGCATAAAAATTCACAAATTTCAAATAGATCACCATTGACAGTCTCAGCACTGTGCACCTGGGAGGGGAGGTTATCCCACCTTTAATAAAACAGCTTTGGTTTTGAAGAGACTTTTATCTAAATGTATTTTGTCCTATTTTGTCTCCCCAAACTCAGCTTTTTTAAAAAGTTGAGGAGGTTCTCAACTTTTATTCGGATTACACCTGGGGCGGCTGGCCATTGGGAGCACCAGCAGCAAGCAGCTTTCCTGATTCCCCATGTACCTCGTCTCTATTTTGGGATGTTTTGAAATGTCTTATTTTACATTGTTCCCAAGGGGGATTAAATGGGAGGAAATATGTGTGTGTGTTTAGACAGGGACTTCAATAAAGGTTCTAATTAATTATCTTACATAGAAATCCCTCTATAGGTTTCCAATGTACAGATCTTCTTGGCTAATATTAGATAGTTTTGCAATGGTCATAAACCATGTTTCTGCTCTAGATTTCATTGAAAATGTTAAGTAGGGTGTAACAGGATAGCCCCTTGGCTAGGGTGCATCTGGGAGGGGCCCTAGAGAGTTGGGAGGATGCCCTGGGATACCCTGGGGGGTGTGGAAGGGAGAGCAGTTGTGGGTTGTGTAGTATAGATGTAGTTACTAGAGGAGGCCACTAGATGCCCCCACTTTTAAAGGGTATAGGAGAGATCCAAAGGGTGTTGGGTGGGAGGTTCTAGTCAGTCTAAGTGATGAGCGGTGAGGTGAGGGGAAGGTTCCCTGACAGCCAGGTGTGGGAAGTGGGCCCTGGTGTGGTAGTCTGATGTAGGGGGGCAGCCAGTGGAAGCTGAGTACCAGGAGATGGGTACCAGGTCGGTAGGAGGTCAGTGCAGGACACTGTCCCCCATCCATCGGGATGTTAATGGAGGCCTGAATAGGGATCTGAAGTTTGATGTGGTGCAAGGAGATACTGTTTGTCAATGCCTGAATAAAGGGAGAGGCATCCCTGTAATCTGCCTGTGTCTGAGTTCCTTCTCCAGCCGGTCAGAGTCAAGAGTGACTGTTCTCCAGAAGCGTGAGTACCAAACACTCTCCCGGGCAAACCCCCTAACCAAGTTTGGAGGACCATAGCCCTGTTTAGAGGGGCATCGCCAAGTGCATGCACGACAATCCTCGTGCGAGTTATAAGGGTAAGTCAAGTAAGATCCCAAAAAAATGGATTTATAGTTGAGATTTCACCAAGAGGGTTGCAGTCCCCCTAAATCATGCTGCCCTAGGCCCCAGGCTATTAAGAACCAAAATTGACAGACAGGTATTATTGAACTGTAGACCAAAGTCCTACCATGGTTGACTCTTCTTTGTGTTCTTTGTCACCATGTTGGTAAACCTGTATTAAGAGGTAAATATTTCTCTAGGCTACCATTACAAACAGAACTGCTCCATGCAGCCCAAAATTGTTTCAGCTGAAAAGAAAAAAATATCATTTGCTAAATCATTGCACAAATGTGCTTTTTCCACCAGCATGACCCTGGAAGCATATAACATAATCTGCTATCAGTGTTCAAACCTATAGTGGAATGTGTAGACCCAACAGGTTATAACTTTTACAATTCAGAGTTTGCTATCCTCGCTTTCATTTTCCAGACCGCACTAGAAAAAAAGAGTTATATTAGACGACAGGGCTCATATAGAATGACTGTATGTGTAATATGAGAAGTGTACAGTGTATGGGATCAATGGGTGGGACAGGCAGGGGTATAGGATCTAAAGGAAAAATGCTCCTATTCCCCTAAAATCAGGGAGGCTAAAAATGGGGAATAAAACATGTGTGTTATTTCTTTCTTGCTCCCAAACATTGGTGTACTGCATGAGATCACAGTCTGCTATTATAAATGGGATTTGTGAGTGTGTTTGAAGTGGTGTGAGACATGCTGTATGTCTTAGGAGTCATAGCATGTCCCCTTTTCAACCATCCTCGGAGATGCGGAAATGAAAACAGAAAATGGGTCACATATGAGCCACTAAGTGATAAAATAGTAAAATTGGAATGGAATACATTTACTAATGTATACAACAAAAGTTTGGTTTAGTTTTATCATAGTTAACATTTATTTGATGTGTTGCTATTTGATCATGAGGTTTACATCCATTTTACTAGTCCATGAACTGTACTTGATACAAACTTGTTTCACTTCCTGCTTCCCTAGCGGTATTACTTGCCCCAGGGCAGTTTCCAGGCGAAATAGCACTCATCTGTAAGGACTATGGTGCTGCTGATACCATACCGGTATGTGCCATGCTGTGGGAGTGTCCTGCTGGGGGTTAAATGCAAGACCCCAATCTAGGGCAAGCTGTTCCATTTTCTCAGGGGTTACCAGCATGTGTAAGGAGTGGCTACAGAGTCCAGCAGGCTGCTTTATGCCCTGCCAACCTCTCATCTGAAAGCATCAAGGTAACTTGACTTTATGTTGTATTTCTGTTTGTAATTCACTTTCCCTGTAACCTGTATCCCACTTCTCAGACTGATATTTGTATAATTTCTGCAATAGACAAATGTTTGTATAACTGCCTATTGTGCCTATAGCATTAATATATATATATTTAACTTGAGCTGTCTTTTTGTCTTAACTGAAAAAGCTTGTCCATGCCCTTGGCTAGCTTTTAGGCTGCTTGGGATGGTGAAATGGACAGTGATTTAGAAAAGCATGTTGCGTGTTCACAGAGGCTAGTGCGCCACAGGCTCATGTCATGCTTTTCCATTAAATGCATGGTGCTTTAAGCTCTATATTGGACCTCAAATACAAGAGTCATGGTACCATTTTACAATGCCACACTGGTAACCAAAACAGAAGACGCTGTCTCACAGACATTTTAAACAGTGCCTTGAAAAGGTATTGATACTCCTTGAACTTTTCACTTTAGTATTCAGTCCCCTGTACTCTGATACCACTAAATAAAATCCAGTGTGTCCAGTTGTGTTTAGAAGTCACCTAATTGATAAATAGAGTCTACCTGTATTTAATTTAGTCTTGGTACAACTAAAGCTGTTCTGTGAAGGCCTCAGAGGGTTGTTAGAAAAAATTAGTGAGCAAACAACAATGAAAACCAAGGAGCACACCAGACAACTCAGGGATAAAGTTGTGGTGAAGTGTATGCAGGGTTAGGTTTCAAAAAAAATTTGAACAGTATTATTATTGTTCTTCCATAGCACTGTACAAGGTATAATTACATTCAAGTTAAAACTAGAATTTCAAACCAAATGTGGTGAGAAAACAGAAGACAATAGGAAATGGAGCCCTGCACGTATGAGCTTAAAGTCTAAAGGATAGGGGTGGAGACAAAAGAGGAAGGAACACAAGTGGTAGAGCTTGAGTTTGGCAGGAAGCCTTGAAGACGGGCATGCGAGGAGGTGACCTAGGAGGAAAACAGGAAAATGTCAGAGGCAGAGCGGAGGTTGCGCCTGGGTTCGTATCACTGGATTAGAGATGAAATATAGGAAGGTGCCTGATTGGAGTGAGCTTTGTGGGTTAGTGTAGAACAGGTAACCAGTGGAGGGACTGACAAAGGGGAGCTGCACTGGAGAAGCAAGAACAGCAAGGGGGATGAGGTAAGCAGAAGAGTTCAGATTGGAGGGGTGCCAGTTTGTTGGCAAAACGCAAAGGAGAGTGTTGCAGTAGTCCAGTCAAGATATGACCAGGTCATGCACTAACATTTTAGATGTATAAGAGGTGAGAGGAAAGAGCAGATGTGGGAGATGAAGACAACAGGAAGTGAATAGGGAGAGAATGTTAGAGGTGAATGAGAGAAGGTTGTCCAGAATGACAACCAGGTATCGAGATTGATGAGTTGCATTTATTGTGAGATTATTTACAGTGATTGTTTTGGTAGATCTCATGAAGCACTGTTCAAACCATCATGCATAAATGGAAGGCGTATGGCACAACTGCAACCCTAACAAGACATGACCGTCCACCTAATTCGAAAGCTCTGATTCAGAGATCAGGTGGGAGAATCTATTCACAGGACAACTATTAGTTATGTACTCCAAAAATCTGTCCATTATGAAAAAGTGGCAAGGAAAAGGGAATTTATTTGAAAGCAAGCCATGAGAGGGCCCATTTGCAGTTTACCTCAAGCTATGAAAGGGACACAGTAAGCATGTAGAAGAAGGTGCTCTGGTCAGATGAGATCAAAGTTTAACTTTTAGGCCTAAAGGTCAAACGCTATGTGCGGGGGAAAGCTAGCATTGCACATCACCCTGAGATCTCCACACTATCTCCACCATGAGATACTTTGATGGAAGCCCCAGTCTGTGGGAATGCTGTTCTTCAGCAGGGGCTGGAAAGCTGGTCAGAGTTGATGAGAAGATTGATGGCGCTAAATACAGGGCAATTGGCAGAAAACCTGAAAGACTTGAGACTGGAGTTTAGGTTCATATTCCAGCAGGACAAGGCCCCCAAATATACAGCAAAAGCTACAGTGGAATGATTTAAATTAAAAAATACTAATGTGTTTAAATGACCCAGTCAACGCCCAGACCTAAATCCTGTTGAGAATTTGTGGCATTACTTGCAAATTTCTGTTCACAAACTCTCCATCCAATTGCACTGGGCTAGAACTATTTTTCAAAGAATGGGCATAAATTTCAGCTTCTGCGCAAAGCTGGTAGAAACAGCTGTGTACTTCAGTGAAGCATTTCTCCTATTAGATGAACTGCGAGGTTTGCAAATGCAACTATATTAACTGTACCCCAACGGATGCGGCTTTTCTACATACATGTCAGTACCTTTATAATGCAGGGCTCAATGATTGTGTGAGGGCCCCAAGTTAGATTAGTTTAGTATTCCCATAAACATCCTATTCCCGTTCTCACCTCTAAAACTTTTGCATAACCTACCCACAAAATGAGACTGGTCTTGATCTTAAAACAAGATGTTAGCCTATACATTGCTTGCCTACTTCATTGTATTCATCCATCACAGACATACACCCCAGACATTACCATGTTGTATGTTGTGATCATGACTCCTTGTAAATGAGCTGGTCACACTACAGTGATTATTTGTAGTATCTGAGGTTTCCTCATTCCGCCGTGTGCATCAGATGTAGGAAACGCTTTAATGTTGGTTAATTTGAAGCACAGTAGACGCCACAGATCCCTTCTTCCTGTAAATATATGACAATCCAAATTAAAGAAAAATGTTGGCAGGACCTGACAGGAATTTTTTAGTGCACACTCAGAAATGATATAATCTTGTTGTATGTTTACATTTGAACATTAGAATGAGAGAACCAAAGCGGGGCTCACACCAATAGGAACAGTTCTCTGTACTCTGTGAAGTGCAGAGAAATATGTCAGTGTTAGAACAATTGGGGGGAAAAAAACAGTTTAGTGCTGCCCGGGTATGAAATGTGTCTAGAGAAAAGGTTTTGTAAGTTGTTTCTCCAATACTAGTTACAGTATCTATCTGACCTTGACATATGATGAATTATTGAAAGATGTAAAATGAATAAAAAAGAGATATCCTCGCAGAAATAAACATGGCTTCCTATGGGGATCGCTGCTAAAAAGGGCCTTTCTCCAGCATTCACCTGGCGAAAACGGTGGGTCATAAATACGGAAAACATGTTAGTAAATGCAGCAAACTAGCAAAAGCAGAGCAAATGCCAGGCAAATGCTTATTAAACCAGCCCCTATATAGACAGCTGCACACTTACTTGGCTCTTCCATCCAACTCCAAAGTTTTGAAAAATACTGCTTTCCAAGATTGTGCACCCCCCAGTCCAGCACCCCGCAGTCCAGTTTCTGGAGGGAAGGGCCTTGTATCCCTCATGCCTCCCTCATTGCAGTTCATAGTGGGTGTGCAGATAGGAAGACTTCCATATTGAAGGAGAGGGCCTTTCCCTCCTGAATGAAGACCAGCACCGAACAGCGTTGTACACAATCTCAGAAATCTGTTTTCACGCAACAGAGCCAGTTGGAAGAGCAGCGGAGGGGATTGAGTATAGTTTTTTCCTTTAAGGTCTAGTCATAAATATACGTGGCATGGCATTTAGAATCCCTAAATTAATCAGTGCCGCTTTTTAGGGCATTTAGAATGGTTTGGAGTCCAGTTTTCACAAAATGGGCGGTGTTCCGTCCCCGGGAGGCATCCTGATTGCCGATGACCCCCTATGGATTAACTCTTACTGTCAATGTGCAAATGGGCATCAGCAAGCGGGATACCTCCCTGTGCCCAGAACAATACCCATTTTGTTAAAATGGTCATCATTGGTCACCCACTGTCAGCCTTGCAGTTTCTGGATGATTTCATCTTTGGTGCTGAGGATTAATTATCTGTTGTGCCCTAGAAAGGCCTTTTCTGTCTCCCTCCCTCTGGGCATCAGTTTAGAGTTCCATCTTGCAAGATCAGGTTCTAAAAGAGCTTCAGCCCAATGACCAAAAAACTGACAAATACGTCTTCCTTCCCTTGGTACATTGCTACTTTGAAATTTGTTTTTACACTTTCCCCCTTATTATCTCACGAAATTCCTTTCTTGCCCCATCACCTGTGCACCAGCTAAAGGGCAATACTTAAATATATTCCATTGCCCTGTATTACTGTGCTCTATAATACCTGGTTTGAAAACCAAATATATGCCCCAAAATATCACAGCACAAATGTCAACCCCTTTGACCCTACAGAATTAGAGGCTGTACTTCCCTAAAGGTGGCCTTGCCAACATAAATGTAGCTTTTACTTGATAGGTTATTAATACTTTTGTTAATATCCACATCACCCTGCCCAATATTTCTTCAGGTCCCCTGGATTATTTACCACTTGATTTATAACCTGTTTATATCATACTTCTGCATTAAATGACTGCAGAATAACAATCCTTCAAATAATTGGGCACTGGAGATTACTCTTCTATCACAAATAGTGGCTGTCATTTTTCTTTGACTAGGCAGTTTCTCAGATGTTACGTGATTGTGGAAGGTGTTAGTGAATTGGTATGAGAAGAAAATGATCCGCTCCAGTGAAACAAACTGCACAGGAATTGACTACAGAGAAATTGAAAAGGGAAAAAAAGTTTTACTTTAGCCATTGCTAACGTGATGCATCATGAGAAAGTAATCTCCTGGGGAGGAGACACAGGTATTACATTTTAGAGAAGAACACTCAAAAATATTCTAACTTTTAACTGAAAAAACAATTGTTACCTATAGTACACCCAGAGTCATATTTTTAATCAGGTAACCCTACACCTGTGCCTAGGGTAGCTGGCTGCAGGGGGTGGCATTTACTGCTAAAGGTTAAAAATGGCAAACATAAAGAAAAATACTGTTGCCAACATGTAATTCTCCCCTCACGAGTGCCTCCTAAAGGTTAAAAAAGGCAAACATAAAGAAAATTACCGTTGCCAACATGTAATTCTCCCCTCACGAGTGCCTCCTAAAGGTTAAAAAAGGCAAACATAAAGAAAATTACCGTTGCCAACATGTAATTCTCCCCTCACGAGTGCCTCCTAAAGGTTAAAAAAGTTCTATTTGGCCCTGGAGAAGTGACGCGAAGAGTCACGCAACGCGTCGGTCCCGGGTGAGGTGGGGGCTGCTGTGGCTGGTGATATAAGGTACTGTGTTGAGTTAAATACATGTTTGCTTTGCTCTTTCCCACGGCTGTCCTTGTATTAGTTGTAGATAATTAGGTTTTGAATGGCACTTTGCACTTTATATGAATAGACAGATTGATGGTCTTTGGCACAAGTTGTATATATTAAGGATTTATTTTAGACACTGGCACATTTATGATTATATGGCCCTGAAAGGGTAGAGCAGCATCAAATTATATGAAATTGAGTAATTATTTAGCCACAGGGGTGATGTCATCGGGTTACTCTGGATAGAGTAACCGACCCCTTCCCCTCCCTCCCCCTTACAGTTTGGTTCTCCTTGAGTGTTTCCCCCCCATTTGTAGGGGTTTGTATGTAAATACATGTATTTTAATCAATGTTTTTAAATATGTATGTACATAGTAAATTGACCTAAATAAAGTAATCATTAATTGAGAAATATTATTGGAGTGGTGCCATTCACTATAGGGAGTGGATTGGGGGAGTTTGGGACTCCTTTGTTCTGTGTGGGATATAGTGGTGCACATATGTGCCTCCACCCCTGGATTGTGCACACTCCATATATAGACTGGTGAGTGCGGTCTCAAGCTTTGTTCTGGTTCATAAAGGTTAAAAAAGGCAAACATAAAGAAAATTACCATTGCCAACATGTAATTCTCCCCTCACGAGTGCCTCCTAGTCAAGAAGATGCTTAGAAGTCCGGAGGGGGGCACATGGGGCTAAATGGAGCTAGAGCGCGCATACATGGCTGTCAGAAGAACCTGACTTTTGAACTGCTGATAGTTGGTGCACGTAACTTATGGACTAAGGGGGGTGGTGTATGTGCACACTGATACATGCGTAATATGACCTGACCCTACATTAGGGGGCACAAGCGCAAGTGCCTGGGGCAACATGAATACTGAATACGGCCATGAGTACATCCCTAAGGTCATACAGGGAGTTCCCATCTGGTAACAGTTAAAACTACTCACTTGATGCAAGCTCAATTCAAGCCCCAAGAGTGAGGCCGCAGATTAGCGCTGGTTCTGATATTTTACTCTTATTATTTTATCTCAGTTTATGTTTTATTAACTCCGTCCAGCAGACGTGTAATTTGTGATACAATGTGCTCCCATTTTATAGCGCGCAGTAACAAGTTCTAGCAAATCTCCCCTGGGCAGTCCTCTAGCAAGTGGATACAGTTAGAGGAATATGTCCTCTACTTAACACACTATTAGGAGCATAAACATTTTTATAAAGCAGATTTTGGCAGGATAAGACACTGGGAACATCTGTGGTCCATACATTATATGGAACATTCTTTGATGTTTTTGGCTGCGGAGACATCCTCTCAGTAACCCTGTATTAAATGCTTATATTGTATAAATACTCGATTCCTGAGCATTGTTCTTGTTGGGAAACAAACGCTCGACGCGTCCCGTAAGAAAACTCGCGTCTCCCAGGAGGTGTTTCAGCTGTGGTTTTGCAACATTACATCAACATTTTTGTGCATTGGTAAATAAGGCTTTGTATAGCAGTGAGAGCAGTGAGTTAGCGGAGTGACCTCTGGTATATATCTGAGTGTATGACAGCTTGTCTCAACTGTTTGACCTCCAGAGAATAGATTGTTTTGATGTCTGATGCTCAAACAATGTAATTTTATGTGACCAAAGAGAGCCGGGATCTCCTAGACGCCTGAGTTTAAATGATTGCCCTCCGCTCATACCCGCAGCACAAGTGCCCCTGAATGCATGTTATATGGCACAGCGTGCACTTTAATCAAAGGATCATTCTCTTCTCTTATAGAAAAAAGAAACGTTTGAAGACTAATTGAAAGATTAACTGGCGCCACATTCAGACATGGCCGCGATGCCCCTCATGATGCGCAGTTGCTGTAAAGGATGTTTGGATCAGTTACTTGGCTGCCTTAAAGTAAGGAGGGGAGTAGAGAGCTGCTCTAATTTAATTAAGATAGGTGTTTTCATTTTAAGGTTTGCTGCTTTTACGCATACCTCAATGTACATCTGTAATGAGATTAAGGCAACTGGACTTGCTGTAATATTATTGTCATTATTAATGTTTATGTATAGCACACCAACATCTTCTGGTGCACTGTACAAGGTAGAGATTACATGCGGGTATTTTGCATAAAATATGCAGGGTATGCAGTCAAACATGTGACAACAAATAATATACTTATATACACATGGTCTCATGGGTCAGATATGCTACAGATACACACCGATAGGGGAGAACATTACGAAAAGAGGGCCCTGTCCTTGCAAGATTACAATCCACAGCAGGGGTGCCCACATTCATGATGTGATCATTGAATATTGTAAATTATATATATATGAAATATAAAGTTCAGTGTAAATGTAAATTCTATCCAGACCCAAAAATATCTGTAGAGAGCATGAGGGTCCTTCTACCCCATAAAATACATGTCCCACACTGCACAGTGAGGCTAAAAAACTATTGTGGTCGGAGTGGACTGAGGATAAAAAACGACTCGGGACTTTTTGGGGTACACCAGCCCTGCTGTACTGCCCCAGTATATTTTAATGTCGCATCATATACATATATATATATATATATATATATATATATATATATATATGTGCTCAGGGGCCCAAATGGCCCCAAAGTATCCCCTATAAATTGTGCTGCACACGCAAATTAAGAAGAAACTCAATATTTATTTGAAGAAATTAATACACTGAAACTCTCCCATAAAAACATATACCGGTACATACACACATTAGACACATATAAAATTAACCCACACGGGTGCTGCCCCGACCCCTCTCCCTACAGTGAACAAAGCAGTTAAAAACAAATAATGACACACATATATAATAACCCTATCTAATCCCATATGCAGAGCTAATAATGCCGATATAAAATGGTGCAAATACTAAAAGGTGCCGGCTAGAAGCACATATACAAAGAAGCTTTTGTGCTGACACTTGAAAGAACAACAAGTAACAATAAAGTGCCGGTGCTAATACAGAAAAAGAATTATATACATAAGCAATGTGTATCACTCTAAAAGGGTTAATGCCAAATGGTGAGATAAAGTACTAGTCCTGACTATAATCAGAAATCAAAAATCAAAGACGCTAGGCTCAATCCTCAGGCCAGCAAAGACCGGTCCATATTTTTATAAAAAGTCTAAGCTAAAGTAGCTTTTATGCAGCATATAGCAGAGGAAGGCTTGCACAGCAAAAATACATCATACCCTCATACCCTGAGGAAGTGACCACGCCAGTCTATCTACAGTGGCGGTGTATTTTATTCCTTGCTGCACAGGCCTTCCTCTGCCATAAGGACATAGACACTATGGGCCTGCCAGACAGTGTCACATCGGTGCAAATGAAAGTAGTAAAATAATAATAAAATATTTTTTTTTCACACTTGTGCATGTTGCTGCACTACAAATAGCACATTTACTAAAACGTTTGCAGTGCAGCAACATGCTGAAAAATGTATATTATATTTTTCACTACTTTAATTTGCACTGAAATGGCATTATCTGGCAGAGGTGCTGGATAAATCAGGCTATATATATATATATATATATATATATATATATATATATATATATATCATATTTTTAAATTCATAAGATGCACCTGACCATGGCTTTAAAGGACAAAAATCAGAGTGTGCAGAATCACCCTATTACAGGCAGTGAGCGGCATCCCTCATTACAGCCATTGTGTGGCATCCCTCATTACAGCCATTGTGTGGCATCCCTCATTACAGCCATTGTGTGGCATCCCTCATTACAGCCAGTGAGGGACATACTTCATTAGAACCAGTGAGTAGAATCCCTTCATTACAGCCAGTGAATGGCATCCCTCCATTACAGCCAGTGAGGGGCATCCTTCTATTACAGCCAGAGAGCGGCATCCCTCTACATGACCTTGATACAGTACATTTTTTTAAATATATTTTGCGAAAATAAGGGCCATTTCATGCAGAAATGCATTTCAGAATAAGGCTTGCGTTAAAAAAAGGTGTAATTCAAACAATAGAGAAGATTGCAGGAGTTTAAAAATGCTTGAAAGTGCTTATATGTTGATTGCAACACTGTTTTATAGAACTCTGGTGAGGCCACATCTGGAATACTGGGTACAGGTCTGGAGACCACAAAAGGAAAAAGATATTCTTCCCCCAAAGTGGGCAGAAAATGTTGTGCGTCTTATCCAGCAAATGTTAAAAAAAAAGTACATTCCCGGATCTCCCACACTGCAGCAGCATCTCCCGACACACATGAACGCTGCCCGAAGCCATCTACACCGGTTCCGCTGCCCACCGCCTCCACACAAATAAGTAATGCCTCACACTGCCCGTAATTGGGATGCCACCCACACTGCATGTATTTTAGATGCTTCACGCTGCCTGGAATTGGGGCACCTCACACTGTCTGTAATGTGGGATGCCCCTCACTGCCTGTAATGTGGGGTCTGTAATGGGGTGATTGGGAGGGGGCATTTTAGCAAACCATTTGGTTCAGAATATTTTTTTCCTTATTTTCCCCCTCCAAATTCTGGCTGCTTCTTATGGGCGGGTGTGCCTTATGGGGCAAAAAATACTGTCACAAGGCTGGCGGAAAATGGTGGAAAGTCAAAATCATAAATCTTATCAGGAAAGACCCAAAGTCTTATAGCCTGGAGGAAAGAAGAGAAGGTGGGTGAGAATGTTATGTAGAAAGTTTCAATTAGATAGAAGGAATTGTTTTTAAGAGGAAACGGATAGGATAGGATAGAACCTGACTACTAGTTGGAGTTCAGATCAAGAGCAATGCTAAAACAATGGTACCTTACTGAAAGAGTAGTGGATGCTTGAAGCTAAAATTTAGAAGATGTGGTTGGAAAATTTACAGCAGTATATATGAAACCTGGATAAACATTTATTTAACCGAAGAGGAAAAACAAAAACTAATAAATGGAGACTATATAGGCTACGTGGTCTATTTCTGCCATCAACCTTTGTTTCTATATACAATATGGTCCAACAAGTCATGTCTATGACCTACCTGACCACTATATTGATAGTAAAATAAATGCAAAGGGAAGATTCTAGATACTGTTTGTGATGTCGTTTATTTATTATTTTCTCTCTTTATATGTTTAGGTGTAAAAAGTCGTGGTCACCTCTATGGTGTTGATTGAAATTTGCCAGCAACATGGTTGTGTGATGTGTAACATTCTTGTTGTGCCTGCGCTGAGCTCTTATGATGTGTGTGCAAAGGTGAAAATGGAGTGAGCTCTGTCTGAGCTTCCTATAAGATGGCAGCTGCAAAATACACTCTACACTGGAAACACCAACTGAACAGAAATCAGCGGTATTGATTCACTGGATGATTGCAAAAAAATCTCCTGACACCTTTCTCAGTGTTTAAAGTCTCTGTATGAGCAAAAATAAAAAAAACAATATATATTCCCCAGTAGTCTCATGCAGCTTGTTCACCCTATATTGGTTAGTCTGAAACTTACCGGCATCGGCGATCTCACCCCTGTATCCTAGCATGGCCGGAGCTGAGAAGCTATCCGCCCAAGTCTGCCCAGGTAGTGATGCAAGTGATGCTGTAATTGTGAGAGGGGATGGTGAGCTCTGGATCTCCAACGGAGCTAAGTTTTAAACTTCCGGTACAGGCCCAATCAGCTGAGTTGGGTTATTGGGGAATATCTATCATTTTCATTTTTGCCCAGACAGTGCATTATTATTATTATTATTGTTTATTTATATAGCGCCATCATCTTCCGTAGCGTACAAAGTAGTAGTTACAGACAGGGTAGAAACATACGGTACATATAATATATCAAATGCAGTTTTACAGAGTTGACAATGGATATTCTGAGACACAATAGGAGCCCTGCCCTTGCGAGCTTACAGTCTAAAGGATGAGGGGTGAAGACGAGGGGAAAGGATCACAAACAGTCAGTATTGAGCATCTAAGTGCATCTAAGAATGCTCCTATTTTATAAGAGATCAAACGATACACCAAGATAGGTAAGTACGGAATAATCTAGGACTTTCTTCTTCTACAGCCCTGCCAAACACCAATTACTCCAGTGTGAATTACTCCAGTGTGGAGCTCTGCAAAACCTGTTGGTTGAGGGGGAGGTTTGAGCCTGAGTGATCTAACATCTTTAAATTAGTAACTCCTTAAAAAAACACACCTACTTTTTGATCCAATGGGACGGAAAAAGAAAATCTTGTCACACAGCACTTGCAAGTTATGCCCCGATAAAGAGAGAAAATGTCCCTCATGACTCCTCCTCCCTAGACCAAAAGATCCCTGGTATAATGTTGTAGCTATAGTTTACATTCTGACAGGAAATCTGGAAAGATCTTGTACAAAATCGTAAGGAAGGACAATGTGTCACAATGGGTCACTAACCCGCCTCCCGGTCCCGCACCATCCTCTGGCAATGCCCCAGGCTGTCCTTTGCTGAGAACATCAGCTTTGACCCCTGGCCTGACCATCGACCTTGCTCCTGCCTATGCCTTTGGTGACATAAATTGGAGGATTCTGTGTATGACCTCGGCCAGACTAACTTCCGTCCAGTTTTGTCCCTGGTTCATTTGCCATCGTCAGCTGGCATTCTTTGCGCTAAAGTAAGAGCTGGGGGCAACCGTGTCCGGTGAGGCCTGCTTGCATCTATATGCAGGAGCAGCAACACAGAGATTGAGAGTTGTCAGCTGACCAGAAGGTGGGTGTCCTACGGGACGTTACTGAAAGAATGTATTTGAGCATCATTATATTTATGTGTAAGGTTGTGTGAGCTCCCTCACTCCAGCAGTGGCCATAGTAATAGTGTGTGTACATGGTCCACTTCTCTCTCCTTGGTTTACAAACTTGGTGTACTTGTGGCGATAGACCAAAAGGTAAAGGCAGTGAAATTTCCCGGGGATTCACAAAGCGCGGCATCCCAAATGGGGTTGCCCCAGTGGCACCTAGTCGACCGGTCAGGAAGTCTTTTAGACTATTATTCACACATAGGGTTTCCTCAAAAAGCATTTGGAGAGCCTCTCTGAGCCTTTCCAACTCAACACACAGTAAAGTACAAAACTATTTTGAATAAATCTGCTGCAGCAGTTTGTGGTAGAGCAGTTCTACAGATGAGGTGAGATTTGAAGTAACCTTAAGTTTTTTTCTCTACCATTAAAGAGATTCAACATAGTTCACCTCTGCTTATACTTTTCTAAAGGAGCTATGTCAATGGAAAATCAGAGACTGCTGCCTGAGGTGACCTATAGAAAGCCACCCCTCCACAGAAACGGCGGAGTTGGGAGTAAAGGTGGGGCCGTGGCTGCTGAGTAACAAATAATTGAATAAAAACATCACAGCATGCATCAGAACCGCAATCCCCATTGAGCTAATAATGGGAAGAGAGTAAACATTTAAGTATATTTTAAATAAGATACAAAATAATACAAAAGCAGGTTGATTCTCACCTCTTCTGCAGTGCCACCTGTCGTGGCTGTCGTCTCAGATGGCCTCATTACAAGTGCACCCTTGACCTTATGTATAGTTTTTGCACTCAAATCCTGTCACCTATTATGAACCTCCCTTGTAAACTGGGTCATGTTGTTCCTGTTCACATCCTCTGTAAATATACAATATAACCAAATAAGTAGAGGACCCCGAATTACTTCCCTACCCCTTGACATTTTTTAAGGGATATTTATGTAAAAACAATGGGCTAAAACAGACTAAATATGTCCAATATATAATATAATATATTATAATATATTCAATAATAAAAGGTAAAGATAATAGGAGCAGCTAATTCTGCTGACATCACTAATGACGTCATTAATGACGTCAGGCGGGCTTTTTGGGGTGTTGCTAGGGTATTTAACCCTGTCTTGTGTGCAGATCCTCTGCTTGTTTGTTAAACCCTGATGAAGGGGTGCATGCCGCCCCGAAACATCGGATATTTGGACTGTATCATTCGCTGGATCAAGATTGCATGGATTATATGACCTTGATTCAATATACTTTATTTGCAAATGGACTGCTGGCTTCTCGTATGATTTCAATAATAAAAGGTAAGGAATGCTGTAAGATACAGTTTACCTGGCGCCTACAGGCCAAGTGTAACATGATTTACCCATAATTCTTAGAAGTAGGTGGAGACATGCAAATAATCTGTCTGTCTAATTGCTAGTCTGATGCCTCCATCCGTAATGTCAGTTATTGGCACTGGTTGTCACTCATAGGTATAATGGCAGGTATAGGTATAGGATACAGTTTAAATTGATCATTATCAGCCACAAAGTTCTCCATGGTCCTGCAGCTCCCACATCTACTCCTTCATTTCTATTTCAGTTTCACACTGCCCTACCCATGCTCTATGCTCAGCAAATAATTTATGACCAAGAACCACCATCATCCGGACCTCTCACTCACATTTACAAGACTTATCCCAAGCTGCACCAATTGTCTGGAATGCCCTACCCCCAACAATTAGATAAAAGTCCCTGTCCAGACACACAGACCCACCTTATACCCCTTGGGAACAGTGTAAAATAAGGAATTTCAAAGCATCTCAAATGTAAATGACTTACATATTCCAAGTGAAGCCACTTTCTTGCTTCAAATTCTGGACTTGACTGAGCTGGGAAGGGTGTGTCATGGTGCAGCTTCATGAGTCTTGAGCTTGCTTTGCTGTGGTCAGAGACTGAGGCCAGTGTGGCTGGCCAGAGTGGTCCAAAGGACAGTGCGTGGTCCTGGTAGGGAATAACATTAAAAGGAAGGACAAACCTCATGAGGCACAGGGGACAGGCTTACCATGACTGCTATATTATTGCCATTGGGTTTACAGTCTCTTTAACTTACAATGTCAACAGTTTTAGAAGCACCCTAAAAAGGCATAGTTTTACGGTAGCCTGTCATCTTACTCTTCTTCTTTAACCCATCTTCTACATCATTTTCATTACTTCCAAAAATAACGAAATCAGCTGGTGGCCCGTACATTTATAAATGTATACAGTTTATAAATTCTCTTTTTGGTTGGACCATGTACACTCATTACCTAGGCTTAATTCAGCACTGTGCAAGTATGCACCCCCTGGAAGAGGACTAGACCCATACCGAAGGGCATAGAGGCTAGTATACCAGCAGCGCTGGGGGGCATCCAGTCATCCTCTGAGTGCTGGGTTACCAGACCTTATACCTACAACCTGGGCTTGTTTGCTTTGGGTGGGGGGCACTTTTTTATTATTTGTAATTCAAATAAATACATACCTCCTGTTATTTTCATTAAGAAAAAACATGCATGCTGTCAGGGAAACACGTATCATGTGATCACTATACTTACACAGCCCATATGATCACTGTCCATTTCCCCAGCCCAGCAGACTACAAGGCCCAGCAAGGCCACAAACACACACACAGATTCTTGGTTAAGGCAAAATGATAGCTCAAGTTAAATATTTATTTAATGTGGAAGGCACACTAGACAGTTATACAGCATTTGATATGGTGGAAAAAGTACAAATACTCATACTGGGGAAAGGGATATAGATTACAGGTAAGCAAATTACAAGCAGAGATACAACATAAAGTCAAATTACCTCAATGCTTTCAGATGAGATTTTGGCAGGACGACCTTCGGGGGGGCATAATGCAGCCTGCTGAGATTCTGAAACTACTCCTGACACATCTAGGTGATCCCTGGGAGAAACAACCACTTGCCCTAGGTTGGTTGTCTGGAACTTAACCCCCAGCTGGATACTCCCACTCCTCTCTGGGCAGAGGATCCAGCTCCACCTCTGCTGGAAGCCAGCTTACAACCCACCAAACGCTATTTTGTGCATAGCTTTAAACTGAGACTGGCATCATTCTGGTTCTGGTGTCAAAATAGTTGGCACTAGTTGGCTAGTCGTGGGGCACCTGGAGAGTCCAAAGAGGGAATTCCTAGATGGGTCAGAACTTGAGATCTCCTTTTAGCCCATTCCAATTCTGTATCTGGCTTGGTGCTGGGACACCGTTATCACCAGTTTTGTATCGGCGCCGGCTGTCTGGGATTAAGGTGTTTGAACAGAAAGAGAGCTCTCTGCATGGGGTCACCTCTGCTTTAGAGGTTGGTTACTTCTTAGGCTAGAAGTGTGATATATTGGCACAATTTATATATATATATGAAGATTATTATTAATACACTCACGTTTCATCTTTGTGATATCTCAAGCTCCCAAAAAGGGTCAGCTAGGGGTACAATGCTTGAGTGAAATTTCTAATATTCACAGAGCCATCACTTCCTACTTGCTAACACGTGCTTCAGACTAGTGGTCCTCATAAAAGGGCTGATTTAGCACTGTGAAAAAGAAATGTTCCCTTAGTCCAATTTAGCACCATTTTTAGTGGTACAATATATTTAAAAATTGAGAGAAAACATTGCTGACCACGGAATCCTTGACCCTGCCTCTCCCAGCTCCCTTCGGTACCTCGCTACTGCTACGGTTTTTGCCTTTCACCCTGCCCTCTGATCCTGTCTCAGGTTAACCCCCTGCATTGGACTGACTTTGCGTATATGACTTGGACTTCGTCTGATCTCCCGCTAAACCCAGTTACTCTTACCCACTTGCAGGTCCAGCCCTCATTTGAAATTGTTTGGGCATTGTAAGATGTGGGGGCAGCAGTGCCCGGTGAGGCCGGCTTGCATCTCGGCAAAAGGGGGCTTGTCTAGAGCTGTCACTGGTCCAGTCACCTGCTCCTTGCTCCAGTAGTGTCCTTAGGCCTGCCTTATTCCCTCCCTCACATCCCTGGCTGATACCAGGACTACCTAACCCTTAATTAGTATTGGGCTATCAGCCCTTTGGTTATTGGGGCCCAATCGTCCATCCTTGTCCCAGTCAATCCCTGGACATATCCTCCAATAAAGCTGCCCGCCCCTGTCATCGGTGCCCATGATAGCTAGTGCTTGGATGTTGTACGATGCTCTGTATTCTTGCTACCCACTTGCAGGTCCAGCCCTCAGTTGAAATTGTTTGGGCATTGTAAGATCTGGGGGAAGCTGTGTCTGGTGAGGCCGCCTTGCGTCTCGGCAAAAGGGGCTCAGCTTGTCTAGAGGTCTCGGTTTGTCTAGAGGTGAAGACAGCATCAGAAATTGGGCATTATCAACTAACCTGCTAACTGGTGAGCCTGACACCAGCCAGGTGTTCAATACTGGAGTACATCTCATAATATTTACACAGCCACTACCTAACCCATCAACACAAGGCTGGAAGTGATGGAGCAGGTGGACACGTAATATTATGGCCCAAAAAGCACCCTATGGGCAAATCCTTTGATAATTGGTTTGCATGTGTCAGGCGGCCAGGCTTGCAATACTGGAGTATACTAATATTTACACCTACCTCATCAACACAAGGCTGGAAGTGATGAAAAAAGCCACTTTTGGATGAGACCTACTGTATGTTAGGCATAATATTATGGGCCTAAAAGCCCCATATGGGCAAATCCTGTTATTCTTGGTTTGCATGTGTCATATAAATAGAAAGTCTGAAATAGACATACCAAAATAGGTTCACAATAAGCCTACATAATACCCAATCTGGAATTTTCCTCTCTCTTCTTATTGCTGAATTGAATATGCCTTTATTTTACCCAAAGGGTTCATTTACTGACTTTAAATATAAATTAATTACACGAGAACAAGGCACTATGTACACATATTTTTGCTTGCTCCTGAATCACTTTCTGCCCAGGCTAAATGAAACCCCTTATTTGGCAAGCCGTCTCACCCTACATGCGCCTAGCTAAAATAAACAGCACTAAATGGTGTTTATGCGCCATATAAATAAAGAAGACCACTATTTAATGAAAGGGAAAAGGGAGTATAATTTATAGAAATATTTATCTTTTCTCCTGCTTGGGGCAAATCAAACACTGCGCTGGAAGTTTCTTTTTTTTTTTATAACTCGCAATATTAAAGGTATTGGTCATTGAATACCTGACATGAGCAGTATGGGATTATCTTTTCCCCAGCTGTAGCTTTTGGGAACTATTCCGATTTTGGATGTACTTCTAAGGGCTGGACTGAGATGTGAGCCTGCCAAAAAAAGAGATTATATAGCCAAATAAAATGCACTTTTACACAGCTTGAGCAATTTCACTTCCACACTACATTGCGTTTAATGTCCCATCAACACTCTGGCCACATAAAATGAATGTACCATATTACATGGACGTGTTACAGGAAGCCAAAAAATGTGCTCTTTTTATGCCTTTATTGTTTAAAGAGCTGCGCTAATGGACTGGAGAATGATATTTACTTTAGTACACAAATCTAATAAGCATGATGCACACTGTGATGAATTTAATAGGATGTCATTAACAGATAATTAGGGCAAACCTGTTCAGTACTGCTAGATACATTAAATACATTTTTGAAAACAGACTATGAACAGTACCTTCTCCCTTTATTACTTTCTGAATATAAATACACACAATGGGGTGGAAAGTGTAAAATGAAAGGGAAACACGCTTATTACACCTAATGCTGAATCAACCCCTAGCTAGACAATCCAAGGGTATGGCGCTTTTTACTCCAAAAAGTGCACCGTTTCGGCGAGGAATCACCCTCTTATCTATAGCAACAGGTAAACAAGTGCGCTACTTTTTTGGAGTATAAGGTGCAATTTTTTATTTTCTACCTAGGAGTCGATACAGCGCCATTTGTAAAATGTTCACTTTAGGTTAAAAAAAGGTTTCTATTTACACCTGGTGCTGAATTGCCCTCAAGGTATTCAATGTATGTGAATGTTACTTTTACATCTGCTGCTCAAAGTGGTGACTCACATCTTTCAGGGTCAGACTGGACTACCTGGGCCTAAAAATGAGGGAGAAAAAAAGAAAGGAAAGAAAAGAGAGAAATGGACAAAATGAAAAAAGGGAGAAAGAAGGGTAGAAAGAGATAAGATAGAGGGGAAGGAGTAATGAAGAAAGAAAGAGAAAATGGGGAATAAAGAAGAAGTAAATTAAGAAAGACTGAAAAATGAGATATAAAGAAAATGTGTGATAGAGAGTGAAAGAAAACAGAAAGCGAGGAAGAAATGAATGAAGGAACAAGGGTAGTGAGATGTGGAGGAAGAAAAAAGGGAGAGAGAGAGAAAACAGAAGGGAAGTAAGGAGAGAGGAGAGGAGAACGGAAAGAGCAAGGAGAAGGGAAAAGAAAAAGGAAGGGTGAGTGAAAGAAAAAAAGGAAGAAAGGATGCAGTAGAAGAGAAGGAAAGTCAAAGAGAAAAAGGTTGGGAGCGAGGATTGTAAGAAAGAAAAAAAGATGAGAAAGGGGGAAGGAAGGAGTCTTCCAGACATGCCAGACAAAATTTGAATCAAAACCACCGATTCTGTTGAGGCCCTCGAGTATTGGTCACTCAGAGGGCGGGACCACGACCTCTTTCTCCTGCTGTTAAGCCGGTGCTGCTCCTCCTGTGATAGGAAAGAGACAGACATCAGCTGATGGGAGGGAGTGACACTGGGTGAAGCTCAGGGGGGGGGGCATGAGATTGTGGTAGACAGCAATGTGCCGGCTGCAATTTAAAAGAAAAATGTCGATTCCATGACCTACATACTCAGTGCCACCAAGCCGCTGGTGCCCACCATGCCACTGTAGTTGGTGCCCACATGCCACTAGGGCCTAATGGAGGTTCCTCAATCCACTCAGGGCCACCAAGCTGCTGCCACTGGGGCTTGGTTAGTATAATGAATACAAGTACAGTATACCTGTTTCTTAGTACTGGTTATAAGTGCAGTTAAAGTAAGTCACCACCGCTTCTCTGGTTTCTTGTAGGAAACTGTCCGTGGCTTCCATGACACAGGGCTGCCCTTTCCATAAAACAATGTGTCATAAGTACAATTAAAGTAATGGATCTCCAAATAAAAAAAAAATCTAAAGGATACTCACATTTGGTCCCCTGCAGCTGATCGTTCATAATCCGGTGTGTCACGTGTCCGTCGCATGGCACTCCCCCTATATTGCAGTAATTAAGGGGTTATGACACACTGACTAATTATGGGGGCTGCCCTGAATCATAGAGGCTGTGTCGGGAGCTTGGCATAGAAAATATATACATATTTTTTCTGCATACCTTATAGAGCTTTGTTTCTATTTCTAAATTCCTGGGGGGAGGGTAACTGGAACAGCCATTTTGTATTGCAATTTTCTTGTGTGTTAAAATTAAAATGCTTTATCAGATGCAGTTCAAATTACACTGCAAGGCATATCAGGAGTGCACCTTGCTTTAACCAGTACTAAATTAGCATGAACCCCCTATGATTAAAGGAGAACTATCGTGAAAAAATGGACCAATGATAAAAATCCATATAAATATGCTGGATGGTGGGAGGACAAGTCACTTATACACCCAACATCAATAAATATCAAGCCAGGCTTGTTTCTTTCATTTTAATGGAAGGAAAAGGACAGCCGGGGTGACAGGCTCTGTCACCCCTCATAGACTAAACGTGTCACCCCTGCATTTTGCTCCTACCATGTGAGAATAAACCACAAGCTTGGTGGGAGTTTTATTCAGTTTGGGTATATACGTGACTCGTCCTCACATTAACCAACGTGTTTATATGGATTTTTAACATTGCACAATGAGCTCCTGTGGGAGTGTACCATCTATCAATAGAGCCGGTGATGGGATGAGGGCTGACACTGAGTTCCCTATAGTACCAGATATGACCAGGCGCTCCCCCTGCACTATGTGACCTTATCCCATACATTTAAATGGTCTTGAATGGTTATAATTATTTTGGCATTTTATCATTTTTTTTTATTTTTTTTGGGGGGCTGGTGCATGTGCCGCGGGATCCCTGGGCTGGTTGGAATTATTTTTGGATGCTTTTTTAGCATTTTTGTGTTGCGCTGCAAACTTGTGATTTGGGCCGTGAGCTGTGTCATGTCTTTCAAGTGCCCCAATGCAATTCCCATATAAAAAAATACTAAATTCAGTTACCCTAAAAAAATTACAAATTGGGATTCCAACAGGCGCTGTGTGCCTGGAATCTCGTTTTTTGAGCGCCTTTGGGGCGCTATTTATTTTTTTCATATATACTTGCGGCACTCCTGGCCCACGCTAGCGCATAGGCATATAAAAGCCGTGCACTGAGAACACTGCCGGGAGAGCTACAGATGATAGTGCAGGCCGACTGAAGCCGGTATTCTGGTGCGGACTCTGCCAAGCTCTCGGACAAAGCGCTCAAATGCCGCCCGCACCTTTTATGATAAATCAGCCTCATAACTTTATTTGTGTGCAAATCCATATAACATCAAATTGATTTATGAAAAAGGTCACTTTTGTTCTGTCTTGTAAAATATTATTTTTTATCCAAGACCAGTAAGCATTTATTTATTCCAAAGCCCATATCTTGCAACTGTTTTCCCTGAACCTAATTGGATGCATGAAGTGCGTAGTTGCTTTTTAGCCATTATACTATAATACGTTATTGATGCCCCCTAGCAGTAGATGAATCAATACATAGGAATGTTAACGGTCAATTACAAAAAGAAATATTTGGGGTGCCAGCCGCCTCTGGCACTAAATCCATTTTGCAGGGCACAGTGACGCCGGTGCGCTGCAGTCATTTAACAACCTTCTAAGTCTCCCTTGCTTTGCTAGCATTGAGTGCTGATTTGTGAAATGTGATCCTCTATAACTGCTGTGGAAATAGAGGCAAGATGTTGATATTCTTCTTAACCCCGCTCACCCCCTAACTCTTCCCCCAGACTCCCCCTGCAGAGAGAGGGTTATGTCTGGTGCTCTGCCAAGTCCCATAAACATTTGCACACAACGGGTCCACACAGGACCATAAAATAACAGGGATATTTAAAATCTTTGAACATGAGTAAAATGAATAGTGATTTATTTACCATTATCACTCAACTCCCTCCACCTGCTGCATTATGTGTTGAGACAAAGACGTTTGTAGCGCATGGTACAAGATGAGCGTGCACATGTAATGAGGTGCTATACCACAGGGTAAAAGGGTCATTTGTAATTACACCATGAAAAACAAACATGAACTCTTTGAATATTTAGAACTGCCCTTTTAAGTGTGGAAAAAGTCTCCCCAGTTAAAAATGATAAAGATACATAATATGTTTCCCAATATATGGAAGTGTATTCAAATGATTGTATTATGTGATAGACACAGGCTAGCAGTATCGTGCTAAAATATGTGCTATTGGTAAACTGACTTTTTTTTAGGCAACTCAAAGTTGGACTCTTTACCTCTGGGGTGTAATTTATCTGCAGGCTTTTAAGGAACACATATCCGCAAAATTCTATTATGTGTGTAAGCAGGTCTAGCTATACATATGCTAAAAGCACAACTTATATCTCTGGTCCATAGGCCAGACATACGCTTAAAGTGGACCAAAAACAACTTTGCTTTAAACAAACAAACATAAAAAGACACTTACGTTTTGATGATCCTGGCAGGCCTCTGTCCCTCGCAGCTTCTGCTTTCTAGAATCACCTTCGCCGGAAGTCCCGCCCTCCAGCGCTTGTCCGTATCCTTTGACTGGCATCTGCACTGTTTAGACGTGCAAACCAGTCTCCATGGATCGCGTGGTTTCAGTTTCTTCAGGAGTGATGTCATCATGGTGGGTGTGGCCTCTGTCTTGCAGTCACTCCCTCCGCCTTTCAGCCTTTCCCCTGCTTGCGTGCTCCTGTAAAGATAAAAAAAAAAGCGCGCATGCGCAGTAGCGCCGCTTAGGTAAAGTGAAGTGCGCGCTTGCATCGGGAGCGAGCGGCGCTTCACTTTACCTAATGTGGTGCTACTGCGCATGCGCGAGATTTACAAGAGGAAGAGGTCAAACGATCTCTTCCTCTTAGATGAAAATCAAAGATGGCGGCGTGAAACAGAAAAAGACGCGATGCCACGCAGGATCATCGAAGGTAAGTTTTTTCTTTATCATTATGGTTAACGGGTCCTGGGGCATAGCATGGATTATTACTTGAAGGAAAAAAAAAAAGTCAGGGTGTTGGTCCAAAGAACAATTTAACGAATCGTCGTCCTATAAGACATGCCTAGTATTTGGAGGAGAAAAATAGAAAAAAAATATATTCTGAACCAAATAGTATGCTAAAATCCCCCCCAAGAACCAAATAACAGGACATGGCATGATCCCCAAGTCATCCCATAACATGAGTGTGCAAGAACTCCCCCAGTCCCCTCTAACAGGCAGTGTGCAGAATTCCCCCCCAATCCCCTATAACAGTTAGCTGCCAGAATCCCCCCAAAAACACTATACCAGGCAGTGTGGCAAATCCACCTCTCCTTCACCATACTACAGGTAGTGTGGAGTGTCGGTAAGGTAAGTGGACTACATTCACCCCAAAAGACACACTCACATTTTCCCCCAGCTTTTAAGAAAAAATAAATGTGTCTTGTGGGATGACAAATATGGTATATCTCTGATCTGTAGATTTGTTGGCGATTGACCTAAATTTCAGTCAAATCATACATTACACTACCGCCTTCAGCCAAGGAGCCAGAACAGGGCCCCAGGTGAAAATTGACCAGACGTCCTGGATTTGTTGGGACAGTCTTTCCACTAATATTAGGGAAATGGAACATTTAGGTGTCCCCAGAGTTTTTAGGGGGACAGTGGCACAAGTGCCTTAATGTGGGACTGTCTCACTGAAAGTATATGTGGTAGGTTTAGCTTCTAGTAATTTATTTAGCCACTAATAAGCCGGAACTATAAAGGTAGTCTTGACATCTCTCACATCTCTGGCTTCCATCTAGTCTGAGGCGTGCTCCTGCCCCCAGCCTTTAAGAGTGGATGGATGCTGGGGCGTGCCACAGCTACAGGGAAGCCAGGGATGCATCAACCTCCAGCCATCAGGATGTTAAATTGCCGGTAAGTGATTTTGAATAGAGGGGCTCAGACAGACCAAAGACAAGCCATCAATGTTTCTTAACACTCCTGGCTCACTCCGCCAGTATAAAAGGCCCCTCCCTGCAGTGGAAGTGAGATGTGAGACCTTGGATCCTCTGCCCTGCGGCCGGGACAAGAGCAATGAGTGATCGAAGGAGTTAAGGAAGGGGAAAAATTGTTTTTTTTGTGTGTTTTTTTTTACATTTAATCCTTTTTGAACTTGTAAGGGGTCCTTGAGACCCTTATACCAGTTCACAGGGCAAGAGGGAAAAGCCAAATCACCTGCGATCAAGCGGGTGACTTGCCATAACCCCTGTCCCACTACCTGCATCCCTAAAGCCCAGAGGGGTGCAGCCATATGGGCTATGTGGGCTGGTAGCTTTCACGCCCACATTTTCCGCACCCTGGTGTACTAGCACCCAAAGCTGTGCTGGGCAGGTTTTGCTTGGATAGGGAACACAGTTTTTTTTTGGTGGGGTGCAAAGTGGAGACAGAGCCCACTGCCAGGGCTAGGACTCTGCGGAGAGCGGCAAGGGACAGTGTGGACTGGACAGACTGGAGGACAGTGAAAGAGCAGGTAAGTTTTTACTTTTTTTCAATTCAAGGATTTAAGAGAACAAGTAACAAGAACATTTGGATTTGTGCCGCATTAATTTTTCCCTGAAACCTGGATTACATACAATACAATAGATAATGCATAAATGAAAATGAGGTGCTGGTTTATTAAACATAGTCCTCAAAGTCCACAGCAGGAAAATAAACCTGGCCCTAACAAGCTTGCAACTCAAGGAGATGAGAGCGGAAATGATAGGAAAGGAATATATTTGGAAGCAGCAGTGCAAATGGAGAGAATGCAAGGTAAAGGAAAGGCGCTAATAAGAGGAATTTTGGGGGTGTCATTAGCATACCTCCCAAATGTCCCTGATATGGAGGGACTGTCCCTCTTTTGGGTCTATATCCCCCTGTCTTTGTTGTTTGAGGTTTAATATGCAGATCTGCATCAATAAATTATTCATTTGCCTAAGTGTTTATATTGTTGTAACTGTAACAACCTATCTCCTATTCATCAATCAATGGGGGCATGGCTTAATTTAACTCTTTCCCGACCTGAACAGTTAGAAGGTATGTCATTAGTGAAGTAAAGCAGGGATGCACAACCATGCAGCCAGCACTGCTGTCAGTTTCAGCCCCTCTCCACACCACACCCCTACTCATCTCACCTCTTCCTGCCATTCCACGTCTGACCTCACTGCAATACACATATCACCCTTTCCCACCTGACTTAGCTTCTGGGTCTTCTTATCACCTTACCTCTGCTCATCGCACCTCTTCTCACCACACCTAAGCCCACTTTTTCCTGCCTCATCTCTGCCCACTTTTTCCCACTTCACTTCTGCTCACCTCACCTATAATCATCTCAGCTCGCCACATCCCATCTCACCCCTGCCTATCTCTGCTCACCTCACCTTTTCATGCCTCAGCCCTGCCCCTTTCTTTCCACCAAATCTCTGCTCCTATCTCCCAAATAAAAGCATATACAATGTGGACAGAGATGTAACTTGTAAAGGTGATTTCTGTCCCCTACCATTTAGGATGAAGCAGGACATTGAAGCAGGAAGCCCGGTCAGTGGTAGGCTAGAGATGGAAAAGATCAAGGACACACTAGAATACAATACCAGCAACATCCACATGATGTGTACCAATGCTCACAGCTTGGGCAACAAGCTCTGTGAATTAATGGCTATCATATCCAGAGATGAATTGGATCTTGTTGCAATAACAGAGACTTGGTTCAAGGATCACAATGACTGGGAGATAGCCATACCCGGTTACACATTGTACAGAAAAGACAGATTGGATAGAAAGGGCGGTGGAGTAGCCATTTATGTCAATACTACACTTCAATCAACAATAATTCAGCATACACATAATGAACTAGAAACTCTCTGGGTTACCATGCAGACTAAGGAGGGAGCTGTGGTCAGAATTGGTGTGATATATAGGCCCCCTGGACAATCTGAGGATCTAGATAACCTGTTAATAGATGAAATCAGTGGAATGGCAGAGAAGGGGGACATTGTAATTACAGGTGACTTCAACATGCCTGATGTGTACTGGAATATCCCAAGTGAATCGACATGCAAGAGCAGGACTATATTAGGGGCACTTAATGGAGTGTCTCTAAAACAACTTGTGACATTGCCAACTAGAGGAGATAACATTCTGGACTTAGCTCTGACCAATGGGGATCTGGTGTCTGAGGTCAGGGTTGAAGAAAATATGGGTTCCAGTGACTATCAATGCTTATGGTTCAGAATAAAAACAGACATTGTGCAATCACACACCAGAACCAAAGTGCTAGACATTAGGAAGACAAACTTCAAGAAAATGGCGGAGTATGTAGAAAGAAAATTAGGTGATAGGAACAGAGTAGCAGAAGTGAGTGCCCAGTGGTCACTATTAAAAATGGTCATCATAAAGGCAACTAAGCAATATGTGAAACAAACTATCAAGAATAAAAGGAAGAAGAAACCATTATGGTTTACTAGGGAAGTCAGCACGATCATAAAAGATAAGAAGTCTGCCTATAAGAAGTATAAAGTAAGTGTAGCTGACAGAGAGGCGTATAAAATTAAACAGAGGGAAGAAAAACTGATTATAAGGACTGCAAAAGGGCAAAAGGAGGAAGAAATGGCCAAATCTATGAAGAGGGGAGATAAAACCTTTTTCCGATATATTGGTGACAGAAAGAAGAAAAACAATACAGTCTCAAAAATTAGAAGTAGGGAAAATAAATATATTGATGGAGATAAGGCTGTGGCTGACCATCTGAATAGCTACTTTTGTTCGGTATTTTCAGATAGTAGCAGGCATGGCCATAGCACAGCATCCCGCTGGGAGGGCACAGCTCTGGAGTTTCTGGAGGCTGATGTCCTATCCGAGCTGGCACATCTAAAGGTAAGTTAGGCGATGGGTCCAGATGGAATCCACCCCAGAGTTCTAAGGGAACTTAGGTTTGTGATTGCAGCCCCTCTGACTGATTTACTTAACCATTCCCTTTCAACTGGTGAGGTTCCAGATGATTGGAGAATGGCCAATGTCGTACCAATCCATAAAAAGGGGAGTAGAGAAGAAGCCAGTAATTACAGGCCAGTTAGTTTAACATCTATAGTGGTCAAATTAATGGAAACACTCTTAAAAAAACAGACAATTTCCCATCTACAAATTAATGACCTATTGGACCCAAAACAGCACGGCTTTACTGAGGGCAGATCATGTCAGACCAATCTTATTGATTTCTTTGACAATGTCACTAAAGTGTTATATGAAGGTGGTGCTGTGGATATCGCCTAACTGGATTTTAGCAAAGCCTTTGACACTGTACCACATAAGGAGCTCATAGATAAGTTATTGAAGGTAGGACTCAATCCCTGGATAGTTCAGTGGATTTCCAGTTGGCTGAGGGATCGGTATCAGAGCGTTGTTGTAAATGGTGTGCAATCTGAACAAAGGCGAGTTACAAGTGGTGTGCCGCAAGGCTCTGTCCTGGACCTCATTCTTTTTAATATATTGACATAGGAGAAGGCTTGGTAGGAAAAGTTTGCCTGTTTGCTGATGATACAAAGGTTAGTATTAGGGTGGATATTCCTGGAGGTGTCTGCAACATGGAAAATGATTTAGCTTTACTGGATAGATGGTCAAAACTGTGGAAACTAGTTTAATGTCTCTAAATGTAAAATCATGCACTTGGGTAGAAGGAATCCCTGCTCTGAGTATCGTATGGGCAGCACTGTGTTAGCCAGGACCTCGGAGGAGAGAGATTTAGGGGTACTGATTACTGATAGCTGCAAGATGAGTGGACAGTGTAGCCAGGCAGTGGGAAAAGCAAGCAGGATGCTCGGCTGCATAGCTCGAGGCATCACCAGTAGGAAGAGGGAGGTTGTGATGCCGCTGTATAGAGCCCTGGTAAGGCCACAGCTAGAATACTGTGTGCAGTTCTGGAGACCTTACCTGCAAAAAAACATTATTCAAATAGAACGTGTCCAAAGGCGGGCAACGAAAATGGTGGAAGGACTTAAACTTAAAACTTATCAGGAGAGACTTAAAGAACTTAATTTGTACAGTCTGGAGGAAAGAAGGGAGAGGGGGGACATGATTGAGACCTTTAAATATGTGAAAGGATTGAATAAGATTCAGGAGGGAAGTGTTTTTAAGAAGAAACTTAACGATATAACAAGGGGGCACAACCTGAAGCTAGTCGGGGGGAAGATCAGGAGCAATGTTAGAAAATATTATTTCACAGAAAGAGTAGTAGATGCTTGGAACAAACTTCCAGCAGAGGTAGTTGAAAAATCAACAGTCACTGAATGTAAACATGCCTGGGATAAGCACACATCTATCCTAAGATAAAGAGTACATACAGTATACACATAAGGGCAGACTAGATGGAACGTATGGTCTCCTTCTGCCGTCAACCTTCCATGTTTCAATGCTTTAAAGTCAAAGCATTTTGTGTTTCCTTTGCTTAAATTTGATTCTGGACCCTTGAAGTAGAGCAATAAGTTAATGTGGCCTTTGGACCAAAAAAGGTGTGCACCCCTGCATTAACGTAAACTAAGACCTAAAATAGCTATTCCCCCATATCCTGATGCCTGTTAGCAGATTACCCCTTTTAAATGGATAGGGCACTGAATCAGCGGTAATGCCAGATTTCGGTCATTTACAGGACCTTTACAGTGGATAGGCATCCAAAATCTGTATGCTTGGAAGAGAAAAAATGCAAAAGAGCATGCACAGCCAACAATCCAATATAGCCGGTGCTAGCGCATAGAGCGTGAACCTGAATACAGCACTATACACAACCAGGCCCCCAGATTAGCCCAGGGAAAAACTATTATTAAAGATGAAAGACAATTTTTTATTGTTCCATATAAATAAACACCAAAACAAGAAACACATAATTAAAAAACATGCAAAGACAGCTGGCGGTGAGACCAAAAGTAATTGCAACTTATTGCAATTGCACTTTATGTCTAAAGTTCTCAGAAAGCTAAAAAAAGTCCAAAAAGTGTCAATTCTTGTGCTAATAAAAAAATAAGAGGCTGATTCATTAATAGCGACATGTAGCGACAGTTGAGCGACTGTAGCTGTATTTTCACAGTGCCCGCTAGTAGTCGCTGTGCTTGGCCGTTGTTCGGTTGTTGACAGCGACTCAGTCGGTGTGGCGTAATGTTGAATACAAGGTTACGAGTCGCTATTTGACAGGTTCTGCGATGTATGGGTGCGCATGATAGCGACTGGTCAGAGCGACCGGCTTCCACCATATTCATCAAAAAATCACGCTCAAAAAATTCAAGCGCTGTGAAATGCATGTTTAAACCCCAGAGCGCTGGAGGCAATGGGTTAAAAGTAGTTTTTTAACCCCCAAACCACCATATTTTTGGAAACCAAAAAAAAAAAGGTTTTTTAAATAATTTAGTAATATGAATACATTAATATCAGACCTGTAATATCAATTCTGTACAATTTTTTTTTTTTTTTCACAGAATTTTTCACATTTAAAAAAAAAAAAAAACATTAATAACAATTAATTATTAATATTTAAAGATTGTTCCATTGAAATGCATTGGAACGCGCCAGGTAGCGAGAGGTCATATCTGTCGCTGTTCAAGGTCGGACGCTGGCGATGTGGGCTGAGGCTGGAATAATGATGAATGAGTCGCTATATGGCGCTATCTCAGTCGCTAAGCAGGATTGGCTTGATAAATGTGTGATTGTGGTGGGGAGCCGGCGTTCTCGTGGCGGGACCCGTCATTACCGGCCGCTCACCAGTCTCTATCTGTCGCTATTCCTTCATAAATAAGGGCCTAAATATCCTCAATACTAGCAATATTATTTACCACGACGAAGTTGTAATTTTCTTACTCTGGCGGTGACCCAGCTTGGCCGTATTTTGTTGATATTTATACATCATATTGACCCTTTGATGCCCATATATATCTTCTTTGGCACTTGTGTTTTTGTTTTTTCTCACTGGTCCTTCTTTTAAAATCATTGTCAATGATAATTAATATTGTTGGGAGCTGCAGCATCCCTGCTATAGATGCAAAGTACAGTAGAGGTCTACTGTAAATTCTGAAGATGAAAGAAGTTGCTAAAGAAGAAAAAAAGAAAAGGCTGTAAGCCAGTCAGAGTTTACATTAGGATTTGTATATGGAGAGCAGATAGGGAGAAGCTTTGATAATGTAAAGTATATCCTATCATTGGTGGACCATCAGGGAGGGTGTTACAGTAATCAAGCAAAGAAATGATGAGAGCGGTTACTAACAAATACATAGATTAGCTATGATGTGATTTGTTCATTTGGATTTGGAAAATGTTACTTAGAATGTAATGGCTTACAGAACTTATATAGATTACATCCAACTTTAGAGTGATTGTGTCTGTCCACTTCCCATGTATATATATATATACAGTCACAGTGGGCGATTACTAAATAAATAATAATTTTTATTAAAAAAACATACAGTTTATCTCCTCCACATCAACGGATGTTCCTACCAAGAGCTGCTTCCTCTGTAAGTGACCTGATAAGACTTGGAAGAATTGTGTAGCATGATACAATGGCGTCTTTCGATAACAGCTGTTTAAATTATGCAAATTTCCTGCTCGGGTAAGAATTTATAGGGCGTGTCATTTACATTTTGCATAAATAACACATCTGTTTTCTAAAGACAATGAGAGTAGGTGCAGGAGAATGTACAGTGCATGCTGTTCCATGGTGAACTCAGCCTGTTTGCCATGTTCTTTTTAATAATTAAGAACATCTTTGATCCATATGAAAAATAAAATACAGCCCGCTTAGAATGCTGTGAAATGTACGCTTCTTAATTCAGGTTTTTGGTTGTGCATAACCTCTTCCTTTACTTTGCGTCTAATGTTTTCATTACTGAGGGTAAAGACCAGCCAGTTCATATTTAGTATCAAATGATCATGAAAACATTAAAGCAGAACAAAACCCACAGTTTATTTTCAAACTTAAAGAGGACCAAACCCCACTGCACTTGTGAAATACATTTGGCCAAAGCCTTTGCCAATACTTCTCTTTTAGTGTCTAGATCTAGAAATGGATATTGTCACTTTTTAAATCCTCCTTGAACACTGATTTGTTTTGCTGTCCTTCTCTGTGAGATTGCAGGTGATCAGTCATTACAGAGGTGTGGCCATGACATCATTGCCCCATACAACAGTGTCAATGAATGGAGGAGGCGGAGCTCTACAGCTAATGATGTAGGGGCGAGTAAAAATTGGCAAAAGGTAATCTTCATGGGGGGAGCAATTCAGGGATGCTAGTTAAAAATGTGGGTTTTGGTCCACTTTAAAGGGACATTCCTGCTTTCAGTTTCTTCTGCATCTTTCATTCAGTCTGCTTTATATTTTCTATCAAGCCCAAGTGAACTCTTCTATGAGGCTGATTTATTAATAGCGACATGTAGCGACAGTTGAGCGACTGTAGCGGTATTTTCACAGCGCCCGCAAGTAGTCGCTGTGCTTGGCCGTTGTTCGGTTGTTGATAGCGACTGAGTCGGTGTGCCGTAATGTTGAATATTGGGTGAGGAGTCGCTATTTGACAGGTTCCGCGATGTATGGGTGCGCATGATAGCGACTGGTCAGGGCGACCGGCTTCCACCATATATATAAAAAAATCACGCTTAAAAAATTCAAGCGCTGTGAAATGCATGTTTAAACCCCAGAGCGCTGGAGGCGATGTGTTAAAAGTAGTTTTTTAACCCCCAAATCACCATATTTTTGGAAACCAATAATTTAGTAATATGAATACATTAATATCAGACCTGTAATATCAATTCTGTACAATTTTTATTTATTTTTTTCCCTCAAAAAAATGATCTAAAATGGCAGAAGTGGTCACAGAAATGTTCACATTTAAAAAAAAAAAAAAACATTAATAACAATTAATTATTAATATTTAAAGATTGTTCCATTGAAATGCATTGGAGCGCGCCAGGTAGCGAGAGGTCATACCTGTCGCTGTTCAAGGTCGCTCGCTGGCGCTGTGGGCTGAGGCTGGAATAATGATGAATGAGTCGCTATATGGCGCTATCTCAGTCGCTAAGCAGGATTGGCTTGATAAATGTGTGATTGTGGTGGGGAGCCGGCGTTCTCGTGGCGGGGCCCGTCATTACCGGCCGCTCACCAGTCGCTACCTGGCGCTATTCCTTCATAAATAAGGGCCTGTGTGTTTCTATGGGGGACTGTGAATTCAAACATGAGATCGTAAAAATTGAAGGTCCAACTTCAATAGGATGCAAAGTGCTGGTGAATAAAAAATGCAACCCATGACAACCAGCATGAGGCAAGCTGTAAGTAGGCTAATTTAATCCTTGGTCCGGAATGTCTCTTTAAAACAAAAATATATTTACTCCATTGGAAAAATCATCTACCTTACCTGTAAAAATGCCCCATTACAGATACAGGTGTTTGGGGTAAAATGAGACAAAATGGAATGAAGATATTGTGCATGAAAAGCCCAATAAAACACATTCATATTGACACACAATCAATAAGGGCAGAAAGTAAAAAGATAGGATACTACTCTTATTTACAAAAGACAAAAATGAAGCACAGCATACCCTAATATAAAACATACAGTGTAATGAACCACCCCACCCATAGATGTAGCTAGGCTTTCTGGTACCCGGTACCCCCTTTCACACCAGTGACTATTTTGGAGTATAGAGGTAAAAATACCTATCACCTTGTCCCTGCGGCAGCCAGGAACGCTTGCATGGCAAAAAGAGAGTCTAGGACCTGCCATGGCCTCTGTCTCTGCACACTGTAGCACCACACAACACACGCATGCAGCTGTTTCTGGGTCCATTAGACAGGCCAATGCATGGAAAAAAAAATTTTAGTTTTTCTTTTTGGTTGTGCATATATGACCCATGCAGGAAAAAGTTGTGCATAACTCTGCTGTGGTCTGTGAGGCTTAGGGTCAGCAGGAGAGGGTGGGTTAAAGCCCCTGCATCACAGCACCACAGCCCCTTCCTACTCCTATGCCTTCCTGTGCCCTTAGACCTAAATATGAATAAACAAATGGTAAGCAGGTGGCAGGTCCTAAAGGTGGCGCACAGTCCAATCAGATTCCACCCCCAGACCCAAAAATTAATATGCAAAGGACTAGGGGGGTCCGAGACCAATATATATATAGACAGAAGAGGGTGAAAAACCCCAGTGATTAAAAAGGAGCAACCACCGGCCTATAGTCTATAACAGTGGTTCTCAATATTTTTATACCAGGTACCCCATAACAACAAACATTTACCACTCAGGACTCCCATGGAGAAGATAATTTACTAATGTTAAAAATAAGTAGGGCATGGCCCTTATAGCTCTTTATGAAGCAAGAAAGAATAATATTTTACTGTTAAAATAATATACTAGATTAGTTAGGCCACCCTGTTGGTGCACCCTTGAACATTGGCCAGTACCCCCTGAGGTACCCATACCGTAGGTTGGTCTATAAGACTGCCGGGCCAGTGGCCTCTCTCTAAGCCCGACAATCCAATTTGAGATATTATGATCTGTGAAATGCCTGGGGGATGTTTGCCACTCCCCATCCAATCAGCAGTCTATGGCACACATTATTATGCACAGCATAGAATGCAGATTGGAAAAGGTAATAATACTGGGCATTCCTGGGGGTCTCACACTGTGGGCATCCCAAATCAGGCTTGCTCTGGTTCCCAGGTAAACCCAGCAGAGAGGAAATCCCAGGGTTTGTTCCTCTTCAAGTCAAAATAGGCTTTTGGTCCAGTTAAATGTGTCCTGGGGCATCCCAATTAGGGATATCCTGCAATGTAATACTTTAAGAACCCCTTACAGGCTGAACCGCATAGTCACCTACTTCCAGGATCCCACAGTGATGAAATGGGGCACTGAGCAGCTTTGCAGCTTTATTCCTGGTCCCTCCGCTTTGTGCGTCCTATCAGGTCTGTCAGGCACAGCATGCAGAATGCGGATACCACTGCAGAGCAAATATACATTACTCAGTGCAAGGTAGTTGATTCTGTGGGGTGAGGGGGTCCTTAGGGATTTATGCAGTGGAGCATCCCTAATCAGGATTAGGAGTGGGACATTTTTTGTTTTTACTTTTGGTCTGCTATAAAGTTCTCCAACAGTTTTATTCTCTTTGACTCAATGGCACAAAAACATTGTTGATATGCAGCGAAGGGATGTTATCCCAATTGGTGACTATCCTTAAAGTACAATTCCACCCAAATTAGAACCCACATTTGCCATACCTTTCCTGGCACTAAAACAAAAAACATCCTGATCCCCAGGTGGCCAAGGGAGACTGCCTTAGTCAATCAGTTACGGCCAGTTTCGAAGCTAAAAGTTGGGGATTGGGTGCCCAGTGCTCAATAAGGAAACCTTCTTTTTGCTTTAACTGGCCAAATCAGTTCCAGCATTTGGTAATAGTTGGACTAAAAAAAGTCTGATCACCACTGTTATAAATCCAGTTATAAGTATGTATATGTATCCCTGCTAAAATCAATCTGGTGATAGGTCCTTTTCCCTGGGGCATCCTGATTTGGGATGCCCTACTGTGTGCATCACCCACACAACTCACCTTTCTGTCCATTCCCACTGCACATTTGTAGACCCTCGTCCAATCAACGCTTTTTGCCGTACATGCTAATGCATGGCATACATCGCTGTTCCGGAGAACGTGGCCTGGGAGTGTTGGAAAGGTGAGTGTGGAAAATCGATGGGGTTCACACAGGGGGGCATCCCAATATGGGGTGGCATAGTTGACTGGCCCTGGAGTCTTTTAGACTTCAGGACCAGAGTAGGGGCTGATTGGTCCACTTCAAAGAAACCAGAACCCATTTTTTGAATGCCCCTCTAAGTGAAACAACCTGGATCTTCACCTCTATACGGGTGTATGCTTACCTTGATGGCAACTCCATGGTGCATGCAAGGACTGTGGCTGCATTGCTGGCTTCCCTCTGGCTGATGCGTGTACCTGCTCCATTAGGTATGAATTTGGGTGTTCCTGCTGTGGTCTGGCTTGTTTTTAATGTATGTTGTTGTGATGTAATGTTATGTTTGTCATTGTTTTAGGAATTTTGATGAATTAAAAACTATCTTTGTGGATATATATATAACCATTTGTGGATATATATGTAACCAATAAATGATTATTGATGGGCACAGCACGTCCTGGATTGGTCCAATTTGCGGTGAACTGGGACCGCAGCTGTTTATTTACTGTGTTTTAGTTTAGGGACACCAGATTGGCACACTTTTCCCTATCTATTGCACATTGTGCAGTTTTTACCTGCCCCTGGCTTTTCTGAGTGGCTGACCAGGGTACACTGATTTCAGAGCGGCTTAGTAAAGCTAATTGGACACTAATTGACATATGTGCCATGGGGTCACGGGAAAGATGAGTTTACATGGCAATCTGGGGAATCTTGCAGAGCGGGGCATGCCCAGCTTGTGGTGAAGCTTGTGAAAATCCTGTGGCATGCCAATCTTTGCCACACACACATCAAAAAACACACACATACCATTAAAACCTGAGAGGTATTGCAGTGTGCTGCCCAGCGCACATTCAGAGCAGATTGGAGTAGCTGCTCATACACTGATGTTGCTGGCCGGGTCTGAGATTCCCCAGGGATCCTGCTAACACAGTTAGAGTTGCTGATGCTGCATGCTGACCTAGGGAGGGGGTGCTGCAGGGAACCCCCTCTTATCCATCCTCACATATAGCATGGTCATCATGGAGCTCTCCTGTCGCCCAAATCTCCCCCCACCAAATACCTTGTGAGTAGACTGGCTGCTTCCAGACAGGTGGCTTACTGCCCCCATTCTACCTCCTTGCACAATAAACTTTATCTGACCTGTGACACCAAACATCTACCCCGCCTGGCTACTTTTGTCCCTCTGGCAGTGGGTTTGCCCCTACAAATAGCCCATGAAATACCAATAACTAAGAGGGGACAGAGAACAACTTAGAGGCAACAGAGAAAAACAGTGAGTCGGAACAGTAAGTGATAACCCCAACTAGCTTTGCCAAATGCCAGGTTCACCTCCATCTAAAGCCGACCTTGCTGTCAGTGACCCTGTTAAGCATTTAGAGCAAGTGGGGGGAGGGGGTGTGCTTGAAGGGGAGAAATAGAGACTCACACACAGCATGATACTGGGTGCTTAGCTAGTGTGGTTATAGCAGCTCCCCACCGCTCCCCCTCCCTTCACTGAGGGACGGCGATAGATAGGCTGCATCCCACACACCGATCAGTGGCGCTATGTGTCTCACTCCAGATTGCCCCTGCTTGATATCTCTGAGGGCTCACCCTAGCACTGCCATCTGTGCCACCTGTGCTCAGGCCTCCATTTGGCGCCCTCCTGACCCCCTATACAGTATATACATATATATAATGCCCTAATATATAGAGGCAAGTGTTAACAGTATTAGCCATGCTCCTAATATAATATGTATATATATATAAATATATAAAATGTTATATAAAATGTGAAGCTACTATTACTAGGGTATTTACTGATTTATATTAAATACTACACAATCCCCTTAAAGGTAGGTCTCAAGTAGTATGTACTAAGTGTGATGGCAAGTAATCTGAAATGGTCAGGACTGTCAGTTATTTAGGCCAAATGATAGGCTTGCCTGGATAGGTGGGTTTGGAGGGCTCTTAAAGCCTTGAAGGCTTGAATATGTGCATTGCTCCTTGAAAAAGCATTTTAACAGAACCCCCCCTACTTGTGGTGGGACAACGTTGGCACGTGGCCCAGCAAAAACTCAAGGGCGGTTAGATTTGGTAAGACAGCTAAAATGATATGTTGACGCCCAAGCAGTTCTACCTTCATGGTAATATTTGGTGCCATCTTGTAGGTCTGATAAATCTTGCCACTTTTTGGTAGTAACCTGAAATATATTCTCTATCTCTATCCATATTTGTATTTCCACATTGTATCATCCACCTGAGGTCATCTTCACTATACTCTATCCTGTATGACAAAACATAAAAGTTATATACCAATACTGTGGATCAAGTTGTTTTAATTCCTGTTTTTTTTCATCAGCTTGTTCGAATCCATCTGTAGCCACTGATGGCTCAACACTGAATGATGCTGTTCATGGACTCCCAGGTCTTTTCAGATGAGCTTTGCCTTCAATCCAGACATGTTTCCCAATGTTGAATTCAGAAAATACATTTAAATGACCCCTAGTGCCCAAAAGAGGCGAACTTACTCATACATAACAACCCAAAAAAGTTAAGATATGCATAAAAGTGTCAGTGCAAAGGAAATAGCAATGGAAGAAAAAGGAAGAGGGTACTCATCCCTAATGGTGGTGGTCCACACAACAGGCAACACATTCTGTCTAACCTAGTACCACTGCATCCTGATACCCTCCAATAGTTAGGATAAGTACCCTACTCTCCCTTTCCTTAACTGGTTTTATTTTACATTTTTTGCACTGCCACTTTTGTGCATATCTTGCCTTTTATTGGTTTTTATGTTTGACATTTTGTACACTGTTTTGTTGTTGTAGCAAGAAGTTTGGTTCAAATCTAAAAAGTTCATGAGATAAATGGGAGTGGTTGGGTTTCACTAGCAGAACTGAGAAGTAGATGGGAGAACGATAACCTACATCCTTGGACCCTCCTGTGCTTCCAGGCATTCTTGTCTCAATTAGGATTTAGAAGGGACATGTTAGGCACTTACCTCGTCGCCGTCCCTGGTCCCGCGACGCGCTGTCGGGTGGCGCCCGGTTGGCTGCTGCCCGACGGTCCCCGGGTGTGCCGGCTCCTCAGCGTTGTCGTGGGGGTCGGGGGTCGGCGGCGCGGGACGGTGTCGGCGGCCGCGCCGCAGCCCGCTCTGCGCGGCTGCGCGGGCCCGCCAGGCTTCCCCTTGATGCGGCGCTTCCTCCTCCCGACGGGGGCGCGCCCGATCTACAACGTGCTCGCGCGCGCGCGCGAGCACGTCTTCCTTATGCCTCCCGGCGGCGCTTTCCCCAGCGCGCCCGCCGGGGGCAAGTGTCAAAAACATCCAATCCGTGACCCAATCTTAGGAGTGGACCCAGGGACTGGTCGGCCTGTCTGGCCTGGGCCGTCCAGCTCCTGGGACCACTCCTGTTTTACTGTGTGCACCAATCACCCTTGTTCCCGCCATTGCCCCTTTCCCCACTGGCCAGTACTCCCTATAAAGCTGCACTGCTCCAGTATCCCAGTGCCCGTTATAGCTTCTGGGTTCTGGATGTGCGTTGCTGTGTCTCAAGTGAATACTTTGGATTTGGACTTTGACTATTCTCGCCTGCCGCCTGCCCCGACCATCTGCTTTGCCTGACCATTCTCTTGCCTGACCCTCCTGTACCTCGCCTGTGACCTCCTGGACTTGACCTCGGCTACCCTCGACTACCCTTTCGTTATCTCCCTCGGATACCTCGCCTGTGACCTCCTGGTTTGACCTCGGCCTGAATTACGGACTTTCGCACCTGGCATCCTCATTCGGGATTCCCTGCCAAACATCATTCTGCACCTTAAGCCGTTATCCTTTGCGCCTTTTAAGTCCTGGGGGCAACCGACTGGGAGAGACATTACCCGTGTCTCCTACAAGCGGGGGCTTGTCTATAGGCGGAAGTGGCGGTGGAGATTGGGGGATATCGGCTTAAGACAGACGGGTGTTTGGTATAGTCCTGACATTATAACGGGCCAGAAAGAATGGACCAAATCCTGGAACAGGTACAAGCCTTAACTGCGGCTGTAGAGCACCTGGCTCACCGGGTTGCGGCCCAGGAGAACCGTCCTGCTCCTATGGTCCCCAGTCCTCAGGGGACTCCGGCCGCAGCCGCTGTGGAACCCAAAATTCCACTTCCGGAGAAATTCCATGGCGACAGAGCAAGGTTTGCCAACTTCCGAGACTCCTGCAAATTATATTTCCAGCTTCGGCCTGTCTCTGCGGGGTCTCAAGAGCAGCGGGTTGGACTGATCATCTCTCTTCTTCAAGGGGATCCACAATCTTGGGCCTTCAGCTTATCATCTCAGGACCCGGCTCGTCTCTCCGTGGACAGTTTCTTTTCCGCGATGGAAGTTCTGTATGACGACCCCGATAAAGGGGCAACGGCTGACGCTAAACTGCGTGCTCTTCGCCAGGGACGCCGTCCAGCCGAGGACTACTGCTCAGAGTTCCGGCGCTGGGCGGTGGACTCGCGCTGGAATAATCCTGCCCTCTGCGGCCAATTCCGGCTTGGATTGGCCGAATCCATTAAGGATACATTGGTGAACTATCCGGAACCTCAGACCCTGGACGAGTTAATGCACCTCGCCATTCGCATCGACCGTCGTCTTCGGGAAAGACGCCTTGAGAAAGGGTCACATTCCGAGTCAGTTCTAAGACCTGAGGCCCCAGTAGCGCAACCAGCTGAAGAACCGATGCAACTGGGCGCCACAAAACTCACTGAAGTCGAAAGACGTCGGCGCTTATCTGAGGGGCTGTGTCTGTACTGTGGCGGAACTGGTCACATGGTCAGACTGTGCCCAAAGAAGCCGTCGGGAAACTTCAGAGCCTAGGGGGTTTCGTGGGGGCCCTCCTAGGCTGTAAGGTATCACCTCATGTATCGTCACCAGTTCTTATCCCGGTGCAGCTTAAAGTTAATTGTAAATTTTTGAATTTAAAGGCTCTCTTAGACTCTGGAGCAGCAGGGAACTTCCTTGACGCTGAGCTAGCCCAGAGTTTAGGAATTATGCTCCAGTCCTTGTCCACACCCATCCGAGTTTCAGCCATCGATGGCACACCTGTTGCAGGGGGGTTAGTACAGTTTAGGACCCCTCCTATACATTTTAAGGTGGGAGCTAATCATTCTGAAGTTATCAGCTTTCTAGTCCTGAGTATGCCTAGCACCCCTTTAATTTTGGGATTGCCTTGGTTACAGGAGCACAATCCCCAAATTGACTGGGCCTCGGGACAAATTATGAAGTGGGGGCGTCAATGCTTTCAGACTTGTTTGAAACTTCCGGTTCGGGTCACGGAATTATCTCCAACTAGAGTTCCCACTCCATACCTAGAATTTGCTGACGTCTTCTCAGAAAAGGCGGCAGACAAACTTCCTCCCCACAGACCGTGGGATTGCCCCATTGAACTCCTTCCTGGTACCATGCCTCCCAGGGGTAGAATTTTTAATTTAACCCGAGCTGAGAATCAGGCTATGCGGGAATATATTGCAGAAAATCTAGAAAAGGGGTTTATCAGGGCATCTTCTTCCCCAGCAGGAGCAGGATTTTTTTTTGTCGAGAAGAAGGATGGGGGGCTCCGCCCATGTATCGATTATCGGGGTCTAAACAATATAACTATTAAAAACAAATATCCCTTACCCCTTATTGAGGGGCTGTTTACGCAGGTGGCTGGGGCCCAAGTCTTCTCTAAGCTAGATCTCCGGGGCGCTTACAACCTTATCAGGATAAGACAAGGAGATGAGTGGAAAACGGCCTTCAATACTCTCGAGGGGCATTATGAGTATTTAGTTATGCCATTTGGTTTATGCAATGCCCCCGCGGTCTTTCAGAGTTTTGTAAATGAGATTTTTAGAGACTACCTTGGCCGATTTGTAGTTGTCTATTTAGACGACATTTTGATTTTCTCCTCATCTCTTGTCGAACATCGCCAACATGTACGCATGGTCTTGCAAAAACTTAGAGAAAACTGTTTGTATGCTAAGTTAAAAAAGTGCCAGTTTGAAGTCTCAGAGGTTCCTTTTCTCGGCTACATAATTTCTAATTCTGGTCTATCCATGGATCAATCTAAGGTGAAGGCAGTATTAGATTGGGAGCAACCCAGGGATCTGAAAGGCCTGCAGAGGTTTTTAGGCTTCGCGAATTTTTACAGGAGGTTCATTAAAAACTTTTCTTCCCTAGTAACCCCGTTGACAAATCTTACCAAGAAAGGGGGGTACCCATCAGTTTGGCCGGTTCAAGCTGTTCAGGCTTTTGAGAAATTGAAAGGGGTCTTTAGTTCCGCTCCAGTGTTGGTTCATCCGGACGGCCAATTGCCCTTTTTTGTGGAAGTGGACGCCTCCGAGATTGCTGTGGGGGCGGTTCTATCTCAATATCGCGGGTCACCTGAGCGCCTTCATCCTTGTGCCTTTTTTTCTAAGAAATTCTCGGCGGCCGAAAGGAATTACGATATCGGTAACCGAGAATTGTTGGCTATCAAGTTGGCCTTTCAGGAGTGGAGGCACTGGCTAGAGGGGGCTCAGTACCCAGTCACAGTCTTTACGGACCATAAAAATCTAGAATACATCCAATCCGCAAAAAGACTAACTCCAAGACAGGCTCGCTGGTCCTTATTCTTTTCCCGGTTTAACTTCTCTATAACCTATAAACCTGGGTCCAAAAACGTTAAAGCTGATGCCCTGTCTCGGAGTTTTTCTTTCTCTGACCTTCCCGAAAGGATGGATGTGCCCATCTTGCCCCACTCCCTGGTGGTAGCCGCCATCCAACCTCAACTTCCTGATCTAGCTCGGTTTCAGGCCGAAGCCCCACCCGAAAAACCTGACTCGGTCCAGTTTGTGCCCTCTCCTTACCGCACTGCCTTTTTGTCTCATTTTCACGAAACCAAAACAGCGGGTCATCCGGGGGTAAAGAAAACTATTGCTCTATTGTCCCGCCAAGTCTGGTGGCCATCCATTAGGAGCGATGCACAAAAATTTGTCCTTGCCTGTAAGGTCTGTGCTCGGAGTAAGGCTTTAAGACACTCCCCTGAAGGCCCTCTACTACCATTGCCCATTCCTGCCTCTCCGTGGACCCACTTGGCCATGGATTTCGTTACGGATCTTCCCCCTTCCCAGGGATATACCGTTATTTGGGTGGTAGTGGACCGTTTTAGCAAAATGGCCCACTTCATCCCTTTAAAAAAGCTTCCCACAGCTCAAATCTTGGCACAACTCTTTATCACGCACATTTTTAGAATCCACGGTATCCCGGTAGATATTGTTTCGGATAGGGGGGTCCAATTCGTCTCCCGGTTTTGGAGGGCTTTCTGTGCTAAGCTGGGCTTCACCGTCTCTCTTTCTTCGGCATTCCACCCTCAGTCGAATGGGCAAACCGAAAGAACAAATCAATCTTTAGAACAGTATTTGCGTTGTTTCACGGCTGATACTCAGACGGATTGGGCCTTCTTCCTGCCGTTTGCTGAATTTGCATTAAACAACGCTTCACATTCTTCCACAGGGGTTTCTCCCTTCCACTGTGTTTATGGCAAAGATCTGAAATTCTCAGCCCTTTCGGATCAACCCTCCAGTGTTCCCTCCTTGGATGACTGGGTTTCCAAATGGCCAGGGTTATGGAATAGAATCCAGCAACATCTGACTAAGGCTGTTTTTCAACACAAAAAATTTTCAGATCGTAAACGTTCTTCCAATACTGGGTATGAGGTGGGAGATTGGGTTTGGCTTTCCACCAAGAATTTGGCCTTACGCCAGCCCTCCGCTAAGTTAGGCCCTAAATTTATCGGCCCCTTCCCCATAACACGAAAAATTAATCAGGTTACGTATCGTTTGGCCCTCCCTTCCTCCATGAAAATCTGTAAATCCTTTCACGTTTCACTTCTTAAGCCTGCAAAAAACCATGAGTCTAATAGTCCTCCTAGTCCTGTGTTAGTTGATGGGCATCAGGAGTTTGAGGTTGCCCGGGTTCTTGACTCCCGCTTCTTTCGAAACTCTCTTCAATATTTGATTGACTGGAAGGGATACGGCCCGGAAGAAAGATCTTGGGTTCCGGCCAGAGAGGTCCATGCGCAGAATTTGGTAAAGAGGTTCCATAGAGAGAATCCTTTGAAACCCAGCTTGGAGGGTCCAGTGGCCCCTCCTCAGGGGGGGGGTAATGTTAGGCACTTACCTCGTCGCCGTCCCTGGTCCCGCGACGCGCTGTCGGGTGGCGCCCGGTTGGCTGCTGCCCGACGGTCCCCGGGTGTGCCGGCTCCTCAGCGTTGTCGTGGGGGTCGGGGGTCGGCGGCGCGGGACGGTGTCGGCGGCCGCGCCGCAGCCCGCTCTGCGCGGCTGCGCGGGCCCGCCAGGCTTCCCCTTGATGCGGCGCTTCCTCCTCCCGACGGGGGCGCGCCCGATCTACAACGTGCTCGCGCGCGCGCGCGAGCACGTCTTCCTTATGCCTCCCGGCGGCGCTTTCCCCAGCGCGCCCGCCGGGGGCAAGTGTCAAAAACATCCAATCCGTGACCCAATCTTAGGAGTGGACCCAGGGACTGGTCGGCCTGTCTGGCCTGGGCCGTCCAGCTCCTGGGACCACTCCTGTTTTACTGTGTGCGCCAATCACCCTTGTTCCCGCCATTGCCCCTTTCCCCACTGGCCAGTACTCCCTATAAAGCTGCACTGCTCCAGTATCCCAGTGCCCGTTATAGCTTCTGGGTTCTGGATGTGCGTTGCTGTGTCTCAAGTGAATACTTTGGATTTGGACTTTGACTATTCTCGCCTGCCGCCTGCCCCGACCATCTGCTTTGCCTGACCATTCTCTTGCCTGACCCTCCTGTACCTCGCCTGTGACCTCCTGGACTTGACCTCGGCTACCCTCGACTACCCTTTCGTTATCTCCCTCGGATACCTCGCCTGTGACCTCCTGGTTTGACCTCGGCCTGAATTACGGACTTTCGCACCTGGCATCCTCATTCGGGATTCCCTGCCAAACATCATTCTGCACCTTAAGCCGTTATCCTTTGCGCCTTTTAAGTCCTGGGGGCAACCGACTGGGAGAGACATTACCCGTGTCTCCTACAAGCGGGGGCTTGTCTATAGGCGGAAGTGGCGGTGGAGATTGGGGGATATCGGCTTAAGACAGACGGGTGTTTGGTATAGTCCTGACAGGACATATGCAGAGGACCTTCGGAATTCGAGAGGATATGTCTGGAGGGCCAGCCGTACCCACATTTGATCTCCAAATTGTACTCTCTCCTGATAAACGAACAATTGCCCCCCCCCCCCAGCCTTTTGCAGCGAATGGGAGAAAGATTTGGGCAGATCACTGAGTAAGAAGGAGAGGGAAAAAATAGCTACGCTGGCACATAAGTCCTCGGTAGCGACAAGGGTGCAGGAGACAAATTACAAAATTTTAACACGCTGGTACTACACACCAGACAGACTTAGCAAGATGTACGCCTCGGTAGACCCACAGTGCTGGAGGTGTGGTGCTTAGCGAGGCTCACTGTTCCACAAATTTTGGACGTGCCCCAGGATCAAAGAATACTGGAGTCACTGGAGTACAAATACAAGTTGACCCAGCTCAGGTCCTACTACACCTCACAAAACACAGGGTGGGGAAATACAAGAAAACACTGCAAGTCCATTTATTAAATGCAGCCAAACAGGTGATTCCTAGGTTTTGGAAGCAAAAAGGAGCCCCATCTGTGAGGGATTGGGTAGGAGAGGTTCTAAATATCTGAGAGATGGAAGACCTAACAATGTCACGATGATAGGGATGAGCAGTTTAGGACAACTTGGATGCCCTGGCTGATGTTCCGGGAATGGGAGGGGTTTAGGGCCCTGTTTGGCCAATAGACCCCTGGGCTGCGTCCGCGCCGCTGGATCCGAGTTGAGCGAGATGGTGCTGTGACTTAGGAAGGGAGGCCACACCCATAATATCAGTGTACCCCTCGCCGAGGGGACCTGTTGCATGGATCTCTGCGGGTCGTTGCTCCCCCCCGGCCCCTTTGCCCCCCCCCCGACGAACCTTACATACCCCCCCGTGTTATGCAGAGGCCGGATAGAGGGGTTCCTGGGCAAATCAGAAAAGAGAGGTGGAAGAGCCATCTAGAACTTAGATGCATAGAGGTATTTATAACACCGAGACTATATCCAGCGATAGAGTAAACTACCAGATAATGTATAAATCGTACCTATGAGATGGCAGAAATTGTACATGATGTAGACGACTGACCCGATCTCCCGTTTCTCCCCCTCTTGCTTTCAATATTGTGTGTACTTGTTGTATTGTATCGTACTTTAAAAATGATTAAATAAAAATATTTAAAAAAAAAAAAAGAGTTCATGAGATGCAGGTTCATACCCAAAGTTACATGTCACCCAATATTTACCATGACCCACACAATATAAACCCTTTATAATCCAAAAATTTTCACTTCACTGCCAATATAAAGAAAAAAAAATATATATGACATTTTTATTACATAAATAAATGAACATGTAGACATAGGATCTGATTTACAAAGCACCATGCCCGACTGTGTGGCGCATCAGTGCACAGTAGCGTTTTCTTTTTTTCTGGCACATTTACTAAATCTTCAGTGTACAGCAGCTCAGCAGTGGCACAGTGCTCAGTACTCCCATAGGATATAATGGGCTTATTACGCAGCATGTTATTTCACCTGTTTTTTATATAATCAAATGCTATCCATAGCTTTGGGAACAGCACCGTCATATGTATATTAAAGTTTCTTTTTTTTCAAACTTCTTTGTAAATAAATTATTTATCACCAATTTTTCTTTGTCAAATGCATAACATATATAGCATTTTATATATCGTTTTGTCTTAACATATGCCTTTTTCAGCAAAAGCGTGTGTGTTACGAGCACCAGGCTACACCATTTGCGTGAATAGTAATAATTCTGCTTGCTGCTATTTGGCCGCAGTACTCCAGTGAAATGAGATTAAAAAAAAGCATACTACCACCCACTGTGTGTACTATGGCGAGATTTACGCCATTTTAAACAATGCAATATTTTTTCCGGTTGGTCTTAGCCCTGCAATCGCCTGGCCTGACCCTCCACTGCAATGAGTGGATGGCTGGTGTGAGGGTGGCAAGCAAGGCAGCAGGATGGCCATTCTCAGATAATGGGAGGTTCTGAGCGTCGGATTGGCTGGGATGTGCTGCACTGGAGGGAAGGTGAGTGCTTAATTGTTTTGTGAGGGCTCTGGGCATTTGTCCACACTGCCCCTGCTAATGCTGGCCTTGCCCACAGCATTAAATAAATACCCGCACACACACACCCTGTCCCCCATGCCCCAGCATTATGTAGATTACCCCCTAGCATATTTCCAGCTTGCAGGTAGCCAGGGAATGAGAAGGATCTGACAGACACCAGGCCTGATGGCAACAGTTCTCCTGTCTGGGGCCCACCAGAGGATCCTCTAATCCTCCAGTGAGCCAGTCCTAGTATTGCCAATGGTTCTTCAGGGTGAGGGGTGGCTGCATGCACTGGGCCCCCTTCTGCCATGAGCCCTGTCTGTATTGTATGTACGCATTACAAACAAGCACAGACTCACCCAGATGCAGCCTGATGCAGGCATGAAGATTGTATACATTAGGCCCATAAAGAAAGCACGACACACATTTTAATTTGTGGAACCACAACACTATGGTGTGAACCTAAATGTAATTAGTGATAGATAAGTTAAGCCAGGAGACACCCTCATTCATTGATATGGAAACAGCAATACAGGATCCAATGCTGATAAAAACACAAATAGCCTGGTGCTAATTACACATAAATTAAACTGATGACTAATTAGCGCATCTTGGCAAATAGTCGCTGGTCTTACGTCAGTTCCATGTTTCATGTTAGTCACAGATAAAATGCTGCAAGAAAATGTGTTTTTTATATTATTCTTCACACAATGTTTTTGTTTAACAAAAAATAAGTCTTTCAAGTACATTGTGGTGTACTGTGCAGACTGTCCATGAAAGGCGGTCATATTAATATGGCAAACACTTTTTAGAGGGCTTCTTTAAAGCGGAACTTCAGTCAACTAAACCCAACCTCGCCTTGCCACCTTACCCTGGCGCTGCCATGGCTTTAGGCAGGAGGGGGGTTGCAAAGATAAACAACCCTAACCTATTCCAGGGGCCAGCGCCACTCCTCCGGCGCTCCGGATCCTGGGCATCGCCATCTTGGAAAAAAAAAATCCTTACCTTATCCAGAGTCTCCCATGGCCTCAGAAAAAGACACAAAGCCGCATCCCCCGGCTCCGTGCGCAGTCCCACCCATTCGAGTGAATAGGCAATGGGAGCACGCGCAGACCCCGGGGGATGCGACTTTGTGTCTTTTTCTGTGGCGACCGTGGGAAACCATGGATAAGGTAAGGATTTTTTTCCCCTGGATAAGGTAAGGGCTTTTCTTCTTTGTAACCATCTGTCCTGCCTCAGCGCCAGGGTAAGGCAGCAAATGTGGGGGGGGGGGGGTAATAGTGACTGAAGTTCTACTTTAAGCCCCCAATTATGACCTGAAAGTTTGTTTTTCCCTTGTTTTTATGCATTCTTTATTTAAGGTAGTTTATGGAAAAATAAAAAGTTATAGAGACAATTAGTATGGTTGCAAGAACATAAGTAAACTCATCTCAGGAGGTAGATGGTTTCTAGATATACATTTCAGTGAAACTCCAAAAAAACACCATAACACAATAATGAAATACATGTTTTGTGTGAAGATTTTTGGCCTGGGGTGGAATCTTGACACCATGGAAATTGCTCAATAACTTGTTTAAAATAACTACAACAGGCCCTCATAGGGTCATAATCCAAAGGAATCGGGGGAAATAAATAGCTCTAGCAGATAGAAAAGGAAAGAAAAGGGAAGGAGTAAAAATAAGAAAAAAGGGAAAAAATGGCGAAGGGAGTTAACGGGGGGGGGGGGGGTAGTAAGGAGATGTGTAGTACAGTGAGATCTCAATTTGTTTTTGTAGGAGAGCCAAGTACTATGGTGTGTTGGCAAAATCCATCCAAAAGAACCAAGTCTGCCGAAAAGCATCATGCCTCTCCTTCATGGGGGATGTTTCTATTTTTTTGCTTATATCGCATCATTTATTTACCTTTATTCTTCCAGACAGCTGCAATAAAAGGTGATGTGTTTTTCCAGCAGGTGGCTATACATGACTTTTCTGCATTCAAAGGGTGTCTCTAAGCTTTTTTCTTTACTAAGCAATTTGTGCAATAGATTTTCTGACTCATAATGCACTTCTTGTCCTCAGCATACAATAAAATGAAAAATGGATTCTAAAGTACATGGAGCACTGAGCTTCTAAACAAAAGGTGGAGGCACGTTCCACGCTCAAAGTGGACCAAAACACGGGCCTATCCTGGGTTTTCGGTCCTTGCCCTGGAACCTTCCTGAAATGGGATGCCCACTGTGTGACACCCTATTTGCCCCCAAAACTCTCCTTTCCCCTGTCCCAACTCACATGCTCTAGTCCAATCAACGTGTAAAAGGATGTTTGGATGGCATAAAAGGTTGTTTGCTCCAGTGTGCAGCGTGCTCCTGCCCCCAGCCTATCTGATTAGCTGAGCATGGGAGCATGCCTCAGATACAGGAAGGCCGGGGATGCGACCATGACTGGCGAGGATGGCATGGGGGCTCTGGAAAGGCGAGTGAATCCTGGTGATCTTGGGGGCTCAAGCATGGGGGCACCCCTTTGGGGCATTTATTGTGTATGAGTATGGGTGAGTGTGTATTTCATTAATACCCCATAGGTAACAGACAATAATTTACACATTTATAAAACAAATCTGGACGTCATTGGAAATATTCTGCATCTCACCTGAGAACTGCACCTTCAGAAACCCAAATAAAATGTTCTTGTACTTATTGTGTTGGAGAGGTTCTCGTAACTCAGTGAGCAGATATTTATTAGGAACTTATTAGGAGAAGCTGTTCAAACTTAGTGCCCATAGTTGTTCATTAAGTGTTGGCACTTAGAAATGTAGAGTGTTTCTTCCAATGTAAATACACATTTTGGGAATAAAGTTCATTAATATATATCTAACCCCCTTCACACACAAAATTAATAGTTTAGTGAATAAAAAAATAGTAAGTAGTCAATAGTGGCATAATAGTGTCAAGTCACTCCTCCTTGTCACCTGGTGCACACCCCATGCAGGGCAGGATTGGATGTGCATTTCTGTTGGGAAGCCTTCATATCAATATGCGCTGTCTGTAGCGGCTGCAGAGAATAGGACACGTGTTAGTATACTGTACATTGCTATCCCAGCCTGTTTACAGCTACTGTTTAAATCATTTCAATGGAAGAAAAAACCTATGTATTTCTTTATATATACTACTAGTACAATTAAAGTAATCTAACTTGATGTAAAAAAATAATTTTTATATGCTGAAATCAAAAAATGAAATTGAAAGGAGAGGCACACTTTGGAGCCCTGCTATGGGTACTACTGCAGAAAATGGAGGAGAGGCACATGTGACAAGCATCAGGTGATCTGATTGATACCTTATTATTGCAGTTGGGTTTACAGTTCCTTCAAAGTAGACACACAACCTTGGATTAAACAGATGTTTCCTATTTGGCACTTCAAATCGGTTAGGTGTGAAAAAGAGGCCTGGCCAGTTTTGTGCTTTGACCTGTCTTGACCACTTCAACCCTGGCCTCCAACTTGACAATGAACTTCTGCTGTATTTTAGATTATGCCTTGGTTACCCATGCTTGCTCAAGCCTCAGTCTACAACTAGACTTCCAGGTGTGCAACCCAGGTAGACCTTATGACCAAATTCATCCCCACCATCTGGGGCTGTAGTAAAGACCAAGTCTGCAACCTTTTACCTTAGATGTCAATTTTCAGGGGATGCTGCAGGCGGTCTCAAATTTCCAATGACCAAAGAATCTCCAAGGTACATGCACCAGAACCTAATACAAACATAGACCAATTATTCTCTCAGACATGGCAATGGCTTTTTTATAGCTCTAAATATGATTTATTAACAATTGTCAAACCCTAGGTTCTGTATTTCCAAGGTTTACAGGAGTCATAGCGCTCTCTTCAGGATACTATCATAACTCATATACGAATTGGGAGACAAATGAATAAGTGTGTGCAAAGAAAGCCACCAACAAGTGTGTCCTTTTCACCCCAGGCCCCCTCACCCACCTTCCCAGTACCTTGGGCACTGCTGTTGGCTTGGCGATGGCCCAGTTTTCAAATAAAACCGTGTTATTACACCCTCAAAGCCACACCCAGCATGCAGTTCCGGTATGCGCACTCCCATGCCCAGCTATTCAGAAAGGCAGGGAGTGGGAAAGTGCACGGCCACCGAGGATGCGGTGCTGGCGATCACATAATTGCAGTACGTTTACCGGTGACCCATGGGGGCCGTGGAATGAAGGGAAATGAGCAGCCATGGAATAGTGAGAGGAGAGGCAGATTTGGGGTTTATTATAGATTGGAGGGGTGCCAGTCTCTTTAAGAGGGGAAGTCGAAGGGTGTTACAGTAGTCTAGTCGGAATATGATCAGGCTGTCCACTAATATTTTATTTGTGTCATATGAAAGGAAGGGGCATATGCAGAGATGTTTTAAGTTAGCAAGGGAAATAAAAGGCTTTAACAACAACATGTATAATCAGAATGAAAAGAGATTCAGTAGGATAGAGAAGATGTAAAACAGACAAGGGAACCAGGGTACTGGTGCAGGTAACTGTCATGGAAGCCCTAGGTATCTAGGGACAGCCAATCAATCAGGCAGAATACCCGTCCAAACTGGATGGATTATTCAACCAATCCAGACTTCCAAGCCGCGCTCATACCCCATGTGAGTGGCCGTTGTGTATGATGTGGATGCTATACTCAAGGAGCATTGTAGGGTATTAAAGCACGTTTTGGGGGTTGCTGCTGAACTTTACATAAAGGGGACTTTATTATTTTGAATATTTGTTGGTAAAATCTGTCCAATGACTGGCAGAAAATATTACTCTAAAAGGGACATTAATCAAACCTCACTTACCCCCCACACACCATCAATGAGAATTACATTAAAGTCAGGGATGAGTCTGTATCTACCTTGTCAATACTTGCTTTAGGTACCTTGTTTTGTAGATTCCATAATGTTGTAGGCTGATGTAGCCCATAGAGGAAGAAGCAATCCTTGTATATAGTATTACTAAGTATGCCCAGTTAGGGTTATTATAGTAAATATATATATATATATATATATATATATATATATATATATATATATATATATACAATTTCTCCTAAATGTCATTGGAAATAAACAGTGACCAGAGTAAATATGTATCCATATTGCATATGCATCGCTCCTGTTGTTTACTTCCTAACTTACTTTTCCTTCAGAAATTGGTGCAATTTCTCTTACGAAACTGAAATCGGAAATGTGCATATTCAATATATTTGTCCAGTAGTAAGCCAAGGGTCTCATAACCACATAGCCTGTCCTGCCCCACACATCAAGGGTCCTAAATTTGGACATCAGGGGAAATATCCAGGGTTTCTTCAACCTAGACTCTACCCCCGAAATCATCCCGGACGTGCTATGGGACGCCCATAAATGTTATATGGGGGGTCATTCATTAAACAGGGAGCAAGAATTAAAAAGGAAAAAACAAAGCACACACTGGAACTATTATCTGAAATTAACAAACTAGAAACTCTGCATAAGAAGTCCCTGGTTGCTATGCACTACCTTGACAGCACTAAGAGAAAAGCTAAAGACAGTATGTCAGCTATGTCAAAGCTCAAATATTTAAATGTTGAAGAGCTTTTTATGAGTTTGGGGAAAAGTGCGGTAGGCTTCTAGCTTGTGCATTGCAAGCATAAAGAGTCAGATCCTTCATTGCCAAAATAGCAGATGCTGAAGGTAAGATTACGCACCTTACAAAAGGTATAGCAGAGGTCTTTCATAAGTATTATGAAGGCTTATATAACCTTAATGACACCCTAGACTTGGACCGTGAAGTGAAGATTGCAGAATGCATCAAGGGACTCAGGGATGCCAAAACTGCCCAGACAGGTTAAGACTGATCTAGAAGCGCCAATCACACTAGATGAACTGCAGATTGCGGTTTTGGCTTCAGCATCAGGGAAAGCGCAGGGCCCAGATGGGTTGCATTATCAACATTACAAAAAAATTCCTCCTACTTTTAGCCACAAAATTCTGGATGTTTTTAACTTCATTAGCGGGGGCAGCACTTTTCCTAGAGACACTCTCAGGGCACACATCACAGTGCTTCAAATGGTGTAATGCCCTGTTGATGGTGTTCTCCCTCGGATACCATAGCTAATACAGGCGCTGCCATTTTCAGTCTCCCCCTCATTTCTGCACAAAGTTAGAGCACTGTTCCTTTGTTTGGGCAGGGAAGAAACCTGGACTAAACAGAGGGCATATAAATTCAGGGCAAAAGAACACGGGGGATTCGTTTCCCTGACCCCCTGTATTGTACTGTGCTGCTTCTCATATTAACAGAGCAATAGCCTGGTGCTTTCATAGCAAGCATAAACAATAGGTGGGGCTAGAATAGAGCTTCTTGAAATTCCTGATCTTCGCTGATCCGATTAAAGAAATGCGGACATCTCCCACACAATAAAACATCTAACGATAAGCCCAACTCTTCACATTTGTCAGTCCTACTTCCAATACGTGGAGATTTTACCCTCCCCATCACCATTATACCCGATCTTGGTTAATCCCAGATTTCTACCAGTATGTGAAAGTGCTACAGCAAAGGATTGGATAATACGCGTGCAAAGAATGTCCCCAACTGATCCATATGGCAGCGTTTACAGATTTTGCACTTTTTTCCATCCTGACAGAGCACCTGCAAGACCAGAGACAGTCTACACCCAAGCTCTGCTCGAGTATCAACCCTGACAGGCATACTCTTTCCTACGTATATAAAACTTTGACTTGACCCTCAGACGGAGATACCCCTAGCATTTTAGCTAAGTGGGAGAATAATCTAAAAATTACATTCACAACAGAACAGCATAGGAAAATTATTTTGCTCCTGCAGAAGACCTGCATCTGTAGTGAGCATCTGTAGTTTCAAGAGTGCAACTATAAACTCTTAACAAGATGGTACAGGGTCCCAACAAACTTGACAAATGGTCCCCGTGGGTGACATCAGACTGTTGGAGGTGCGGAGGGAGGAATGGTGATCTGCTCCACATTTTTTGGCCATGTCCTAAGATTAGAGAGTTCTGGGTTGCTGATGGGCATGTTGCAAGTGACCTGACAGATGCCGGGATGCCAAAGGACCCTGCCCTCTGCCTTCTCCATCTTTCTGGATCCCCTGTAGGTAAATTCTGCAAGTCACTGCTGAGTCAACTACTAAACGCAGCTAAGTCTTGCATTTCGGCTGCTTGGAAGAGTATGGAACCCACTTCTCTAGCACTCATGACATAATGAGCTTCCAATATCTTACACTTTCCAGGGTTAACAGACACGAGGCCTTCCTACTGACCTGGCACTGTTGGAAGGAATTTTCTGAAACACCAGAGTATAAAAAATTGATCGGCACAGCCTAGGTAGCCTGCTCTCAGTACTCTTCCCATTCCCACCCATCCTAGCTTTATTCATACCTATCCCTTTTCAAATAGTATTACTCTTTTTCTGCTGGTTTTCCATTTTCTTGGTTGAGTAAAAGCATCTACTCGCAGTTCAATCAGTAGTGCACCGTAATATATATATTTATAATTTCCAGATCGGAGTTCTTATGGTATAGAGGCCGCCGGTTGTAGGCAGCATTGACATTTAGTTCATGGAACACATCTCATATGTGAATTGCTGCTTAGACAATATACCAACAGACATGATGTTTTTGCATTTTTGTGTATGATTCATCATTCTTTATTCTGTTTAAAATCTCTTGAAACTCTTCATAAATACAGAATTTATAATAAAGAAACACTGTTTTCTGACTTTTTTGCCTTTGTAGCTTTAGAAAAAAAAGACATAGTGATAATAACAGTAATAATAATAATATGATTATGATGATGCAAATTGTAATAGAATCACTTTCTACCTATTGACATTAATTTCTCTTTTAGTTTAAAAACAAAATAACCTAGTAAAAGATTATTCCATTAAAGGCACTTTTATTTATAACAATGCTTTAGAAATAACAGTAATGTCAATAATGGTGATTCAGGTTTTTCATATTTTTATTTTTATATACAAGCATGTCTTTTTTGTTGCATTAGGTATGAAAATAACTTTAGGTAGGTAGATGATAGAGATGATGATTCCAATTAAAAGCACTTTATGGAGCTAATTCAAATGATCATGAGACTAAAATCCAAATTTTAGAATTTATGGAGACTTTTCAACTTGAAGTGGAAGTTTAGTCAAAAGTGACCCCCCTGCCCTGCCACCCTACCCTGGTGCTGAGGCAGGATCGGGGGGTTAGAAAGAAAAAGCCAACACCGCTCTCCCAGCGCTCCGGATACTGGGCGCAGCCATCTTGCTTGAGAGCCACATCCCCTGGCTCCATGCACGCTCCTGTCCACCCATTCAAGTGCACGCGGACCCGGGGGATGCGGCATTGTGCTTTCTCTATGGTGGCCACACAGAGACTGGGGGAGCAGCGCTGGCCCGAGGAGAAGGTAAGGGTTTTTTTTTTCTTTCTAACCCCACCATCCTGCTTCCGCGCCAGGATAGGGTGGCAGGGCAGGGGGGTCACTTCCGCTTTAACATACACTAAAGCAGAAACAAGTTTGTAGCTATTCTTTTTAGATAAAACCCACTTGCACCTTGGATAGGGCAACTCTCTTCTATTTAAAAATCACCCCCCCCCCCCCAACATGGGACAAGAGAGTTCTACAAGTAAGGCACATGTGTTTCCAAATAAGGCAGATATTTTATTTTATGTTAGTTTGGAAATAACAGCAACCTATGGGAAATTCAAGTACATTAAGGGCCTGATTTGTCAAGCACTACATCAGGGTGCACGACATGAGCATGAATGAGCACACCCTGTCATAGGCAAAAAACATATTTATTAATCCTTGTGACCCTCATTGCATGCAAAACTGACATTTACTAAATATCAGCGTACACCATCGCAGCAGCTGGCAATGCGCTGGTATTTACTCGCACAGCGCTCTCAATTCCCATAGGATATAATGGGAATTGAGAGCCCTGCATCTGTACAGCATACCCACATGTGTTATGTGTGCTAGGGTAAACTAGCGGCCAGAATAATGATAGATATATGTTGCAATTTTAGGCGAACCCTTGGGTAGCCTATGTAACAACAATGTTAAATGGCAGATTTTTAATAGTTAGCTACACTACGCTGGGCGGGATTTACACTGGGGTGCCCTCAGAACCCGCATGATGGAGAGCACCCAGGCAAGTTCTGCGCTGGTGAGATTGGGGCACACCATCAAAATAATAGTAAATCAGGCTCTAAAAATTAATTTCTCTAATTTTGATTCTCCATTAAAACAGTTTGCCACTCACCTATAGAACTGTCCAATTTACAGGGGTTTCCTTAACCCCATAATCTGCCACATCTATGTAAAACTTTTTTTCCTCATTTTTTTTTCTAAGCATGTTCGTTTATTTAAAAAAAAAAAACGTTTAAAGCTCACCGTCTCAAGATGCTTTCAAAATCAATTGAATATCCCCCATCATTATAACCATTCCATCTAAAAAAAACTAATATACTGACCTTATATTTACACTTTTATATGCAGATGTGGGGCCTGATTTATCAAGCAGTATGACAGGGTGTGCCGCATGAGCCTACACAGGCGCATCTTTGTCATAGGTGAAAAATATATTTATCAATTTTTTCTCACCTCTAGTGCATGCAAAACTTACATTTACTAAACTGTCAGTATACAGCAGCGCAGCACCTGTCAGTTCACTGTTTTTCACTGGCGCAGTGCTCTCAATTCCCATAGAATATAATGGGTATTAAGAGCCAGTACAAGCAGGCGCACAATATTGGTTTCTTGAAAGAAAGTCCATTTTGCCCTGCAGGTGATTGTGTTATGTGCACCTGGGTACAATTGCTGCTAAAACTGTGCAGATATATGTTGCCATTGTAGGCGCACCCTGGCGTAGCCTATGTGATAACAATGTGAAAAGACAGCTTGTTACTAGTTTCCAGCACTACAACAGGGGTTTTAAAGTGGACCAACACCCTCCACTGATCGGCCCGGGAATCTATAAGATTCCCGGACCGATCAGTCCCCTGACTGCGGGGCACCCCCCAGAAACCCCTAAATCCCTACCTGCTCCTCGATCCAGGGGCGTCCCTCTAGCAGGATGCGCACCCGCGCCGGCCGTTTGTGAATGGCGCGCTCCCTGTAAGAGTGATACGCGGGAGGCGGCGGCGGGCGCGCTCTCTTGTCCGTCGCTGCCTCCCGCTTGTCCGTCGGTGGGGATTGGCAGCAGTGGTCACGTGGGAGCGGGGAGAGGTGAGTTTTTGGGGCTTTCTGGGGGGTTTCACACAGCGGGGCACCCCCGATCGGGGTGCCCCACCGAAGTGGACCAAAACCCAGCATAGTCAAAATCCTGGGTGTTGGTCCACTTTAAACTGGGCTGCACTCTGAACCAACATGATGGAGCAAAGCCAGATGAGCCCTGCAGTTGAGATGTACAGAATAGTAAATCAGGCCCATGTTTTGTATTGATATTTTGCTTTAGGTTTGGAAATAAAGAAGCACTTTATACTTTGGGGATGATTTACCAAGCACTATAACAGGGTGCGCACGCTGTCGTAGGTAAAAAGCAGGTTTATTCAAATTTGCTAACATCAGCACATGTAAAACAGACTAAACAGCTGACAGCAGTGCAGAACCTTTCAGTGCGCTTGTTTTTACTGGCGCATGGCTCTCTGTTCCCATAGGATATCATGAAAAGTTATACAGAATATTATTTTACCTGTTTTTGTATTTTTTTTCTCATTTTCTCCAAGTCTTCAAAATATGTGGATTTAAGTTTTTTGAGATTTTTTTTAATTATAGAAATTATCTCTATAGTCTCTAGAAATTGTTTCTATCACCATCCCCTATGTGGCATACATAACTTCATTATTTTGGTTCTTTTTCGCACTTAACAAATAAGTATTTTTTTCCTGCTGGTGTGTGTTGTGTGTGCCTGGCTTAGTTATAAATATAGGTGGTGTGGCCTATATTGCAACATTTTTTAAAAGGCAGCAGCTACCAATAAGCAGCACCATGCTGGGGGTTTTACTCTGTGCTGCGTTCAATAATCAGTATTTGGGGCGTACCAAGCTGAGCCTTATGGCGTTTTTGCTCATGGCCAATCATTTGGATTTTTTATCTATCACAGATCATGATCAAAAACCTGTAGGGGGAATGACACACCCACATTACTGTCATACATCATGTCATTGGTGCACAGACTGCCTATTGGAGCTCCCTGATTGGCCCCTGGTCTCTATATTAAGGGTATTTGTGCCATGCTGCATGTTGGACCCTTTTCTTTGAAAACAGAGAAATGATGCTGCCCCGAAACGTTGGCTGTTGTATATAAGCTTTGCATGCTGTGTATCACCATGCAATACAAACATGTTTGGGATTACAAAAGGAATGCTGGCTTATTCTTATCTCAAAGCAAGCCCCGTGCTACTGAAATAGGTTCGATGTAATAAAAATGTAAATAATCCCCATTTTGTTTTTACTTTTCCTATTTCCAAAGTTTTAAAAGGTAGCCTAGCTGATGATGATTCTACCAGAAGCATTTTTATATGTTTAAAAAAAATACTTTTTGCCTAAATAATAATGACCGTAATGCAGATGATGATAATGGAGATGATAGAAGCATTTTCGTATACAAACATTATTTTATTTTTTTGCTTTAGGTTTTTCTGTTTTGATCTGAGAGTAATGTAGATGATGATGATTCTAATAGGAACCTTCTTGTATTTGAGATTTGATTTTTTCGCTTTAGGTTTGTAAATAACCGTCATGTAGATGATGATGATGACAGTTCCAACAGAAATGATTTAAATGTTATTTTTCTTTTTTTTTCTCTTTTACCCATCCCTACTCTTGTAAGGCCAATGAAAACCTCAAGCATCATAGGCTGTCGTTTTATAGACACCAAAGACGAGATGCAAGGTTAATTTTTCATCGAGATGGGAATTTAGACTTTTTTTTAGTGTTACACTAAGCAGCACCCACCCACCATGCTCTGATCACAGGTTTCCCAGGCCCTTTAGTAGTCGGGTATTCCTAAGTATTTTTATTTACATTGGTTATAATAGTCTTTTTTCTTTTTTTACTTTGTTTTTAGAAAAGTAGCAAAGTTGCCTATTCTAATAGAAGCAAGTGTATACGATAAAATATATTAAAATTTTTTTATTCTTTGATTTAATAAAAACAGTAGTGCAGATGAGCTTGGCGATAAAAGTCCCTTCATATATCAATAAATTGTATTTAATTATAATAATAATAATTAATAATAATTTAGGTTGGGAAGAGCAGCAATGCAAAAGCTGATGATGATTCCAACAGAGGCTGTTTTTTTGTTCTTTTAATGTTAATTAACAACATTAATGTAGATAGCAGTGATGAAAAATTGGATGATGGCAATAAAACACTTTTTTTCTATTATAATATATCATTAGCAGTAGTATACATTATTTATCATTAGCCCATTTTTTATATATACTTATCTTAAAAGGGTTTTTATGTGAATTAGAAAAAAAAGCAAAGCAGGCAGTGTG